>JANCRC010000012.1:5236063-6544454 GCA_024362995.1 Heteromeles arbutifolia
ATTGGTAATAGTAAATTCCATGCTTAAAAAATGAATCATGTGCTAAATTATAATGGCACATCTAAAAAAGACGAACGAAAAACCCGAAATTTACAGGAAAAAACTGAAAATTTGAAACTAGTGGAGCAAACAAAGCATCACAAGATTCAACAAGCACTCGACCAACCTCATTTTCGAGCTCCGAAACCCTGTGAGCCAAGACTTCGCGGTCAGTGGCTGCGCCGCTGGATTCCACTAACATCTTCCCCACATTCTCAAGCATGGAACCCGAAACTGGCGTCGCGGGTTCAAACAAGTTAACACCTTTGCCCTTCGCAACGATCCCATCCCCGGAGTTAGAGTTCGGAGCTCCGGACCCGGTTCCGGTCTTCTCCGCCCCGGTTCTGGGCGTTCGAGACCAACCCGACCACCGTTGCGGCGTAAACATCAAGAAACTCTCTATAACAATCCCAGAACGATTACAGATTGCAACTTCAACTTCAACTTCATAAGCGCATGCACGCCGAAGCCAATTCAACGATTAGGGGAAAAACCCTAAATTTCAGAAACAGAAATCCCGCCGGAGAAAAACCCTAATTCGAGAAACGAAGTAGCGTTCAGGAGTGAAACCCCAAGCCAGGACCCGATCAGAATTCCAAAATTCCGGCGAATTGAAGCTTTGAAATTCGGATGAAAATTGAGAATTCTTGCTTCAGTAACACTCTCTCTCTGGTTTCCGTCTCTTAACAAGAAGCCCTAGTCCGGACGTGAACGGAGTTCCTAAATTCCGGCGAATAGGAGATTTCAAGTCCGGAAACCTCCTCAGTATCTCTCTCTCTTGTTTCTCTCTCTTCTCAGCCACCTTTGAGTGCTGGTGTGCGGATTACTCACGTTCCTTATTTTTTTATTTATGGGCCAGCGCGGAATTTCATGTGGAAACTACCAATTTGCCCTTCGTTTTCATATAGTGGAACCCGATACTGGTAGGGCAGTTTCGGAATTCGAACCGGCTGGCTTTATGGAAAGCAACGTGGGTGGCTCGATTGTTTTGTATGTAAAGACGAAGTTGCCCATGGTTGGAAATGCCCGTTTGGACTGGCGGAATGCGTAAATTGGGGGAGAGGTAGGGGCATTTTGATAAACCGGGCATGTTCTCGTGTTTTCCAAAGAATATACCTGTGACAGTGTACCGAAATGCCACGGTGTACGGGAGCTGTTAAGTTGGGAAAAAAGGGGATTAGGCCTTGAAGATAAGCGTCTCTTTGTCGCATGTGGCTTCTTCTTCATCATTGCCTACTTTCTTTTCTGTTAAAAGTTTTTCAAAATATATTTATTTGAGCATTTTTTTTTTATACAAACGATATTAAGATGGTTAAATTTAAATTCAAAGATGTCAAATGTGATATAACGTTATTAACTACTTGAGCTGATCAGTCTTTTATATTTGGTTTCAAGATACCAAAACAATTGGCATGGTTTAGTTCGTTTCACTTTGATCCACAAATCGAAGCCCAAATCGAATAATTAATCTGTATGGTTTGGTTTTAATTTGACCAATCGTTTCTATTCAATTTGGACTTGAACTCATTTAAGTTCTGTTTGTTGAATTTGTGGCATGAGAAACTCAAGTCTAATACTCAACTCATATATTAATTCATCAATGAACTCAACACACTCTTTTGATTAGTTAATAATTTTTTAGAGTATTTGTGGAATAAAATGCGGTGTGGAATTGTCATCATATATAATTACATAAAAAACTATTAATAAATTGAACAAGTGTGTGAAGCAAAATGTGATGAGTGAAAATAACCGTTCCAGAAAAATCAGTTGTACATCAAACTATGGATTGACATGATATATGTGTTACAATATAACAGCTACGGACTTATTTGAGAATGTTTTGTAAGGTCCAAATTCCCTTTAAAAATAAGGTGTTTCCAAACGTTTGTTTACGGAAAAATTAAAAGTGTTTATGATTTATACATTGGCTGAGGAAGCAATTTTAAGTACTTTTTAAAAAAAAACACATACTTTCCAAGCGAATTTAGTAACATCAAAGTTCTACCGTTAAACACAAAATATTCACCTTTTTACATCCAACACTTTTACATGAACAGCAAACCGGCCCCGGGAAAGAACGAAAAACCAAAAAAGAATCCAGCATTGGTCTGAGAAATGATGTCATCAAAACTCCCCCTTTTAGTTTCTTGGCCAACTGGGTTGTTATTTTTATTCATTTTTGGATTTTTGTAGTTATTTTTGAAGTGGGGCTTTGTTTGTTTTCCAATAGAAGTTGTGCTGCTTTTGCTTTTGGAAAAAGCAGGGTGCTTTACTTAGCATTATAATCTGTGAGTTTATGCAAAATGTGGATTGTTTAATAAGTTGGTATGTAAGATCAACAGTATATTCATGGAGTTTGATGGCTAGTATAATCTTGACGAATTTTCGCTGCATTACGGAGTACTCAAGTTCGAGCTTAAGTTAGCTGTAATCTTAACGAAATTAAATCCTTTCTTTACTATTTCATTGTTTTGCTTAAGGTATGTGATACTCCGGTTGAAAATGACGTTGGAGCATGTCAGGTGATATTAAGGAATTAACTTTTGTTAATTTAGAATTCTTGTTCTTCAGACGGTTTACGTTGGGATGACTTCTTTTATTCTCTGTCGTGCAATGCACTTCATCATGGAATGTGCAATGGGAGGACAAGGTATTCTTAAGAAATCTTAACGAAACACTCATGGTACTGTTCACTTTTAACGAAAATGATATTTTTATCTTAAAAAGTCACTCATGGTACCATTTACTTACACCTTTATTTTGTCATTTTCATTAAAACTAAAGTTTTTGAAGACTTTTCGTTAGTTTTCATGTATTCTTATGTATTCTTATTTTGAAAGTATCGAAAATCTGACACGAATGCCTTCAGTTTCTATCACTTAGTAGTCGTTGTTTGTTTGCAAGTACGTATGTTTTGAACACCTCTTTGTGATGGTTATGCAGACATTTAGCAGTTCGCCAAGGCATCGCGGTGGTGGAGGTCGTAGCCAGGTCGAGGTGGCCGACGGAGTGGTGGTTACTACGGAAGTGGTTACGGCAATGTTGGACGAGGCCATAATTTCTCTTACCGTGCCACCTAGTAAGCTGCAAGCATTGTTCTTGACTCTTGAGTACGTATAAATGGGATGAACCACAAAATTGTTGGTGTTTAATCCAAAGTGGATAGAGCGATTGACGGCTAGTTAAAGACCATTAAACAATAATATTGAGAGGGAAGCCATTTGTTGTCTACCTTGTAGAGGCTTGTTTTGGATCAGGGTATAAGCTCGAAAGAAAAGAAAATATTACATAGAATATCATGAGGCAACGAGATCCGAACTATATATGCAATTAACAACCAACAACAAAAAGAAGTAGCTTGCTAAAAAAAAAAAGATCAAAACTGCATAACAAACCCAAACGAGCCAAACAACTATTATGAATTAAGAAAGATAATAATTATTTTTTGTTGAATCTATGGTTATTTACATATTTGACAGGTAATTAAAACATATAACCAAAAGAGTAAATAAAAGTGAAAATCTTGAGTCAGGTCGTCTCACAACCAGCTTCTCCAACTTGCTAATCAAATAATATCACGTTGCTATTTATTTTTCTGCTTAAATTCAATTGATAATCATATTGATATGTAATTAAAATATTACCAAGATTAAGAATATGAATGACTTAATAATTAATATATCGATATTGAGTAATCGGATATATCACGTCGTGAGCCAGCATGTCTCAAGACGGTCACACTGAAAATCTTTCGCAAGAGAGCAGTACGGCCAACTACCAATCCAAGAAAGAAGAATGGTCCAACGTGGACTAAAGCTGACGTGTCACATCTCAGTCGAAGAAGCCTGGAAATATTTCAACGCCACCACCTCCCCCGTCCCGTAATGTTAAAGAAAGAAACAGTCCGCTGACAAGACAGATCCGAGAATCGAACCCCCAAATTGAACCCCTTTTTTTGTGTCAAAACCCTAATTTTCCATCTCCGAAAGATTTCAGAACTAAAGGAAGAGAAGGAGAAGAAATGGCGGCGGTTCCGGTCGTCCGCTTCCCGATCTTGAGGGCGGTGAGAGTGATAGGAGTGATAGTGGCGGCTCTGGTGCTCACCTGGACCGTTCATTTCCGCGGCGGATTGGCTCTCATCTCCGATAACAAAGATCTTATTTTCAACGTACGTCTATGCGGAAATCCTCCTTTTCTCTCTCTTTCTTCTCCTTAAAGTTTTAATCTTGATTTTTCATAATTTTTTGTATAATATCTATTGGGAAATTAATTTCGAATTTTCTTTAAAGGTTGATGGGTTTGCTTAGTTGACTTGTTCTGGGTACTGGGTTTATCATGTTATTTGTTTTAGAGCTTAATTGTTGTCAATTTTATGTTTCTCTTCTTCGCTTGTATCTTAAGCTTGTTCCCTGTGATCCCCGCTGCAGTCAGGTTCGAATCCCCATTCCCGTAGTTTAGATTAGATTAGAATATCGTCCCGATCAATTTGTAGTTCAGTATCATCTTGAACTGCAAATGATGCTTCTTTGGCCAATTTTCCTGATTGTTTGATCTAGGAGAAATTTCTCTTTGTAAATCAGTATTTGGTGCATTCCCTTTGCTCTCTCTCTCTCTCTCTCTCTCTCTCTCTCTCTCTCTATATATATATATATATATAGATATATAGACTGTTTAGCATTTTTAGGTTTGGTAAATCTTATATGGTTGTTGTGTTGCTTGTAGGTTCATCCAGTATTGATGGTGATTGGGCTGATACTGTTAAATGGAGAAGGTAAATTTTCTGTTCTTTGGGAACTTGGCCCCGTATCTATTTACCGATTTCTCAATGGTGCCTCTTTCCCTGTAATCTAGGCTTAAAGTTATTGTGATTGCCTTGGATGATTAGGCACTAGTATAATGAGTTTCCTAGAAGCATGCTAAGGATGATAATGATGAGTTTGAAGCGTTTGGGGAGGTCCATATGGTTCCTAAGTGAGAAATTGATTCACTTACAAGAGTTTCGCTAACTGTAATCGTATGTTATAAATGGTCTTGCTGGATTTTAGATGTACTCGGATACTTTTCTGTTTTCCTCCTTTGCCAAGAGTTATGTTTTATGTGAGAGCTAAGTAGATTTTTTGTTCTTGTGCTTCACTTACTGGTACTTTTGTTTTGTTTGCTTCTAAAATGTGAAATAATTATATAGCGAAGTTATTGACTAGCGGTATGTTAACGAAAATTATTATGAATTTGAACAATCCTGTGTTTCTACAATGATGCAGCCATGCTAGCATACAAGACGGTTTCAGGAACAAAAAACTCGAAAAAGTTAGTTCATCTTATGCTACAATTCCTTGCCTTTTGCTTAAGCATCATCGGTGTATGGGCTGCTTTGAAGTTCCATAACGATAAGGGCATTGACAACTTCTACAGCCTACATTCGTGGCTGGGTCTAGCTTGCCTATTCCTCTTCACCCTCCAGGTACCTTTATAGTTACTATTTTTCTTCGCCTGAGAAGATAGCTTGTACAACTGCTTTTATTCACCGTCATTTTCTTTTTCACAGTGGGCTGCTGGATTTGTAACGTATTGGTTCCCGGGAGGCTCGAAACACAGCAGAGCTAACTTGCTGCCATGGCATGTATTTTTCGGTGTTTATACTTACGCCCTTGCTGTTGTTACGGTAACTACTGGTATTTTAGAAAAAGTCACCTTCCTTCAGACCAACCAAGTAATATCACGCTATTCGAGTGAGGCTTTGCTCGTAAACTCTCTCGGAATATTGGTCGTCGTTCTGGGAGGTTTTGTTATTCTTGCCGTTATTACTCCGATGAATAATAATAAAGGTGATGTTCTGAGAGGATCAAAAGAGTAAGCACAAGCTGCACAACTGTGCTTACTTAAGTTCACAAAGAAGGCATAGGTTTACCCTAACTACGGATTATACAAGATTTTGTTGTTGTCAAAAGATGGTTGTATGATTAAGGTAACAAATCCCTTTTGTTTGTTCCTTTCGGATGATTGTATTTTCAATGGCATGATGTTATCCTTTCAAAACCGTTATTATCACTCCAAAAACGTTCATAAAAACGCGAGAAATTTAATACATTGAGGAGTGCAAATGACGTTTTTACGAGAAAAGAGAAAACAAGGCACTTCCGAACGGCTAACAACGTGATACTGCGATTAAATCATCCAAAACCTCTGTAACTGAAGTTTAAAACATCTGACTTGTGTTTAAAACAACGTGATATGGCGAAAAGAAAAACATGTGTCTCAAGCGCTAAAAAAATGAACTTCAGGCTCTGGTCTCTTCTTGTATGTTAAAGGCTGCTGATTCTGAATCCACTGATACTAGCATCCACACAAAATTTCGGCGAAACCTCGCCGAATCATATGATCCATTTCCGAGAGGGCACTTTTAAACGATCACATCCACAAGTGTTCTCTTCTGTATTCGCGCACAATGACGGGCACACTTGTGGGTGGAACCTAATAGAAGCACGAAAACATCGAGTCATCACTCTTTTCCGAGATAAAGGATTGAAAATGAGAATAAACAATGAGTGTAATAACTGCAAGTTCAGAATTAGAAGTTCAGAATTAGAACAGAAGGAATGCGAAACATTGTCTGCTCTTTAAGTTATTGCAACAATTACTTGAAGAAGAAAAGGATTTACCATGCCGTAATCCGTGATTATCATTGAAATGTAATCTGAAGGGAGTGCATCATAACTGCCAATAACAAGTTAAAACAGGAGTGCACAGTTAGTCCGGGTAGATTCAAGCCGAGAAATGTGATAGCACAGAACAATAAATTTATGAACACTTTACATCAAATTCAGAGGTTGAATATTTTCACAATTCGCGTGTCCATCCAAAGGATTGCCTTCCCTTCTACCAGGAACCTTTAAAATGACATCGGGATCACCTGCAAGAAGTGGAACAATTACCTGAGAATCAAGCAAACAGAGCATGAAGTTATCATAAACTGTCACAGTGATCACACAAATTAATGGCTAGGATGCATACCGAGCTCGTTACAGCAGATGGAATCAAGTTGTACCCTTTCGTGAAATTTATATGCCTCACAACATACTAATACCGGTACACGGAATGCATGAGCTACCATAGCAACACAAGCAGTGCCAACCCTTGAGTAAACTGTTCCATTAGACAGCACTGAAGAAGCACCTAGAAAAACTCGAGTAACTTCATGCATGATATAAGAAGCAGCATTTATATGAGTGTAAGTACAGCTGAGGCCCTTTCCCACCAACCTACGAAGTAAACGCTGTCCTTCAAGCCTTGGACGAGAGTCTACCACCACAACACGAAACTGTTTGCCAAGCTCATGGGCTTGTAAAAGCAACATTTCAACTGCAGAGGATGATCCGTACGTTAGAAGAACATCACCATCCCTGATTTTGCTAAGTGCATGCTTGACTATCACTTTATCAGCAAGTATGATCTTTTCGGATATGAACCGTTCAATATCTGACTGGAGAGATGTTTTTGCTTCTGACTCGGACATAGTCAAAGGTAACTTGGCAATTCGGCTCTTTAGAAACCGAATTGCATTCCCCATGGTGATTGAAAGCGGCCTGCACTCACTAAAAAATGAAACATAACTACTTATTTTTGCTGTCAAATCCCTACTGAGGTTTTTCTCTGGTGGTGTTGAATAATCTTTAATGGCCTCCTGAAATGCCAAAAGCATGGCAATACAACGAGCATTGCCACCCGATATATCTCCTGATAAATACTGTAAGCCAACCTGACATCCGTACAGAAAGCTACAATTAGATAGAACCATAATCTCTTTCATAATCACATTAACCTCTAGACTCATCGAGCAAGACTCAAACCATAACATGCTACATAAGCATCTAAATACCTTATAAACAGCAGGATGCACAGGATCAAGTTGGAAAAACTTAGACTCGAGATCAGGAAGCTGAGTTCCATGCTCGTATTGAGGCAAATGCCTGAACAACTCAACCCTGTTCCTGGCCTCAGTTTGCTTGACCACTGAACGCCTTTTCGCCTTCTCCACACGACTCTTATCATCATATTGCATTCGCGGATGAGGAATTTCTTTCTTCCTCTCTTTCTCCGGCAGACGTTCACTGCCACCACCTCCGCCACCGCCCTTCTTCTCAGATACCACCACAGATGATTGTGACACGAGTTTCGTGGCTTTAGGCGGTTTCACATTTGCTGCTGCCGAAGCAGAAGCAGCAACAGAAGGTGTTTTACCTCCTTCAGCTAATAACATAATGCAAGGAACACATTCATGATCAACATAAGAAATTCGAATTCTTTGAATTCAATTACATTTCTATTAAAAACACTTGTGAATCAGTAAAAGCCTAGAAAAGCCATACCTTTTGCGGCAGCCTTAGCTGCTCGTTGAGCTTCCTGAACAGCCCGCCTTTCGGCTTTCGTGGTTTTATCCTTCAGTGGCTTCGAATTTGCAGCTCGCTGGCTTTGCACTTCCACTGACGCATCAACATCTTTCTCTGCAAAGTTTCAATCTTTGTTTCTTCAAATTTTGCAATCCTAAAATAGTTGAGCTACACCAAAACCCCTAATCAAATCAAAGCAAACGAACAGCAATCAGCAATTACCAGAAATCCCAGAAGGCATCTTGACGACGGAGACCGTCATCAACCCACTCGCGGGGACGCTACTCGCCTTCACGGCAGCCGTCAGATCGAACCCTCCACCGGGAAACGAAGACGACGTCGTCAAACCCGCAGCGGTTCTTACCCCTCTGAATGCTCGACCCGGTGACATAACGACGTCGTTTAGGAACTCGCCATTCCCCATCACGATTCCGTACGACGACGAAGCAGTAGGAGGCGAGGCGGGGAAGAACTCAGAAGAGTTGTTGTAACTCCCGGCGAGTATGGAGACTGGGAAAAGAACTGGACGGGTGGTGTCGGAGGAGTGACGCGGCGGGGGGATCATTACCGGAGAGAGGGAGTTACCGGAAGGGGAGATGCCGGAGACGGGAGGAGAGGAGGAGTAGGCTACGGGCTCGGGCGAGGCGAAGAAGCCGACTTGTCGGACCTTGGGGTCGCTGACCGTGCGCGGGGGCCGGCGAGGGTCCATTGGGGGTGTGGAGTGAGGGTTTTGGGGGGGAGAAGACGGGAAGCAGCAGAGAAATGCAGAGCGTGTGAAAAGCAAGTGAAAATTTCCCTTTCGTAACTGTCCTTCTGATGTTTTATTACATTATCGTTTGAAAGTAGTAAGCATTATGCGCAGGGCCATTGACGATGACAGAACAAGATGCTCAAAATATTGTTCTTCTTTTTCATTTTTTTTTACTTATGTGACTGCCAAAATAATATACGTTTAAATTGATACTACTAAACCGTAACATTTATAACATAAAAGAGTAAAGTTTAGTGACTTTTGTAGAACAAATGACATTTATATTAAGGGCTCCGTTTAGGACTTATGCTTATAAATGCTTTTTGTTTTTTATTATAGCCATTAAATATTACGCATTCATTTTCACTTGTAAGTGAGAAGTTTTATATTCGATTTTCGCTAAATGCAAATATGAAACATATTATTGGTAGCCCAATGTGAGACTTAGCTCACTTTCCCATCCCTTAGTGTAAATAATAACGTTTGTTAAAAAAAAATGTGTTTTTACTACAAACTAAAATCCCAAGTGCTTTTTGTAAAGAAAACACTTGAAGTTCTTTCTGGAGAAGCATTTGACATGTGATTTGACATGTGCTTCTCCGCAAAATGCTCTATACGAGCCAGAGATATAGTGTTTACCCTTGCATTCGAGATTATGTGTTTGTATCCTCTCTCCCCTAATGTCGTTTGTATCAAGCGAATAAAATGTACACGTGCAATCCACTATTCATATTGTACGTATTAAACAAGGGGAGGAGCGCAGAAAGAAAAAACGAGAGTGAATATCACTACTTCGTTTAAGATTGTTTTGATGAGCATGCTCAATCCTCCCATAAGCATTAGCAAAATCATCTGAGGTTAGGATTCTGGTAGAATCATTCACATGGCCACATGCAAGATCAAGAGGTGGCGCTAAATTTTCAAAATAAAATTGAAAATTGGATAGAAGATAACCCGATACTACTCCAAAGTAAATGTAACTCCACAATATCAATGTCTGGACCTTTCAACTCAGCGCGACAGACAATCACAGTTTAAGAAGAACATTGACATAAAAGTATAAATCCACCGCAAAGATACTAATCCTCTTCTTTCGGCAAGAAAGTACGAGGATCACATAAAGCTTGGGGCGACTGGACCCTTTGACAGCCCAAGGCGAACTTCCATTGCATGATGTGTGTCCACAGGCTGGAAAGTTTCAGATTCACGGGGGTCTGCAATTAGCACAACGAAACATATAAGAAACCAACACAATCATACAATTAATGGGTTAAAAGAACGAAGCAACAGTATGCGTTTCACTTGGTTAAAGAAAATTAGAACAATATGAACTGCTTTCTTCCTAAGTTTTACTATGATCGTTTAAACTTAGCTTCTATAAGAATGCAAGGTCTAAAATATATGCATACCAACTGAATTCCGAGGATTGGCATGGAATTAAAACGATATAAGCCAAATCTAGGGGATTTTCCAATCAGGAAGTTTTAACTCATTACTTGTTACTTAATGATCCATAATTGTAATATTAGCATCTTGAAGATGGATATAAATTAAAAGAAGAATCAAATTACAAAATTCCTAATGACATCAACCCTAATTAAAAACCAATTGATTAGAAGAAAGAAAAGGCTGCATGTTTGAAATTCATGAGGATTACTATGTGGATGTTTAAAAGAGAGAATTACAAGAGGACCCTGATTGGTGAGTTCTTTACAAAGGGGAACGTAAGAAGGCTCCGATGTAGCATAAACATTGAAGGAGTTCAAACAAATAGTTCAAAGAGAAACCATGAACAGTTAAAGCTTAGGATACCAATATTATCTACTTTGTATATGAAGAGTATTTTCTTACCATTCAGGTAATCCTCAAAGCCGAAATCATCCAATTTTCCAGTCATAGCCTCCAAACCCAGCATTGAGGAAGGAATTGGGCCAGCAGGCCTCTGAAATCTGCAGTTGTTTCAAAGAATGGAGTAAAACTCAGATTTAACTCCACTTTTATATATTTACGGACTACACAAACTGGCATGCATTGGAGTATACAAACTACAGCAAGTAAACGGCTCAGTGTTTTAAGTCCATTACTGCATGTGATACAAAAAAAAACACAGTCACTATTATAAGCAGCACATACAATTACATCCACGGTCAACCAACAATATATGAACTTCCAAGGGAGTACTTCAGAGCAACCTCAGACTAAAAGACAAAAGATTCTGTAAGCTCTTTTTTTCACTCATGCTCGGTCTGGATATCTGATACAACTAATAAGTTAGCACAACAAATGTATAAAAGCACCTCAAATTGATAGGGAACTGGTGTTTCCTTATCTATATGGCATAACTTGGATCGCAATCAGGCATGGTAAAGACATAATCCAGCCAGTTATAATCAACTCAGTATAGAGGATACGAAAGAACATAGATCACAAATTCCCACCATCTTATTCCTGATTGAACCAGTTTTTTGTCAATGAGTCAGAAATAACGACACAAACCGGGCACAACCTAAGAGCAAAAACTGTACAAGAGACTAATATCTGCACAGAGAACCACCAACAAAGCTCTAATGCAAAACTTTCATACTCGAAACCCTTATGATACAAAACCAACAATCCCACAACGATTCCAAACAAAACACGCGACCTTGTTTCGCAACAAAAAAGCGCAATAGACAAACATAACAAGAGAAAAAACCCTAACGTTTTTTCAACATAGCAACACACGTTTACTTCTACTCAATCATAAAAAATAAAACAAACCCATTACAACAATTCACAAACAGAAGCCAGAATTCGACAAAAAAAAGAATCGCATACCGAGAAAGGATTTGCCTTTCGAGATCCATCTTCAATGGAAACGCACTTCCATAAGTGTACCCCAAGATTTTCCTATTTATCTGCTCCTGCGTTACCTTCGCCTAAAACCCAACAAACAAATCAACCCAAATAAGCAAAATTTAATCGTATATCTTCAATTCCAAACAAACAACAACAAAATCCAAGAGAGAAAGAGAGAAAGAGAGCAAGAGAGAGAGGGAAAATACCGAATCCAAAGCAGATTCGAGAGGATGAGCGCCGACGAGGTCGCTCTTGACGCCGTGAAGTCCGAATCGAAGGGCGTCGTTCTGGATTCCTCCGATTTGGTGCTCGATTGTCTTCGGTGCCTCCATTTAGCTTTCTCTGGTTCTTCCTCTTCTTCTTCTTCTTCTTTTTCAGCAAGCAATGTGACTTCGCTACAAGTACAAATAGGGAGAATCAGGATCCCTCCTTAACATAAAAAACTGAGGCTGCTGGTTGAAATTTGATCCAACGTTCAAATTTGATTCAACGGAACTCCTTTAAAAATTATAATAATGGTAGTCGTTGGATCAAATTTCAACGATCACGATAGTCTGCTTCAGTTTTTTATGCTCAAGAAGGAATACTGATCCGTGAAGACTCTTTTCTTCCGCTTTCAGCTTCAATTTTTGGGTTGGATCAATTGGGCTTTAGCTACGGCCCCATGTGGGCTTAGTTGAGGCCCATTTTATTTACTGTGTTGGGCCAGACGATTGTGGTTGTGTTTGCTTATATGGGCCGGTTATCCTATAGTCCTTGTGTAATTCTTTTTCTTTAATTTCTTTTTCGGTCAATTCTGTGTAATTTGGGTGATCATTATGTTGATTTTTCCTATGGACAATATTTAACCCATTACTAGTCCAGATACTGGGCTCGTTCTTTGGCAAAGATGCTTCTAAGAAAAGTGAATTTATTTGAAGCAAGTTGAATTTTTAAAAAATAAAATAAAATTGTAAGTGCTTGTGAACAGAAAATAGTTAGAAGAGTTTTTGGTGATCTAAAGTAGTGTCATCTATTTCCTTACGCAATGACATGGATTAATACATGGTATTACAGTAAATGTTTCTTAATTTTTAAAACTCAACGGTTTGAGTTATCATTTTTCATGAGTGTGAAAAAAGTTCAAAGTTTAAACTCCAGAAGGATATGTGTTACCATTAGTCCATCTGATTGGGTAAGAAAACTATGTTTGAAGTGTTTTCGAGTAAGAAAATCGAGTTTTTAGGAGCTTGCATGTGAAGAACACATAAACACATAAACACTTAAACACTTAATTTAGAAAAAAAGAAAAAGAAATCTCTAAGTTAACACTTCAGAGTTTCAGAGAAGCAAAGGGCATCAAAGAAATATCATAATTAAGAACATAAAAAGTGAATTCTATAGATGAGGAGTTTTTTCTCCGATTGAGCTCTTGTATAAAATGCATAATTGTCGGGGAGTTTTTTTTCTTCTGATTTTCTGGGAAAGTAAATTAGTTGCTTCAGTTCAGCTTGAACTTGCAAATCCTAAACCTAAAATCATGTGTAAACACGAATTTTCTGTAGCAAATGAAATAAGAACACATGTACAAAATAATTGTATTGTATTAATGTAAATGAAGGGTTACAATCTCTGTTGACAAAGTTTCCTCTTATTCGTTCTTCAAAGATGTGTAGATGTGTGTTGTTGATTCGAGGGTTGCAATGACTTGATCCCGGATGAACGATTGTCGTAAGGATTTGGGTTATGATGATGGAAGAACCGGCACGAGTACTAGTGCTTAATGATTCTTTATGGGTTTGATGAAGAACGGGGAGGGTTTTCCGAGTCTTCTTAATTATTAGGGGGTTCAAGTGCTTGAGAGCTTCAGAGTTTCAAAGCTTCAGCGTTTAGGCGTGAATGATTTTCTGGCTTGATTATTTGTCTTGGAGCCTCGTATTTATAGACTCTCAAAGCTTTGCTTACGGATGGATTTGACATTGATTGTGGTCTTGATTAATTGACAAAAAAAGCATGACTCGATTTGTGGGCCGGTTCGTAATTTGACTCCATCAATTACATTTGTTTTAATTTCATTAAAATCAAATAATTCTTTTCCGTCAAGTGTTGACACGTATTTTTCTTGATGATTCATCTGAATTTGATGAGTCACATCCATGTGTACAACTTGTGAGACACATAACGTATGTCACATATGCCCTGACGTATCGAAACTTTTAAGTGTATTGAAAATAATTTATTTCACCAAAATTACAATATCTACACCATGATGAAACATAAAAGTGATCATGATGAAACTGAAAGCTATTTAGTGGCTATAGTATTGCCCAGATCTCTTACCCACCTACTATCGATCAGCTAGCTTTGGGGTGCACCGTATTTCCATATTTCCACATTTCCGTATTTCCAAAAGCAGATTCTGCTGGGTTTTATATTAGATATGGGGTACTTCTGTGTACACTCGCTGAAAAGTTAGCAATTATTATATTAGATTTTGACATAAATCAATCGCTGTGCATTTGATATATGCAGAGAGAGATTAGGTCTCAGCTCTCTGGTACCAGTACCCATAGCCTTTCTGTCTCCAGTCCCGGTAGGTAGGGTTTTTTATGTATAAAAAACTGGTCATCGACGAACTACCAGTACTGCCAGTGTGTATTACGTATTGCCATGCCCAACCGATCGAAGGCGTGGCTTGAAGCGGTTGGAAATTATATATTATAATATTTAATATTTTATATAAATGAAAAATACGAATCATGTGTTATAGTTGAATTCAAATTCATGAGTTACGTCTGTTCGTTGGAACTTTAGGCAACAGTCACAATGTTTCCAAAGAGGTGGCTTGAGTTCTATATAAACTCAAACATTCCACATATTTAATGGACTGAAGAAAAGAGTTTTCTTCAATGTCTTTTATTCATTGTTAGTCAAAATCTGAGTCGTGTCTTTAGAGTACATAATATATGAAGTTCGCCAGAATCTGAAAATTGAAGTACTTTAACTTTGGATTATAGATTGTTGAATTCTGGGAGACGGACGCCTACCGAACTATAAGCACAAGAGTAGGGGCGAAATTCTGTCTTTAGGATATTGCATTTATGCAAGCTTCAATCTCTAAGTTTGTCAGTTTTTTATGCAAGCCTCAATCTCTAAGTTTGTCAGTTTTTATAACTTTCTCTCTAATTGTTTATATTAATCTCATACATAAATTGATGTTGTGAATTTTTTTATAATTATTATTAATAGAATTCTTGTGTTATTTTCATATTTTCTAATATTGCTCCTACAGACGCTTCAATCCGTGACCCTATTTAATCACCCTTTTATTCACACACACAGCAGAAACTATAATATGATTATCTCCTGCACAAATCTCTGAACAAATATCGAACATATATAGAGAGAGAGAGAGAGAAATTAAAAGGGAAGAATTACTTCAGTTCATCGCTGGCCGTCACTTCCACTATTCTATGTACCTCACTCTCTGATTAACTCCAATGGCTGTTCTTGCATGAATCATATGAAGGCTCTCTCAGTTTCAGGTAACTTTCCACATGTATATCGTTATTTTTTTGGTGAATTTGTTCTGTTTTTCTTTTCTACTAAGATTCGAACTGAACTTGGTTCTATCTTTTTCTGCTATCTTCACCCAGTTACGTTAATATATCGTTTCTTGATGTGTGGTGTTGTTTCGTAATTTTGATGATATTTCAAATCATGGCCATGTCTTTTGATCTGTCTGGTCTCCGGTGACGATACTTGATTTTCCAATGTTACTATGAAGAAAGGTGGCGGGAGAGAAATGAAGAAATTAAAACAAAATTTTGAAGGTGAAAAAAATTAGAATGGTTTTTTTGTTCTTAGATCTTATTTCGGTGTATTTTTTCTACATGTCTTCTACATCTCTTCCACCATACTTTCTTTATTTTTTCTCTCATTTCTCCCATTGTATATCTAATCTAAGACAACAATAAAACCAATAACAAAATTGAAATGGTTATTAAATGAAAACGGACACTCAGTTTTCAATTTTTTGTTTTTAATTTTCTCTGAAAACTTGTTTGATAAATATTTTCATGAAAATTAGAAACAAAAATTAAGCTAAAATTTGAAATCTAAACAAAGTAGCTTTTAGATTTTTGAAAATTGACAAAAGTAGCTTTTAGTTTTTCAAAAACTAAAAGTATTTTTGAACAAGTTTTCAGTTTAAAAAAAAAAAAAAAGTGAAAAGATTATTAAACAACCCCTTAAAGATTCACTTGTGGCGAAACTGCAAGACCCTCGAATAAGCATATCTAAAACTACATTAATGAAACTCTATTTGTCAACTACAAGAAAGTGAAAAGACATATTTATCTTCTACCACAACAAAAATGTTAAAGACAGCAATGTAATTTCACAAGGCAAACTTTTGCTGTTTTTTTTTTAACTCACCTACATGTAATGTTATCATTTCTAATTTAAAAAAATAAAAAATAAAAAAACCTCTCTCTCTCCTCACTAAGTTCTCTTTCACTCTCTTCGTCTCTCCTTCAATTTTAACAACAAAAGTAAAAAATTTCACTCTGTGTGTAGGCACATACTAGTACATGTATAACTAGAGAGTAGATAATGTTCTCTTTTGAAGTAGCAACCATGATTGATCATAGTTTTTAATCTCTATTAATTAATGAAACCCTCTTTGTCAACCAAAAGATGGTGAAAAAACTACTTAGTCTACTATCACACAAAAAAAATGATGGGCAATAATGTAATTTCACAGGTCCAAATTTTACTATTTTTTATTGAAACCTCACGTACTGATGATGTTAAAATACCTCCAATATTTAAAAAAAAGAAACCAAAAACAAAAACCTCCCACTCCCCCCACGTTCTCCCTCTCTTCTCATTTTTCTAAAAAAATGTGTTCATACACACAAAGTGTGTAGGCAAATGCTAGTACATATATAATAAAAGAGTAATTCTAGAGAAATCATATATATACACCATATTAGTATATTATATGATGTGGTAAATGATGTATACAACAAAAATCCAAAGAGATAAACTCATTAATTGACAAGTACACGTCACTTGTCATATAAAGTGGTAAACAAATGTGATACAAAAATGTGGTCTCCATAACATTAGAACAATGATATACTGAGAGTGGAGATTTAGGAAAAGTCACACAATGAGTTGATTATTATATTTTGAACTTGCCATCTATAATCCGTCAAACCTGAGATATTTGATTTACTAGTAAAGAAAAATACACTAAATTGGGGACCACTACTCTCTTACTTCTTAGAAGTGCTATCTATTGACTCACTGTAGACAGTCAGATCTAAAAATAAATAATTAGATGACATACTTCCTAAATATCTAGGGCTAGCTAGCTTGAGAAAGAGGGGAAGGAAGGGCAGGGGAAGCTAGGGTAGATGGGAAGACAGATACATGCACGCTTAAACGATTTTCATGATCCTCTATCTACACTTCTTTTCAGTTTCTCTAGCAATTTAACTTCAAGCTAGGTGTTACCTTGTGTAAATACTACAAGTAAAGCTACAGCTTTATAAGTAGATTAAAAATTGTGTTTTGAACTATTACAACATCAGAGATTTCCCAGCCAAAGAAAAAGAAAACTATTGCCAGGGCCACCGTTTTTACCAAATTTTATCCTTACTAAAATACTTTAGTTATACACATGCGATCAGTATCTTGAATAAATTTTTTACACAATTCATAAAGAACAAAATTCGGTGAGGGCATCATTATCCTTGGACCTTGACTATATTGTTTACCAAGATTTGTTTGATTATTCTTCCACAAACTTCTTAATCAAAGCATAAACATGTTCATCACACACCTTGCGCAGTAGTCCATCTCGCTAGCTGTTGAATACTAATATATCCATATCAATTCGATGGACAAGAAGCTATAGCCTTATATATTACTGTGAAATTCAAGATATTGAAATTAGCCAAGAAAGTGCATGCAAATCTGCACAACTAACCTAGCAGCAAGTATTAACTATTTCTATGGAAATCTGGCTTACTTTTATGAGATTGCTATTATATGTATATATAATAACCTTAAATCCTTCAATCGCTATATTTTTTAACAGTAATATTAAAACAGTCTTGCTTAATTTCCAAGGAGGGAATAGAAATTTCACATTCCTCATCCCATAAATCTGCTATAAACCTTTTCACCTTGGAAAAGAAACCATAATTCGATGGGCATCCATCTTTAATTTTATGCTTGTTATAGTAAAGATTAATTGTGTGAAATCCATGACAATTATCAAACAGGGAACAAGTATCATGTAATATTTATCAAACAGGGAACTATCAGGTGATATTTATTTTTTATCAAACAGGGAACAACTATCATGTAATATTGGTCATGGTGAATCTCATTACAGCAAGCATAAACCCTGTTCATCAAGTATCTCCTGGCACTGGTCCTTTTCTTCGAAGATATCACTAGTTAAATCAGATACTAATTGTCAGAACATGAATATATACCCTATGTGGTGAGTTTGATTGTTTATAGCATATCTATCCCTGCTTAAATTTTACCTTTTTTAAATTAGAACAGAAATGTTTACATCATAAGTTAAAACAAAACAAAAAAAGACGTTATAACTAATTAACAAATATCTCATCAATGTCATCAGTATTAGTCATTTGTTGTTTTCACCAGGGATGTGGTTTTGACATAATTCAATGCATGCTTGTAGGGGTCTATATGTAATTCTGATCCAGTACTAGTTATATGCATTGCTTAGGAAACCTATCCTCAATTGGATCATTATGGTAACTCTTGAGGAGCTGTAAAACAGTGGAACAGGTGACTCAATAGATATATTAACGAGCATTCAAAGAAATACATGAACAAAAATATAGCTTACTTCTTTGATCGAAGTTAATAATTTGGAAGATAATCAATAAATTCGCCGGATAATTCCACAATTAAGCCTCCCAAGATTTCAGTTCCTGCAGATGTCACACATCTTAATCATTAAATCTGGAATCGAAAAATAAATAATTAAAGAGAGGCATGGCTACAATATATATATGTGTATATGTATACCAGTGGAAATTAAGATCGATGGTGGCGATGGCACAATTAATGCTAGGGCATGGGTAAAGCGCCATTGATGTCCCAATTTTGAGATGCATTGGGAAATTGGAGGTGGCTATCGCTGGAACTCTGATCAGTAGTATTATAATCGGAAACTACTGATGAAAATGACTTCATTTTGTTTCTTTTGATCAAAGCAGATTGATCCTCCTCGTGACGATGATGGTGATGAGCTTGATTAGCCAAGAGGGATCCCAGTTCTTGATTCACACGATGATCTCCAAAATTAACCTTCGACGAGGATGAGATGTTTGTTTCGTGATCATCAAGCTGCTCAATCAATAAGTTCAATTGGTTCAACATCTGATGAGGCCTCCTACTAGTAGTGCACATCTTTTTCTCTCTTGTCCTTTCCCTTGCCTTTGCTCTTGCCTTTGCCCTCGACTCTTTCGCAACATAAGCTCCAGCAGATTTAGATTCTTTCAACTTCTTCATCATCGCCATCTCTTTTTCTTTGCTCACTACATGGTTTTCCACCTCGTTTATGTCCGAAACAACCTCGTCGCACTCGGAAGTCGAAGACAAACTCTTGGACCGCTCAGAACTGCAGCTCAAGTTCTTCTTCTGTGTTCCGAGATCCCTGATGGCCTTTCTGGACTTTTTTAGTAGCCACTCGATGGTTTTACTTGCCCTGTCAAGCCCTAGCAGGTCTTGGAGGTCAAAGAACTGACGGGCAACGTTGAGGGACAGCCTCACCCTACGGTCCCTCAAACCCTGAGCGGTGAAGATCTTGCTGTGCCGGTCTTTCTTCGTCGCGGCCGGTGCTACTACTACATCTTCCCTAGAAGAATGAAGAAAATAAGGAATAATATTATCATTACTAATGCTACCATAGTTACTATGGTAGTACTGATGATGATGATGATGATGATGATCTCCACAAGATGATGATATGGTGGAGTTTATACAACCAGGCACGGTGTTTGATGAAACTCCCAAATGGGTTAGGGTTTGATGAGAAGGAGGCGCCATTAAAGCAATATTTTGGAGTGAAAATTGACCTGAGAGGGGATCAGGAATGTGATGAAGGAAAGTGTCTCCAGTGCAGGTTTCTAGGTTTGCACAAGGAGGAGGAGGAGGAGGAGGGTAATTTGAAGAAGAAGAAGAAGAAAAGGGAAAGTTTTGTTGAAAAGGACTTACAGTATTACCATTATAACTGGAAGATGAAAACATGATTTCTTTTTCCTCAGGCAGTCCCTGTACAATATAATACCTTTGTTAAGAGAGCCTCTTCTTCTTTTGAACACTAGAAAGAAATTATCCTAATTTCGAACAGGTAAAGAGAGCTTCTTCATACCCATTGAACTTCTCAAGACTTCTCTTTTCAGACTCACTTTCTCACTGCAACTTCAGATCCATCTGTGTTCTTAAAAAGAAGATCAAGAGGAGTGAGCTCTGCTGTGAAAGATGCATGGTATCGGATATATGAACACGGAAGCACTAATAAGTGGGGGATTGTTTTGTTTGTGTTGGAGACATCTGAAAGATGGGTTTTTGGTTGTTTCTGTTGTTCTTCTTTTCTCTTGTTTTTGTTTTTTTTTTTCCGGTGTACTGTTTCTTGGGCAAAGTCTTGAAGGTACAATATTTGGAATAAGAATCATTTCCGGATCCTCTCGGTGAGGATCCCGGAGATTCGCGTATGTTGTCTATTCATCGTAAATCATACGGTTAAAAATTATTTTAAATTTTATTATTTAAAATTGAATACAAACTGACTACACGATGAATAAACACGATTTACGGATTTCTGAAATCCTTGCCAAAAAGATCCGGATTCCAATTTTTGGGTTTCATTGAGGGTGATGTGTCACCGGACATGTGAGGCGCAAAAGATGTGGGTTTATGCCACTTAATGTGGAAACACCGTACCTAACCAAAACTGATGGGAAATTTGACAACCCAACTTTTAGACCCGTTAAAATTTCCAGAAACGAGCTAGACCACATTTAATTAACTAGGGTTAGGTTAGGCAATACCTCAGCCTAGATAATAATTTCCAAGCACATTTTTTCTCTTTCTACATGGTTCAGATAATTTTTGTGACTTAATTTTTATTTATTTATTCAATTTAAAGATCAAAATAAAGGAATGTATAAGAGGAAAAAAATTCTTATAAAAAAAAGTAAGAGAAAAAAATAAGACTATGGAAATCATTCCCCAACTCGATAATGCCTCTTGTAGAATTTGAAAATTAAAAAGTAAACAACAATTTTGGCGTAAGCTTTTTATTGTAGGTGGGATATACTTCTTTTTTGCTCTTTTATTTTTCAATTAAGCAACGTCTTGCGACATGATGAAATGGTGTTTTAGTTTTAACATGTTAATTTTTATTGGTGTTAATATAACACGTAGTCTCTCTGATTCATTACGTGTCATAAGAATCATGCATACACAAAAGTTTCCCCATTGTTGACAGATAAATTAATCTAACATATACTCTTGGGTCCGTACTTCTTAAAAGGGAGCCTAATTCATTATGACCATTACAAACAGAGGAAACCTTTAAGGGAACAGATTCTCATTTTTTTTATTTATAAAAATAAAGATTAGTTGTGGGATCTACTCGACATCGAATTTTAACAATCCGAACTATTTATTTTTCAAGTTGCACCTTATAGATCATCTTTACAAAATATTAGCCAAATCAGAAATATTTAAGACATCTAATTGGGTTCAAAAAAATTAACGAATACTTTGTTATATAAGAAACAATGAAATTTTATCTTTATAATTAAATAGGCAAATGATTTTGGATTGAATTGAATTTTTGTAAGGATGATATATGAATCAAGACTAACAAATTAGACGGTTCAGATCTTTGAAGTTCGATGTGGAGTGGATCTCACAGCTAGTCCCTACTTTTTGAAAAAAATAGAGATCTCTTTGCATAAAATGGCCTGTACATACATATATTCTGTATTTGTCATACAAATATTAAGCATGCAAACGATCAAAGCTTTCTATTTGCTTGAAAAAGAAAAAACTAATGAATCTTTAGGTTTTCCAAGCTGCTGGATGTGGTGGCTTTGTATATGGAAATTGCTAAGCTTGCACATGCTTTTGTCTTTTACCCAGCTATAGGGGTTGAAAGTAGTGTTGTCGAGGAAGGTATGCTTTTTGACTATCCCATTTAGGGTCGCTTTCACCCTCTTTTTAAGTAGCATATGAGGTGGAAAGTAAAGGAGGATCGGTGGAAAAACAAGTAGGGTTCATTTGGGGTGTTGCCCTAGCTAATGGAATGTGTTAGCTTACCTAAACCATCAGAGCATTTCCACCCATGAAATTTGGCCATGGCCAAATCCAAAATCCACTCCAAAACCAAAACCCATTCCACCCACTCCTCCAAGCCAGCCATGGTTGAGCCTTTGCAGCAGCCATGACAAATCTAGCCCCGAGTTCATGGTGGTTACTATTTACAATTGGTGGAGAGTAACATAAACGCAGCAACTTATTCAAAATTAATCTCGTTCGTTGAATAATTAGTAAATAATAACTGTTATGACAATCATTATTTATAATGGGTGGAAAGTGATAAAGAGAAGCCAAAAAAACTTACTTATATAGTAACTACCACACCTATTTCTAAACTCCAATCCATCAAATGGGTGAAAATGCTCTCAGGCATGGATTTCATTTAAATTAGAAGCGACATTGGCATGTTTCAATAGTTGGTGTGGCAATACACTATCCATGCATGTTGGCAGATTTTGTCTTTGGTTTGAAGATCCACGAATTTTATTTCGGATTTGATAGTTGAAGACTGGAATTGTGTTTAGACTTGAGACCATCTTCAACCTTTGAGTTAAAACCTAAAAGTTTTAACCTAGAAATATGTTTTCTACTCCAACCCTTCTGGGTTAATTTTTAGTCCAAGGTTATTAAAGAATGAATTTAGGATTTTTAAAGTAACTTTAAAAAAAATTATGTAAACTATCATAATTTAATTTTATGAACATTTTAACTTAAAAATATTTAGATTCCTATAAATATTGGAAAATCACTAAACTGACACTCTGAAACTCATGGAACACTATAAAAGAATACGAAACACATGAAAGAATTTTTTTAATTACTTTAGCCGTTGGATTTAAGTTTGGACCGTTATATCTTTTTCTTTACAGTTAGATTGGATCATATTAGATTTTAGCCGTTTGATTCAATAAATTAAAAATATAAAACTATAAAAAAAATACACATATATGATGGGTCAACCCACTAATCTGGGGGGAATTTTGGGCTAAATTTACCCCAAAATGAGTTTTGGGTTAAAACTCATATTTGGCTTAAGGATTTGAGCAAGTTGGGATAGGTTTAGAACCTAAAATTTGAGTTTTACTCCAAAGATTGTAGGTCTTAGGCATTGATGCCGCCGTGTACTTTCCCTCTTTCTCTTATCAATGAATTGAATATTTCAGTTAAAAAAAAAAAGTTGGTGTGGCAATAACTTATCAAAGTGATGCAGAAAATGATGAACAAAGTTGTTGATGCACGAAATCGAATGGACATTGGAACAACGAAAAGTGTTAAGTGTTGGTTGCTTCGATCACCTAGTGAGGATAATGAGTAAAAGGGATAATCTCTCTTTCTCTCGAGCTATTATGTGAAACTGAGACCTAAAGAAACACTCGGAGCAAATACGTGTTGTATCCAGTCCAGCCTCTATCCGAGTTTTGACACCAATACAACTTATGTAATTTAATTTATAAAGCTAGCTAGAGTTTTCCTTTTTATGTATGCTAAGGGGAGGGGTGAGTTTAGCCTCACAGTAGGATAATAATAATGTGGTTCAAACTTGTTTTTGGTGAAAATCAAATTTATGACCTCTCACTTAGAAGTGAAGAGGAATACAACTAAATTATAGTACTAAGTAGCCGATCAATTTGTGTTTTTTGATCTAAACGTTTGTTGATCCTTCCATCGCATATTCCAACGCATCAAAAACTCCAGCCCCATTAATTCATTTGATCAGATTGATATGTCATAATTCTCAATTCTTGCTTTTGTGTTAACCCAGTTTTAAGATCTTAGTTCAGTAGGTTGAACATGACGTAACTAAGAATTCCAAGTATTAACGTATTACCACTTTCTTCAAATTAGATAGCGATTGAGGATCATAAACTTTTCCCGGACGCGTATAATGAGAAAAAGTTAGGTTATCGATCATTTTAGTCATGTTTTTTATGTCATTTCCTGATCAATGTTGGAGACTTCTACCATGATTTTCTTCTACGAGTAGAAGTATAAAATTAGATGTGTGATATCCAGACATCCCTATTTCACTTATCAATCATTTAGTCATGTTGTTTTTTACGATCACAATCTAGCCTTGAAACATCAGTGTATCCCATACCCGTAGAAAACATCAACTTGCATGTTATTGTACAACTTGTTTTCCCAAAAAAAAAAATCTTATGTATATATCTACTGTACACCCTGCCCCCTCCCAGGCACCAACAGACCAGTCATAACAGCTAGATTAGAAAGTCGATACGGGCATGACGACTATATAAGATGGCCAAAAGACATGAAAACTTGATTTAAGCCGTGATAGGGAGGGTAGGTCTTTTTATATAGTTGTTTCAAAGACAAGCGATTAGATATCTTCGTACGAATTGAAGATAAGGATCTGCTCACACAGGGTGGGTGAGATTGGTGCCAATGGTGAAAGCTAGCTATAGCTAGTGTCTCATGTGTACAATGAGAGTATGAATCTCATATTGAGAAAAATGCGAGACTTTGTATGCACTTATAAATAATTGAGCTATACTAAGATAAAAACAAGTTGTCTTACGTGTAAACTTGAACAACCACACGTGCTTCACGACATTCAATCTGTGTTGTTCACATGCTAGGCTTAAAAATTCACTATACGGAAGAGATTTGTTGGCAGTATTTCACTCCCACATTAAAGAAAAAAAGAACCTTATATGTCCTTATAAGTAATTAAATTACTTTTCATTGATCAATTAGTTCCACGAGAAATATCAACTTTCTTCACAATCCATTATAATAATGAAATGAAAGTAGGGTCACTTCATTTGCTTCGGCCTGCAGAGAGATAGACCTACCTTGTTCACGTCAAATAATAATGTGGTCATTTCCTCTTCAATTCCAATAGGAGTTCACATATAATATCCAACAACGGTACATGCATGCCCAGTTGTCCATCATGCTCATTGATGTCCTTTTCTATTACAATTAAAGGCACTAGGGTTTTTGTGATTATATCAACCCAGGCTTGGGTATATAGCAGCTATTTCTTCCATGACCAACAACAGATGTTTATTGCTTAATTGCACTAGCTTGGCACATCCTCAGTGGTCAACTTCCCTTTCAAGCTATAGAGATCGGTCCAATGTTCCGAACCCTCACTTAGGCAACTTATTCCAATCATATAAGTTTTCCATGCTTATGTTAATCTTTCGATAATTTGTTTGACATAAATTGTTGGTTTATTTTCTAGCTAAAATAATCTATAACTTGACTCTTTAGAACCAGAAATATAATTGCTCATGTTCTAGAAATTCAAATTGGAATTCAAATCCTGGAAGAGAAGTTGAAAATGAGAATGGGCCCATTGGATACATAGCTTAGCTAGTAGCTATATAGTCAAAACTTAAAATAAAGTGGTAGAAGAGTATGTAGATTGTTGTAGACTATTTTATCTGACAATGGGAAGGGGGCCGGCAGCAAGGAGGGATGCAGTGCCTTTATTTATAGTAATAAGAGGAAGAAGAAATTTTTCATCCACAAGGAATACAAGTCCATATAGGAAAGAATAACTAGAATCAAATCTAATCTAGGATTTACACAATCACACTTAAACTAGGAAAGTTTACAACACTCCTCCTTGAGTGTGTAAGTACTCAAGGTAGATTCGGCATCATGTAGAAGTTGAGAAAGTCGACTTGTTGGCACTGATTCTGGGAACAACGTTATTCTCAATAAGGTAGGAACTTGCATAAAGAAGTAAGTCTCACTAAAAAACCCTAAGGCTATGGCAAAAACCTGAGTAGGGACAAAATCCGTAGTCTAAGGAAAAATGTGTGAGTAATGCATAATCAAAAGAAACATCAACGGGACATCATCAGGGATATGATCAACCCAAGGTGGGTGCCTCATTAAAACCTAGTTAGGTAGCACAAACCTAATGGGAAAAATGCTCCTAATCGTAGGGAAAAAGAGTACATTAAGATCAAGCAAATATAATTTAGGATACTCTCCCTGAGTTTGACACAATTCCAAAAAGAACTAGCAATGTTACAACTCAGAAAGTTTATGTCACATCCCGGCCTAGGGTGGATCACTTCCCGGGCCCCGCTCCACCACCGTAGCACGATATTGTCCGCTTTGGGCCCCGACCACGCCCTCACGGTTTTGTTTCTGGGAACTCACGAGCAACTTCCCAGTGGGTCACCCATCCTGAGAGTGCTCTAGCCCCCTTCTCGCTTAACTTCGGAGTTCCTACGGAACCCGAAACCAGTGAGCTCCCAAAAGGCCTCGTGCTAGGTAGGGATGGGAATATACATTTAAGGATCACTTTCCTGGGCGATGTGGAATGTCACAATCCACCCCCTTAGGGGCCCGACGTCCTCGTCGGCACACACGCGGCCATGGTTAGGCTCTGATACCAATTTGTCACATCCCGGCCCGGAGTGGATCACTTCCTGAGCCTCGCTCCACCACCGTAGCACTATATTGTCTGCTTTGGGCCCCGACCACGCCCTCACGGGTTTGTTTCTGGGAACTCACGAGCAACTTCCCAGTGGGTCACCTATCCTGGGAATGCTCTAGCCCCCTTCTCGCTTAACTTCAGAGTTCCTATGGAACCTGAAGCCAGTGAGCTCTCAAAAGGCCTCGTGCTAGGTAGGGATGGGAATATACATTTAAGGATCACTCCCTTGGGCGATGTGGGATGCCAGTGAGCTCCCAAAAGGCCTCGTGCTAGGTAGGGATGGGAATATACATTTAATGATCACTCCCCTGGGCGATGTGGGATGTCACAATCCACCCATCTTAGGGGCCCGACGTCCTCGTCGGCACACACGCGGCCAGGGTTAGGCTCTGATACCAATTTGTCACATCCCGGCTCGGGGTGGATCACTTCCCGGGCCCCGCTCCACCACCGTAGCACGATATTGTCCGTTTTGGGCCCCGACTATGCCCTCACGGGTTTGTTTCTGGGAACTCACGAGCAACTTCCCAGTGGGTCACCCATCCTGGGAATGCTCTAGCCCCATTCTCCCTTAACTTCAGAGTTCCTACGGAACCTGAAGCTAGTGAGCTCCCAAAAGGCCTCGTACTAGGTAGGGATGAGAATATACATTTAAGGATCACTCCTCTGGGCGATGTGGGATGTCATAGTTTACGCATACCAATTCATTGAATAAGCTTTTGAAACGTCGCCTTGGGTAGTGATTTGGTGGAGAGGTTGGCCAAATTGTCTTGTGAACGGATTTGTGTGACTTCAATCTTCTGATACTCTTGTTGTTAATGTGAGAAGAAGAACTTCGGAGTAATGTGCTTGGTGTTGTCTCTTTTGATGTAACCCTTCTTGAGCTATTCGATGCATGCTGCGTTGTCTTCATAGATCATCGTCGGGACATCCACGATGGGGTAAAAATTGCAGGAGCTTCAAATATGGCCCACAACTGCTCTTAACCAAAAGCATTCCTGATTTGCTTCATGTAAGGCAAGAATTTCAGCATGGTTAGACGAAATGTCAACTAAGGTTTGTTTAGTTGACCTCCAAGAGATTGCGGTGCCTCCAATGATAAAGACATAACCCGTTTGAGAACGCGTCTTGTGTAGATCAGATAAGTATCATACGTCGGCATAACCAACAAGGAGAGAATCAACTCGAGAAGCGGGGGTTGCAGCATCACTCGAGGATCCGTAGGGATAAAACAAGCCCAAATCCGTAGTACCCTTAAGGTAGCAACAAATGTCTTTAACACCAGTCCAGTGTCTGCGTGTTGGTGCATTATTGTATCTTGCCAAAAGATTAATAGCGAAGGAGATGTTAGGTCTAATGCATTGAGCTAAGTACAATAAAGCGCCTATCACACTTAGATAAGGAACTTCAGGCTCCAAAATCTCTTCATCATCCTTACTCGAACGGAAGGGATCTCATTTTGCATCTAGCGATTGAACGACTATATGAGTACTCAAAGGCTTCGCTTTATCCTCGTTAAAGCGGCGTAACACCTTCTACGTGTAGTTCAATTGATGTACTAAGATTCCATTCAAACGATGCTCTATCTCGAGACCGAGACAATATCGAGTCTTTCCTAGATCTTTCATCTCAAATTCTGACTTCAGGTGTGTGGCAGTTCTCGCGAGCTCTTTAGAAGTTCCGATGAGATTCATGTCATCGACATATACTGCAACTATCACAGAACTGGAATGTGACTTCTTAATAAACACACAAAGGGCATAGTTCGTTGTTCACATATCCTTGACTAGTTAAATACTCACTCAGACGGTTATACCACATTCTCCAGATTACTTCAAACCGAATAGTGAATGCCTCAGCCGAATTGAGAGCGTGTTCTGGGATTTGGAATATTTGATCCAGTCAATGTAAGTCATTTAAGAACTTTCATATAAATTTCTGTATCAAGATCCTCATAGAGATATGTAATTACTACGTTCATCAACTGCATACTCAGTTTTTCGGAAACTACCAAACTGATAAGGTACCAAAAAATAATCACATTCATAACGGGTGAATAAGTTTCGTTATAGTTAATCACAAGGAGTTGTGAGAAGCCTTGCATAACAAGACGAGCTTTGTAATGCATAATTTCGTTCTTCTCATTACGCTTCTGAACGAAAACCCACTTGTAGCCAACGGGCTTCACATATGGAGGAGTATGAGCTACAATCCAAACACCTTACGTTTTGCAAGTGAATCGAGTTCGACTTGGATTGCTTATTTCTAGTTTGACCAATCGGTTTTATGTCGACATTCATCAATGGAACGGGGTTTAATGTCATCGCTCAACATAATATCAATAACTATTGCATATGCTAATGCGTTGTCAATGATCATCTCATTTCTACACCACACATCATCTAAGCTAGTATAATATATCGGAATCTCACGATTCTCGGGAGGTGGATTCGTCTCTTCAAGGACGCTTCCATAATCTAGAATTTCCTCATGAGTTTGATAGAATGGGTAAGCGACAGTCAGATTCACGATAGGGTTTTTAGGGGCCTGGGTTATGGGTTTCCTCTTTCGAGGGTGTGAATCCTTTGAACCAAGAGGTCTGTCACATTTATGTGTAGGGGCAGATGATTCGCTAGCTGCTAATGTACGTGGATCACCAAAGTTGGCATCCCGGACCTCTAGGAGGAAAGTCCGTCATACATTTGGTACATTCATCTTTGCAGGTCTATTCGCAGCTGGAATATGTGATCTTGTCACTCGTGCTAGATCAGTGAAAGCATCTAGCATGCTCTGAAGATTTAATATGTGTTGCACTTCAGTTTCAGAGTGAGCGGTGCAAGGATCTAAATGACACAAAGTGGGAGTCGTCCACGATAATTCACGTTGTTTTTCAGAAACGTTAACGTTCTTATCTCCCCTTAACGACGTGAAGACTGTATCCTAGAAGTGACAATCCGCAAAATGAGCGGTAAACAGATTGCTTATCAAAGGTTCTAAGTAACGAATGATCAAATGAGAATTATATCCGACATAGATTCACATCCTTCGCTAAGGCCCTATTTTTGTACGTAAGGGCGGTAAAATCAGCACATAGACCGCACAACAAAAAATGAGCAGATGAGATATGTCTGGTTCATATCCAGTAACCAACTGAAAAACGCTATATGGTTGGGTCACAACAGGCCTTAGGCAGACCAACATAGCTGTGTGTAATATTGCATGGCCCCAAGCAGTGATCGGGAGCTTGGTACATATGACCAACGATTGAGCAATCATTTGTAAACGTTGAATGAATACCTTTGCCACGCCGTTCTGGGTGTGAACATAGGATACTGGATGTTCAACTTCAACCCCAACTGACATGCAATAGTCATTAAAAGTTTTAGTCCAATCGAATATATTTGATTGGATAATCAAGGTGGTAAGCCATGAGCTTGATAACCTGAGCCAACAGTTTGGAGAATGCAGCGTTCCTTGTGGATAACAAGCACACGTGAGACCAACGTGTGGAAGTGTCAACCAAAACCATAAAATATCTAAATGGTCCACATTGAGAGTGAATCGGTCCACAAATGTCCCCCTGAATCCTTTGTAGAAAAATAAGAGGATTCGAACGAATCTTGTCATAAGAAGGATTAGTAATAAGCTTTCCTATAGAACATGTTTGACATGCGATTCCTTGAATCAAACCTAAGCTTCGGGCTAGCGGATATCCGTGTGATGATTTAAGGATACATCACATTGCTATTCGTCCAGGGTGTCCCAAACAATCATGGCAAAGTGTAATTTCGTGCGCGGTCTCAGAGGTAGGGCCGGCCACATAGTGGCTCTCTATGGGGCGTATGGTCGTAGTATACAGACCAATTGGGATACGCTTCATCTTCTCTAGAATACGCTTCTGGCCATATTCGTAGGAAGTTATGCACAGAAATTCAACTATGTTTTCTACGTGGGTTTTAGTGTGGTAGTTATTATCTCTAATGTTCTTAAAACTCAACAACGTTATTCCGGAACGCGGAGAATAAAGTGCCTCATCAATGGTCAAAATTGTACCGTTAGACAACATTATACGTGCCTTACCGTATCCTTCGATCAAGTTGGATGGGTCTGAGAGGGTTATCAAATGTGTATTCTTAGGTATGAAGTTAGTGAAATAGATGCGTTCACGTAAAACGGTATGCGTGTTTGCACTATCTGCCAGACAACTAACTTCCCCACTAATCATACCTAGAATGAAAATTAATTTGAATTAGTCACATGCATAAAAGTTCTTAAAACAAATATCCGTTCAAAATAATTTTAAGTATTTGAAGATGGAAATTAATTTAAAAAAAACTTAATATCCAAAAACAAATCACCAACAAATAATCCAAACATAAAGGAAAATTGTTCAAAATTAACCAAAAAACAAAAGGGGAATTCGGCCCCATTGTCTTATTTTAACTAAAAAAATAGTTTTAAGATTCTAATCTTCCATAAGGGTAACGGCCTCTTGAAAGTCAGAAACATCCATCTTGGTGCTCTCTGGTTCGTCCACTTGCACAAAGTTTGATTCAAACTTCTTACGATGTGAATGATATTCAGATACAATCTTCTGGGGAGCTCGTAAAATACGGGACCAATGGTCTTTTAAACCACAGCGATAACACATATCTGCATCCATGGTTTCAGGTGCTTTGTCCTTATTCTTGAAGTTTGGGGCCTTGGGAGCAAGGTTAGGGTGCTTCTGGGCTTTGTTTCCTCCCTAAAATGGGCTTTGACGATGTTGACCTTGACATGGTGGTTTCTGGGGTCCCCTACCATGCCTCTTTTGGAGTTTTGGGTGTTGTTTCGTGCTATAGTGTGCTTCAGGCACATCAATCGCCCCAGTAGGTCGAGCTTGATAATTTTTCATCAACAGCTGATTCTGCTTTTCATCGAGAAGTAAAACAGAGACCAAATCTAAAAACTTAGTGAACTTCTGAGCTTTATATTGTTGCTGTAGGACAATATTAGTAGCAAATAAGGTTGAATAGGTTTTCTCCAGGAGATTTTCTTCGGTCAAAGTTTCGTTACAAAACTTGAGTAGTAATCGGATTCGACAAACTTCATAATTGTATTCATTCACAAACTTAAAGTCTTGGAATCACAAATGTTGTCAGCCATGTCTTGCTTCAGGCATGAAAATGTCATTTTGGTGATGAAAACGATAAGCTAAAGCAACCCATAGTGCTCGTGGATCCTCCTCAGCAAGGTACTCAGTTTGCAGGGCGTCATGAATATGTCTTCGAATGAATATCATAGCAGTGGCTTTCTTAGCTTTGCCAACTAGGTTGTCCATCTCATCTTTAATGGCAGGACGCAAATTCTTTGCAACGAGGTAGAGCTTCACATCTTGGACCCACTTGAGGTAATTCCTTCCAGAGACCTCCAAAGCGGTGAAGTCAAGTTTGTTCAAATTCAACATGTTTTTATCACAAAATAAAGGACAAGATATGATTAGTGCAATGGAGAAAAATATCAATCCATTCACGTAGGAGTATAACATTCAGGTTCTAATAGATATGTATTGGTTAAAATTCGTATGAAAAAAACTTTGGGTTTTCATGGGTGATGCTTTTAAGGAAAACTTTAGGTTTTCAAACAAGGCATGTTTTTAGAAACTTCAGGTTTCGAAATAATTAAGAACTTCAGGTTCATATGTTCCTGCAGATAAACGCAAGTATATACACATAAATATGCAACAAGAGAATATCCAAATAGACTCAGGTCTATAATTATAATTGAATTAATTATTTGGACTTCAAGCCAAATTTAAAGTGTGGGTGAAAAAATATAAAACCCAAATTTAAGCTCGAGGCCCAAAAACATAGGGCAAAGCCCATATGTGGGCTGAACAAATCTCTGCCGTGAGGTCCAAGCTCATATTAGGCTGAAATTGTCTCGGGTGGGCTGCAGGCCCAAAGTAAGAGAGAGAAGAAATGGGTCAGATCCAAGGAAGATACCATGAAAAGGGTACAGATCCAGTACAGCGGTGCAGTGCACTGTTCCTCCAGCATGAGCTGGGATTGTGTGCGACGCGGTCAGGTGAACCCAAGGGAGGACACAATCCAGTGCGTCATAGGACACGAGGATACCAAAGCCCAATTGGACTGGCGTCACAAGTGGGCCGAGAGGTAGGGCTTGCGACAACAAACCCAAAAGCTAAATCTGGGTTTTGATTTCGGCCGAGAAAAGCCAAAGCCCAAAAGGCTTGGTTTTTGGATCAGAAGAACAACCCAGCCGTGTGCTAGGTGTGTTCGCCGGGAAGAACGCCGAACTCGTCGCTTCTAGCGGTGGTCTGGGGCTATAGTTCACCGTAGAACCTTTTCTTAGATGACGGAGAGTCAAAACTTGACGTCAATGAACCAAGAAACCCTCAGGTCGTCGGGAAAGCAGCCGTGGTGACTAGGCATGGCAGCAGGCCATGCTTGTGTCAGAAATCGGTGGTGACGCCTGTGATGGCGTCAGGTTCTGGGTTTGGAGACTTGTGGGGCTCTATGGTTTCGGCTTTGCTCTTGGGTGTGGGTTCAAGCGAATCCATTTTTTTTTTATTCAATTCATTTGCATGTATATTAATATATAATTCAATGCATGGACATATATTTGATGCAATTTATGGCAATATCAAATTCACATAATTCAACAATTATGAATGTAATGCATACACAATTTATGTAGAATCTAAAATTCGAAAAACGTAAAGTTGGGTCATGCGTTATGGTGAATGTTCATGCTATCAAGGTTGCAAAAATATCGAGATAAAAACCATTGTTTTGGAAGAACATGATTGCTTGATGATATTGATGAACTGGTTTAATGCATAAAATTTTTCTTCAATTTCGATTTTCCATCTCCAAAACTTGTATCACGTTCAACACAAAAAATTTAAATTGAATCAATAAAACCAAAATTTAATCAATTAAAAATAATTGAAACGTAATACTCCCCTAATTGAAGATGAATAATTTTCACGTCATATTCCTAAACGCAGAGGTATGAGCGTGCTGATAACGTGTTGTAGCCTATTTTATCTGACAAGGGGAAGGGGGTCGGCAACAAGGAGGGATTGTAGAGAAAGATGTGTTTGTAGAATATGTAGAGGGATGTGTGTAGAGGATGTGTTATCCCCCCTACGCAATGCCTTTATTTATAGTAATAAGAGGAAGAAAAAATCCTTCATCCCCAAGGAATACAAGTCCATATAGGAAAGAATAACTGGAATAAAATCAAATATAGGATTTACACAATCACACTTAAACTAGGAATGTTTAAAACATAGATAAGTTTTTAGTTATAATTATTACCAAGTGTTAGATGTGGGTTAAATTAATTGGTGTGACAATGTGTCAAATTCTTTGCACTCAAATTTAAATTTCCTTATCCGTATCATAATTTAGAATATGAACCCTTGTTAAAATGAATTGATAAAGAAAACGCAAAATAGTGAAGATTTTCTATTTCATTTCCCCTAAATTGACATAAGGGCAACCTCAAAAATATACAAATAGTATCTTGAAAACTATTTTTATACTCCTTTTTAGTATTAGATTTCATATCTCAAAGGTCCTAATTAAAAATGATGTAAGAATTTTAGTCATTAAATGATATAGATGATAACTTGTATCATAACTAATAGAAGCTATCTAAATTTTTTTGAGTTTTTTTGTCGTTAGATGATTATTTTTACATAATTAAATAAAGATAATTTAGGCAAAAATCAATAAAAAAATTTCTTTTAGCCATATATCAATGACATATTTTTGTTTCGGACTTAATCAATGATGTGTTTTTATTAATTAGGCATATGTCAATGATGAATGCCACATGAGGTTTAAGTCATTATAAATAGTTAGAACTTGACTCTTCTATCATTCTCTATCTTTCTCTCTCTTTGAATGTCATATGTGACACACCCCGACCTTATAAGTGGGGTGTGCTGGCCGTCACATGAGAGTGACGTAACCATGTGCACAGTGCGGAAGCAATAAAGAATAGAAATTTACGAATCAATTAAAAACGAAACACTAGCAATACTAGTGTAAAAGAAGTGTGAATTCCACTAATACAGATAGGGCTGGAAAAAAATCCCAAAAATCCCAAACCGAAATTCCCGAAAATTTTGGTACCCAATACCGAACCGATCCCGAAATTTTGGTACGAGAATCGGTCTCAAGTTTTTGGGATTTCGGTATTCCCAAACCAAACCGAAAAATATATATATTATTTAATTTTTAAATATATAGGATCACATCTTTAAGGGGAATATCATCTACCTACAATAGTGAAAATTGAAATACTGCAGGAGCACTGGAAATTGATGATGGAACATATACATGAAGGAGCCCTAAGATAGATAGTGGAACATATGCAGAATTTTTAAATCGCAAAAGATTAATATATGGATACATAGATGCAGAATAAACATGAGATATTGATAGATGGATACATGGATAGATTATAAGTTACAATTTGCTTGAGAAAACTTTACATCTATCTATAATATTTATATTATATATGTACAGAAATTTACTCAAGCATATATTAACGTTTTAGACGTAATTTTGGGGACTAGCATGATTATAGATAGATTTACTAGTTTACTCAAGCATGTATTAACGTTTCATATTGGCAGATTGCTTTTGAATAGGCAGATACTAACTGGGCCTTGCCATTTGATTGGCAGATTTGTGTGCACCGAGTAGTAGAAACAAATTGGCAGATTGGGCATGCCTATATGTCAATTTTTCAATATAAAAGGTTGAATTTTAGCCCAAAAGCATAATATGTCAAATTTTAGTCCAAAAGCCCAAAACCATTTCGGGATTCCCGATTTGTCCCAAAATCCCGAAACTATTTCGGAATTCCCGAAAATTTGGTTTGGAATGGGTATTGAAATTGGGATCCCGAAAAATTTCGGTTTGGGAATCGGGACAAGGGTTTCGGTATGGGAGTTTCGGGATTCCCAAAAATTGGGATTCCCGAAAATTTGGTTTGGGATCGGTATTGAAATTGGGATTCCCGAAAATTTTGGTTTGGGAATTGGGACAAGGGTTTCGGTATGGGATCCCATACCGAACCACCCCTAAATACAGAGCATAAAAGTCTACGTGCAGTCAAGCAGAAGTACTGAATAGAAATAACACTCGAAGGTGGTCCTACATAAGTGAATTCTGTCAGAACATCCGATGAACTCCTCGTATGCCACCAACGAACACTACTTAATACCTGGAGAGACGAAAAACAAAGTTGAGTAGGTCAGAAACAAATCTTTTCAAAACCTTTCTTTTCTCAAAAGTTATAACCCCTCGCCGTAAAACCTGGATAATTTCCCAGAAATAAAGTATATACTCATATATATAATTATCAAAATCCTGCTGGAAGATATGTATGCCATGCCAAAGTATCATAACTGAATGTCAAAACATAACTCTGTGAATGTGATTGAATAGTAAATAATCAACTCAGCCCTCGGCTGTATATAGCTCATAACAATCATCATATCATATAGCTCATACTCATCCCAATCATATCATATATATACCATGCACACACATCAATACCACCTCTAGTGGTTTGCACAACATCACTGATATAAACTAATATGCTCTAGTGCTACGATCACGTGAAGACTGAGCGATAAATTGTGAGTCACCTACGAGTCGAACCCACCTATAGTGGTCTATTCGACATGACTGAGCACCTAACTTGGATCCAAGGCGAGCATACGGTGCGGGAGGTGAACATCATGTGAAGGACTGAGCCCCTCTCTAGGCAAGAGCACTAATATCAGTGTGCAGGTTTATGAGCTTTAATCATATCACATCACATCACATTGTATCATTCGTTCTCATCAACTAGTATATAAACTTACCTGCCACTTACCTGTGCGTCCTCAACACCAACATCAATATAAGTAATCAATAACGCATAATAAAATAAATAGATACTTTGCATGGCATTTCATATTGCATTTCATTTAAACTGATTTTCAAGGAAAAATTCATTTATATAGGTATATACAGAAAACAAATGCCCACTCACTGATAAGTAGATGGGTCGTAACCCCCATGCCTAGCCTGGCTACCCTCGTCCTCCGGATAGGTCTCGCCTATATGAGAAGTAACTGAAATAACGTTAATTAACGCACATAAACGAAACCTTATAAATAATTTTTCATACATTGCTCAAATTGGGTATATGAATATACCACTGTGATCTACACAATCTCAGGATCATTCCCATATTTTTAGAAAAAAATTTCGACCACCCACACGCCGGCCAAGGCACGGCCAGACGCGCTAGCCACGCGCGGCCACGTGCCTGGCACGTGTAACAAAACCGTAACAGCGTTAGGAATGTTTCGTTAAAACGTAACAGAAACCGTTAAAGATACCTGACGATGGTCGCCGCCGTCTGAAACTTCGATTCTCGCTGGTTTCTGGAAAAATTTCAAATCTTCATAACTTCTTCATTTTTGCACCATTTTCTACGTACTTTACACCAAAATGAAGATCTCACAAAGACGAACCCAACCATAGCTGACTCGACCCCCAACTCGCTGGGGATTCACAGGAAAAAGCCTCAATAATTCCGGCCAAAATGAAAACTCCCCGATCTTGCTATTTCGACGTCCAAAATCTTCAAACGAACTACTCCGAGCTTCCTTAGGACTTCATAAAGCTTCCTATGAACTTAGAATTCCTTGAAAAACAACATTTCACGTGTGCATAAACAGTGCACAATTCGGAGGTTATGGTTTCGTGACGAATCGAAGGTTCCAGGTTCTAAAACTTGTCTAATGGCTTCCTAAGATCACAAGGAACATGAAAATGCTTACCTTAGCCTCAATCTGCAAAGTTTCAAAGGTTATGGATGATGTCCGTATGAAAGCCGAGAGGGAGAGAGAGAGAAAGTCTGAGAGATAGAGAGAGAATGCGGGAGTGAGAGAGACAAAGAGTGAATGTGTGAGTGTGTGTGTGGTCCAAATACCACTAACCAAACATTCCCAAACTTAGATTCACACACGTACCTTAATTAACGCCCAAGGGCATTTTTGTCATTTCATATTTGTCGTACGAAATCTCCGGGACGGACTGTTACAATCTACCCACCTTATAAAATTTCATCCCTGAAATTTACATAACCAAAACCATCCACTGGTACTCATAAAACAATCTCGGGTACATCTCTCTCATTCGATCCTCTGTTTCCTACGTAGCTTCTTCCACTGAATGGTTCCTCCATAAGACTTTAACCAAATGTACTGTCTTGTTCCTCAGAACCTTTTCTTTCCAATCAAGTATCATCACCGGCTCCTCATCATAAGTCAAATCTAAACTGATATCTAAGGGTTGATGAGGTATCACATGAAAAGGATATGCAACATAGTGACGAAGCATCGATACGTGAAACACATTATGTACCTTAGACAGCTCTGACGGCAACTCAAGTCTGTAAGCAACTTCACCAACTCGCTCGGTGATCTGATAAGGTCCGATGAATCTAGGACTTAACTTGCCTTTCTTTCCGAATCGTACCACACCTTGCCACATCGATAACTTCAGAAATACCCAATCACCAACCTTGTACACTCGATCAGTGGCGTGTCTATCTGCTAAACTCTTTTGGCAATCTTGGGCCACTTTCACATTTGACTTAATAACCTGAATGTTCTTAGTAGTCTCCTCCACTAACTCAGGGCCCACTAAAACTCCTTCACTAACCTCTGACCAACATAAAGGTGTACGACAAGGCTTGCCATATAGTGCCTCAAATGGCGCCATACCAATACTCGAGTGAAAGCTGTTGTTGTAGGCGAATTCCATCAAATCCAACCTCTTATGCCAAGCATCGCCAAACTGCAACACCGAAGATCTTAGCATACCTTCCAAAGTCTGAATCGTCCTCTCAGATTGTCCGTCTGTCTGAGGATGATATGCTGTGCTGTATAGTAATCTCGAACCCAAAGCTTTCTAGAATGCTATCCAAAACTTAGAAGTAAATCTTGGATCTCGATCAGAAATAATACTCACAGGAACTCCATGATACTTCACGATCTTCGTGATGAACAACTCGGCTAACTTGTTCAAAGAATACTTTTCCCTCACAGGAATGAAATGCGATGACTTAGAAAGCCGAACAACAACCACCTAGATTCCATCATAGCCGTTTTGTGTACGAGGTAGCTTGTACACAAAATCCATAGTAATATTTTCCCATTTCCACTGTGGAACGGGAAGTGGCTGTGACAACCCAAATGGCTTCTTTCTTTCGGCTTTAACCTCCTGGCACACGATACACCTACTTACATACTCAGCAGTTTCCCTTTTCATACCTGGCCAATAATAAAATGGCCTAATGGTATGATACATTTTAGTTCCTCCTAGATGCATCGCATAAGCTGAAATATGTGCCTCATTAAGAATTGCCTTCTTTAATTCTTCATTATTTGGCATGTACATCCTATTCTCTTGCATAAGCATGCCATCCGTCTCTCTAACTCTGAGATCTTTCTTTTTCCCTTGATTCCTCAAATGAATTAACTCTTGAATCTCTTTGTTATTCATCTGAGTCTCGAGTATACGATCAATCAAAATAGGTCTAACTTGGAAACTAGCAAGTAAGGCTTTTTCTTGTTCTGACACAACTTCTTCTTCTCGTTCTTCCAATACCAATTTCACTCCAGTAGACCTCAAATCTATAAGAAGATGAACACGAGAAGCATACAAAGTATTAACCCGACCTTGAGATTTCCTACTCAAAGCATCAGCCACCACATTAGCACGTCCAGGATGATACTCAATCGTGCAATCGTAGTCACTTAGGAACTCAATCCATCTCCGCTAACGAAGATTCAAATCTTTCTGTATGAACAGATACTGAAGACTCTTGTGATCTGAGAAAATCCTACACTTCTCACCATAGAGATAGTGTCTCCAAATCTTCAAAGCGAAAATAATGGCTGCCACTTCCAAATCATGTGTAGGGTAATTCATCTCATGAGGCTTTAACTGACGCGAAGCGTAAGCAATTACCCTACCATGATGCATCAACACGCATCCCAAGCCATTCAAAGAAGCATTGCTGTAAACCTCAAAATTTTCACTATCATCAGGATGAGTCAAAACAGGCGCATAAGTGAGATAATACTTCAACTGCTGAAAACTCTGCTCACAATTGTTATCCCACTCGAATTTAACTTTCTTCCTAGTCAACCTCGTTAGTGGTAAAGCCATAACTGAGAAATCCTTAACAAATCGTCGATAATAACCCACTAAACCAAGGAAACTCCGTACCTCGGTAACGGTTCGCGGCTGTTCCCAATTCTCCACAGCGGCTATCTTCTGAGAGTCTACCTGAATACCCTGAGCTGAAACAACATGCCCCAAGAAAGCAACTTGATCTAACCAGAAATGGCACTTACTGAACTTAGCATATAACTGATGTTCCTTCAGCTTCTTCAACACCAAAATAAGATGTCGGACATGGTCTGCTTTTGACTTAGAATACACCAAAATGTCATCAATGAAGACAATGATGAATATATCCAAATACTGCTGAAACACCTTATTTATCAAACCCATAAAAGCTGCTGGTGCATTCGTCAATCCAAATGGCATCAACAGAAACTCATAATGACCATAACGAGTCTTGAAAGCAGTTTTAGGAACTTCGTCGCTCCTGATCTTCAACTGATAATAACCAGACCTTAGATCAATCTTAGAAAATACACAGGCACCTCTGAGTTGATAAAAAAGATCGTCAATACAAGGCAAAGGATAACGGTTTTTAATCGTCATCCGATTCAATTACCTGTAATCAATGCAAAGCCTCAAAGTACCATCTTTCTTCCTTACAAACAAAACTGAAGCTCCCCAAGTTGAAGTACTAGGTTGAATGAAACCTTTATCAACCAATTCTTGTAATTGAATCTTCAATTCTCTTAACTCCGCAAGAGCCATACGATAAGGAGTTAAAGAAATAGGATCAGTACCTGGAAGCAAAGCAATAGCGAACTCCACATCTCTGTCTGGCGGCAATCCATGTAAATCATTAGGGAAAACATCAGAAAAATGTCTAACCACTTTGACATTCTCCACGCTAACCGGAGCATCATCATTTAGTACCATGTGAGCCAAATACCCTTGACAACCTTTTTTTAGTAACTTTTTGGCTCTCACAGCTGAAATGATTTCAAGCCTCAATCCACTAGGTTCACCAAAGAATGTAACCTCAGGTAATCCAGGACGATGAAAGGTCACTGATTTCCCGTAACAGTCAATCTTAGCATGATTGCAATGCAACCAATCTGTGCCTAAGATAACGTCAAAATCCACAATGTTTAGCAGAGTGAGGTTAGCAAGCATAACCACATTTTCCATTACTACGGGACAACCTGGATACACATAATCTACATAACACTTTTCCCCTATAGGCATATCAAACTCTAACTCATACCCAAGAGGTGAAGATTAAGGTTGTGTTAATTGAGTAAACGTACGAGAAATCACAGAATGAGTAACACCACAATCAATCAACACAATGACCAAGAATATTTAACGTACCCATGATCAAATCCGGATTGTTCTGAGTATCCTGCAGCGAAAGATTGTTGATACGTCCCTGGTTCTGCTGCCTTCCTCTGCCTCTGCTGGCATGAACTCGTCGTCCCTGAGGATTACGCCCTAGTCCTGACTGACTATACTGTCTCGAAGACCCAACTTCACTGGTAATAGCATCAACCTGCTGAGACTATCCTCCAGAATGCCACTGGGATCCACCAGCTGAAAACTGCTACTGAGGCATATATCCTCCAGAGTACTGCTGTGGAGGCATATATCCTCCTAAATACTGACCATAACTGCCCTGCTGATAGGGATCCTGGGGGTACTGATACTGTCTCGAAGAATAAGGAACAGAATCCCCCTGATAGTGGTATGCACCACCACGACCCATCTGGGTATAACCACCATGTCCTGAAAACTGCTGCGTTGGAGCTGGTGGTGGTAAAGGAGGCTGCTGAGGCCTCTGCTGACCTTGAAGACAAAACTTAGCTTGATGTCCCTCATGACCACAAGTAAAACAACCACTGCTACCTTTTCGACATTCCCCTAAATGTCGACTACCGCACATACGGCACCAGGGTGCATTTCCTCTACCAAAGTTCCCCTGCCTCTGGGATCTGGAATCTCTGAAGAACCTACCACCTCCTCTCTGACATGTGGAACTAAAACCTCCACTGGAAGAACTAGAACTAGTCCCACTGCACTTAAAGCTCTGAGTCTGGCGAGGCCCTTGTAAGAAATGACCTTTACCCTTATCCTTATTCTGATTCCCATTTTTCTCTTCCTCTTCACTGTCCCGGGGTAAATTCTCAAAATCCTCAATCTGAAGTAAAGTTTCATAAAACTCATGATAAGTAGTACAGGAAATCGCAGTCGCAATGGTACGCCATTTCTTCTTAGTGCCCAATTTAAAACGAAGTAGCATCTCAACCGGATTGGCAGCAACTTCCGAATGATAACAAGATAGATTAGTAAATTTCCTGTAGTACTCATTAGCTGACAGCTTCTTCTGCCTCAAACTAGTAAACTCCTGTTTCTTACGATCAATGTATGCAGGAGGAATGAATCTCTTATAGAACAACTGCTTAAATACCTCCCAATCTCTAGATTCCTCATGAGGTAACTCATCAGCTAACTGCCCCCACCATGATGCTGGTTCTTTACCCATTAACCATGAAGTCGTCTCGACCCATCTGTCCGAAGATAGTCTCCCATAACTCTACATCAGCCTGAAAGTCTTCTCAATATGCATCAACCATTTCTCTGAACCTTCGGGGCATTCATTCCCCATAAAAGTGGTTATCTTCAAATTATGAACCGACTCCAGAGAGGTCCGCTGAGGCGGGCGAATAACTGACTGAATAGCATTCACTATAGCTTCCCCTAACTGAGTTATATCAGGGAAACTAGGTTCATCTGAACGACGTGGCTCTCTACGAGGCGGCATAGTTCTGACAAAAACACCAGGATAATTAGAATATTCACAATATATGCAGGACTGCCAAACCTAAACTCTGATACCAATCTAACACACCCCGACCTTATAAGTGGGGCGTGCTGGCCGTCACGTGAGAGTGACGTAACCATGTGCACAGTGCAAAAGCAATAAAGAATAGAAATTTACGGATCAATTAAAAACGAAACACTAGCAATACTAGTGTAAAAGAAGTGTGAATTCCACTAATACAGAGCATAAAAGTCTACGTGCAGTCAAGCAGAAGTACTGAATAGAAATAACACTCGAATGTGGTCCTACATAAGTGAATTCTGTCAGAACGTCCGATGAACTCCTCGTATGCCACCAACAAACACTACTTAATACCTGGAGGGGCGAAAAATAAAGTTGAGTGGGTCAGAAACAAATCTTTTCAAAACCTTTCTTTTCTCAAAAGTTATAATCCCTCGCCGTAAAACCTGGATAATTTCCTAGAAATAAAGTATATACTCATATATATAATTCTCAAAATCCTGCTGGAAGATATGTATGTATGCCATGCCAAAGTATCATAACTGAATGCCAAAACATAACTCTGTGAATGTGATTGAATACTAAATAATCAACTCAGCCCTCGGCTGTATATAGCTCATAACAATTATCATATCATATAGCTCATACTCATCTCAATCATATCATATATATGTACCCTGCACACACATCAATACCACCTCTAGTGGTCTATACAACATCACTAAATATAAACTAATATGCTCTAGTGCTACGATCACGTGAAGACTGAGCGATAAATCGCGAGTCACCTACGAGTCGAACCCACCTATAGTGGTCTATTTGACATGACTGAGCACCTAACTTGGATCCAAGGTGGGCATACGGTGCGGGAGGTGAACATCACGTGAAGGACTGAGCCCCTCTCTAGGCGGAAGCACTAATATCAGTGTGCAGGTTTATGAGCTCTAATCATATCACATCACATCACATCACATCACATCATTCGTTCTCATCAACTAGTATATAAACTTACCTGCCACTTACCTGTGCGTCCTCAACACCAACATCAATATAAGTAATCAATAACGCATAATAAAATAAATAGATACTTTGCATGGCATTTCATATCGCATTTCATATCACATTTCATTTAAACTGATTTTCTGGGAAAAATTCATTTATATAGGTATATCGGAAAACAAATGCCCACTCACTAATAAGTAGACGGGTCGTAACCTTCGTGCCTAGCCTGGCTACGCTTGTCCTCCGGATAGTTCTCGCCTATATGAGAAGTAACGAAAATAACGTTAATTAACGCACATAAACGAAACCTTAGAAATAACTTCTCATACATTGCTCAAATTGGGTATATGAATATACCACTGTGATGTACACAATCTCAAGATCATCCCCATATTTTTAGAAAAATCTTCCGACCACTTAAGACCTCATAAAGCTTCCTATGAACTTATAATTCCCTGAAAAACAACATTTCACATGTGCATGAACAGTGCACAATTCGGAGGTTATGGTTTCGTGACGAATCGAAGGTTCCAGGTTCTACAACTTGTACTAATGGCTTCCTAAGACCACAAGGAACATGAAAATGCTTACCTTAGCCTCGATCTGCAAAGTTTCAAGGGTTATGGATGCTGTCCGTACGAAAGCCGAGAGGGAGAGAGAGAGAGAAAGTCTGAGAGATAGAGAGAGAGTGCGGGAGTGAAATAGAGAAAATGTGAATGTGTGAGTGTGTGTGTGTGTGGTCCAAATACCACTAACCAAACACTCCTAAACTCAAATTCACACACGTACCTTAATTAACGCCCAAGGGCATTTTCGTCATTTCATATCCGTCGTACGAAATCTTCAGGACGGGCTGTTACAATATGAGTTTTAAGTTAATATAAATAGTTAGAACATGAATATTCTATCTCTTTTTCTCTTCGTTTACATGTGGAAAGAACAAAACCAGGAAACAGACACTGTAATGCAGCGTCTGAATCCAAAAGTAAAAAACAGAATCAGGAAATAGACGCTGCATTGCAGTGTCTGAATCCGCGTCTATTTCCAAATGTAAAAGAGAATATGTAGGAGACGTGTGAGTGATGGAAAAAAAAAAAACTAGTAAATATGAGGTGTCGGTTGAAGTGGGTGCCAGCTGTAGTGGCAGATTTTGGAATTTTTGTTTATTTTAAATGCATTTAAGTGTCACAATACATGATTGACCTATTTATTATTGGCATAAATATTTTGATATATTGTTAATATTTATAACATTTTATTGATTTTATATAAAATCACCTATTAAATAAACAGAGGCTATCTAAAACTTTTCATAATGGTTAAAAGTAAATAACACCATTTGATAAAACAAAAGAAGGTAAATAACGTCAGCAATAGAACGGCAATGTTAACATTTTCCTGCACAAAATCAGAATGCCTCTCTCCCGGACTCATAAGCCACACAAAATCTAAGAGCATCTCCAAATGAGATGTCAAATATAGTATGTCAAAATTTTATTTGATGGTTGATGTGACAAATTAAATATAAGTGCTAAATTCTTTTCTTTTCCAATTGATATATCATATATTTATTTTATTATTTTATTGGGCTTAGAATCACATTAACTATTAAAAGATAATCAAAATTATTTTTAGTTTTTATTATATTGGTTGTTAATGAGACCCATGCATTAAAAATTAAATTAAATATATTTGACTCATTCTTTGTTTGTGTATCTAGAAAGTAAGGAGTCAAATGACTCATATGCCACATCATATATGGCATATCCATTGGAGAACACTTAAATATCTTTTAATCCTATTTGGCATATTTGACATCTCCTTTGGAGATGGTCTAAACCCTCTTTTTTTTTCTCTCACACGCGCACATATTATTGTTTACCATAATGTAGTGTATAACAGAAACATTTCTAATAAACCCTAATATGTCCTTGCAAAGTTTTTTTCTTTCACTGATGTGGGACATCCACACGCGTTCCACAAGTGTGGCAAATTTTTACCCAAATAAATAGACGACATGAATTGGATGACGTGGAACACGTGTGGCCGTTGACCTTCACACGTGCGTCAACTTGCTTTGATACCATGAAGAAAATTGAGATTTCACTATAAAACCAATATTGACAAATATGAGAAGTAGCCTAACTTCTTATAAGTCATTGCAAGAGTTTTTTTTTATTATTATTATTTTTTTTATCAATGTGAGAGTTTTTTTATCTTCACATCCTCACAAAGATGAAGTTTTGATCATTTCACAAGTTTCACTGTTAAATCTGCCTGCAGATTTCCTATACATCATGCATTATTACACTACTTAGGGGGGTGTATTCAATTGGGATTTTGAGGGATTTTAATTATTTTAATGAATCTAGGGGTATTCAATCAGGAATTTAAGTGATTATCTAAAATTCAATGTGTATTCAATCAAGATTTTAAGATAGTTTATTAAAATCCTCAGAAATCCAGGTGTATTCAATTAGGATTTTAAAGAAGTTTATATAATTCCATATGTATTCAATTAGAATTTGATTTTAAAGAATTTGAAAAAGTTGAGGAATTTGAGGGAATTTGAGAGATTTTGTAGTGTATTTTAAGCATCCACAAATCTCTTCTTTCCCCAAGAGATTTTGAGGGAATTGAATCAAAATTTTACATGGAATCTCTACAAATCAATTAGACTCTATAAAAATCCATCAAAATCTCTCAAATTCTCAATTGAATACACCCTCAATGTGAACAACTTTATGATGATCAGGTAATTGTAATGGGAATTGATCATCTCTCTCTCTCTCTCTCTCTCTCTCTCTCTCTCTCTCTCTGTGTATGTATGTATGTGTGTGTGTATATATATATATATATATATTACATAGCATGATAATTATTACGCTACTTAATGTGAACAACTTAAATTACATATTAATTTGGTTGGTGGAGCACTGTAGAATAACATATATGGAAAGAGATCATCTCTAGATCTCTTATACCAATATCACCAGATCAAGTGATCCAGATCTTTCAAATTTCATCCAACGGTCCATTTATTTTGACATCTTAAAAGTTATGATAATTTTTTACTGTTGAATGAAATTTGAAAAGTTCTAATTACTTGATCCAATGATCTTGCTAAAAAATATCTAGGGAGGATCACTTTCCAATATATATAGAGTTTATTGTTGTCAGTCGTTATCAACATGAAATTGATCAATATCTTTTTAGGGTGAGACATGGATGGTGCTGTATTTCAGGCCCGTGACTTTTTAGGGCGAGTGGAATGTTCTGGATTGGTCAGTGTATCAGGTTATAAAAGGCTTTTCATTTTCACATCGTCGGCAAATTAATCATGATTATTGTCCCCATTCTATTGTCAACTACATTGAAATATTTCAAAACTGAAGAGAAAATGAAGAATAACAGTGAAAAAAATGAAAAACTAAAGAGATAGTTTAGAAAGAGAAATGATACTTGTATTAGTTGAAAAAGAAAAATTACACAATTCTGTTTTTATAATAAAAAGCTTAACAACCATAACCAATACTAACAAACTTACTAACTAATTGCTGACTTGTACAATCATTTAACTAATCATCTAACTAATGGTGTGGAACTCTTAATACCTATAACCTCTGACAATTCCTCTAGTTCTGGAAATTTGAAATTCACAATAGGTTGTGATTCGTCTCTTCCAACATTTCAAGCCATTTTTGGTACAAATTAATGTGTTGGATGTGCTTGTGTAGAATTAACACTAGCAAAATTGCCCGCGCTGCGCTACGGGAAGTTCGAGAAGTATGGTCTTGTACCATCTAATTTGTTTTGCTATTCCAATTTCTTTTTAGCATCATGTGCAAAAAATGTAGACTCTCCAAGCACCAGATTGATAGTTGGGAAGAAAGGAACACGCATAAATTAAATTTTAAATTCCATCACATTTAAATTGTAATTAAAGAAAGTAAGTACACAGTAATCATATCACAATCATGGAAAAAAAAAAATAACCCAATACACATTCCTCAATTTATTGTCTTCAAATTCCAATCCAATTTCCACACAACTGATGGGAGCTTTGCAATTGTACACTCCAAGACAATATGAACATCCTGATTATATAATTTCTTTGGCAAATGCAGATCACGGTGCATAAACAAAAAAGAAAACATAAGAAACGCTCATGACTTTTCAATCCTATCTTAGAATATATAGTCTTTCGAGTAGATATAATCATATAAACACGGAATAATTGGGAAGTTTGTTATGAGGAGTGTCATTAGTTGTTATTAATTACTACAATATAGATGATCGATATGGTTGATATTTCATCGACTTAGGGCATAACATTAATAAATAGCTCATCAGATTTACAATTTGAATAAATGTGTAACATCACGTGACAATTTGATGTGATTTTCTCCCAATATCATCTCTACTAACTGCTCCTTTACATTTAAGCAGTTTTATTGGTCGCCGTCAATGTTTCTCTGTTCTCTTCGTTTTTTCTCAAAAAAATGCTGAAAAGAACAGTGCAAAGCTTTAGCCATTTTTGGGACACATTAGTAGAATTTAGCATGTTAGTTATATACTTTGTCTGACATAATAATGCAACTATCATACCCAATAAATTACGGTCAATCGTCATGAAAAATAAACCACATGATTCGAATTAATTTATCACTAATCTAAGTTCAAAAATGGTAAAAGTAAGGAAATATACCAATCACCCTGCTCGCTGTGATGTATGAAATCCAAGTTACACTACGTGACCCTCTGCATAGCTGTGTAACTTCTAGTGCCGCCCCTGAGAAGGTTTATAGTAGCAGCAGATTGGTAATAGGCTCCGATCAACCTCTGAAGATCTAGAGTACCATAAACTTAATCACTACCAAAAACTAAAAAAAAAAACCTAAATAAAATAAACTACTCGCTCAATTTAGCCGAGAACTATTTGCCGCACCGTTAAATATTTTCGTTAAAACTCCCTAAATATTCCGCAATTACCTCTGTACATAAATCTTGTTGGGGTTTTGCCTCTGTGCTTTATTTTCTTTATTAATTTCCCTCTCTCTCTCTCTCTCTTATTTCAAATCTTACATCTCCAGAAGAATCCTCGGAAGATCAATTTATTTTGTACAGAAATCTTTTGAAATTTACATTAGAATAAATTGCTTACGTTCCGTATATACAGTTATTGAAAACGACGCGGATGTACTGGTGGTACGTCGGCGCGTGATGTGGAGTGAGTAGCCGGGTTTGGTTGAACTAGTGGAGTCGGTGGACTGAGTGAATTGGAAGTGGCGGTGGTTCTGTGGCACGATTAGCCAGATTTTGTTGAACTGGTTGAGGCGGTGGACTGGGTAAATTGGGTTTGGCGCTGTTTTGTTCATCGCGTAGAGTCCCAGAGTAAACGCTGTCGAGAAGAGAAAAGGACAGCTAGCGAAGACAGAGAACCAACACGTATGACCATGGGTAATTTGGCTGGTCAGTTGCTTTGAACATTAGGGGGATGGAAACGAATTCTGTTTGAGGTAATAACGTATTGGTTATCAAGTGATCACTGCTTAAGATCGTTGGGAGGGCACAATGAGAGAAGATCAAGGTCAGAACAAAATCATACTGGTCAAATTTGAACCCGTAAAACACTAATCTCTAGTCATTTTAACAGCTGGGTAGTGCTCGATTTCTGGGGCTTAACTGAAGCATCGAAATGCTTGTTCAACCAAGCATTTAGTCATTAAGATTAATACTTTTTAAGTTGAAAATTAACTGCTTTGCTGGCTAGACGATGATCGAGGTGGCTTAAATAGGAACCCTTTCAAGCACAAAGAACCACTCAAACATATTTTTTAGGCTCGTCCTACACTTATAGAGATAAATGTTTACTTTGTTCCTTTAATTTGGAGCAGCTTATTTTTGTGTGTGTGTGTGTGTTTAATATTTTAAGCAGATAGATATATATCTGTTAGAACCCTACTCTACGTCTTCCACAATTGTACAGAGATGGGTTAACAGAACAACAATACAAACAATCAATATTTCATTAACTGTCTTTCTATCTTTACAATCTGCTATTTATTTGTTAGCAAGTAACTAACTACTAACTACAGATGTCATCATCCTAATATGCCAGATGGCAGTATCCTAATAATATCAGATAGTCTATATAGTAAATACTGGATTTGTTGTAACTTGAACTTTATTAAAACTGAGCTTACTTGACAGTTCTGCTATAAGGGTGGATATGCTTGGATGACAGAAAAATTGCGTGTGTGAAAAGCTTTCGAATAAAAGTAACATCTACTTGTAAGTTAGAAAATGATTCTTATAGTTTTCTCATCGATCTATTTTATAGTATTTGTGCAGGCATTGGCTTAATTTCTGAATTCTGCGAAGTGATCAAAATAATGCGATCCTTCGGTAGGGAATATGTAAGTAGACTACTGCAGGCAGGACAAATGTTTTATGCATCAATGTTCTTTCTTCTAACCTTTTAACTAGTAGAGTGGGAAGATTAATTCTACTGATAGTAAGTGTGTGTATATGTGCTGAAAAATATAACTACAAATTCCACACATAAAGGATCTTAATTTTCTGGTCTCTACCCAGCTATATTTGGTCAGCATATATATACATATGTTCTCCAGGCTTGCAACCCAAAATCTCTAGCCACATACATTCATGATAGATTATGCCATTGGGCCCTGGTCACAATATCCCAATACGTACGTAGGAGCACTAGGAATTCTCTAGTGAACTGGACACAGAGATTCTTTAAACACCAAGGCTCATCCGATCTCTAACATTATCTGATTACTTTTATGTTAAATATCCAACTTCTTGATGGAAATAGTGCAGATTTGGATGTTTCGATTAATAAAATAAATCAGTCTTTCTCTTTATATTTTAGTGCAGATTTTGAAGTTCTCTGCAATTGCATAGTGATATTAGAAACGAGACTTTGAGGTTTTCAAGTCTCTCATTGCGCTTAAAAATAGTGAATATTCAAATTCACATTCCTTTTATTATGGTATTCTCATTCTCTCTCTGCATCAATTGGTAATTGGTATGAGTTGTACACTTGGCATACACGCGAGAATAAACATTCCCTAGCTCGATCAATATGCCGCTACACACACAAATATACTTAAAATTGCAAAATTTATACAATGTCAAGTAGTAAGCATACAAATTATGCAAATGTTCAACAAGTAAGATCATGTTTTGTAAAGTGTATGTTAACAGGATTCCGTTTTTCAATAAAACTATATAATATTGTTTCTATAAGCCTTAGTGCATGTCATTATACACCCTATTTGATGTATAATTTGGATTAAGTTGAGTTCTTTTGCATACATGTTGACGTTGATCACTCTGAGATTTACCACCTGATCTAAACAAATATAACCAGAAAATGTTAAAAGTAACCGGAAGTAAAAACTTTGATGTATGAACGTAAAACAACTGAACAAGTCATTTGCTCAGGATTGAAGACAGAAGTTGTGGTGGATGCAGATGTGGGGCTTGAGGTTAGGAGGTGCACGAGGGCATGATAAGGCTGCCACTTTGAACAATCAACACTTTATCGTTTCCCCGATCGTGCGGTGGCAGATTGTGATTGGCCGTAAAAGAATTTAAAAACGAGTGGTTACTATGCTCCTTTTTTTTTTTTTTTTTTTTAGCTTAGCGATAGTATCAGTAAGTTAGATGTTATGATAGTTACGGTGGTGCTGCTCTTAACTTGTAGGCTTGTAGTTATGTTCTCACTTGCTTTTGCATGCGCATAATTTTACTTTGAATAATAGATTAAAATTTTTAATTAAATTATATATTACTAATAAAAAATAAACATTTTAATTAATAATTCAATTATCAACAACTATATCATTCAATTTAAAATTTAATTCAAAAATTTTTACCCTTGTATTTTTATCGTTCTCATTGTCCTTTTGTTCTGGGACCAACAGCAAACGGTAAGAAAATACTGTAGGATCCTGACTTATCTGGGTTGATCACACATTCTGCACGTGGCTTATACTATCATAGGATTCATAAATTTAGTGAGACCCACGTTTTCAGTTTCATATCTTCAAGCCAGTGAGATGAGTAGAAGACGTGTAATGCTGTCAATGCCATCGTAGCGGTGGGAAAATTTTTTTATTCATAATATTGTATTATTGATACAGAACATTATAATTTTGATATACTCATATTATATGAGTCTCAAGGCTAAAAGCAGTCGAAACTTTTTTTTTTTGTTTAATAAAACAGTTTCGTTTCCACTTTAGTTGGCATGAATACATCATATATACATGATATATGCCAAACACGTTTACTAAGTTAAGTTAATATAGCTGCACGAGGTTTGAATTCCTTCAATTGATGTATATTCATTAGAAAATCAACTCTCTTTATTCCAACACGTTTGGAGAACTAACATACGTAAAAATTTGTCGGATCAAGATGAGTCAATATGTGAATTGAGATATAGCATCTCCTCCTTAATTTCGGATCAATGTCGACTAGAGCACAACTTTGATATAATTCATAACGATACATTTGGTGAACTACAACTCAAAATTTTCAAAACAAATTAGTTTTTCAAGTTTTTAGTAAAATATTAATTTCCAATATCATAATGGTTTTTTTCTTTCTAATAATATAAACCACATTGGTCTACTCGACTTAGCTCCACATCAACTAGTATAAACTAAATACATACACCGATTGTGTCATCTCTCACTCATGAGTGTATTTGAATGCAACTAAGTTTTTGTCAGTCTCAGAGCTACACTTTGCTAAAAGTCTTGAACAGTACCCATTATATCGGCTTAGGTCTATTTTGCCTACGGCCTTCATTAGGTAGTTAGGTAAGGTGGATATATATGTGCGTACATTACGCGTACCTAATTTCATCTTGCCTTTGCTTTCATTTGGTATGCCTCACTGCCTTAGTTATAGGACTTAAGCATGTTTGCATGCCAGGCAAACCTTGAAATCAGAAGATAAGGTTCTTATTAATTGGCAACCTCCATGTTCCATGTTCATGTTGTCCTATTGCTCCCAGTTCCATGTAGATAGATATATATACATACATCAAGTGATTTTTGCATTGTCCTTTTCTCCACGTGCATATTTCTTTTTTTGTTGTCGTCTCTAGATTGAACAAAATGGAACAAATTAATAAACTGAAATAACGAAGAGAGTGCATGAAAATAACTCGTATATATAGTTTCTTTTTTTCTCATGAAAGTAAGGGAATTTGATGGACTGTGTACTCTTAAGCAATAAGGGTTAGTGTTAAATAAGCACATATATTGGTACTTACTTATAAAGTCACTTTAGCAGTTACTCTATATGTGAAGGTGGTAAAAAGGAACAGTATGCTGAAGATAAAAGATATTGCCATGCCATATCATCAGTGCCACATCAGCAGTGCCATGTCAGCAAGTTAGTTGTAGCTGATAAGATTGGATTTAGTTAGGAGGTTATATCTGTTAGACAAATATCGTAGGAGCTAAGGCTCTATTGCTATATAACTGAAAAGGAAATGAGTTGGTTGTATTCATTCAAGTCCATCAATAGTAAAAATTGTTCTTGTTTTCCTGATTCTCTCTTCTTCTTCCTTAAAGCTTTTCTCTGCAACTCTTCACTTGTCTGCAATTCTTGTGCTCTGTTATCACAGTAGTAGGTTTGTTTGGAATGAAGATGAATCCAAAGTAGAATTATTATCTACTCCAATCATAGGGTACGACTCGCATGTGATCACCCACACTTTTTCAATATGCATTTGAAAGTTGAGTTGACAACACCATAAAATCAAAAACACACTTTACAAACTCGAGAAAATATGATGTATTATCGATGGTATATAATTATGTGTTTTATTTGATGAAAGAGATAAACACACAAGTCGAGAGATAACAAAACTCTCACAAGGACAGAAATATAACCAACACTCATCACCAATGTGGTAGCAGGCAGCCATGATATTGCATCACGGATTCATAGGGTGCTCTTTTTTCTTTTCTTCCGGGAATAGCTACCTCTTTGACCCTTCTCTACTTTGAGAAAATATGTAACAAGAGGCTGAAGAACCTTTCCATTTGTAACCAAGCTACTATATATAATATTTTCCAAATTTCTGGGTTACTTTAACTGTTTCTTCTCACCCTTATATTACCCAATAAAGTACTTATTAATTGATTATATTGATTATCCAGGAATTAATTAAACAACCAAAACTAGTATATAAGCGTACACACACTAGTAAAGGAGACAAAACTCTAAAATTGGTTCGGCATATCTAATTAGTTAATTCAAATAATTTCTATAGTACAAATGCCCAAAAGAAAGGCTTCTGCTGCGGGAAAGAAAAAACAATTTTCATCATCACTAACATTTCTCTTTGCTATTTACACCTCATCGTCATAAAGGAGAAGGGTGGCACAAATCATCAGAGATAGATCTGGAGATTAACTGTTTGCTGAAAACTTCACTGCAGCTGCGAGCAATGGTTGCTAATTTGCTTCAAGTTGGATTAAGCACAGATATCATCTCTTACTTTCCCGACGTGAGTTTCACACTCTGAACAAACTACGAATGTTGAAGACTTGGTGGGTGGGAAATTAATCGTGCCAGCAGAGAAGCATGATTACACATCTCCTAATCATGTAGAGCCTTCCTTTCTGTTGTCTAAGATACCCCCCAAGCCTTTTGCATGAAACACTATTTTTCTTGCTGGACTGATCAGCTTCCATGCCTGAACTGCTAAGTTTCATATCTATATATATAGACGTATATATTGTTAATACACAACAAAGAAAGAGTTGGAGAAACACAGAGATTTATAGAAACAGAGATTTATAACTTCTTTGATATGTTTTGAAAGGAAATTTGGAAGGGCTTCATATAAATAGGGAGAGAGGTGTGGTCCAACGTTTCAAAAGAAAATGCACATATGCAGTCGGCCCCCAGCCAAAACCCTACCTATTTTTCTGTGCAGGATTCAAAATTCCATGCACTTAAAATTTACAATTTTTTTTAATTTTCCAAATCACCCCATAGCCAGCCTGACACGTCATCCTCTCACCAACATTTATGTGGGCATCAACCACCAAAAAATTGGTCGGCCATTCATCAAATAGAAAAACCAAAAACAAAAAAGAGAAAATAAAATCATCTGAGAAATGAGTTACATTCATAGATATTTGAGCAATTTGGCATGCCAGTGTTCCCCAGGCCCTGAATCATCCTTGTCATGTCGTCAACTGCATGCTCAATACAGGAAAGCAAGCATAATTGTTATTGACCAAACATAAATAATTAAAGAAAGCATAAGTGTTAATAATTATTTTCAAGATGAAAAGAAATAATACCTAAAATATTCTGCTCCCTTATCATACTTGAAAAAGTTCCACTAGGCTTGAAAAACCGATTTTTGTTATGTAGAGGGTAATTGACATACTTCAATTGCTAAATGGAATTTTATTTGAACTCACATAATTTTTTTTTACATTTAACTTAAACTTTAAATGTGAAGTTTCTTTTTACCTTATTGCATAATTACCATAAAGTACAAGTTAAAATTAACAATAAAGCTAAAATTTATCAAAACTCTCACACCCTATATTACTATCACACAATATTTCTCTTACGTTCTATATTACTAGGGAGCATTTAATCTGCCATTCCAGGGGGTTAGATAAATTGGATTGATAATGGCGTGTTTCTCTTATCTAACTAGTCCAAATTCCATTTTGGCTTCAAAAGATTCAAAACCTAGTCCCCAAGACAGATTGTTTCTGCTTGTTATTGTCCACAAGGACAGTTCGACGATTTTAAATTCTGATAAATTTGTGTTTGATGCTAAGAGTGGTGTGTTCTAGCAAAGCGACTGAAGAATTGTAAGAAAATACGACGGATATATCGGAAAGTAAGAACTTCATATGAGAGAACGTATGCTTTGAGTTTGATTTTCTATTTTTTGAATTAATATAATTTTACATATTGATTGGGTTTGTGAGGGTAATTTAGGTTTAAAGATATATTGATAGTTTAATTAAAAATAATATGGGTGTAGAGAATAAGTTATATGAGTTTAAATAAAATTTCTCATTGCTGAATTATTCCTTTTTAATATTGCAGTCAATAGCTTGTGGTTATTTGTTTTAATCATTTTAACAATTAAAACGTATAAAATTATTATTTTCGCTATTTTTTTTTCTTAAATAAAAAATTGTTTCATTGATAAGGCCAAATTTTCTTTGTAACAATTATTTTTTAGTAAAGTAATATCATTAGTCAGTTAGATATTTAGTTGTTAGGAGAGAAAAATAATAGATATCAGACTCACATCAGAGAATGTGTAAACAAGATTGTTTTTGTCACTGAGGTAAAGTATATTTTTTTTTTTTCACAATCATATTGAATTCAAATGCTCTGGGAATTTGAGTTATTTCCTGCTAGCTAGCTCCTTCCAGATAGGTAAAATTGCTTTGTAAATTTAAGTAGGCGACAATTTTAATGCGGTATAATACTCGTAAAATAAAAAATAATCATGCAACTGTAATATTTCTATATATATGTAAGTCTGAGAGAGCAGGGGATGTCTACTTCCAATTCCATGGGATATGGCCAATAGGAAATTGGTGGAACTCATTCGAACGAACAGTGCGAGACAACGTAGTGTGTGCAAACTACTATTATATTGAAGCTCGAAACTCAAAAATTGCAAGAGAATCTGGGATGCCTTCTTCAAACCCTACCAAAGTTAAAATTAGCTACTTGATTATTTGATTGTTTTAGCCTTCAGATGAAACATAATCCCACATGTTTTAGTCTCGTGCTCCTCCCAGTCGCATGTATGTCACTTGGAAAACAAAACAAAAAAAAGGTCAACTTAACTTAGAGCATGAACCAAACCTTCATCCTTTAGTCTTGGGGAATTATCTCCAACCGACCCGGTCAAAGGATCATAGGTCAAAAAATAGTCAGTTTTAACACGAAAACAATCTCCAATCAAGAACTAGGCCGAATGACTTGTGCGCCCCATCCTGCTATAACCCATCCACCAGGCCAGTGGGCTGGTCATAATCAGCCAGCCAACCAGTCATATTCCCCCAGCCCAATTTACAATTGCTAGCTCACCCGCGCCCTGCAAATGACGACACGTGGCAAAAATGTTTCCTACCCCACTCTCAGTATAACTCTTTCATTTAATAACCAAATTTGTCCACTTAATTACCTACCTGCTATTGCATTAAACTAATGCTTTCCTATCTCCCTCCTCCCCCTCTGCACTGCAAAGCAACTCTCATTCCTTACTCCGGTGAATGAATATTTAATTTAACTCAAAACGACAAGTTTGAATGGCCTTGGGTGATTATTTCACTAAGATACCTTCTTCCCTAAAAATTTTAGTACTAAATGAAACCATGAAATTTGTTATAACGAATAGAGAACTAAAATACTAACTTTAATTTGGTAGAGATTTTACACATCTTTTTCACCAATTTTTCACATCATTTTCATTACACATCTTCTTCATTAATTTTTCACATCCTTTTCATTATATAAAGATAAAAAATCTGGAAGCTTATTCATTTAGCGACAAGTGGCACTCAGAATATGTCTAAAAATCTTATTTTAATATGGTAGTTTAATTCAATTAACCATATTAATTCAATTAAAATAATAAATTATTGAGGGGGCTAAAAAATAGCCCCCTTCAGTTGGAGATGGGTTTTTTTTGTCAAAGGGGTTATGTTTTGGCCTATGGCCCTTCGGACTCCTCAGTTGGAGATCATATAAAATATGGTCTGACAATAATTTCTTGCAGGGCTATAGGGCTAAACATGGCTCTTTGGCCCCCTTTCGGTTGGAGATGGCCTTCTGCATAATAAGTGATTTGATTTTGATTAGGGGCTGACCAAAGAGGCTGTTCAAGTACTTATTAGACACTTGGTTATAGTGACCATTTTACCAAAAACTTAGGGGAAATAATTGTTACGCACTTTTATTTTTTCTTTTTATGCATATATGTTTTTACATGTTGTGTGCATAAGAAGAAAATAAGTGTACGAAAATCACTTCTTAAAATTATTGGTATTTTAGCGAACATTCCTACATAATATATAATCAATTTTTGTCTTATAATTTGGATGGAAGATACATTTATGCCCGCCTAGCTAGAGAAGGATTTACCTAAAAGTACAGAACAACCTATAATAGGGCGAGTGGTTCGATCCCAATTAATTCATTTTGTGCCGAACAATACTTGGCTGTTGAAAATTCAGCAGCCATTTCTGCTTACACCCAATCCCGGATGGACACGTGTGCAAGTTTTAATTCATTTTGTGCCGAACAATACTTGGCTGTTGAAAATTCAGCAGCCATTTCTGCTTACACCCAATCCCGGATGGACACGTGTGCAAGTCTTGCACACGTGTCCATCCGGGATTGGGTGTAAGCAGAAATGGCTGCTGAATTTTCAGCAGCCAAGTATTTTTCTTTTGTGCCCGCCTAGCTAGAGAAGGATTTACCTAGCACAAGTATACTACCCAACAGAATCATCTCCGGATCCTTTTGATAAGGATCCTGGAGATCCGTGAATCATGTTCATTTATCATAAATCGTGCAATTAGTTTTTGTTAAGTACTATTTATGTTTAATTTTAAATAAAAATATTTAAAATAGTTTCTGACCGCACAATGTACGATGAACGGACAAAATTGACGGATTCCAGGATTCTCACAAAGAGAATCCGACAAAGATCCGGATTGTCTTGTTCCAATAATAACAGTATCTAATATTTTATTATATCACAAATCGAACTCATATTATATAACTTACTCTTGGTTCCAACGTATAAGATTTGATTCCAAGATCCTTTCAATCTTCATATTTCGGAAATCCAAAATTTTATATTATAATAAGCACTATGCACTGCCCAAGTACTTCAATAATTTTTTTAGGCAAACAAAAGTTAAGGATCTTTTGGATAGCGAGTGAGGTTGGTATATTATGGATTTGGATCCCATTCGGATCTAAATTACGAGGATTATAGGGATCCTCACATTTTAATCATTTATCGTACATTGTACGGTAAAAAATTATTTAAATTTTAGGGTTTTTATCACAAATGATCATTGAAATTGAAAATCGATCAATGTAGTCCCTGAATTATAACCCCACGATGTCGTCATTTTGTTAGTGTTTCGTCCAAATTAACTTTAAAAAGGATTAAACAACCAATTTTTCATGGTAAAATGACCAAAATAACCATGTTACTTATAAGTTTACTTACTACCTCTCTTTTCCTTTCTCCATCTTCACTTTTCTCTCTTTTTTTCATGAATTTGGTGCTAAAACTAAAATAAAAACAAAAAAAGTGGGAAATTTTAATTTTTTTTTAGGGTTAATCTCTGTTTACTACCCTCATGTTTCGTAGTTTTCAACATTTAGTACATCAAGTTTTTTTCGTCCCAGAGTCATACCTAAAGGATAAATTTTGGGACAGTCTTATACATTCGTTAGTCAAACTGTTAAGTCTTCCGTTAATTGTTATGTGGCGCCCATGTGGGCAATGACTGGGTGCCACGTGGAAATTAAAAATAAATTATTTATAAAATAAATAAATAAATAAAATATTAAAATAAAAAATAAAAAATAAAAAGTAAAAGCCCCATCCCTTCTCCCCCGGCGCCCCCAACCCAGAAGAAGAAGAAGGAAAAAAAAACCCAGAAGAGGAAGAAGAAGAAGAAAAAAAAAAAAAAAAAAAACCGAACCCAGTTCGCCCCCCTCCAAAAAACCCAACCCCCTGCAACCTAGAAGAAGAAGAAGGAGGAGGAAGAATAAGAAGAAGAAGAAGAAAAAAAAAAAAAAACTTAACCCCAGAAGAAGAAGAAGAAGAAGGAAAAAAAAACAAAACAAAACAAAACCCAGATCGATTTGGACGGAACATTAATGGAAGAACGACATTGATTCGCGGGGTTATTTATTATTTAAATAGAAACGCAAATAGTAACTAACGAAAACTTACCACACAATATACGATGAACAGTTAGGATGTGAGGATCCCTAAGATCCTTACAAAGAGGATCCGGAGAGGATCCTCATCCGTATATTGTATGTTTAATCTACTGTTATCCACCAAATGAACGAGAAACATTAATTAATAAAATAAATCCATCCCACCAGATCTTTTTCTTGTTGTGAAATAGTGAAGTGAGTCTAATCTTAAAACCATCTCTAACTTTTGAGTTTAAACTAACTCAATCATTCTCTAATGGTTAGGCTTAAAATAAATTTTAGGTTAAAACCTAAAATATGGGCAAATTTAACCCAGAATTTAGGCCAAGGTTAAAGGGCTATTTATGTTTTAAACTAACCCAATCATTCTCAAATAGTTGGGTCTAAAATTATTTTTGAGTTAAAACCTAAAATTTGAGTTTTAAATACATTAAATCCAACGGTTGAGATCAAATATCATCAAATCTAATGGTAAAAAAAAAAAAATCTAACATTCCAAAATTAAATCAACTGGCTAAAACAATTAAAAAATTTGTTTAAATCAAAACTCATTAAAAAAAGGTAATTTAGCCAAAGGTCAATAAAAACTTTACTATTTAGTCATATATCAATGACATGTTTTTGTTTTGAACTTAATCAATGACATATTTTTATTAATTAGGCATAGGTCAATGATGAATGCCACATAAACTTTAAGTCATTATATCTAGTTAAAATTTGACTCTTTTATCCTTCTTTCTTTCTCTCTATGAATGCAACATGGCCTCCTCGACCTCAACCAAGTCCACCAATATCCCAGTACTAAAATTGAGACCCCAAGTTACGAATTCGAACTCAGACTTCTCTTCATGATTTTCCGACTAAGTAAGGGTTGGGAACTCATGAACTTCATCCTTTTTATGGTTCTAATCTTACGCCAGAGTTTGAATGTGAAAATCCCTTTGATTTGGTGAAGGTTAAACAAAAATCAACTCAGAGAAATTTTTCCCAGTTTCTGGTGAAGGATCGGCGAGGTTGCAGGTATTTTCAGCCCAACTGTGGCCATGGCTCAGCCTTAATTAGGTATATTTCTATTCATTACCTCTTGAGCTTTATTTTGGCTTTTGAATCTTTGAATTTGGTTGAGAAATGAACCTGTTATGGCTATTTGAAGTTTTCCGGCCACCTCTCATGCGATTCTAGTCTTCTTCTTCGTTGGTTTTCTATAGGAATTCACAGAACAAGAAACAGACAATGTGTTGTAGTGTCTTAATCCACAAACCTATTTGAATCTCAATGCACAATCACAGAACAAGAAACAGACACTCCAACGAAGTGTCTGAATTCACAGAACAAGAAACAGACACTACGTTGCAATGTCTGAATCCACCAACCTATTTGAATCTCAATGCACAATCACAGAACATGAATTAGACACTGCAACGAAGTGTCTGAATCCACAAACATATTTGAATCCGAATGCACAATCACATAACAGGAAATAGATACTGCAACGAAGTGTCTGGATCCACAAACAATTGAATCTAAATGCACAATCACATAACAAGAAACAGACATTGCGTTGCAGTGTTCGAAAAATTAAAGGTTGAAGGTGGTGAGAGGTAGGGAGGCTGAAGTCTGAAGATGGTGGGAGGCACGATTTACAATGAAGGAGATGGAAATGTTTGGTGTTTTAAATAGTAATGGCATCATTTGTAATTTTAATTTGATTGAGGTGTGTTAATGTATCTTAAAGTCTCATTGACCTATTTATAATTCCAATAAACTTGATTAACCTATTGTTAATATCATAACTTTTAATTGATTTTGTACAAAATCACCCTTAATTCTATAAATACATGTTTCATGGATCGGTTTAGTGAATTTTCAACTTTTATCTGAATCTAAATATTTTTTTTGTTAAAAATGTCCATAAAATTAAAGTAGGATAATCTGTGACAATCCGTCCCTAGTCCTACGATTTTATAAATTTTTAAAATGTAAATTGACAAAAATGCCCTAAAAGCGAGGGTATTGACTTTTGTTGACCAACGTATAGTGAGACGTACGAAATATTCTTTTAGCATATCCTCGTAGTGCTCGTCACTACGAACGCGAAGGCGCAAGCGGAATCAAGATTGAAATTACGACAAAAGTTTTACGGAACTACGAATCCTAAAAAAATTACTTTTGTAAATATTACTATTTTATGTCTATTGATTCAAATTATGTTATTATTTTAAGATTTTTTAGTTATTATTATTATTATTTTATTATTTGGTTGAGAGAAATGAAGGAAAAGGGAAGGCTGGACGAAAGAAAGAAGAAATGAAGGGGCTGCTGCCCCATCAGATGAGAGAAATGAGGAGAGTGAGGACGAATCGGAGAGGAGAGAGGAAGAAGGCTGGCCAATGGGAAGAGAAGGAAAGGAGGGGAAGGGTGAGAGTGAGAAGCACCGAATCCACCATCCTGTCTCGTTTCTCCTCGCGACCCGACTGTAACCCGACTGGTTGCATGGTTTCCGACGAGATTTTCGTCGATTTCTCCGGTGAAAATCGGCAAATCACCACCACCATACACCTCAGAGCCATCCATGCTTCCAATTTCATCCAAACCCGACTGAGTTTGACCCCAATCACGAGAAGCACGCACCGACAGGTGCGAAGGACACGACGGCAATTCATCCATTTCTAAAAAGCTTTCCTTCAATCACCACCACCAAGACACTTCCCTTGAGGCCTGGAACAAAGCCCAAACAACTATAGGGGTGGCGGAGCACCGAAGGTGAAGGATCAAAGCCACCTATTTCTAGGGTTTCCGGCGAGTTCGAGGGAAATTAGAGATTTTCCCAGCCAAATTGGACTTGGTCACAGGTATAAAACTTGCTCTACTCATTGAGATCTTCATTTTTGTGAAATTTGGTAATTTTTTGAAATAGTTGATTTTTCCGACGAGTCGGGACGGCCGACCGCCGCGTGCGGTGGTGCGTGGGCCGAGACCCACCTACCCTTCCTAGACTAATTTGGTTATTTTGATTTCATATGTGACGTTCGATTGACGAAATCTCGTCGTAAGACTATAGTTTTGATAGAGACCCGCCACTTGGATATTAAATGAATCGACGATACGACCGTTGGATCGTCACTAAAATTTAATACGTTATAGTACATAATATTTAAGGATATTAGAAACTTACGGATTGGAAATCCTACGAACTGATCTTCCTGAATTAGATTTGTAAGCTCGTAAAATAAATCATTGACCGCCACTTGAATTTACAATTGGTGGAGATCCAATTGTTGGATCATAATGAAATTTTGGTATGATGTTTTAGAAGCATAATGTGGATCTTTGGAAGTCACGAATCAGAAATCCGAGGTGCGGATCTTCCGGATTGAGTTACGTAGAGTTGTGGACCCTACCATTGACTTTTGACTGACAGTTGACTTTTGGTCAATGAGTTTCAAATCATTATAGAACTTCCTTGATGATGTGTTTTATGTAAGTTACGTGTTCTATAGATAAGAATTCTGAGATGTGATTTAATAATTGTTCTAGGCGTCGATCGTTTGTGATGGCTCGATATTCGTGCCAGGGAGTTGTAGCGCGGACTTCGAGTGAGTGGGTCTTTTCCTTTTTACAGTATATATATATATATATATATATATATATATATATATATATATATATGATTGATAGTTTCCATTTATGCATTTGGAAAAGAATTTCTTACGTACGTCTGGATTAGACTAAAATTTATAAGAATTGGCAAAATAACGGAGAATTATGAAGTTATCATAAATCCTACGGGATGCACAGATATGCTTATAATCTTTGATGCCATGATTAAATAATGTTATAAGAAGTGTTGCACTGTTATGAAATGCCAAAATAATCCTACGGGATGCGAATGTAAGTTTATTATGTTGATTAGAATTATTGCATCATTATGGCATGCTTATATTCATGTAGTTTCGTCATCATTGTTGCACCCCGGTGTTAGTGCTCGTCCCGGGCCAGGGCTAGTCCTTAATGTGTATGTTCACCTCCGCACTGCACGCTCGCCTTGGATCCAAGTAGGTGTCAGTCCTGTCGTACAGGTCGCATTAGGCGACTCCATCTCGTAGGTGACTGCAATTATTGCTAGTCTTCACGTGATTGTAGCACTATAGAGTATATTATGATTACACCCAGTGCTGTCGTACAGGTCGCATTAGCTGACTCCGACTCGTGTGCTAGCATAGATTGATGAGCAATACGTGCAGTCGTACAGGTCGCATTAGGCGACTCCGACTGGTGTGCTAGCATAGGTTGCTAAGCAACCTAGATTTTTCTTACTGTTCATCATTAGGGAGGCCTTCCGGGCCCGTGTGAGTTGTCCATTCAATATTTTCTAATTCGTTAGGGTTCTTTTAAACGTGGGCATAAAAACAAAAGTGAAGAATGGACAAAGTTTGTTCTTGGTTAAATCAAAGATTATGTTTCTCCTAAGCTGTTTTGTTCATTGTATTAAGTCGCCTAATTTCGTTTTGGATAAGATTGTACAAATCTCAACAAGGATTTGCGGTTTTTTGTTTAATTATTCTTTAGGGTTTGTGTTGTGCAAAGTACTCCAACTTGTTTACTAACATTTACCATAAGTTTAGATTTAAGTTGGGAGGGCACGCACACATCTATTTTCACACAAGTAAAGGCTAGCTATCGTCCTTACTCCTTACCCCCCATTTTTACCATCTTTGAAGTTGCCATTTCATTGATGTACTCCTCGAGCATGGCTGTCAACAGGCTAAGTTGTGCGATAAAATGCCTCTAAGACCGCGGAGCAAAGTGGAGTGCAAGAAATTCGATCGGTATCTTAGTTAGCTTAGTTAGCAAAAACTAGAAATGACAAGTTTTGGTATTTTTCATATATTTCTTAAAAACTAGAAATGACAAGTTTTTTATTTTGTGTTTTGTTGTGTTGAACAAAACCCTACATTTATATATATGGAGAAACATATATACTATGAAATTGAACTTCATGCAATAGAACCTAAAGCTGGTGTTTCTGAAGCAATTTACTGCATCTGTTCCTTCCAATCACGAGATGTGTACGACAAATTTGGAAGGAAAAGCCGGAAGCGCAATGCAACTTTCAATAATGGAACCCTAACCCGCAGGCAACTCTAAGACGCGTCCTGATTTCTACAACGGAATGATCAACTATAGGGAGTGTTGGTGCCAAAACTCTTGATAGAGTTTGGGCACGATATTCAACACGTATTTGTTGGATTGTTGTTTTCGGTATTGGTGCCACGAGATGGATCAAGAGAATGCGAGAATAGGCATGTTACTGTTGGAGACTGCTAACAGATAGTGTTTGTGATTGAGTGTGTGAAAGTTGCGCGCTAATCTGACTTCTTAACCAAACGATTGTGGGCCTAGTGGGACGCTGGTTCGGCTAGGTTCTTTTTTGTGTCTCGAGCAAATGAGGACTTAAAATTTAGTGTAACTTTGCATATGCTTGCCTAAAAAGTAAATGAAATCGAAATGGAAGCTAAAACAAGAAACAATAATCATTTGATGATGAAGTTGAGATTACAAATGTTACAAAAGTGAAATCTAGGATGAGCTACATAACTTGAAATGTGAATTGACTGGTAACGTAAAGAAAGTAGTAAAACTCTAGCAAGAACCAAGCCATGACGGGTAGATAATGCTAGAAAAGTCCACCAAGATCACTAGTGTCAGATTTGACTTAGTACGAAACATGAGCCTCAAAGAGGAAAGCAGGGTTGTTGGATTTGCACGTCAACCGTATCATACCACAGGGTGGCAGAGCAGTAAAAGTTTTAAACTCAAGGATCGTAAGCAGTGTTTGCTACGAAGGAATGCTTTGAAATTGTAGGTTAAAAGCTATAATGATCTTGGTGAAAAGCAATTGGTGTGTGCTGAAAAACAATTGGGTTGATTGAAGAATCACTCAAGGTTTTGTTTAATAGTAGAGATTAAATTGGACGAAGGTCCTCAACTTAAAGACTCTGGTTCTATTTATAAGCAGTGAAGAATGAGCAATCTCGATCATATTGCTGAGTTGGAATAAGGCTAGATCGGTCATTTGGTGCTGCCAATGACTATAATTCTTGGTAGGTGTCCTTTAGCTGTGTCTTGAGGCGGTTAGCACTATCACAATTTTGACCTCAACGAGATGGATGGCGCGTGCGTAGGCACTTAGGGCATGAGATTTTTTTGGATTCCAGTTGCCTGCGTGGCTGACGCGCTGCACTGAAGTACTTTTCCGAGGCTTCAGACATATTGGAGTGACATGAGATGGTCGTCTCAGCCCTAATTTTGGGTTTCGAGGGCTAGAATCGTGCAGTTTTTGCTAAATAAAAATGGATAGGCCTCATAATGGGCCTTATTTTTATTTATAGCCCAAAGAGGAAGTTCCAATCTCTTAGACCCTGTGATCCAAAAAAATAATAACTTCGTACTATTATATTAAAATTGAACAGTGAGTGACGGGTTAGATGAACAAGACTGCAACTCTAGATGCAAATTGAGAACTGCTCATGTGCAAGTTTCCAGTATCTCTCATTGGCGTCCAAGAATTTCAAACTTTATGACTGTACCTTGATATTTTATTGTCAAAAGTGGTCCTGGTTCTGATCGAAATAGTGAAAATTGGTCTTGATTCTTGACTAAAAAGTGATGACTGCTTACACAAGTAAGCCATTTTTATTGACAAACAAATCAAACATGTGAACACAATTTACAATAAGTTATTTTTGTATAATGTGATCTGCAATTAGAAAGATATTGCTCGTGGAGAAGTAGTCAATATTTTATAGAGGATGATGTGAGTGGCTACATCAACACAAGTTCAGACTTATTGTGCCTAAATGTTCTTTACCTAGCATGTGATCACGTTCTTTCAACACTTGTCTTAATAGATAACTATAAAGTAACATCGTTAGGGTTTATTTTAAACGTGACATAAAAATAAAATTAAGAATACAATCCGAACTTTTTTATTTTGTATAGCGTAAGTTTCCTTTTGAATTGTAAATTCTATTAACCTGTACTAAGATTTGGAGGGAATCACCGTTTCAGCAAAACATACCTTTAAGTAGATGCATTTTTTTAAAAGCCTTTAAGCACATGCATTATTCTATTCGCGTCATACATGCATGAATCATTCTATTGGAGATTAAAAGAAAGGATAATGTTAGAAAAATTAAATTTGTAGACTAAATTTTGTAAACTAAATGACATAGAGGTTGGTCATGATTGGATTATTACTGACATGTTGATAAATGTGTTCATTTCTTATTGGTGACATATCATTTAGTTTGCAAAATAAGTCTGCAAATTTAGTCTCCTTAGCAATACTTTAAAAGAATTGAGCTTCATAGACCTTGAGGTTAATTGAGGTGGTGGGCAAGAATTGTCGTGTCCTACATTAATTAGAAAAAGTGATACTTTGCATATGCTTGCCTAAAAAGTAAATAAAATCAAAATGGAAACTAAAACTAAAACAAGAAACACATAATCATTTGATGATGGAGTCGAGATTACAAATTTTACAAAAGTAAAATCTAGGCCGAGCTACATAACTTGAAATGTGAATTGACTGGTAATGTAAAGAAAGTAGTAAAACTCTAGCAAGATTCAAGCCATGACGGGTAGATAATGCTAGAAAAGTCTACTAAGATCACTAGTGTCAGATTGGACTTAGTACGAAACATGAGCCTCATAGAGGAAATCAGGGTTGTTAGAATTGCACATCAACCGTATCATACCACGGGGTGGCGGAGCAGTAAAAGTTTTAAATTCAAGGATCGTAGGCAATGTTTGCTTAGAAGGAAGGCTTTGAAATTGCAATTGAAAAGCTATAATAGTTTTTCCGAAAAGCAATCGGTGTGTGCTGAAAAACAATTGGATTGATTGAAGAATCACTCAAGGTTTTGTTTAATAGTAGAGATTAAATTTGACGAAGGTCCTCAACTTAAAGGCCTTTGGTTCTATATATAAGCAATGAAGAATGAGCAATCTCGATCATATTGCTGAGCTGGAATAAGGTTAGATCGATTATTTGGTGTTGCCAGTGACTGTAATTCTTGGTAGGTGTCCTTTAGTTGTTTCTTGAGGCGGTTAACATTATCGTAGTATTGACCTTAGCGTGTTGGATTGTGCGTGCATAGGCACTTAGGGCGCAAGATTTTTTTGGATTCCGGTTGTCTGCGTGGCTAACGCGCTTCACCGAAGGACTTGTCCGAGGCTTTAGACAAATTGGAGTGACAGGAGATGGTCATCTGAGCCCTAATTTTGGGTTTCGAAGTTGGTGGGTTGGAATTGTGCAGTTTTTGCTAAATAAAAATAGATAGGCCTCATAACATGCCTTATTATTTATGGCCCAAAGAGGGAGTCTCATTCTCTTAGACCCTGTGATTAAAAAAAAAAAATAACTTCCTACTATTATATTAAAATTGAACAGTGAGTGACCCTCATTTCTTTACACGACCGGGTTAGATGAACAAGACTACAACTCTAGATGCAAATTGAGAACTACTCATGTGCAAGTTTCTAGGATCTCTCATTGGCGTCCAAGAATTTCAAACTTTATGACTGTACCTTGATATTTTATTGTCAAAATTGGTCCTGGTTTTGATCTAAATACTGAAAATTGGTCCTTGGAAATATATTATCTTCAGATCTCTTCTTCCAAAGCCACCAAATCAAGTGATCCGAACTCTTGAAATTTGATCCAACGGTCAAAAACAAAGAGGTTAGTAAAAACTTTTTACACAAGTAAGCCATTTTTATTGACAAACAAGTCAGTTGAACATGTGAACACAATTTGTAATAAGTTGTTTTTGTATAATGTGATCTGCATTTAGAAAGATATTGCTCGTGGAGAAGTAGTCAATATTTTACAGAGGATGATGTGAGTAGCTACATCAACACAAGTTCAAACTTGTTGTGACTAAATGCTCATTACCCAGCCTCTAACCACGTTCTTTTAACACTTGTCCTAGATAACTCTAAAGTAACATTATTAAATTTTAAGTAAGAAGAACGTGAGATAAAAAAACATGTGTCGAAAGACAAACGTAATCACAGGCTGGGCAAAAGATATTTGAGCACAACAGATAATGGACTCCATCAACACAATTATGTAGCCGAAAGAAGACAAGCCTAGCACATGATAACTTTGCGAGGGACAAGGACACTTCTATGATTTACCAAGAAACCTAGACTTTTACTGTGTGTTCATCATTAGGGCTAGGGGGCTTTCGCAATATTCCACGTTTCTTTAATTCGTTAGGGTTTATTTTAAACGTGACATAAAAATAAAATTAAGAATACAATCCAAACTTTTTTTTTATGTTGTATAGCATAAGTTTCCTTTTAAATTGTAAATTCTATTAACCTGTACTAAGATTTGGAGGGAATCACCTTTTCAGCAAAACATACCTTTAAGTACATGCATTTTTTTTTAAAAGCCTTTAAACACATGCATTATTCTATTCGCGTCATACATGCATGGATCCTTCTATTGGAGATTAAAAGAATTAGTAAAGTTAGGAAAATTAAATTTGTAGACCAAATTTTATAAACTAAATGATATGAAAGTTGATTATGATTGGATTATTACTTAAATGTTGATAAATGTGCTCATTTCTTATTGGTGACACATTATTTAATTTACAAAATAAGTTCATAAATTTAGTTTTCCTATTACTCTAAAAGAATTGAACTTCATAGACCTTGAGGTTAATTGAGATGGTGGGCAAGAATTGCTGTGTCCTACATTAATTAGAGCAAGTGATGACTATTATTCCTATATTTTATTGGAATTACTTGTTGAGATTGTCCAACAACCTATCGATGCATTCTTTTTCTGCTTGGGAGTTTTGGTGTTTGACAGGATGCTTGTGATAAGATAGTCGATGAAAAAGGAAAGGATAAATGATTGAGAGAATCTTTGCCAAGATATTATTGCATGATAGCTATGCTAAATATGGCATAGGAGTAAGTGGACACACGACTTATATGGAGAGTTCCAACAATTCAATATTCATATTCATTTTTTAAAGCTTTAATGGCGAATTTGTGTGGTGTGTATCGGTAGTTTAGGAGAATAGTGGGGTTTTCTTAGAAACAATTAGAATTTAAATTTTTAATGTGGTGTAGATAGAAATATGGTGAACTTAGATAAGATGTGGTGTTTAAACAGAAAAACTCTTAACCAATTAAGTTATCTTGTCAACCACTTAGTATTACGATATAGTGGTCTAGTGGTATTTCTCTTCATTTATAAGTGAAAGGTCTTATATTCGATTCTCTCTAAAGACGATTTTGAAACACATTAATATTATTGCTAGCCCATTGTGAGGCTTAGCCTACTCTCCCATCCTCTTGGTGTAAATAATATCGTTTGTTAAAATAAAATAAAAAAAAGTTACCTTGTCAAAATAAATCTTAAATGCTCGCCGTTTGGCTTTTTTGTTTGAAAACCTCACTTTTACTCTACATTTTACCCAGATTTGGAGACTTCTGCTACTGCATCACATGGAAGATCCATCCACAAAAGATCTACACTTCAATCAAAAGAACAGTTCTAAAAACCTCCGCCTAGCGCCTGCTAGGCCCCACCTAGGCGCTAGGTGGCTGGCTACTGCCCAATTAATCGCTAGGCGTTTGAAAATTAAGAAATGACGTTTAGACTTGTTTAGGCATCCCGCCTAGCCCATTTAGACCCACCTAAGCACCCACTTAGGTCGCGACTCTCGCTTAGACAGAAAATAAATAACTTTCATTTTGCATTTATTTTTTTAAATAAATTATAAGAGAGTTGTTGAATACTTAGATGAACAATCATTATATTTTGGTTTCCTATGTTTTCAGTATGTTCTAATACTTTCTAATTTATATGACATTCTATTTTTCAATTTATGTATCGCAATATAATTATGTATTTTTTAAGTATAAACATGTCATTATTTATACAATATATAATAAGTTTACTTAAATCCGTTTAGTCCGTCGTCCGATTAACGCCTATTATTTTTCAGAACCTTGATAAAAAGAAATTGATAACCCAAATTGGTAAGTTAAATAGTAATTCTTCTAAATGAAGCACGTCCAGGTACATCCTCTCAAATTCGACCACTCTTCACACCCCATTGGGGTCAAATCCCCTCTCCTAGCACATTTAACATGCAAGAGACCATGAGATGGTATCAGGTAAGGTATATATATAACAGGTGGGTTCTACTTTTAATACATCAACTTTCAACTATATATATGAACAGCATACACTCTTACCGTATACTTCTATGAAGAAAACCGATTGGGCCTACTTACCTTCAACCCTAAATCAAATATATAGAAAAACAAGATTTTTATTTTCATCCACCTCTTCTTATGAATAGGAAATGCCCCAGAATTAATACAATTCAATTATCGTCTCCTTCTTACGATTCAAAAACAACCTGAAACAGAGTCTGATTCTCATCCTCCTCTTCTTGCGAATCCAAATACCGTAAAAACAGAGTTTGATTCTCATCCTAGTAGGTCGGTTTGCGAGAAACTAATCATGAAGAAAGAAGTATTACCTAAACATTACTGACGAGTGTCTGTTGAGTCTAGAAGCCCAAGCAGTCAATTCTCGTCATCCTCTTCCTCAAAATCATTACCATAGAAATAAAGTTTGATTCTCACTCTTCTCTTCCTACAAATCAAAATACCCTAGAAATAGAGTTTGATTCTCGGTCTTTTCTTCCTTCCAATCACAATGGATTTGATTAGTTGCTGGAATGCGAGCACAAGGGACTACTCAACAATGAATCAAGCAAACGGTGCAAGTTCAAACAAGTTGCCTTCTTCTAGGTACAAAGGAGTAGTGCCGCAGTCAAATGGCAGATGGGGAGCTCAGATATACGAGAAGAGTAATCGTGTGTGGTTGGGAACCTTCAATGATGAAGAAGAGGCTGCTAAAACCTACGTCATTGCCTCGCTAAAGATCCGGGGTCTTGATGCCATCACACAGATCAGTCGAAACCAAATGAAACCCTACGAATGTGATGTCACCGAGGCTCTTTTCTTGGAGTCCCATTCCAAGGCTGAGATAGTTGACATGCTTCGAAAACATTCTTATGCCAATGAGCTCGAGATGTACAAGCATAAGTTATGCAATGGTTGTGCGGCTTGTGCCCTAGGCCTAGATGATGGCCGAAAGCGTATGAAGTGTTACCTTGATTTAATGGACTCGTGTAGTTGCGAGAGGGAGTTGCTTTTCGAGAAAGTGGCAACACCAAGCGACATAGGTAGATTGAACCGCATGGTTATACCAAAACAACATGCCGAGAAGCATTTTCAGGTTCATCAGAGTGTAGGGTTTGGTAAAGGAGTGTTATTGAAATTTGAGGATGAGGTGGGTAAAGTGTGGAGGTTTGGGTACTGTTATTGGAGTAGCAGTCAGAGTTATGTGTTGAGCAAAGGGTGGATTCGGTTTGTGAAGGAGAAGAAGCTGAAAGTTGGTGATATTGTGAGGTTTGAGAGATCGGTAGGGGAGGATAAGAAGCTGTTCATTGACTGTAGACATAGAAACCTCGACATTTCGGGGATCGGGGAGATGCATGGTACTGTCGGTGACCCTCCAGCGACGGTTCAAGATGATGGAGTGGTGAGGTTGTTCGGCGTTAACATATCACGGAAACCTGTGCATTGCAGAGAATAGCAGGTGTTGGAGGCTTGGAGCATGTTCAATAAGTTTAAAAGAAGCTTTTTTCTTTCTTTTTATTTTTGCTTGAACAAGAGTCAGCCTTCCTTTGCATGCATGCAATTAGAATAATTATATTTCAAAAAGCTCGTGCATATGGAACGATTGGGTATTTTTCCTGATTTTCTTGTTTAATAAAAAAAGAAGAAGATCCTAATCCCATCTTTCTGTAACCAAATGACGTAGTCATCATTTTGTAAATTTAAGGTACGTTATGTTTACACACAAAACTATACTTACTAACGAACTCTTTAATGTAAGTGAATAATATAGTTTATCTGTATTAAAAGGTGTGTGACAAAATATGTTATCTATACATGTATGCCTAAATACAAGTATTGTAATTTTCTTCTCATCTTGACACGCCCCGATCTTGATGTTCGGGGGATAGTGGGATGGGCACGTGCTGGCCGACACCAGAGGGTGACGCAAACCATTTAATAAATGCATATACCGAGAACATATGAAACATGCATATAAATTTCGCGCTAACTACACAATGAAATTTTCATATACAAACCTTACCCAAAATAATATAATAATATTTAGCCGTCAATAAAATGATAGTGATAATGCATGACATGTTCAGAGCATACATCTAATTCAGAATTTAAGCGGAAGGTGTAACAGAAAGTGCTATTACAAATGATGTCAAAAGCAGAGAGGATGACACAATATCACTGGTAGGGGAATGCCTCGTAGCTCGGATCGTATGCCTCGTTCCTATGTCCTGAGTGGGCGCAAAACAAATATGAGTGGACCAAATTGATATATAAGTAGTACAAACATAGTTGTTCAAAACGTATTAACCCTCAAAGTTTATGAAAATATACATAATTTGGGACGGGGTTTCACACATCTCTCACTACTTGCATTCTTTTCTTCTTTAAACAAAACAAAATTACTAAAAATAACTTGAACAAAAATGAAAAACAAGGATTCACTACAACAGTTTGGGTCTTTTACGACTTGAAATATACGGCGTATAGTACTGGCATGCCTTAAATGATATTATTCACAACATTCGTAAAGTTCATGTCATAATATTTGCACATAATCTAGCATTCACGGCATCACTTTTGTGCAAGTCATTAAATAAAAATATTTACGGCTTAAGCGTTGTGTGTCGTATTTGACAATTTACACGACGCACTTTCTTTCTCTTTTAAGGCATCTCGTTATGTTGTAAAGTGAATTTTCTATATATTTGGGTCCCTACCTTTTACGACACGAATGATATGTCGTAAATAATGGCTTCTAGCTTCGCACCTAAACTTTCCCACTCCACACCTAACATTTTTCTCAAACTTCTCCCTCTTCCATATATTTTATTTTTCTTTTTAAATCTTTCATATTTACAAAGAGATGTGTGCAAGGATCAGCAATTGCAACGTCCTTCTACAAGCCCCCCAAAAAAGCTAAAAAATGGGTAAATTACATAGAAACCCCTCAGGTTTGAGGTCTATTACAACCTCATACAACATCTTTAAAACATTTCACTTTCATACCTCACGTTTTATTTTATTTCAAAATAATACATCTGTTACATTTTCCATCCATTAATCCGTTAAGCTCTGACGTGGCTGCCAAATGTGTGCCACGTGACAATAATAATAATTTTTAAAAAAAAAACCTAAATCTTCTAAATAAAAAAAAATAAAAAAAAACTGAAACAAAACCCACCCTGTACCCCCCCAAACCACAAACCCAGAAGAACAATCCCCCACACCCACACCCGCGACCCTCCCTCCCCACACCTCCCCCCCCCCCCCCAAAAACCCACGACCCTCACTCCCCGCCCCTTCCCGCCCCAACCCACGACCCTCCCTCCCCCACGAACCACCTCACCAGGAAACCCACCTTCGCACCCACCCTCTTCCCTCCTCTACACCTCTACACACCCCCCACTCCTTAAATCCACACCCATTCCTCCCACTTCATGAACTCGGCGATGGCGATACGGGATATGGGTTTTTTTTTTTCCTGGGTTGTAGGTAGGGGGTCTGGGGAAGAAGATGAAGATGGGGGAGAAGAGGGGGGGGGAAGACGAATTGAAGGGTTCCCCCCCCCCCCCCGGCCAAACCCACGACCCTCGCTCCCCGCCCCGCCCCCCCCACCCCGCGCGACCCTCCATCCCCCACGAACCACCTCACCCACCTTCGCACCCACCCTCTTCCCTCCTTTACACCTCTACACACCCCCCACTCTTTAAATCCACACCCATTCCTCCCACTTCACGAACTCGACGATGGCGATACGGGATATGGGTTTTTTTTTTCCTGGGTTGCAAGTAAGGGGTCTGGGGAAGAAGATGAAGATGGGGGAGAAGAGAGGGGAAGAGAGGGGGGGGGAAGACGAATTGAAGGGTTTTTTTTTTTTTTTTGGGTTGCAGGGAAGAAGATGAAGATGGGTTTTTTATTTTTTATTTTTGGGTTGCAGGGAAGAAGATGAAGATGGGGGAGATGGGTTTGGGGGTTGCGGGGAGAATAGAGGAGGATGAGGGGGATAAGGTTTCAGTTTTTATTTTTTGTTTTATTATTATTATTTTTTTTATTTAGAAGATTTAGGTTTTTAAAAAAAAATTAAATTTTTTTTTGCCACGTGGCACACATTTGGCAGCCACGTTAGCGCTTAACAGATCAATTGATGGAAAATGTTACGGATGTATTATTTTGAAATAAAATAGTACGTGAGGTATGAAAGTGAAATGTTTTAAAGATGTTGTATGCGGTTGTAATAGACCTCACACTTGAGGGGTTTCTATGTAATTTACCCCTAAAAATTGACGCTAAATGAAAATTCAGCAAAATTAAAAACAATTTAAAACAAAAAAACGAAAATTCAAAACAATTGACGCTTTTTGTAAAATTAAAAAAGAGAAAGAAAGGCACTTGATTGGCTACTAACCCAATCCCACTCGCTTCCCTTTACACTACTAGAAAATATTATTTTGCCGACAATTTCTAAGCCGACTTAGTAAGAGTTTGTTGGCACAACAACTTTCACCCGACACTAGTAGAAAAACATGTTTGTGCGACGTAGAAAATTTCGTCACGCAAAGTCTGTTTGCGTGACGCCAAACACAAAATGTCACGCAAACAGTCCTTGCGCAACAGCACTTTACGCGACGTCGGCCTTCGTCGCGCAAAGTTTTGGTGCCAACCCAACAATGTTTTACCGCTTTTTTCCCAACTTTGCGTAACGTAGGTGCACCTACGTCGCGCAAAGATGTTTTGCGCGACGCAGATGCACCTACGTCGCGCAAAGTTTTTTTTATTTTGCTTTTCTTTTGGGGTTCTTTCATTGTCTTTTTTTTTGTGGTATCCACTTGTGTAAATGTTTTAAATTGACGATAGAATTAGTTCATTGTATTCATATAGGTTTCAAGACTGTAGTTGTAAAAAATCAACAAAATCGGAGTTAAAATAACCATAAAATCGTGATTTTTTGTTTATAGCCGTCGAAAAGGTTTGTCCTGTACTTAATATCTGAATGTTTGTTTTTTTTCGATTTTTGGCGTATACGATCTCAAAGTATATACAAACAAGTTTGACAGTTGGATCGTTGAAACTAATTACGTACAATATGTTTCCCATCAAGTTCAATGGTATATATATTTACTAAGTAGATTTTAATTTAATTATTTTGTACTCATAAGCAAAAGGGCAAAAAAAAAAAACAAAAAAAAAAAAAAACTTTGCGCGACGTAGGTACATCTGCGTCGAGCGAAGCTGTTTTGCGCGACGTAGGTGACGTCGCGCAAAGATGTTTTGTGCGACGCAGTTGCACCTACGTCGCGCAAAAGTTTTTTTTTTTTTTATTTTTTTTTTGCTTTTTTTTTGGGGTTCTTTCATTGCCTTTTTCTTTTCGGTATGATGTATTTACAAACAAATTTATATTTTAGATTTGATATTCTGTCGTAAAATAATAATTCAGGTAATGTATTGTGGATTTAATCTTTTAATTATGTATTTATGGTAATTATACCATGTTAAGAGTTAGTATAATCCAAGTATTTTCTCATATCTTGGCTTTTGTTTGTGTTGCAGTTAAGAATCTTGAGGTATCTGATGCTAGATGGTGAACGCTGTTAAAGAACTGTTCATCTCTTGGTAAGATACTTGTACCCATGCCATGTTGAAACGTACTAATATTGGCTTGAGACATACCAATGTCAAATTGAAACGTACTGATACTGATAGAAATGTACCTATGCCAATTTGAAACGTACCAATATTGACTTAAAACATACCAATGCCAAATTGAAATGTACCGCTACTAATAAAAATGTATCAATGCCAAATTGAAACGTACCAATATATCATCTAGAAATGTATCGATGCTAAATTGAAACGTACCTTTTAACATTCACCACTACACTCTATTTCCCAAATGCACGATGGTAAGGATCCTCAAATGTACAATGCTAAATTGAAACATACCTAATACCATCTGTCACTAGAATCTATTTTCCAAATGTACCATGGTACGGATACTCAAATCAAGAGGTGTGCATAAAATGAAAATACAAATGAAATGAATATGACTGACAAGGGAGAACGAAAGAGCGTCAACTGACCTGAGCAAAGAAATGGCATGAAAAGATTGTTGAATGGTCGTGGAAGAACGTGGAAGAAGATGGCAGAAGTATATATCATGTTAGAAGTAGAAATAGATCAAATTTGAATAGTTCTTAGATTTTTAAAACATACGTCAACTAGATTATAGGAGATTTGGAATATTAATATAATAATTATTAATTAATTGGTACATTATATATAATGGTAAATTGCGTAATTTTGAATTAATAAAATGCTACTTATAATACATGTAACACCTAAAATGTAGGAAAATGTTTAATAAAAAATCTAAAAGCTATAGATGTTTAATCTAACAAATAGCATAATGAAGCATCTAATTGTAAACATCCCATATATTTATTAAGTAAATTTTCAGTAAAATTTATAATATTAAAAAAAAAAAAAAAAAATCCTTGCGTGATGTCAGAATATGTTCATTGCGCAAAAGAACTTTGCGCGACATCGAAATGTATACCTGTGTCGCGCCATGTGATAATTTTGGCGGAAAGAATAGGCCTTTTTTTAAAAAAATTTCCCAAAGTTTTCCAAACCAAAAGCCCTCCGCTGTCTCATCTCTCACTCACTCGGTCTCTCTCTTCCCAAACCAAACCCATATCCTTCTCCAGCCGATCGACTATTAGACTCTCAATCCCTCAGCCAATTCCACCTGAGTTCCAGAATCACTCTCAGACTCTCAATCCCTCGACTCTCTCTCCCTCAACTCTCAAACTCTCAATCGTCCTCCTCCTCACGGTGCTCACCAGCCATCACCGTCGTCGACCAACACAACGGCACCACCCATCATCCTGCTCGACGACATCCCAGAGAACTCAGGCCATCACCCCTTCACCCCCGCCGTCGATTCTCTCTTCTTCGACAACACCCCCGCCGTCATCCCTCTAAAATTTAGTTAATTTTGATTTAGGGTTTTGTTATTAATGTGAATTTCTGGTGTAGGGATTTTAGGGTTTTTAAATTAGAATTTGTAGATTGATGATTGTTTGTTGCCACCATTTAGGGTTTTCCTAAAATTATACTAAATTTGATGATTGTTAAGTTGAAATAGGGATTTTAGAGTGTGTATCACAGTCATTCTTAAGGATCTGGATTTTGACTTTTGCTTTTACCTTGACCCATTGGTCCGAGATCGGCTCTTAGCGTAAGTACCTTTGTCTAATTATCAATGTCATTTCTCAGCACATCTGCATATAAGCAAACTTTTATGCAAAAAACTTGAGTTCAGTTTGAATTTTTTGGATGTTAGTGAATAGCAGGTGCCTCTTTGAATTTTTTTTATATTACTTGAAAATTAAGTCATTATTTAAATTAGAAGCAGCTTCGTTCTCAAACTCGTATGTCGTTTCCTATTTTCTTGTAATAATTGTCTGGAGATGTTCTGAATGAACCATTGTAGTTGTGTTCAATTGTTTGAGGGCATGTTGCCATCAGTACTATAATAAACAAAATTTTGATTTTCACTCCTTTTACCTATTGGATGTCTAGAGATCTTGAGAGTCATGAAACTTTACTTCTCTATTAGATGCCTAGATACAAATTAACTGATTTGTATCTCGTTTCTAAAAGAAAATTTGAGCGCGTATGTTATTTGGCAAGTAAACTACAAATTGACATTGTTTTCTTGCGAAGGTGATTTCTGTGGAGACAAGGGAGAATGACTTTAGTTTGGAGAGTGCATTCACAAACTAATATTTTGGAAATGCATTCCATCATATATAATTTGTTTCTAAGTAATTACAAACTCCTAATTATTCATGTATTCGCTTGTTGGATTTTGGCTGTGGTATGTTATACACAGATTTGATTGTGTAGCTTATCCTATTACGCACATCAGTCTCAGAAGACAAAAATTATTACAAGGATGCCTGGATCTGTTTGCTTCGTGACATGTAAATCCCTTGTTTTGCCTTATTAACATCTTTTGTCATCTTATTTTTTTTTATAGGCAAATCAGGTATGACTGCGAGTTTTTGGAACGCGAGGGCATCATAGATTATAGTTTATTGCTTGGTATACACCTAGATACTTCACCTTCATTGGAAGGTGGTTCTTCTCATTAATCGTTTTCTAAAATTTGTATATCTCATCTGACTATTAACATCTTTTGTCTTCTTATTGCTGGTATTCACACTCTAAAATTTATATATCTCAAGTGGGAGAAAACCTCTTACCTTCTCAATGTCTTCTCTGATGATCATATAAGGTTATATTCAGTTCTTGTTCTGTATCAAGTATATGTTATTATTTTAATGAGTTGTCTCTGATTGTTTCAATAGGGTTCAATTCAATCACAGAGGAGAGGATCTGTGAATTTCATATTGACTTGTGTTTATTTTGCAGGATTTGGATGCATTCTCAGCTGCAGTGATTGTTAGTATTGCATTTTCATTCATTCCTTCATCATTTGCCGTTCCTATTGTGAAGGTAATGTGACAAAACATACCTTCAGGAGTCCACTTCGAATGTGTTTGCTTCATGATTGAGTGATTTACTGTACTATTTAACACTAGTCACTAGGACATGGTTAATTGAAGTTACAGCAATAAGTGAAGATGCATTAGTATTTTCTCTACTATATTACTGTTGGCACGCATTTAATAATTAATTCCATAATGTAGCGGAAACGGTAAAAGATAATTTAAATTTTTCAAAGAGTTATCTATAGGTACGTAGAGTAGGCACTTGAGTGAGGGAAACCAATGAAGATTAGTTTCAGAAATAAGCAGTCCGTCCACCTCTCACTTTAAAGCAAAGAAACCTTTTGTTAATTACACAAAAGAAAAAAGAAAAAAAGAAGAAACCTTTAGGTGACTTAGGCATGCAATTGGCATTTTATGTTCAATAATTTTCTTTTGAGACTTGGATACTGACCCTTCATCAACTGCATAATAGCTGGATATATCGTTCTGCTATTTTGGCCATGGATGATGATGAGTCACCACCATTTTCTTTTTTGTCGCCCTATTTTGGTTATCAAGAAGTCTTCGGTTGACGTCACTGCATATTAATTTAATTGAAACTGGAACAAACCAGATTCGATCTGAAAAATATACCAATGGTATGAATGTATACATATAAAAATACAGACAGATATATCATTTAAAATTAATTGATGCATGGCAATGAAAAAATTAGTGCTTGTTTGAATTGGGGTCGTCCCTTCGGCTCCAGCTGGGTAATACTAAGTATTATATTATCAAACCTTATGTCAATTTAAATTTAAACATCTAAGAATATAATAATGAATTGAATTGCATGAGAGAATAATAATACTAAAGTATTTCGAGCCCCATGTTAAGCATTATATATGAGATGGATTTTATTCCAGCATATGTAGGTGATAGTGGAGCTTGGTGATAATCATGTGGAGGAGGATGAGATGGACTTATTCAAGCATCTGATAAACACTATGTATCAAACATTATTTAAGTTCACAAGCTTGCTCATAGTAACAGAAGCATTTATAAACTTGCACTTGTGTATATTGGTTTGATTTAATCTAAGTTCTGCAATATTGAAGTGTTCTCTGCCGCGCTAGACTTTTAATCTGCGTTGTGCATTATGATATGTTTTTTTTTTTAATATCTGGGAGATTATTTAGAGTATAGTAAATTGAAGGAAACATAATGGATACAAAATAATGACAAAATTTTTATGTAAGGATGTCAAGTGGTACCAAGTTTAGGGTTTAGCATATAATTAAAGGCAGACCATAAGGAAGAGACTTATGTATGATATAGATATTTGCTATGTGGGAGATGATAATTAGGGTAGTGATCAAGAATGCCAAATTAAGGTTTTAGTCCACCACATTAGGGAGATGATAATTGGGTCAAACTCACTCTCTTATTGTCAATTAGTTTTAAGTTGGAAGCTGATATTCTAATAGTCTATTGTTATTTGCACAATTGATGAGTGTTAATTGTGGCAGCAAGTTTTCATGATTATTTCCTAGTTTTACTCTATTTTCGCAACAAGGTTCTATATTTACTTTAGGTTATAGAATGTCTTATGAAGGTTAATTTTACTCGTCATGCATATGTGAGTACACATAAGAGAGTAGCTTGGCCTTCAGCAAACTCATCCTCCATGTCCTAAATATCCATATTCTGAAAACCCTCCAACTATGTTTTATAATTGTTCCCACAAACTATTATTCATAATCATTAAGTTTTAACCCATATTAAGAAAAGAATATATGTGGCATGTTGTTGTTTGTTTCAAAGTTCAACACAGCAGAGGTCGATGCATTGAGGGAGGAAGTGACAACCCTAAGGGGTTAGATTGCGGCCTAGGGCGAGGAGATGAGGACCTATGCCTGGACGGTGAGAGATCTTGTATGAGCCATATAGATGTTCAGAATCTCGCTACCAGCACTTAATCTTACTCCACCTTCGATCTCAGAGCCACCTCGCCCTGTCGATACCTAGAAGATTATTTGTAGTTTTTTCTTTTTTGTTCGAACATCTTGTATGTATATTTTCATATATTTTATAATTAAATACTTTTGCTTGGTTAATTCATTATTGTTTAGAATTTAACTACAATATTTATTAAAAATTAAAAAATATATATATTTTTGACCAAAATTTAAAAAAGGGTTTGCGCGACGCACCATACGTCGCGCAAAGTCACTTTTCAATTTCCCCAAACCCTTTGCACGACGTATGATGCGTTGTGCGAAGTCACTTTGCTCGACGTATAACATGTGTCGTGCAAAGTCACTTTGCGCGACGTATGGTGCTTGTGCGTTGCACAAACCCTACCGTCACAACCTTGGCACGACGGTTAGCGCGCGACGAAGGTTGCGTCGTGCAAACCCTCAGGCAACGATTTTTGACTTTGCGCGACGAAGGTACGTACATCGCGCAAAGTGTTTTTTTTACTAGTGTGACAAATTTTTTGCTTTGTCAGCTAAATGTGTGTACCATGGTTAAGATTTTGGGGCAAACTCTTCCAGACGACTTAGTGTTATTGCCTACGAAATATTTTGTCGATAGAGAAGTTCTTAGCCCAGAACTTGGAGAAATTTTTAGTTGTGACGGGAACACGGGTGGTACACCACGTGTTTTTATGTAAGTGGTGGGAAATTTTATTTTTTAAGTTATTAACTTTTTAACACATATATCCTACTATTTATATAACGACATGTGATGTACTATCCTGTGTGACGGTCACATTGAAAAATCTCTCGAGAACTTGGCTTCGTTGGGTAAGGATTTGGTGGCATTTTTCCCGCCTTCTTAAAATTTACATTTGAATACTAAATCTAATTAGAAGTAAATTTTTTTACGGTTAGGGCTTTTTAAATTCCTAAGCCTAATTAATTAAGGAAATAAATTGCGATAGCTCTCTCTTTTAACTTTCATGCTGCTCCTTCTTTCTCAATCTATCACGCTTCTCTCCCTCTCTCGTTTCTCACATCTCTCTCGCCGCCTCGTCTCTCTCGCTCTGTCATCCTTCACTCATGGACTCGAATCTGCGCTCTCTTTCCTTCGAAAGGTAGGTGGCTTTCAATTGGTCTTTCTCATCTCTCACTCACATCTTTGTTGTTCATCTCTTTCCCTTTCTCATATTTATCATTGTGCACCTTGTTGTTGCAGTGCGTGGCCCAAAATTTCTCGCCGAATTTGATAATAGAAGGTATGTGATGGAGATTTGGATAACTTCACTGTTTGTGGAGTTTTGTTTTTGGTCCTATTTGGATTCTTGACCTAGAATTGGATATTGAGTTGAATGGTTTGTTTTTTTCTTATTTTTTTGTATTGGGTATTAATTGAATGATAAATTTTACATTTTGATTGGGTATGGAATTGATGGTATGTTTGGAGTACGAGGTTGAGGCGTGTTGTGCATTCACCTATTGCTTGTTTTTCCCCTCAATTGATGCTATATTATTTGTTCAAATTGTTAGATTTAGGGGTCGGGTAAATTGATTTTAGGGATTTTGATTGTGGCCTGGGTTCTTATTTTTTTTAGAGAGTTGGGGCTCGACTGTGGCTTAAGTTTATTTTTTTTGTATATTCCTTGCACATTGAAAAATTCTGGTACTATTTGGGGGTTTTGGTGTTGCAAGTTCAGCGGTTGGCTTATGTGTGGCTTTATTAAGCTAAAACTAGTGCAAGCCCAGTGTGTGGTATTCCTCTTTACTTGTAAGTGAGAGGTCTTAGCTCGAATCTTGTGTATGGCGAATTCGATGCCAAATTAGGTTGCCCATTGTTTGGTTTAGCCTCTCCCTTCCCTTAATGTAAAATATATCGTTGTACTAAGAAAAAAAAAATATTATTGTGTAACTTTTTGTACCTCCTTTTATTCATTGTGATTTACATTTTATTCAGGGACAGAAGAGAACTTCTCAAATGGCAGGTGGTTTGAAATGGTGATTGCAAGGTTTGGATGAGTTGTTGTCTTGGCCTCTAAGAATATGCGTCTGGTACATGCTTTCTCATCCAAGATGCAAGTGAAATTCAAGTTTGATACATAAAGAAATACCTTATTATAGATATCACTGTGATTAGAAATATTATTTATAATCTGTTTTACAGTAGTTGCTATTAGGAATACATAATGAATAAGACTTTCTTACTTTGAATTTGAGAAATCAGAATCTATGAAGTCTTTAGATTAGGTATTTTTAAATCAATTATGATGGTCTGATTTTAATTGCATGCTAGTTGATGTGTAAGATTGGATTTGGAGACAATTTGTTGCTGTTGTTTAGAATGGTCTGAATTGTTTTCAATTGCCATGTGTGTTGAAATTTATCCTTCGTCTTTTATTCTTTTCAGGTGAACTTTGACATGGAAGGTTGTGTGGGTAATCCCTTTGCCTTAGAAGATTTCTTTGGTTCTGTTTCAGAATTCTGAAGAGTTTTAATTAGGGTGTTGGGGATTTGTTAATTTTGCTCTCTCTCGTGTGATTTGGTTGGGATTGGAGAGTGACTTGGGTTTCTTTGTATGCATGTCCCGGACCTCCAGGTTACATGGGGTACTCAGCAAGGTTCTACTTTTGCAAAGGAGATGGAGACGTTACAGACTTACAGTGATACTACAATCCAAATGATCTGTTTTGAAAATCCAAATAATCTGTGATTATGTTGTAGTAGTAGAATAACACTGGGGCTTAACCTAGTACTTAAATTATTGACTTTGTTGCTTAGCCTAGTACTCTGTGAGTCTGTTATGGTAGTAGTGTAGTACTTTGTTTAGTTTGTACTATTGGATAAAAATGATAATTTGATTGAGTTCCTTGGTATGATTTATATTCTCTTATTTATTCTATTTCTTTTTACTATTTTTCAGGTAGCATTCAAGTCTTTGGTGAATTTTTAAACGAAGAGGTTGCAAATGCAACGGTAATGAGTGGAATTAGTGTGGTTTTCAAGATTGTTGCTGGTCTTGGGTTCCAAGATTGGCCAATGTGGCAGCGGACCTTCTGGCTTCGTGGCGTTGTAGGGAGGATTGTGATTTTATATGGGTCGACAGACCCCCATCTTCCCTTGTTCATGTTTTGTGTAATGATGGACTTCCATGTCCTCATTAAGTGTGTTGATAGTGGAGGGACGCTTCGGCACTAAGTGTGGTGTCTTAGTTTATGTTACCTCCTTGCACTACCCTTTCCTTGTTTTGTTTGTTTGCCTCCTTGTAGGCCTTCTTGTACCCCTTTGGCATCTTTGCCCGAATGACATAAAATCCCGTCTTCCAAAAAAAAACCTATAATACATTTTGACAATATGATTATCTATGAAATTTTGTATTATAGTAAATGTGTAATTTTGTCGATTCTTTTATTTATATATATATATTAATTAAAAATTAAAATTAAAATAAATGTAAATTACTGTATGCAAAATCAACAGTAATTGTTGATGCTAGTCTTCGTGTACGATGTACGACGTATGTCATAATTGCTTTCACAATATTACGACACTCAACAAACGCGGTATGAAATACAAATTATGGCACACATGTATGCTGTAATTGTTTTCGTAGTATTACGATACTTCATTAACGCCGTATCTAATACCAATTAAGGTGCGCAAGGCACACCTTAAAGAGCATTTACGACGTGTTTTGCTTAAATTATTCACAGCTACTAGAGAACGTCGTATTTGACAAAACATCTTTTATGACAGAGGCTTTTACTGTTTAGGGGCTCACGCCGTGAATAACCGTTTACGGCGCTCTTTGTGCGCCGCAAAAGACCAATTCTGTTGTAGTGATTTAAACTCCAGCCTTGACAAGCTACCTGCTACAATATAGTGATATTATTCTCTCACTTGTTAGTGTATTATTCATTTGTGAATGGGGAGTTTGATATATACCAAATTATTATATGGCTAGCCAATTGTATAGCTTAACTCAAATTACCAACCCTTAGTGTAAATATATCGTTTTATTAAAAAAACTTTAGCTTTAACGTAAAACAATATTGTAAGGAGGATTTCCTTTTTCAATATAGACTTGATATCATTTTATTGTACATATTATAATGTGAACCAATCAATTTTTTTTAGCTCATTGAAATATGATTTTGAAGACATTTAATTATTCATATGTATTAAACAAATCGATATTTATGATAACAAGAAAATGATACAGATGACTAACTACAAAATGACTCACTACAGGTGACTAAAGATCATACAGATGACTAACTACAAGAAAAAGGGAATATGCGACCAAAGAATATATGAGACCTATAAATTCGTCAGATATGCCTATAATATGAGACGAATTTGTGTAGCTGTCCTATTATTCTAGTGCACTATCACGCGAGATAGTGCGGTGGTTTTCTACGAAGCTCTGTTCCTCGCATATAGAATTTGCCGTCGACGCATATACTAAAAGCGGGATTTCGTATCAAATAAAAAAGATGAATTAATTCAGAAATTTTTATTAGTACTTCAAAAATAATTTTATTATACATTCCTTACAAATGTATTTTTTTTAATTATAAAAAATTTGAAATACAAAATGTGATTTTTAAAATGCCAATAATAATTCCAATTGATTATTATTATTATTTTGAATTGAGAATTATGTTTATATTATTTAATTGGATAAATATACCCAAATCTTAAAATCCTAGCGTCACAGTTCTCTTCCCAAACTTCAACCCACTTAGTGCCTGTCGGACATTGATCTGCTCTCTTCCTCTCCATCTCCTTTATCTTGCCCTCCACCACATGTCTTTCTCGGAGTAGAATTCTCTTTCCTCTTTTTTACCCTTTCCTTCCTTTCATTTTTATTTGAATAGTTACGGTTAAATTTCGTCAACATCTTATATTAATTTTTTATAGAAAAAGAAAGATAAAATAAAAAATATGAGAAGAAGGAATGGAAGATCATGGAAAGAGGAAGACAGAGAATCTTAGTTCCTCTTTCTCCCTAATTTCTAGACGTCATTACCAACCACACCAGCCGCGAGTCATGACCTCTCTCTCCGTCACACAGCTTTCTAGGTTTGATTTTCGGCTTTTAATTTTACTTCACAATTTTGTTTAGTTTTGTTAATTTACGCCGGCAGGTCCCTCCTTAGTCCTTAGGCTCCTTTGTTCCTAGGTAAAAAGGATTTTTGTATTATTTTATATGTTAATTCCATAGAAACCTAATTTAATATTTTTGGTTAACAAGCTTGTCCAATTTTATTTTATTTATTTTTAAAAAAAAGATGATAACTAGTGGCAAGCCACGATTATCCATCTCTTCCGGAGACTAGGAAGACTCATAGAGGCATTTCAGCCTCCCCTGACCACAAGTCTGTCTTCCACATCAACAGCGGGTTTCGAACCCATATAAACTCACTCTATACCAGTCTAAATTTTAAATATAAATTGTTTGTTTTGCCTTGTTGTATAATTATTACCAAGTACAAGATAAAATTAACACTTAAACCAAATGTATCATCAAACCCACATATATAATAATCAAACATTTATCATCACACAATCTTTGTCTACGATTTAATCATGGCTAAAACCCTAAGACATTGTCAAAGAGAAAAACAAGCTCTTTTGGACAGACGGATGATTATTTTGAAGTTTTAGATCCTTCAAATACGGTATGAATCAAAATATTACAATTTATTCTATTTGATTTCAATTATTTTCGTTCGGGTTTAGGAGCAGTTGTGTATTGCCTGCAAAAATTGTGGGAGTGTTACTATAAAAGAAGGTGAAAATGGAGGTCTAGCTAGGAGCAGTTGTAATGTTGAGATTCCAGAGACGAACTGGCATATAAGTTTTGAAGACATCCATGCTGAAATGAAACAACTTATCTTTCAGTAACTCGAAGACGTTATAAAAGAAGGTTATCTTCAAGCACTAGATTGGATAGGTACTTATACATTAGTAAAAAGAAATTGCAAAGAAAAATTTAGTTGGAGCGTGGCTGATGAAGAGTTAAAGCATAACATTCTAATGCGACACTATGAAATAGATATATGCTTCTACGATGATTTTAACAAATATCAATTAGAGCAGTGGCTTATGATCCACACCCAAATTCCAAATCCACGATGATGATGAGCTAATTATTTTAGATTGGTGTACTTTCTCATCATATGCCCTTGACACAAGGCAGTGACGGATCCAGTATTTTAGTATGGGATGATCCTAACTTTAAAGCTCCAAAAAAAAAAAGAGACTAAAATAACAATGAAAAAAAAAAAACGACAAAGTCACTATTTGTCTATCAAAATAAAATAAATATTTTTGTTGTCTTGAAGTATAACTACATAATGTATAACTCTTGTCGTGAATACGAGACTATAAAAACTCTTGCCGTTAATCCAAGGACAAACACTATGTTCGATCACTTGAGTGACAAGTCCTCACAACATGCACTAATAAATAAACTAGGCACCCCAAAGAAAACTTGCATAACTAAACTCTAATTAGGGTTTTGGGATCGAAGAGAAGAATGGAAGACGTATGCAAACTAGAGGCTAAACCCAAAGGAGGAGGATTGTCTGCCCTCTCATTTCCGGTGCCCTCACATGCCTTCTTGTTTTGTGTGGTCACGGTTAAGCCACGTCAACATTTTATACTGTTTTTTTATAGAGATAATAAGACAAAAATGAATAGTAATATAAAATATTAACTTGGCTTAACCGTGACCACACAAATAGGAAGGCATGGGAGGGCACTGGAAATGAGAGGCAGACAATCCTCCTCCAAACCGAAATGCCAACAAAGATTATAGGCCCACTGGGCACCAGTCAGCAATAAGCATAGAGGAGTAGGGTAAGTTTAAAGTTTTTATTGGTTGGCAGAGTTGAGGAATCCCAAAGGCAAAACGAAATGATTACTTGAATGAGCTTAGGACTCCCTTGAGAGTAAGTCCACCCATGGACATTGCTCGGGGGACAGGGGAGAGGAAAGGGCCCGAGGCCCGGTGGACGCAGCTCCAGCCTTGGAGAGCTCGAGTGAGGGTGGGAGCCTGAGGGAGGGTGGGGTGGGGAATCGACGGGCCTGGAGCTCGAGGCCCAAGCATTATTTATTTATTTTGTCAGGTGCTTGCCCTTCACGCGCGCGTGGGGGCGCGTCAGCCGACACAAATCAGACGGACGGACCCGCGCTCAATGACCGTTAGGAAGCCACGTGGCTTCCCACGGTTCATTCGATCCCAACGGCTCTTTAATATGAGCCGTTTAATTTAAAACGGTAATAATAAAAAAAGCTGATTTAATATCAACCGTTCGATCTGAGATCAACGGTTGATATTAATCTGCTTTATAAATTAAAAAAGAAAAAGAAAAAATAGTTTTAAAATTAAGAAAAGTTACTGTTGTGACACGTGGCACAATCTGGAGTGTTGGAATTCAAATTTTTTTAAATCCAACGGCATAGATTAATTAGTTGAATAAAAATTTTAAAAAAATTGTAAAAAATCCGAAAAAAAAATTGAAAAATTTTGTAAAAAATTGATTTTACTTTTCTATAAATACCACTTCTTCTCCATCTACCTTACACCACAATTTCATATTTTCTCAACTACTTTCAATCAAATTCCTATCTTTCTCTCAAAGTTTCAATCCAATTTTTTTTTCCATAAAATGACTACTGATGCAGGTACGAATTGGTCGCTTCTTGAAGATGTTGCTTTGTGCACTAGCTGGGTTGAAGTTACTCATAGTTCGCTTACGGGTAATGAGATGCAGTTGCGAGAAATGTGGAGTTTAATTCATTACAAATTTCTTGAGAAAATGGGTGGGAAAAGAACCAAAAAATCGGTGTCCAGTCGTTGGAAATTACTTAGCCATTCCTTTAGTACATGGAGAGACACCTTGGCACAAGCTAGTAGTAATCTTTGAAGTGGGGAAAATTACTCGGATGAGGTAAGAATATATAATTATTTGTTTGTATTATTTATTTGTTACCTAATTTGATTATAATTATTTGTTTGTATTATTTATTTGTTACCTAATTTCATTATTATTATTTGTTTGTATTATTTATTTGTTACCTAATTTCATTATTATTCATTTGTTTGTATTATTTATTTGTTACCTAATTTCATTATTATTCATTTGTTTGTATTATTTATTTGTTACCTAATTTGATTATAATTATTTGTTTGTATTATTTATTTGTTACCTAATTTCATTATTATTATTTGTTTGTATTATTTATTTGTTACCTAATTTCATTATTATTCATTTGTTTGTATTATTTATTTGTTACCTAATTTCATTATTATTCATTTGTTTGTATTATTTATTTGTTACCTAATTTCATTATTATTATTTGTTTGTATTATTTATTTGTTACCTAATTTCATTATTATTATTTGTTTGTATTATTTATTTGTTACCTAATTTCATTATTATTCATTTGTAGCAACTTTAAGCACAAGCATGGTATGGTGCCAAAATCAAATCAAAAAACAAATCAATCAACCGGTGGGAATGTTGGAATATTGTTAAAGATTCTCCTAAATTCAAAGTTGTGCCCGTTGGTCCAGAAGTCCAGAAGTTTGCATGAACAGCACCCCTCTACACAGCACATCTCTACAGTCTACACCCGATCATAGCTCACATGTTCATGAAGAAGATGGAGAAGAAGTGCCTGAAACGCCCAACCCTGAACAAGCATTGGGGTCGACCCGTTATCCAATTAGGCCTCAAGGTAAGAAGGCGTCAAAGAGAAAAGGGAGTGCTTCCAAGAATGATTATGCAAAGTACATGGAAGAACTTGCTCGCCAAGGTGAATTGAGTTTGGCGCGGGAAATGGCGAAATTTGATGCTGATAAGGCTAGAGATGAGGCAAAAGCTGCAGCTGTAGATAGGGCATTTCAAGCTAGTGAGAGAGAAAGAGAGCTACTTAGGCAAGAAAGGGAGTTGGCTAGAGAAGAAAGAATGGCTCAACGAGATCGTGACATTATGAACACACCTTTAGAAGGGAAGTCTCCAAATTCTAAATATTTTTGGGCGTCGGAGAAAGCGGATGTGGTGAGAAGGAGGCATGCAAGAGAAGCGAGATCAAGAGGAGATGGTCCTAGCATGACAAGAGAAGATCATCCTAGCACCACAAATTGGTTAAGTGATGATGAATAGGGTACTTTTTGTAATCGGCACCCATAGTTTTCCAATCACTTTGGGTTGTAATTTATTATTTATGTTGTTTCCAATTTATTGAATTTAGTACTTTATTTAAAGTGAGAGTACATTTATTTAATTTCGTAATATATTTATACTAATAAAATTACATAAACACACCAAATAAAATTACATAAACACACCAAATAAAATTACATAAACACACCAAATGAAATTACATAAACACACCAAATAAAATTACATAAACATACCAAATAATAAAAAACTCACTACAAAAAACACACCAAATAAAATTAAATAAACACACTAAATACAAACAAACATGCTACATAAACTTAAGTATCTTCAGCTTGTTTCAATGCCCACTGGTGCTCTATCAAGTCAATTTGCCGAGCATTGTGCATAGATGGCCTTTGAAGTGCAGTATATCGTTGAATGACCCTTTCATTGTAACGTCCATCCCTTTTTAATGGCTCGTGTTGCATGGGTTCTTCGGTAGCATCATGCGCACAATATATCCATGTTTTTGAATTGTTCATCGTGTCTGGCTCATGTTCATCGTGTCTGGCTCGTATTCATCAACCGCATCATAATCGAACTCATCTTCCACAATCATGTTGTGAAGAATGACGCACGTCATCATGATGGATCGAAGTGACTCTAAATCGAACATTCTGGCAGCACCTCTGACGATCGCCCAACGAGCTTGGAGGATACCAAAACAACGCTCCACATCCTTCCTGCACCCCTCTTGATAGCTTGCAAAATGTTTTTCCTTTGCACTTCGCGGACGTGGCACTGTTTTGACAAATGTTTCCCACTGTGGGTAAATGCCGTCAGCTAGGTAGTATGACCCGTCGTACATACGTCCGTTGACGACGTACGTGACTTTTGGTGCCTTTCCTTGCAGGACGTCATTGAACACTGGGGATTGGGCAAGGATGTTGGATCATTTTGAGCCCCCAAAACCCCGAAAAAGGCGTGCCATATCCATGTATCAAAAGATGCTACCGCCTCCAAAATGATTGATTTTGCTTCTTTTCTGTCCCCATATGCGCCTTGCCATGCACTTGGACAATTTTTCCACGTCCAGTGCATACAATCGATGTTTCCTATCATCCCAGGAAAACCTCGCATCTCGGCCTTCTTCAGAAGCCTTTGCAAGTCCATGTAAGTAGGTTTTCGGAGGTACTCTGCGGTGTACAAAGATTCGACTGCTCCGCAAAACCTCATCAAGGAATCAAGAATGGTTGATTTCCCCATCCTCGTTATCTCATCCACTTGGTCTGCAGACGCTCCATACACAAGCATCCGCAACGCATCAGTGATTTTTTGCTCAGGCAAGAGACCCATAGCACCACAAGCATCATTCTTTTGCACAAAGTAAGAATCATGGTTGCAAACATCAGTCATGATTCTGTTGAACAAATGTCGTTCCTTTCTAAAACGACGTCTAAAGTACGTATCAGGAAATGCACTGTTATGGACAAAGTAATCGTCCAACAGCTCTTCACCCCGTCATTGCCTGCTTCTTTCAAGGTTTCTGGAATGGCTAGGCCTGCATATCTGAGCCACAGTTTGGACCACTCGACGGGAATGTGAGGCTCTGGCCATTATTGCTTCGTCATCTCTCCTTGTACGCTCCTCCTCCTCTTCCATCTCATTTTCGTCTATCTGAAGATTTAACAATCCTTCAGATTGGTTGAACAAGTCTTCCTCGTGCTGATCGATTTCCCACATCATCCTTGATGAAGAAGAAGACATTGTAAAAAGGAAGCAGAAACTATGAATAATGATAAAGATTTTGGTGATGAAGGAAGCAGAAACTATGAATAACGATAGAGATCTTGAGAAAGTTGGTGTGAGATTTGTGAGGATTGATGGTGGATTATATGGACGATTCAGAAAGGATTGGCTTGTAGATAGGGCCACGTGGCATGCCGTCATTCGTTAAAAATCTGATCGAAATCTATCCTCAAAGATTCTGAAAAGATAACGACAAGTGCCACGATGGCATTGGATAAAAATCTTATCGAAATCGATCTCCTATAATTATCTTTTCAGATAATGACACGTGGCGCAACGAGAACGATTTAAAATCTGATCGAAATCTATCCTCAAAGATTCTGAAAAGATAACGACACGTGGCACGATGGCATTGGATAAAAATCTTATCGAAATCCATCAAAAAAATAATTGTTTTTTGGATAAAATAACACGTGGCGCAACAAGAACAATTTAAAAATTCTTATTCGAAATTACAAATAATTTTATTTTGTATTATTTAAACAAACAAAAAAAAAATATTTTATTGCCTATTGCCAGGGGGGAGGGCTCCAAGGGTGGAGATGCAAATGACAATTTACTGTTCATTAATGGCAATTACTATTCATTAAAGGCAGTTACTGTTCAATAGGATGGATTGAATAGTGGATTGCTAGGGGGAGGGCTCCATGGGTGGAGTTGCTTTGATATAATCTTTCCCTTTTTCAAAGTCTTTAAATTGATTTTTACTTTGAAGTGGGTCCCACCTCAGCCACAAGTGTATGGATTGAAGAACCTCACGTGGAGTCTAAACCAAAGGGATGTGATCGGATGTCCAGTCACAATAAAAAATGCACGCTTTCCATTTTTTTAATGGTTTGGCTCATACCGGTTTCATTTTGGCCAAGTAATTTGAAAGAAAAAGAGTAAGGTTCTAAAAAACGTTAGGCGCTAGTCGGGCGGCGGGCTAGGGCCTAGTGCCTAGGCGGTCTAGGCGGATTTAAGTAAATTTCTTGTATATCTTGTAAATAAGTGCATATGTGACCTAAAAAAAAAAACTATACTTGTATGGATAATAAAATAATGATAAAATGCAAATTAGGTACACTATTTCCATAAGTATTGGATGAACTTGTAGTAAATCCATCATTTGCAAATTAGATACACCATTTTCATAAGTATACCACCATGAAACCAAAAAAGAAAAAAAACACACAATTAATAAAAAAAAAATATAAAAAAAAACCTCCTAGGACCGCCTAGCCCGCCTAGCTGCCTAGCCCTGCCTAGCCCACCTAGGCCCAGCCCGATTTTTCCGCCCGATTTGCCCAAAAACGCTTCGGTTGCTAGGCGCCCAGCGCCTAGGCTGCCTAGGGCATTTTTTAGAACACTGTAAAAGAGTCATCTTCTTTCTCCTTCCGTTTTGCAGAATGTGCTTGGCATCCATTGCTCTTCTCCTCCACCACAGCCCAGATTTAGGTGGTCCTTAGAGGTTTTTATAGCCACTTTTCTGAGCCTTTGGGTGGTCTTGGGACCACCGTGGTCCTTTAATAGATCCGCCTCTGACGCTAGGGGTTACTGAGATTGACCTAAATGAATCAAGTTTATATGTGAATGCATGCGTATTTAAATCTGAAACTTAAGTGCCACTTAGTACTACGGGTTTAGTGATATTCCTTTTCACTAATAAGTGAGAGGTTTTAGGTTCGATTATCGTTAAAAGCGAATTTGAACCACATTATTGCTAACCTGTAATGTGGTTCAAATTCGCCTTTGGTAAAAATCAAACCTAAGACCTCTCACCTGCTAATGAAATGAAATACCATTAGACTGTAATACTAAGTGAATGTGAAAGCAGAAGTTGAACAAGAAAGATTTTATGGAGATGCTGCCAGCTGAGTTGAGCGTAAAAGCAAAAGTTAAATAGAAAGGAAAGTTTCCTACATCATTCCACATTATTTATCTGCTTCACGACTCTTCAAAATATTTTCTTATGCACTTTCCCGTTTCCTTTATGTAGGGGTGGTTTGGTATGGGATCCCATACTGAAACCCTTGTCCCGATTTCCAAACAGAAATTTTCGGGAATCCCAATTTCAATACCGATCCCAAACCAAATTTTCGGGAATCCCGAAACTCCAATACCAAAACCCTTGTCCCGATTCCCAAACCGAAATTTTTCGGGAATCCTAATTTCAATACCGATCACAAACCAACTTTTCGGGAATCCCGAAATAGTTTCGGGATTTCGGGACAAATCGGAAATCCCGAAATGGTTTTGGGCTTTTGGACTAAAATTTGACAGATTATGCTTTTAGGCTAAAATTCAACCTTTTATATAGGCATGCCCAATCTGTCAATTTGTTTCTACTAATCCGTGCACACAAATCTGCCAATTAAATGGTAATGCCCAGTTAGTATTTGCCTATTCAAAAGCAATCTGCCAATATGAAACGTTAATATATGCTTGAGTAAACTAGTAAATCTATCTATAATCATGCTAGTCCCCAAAATTATGTTTAAAACGTTAATATATGCTTGAGTAAACTTCTGTACATATATAATATAAATATTATAGATAGATGTAAAGTTTTCACAAGCAAATTGTAACTTATAATCTATCCATGTATTCATTTATAAATCTCTCATGTTTATTCTGCATCTATGTATCCATCTATCAATCTTCTGTGATTTAAAAATTTTGCATATGTTCCACTATCTATCTTAGGGCTCCTTCTTGTATATGTTCCATCATCGATTTCCAGTGCTTCTTCAGTATTTCAATTTTCACTATTGTAGGTAGATGATGTTCTCCTTAAAGATGTGATCCTATATATTTAAAAATTAAATAATATATATATATATATATATATATATATATTTCGGTTTGGTTTGGGAATACCGAAATCCCAAAAACTTGAGACCGATTCCCGTACCAAAATTTCGGGATCGGTTCGGTATTGGGTACCAAAATTTTTGGGAATTTCGGTTTGGGATTTTTTCGGTTTGGTTTCGGGAATTTTTTTGTTCGGTTTGGGATTTTTGGGATTTTTTTCCAGCCCTACCTCTATGTATCTTTGTTTTTTAATTTGGTATCAAGATAAATTCAAATATTGGATTGAGGTACTTTGTGAGGGTAGTATATGTAGTAAACTTCGGTTAGAAATGTTGATAATTTAATTAAAAATAATATGAATGTAGAGAATAAATTGGATGTAAAGTAAGATTATACAAGTACAAATAAAATTTTCCAGCCAAATTTGATATTGATTTGGCAAACTCGTGTTAATTCCTTGTCTTTTTGTCCATATTTCATTAATTATCTAGGTAAGTCCCTTAAAAACTGATTTGGAGCTTTGGGTTCTTGTAAGGGCTTATATATAAGAGGTTGGGTTACTTTCTATTTTGCCAATTAGTTTTATGATGAAATTAGGTTGGCTCACGTGTGAAGCCTAATGGTCATACGTGCTTCACGTCACCCAATTCGTGTTGTTCATGTGTTTGACTTGAAAAGTCGATACGCGTGAAGGGGCGTGTGAGGATGTGAAAGTAAAAGAGTTTCACATTCGTGAAAGAAAAAGCCTTGCAAGGGATTATATATAAAAGGTTGGGTTACTTCTCATATTATCAATTGATTTTATGGTGGAACCTCAACTTTCTTCGAAATTGAAATTGATTGGATTGAATTTTGAAACTAAATTTTCTGGAGAATGTGTGCAACTATTTTATAGCACAATTTCTTATTATTTATAGCTCTTTGCTTGACTCTATTAATATGATTGTAAACCAGACATCTCAGCGATTAAAATCCCTATGATTTGGTGGATTCGGCAATTTCTTTTATGTTTTTATTTTTTGTATTGTGATGACCTTCACCTTGTATTAATCAAGGGATTAAATCATTCATTGAAGTTGCAGGTCACCAATGTCTAATTCTCAGCCAATACCAACTCTTCAACCAACACTAACTTCGCATCTCTTCAGGAGCTTGCACTTCGGATTCAGAACTTAGGGAATTTTTTTCCTTCTGTAATTGTAACTGAAATAAATTGATCCCTACCTTCTTATTGCCATTATTCATAAAATCTCTTGCATCACTTGGAAATAGAACAATGGTCGCATTGACCGAAGACAAAAAATGCAAATGCATTACGTAGACATTTGATGTGTCGGATGAGATGGTGGCAAAAAATGCATCCATTATCTATCCAATGCTCTGTTCCCTGTTGGTATCTGGATTTCTAGCTTGAAGGTTGTGTGGTATTTGAGCTTTGCTTAGTTTTTCTTTTAGATTTGCCTATAATTGCATTAAGTTTGGATAAAGAAATTTAAGATTACTAAGGAATTTTAAAATGACGGGATTTTATTTTCTAGAATTTGTGAATTTTCTTGTTTGGTTAACCTAAAAGAATAATGGAATTGAATACGAAATTTGTTATTTTTAAACTCTCAAACATAGAAATTGGGAAATGACATCTATTTACATAGAATTTAAACTTGGGAATTGAAGGCCGCAAATTCCAAGTTTTTTTCCACACGGAAATTCTAAATTTCTATGTTTATGAATCCAAACAAGGGAATTGATGCATGTTAATTTATAAATTCTGACTTTTATCCAAATTTCAAGTTTATTTATCTCATCCAAACATAGTGTTTGTGATTAATACAGGTTGTCTTGTAATTTAAAGAATTATGGCTTTATGATTTAGAGAATTGGCTTTTCTTTGGAGGCACAATAGCTATAGCAGAATGCATTTGTAAAAGCTTAGTTGCTGGAACTTTGTTGACAAGTTAAATTGATCTTGCATTGATCATTGCAGAGTTTTGAGTTATTTTGATATGTTACTTTTTCGGAACCACATGTTTAGTAGTTTCAGTTCATGTACGAATGTTATGAAGATTGAAGTATGTCTTTCTACATTGAATTTCTTACCTTTTGAGCTACAAATGAAAAAACATGAGGCATTACTTAATTCGAAAGGAAAAAGGGGCATTCTTTCTACATTGAATTTCTTTCACGTTTTTTTTCCGACACATGTCTTTACAGATAACTCTAAGGTAACATCGTTAGATTTTAAGCAAGAAAAATATGATGTCGAAAGAACAGATGTCAAGCAAAGAACGTGATCACAAACTTAGACGGAACATATCTGAACTCTCTTAACACGGTTGTGAAGCCGAAAGAAGACAAGCCCAACACATGATAACCTTATGCGGTTCAAGGACACTGACTGTGATTTACTAAGCAACCTCGACTTTTACTGTGTGCTCATCGTTAGGGCTAGGGGGCTTTCGCTCTATTCCATGTTTCTTTAATTCGTTAGGATTTAATTTAAACGTGACATACAAATACAATTAAGAATAGAATCCAAACTTTTCTATGTTTAGTGTGGCATAAGTTTTGTTTTTAATTATAGGTTCTATAAGTCTATACAAAGATTTGGAGGGAATTTACCTTTTCAGCAAAACATACATGAAAGTACATGCATTATTCTATTTGAGTCATACATGTATCCTTCTATTGGAGATTCAAAGAGATGAGCTTTAAAACCTTGAGGTTATTTAAGGTGGTGGGCAAGAATTTCTGTATCGTACATTAGAGCGAGTAAAGACTATTGTTCTTGTACTTTATTCAATGGTTTGGTTTATTATGCAATTATTACTTGTAGAGAAATATCGTGCGGAAAAGGCCTCCATGCCCCAAAGTGCACAGAAGGAGAAGGCACAAGAGCTACAACAATGCACTTGTAAAAGCTTAGTTGCTGGCAACTTTTAGATCATCCACAACATTGACAAGTTACATTGGTCTTACATTGATCAATGATCATTGCATAGTTTTGAGTTATTTTGATACGTTATTTTTTAGGAACCACATGTTTAGTAGTTTCAGTTCATGTACGAATGTTATGAGATTGAAGTATGTCTTTCTACATTGAATTTCTTATCTTTTGAACTACAAATAAATAAATAAAGATAAAGGAAAAAGAGGCATTTCTTCCTACATTTAATTAATTTTCACGTTTATCTTTCCTCACATGTCCTTACAGATAACCCTAAGGTAATATTGTTAATTTTGAAACAAGAAGAACGCGATGTCGAAAGAAGAATGTGATCACAAACTTGACAAAAGGGTATTTGGGCACAACAGATCTGAACCCTATCGACACAGATGTGAAGCCGGAAGAAGACAAGCCCAGCACATGAAAACCTTATGCGGGACAAGGACACTAGGAGTGGGTTCGATACGGTTACCATACCAAAACCCTCATACCAATTATCGTACCAAATTTTCGATTTGGTAAAATATATTATCATTACCGTACCAAACTTTCGGTATTGCCAAAAGTTCAGTTGATATGGTATGACAATGGTAATTTCCATTTTGTTTTGAGACAAAATCTGTTTTTGTTTTTTTAACCTAATTCAAGGGCAAAACTTTTTTTTTGTAAATTTATCTTATACATTGTAGCTTAAATTCATCTATTATTCATTGTTCACAATTCACACACACAATAATTCAAATAATGCATCAAGATTCATGATGAAAATTAAACTTACAGTCCAAATAGAAGTTATGAACCAAAACAAATAGAAGTTAACAATCCAAATAGAAATTAAAGTTTCAAACCAAATTAAAATTGGAACTAAACTTTAACAAGTAGAATTCATTGATCAGTTATTCAAGCTTGAGATGTCGAAGCTTTTGGAGAAGGCGTTGAACTTGTACAAGATTGAGCTTGTGTCAAGCCTACATTACAAACAAAGAAAACATATTAATTAGTAGCAAGAAGAATTAAAGTTGAAAACCATTTAATAACAAATTTACTAACAAAATTAAAGCATATCTTTCTTGTTTCCTCTTCTTCCATTTCCTTGTAAAATTGAAGCATATCTTCCGTTGGTTCCTTGTAGAAGTTTACTTCATCTGCCCTAAGCTAACCACTAGTACACACTAGTGCATCTACTATTTTAGGAGTCAAGGATGCCCTAAAAGGGTCCACAACCCTCCTCCCTAGACTAAATGCATTTTTACTAGTAACGGTAGAAGTGGGGGTTACAAAATATCTTGGCTATTTGTGAAAGAATTAGGAACTCTTTTGTGCTTGATTTCCACCATTTCAAGAGATCAAAGTCACCAACAACAATGCTAATATAAGTAGGATTTTATTTTCAAATTATTGGAATATTATAAATATGTGTTATATAATTATCTATCATATAATTTATAAATTATATATTATATTATATTTTCAGTACGGTACGGTAATATTGTGGTAATGGTATCTATTACCAATACCGTACCATGAAATTTCGGTACAGTATAATACCGTACCATTACCGATTGACACAAAAAATTTGGCACAAAATAGGTATGGCATGGTAATTTGGCAAAAAAATCCACCCCTAAGACCATCTCCAATGGTGACCTAAAACCTAAAAATATTTAGCCCATAAAATTTAGGTTTTAGACCATAAACAGCTTTTCTACTCTTACCCTTCTGGCCTAAAATTTTAGCCCGAGATTATCAAAGAATGAATTAAGGCTATTTTTTTTAAATTAACTTTTTTAAAAAAATAAATTATGTAGACTATACTAAATTAATTTTATGAACATTTTAACCTAAAAATATTTAAATTCTGATAAATTTTGAAAAATCACTAAATCAATACATGGAAATCATGATAAACCACATAAACTTAATACAAACGACATTTAATAAACCACATAAACTATTTTAGCCGTTGGATTTAAATTTGGACCGTTAGATTTGATTATATTCGATCTAAACCGTTAGATTAAATAAATATATAAATATAAAAAAAAAATATTTGAACGTGGACCGTTGGATTAACCAACGGTCCAATTAAACTGGTCCGTTGGATGAAGAAAAGTAGCCTTTGGGCTATAGTGACGCTGACAGCAGATGAGGACAACCCACGTGGGTGGGCCTTCGGCTGGAAAAAAGTGTGGCGCGTGAGGCGCGTTGGGGAGATTGGGTTTTGGGGTGTGGGCTTCACAGCCCACTTTTCACTCTCATCCGTGGATCCCACTTCAATTTGTGGGCTAAATTGTGGCCGGTATTTGCCTTCCTTTTAGGTTTTAGGTTTTAGGTTAGTTTTAGGTCATGGGTTGGAGTGAGTTTTTGGGGGTAAAAAAAGGGGAATTTTAGGTTTTAGGTCATTCTTGGAGTTGGTCTAAAGGACGGAGGAGGATTATCTGCCCTCCCATTTTTGGTGCCCTTCCATGCTTTCCTGTTTTGTGTGGTCACGGTTAAGCCATGTTAGTATTTTATATTATTTTTTTTATAGAGATAATAAGACAAAAATGAATAGTAATATAAAATATTGACATGGCTTAACCATGACCACACAAACAGGAGGGTATGGAAGGGCACCGAAACTGGGAGGGCATACAATCCTCCTCCCTAAAGGACACTGCCTGTGATTTACTAAGCAACCTAGGCTTTACTGTGTGGTCATCATTAGGGCATAGGGGGGCTTTCGCTCCATTCCACGTTTCTTTAATTCGTTAGGTTTCTCTATTAAGATTTGGAGGGAATTTACCTTTTCAGCAAAACATACATTTAAGTACATGCATATTATTCCATTCGAGTCATACACGGATCCTTCTATTGGAGATTCAAAGAGTTGAGCTTTAAAAACCTTGACGTTAATAAAGGTGGTGGGTAAGAATTGTCGTGTTCTACATTTGGAGAAATTTTTTATTATGATGGGAATATAGGGGATACACCACGTATTTTTATATAAATGATAAGAAATTGTATTTTTTAAGTTGTTAACTTTTTAGCACACATATTTCACCATTAGTATAATGACACGTGGTGTACCACCCTATATTCCAATCATACTAAAAAATCTCTCTTAAATTAGAGCGAGTAAAGACTATTGTTTCTATACTTTATTTGAATTAGTTGTTTAAGCTGTCCAACAATCTATTGATGCACTCTTTGAGCATGGGCTGCTCGGGAGTAAGGTGTTTCACAGGATACGTATGCTAAATATGGGCTGCTTGAGAGTACAACCAGTATGGGCTGATTGTAAAAAGATAGTTGATGTAAAATGAAAGAATCAATGCCTATCGCATGATATATATGCTAAAGGGGAATAGGCGGACACGCGACTTATTTGTAGAGGTGTAACAATTCAAGATTCATACTCATTTATTAAAGCTTTAATGGCCAATCTGTGGCCTTTTAACATCACATGTATGATATATTGTCAATCAAATAGAAAGTTAGTCTGCTACTTTAGCGGCTCGGCCGATTACTCGAGATTCCCAACTATTTCATTCTCTGATGTTAGCAATATATAGCGGTCAAATAAGAACATTTTCTTTTTGAGACCTTTTACTTTTTTTCATCATGTGGGAGTTAGAATTAATTCCAGTTTATCTATTTCTATCCATGTGAGGGGGAAAGAAAAGTTTGTATTCAGCTACAAAAGTTAGTCTGCTACTTTAGCGGCTCGGCCGATTACTCGAGATTCCCAACTATTTCATTTTCTGATGTTAGCAATGTATAGCGGTCAAATATGACCATTTTCTTTTCGAGACCTTTTACTTTTTTTCATTATGTGGGAGTTAGAATTAATTCCAGTTTATCTACTTCTATCCATGTGAGGGGGAAAGAAACGTTTGTATTCAGCTACAAAATTTATTTTGTACATTGCAGGAAGTTCCCTTTTTTTATTAATGGGAGTTTTGGGTATTGGTTTATATGGGTGTATTTAATTGGGAATTTAAAAGATTTCAATGGATTTATAAATCCATGAATTTTTATGGAGTGTAATTGATTTATAGAGATTACATGTAAAATTTTGATTCAATTCCTTCGAAATCTCATGGGGAGCTGTGAGATTTGTGGATATTTAAAATACACTACAAAATCTTTCCAATTCCCTCTAATTCCTCAACCTTTTCAAATTCTTTAAAATCAAATTCTAATTGAATACACCTGAAATGTTATAAACTTCTTTATAATCTTAATTGAATACACCCAGATTTCTAAGAATTTTAATAAACTATCTTAAAATTCTGATTGAATACATATTGAATTTAAGAGAATCATTTAAAATCTTGATTGAAAACCCCTATATTCATTAAAAGAATTAAAATCCTTCAAAATCCTAATTGAATACACCTTCCTAAATTGTAGGCTCCAAGTTTCCTTGCCTGTCAAACAACAAATTTACTACGAAAACTAGGGTTCGTACTCTATATTAAGAAAGGCGCATCAAAGAAGACGACATCCATGATCAATTCCAAACCGATGTCTACAAATATTTCTCTACGGTTTTTGCATACATTCCAGATTTCTCATGTCTTCGTGCAATTTCATTGTGAATATCTCTTCAACTATTTTAATTTCTTTTAAAAGCAAGGGAATCCAGTTCTTGTTTTTCATGGTTTAATTCCTTAGATAAGAAATTGTTTTAAGTCCTTTAATGGATTAAGGCATATAAAAGAAATAAGGGTAAATTACACAAAACTACCTCAACTTTGGGTCGTACCACAATCTCATATATCATGTTTTAAACATTACAATGTTATACTTCAACTTATGAATTCGTTGCAATGTCAACCTCCGTTAAATTTTCTGTTAATTTGGCTGTTAAATGATGACGTAGCAAGAGAGGGCCCCACTCCTTCGCCAATTGGAGCTTTGGCTTCAATTAAAATTTATTGGATTCAGTTTGAAGCTAAATTTTCTGGAGAACGTGTGCAACTATTTAACCTATTTTAAAACACTATTTCATCTTATTTATAGCTCTTTTCTTGACTCTATTAATATGATTGTAAACTAGACATCCCAGCGATTAAAACCCCTATGATTTGGAGGATTCTGATTGATTTTATGGGCTAGAATTTGGTTTGAAACCACATTTCGCAACTGTCAAAACAGGGGGTTGAAATTTTTAGGTTTTCAATTTCGGGACTGAGCTCAATTATATTGTAATGTAGAGTTTCATTGTTGACATAGTTTATATTATAACTTACACCTGAAGAACTTGAAAACCCATCTTAGTTTGCAAATATGGGTTGAGTTTTGAATGGCTAAATCAAGCCTGCACTTCATGAAACTGGTAAATGTGGTTTTCTGCAATATCTTTTATGTTTTTATTTTTTGTATTGGAATGACCTTGTAGTGATGGTCGCCAAGTTGAATGAAATTTTATGAAGACGATCATTATATGGCGATAAAAAGATTAAATGATTGTCATTTGGCATAAAGTTTATGGAGCACAATATTGTAAAAAAAATATATCATGTTCTTTCACGTAACTAAAATCATTGGTGCTTTAATGTATTATTTTGTGCTTTGTTATCCTATCACTCTCTTTAGGTACGCTAGAGAATATTTACCGTCATTGCATAAATGCTTTACGGAACACATTACCTCGCTGAAAGCAAAATCAGATTGCATCATAACCATTTTTTCTTGTTCAGTAGTTACTCTCTTTAAACCTAAATTTATTACCTAAACTACATTCCATACCCAGTTCAAATTGTTAATTTCTCTTTACACCCATTTGTAAAATAAAATTTCAAACTAAGTAGTCTTGTTTTCAAAGAAATTTGAAAGTAAAAAATCTTTTGGGTCCTTTGTACCCCTTGCGGAGAGATTTTTCAGTGTGGCCATCACACGAGGCGGTACACCACGTGTCTCTATATAAATGGTGGGATATGTGTGTTAAAAGGTTAATAACTTAAAAATTAAAAATTTTCACCACTTACATAAAAACACGTGATATACCATTCGTGTTCCCGTCACAACTAAAAATTTCTCCCTTGCGGATGCAATTGCAGTAGCTGACGCGAGAAAGAGGAGAAAAAATTTATGAAGCCATAAAGCATTCATGGCCGGCAATGTCGGACACAATGCTGAACTTCGATCCGTGTTGGCTATAAATTATCTCCTAGTTTTCATGCAGGTCCTTTTATTTTAAGGGACTCCTTGGAGATTTGAGTCCATGGCACATCACCTGACCATGATTATAGAAGGTTGTTGAGCCGATAAAAGATGTGACCTGTAACTTAGGTATATCTTCAAGAGAAGAGATCCTCTTTAGATCTCTTCCACCAAGGTCATCGGATCAAGTGACCCGAACCTTTAAAATTTCATCCAACGGTAAAAAATTATTATAACTTTTAAGGAGTCAAAACAGGTGGACCGTTAGATGAAATTTCAAAAGCCCGAATCACTTGATCCGGTGGTCTTGATGGAAGAGATCCAGAGAGGATCTCTTCTCCATCTTCAAGGCTTTTGCTTGGACTTTATATGTTGTTTGTTTAATTCGAATGGTTTGAGAGTGAGATGTTGGTTCATACAGCTCCTCCATCCTTATAGGAATTAGGGTTTTAGCCATCGAAAAAAAAAAAAAAAAAAAAACTTATTTTTCTCTATAAGAGTTATTACGGTTTTAGTCTGAATAAACGTAGGATAAACAAGGAGTGATGGTAACGTTTAATTATAATGTGTGGGTTTATTGATAAATTGTAGTTTGATAATTAATTTCATCTTGTACTTTAATGGTAATTATGCATAGGATAAAAAAGAAAACTAACATTTAAAATTTAAATTAGGTGTAGAAGAAGGTTACATGAGTCTAAATAAAATTTTCGGTCTTTTAATCTCCTAGAATCTTCAAAGTTATTGTTACTTGATATGGTATTAGAGTCCAAAATTCCTTGCAAACTGCTCATTAAATGTCTTCTAATAGATTTTTTTTTTTGTTGAGTTGATGGGACGCATACTTCCACTTAGTGTTACCAATACCTAGGCAATTCCGTTCTTGTTTTCATGGATTAATTACTTAGATAATAAAAATTATATAAATATGATACAAAAAAATATAATAAATGTAACATTACTCGTTGAACCAACTTTCGCGTCTCCTTTACAAGAAATTGTAGCATTACTCATTATTTTAAGTCCTTTTATCGCTGAAGGCTTATAAAAAATACCAAATCGAGCTAATTTTCTACTCGATGCACAACCACTCAACTCGAAGATAATATCAATTTAGGCGCAATCTCATCCAACATGTCTACTACCAATACTTGGTAGTGGCTTGTTAAACAAACAATCATTTGACCTACTTCCATCCAAGGCTAAGGAGATTTTAGGGGTAAACAAATATATATATATATATATATATATATATATATATATATATATATATATATATATATAATTGTTGACCCTAAAACTACCAAGCCTACGTGGCGCGTAGGCCGAGTAACTAATGAGCTAATTACGTCATTCGGTTGTGTGCAGGGCGTGCCAACTCGTCGGCCAAGCTCGGCCGGGGAGTAAAATATGATGAGTGGCGTTGGGCGCGCTGCTGACTTCTTGATCTTGCGATTGCGGCCGAGGAAGGAACACGTCTCGGCCTTTGGATTCTAGAGCCTGAAGACAAGGCTGTTATTTATGTGAAGTTCATGGATCGTCGGCACCGGGTTCGGTCACGGTGATTATATTCGTAAGAGTATAAGCATGCCGAACTGGTACCAGACTATATGGACACAAGTACTCAAAAGAAATGTATGTCTTGACGGTAAACGTGGTTCAGCCGTCAGAATGCCGAACTCTAAAGCTTACTTGTGAGTATCCAATCATAAAACAACTCGGCGTTCAATGTGCCTAGCCCAGTAATCTGTAACACCTCACTTCGCCGAGAAGGCTAATGAGATGACCTTTGCCGAGAAGGCTAATGAGATGACCTTTGCCGATAAGGATTCGAAAATACTCCTCGACCAAGACTTGGATAGATAATCAGTCGACCTCGACGCGGTGTTGTTTATCCAAACTGAAGGTGCTCCGCAGTCGGCTGATTCTATGGCGATAGTGCTGTTTATCCAAACTGAAGATATCATCAGTTGCTTTCATAGTATTGTTTATCCAAACTGAAGATGTGTTGGCGAAAAAAGAAAATAAAATCTCAAGGTTGTTGAGAGGTTTCATGTAGAGAGAGGGTTTGCGCAGGGCAGATTTGTGTGTTGAGTTGGAGGGGTTTTTTGCATTGCCATTGCATCTGTATTTATAGGACTGATGTACTTGCTTGGAACGGCTAGATAATTGTGTAGAGTTCGACTGCAACTCTAACTCGCTGAATAAAATCTGATTATCACATCAGAAGCCTAGACTACCTAGACTTCTGATCTCATAATAAAACCTCCATCAGAAACCTTTAAACCCATTTGATCACTTCCATCACCATGCAAAAACAAAAAGCCTAGCCTACCTAGGTTTCCTATGTCATCATAACACCACCACCAAAAACCTAGCTTCTCTAGGCTTGTCTCATCATCATCACCCAAAGTCACCATTTTCTTACCCTATTGTCGCATGCATCCGAACCCCATGAATATTAAATTCATTTTAATTATCACCATATTTTAAGTGGATAATAATCTGTTCAGAATCCAATCCCATTAGCAATTTCCAAGTGACGTCATAATATCATCCTTTTCTGCATGCTTCATTATCTGATGTCGTGCATATCTGTTAACCAAAACTAATCCAAACCACACACCCATATGCCAAACATCCACATCAACTTGAATCGTGCCGCCTGTTTCCTAGCTTGGAGATATATTATTTTCATAAGAAAATGTCAAGATAAATTGTTATTAAAAGATAATTATGATAAAAATCATAATGTTACCTTTTAATATTAATAAAATTATCTTCACTTTTTCATCGACGGTGTGGAAGTATGCTTACTCAACGACCTCGATTACTCAGGCTGATGGTGTAATTTTGGGTCCAAACATTGCCTCCCAATTTCCTTGAACTTTGGCTCATAAGCCGAATGGTTAAGGAAATTAATTGTTCGTAACCAACAAAATCCCGTCGTATCGCCGAAAAAAAAACTTTGTTCCTCGGCAACATGTATGTTTTGCCAACGCTGTGGCCTTCCTCGACTGCCACAACTCCATACCAGGCTCGATAACTTTGCCAGAAGGTTGAGAATAATTTGGGAAGGGGTAGAGAAAAATTAGGGTTGAGGGTTGTTTGTACCAACTTGACCAATCCCGAAACTACTGAGAACCGGTCAACATTATACCGTCAAGGACCCACAAGGTCAGAGGCCAATCACAAGGCGACACGTGTCAACATCATATGCCAATCACAGTGCGACATGTGTCAACATCAGAAGCCAATCACAAGGCGACACGTGTCAACATCATATGCCAATCACAGCGCGACACGTGTCAATGTAAGAACAAAGCTAGAAACTCTCTTCTATAAATAGGGATCATTCTCCCACAATAATCTCGAATGTCATTTGTACTAGACTATTCACTAGAACTCACAAAATGAGAGCTTGAACCTATGTACTTGTGTAAACCCTTCACAATTAATGAGAACTCCTCTACTCCGTGGACGTAGCCAATCTGGGTGAACCACGTACATCTTGTGTTGTTTGCTTCCCTGTCTCTGTCCATTTACATACTTATCCACACTAGTGACCGGAGCAACCAAGCGAAGGTCACGAACTTGAAACTTTCTGTTGTACCAAAGTCCTCATTGATTTTGTGCATCAACAAGGGTAAAACGAGTTGAGGCCGAGAAAAACTAAACCGAAGTCGAGAAGAATTTTCCTTGGTAGCTTGGCCCGCATATATAAATACTGATCCAAGGGTGAAAAGCTTGGAACGGAGGCAAGTAGAAACAAAGTGAAAACACTGTTGAGCTCAACAAACACATCACTGCGATTTTTCTCGACTTAGACTATTCCACCGAATGGGTCATAATAATATCACCATATTTGAGAATGGTACCTTTTTAGATGGCTAACTCGCTCTGGTTTGGCCGGAAAACGGCTCAAAAGTGGCTAACTCAAGAACAAGACAGCCACTTTTGATCCTTTTTCGGCCAAACCAGGGCGATTTAGCTGTCAAAAAAGGTACCATTCTCTTCGTCTCGTTGAGAAGTATGATTTTTATTTTTGAATCACTTGATTTCGTTAAGTATTGAAAAAGTTATGAAAGTTTAAAGTTTACCCAGTTTCCGGCGAGTTTTCAAGTTTTCACTCGGACCAGTCAACTTTGAGGCTATTTTCTGGCCATCTCAGGCAATCATTGGACTTCCAAATAGTATAATCTTATTCTACACTTTCCTATCTTTATTTTGATATATTATGGGTCGAATTTGGTTAAGAAACGATTGAGTTACGAAGCTTTGAAAATTGTCCAAACTTCCGGCCAAGAGCTCCGGGACACGTAACGCAATTTTTAACGGAATGACCAAAATGATGGATGGTGGACAATCTCAGGGACCATTTCTATTGATTTTCAATGTCAGGGACCAAAATGATGTGTTTGATCAATGTTAGGGACCATTTGTGATAAAAACCCATACACCATCTTACAACCAATATTTTTAAGGAAAACTAATGAAAATGATTGGAAAATTTTGAGTTTTAACAATAAGGACAAAGTAAAGGGTAAAATGAATAGTAGCAAGATTGATTTTTTAGTGTAAAAATGTGGTTTTTCGTCAAAGTAAACAGTACCGAGAGTTTTTCGTTAAAATTCCCATATTTTTAACATCACACACTTCTATATATAATTATATAAATTAGAACGGCGATTGGTCCTGCCTATCTTCAACCTTTTGAACCAAATTTACCGAAAAAGACTCTGGTTCTAGTTCTCCACTTCTTGCGAATCCAAATACAAACGCTAAAAACAGTGTTTCATTTTCATCTTTGTAGGTCAGTTTGCGAGAATCTCAATTCTGAAGAAATAAGAACCAATCAAACTTTAGAGTGTGGAAGTCCGACCGGTTATGTGCATCATATTCTTCCCACAGATCAAATTACCCTAGAAATAGAGTTTGATTCTCGTTCTCTCTTCTTCCGGTCCCAATACCCTAGCTAGAAAACCTTCAGTGCATATTCTCCACTCATTTTACTCTATTTTTTTGTGTGCATTATGTAAATTCAGTAAGATTAATTAGCTAATGGATTTGATGAGTTGCTCGAATAGAAGCACAAGGGACTACTCAACAGTGATTGGAGCAAAGGCTGCAAGTTCAAACAATTTGCCTTCTTCTAGCTACAAAGGAGTAGTGCCCCAGTCAAATGGCAGATGGGGAGCTCAAATATACGAGAAGAGTCATCGTGTGTGGTTGGGAACCTTCGATAATGAAGAAGAAGCTGCTAAAACCTACAACATTGCTTCGCTAAAGTTCCGGGGTCTTGATGCCATCACAAATTGTTGTGCGGAAGCGTCAACCAAGTGTGAATGAAAAATAAACCACAATAACTGACAAAAGATAAATGGAACAATACCAACAAGAATACCAAGATTTATACTGGTTCGGCAATGCCTACATCCAGTTTGGAGACGACAGAGTATTCCACTATAATCAATGAGAACATACAATAGTGTTTATCACTCAATTTCCCAAAGACCCGAATAACCCAAGCTCACACACTTACAATAGGAAGAGAAAACCAAAAAATACAAAGCAAGACAATTTGAGAAAATTCTTCTCTTTGCCGAATGGCTTCTTGCTATTTTCCTTCTTCCTTGTTGTTCCTTGAGTTATGCCTATATCTCCTTTTATAGGCCAAAGAAAGTGACTTCTCAAAGAAACCAAAGGCCAAAGGCCTCTCATCAAGTCAAAAGGAATTAGGCATAAGTGCATCCATTTTTTGTTTCCCACATGTAGCATGCCTACCAACAACCATGACCACAAAAGTAGCCGAAATTAATTGTTGGTTTTACACTACTTTGTTTGAGCCAATAATCAACAATCTCCACCTTGGCACAAACCCTCTAAGTAGAACTCCTAATAGTCGTCTCCTACTCCCCCATGGGGCAATCAACAAATTTTACAAATGCCAATCAAGTCTAAGCAGTGCTTAAACTTGAGCAACGAAATTGGCTTTGTTAACATATCCGCAAGATTGTCAGCGGTCCCAATCTTCTGAAGAAGAATATCTCCCTCGTCAATAATCTCACGAACAAAATGGAACCTTACATCAATGTGTTTCATACGTGCATGATGAACTTGATTATTTGCTAAATGAATAGCACTCTGACTGTCGCAATGAACATCCACATGGTCTTGTTGAACCCCTAAGTCATCAAGCAACCCTTGAAGCCAGATGGCTTCCTTTATAGCTTCTGTTACAGCCATGTATTCTGCCTCAGTAGTCGACAAAGCAACTGTAGATTGCAGAATCAACCTCCAACTTACTGGACCTCCAGCAATAGTGAATACAAAACCAGTAGTGGACCTACGCTTGTCCAAATCACCTGCGTAATCAGAATCCACATATCCAACAACACATTGACCAGTAATTTTATCCTGCTGGAACAATAAACCAACATCCACAGTACCCAGAATATACCGTAAAATCCATTTCACAGCTTGCCAATGCCCTTTTCCTGGATTATGCATATATCTATTGACAATACTAACAGCTTGTGAAATATCAGGCCTAGTACACACCATAGCATACATCAAACTACCAACAACATTTGCATAAGGAATTTGAGCCATGTACCGACTCTCTTCAACATTTTTAGGAGACATAGAAGCGCTAAGTTTGAAATGAGGGGCAAGAGGTGTACTAACCGGTTTTGAATTTTCATTCATCCTGAAACGTTGTGGTACCTTCTTCAAATACTGCTTCTGACACAGACTAATCTTGCCATTCGCTCTATCTCTGTCAATTTCCATACCTAGTATCTTCCGAGCTTCTCCCAAATCCTTCATCTCAAATTCATTACTCAGTTGAGTCTTCAACCTTTCAATCTCCACTTTGCTCTTACATGCTATAAGCATATCATCAACATATAAAAGCAGATAAATGAAGGTTCCATCTTGTAGTTTGCGAAAGTATACACAATGGTCATAGTGACTTCTTGTGAACTTTTGCCCAATCATAAATTGATCAAATCGCTTGTACCATTGTCTTGAAGACTGCTTCAAGCCATACAATGATTTTTCCAATTTGCAAACCCAATTTTCCTTTCCAGCAACCTTAAAACCTTCTGGCTGAGACATATAAATCTCTTTCTCCAAATCACCATGTAAGAACGCAGTCTTGACATCAAGTTGGGCCAACTCAAGATCAAACTGTACAACCAAAGCCAACATAATACGAATAGAAGAATGTTTTACTACAGGAGAAAATACCTCATTGTAGTCAATGCCATCCTTCTGAGTGTAGCCTTTAGCTACCAATCTGGCTTTGAATCTTACATTATCTTTTCCCAAAGATTCCATCTTCTTGGCATACACCCATTTACAACCAATTGCTTTCTTCCCCTTTGGTAACTGAACCAGCTTCCAAGTCTCATTTTTATGAAGAGATTTCATCTCCTCATCCATAGATTTCTTCCACACCTCGCACTCTGAACTCATGACAGCTTATTTGTAGGCGGATGGAATATCATCTTCAATAACGGGAAGTGCATATGCCACAATATCAGTAAATCGAGCAGGCTTTCGAATTTCCCTTCTCGATCTTCTGGTTGCAATATAGTCTTGTTGTTGTGGAGGCTCTTGGGTAGGTGCCTCCTCTTCATCATCCTCATCCTCATCATCAGAATTAACTGTAGGACTGGTGTTTGTAACATCAGGCCTTACTGGAACAACTGGAGTCTTCAGTAACTCCACCTGCTTTGAGCTACTCATGGTCTCGGTCGCTTTAGTTTCACCTTCATGGTTGTTCTGATTAACCATAGCAGCCTCATCAAAAGTCACATCTCTGCTTACAACAAATTTCTTCTCATCTGGACACCAGAGTCGGTATCCCTTCACGCCAGTACTAAAACCCATATATAGAGCTTTCTTTGCTCTTGGATCCAACTTGCTTTCTCTAACATAATAGTAAGCAGGACAACCAAATATGTGTAAAAACTTGTAATCAGTACAAGGTTTACCAGACCATACCTCCATGGGCGTTTTGCCCTCGTTTGCAGCAGCTGGCAATCGATTAATGAGATGGCTTGCATAAGTAATTGCCTCAGCCCAAAATGCCTTGCCTAAACCAGCATTAGACAACATACACCGAACTTTCTCAAGCAAAGCACGATTCATGCGCTCCGCCACCCCATTCTGTTGCGGTGTCTCCTTAACCGTGAAGTGCCTCACAATACCCTCATCTTGACAAACTTTCAAGAAAAGATCAGACTTATATTCACCCCCATTGTCTGATCTGAGAGTCTTGATCTTTCGACCGCTTTGCGTTTCAATCATCTTTTTCCACTTCAAGAATATCTTCAAGACTTCATCTTTACGCTTTATGGTGTACACCCATATTCTTCTAGAGAAGTCATCAACAAAGGAGACAAAATAATGGCTACCTCCCCAATATGCATTCTTGGAAGGTCCCCAAACATCAGGTTGAACATAATTAAGAATGCCTTTAGTGTGATGAATAGCAGTGCCAAATTTTACTCTAGTTTGCTTACCCAACACACAATGCTCACAGAATTCCAATTTGCATGCCTTTGCACCTTTCAATAAGCCTTGCTTCACCAATCCTTGCAATGCTTTTTCACCAGCATGCCCAAGACGCATATGCCATAACCTCGTGGTGTCTGTGCTATCTGCGTCAACAGCTTCGGTGACAGCTGCTCCACCAATAACTGTACTCCCCTGTAAGAAATACAAGTTATTTCGTCTTGTACCTTTCATCACCACCATTGCTCCGTACACAGCTTTGAGAACTCCACCCTCCATGGTGATCTTGAGACCCTTGGATTCCATTGCACCCAGTGAGATAAGATTTTTCTTCATATCCGGTATATACCGAACATCACTTAATTCTCTGACTATTCCATCATGCATTTTTAAATAGATTTTGCCTATCCCTTGTGTTTTGCAGGCATTATTATTACCCATCAAAACAACTCCACCATCCAGCTCCTCGAAACTAGAAAACCATTCCCGAATGGGACACATATGATAGGTGCAACCTGAATCCAAAATCCACTCCTTGGAGTGACCATCAGTAGATGAACTAGCCAAAGCAAACTCGAAATCATCATCTCCAGATTTTGCAATATTTGCTTCAGAACCCGCTTTCTTCTTCTCTTTGTTCTTCAATTTGGGGCAGTCTTTCTTCCAATGACCCTTTTGGCGACAAAAGGCACATTCATCTTTAGCAGGAAACTTCCCTCGTGACTTTGAACGAGATTTTCCCCGCTTCCCAGATTTTCTTTCCTCTGTTCGACCCCTTGCAACAAGTGCCTCGGTTTGTGAATTGTGAGTCTTCAGTTCCTTCTTACGGCACTCATGATTCACCAATGCCGCAGACACTTCATCAAGTTTCACCTCAGATTTTCCATACAACAGAGTAGTTGTCAAATGATCATAATCATCAGGCAATGAATTTAACAAACATAGTGCCTTGTCCTCGTCAGGAATTTTCACATCAAGGTTTGCTAAATCAGCAAGTATTTTATTATAATCATTGAGGTGTTCGTGCATAGAAATACCTGGACGATACTGAAAACGGAAAAGTCGCTTCTTCAGGAAGAGCCGATTTTCTGCGCTCTTGGTCATATACTTTTCCTCCAATTTCGTCCATAACTCCTTAGCAGAAGTTTCCTTCATATACGGGTATTTCAACTCCTTATCAAGGAATGATCGAATAGCAGCACAAGCATGAAGATTAATTCGCGTCCACTGCTTGTCCTCAATATCTTCTGGTTTATCTTCCAGAACCATATCCAACTCTTGTTGATACAACACATCCATAACTTCACATTGCCACATACCAAAATTATTAGAGCCATTGAATTTATCAACCTCTAACCTTGTAGTAGCAATTGGATGTCTAGGTGCCGACGAAGACGATGCCGACTCCTTCCCCTTCGCAGATTCATCTTTATCTCCAGCCATCTACTCGGCACTATTTACGGAACTGTAGCGCCAGCAAATTTTTCACTCCCACGAAAAAACCCTAGTCGAAAAAACTGGGCTCTGATACCACTTGTTGTGCGGAAGCGTCAACCAAGTGTGAATGAAAAATAAACCACAATAACTGACAAAAGATAAATGGAACAATACCAACAAGAATACCAAGATTTATACTGGTTCGGCAATGCCTACATCCAGTTTGGAGACGACAGAGTATTCCACTATAATCAATGAGAACATACAATAGTGTTTATCACTCAATTTCCCAAAGACCCGAATAACCCAAGCTCACACACTTACAATAGGAAGAGAAAACCAAAAATACAAAGCAAGACAATTTGAGAAAATTCTTCTCTTTGCCGAATGGCTTCTTGCTATTTTCCTTCTTCCTTGTTGTTCCTTGAGTTATGCCTACATCTCTTTTTATAGGCCAAAGAAAGTGACTTCTCAAAGAAACCAAAGGCCAAAGGCCTTTCATCAAGTCAAAAGGAATTAGGCATAAGTGCATCCATTTTTTGTTTCCCACATGTAGCATGCCAACCAACAACCATGACCACAAAAGTAGCCGAAATTAATTGTTGGTTTTACACTACTTTGTTTGAGCCAATAATCAACACAAATTTCAGTCGGAACCAAATGACACCCTACGAATGTGATGTCACTGAGGCTCTTTTCTTGGAGTCCCATTCCAAGGCTGAGATCGTTGACATGCTTCGAAAACATTCTTATGCCAACGAGCTCGAGATGTACAAGCATAAGTTGTACAATGGTGGTGCCCTAGGCCTTGATGCCGGTGGAAAGCGTATGAAGTGTCACCTTGATTTAATGGACACATGTAGTAGCGAAAGGGAGTTGCTTTTCGAGAAAGTGGCAACACCAAGCGATGTAGGGAGATTGAACCGCATGGTTATACCAAAACAACATGCCGAGAAGCATTTTCAGGTTCATTTGAGTGTAGGGTTTGGTAAATGGGTGTTGTTGAAATTTGAGGATGAGGTGGGTAAAGTGTGGAGGTTTGGGTATTGTTATTGGAGTAGTAGTCAGAGTTATGTGTTGAGCAAAGGGTGGATTCGCTTTGTGAAGGAGAAGAAGCTGAAAGCTGGTGATGTTGTGAGGTTTGATAGATCAGTAGGGGATGATAAGAAGCTGTTCATTGACCATAGACCAAGAAACGTCGATGTGTCGGGGATCAGGGAGATGCATGGTAGGGTTGGTGAACCTTTGGGGACGGTTCAAGATGATGGAATGGTGAGATTGTTCGGAGTTAACATACAACCTTCTACCTGGCCTCCGTACCAGTAGTGGAGTGTCTTGCTAGTTTCAAACAGAAAAGGAAAATTTGAGCAAAGGGCAAGGGAGGAAGATCGTGGAAACATGTAAGTGGTTGTCATATATACTTTTTAATTGTTGCAAAAATACCAAAAAGAGTCATTTTAAGTGACCTTGTGAGACACATGATAAATTTAGAAAAATCCTACGAAAGAAAGTGTTTTTTCTGATTCATATTTAATAAAATAAGGAAGTACTGTACTCTGCTCAAAGATGAATTCTATTAGCATTTTGGGAACTGTTGCTTCAATCAAGATTTCAAATCTTTTCTTATAAGCAATGTTTATTTTGTGCACCAATCCTACAACACCATGATGGTGTGTTTGTTTGGCCTCACTAACAATCACGTGACTAGATGAATTAATTCTTAGTCTAGTCCCGTGTTTTTTCCGTGTTGGGATTACGATTAATGAGACTAAAGGGAACTCGTATGGACAAACCCCTTCGCTAGGAGGTCTTAGCGAGACCCCCTAATAACAATGGTATTGGTAAGACCTCCCTCCCTTCGTTTGCTCTCTACTCTCCTGCCCTCGTTGCTTGCTTTCTGTACTCAATCTAACGAAATCACACCACCAGACTACCACACTCTCTCCTTCTCTCCTCGTCCTACTCGACTGCGGTGGTGCCTCTCTGGGTAAGCAAATCCAAATTGGCGTTCACCCAAAGCTTGACGCCGACGCCGATCTGCACGTTCACGCTCGACCACATCATCTGCAACTCCAACGCCTGCTTCGATCGGTAAATCTTTTATATAGTTGCGGTTCATCGACTTGTACCCAGTTGCTGAATTTGAAAAGGAAAGGAAAAAGAAAAGGAATGAGTAGAAACGAATGGAGAAGCTTTGACAAAAAAAAGAAAGGAACAAGAAGCATCTGGAAAGGATAAGAAAGAGGGGGAGAGAAATAAAAAAAAATGACAAAAAAATATTTAGATCCCAAAGATAATTTAGTCCGTGACTTAGTCTAACAATGTACCAAACACTTCATTATTCTTGTACTAGTTAGTCTATGTCAAGCCAATCCAACTTAGTCCCTGAACTTAATCCAGTCCGAGATAATCCGATGAAACAAATGCACCCTAAGTTTATGACTAACTATGCTCATGGGTGAATTGTCATTTGACCCCCTAAACTATTGCTGATAAGCCATAAGTTTTCAAATATCTCAAACAACGTTTCCCGCTTAAGCCCCAGTTTGGGGTTGAGGTGATTTTAAAAAAAGCTGCTGTGAAAAAAAGCTGGGACAGTTTTTGGTGTTTGGTAAACGTTCAGCTTCAGCTTTTTTTCACAGTTTTGGGTGAAAAAAAGCCAAAAACAAGAAGCTGCAAAACCCAGCTTTGAAAAACCGGCTTTTTTTCACATCTGTTTTACATAAAAGTTTACCAAACACTATAATACTGCTTTTTTTTTTTCAAAAGCACTTTTACAAAAAAGTTTACCAAACACTATACTGCTTTATTTCACAGCTGCTTATTCTCACAGCACAGCAGAAGCAGCTTTTTTTCAAAGCACAGCAATACCAAACCAGCCCTAAGTCTGCTGCAAGTCGAATATACTCCTGGAAGAGTTGGGATTTATCTCCAACTCTTCAACTTATAATTATTTATATTATCTCATGGATATTTCAGTTTTGTATTTTTGTAATCGGAGATAAGACTCCTTGTAACTAACTCATGTAAATGATCATTTATAAATACAATGCTTAAAACCTTATTACTCAGACTTAACTGAGTTAGCATCAGCAACTCTTTAGCCATCAAACTTTATAGTGTAAATTAACCCCATGAACTATTTTAAATCAGTCAATTAACCCTTCACCTTCAGATTTGAAAAAAATTCATCTACTTTTAAGTTAGTTTTGAGGGTAAGTTCGTTTTCTTATCTGTTATTTCATTTATCCCTTCTCCCCTAAATCATTTCTCGCTAGTTTTTCCCCAATTCACAATTTACATATGAAAGAAAACTTAAATCTTCCTAAATACATAATAGAACAATAACAAAGAACGATTTTATTAACTTTTAATGTGGCATTACGAAATCATCAACCAACTGCACAAAATAAATTGCCATTTACTAAAGTTCTAGGCAGTGCATACAAACACACAATTAGCTGCCAATTGCTAAAGTTGAAGGCATTGCTTACAAAACATAATTATCTGCCATTTTCTAAAGTTCAAGGCAGCAATCACAAAAGTCATCCAGCATTTAACATATTGTAGACAAATTATTAGTTAAATTTATGGCCCCCACATCCTTGCTCTCGGAGCAGTAAGCTTGACCGTTTGGCATATCCTTGCTATCAATGACTTAGTTTGTGACCCTTCCAAAATGAAAAAAGGATTGATAACCTTATGAGATACTTCTGAACCGCCTTCACTTGCAATAGGATTGTAAACCATCTGAGGTCCCTGTGAAACTACTTCATTTGCAATTGCATTCAAAGTTGGTTGCCCTGTACCTTGCCCCACATGACCCCCTCTGCTTGCCAAATGTCCTCTAAGTGTCTAAGGTTAAATCAAATCAAGAAATCATTCCAGCCGTCTATTTCATATGAAATTATATGAACAAATCATGTGTACTTACAGATTGCCTAGTCTTTCTACTAGGCAACACTTTATTTTGCTAGATTTTGTTGGATTTTCTTCGATTTGGTCTTACAAGCTACTACTAATTTGCTTCTACTTGGTGGTAGTAGAATACGTTTAAACATTTTTTGTTCACCTGGGAATGATATGGACATGTGTTCAATGTATTTGGTCTTGGAATGGTCTATTTACTTATTTTTGTTCCTCTGGGTAAAGATTATAGAGTTGTGGTCTTCTAGGCAATTATTGTTGTCATGTCCCTTTATGCATACCTACCCACTAATAATCTAAGCTTAAATGACAAAATGGTTCACGTGTTATAATCATTTGGCCAATTTAGTTTCCCTGTTTTTAATTTGGTCAATTTAATTCTTAAGTTTATTTCCATTAGCCAAATTATTATAAACTTATTCATAAAATAAAAAAATAAAAAAATTTAATCTCCTCCCAACTCCATCACCTCCCTAAAGTTCTCTCCTCTCCCAATTTTCTGAGAAAAACTTGTGTGGGGCTTAGCTTACCACTAGACTTTGCTGAGTAGCACTACAATCCACTCAAAGCTCGTCATGTGGCTAGTCTTAAATATAATCTTTTATCATTCTTTTATACTTGAAATTTTCATAATTATTTTTTCTACTAATAATATATATTAATCTAATGTTTCCTCTCTTTTTTCTTCTTTCCCCTTATGTTTTCTTTTCCCAAGTTCCCTTCCACTTTGTTTGGTCGTAGGTCTTCAGTACTCTCTCCCACTTCTTTCTCTTCCAGTTCTGTTTCTTGCTTTCCTTCAAAAAAAAAAAAATTATGCACCCACTCCAATTTTATCATGGAAAGCAACTAAGAATCTGTAAGTTTCTTTTCGTTCTTTATAGAACTTGACATGAATAACCCACATATTAGGGTTTTTTTCTTAATTATATTTGGTAAAGATGTACTTTCTTGAAAATAGAAAGCTACTACGATCAAAACAAAGTGAAAGTAACAAATAGGTTATGAAAAAACTAACTCGATAGTCTGGAGTGTGCACTTCTGTATTTATAGAGAGAAGAGAAACAATGGGGGAATAAGAGAGAGGAGAGAAACAATGGGGGGAAGAAAGCAAAGAAATTTTGTGAAGAAAAAAGTGCAGAATTTCATAAAAAGCAAGAACCACAACTGGTAGAGAGAGCATGACAAAACAAAGTGGAGGGAAATTTGGGAAGAAAAAAAAAAGAGGAAAGAAGAAAAAAAAGAGGGAAAGAATAAAAAAAGAAAAGAAACATTAGATTGATATATATATATATATATATATATATAAAATTTATTAATTAGTAAAAAAATAATTATGAGAATTTTAAATATACAAGAATGATAAAAGATTATATTTAAGACTTGACACATGACGAGTTTTGAGTGGATTGTAGTGTCACTCAACAAAGTTCAGGCAAGTCAAGCCTCACACAAGTTTTTAGCCTCACACAAGTTTTTCTCCAATTATACATCTTTATTATGCATTACCATTCAACAATCAGAGAATATTAAGTTGAGAAGAAATTGAAGAGATGAAAAAATAAAAAAGAAAATGATTAGACTGGCACACTCAAATCAAACCCACATAAGAAATTAACCGATCTAAGGCAGTGCGTGGCAAATTTCCCTTTTCTGGGGAAATTTAATATAAGTCCAATTTTTTGAGCCAATAGTAGGAATAGTCCAATTTATTAAAATAAGTCCAATTTGTTATATTTAATTATCAATAGTTATCTATTCAATGATAAGATTTATTATAAAAATTAAATTTCTTCCCAATTATCTCTTTGCTTATTTCTTTTTATTTATCCTTTTGTTATTTCTCGTTCTTCCTCTTGCTTTAAACCCCATTTGTAGATTTTAATTTTAATAATCAACCTATATTACAGGTTAATTATATTTATCTACCTATATGACAGATTCTTTTTTTTTTTTTATAATTAACCTGTCACATATTAATGTGTCTTGCTTGTAGGTATGTTATGTTTTTTCTACCTTTTAATTAGGTTTCATATCTCACGTATAGATATAATATACATTCATATATTTGTTACTTGAGTTAGAGTAGAATGTTTTGCAAATAAATTTATATTAGTATATTAGTTTTTTTGTTATAAGATATTAAATATATTTTTTGGAGTTGGAAAATGCATAATACTAGAAGATTTTAATTGATTTTTAATATTTTAAAAAAAATATAAAATGAGTATAAAAGAAATAAAAACATATAATTAGATACTGGACTCACTCCTAAAAACACTCTATATTTTTGGACCTGGATCTAAAAGCCCCTTAAAAAAATAACTGAAAATATGACTTTAACTCCTCAAATTCAATTTTTTTCCATATAAAACCCGACATAATTTTTTTACTAAAAAAAACCCAGTGAGTAGGATCTACCTAAGTGAATTCATTAATTACATATTGCTTTACACATTTTACATTTTTTATGTGACAGCCCGTCCCTGATTTAAGAGTTTTTAAAGTTCTAATAAAGGATTTTACAAAAATGCCCTTTGAGGCACGCACATTGTTCGAGGTTAATCGTTGTGTCGTGCCATCTAAGATTTGTTTTCTTGACATATCCTCGTATTACTCGTCACTACGGACGCGTGGGCGCAAGTGGTTCGTGATTTGGAGTTATATCGAAGAAGATATTGATGTTTGAAGTTTGGGCATTTTAGGAATTATAATAGTAAAATCTGGAATTTCTTTTATGAAAGTGGATGGCCCAGATTTAATAAAGAAAATAAATTGGATGGTGGAGATGAAAGGAAAAAAAAAAAAAAAGGAAGGCGGCTGCCTGATGGTAGCGAAGGAGATGAGAGGAAGAGAAATAGAAGAGAAGGAAGGCCCAATCGGGAAGAGGAAAGGAGAGGGTTACTAGCCAATCAGAAAGAAGAGAGAGGTGAGGGATGAATCAGAGAAGGGAAAGGAGGGGAAAGGAGGAAGGAGAGAAGGAGAGGAACCGACAGGGTTCCCCTTCGACCCGCGCGACCCGTTCTTGACCCGAGACAAATTCCGGTGGTTTTCATCCCTTTTTCCGACGGATTGAGCGAACCACCACTCCCAATCCCTATATTGACCTTCCCTCTATCCATTCCATCTCAAATTTGGAGAGATTTGGTCTTGAAAATGGGTGAAATCGCATGGTGGGTACAGCGGCCTCGTGTTCGAAATCCACCAATCCCGAAGCAATTTCTTCCAATTACCACCACCCATGGCATCCTCTTGAGGTCTAGAACAAAGCCCAAACAAGTTTGGAGGCGGCGGAGTTGTTTTGGAGACGGATCGAACACACCCAAATTCGAAGGTTTTCGACAGGTTTTGATGAAATTGGAGCCTTTCTCGACTGAATTGGCCTTGGTCACATGTATGAAAGTTGTTCTACTCTTTGAGATCTTCAATTCTGAAAATTTTGAGAATTTTTGGAGAAAGTTGAATTTTCCGGCGAGCCGGGGCGGCCAACCGCCACCCGCGGCGGCGCGTGGCCAGTGGGCCGTCAATGTTATTTTTAGGCTGTATTTGATATCCTGAGTTCATTCTTGATAATCGAATGACGTAGATTGATCAATTGAACCTAATTTCATTACGATTCGGGGTTAGGTAAAAATATGAATCGACGATCTGACCGTTGGATCGTCACCAAACTTTGATACGTGGTAGCACTTAATATTTGAAGAATATGGAAACTTACGGATTGGAAATCTTACGTATGGATGTTCCCGAATTGGATTTGTAAGTTCATAAAATAAAAGGTTAATCGCCACATGGTTTTGGAAATTGGCGGAGATCCAACCGTTGGATTATAACGAAACTTTAGTATGTTGTTCTAGAAGCATAATGTGAATTATGAGAAGTTATGGATGGGAAATCTGATACGTGGATCTTCCGGATTGAGTTATGTAGGGTTGTGGACCCTACCGTCGATCTTTGATCGACGGTTGATTTATGGTCAATAAGTCTTGAATCACTCTTGAATGCCCTTGAGGATGTGTTTTAAGTGAGTTATGTGTTCTATCAACAAGTATTCTGAGATGTGATTTAATAATTGTTCTAGGCGCCGATCGTTCGGGACGCTTCGATATTCGTTCTAGGGTTGTAGCGTGGACTCCAGGTGAGTGGGCTTTTGGTTTTCAGTATATATATATATATATATATATATATATATATATATATAATTGATTGATTTCCCAGAAATGCGTTTTAAAATGCTTTTATGAAATGAATGCCATGTCGAATGCCATATATATATATATATATATATTTTTTCTTTTTTTTTATATTTTTATATTTGTGTGATTATATACCGATGCACCGCGGGCGCCAGGTAAGTCAGGTAAGTATGTGTTTGAGATGTGATGATTATGGTGATATCGATGAGATTGGTATATGGCTCATACCTGTACATCGGGGTTGTGCCGCCAGAGTAAGGCTTAGCTTTCACGTGATCGTTCACCTCCCGCACCGTACGCTCACCTTGGATCCAAGGCAGGTGCCAGCCTGTCGTACAGACCACACTAGGTGGTTACGACTCGTAGGTGACTTGCGAGGCGTCGCCAACCTTCACGTGATCGTAGCACAGAGCGTTATGCCCAGCTTGACGTACAGACCACATTAGGTGGTTCCGTCATGGGTGCAGGTTATTGATTGAGAGATGGATTGAGGATTGATTGAGGAGCCATAGATTCAGCGGTACAGGTCACTAGAGGTGACTCCGGCTGATCATATATATATTGCCGGCATGATTTGAGTTGAGATATCACCTGATTGCTTGATGGTATTTGATATATGTTGATCATTGATTATGGTTCATTCGAGCATGGCATTGTTTATTGATTGATTGGTTGATTGATGGTTTTTCAGTATTAGTACGTATATATATTTTCTGGGAAGTAGACATATTTTACAGAGAGGGGTTACAACTTTTATATCGAAGTGATTTTGTAAAACTTTGTTTTTGCCCACTCACGCTTTTTGTTTTGCGCCCCTCCAGGTTCTAGTAGCATAGTTTCTTTATCGACAAGGACTCGTGGCATATCTCAGTTCAGGTGGCTACTTCTGAGGGTATGATCTTTACCCACACTACTGTACTTTACTTATGCTCTGACAACGCGTGTGAAATGGGTCCATACCCACTGACAGCGCACTCTGATAGTTAGGTACCTTTAGGTTTAAATTTATTCACATTCTTCCATATCATCACTTTATGGCTTCGTCACCTTCCAGGTGTCGGCCAGCACAGCTCGATTCGGAGTCCTAGTGGACATTCCGGGTCGGGGTGTGTCATTTTAGATGCCTAAAATAACCCTATTGCATATTTGATGTGCACAATTAATTCTATGCAGATTGTAGGGAGAGAGTTACTGATTTTGCAAAAAGAAAAATAAGAAAAATAAGACATTAATGTTAAAAAATTCATTGCATATTAATATCAAATATGAGAATTGTTGGCTTAATTCTATGTATCTGGCATTATGAGTTCATATATATATTTTTACAAAAAAAAAAAAAAAAAAAACCTAATATATGTAATAATACATTAAAAAAAAAAAGTAATTTACCTACCATGTGCAAATATGTTATTTGATTCAAAATGTGTATAAATATATATATATATATATGTCTGTATTTATATAATTAGACCATATTAATTTACCTACCTACTTTTTGAAATGTTCATTTCCAATGATGCAAAATATTGTATACCAACAACAAAATATTGCATGGACTTAGGAATTGGATCATGCTTTTGATTTTATCTTTTTACCTACAAACAATCATATACATATTACTTTATATATTTTTACCAAAAAAAAGGTCCCTAAATAATACATGATAAATAATTTACCTACCATGTATACAAAAATGTTATTTAATTCAAAATATATAATCTAGGTTTTCTCAAAAAAAAAAAATTATATATATATATATATATATATAAAATCTAGGTGTAGTATATATATATATTTTATATAATTGGAACAAATTGATTTACCTACCTACAAATTAATTTCCAATAATTTACCTACAAAAAAGTATACCCCGTGTGTAATATAATATATTTTTTTCACTAATACATGAAGAATAATTTACCCATAACAAGAAGAAATGTAATTTGATGTTTTATATTGACAAATATGATGTCATACCTATATTTATACAACAATAAAACGTGCCTAATATGTAACATCCCACATCGTCCAGGGGAGTGATCCTTAAATATATATTCCCATCCCTACCTAGCACGAGGCCTTTTGGGAGCTCACTGGCTTCAGGTTCCGTAGGAACTCCGAAGTTAAGCAAGAAGGGGGCCAGAGCACTCACAGGATGGGTGACCCACTGGGAAGTTGCTCGTGAGTTCTCAGAAACAAAACCGTGAGGGTGTGGTCGGGGCCCAAAACGGACAATATCGTGCTACGGTGGTGGAGTGGACCCGGAAAGTGATCCGCCCCGGACCGGGATGTGACAATCTAAACGAAATGTAGATGAAAATGTGAAAATGCGCTAGTTGAAATAAGTGAAGTATCCTTGATTGCAATGCATGACAGTGGCATCGTATGGTTTTTAACTTTTTAATGCACTCTCTGTTCCTTTGATAACAAATTGGTTGTTTGGGCCGATTGAGTAGTTAATTTATGTAGGCCTCCCGAATGTGCTTGTTGATCCCAGTTATTTCGTTAGTGAACTCCCGGTTCCAGGCGCAAAGAAAAATATAATACCCTTGGAAACTCATTAAATTATTGGCTTATATGTCAAAATGGTTTCTGTGTTAGTTATTTGGCTAATTTAGACTCCATGTTTTCAATTTGGACAATTTAATTATAGTGTTTGTTTCCGTTAGTCAATTAAGGATATTTCATTTGATCTCTGTTAATATTACAACCATTATAGAATTTTTTTTTCAATTAAATAAAAAGAAATATAATTCCAAGATAAAAAAAAAAAAATGTAAACAAACCCATCTTGCCATCCGCCTTGTCCTTGATCCAAACCTCAACCCTAGCCACACATGCTTGCAACTGGACGAACGCGTCTCTAGGTCCACCTCGACCCCACTTATCACCGTAGTCCCTAGAAAATTAACTCCGACCACCTCACCTTCGGTTTTGTAATCAAGTAATAGACTGCAATTGAGAGAGCCATACATTTCTCTTTCTCTTTATTTAATTAAAAATTTACAGAAAAATGAAAACCAATGAGAAATAACACATATAATAGATAAAACTTCCAATCTGAAGAATTCTTAAGGTTGTGACATTAAAAAGAGGGTTGGGGAAGAAAATTGGGAGAGGAGAGAACTTTAGGGAGGTGGAGTTGGGAGGAGATTAAATTTTTTATTTTTAAATTTTATGAATAAGTTTATAATAATTTGGCTAATGGAAATAAACTTGAGAATTATATTGGCCAAATTAAAAACAGAGAAACTAAATTGGCCAAATGACTATAACAGGTGAACCATTTTGACATATAAGGTTAGATTATTTGTGGGTAGGTTTGCATAAGGGGACATGACAACTATAATTGCCTAGAAGACCACAAATTTATAATCTTTACCTAGAAGAACAAAAATAAGTAAATAGACCATTCCAAGACCAAATACATTGAACACATGTCCATATCATTCCCAGCTGAACAAAAATTGTTTAAACATATTCTTATACTACCAAGTAGAAACAAATTAGTAGTAGCTTGTAAGACCAAATCGAAGAAAATCCAACAAAATCTAGCAAAATAAAGTGTTGCCTGGTAGAAAGGCTAGGCCATCTGTAAGTACACATGATTCGTTCATATAATTTCATACTAGCCTTCATGCATGCGCTCACGTGTGTGCATAAGCTATTTTTTGAATCACGGCATGCTATGCACGACTTATACGTTTTAAATATATTTTTATGCGTAAATTGACAAAAGGAAAGTCAAATATTTGAAGTAAATGAATAATCTTAGATCATGCTAGAAGAAACTCCTCATAAACCAATTAAAGCAGCTGAATTCACATAATAAAATCGGCCTCTATTGAATTTATATTAAGAATAGAGAAAATAATATTTAATAAATAACTGATTGAATCATATTATTGCTAACTCATTGTGAGGCTAAGCCGACCCCCTCCCCTTAATGTACATAATATCTTTTGTTAAAAAAAAAACCAGCTATTTGACAACTAATTTAATCACATTATTATCCGTGTTCGAAACACCTTTTTTATAACTGGCATTACACGCCTCTTAAAATGTTTTGAACGTGTTTAAAAATAAAGAAAATAATATTTAATGAATCACATTATTACTAGCCTATTGTGAGATACTAATTATTAAAAAAAAAACTGTACAAAAAAATTAATTATTAAAAAAACACTGTTAAAATGACGAGAATACTCCTACCACATTTGATGCATTATTTTGGATTGCTTTTGAAGTTTTTTGTTTGAGGGGCATTTTTGTCCAATTATTTTTAGTGAAGCTTGTGACACCAAAAAATACTGTTCATTGGGCCCTTGGCTTTCTATATAAAGATGAAATAGACGGCTGGAATGATTTCTTGATTTGATTTAACCTTTAGACACAGAGGACGTTTGGCAAGCAGAGGGGGTCATGTGGGGCAAGTTACAAGGCAACCAACTTTGAATGCAATTGCAAATGAAGTAGTTTCACAGGGACCTCAGATGGTTTACAATCCGATTGCAAGTGAAGGCGGTTCAGAAGTATCTCATAGGGTTATCAATCCTACTTTCATTTCGGAAGGGTCACAAAGTAGGTCATTGATAGCAAGGATATGCCAAATGGTCAAGCTTACTGCTCCGAGAGCAAGGATGTGGAGGCCATAAATTTAACTAATAATTTGTCTACAATATGTTAAATGCTGGATGACTTTTGTGATCGCTGCCTTGAACTTTAGAAAATGGCAGATAATTATGTTTTTGTAAGCAATGCCTTCAACTTTAGCAATTGGCAGCTAATTGTGTGTTTGTATGCACTGCCTAGAACTTTAGTAAATGGCAATTTATTTTGTGCAGTTGGTTGATGATTTCGTAATGCCACATTAAAAGTTAATAAAATCGTTCTTTGTTATTGTTCTATTATGTATTTAGGAAGATTTAAGTTTTCTTTCATATGTAAATTGTGAATTGGGGAAAAACTGACGGGAAATGATTTAGGGGAGAAGGGATAAATGAAATAACAGATAAAAAACGAACTTACCCTCAAAACTAACTTAAAAGTAGATGAATTTTTTCAAATCTGACAATGAAGGGTTAATTGACTGATTTAAAATAGTTCACGAGGTTAATTTACCATAAAAGAGGAGTATTCACTATAAAGTTTGATGGCTAAAGAGTTGCCGATGCTCAACTCAATTAAGTCTGAGTAAGGTATTAAGCATTGTATTTATAAATGATGATTTACATGAGTTAGTTACAAGAAGTCTTATCTCCTATTACAAAAACACAAAACTGAAATATACATGAGATAATATAGATAATTATAAGTTGAAAAGTTGGAGATAGATCCCAACTCTTCCAGGAGTATATTCGACAAAGTTGTTGCAGCAGACTTGAGCGGGAAAGGTTGTTTGAGATATTTGAAAAATCATGGCTTATCAGCAATAGTTTAGGGGTCAAATGACAGTTTACTCATGTGCATAGTTAGTCATAAACTTAGGGTACATTTGTTTCACCGGACTATCTCAGACTAGATTAAGTTCTGGGACTAAGTTGGATTGGTTTGTCATAGACTAACTAGTATAAGAATAATAGAGCGTATGATACATTGTTAGACTAAGTCACGAACTATATTATTTTTGGAATCTAAATATTTTTTTGTCATTTTTTTTAATTTCTCTCCCCCTCTTTCTAATCCTTTCTAGATGCTTCTTGTTCCTTTTTTTTTTGGGTCAAAGCTTCTCTGTTTGTTTCTACTCATTCCTTTTCTTTTTCCTTTCTTTTTCAAATTCAGGAATTGGGTACAAGTCGATGAACTCCAACTAGATAAAAGATTTACCGATCGAAGTAGGCGTTGGAGTTGCAGATGGTGTGGTCGAGCGCGAACGCGCAAATCGGCGTTGGCGTCGAGCTTTGGGTGAATGCCAATTTGGATTTGCTTACCCAGAGAGGCACCACAGCAGTCGAGCAGGACGAGGAGAGAGGGAGAGAATGTGGCAGTCTGGTGGTGTGATTTCGTTGGATTGAGTACAGAAAGCAAGCAACGAGGGTAGGAGAGTAGAGAGCAAACGAAGGGAGGGAGGTCTTACCAGTACCATGGTTATTAGGGGGTCTTGCTAAGACCTCCTAGCGAAGAGGTTTGTCAATGCAAGTTCCCTTTAGTCTCATTAATCGTAATCCCAACACGGAACAAACACGGGACTAGACTAAGAAATAATCCATCTAATCAAGTGATTGTTAACGAAGACAAACAAGCACATCGTTGTGGTGCACAAAATAAACATTGCTTATAAGAGAAGATTTGAAATCTTGATTGAAGCAACAGTTCCTAAAATGCTAATAGAATTCATCTTTGAGCAGAGTACATTACTTCCTTATTTTATTAAATATGACTCAGAAATAAACTTTCTTTCATAGAATTTTTCTAAATTTATCATGTCTCATTAAGTCACTTAAAATGACTCTTTTTGGTATTTTTGCAACAATTAAAAAGTATATATGACAACCACACATGTTTCCACGATCTCTCTCCCTTGCCTTTTGCTCAAATTTTCCTTTTCTGTTTGAAAGTAGCAAGACACTCCACTATTGGTAGCGAGGCCAGGTAGATGGTTGTATGTTAACTCCGAACAATCTCACCATTCCTTCATCTTGAACCGTCCCTAAAGGCTCACCAACCCTACCATGCATCTCCCTGATCCCCGACACATCGACGTTTCTTGGTCTACAGTCAATGAACAGCTTCTTATCCTCCTCTACTGATCTCTCAAACCTCACAACATCACCAGCTTTCAGCTTCTTCTCCTTCACAAAGCGAATCCACCCTTTGCTCAACACATAGCTCTGACTACTACCCCAATAACAATATCCAAACCTCCACACATTACCCACCTCATCCTCAAATTTCAACAACACCCCTTTACCAAACCCTACACTCAGATGAACCTGAAAATGCTTCTCGGCATGTTGTTTTGGTATAACCATGCGGTTCAATCTCCCTACATCGCTTGGTGTTGCCACTTTCTCGAAAAGCAACTCCCTCTCGCTACTACATGTGTCCATTAAATCAAGGTGACACTTCATACACTTTCCGCCGGCATCAAGGCCTAGGGCACCACCATTGTACAACTTATGCTTGTACATCTCGAGCTCGTTGGCATAAGAATGTTTTCGAAGCATGTCAACGATCTCAGCCTTGGAATGGGACTCCAAGAAAAGAGCCTCAGTGACATCACGTTCGTAGGGTGTCATTTGGTTCCAACTGAAATTTGTGATGGCATCAAGACCCCGGAACTTTAGCGAAGCAATGTTGTAGGTTTTAGCAGCTTCTTCTTCATCATCGAAGGTTCCCAACCACACACGATGACTCTTCTCGTATATTTGAGCTCCCCATCTGCCATGTGACTGGGGCACTACTCCTTTGTAGCTAGAAGAAGGCAACTTGTTTGAACTTGCAGCCTTTGCTCCAATCACTGTTGAGTAGTCCCTTGTGCTTCTATTCCAGCAACTCATCAAATCCATTAGTTAATTAATCTTACTGAATTTAGATAATGCACACAAAAAAATAGAGTAAAATGAGTGGAGAGTATGCGGTGAAGGTTTTCTAGCTAGGGTATTGGGACCGGAAGAAGAGAGAACGAGAATCAAACTCTATTTCTAGGGTAATTTGATCTGTGGGAAGAAGATGATGCGAATAACCGGTCGGACTTCCACACTCTAAAGTTTGATTAGTTCGTATTTCTTCAGAATTGAGATTCTCGCAAACTGACCTACAAAGATGAAAATGAAACACTGTTTTTAGGGTTTGTATTTGGATTCGCAAGAAGTGGAGAACTAGAACCAGAGTCTTTTTCTGTAAATTTGGTTGAAAAGGTTGAAGATAGTTAGGACCAATCGCCGTTCTAATTTATATAATTATAGAAGTGTGTGATGTTAAAAATATTGGTTGTAAGACGGTGTATTAATAGTAAAACCCACTTTAGCAAGTGTGATGGTTTCACAAAGAATTTTACATTACTTTATTGAAACTTTCCTGTTTTATATGCCTTACCTGATACGATCTAAAACGAAATAAAAAAGAAAAGACTGCTTCTAGAGATTAGAATTCCTTCTTCTCACCTCCTTCTAATAATCGTGCGTGTTAAATGTGGGAAAGGGGGATTTTACCAGAAGGAGCTCACTGTTTATGTCCTGTTTAGATCTAATAATGCATTGTCATTATGTGAAAAAAGAATTATACATACACTATTAAATCAGACGCCAATGACTAATTCTATTTAAGTCATTTTCGTTAAAGGAGTAGTTGAAATTTCAGAGGCTGGATGTGTCCTTTGTGAAATTCACTAACATATCCTTTGCCCAACACTTTGGCACGTTATTCCAGTTTGGCTGTATCACGTCTGCATCTTTTGGACAAGCTTCAGTTAGAGGAATTATTGTTAACTTTGTTTTCTATGAACCCATCTTAAATAAAGTGCATAATTAGATTGTAATCCATGATAAAATGTGTTTCTCATTAAAATCGGGTGTATGTGAAGAAACTTGAGGTTCCATCATAAAACCAATTGGCAATATGATGAGTAGCTCAACTACTTATAAGCTCATGCAAGGTCCCTCCCATCAATGTGGGACTCATTCTCAACACGCCTCCTTACGTGTGACAAATTTTCAAGCCCAACACTTAACAACACAACGGGGTGACATGGAGCGTTTGTGGCCGTTTGACTCACATGTGGGACAACTTGGCTCTGATACCATAAAGAAGGTTGAGCTTCCACATAAAACCAATTGACAATATGACGAGTAGCCCAACTATTTCTAAGCTCATGCAAGGTCTTTCCTCCCATCAATGTGAGACTGATTCTTAACAATATAAGATTGAATATTGAATTTGATTGTTTTCGTAAAAATTAGCTCTTCACTTAGTACTACGGTCTATTGATATTCATCTTCTCTTATAAGTGAGAGGTTTTAAGTTCGATTCTCGTCAAAAGCGATTTCGAACCAAATTATTATGGCTAACCCATAGTTTTTCTTACAATTTCCGTGGTTTTTATTCAATTTTTATCGATATCGATAATATCCCGATATTTCCATCGAAATTTCCGTATTTTTGGACTACCGATATTTCCGATATCATCGATATTTTAGACCTTGGTAGCTAGGTCTCAAATTCTTTTGATTGCCCTGTAGATCTTTTGTTTAAATGGAACGGTTAATATCATTGACTCTTGTGCTTCATTCCTCCCTCCCCACCATTGCTTGTATATATAAAAAAATTTGTTGAATAATTAATATTGTACATTGTTAACTATATTTAACAAGCTTCAGTTATATAAAAAAATATTCATTTGTTTACAACTAAAATCGCCTTAGACTTGGAAGTAGGTTAGATGATTGATTGTGGAGCGAGCCACTACTAGATATTGCACTACTACATAGCAAGCCATTTTTGGCATTCTTAAAAATGACAAGAGAAACAAATTCCGGTCGGATATTTGTATAATCCGACAGGAAATGGTTGCTAATTTTGTAGTATTGTTGGAAGTAGACAACTTGGATGAAATTATTGGGCCTAAAGTGATATTGACTTCTAATTGGGCAGTTGTGCATTGAGTGGGAATTAATTAATTAATTTTTTATTCCAACAGGCAAGGAAGTGGGCTCTCTCCTGCCACGTCATCATTTAACAGTCAAATTAACAAAAAATTTAACTGAGGTATGACATTGCAATGAATTCATAAGTTGAGGTATGACATTGCAATGTTTAAAACATAACATATGAGATTGTGGTTCGACCCAAAATTGAGGTAGTTTTATTTTATGTAATTTACTCTTGTTTCTTTTATATGCCTTAATCCATTAAAGGACTTAAAACAATTTCTTATCTAAGGAATTAAACCATGAAAAACAAGAACTGGATTTCCTTGCTTTTAAAAGAAATTAAAATAGTTGAAGAGATACTCCCAATGAAATTGCACGAAGACATGAGAAATCTGGAATGTATGCAAAAACCGTAGAGAAATATTTGTAGGCGTCGGTTTGGAATTGATCATGGATGTCGTCTTCCTTGATGAGCCTTTCTTTCTTAATATAGAGTACGAACCCTGGCTTTCGGAGTAAATTTGTTGTTTGACAGACCAGGAAACTTGGAGCGTTAGACTAACTTTCTATTTGATTGACAACATATCATACATTTGATGTTAAAAGGCCACAGATTGGCCATTAAAGCTTTAATAAATGAGTATGAATCTTGAATTGTTGCACCTCTACAAATAAGTCGCGTGTCCACAGATTTCCTTTTACACCGACTCTCTTATAACAATCAGTCCATACTAGGGTTTTTCTCTCAAGCAGCCCATATTTAGCATACGTAGTAACTGTGTCGAAGGGGTCCAGATCTGTTATGCCCACCCTTTGTCAAGTTTGTGATCATGTTCTTCTTTCAACATCGCGTTCTTCTTGTTTCAAAACTAACAATGTTATCTTAGGATTATCTGCAAGGACATGTGCCGAAAGGTAAACGAGAAAATAAATTCAATGTAGGAAGAAATGCCTCTTTTTCCTTTATCCTTTTTTTTTTTTCATTTGTAGTTCAAAAGATAAGAAATTCAATGTAGAAAGACATAACATGTGGTTCCTAAAAAATGTGGTTCAATGTAGGAAGAAATGCCTCTTTTTCCTTTATCTTTTTTTTTCTTTAATCCATTCCACCTTTTTTTTGCTTCATAACATTCGTACATGAACTGAAACTACTAAACATGTGGTTCCTAAAAATAACGTATCAAAATAACTCAAAACTATGCAATGATCATTGATCTACATGAACTGAAACCAATTTAACTTGTCAATATTGTGGATGATCTAAAAGTTGCCAGCAACTAAACTTTTACAAGTGCATTGTTGTAGCTCTTGTGCCTTCTCCTTCTGTACACTTTGGGTCGTGGAGGTCTTTTCCGCACGATTCTCTGCAAGTAATAATTGCATAATAAACCAAACCATTGAATAAAGTGCAGGAACAATAGTCTTTATTCGCTTTAATGTACGACATATAAATTCTTGCCCACGACCTTAAAGAACCTTAATGTTTTAAAGCTCAACTCTTTGAATCTCCAATAGAAGGATCCGTGTATGACTCAAATAGAATAATGCATGTACTTTCATTTCATGTATGTTTTGCTGGAAACGTAAATTCCCTCCAAATCTTTGTATAGACTTATTACTTTAGTTTAAAGTAGGAGGGGAAATTGGCACCATTCATGTGAATAGTGTTTTAGACCACATTTCAGAGAGACTGACAGATTGGAGAGAGATGGGAGCTGCGGGTTTCCACTGAGTGAAAGAGAAATTTAGCTAGGTCCTCTATCCCACCTCGCCTCATCTTCTAAAACCCCTCCTCGGCCGCCTCTAATCGACTGTTGATGTTCTATCCACTTGCCCATGAGTTGTCTTTCGCCGCACCACCAGTCCATCCGCACCTCCAGCGACCAGCGTTTCTCCGCTTTACTGAAGGTAAGCAATTCTAGATTTCAAAAAATTCTTTACAAAAGAAATTCATCTTCTCAAACACTAGGAAATTGGCAAGTTATATGTCAAACAAATTTATGATAAAACCCCATGCCCTCAATTTCATGGTACTTCACAAGTAGTCATTCGTATTGCACCATCTCGGTTTAGGCTCTGGGTATTAGGTTTGTTTTTGTTTTTGCCTTTTTCTGATTTTGGGGGTTTTGTGAGATAGTCGGAATTATGTGAGCGATTGGTTTTTTCTGGTGATGTGTGGAGATGATCAGTCAGAGGTGCTGAGAGGGAAAGGGGGCAGAAGGCTCTGGAACCCCAGAAGTTGGAAAATTCGATGGTGAGAGAATGGAGTTGTTGTCTAAGGAAGGCCTCCCCAACAAATGGATATTTGGAGATTTGTTTTTCATTGGTTGAATTTGTACCATTTTGTGGATTGTCTGGGCTGAATGAAATGGACAAAACCATTTTTTTTGGTATCTATTTTTCTGGTAAATAATTACACACATATATAACGAACTGCCTCTAGGTGGACTTTTGCTTTGGTTATGCTCTATTTTGGGGTAATTAATCACACACACCCATATAATGAATTAAACCCTGTCAATAATTTTACTTAGTTAATTAGCTAAGAATTGGTTTACATTTGCATAATATGATTTTGGATTTGTGTTGTTGTAGCTGAGGACAATTATATATGCACCAGTAGAGAAAGCAGGAGGCCTTTGACAAGTTGCAAGCCCAAATATGTCTTTTGAATTATATTCTTTTCTTTTAATAGATGAATACATTGTTCTTTTTTCTACGACTTGAATTTGGCTCTGAAAATTGCTGCACAAGTTCTAGGTCAAAGGAATCCAAGATCAATTTTTTTCAACTGTTCAACCGGATAATTGATGACTGAGAAATTCCTTGAATTGAAGATGCAATCTTCTTCTGAAGGTATTAATTTTCAGACTCCATTTTTTGTTTACATTCCTTTGGCTAGGGAGAAAATATGGTATGTGCAATTTTGCAATATGGCCTGTTTCCACTGAAGGATATTAGTGTATTTCCACTGCAGTTTCACTTACTAAAGAAATCAATGGAGTGTTCTTCATCCCATTCGTTGGGGCAGGTAATTCTGCAACTACAACATATAAATTATTACATATTGGTTGCGATCACGCCGCACCACCATTCAATAGCGCTGTGATTTGCAAATAGAAGCAGCAATTGTCATTAGATGTGCGATCAAGGTCTCCTGCTTTTCCCGCAATCGCCGACCTCCACAGGTCTGCCCAAAATTTGATCATTTTTTATTCCGATTTGTGTCCTGTAATCATGCTGTGTTTCTTATTCCCTTTTCCTATTGTTTTTAAAGTAATCTAATTAAACTGCAGAGCTCGGGTTTTTTTTTTATGAAATTGTTCGTTTATATTGTAGAATTTGATTGATTTTTTTTTTCTTTTGTTGGGTCCTTGGATTTTGAAGGATTGAGGTTCAGTGTGATAGTCACTACACTACTTAACCAGAGGCCTCATAGGACTCCCTTCCTCCTTCTGCGTTTTGGATGCCAAGCATAACTTTCTCTCTTGCGAGTTTCAAGGGACCACAACATGGTATCTAGAATTTTGTTTGGTATTCTCGCTTTTTCTCTCTTCCGCTCAATCTATCATCATATGTTGTTTCAGAAATTTGGCGATCAGAACTTGCCTTTGTTTTTATTCGGTGCAGCAGAGCTCAATAGCAGTTTTGGGTGAGTCTCAATTGCCCAGTACATGTATTTTTGCTTCGATTTGTTCGTCTTCTTCTGGATATCTGTAAAAAAAATTTGTTTTATATTGTTTTGGGATATGTGAATATAACTTTTTGGGTATACCTTTGCTTCAACACTAAATTTTCTTCTTCGTCATCTGTAGTTCTAATATTCATTGTAAATGAATTTCATGCCAAAATCTGATGTGAAGGATGAGAAATTGTTTGCTGTTGTTCTCTTTTCAGTTTTGTAGGCGATAATCTTTTACCAATTGTTAAGGAGCTTCCATGGGACATGCTCTATATTCTTGCTTCCCGGTTGCCTCTTGGAAAAGCTACAGACCAAAATGTAAGTCAAAAACAAATAGAAGGGTTTTAGAAATTTTGAATTTTTTGATATTTGGTTTCGAAAATTCTGATTATTTTTGGATTTTTATCTGGTTTCGTGTTCGAGCAAGGCTTATGATGACCGGATGACTGTGAGTTTGCAGATAAAGGACCCTGGCCAATTTTCTATGACCTAGAAAGCATTAACCAAATTGGGTTTTGTTTGTTTTGTAACATGGGTTGTTCAGGTTAGGTTGGAGGTTTTTACAGAACACCTTTGAAGCTGTCAGTGAGGATTCTTCTGGTAATGTTTGTTGATCAGCAGTAAAGCCCAAGATGTTCTGTGCTAGAGCAGATTTAAAGGTAGGAATTTTTAATTTTTTTTGTGAAATCGATGTTTTGTTGTGAAAGGAGTTTATAATGGATTGCTTGGACAAGTACAGAGTGTTTGTTTGTTTGGTTAAATGTAGAAAGGAATTGGAAGAATGATGAAAGTACTTGCATTTTGTTGCAGGAGTTGGAATTTCAATGCTGAGTTTTCTGATTTCTTGGTGCATTTGTGTTGGTCAGGCACCGATGGACGGTCGATACAAAGTGCATCTGTGGTACAATAGTTGAAAGAAAGAAGGCCAGAGCAGGATGGGAAGGCAAGGTTTGTGAAGAAAACATAGTGATGTGTTTAATTATAAGAAATGTGCATTTTTTTTCCGGTCAAATTCACGTTTAATTTGGCTGACCATTTTAACTGTCAAACCATGTTGTTTTTGTTTATCTAATCATTCCAAGATTTGCATTTTAGGATGTTATGATATGGAGGAAAAAGACGCAAGAGCTTATGATCTGGCAGCACTCAAGTATTGGGGACCACCCACTCACATTAATTTCTCAATAATCATTCTGTTTTTGCATTGTACTTTTTTTTTATTCAATCCATATATATATATATATTGGTATTAAAAATGCAACTCTGGGGATGATTAATTTATCAGTTAGAAGATTATAAAAAATAACTAGAGGGCATGAATAAAATGCTCACTTACGAAGGTAGATCTTTGCTTTAGTTCATGCTACTAATCATGTATTCGGTAGATTTATTTATACAAGAGCGTTTAAACGCTAATCAGTTACTAACATAATGCGGTCTTTACAGGCAAAGCAGTGGATTCTCAAGAGGGGCTTCAATGTACAGAGGATTTACAAGGTCTTATTCATAATTTTATATAATAATTTAGATCAAATATATATCAGAAATATATATATATATACATATATATATATATATATATTTGAAATCTGTTTGTTTTCTGTTTTTTTCTCTGTGTAGCAGACATCATCAACATGGAAGATGGCAAGTTAGGATTGGAAGGGTTGCTAGAAATAAGGATTTTATCTTGGGACATTCAGTGAGTGATTTTTCAAACTTTCACTTTTACAAGACAAACTATCCATTTTTTGTGTGTATTCTTCAAGCATGTAATCATTATTTTTAGATTGTAGGAGAAAAAAAGAAGAGTGAATGATATGATTTCATAACTTTAAAAAGTCAATCTTGTAGCACTTTCAGTTCTTAAAACTATTCTTTCTTTAGCCAGTTATGGATACTACTGTATGGTTCTTGGTGGTCAGCTTGACTTGCTCACTAAGCTTTTGCTAACGCTGTTCCTTCGGAGGCTCCCAATGCTTTCCCAACTTTAAAATTTGATGCTCATGCTTTTATGAGTTTCTATAAAACCATGATTTTTTCGGTTATCTTTAATCTATAACCTTTCAGGCATTCAAGAGGAAGCTGCTAAGGCTTCTGACATAGCTGCGATCAAATTCCGGGGACTGAATGCTATGACTAACTTTGACATAACACGGTTTGATGTGGATTGGATTATGTCAAGCAATACCCTCCTTGCCGGTGAACTTTCTAAGCGAAATAAGGAGGTTGTGCCTGTTAATGAGATTATCAACTCTTTTTGAGATCTTTCCTGCTGTAGTTTTTACTTGCTATAGATACATTTGGCATTCCTGCAACATGATAATTGTCAAGCATATGATCGTTATTCATGAATACAAAACAATCCAAAACCTTCATTCACAAATCATAAGTATACGATGAGCTATTTAGAAACTCGGCATTTTCGCCATCCAATTCAATAGCATTTCGGATATTATGCTAGAACTCTATTACAGCTCCAATTAAGAGATGGGAAGCATGAAGAATATCTCTTTAGGAAGTGTCAGCTAATCCGGTTAATTGCTCAACGAAATTAGTCATTTTCGTCATCTAGATTGGATAACCTAGGAAGAATGTTAGAATGATTTATCATAATCGTTAGCCCTATGTTTTTTATTGCATAATAATGGAATTGACACGTCATTTAGTCATAATAATTGATGTAATAGGTACGTATATGCTTATTCAAAATGCCCTTTTTAGCATTTCAATATCATTTGCACTAGGGGTGGTTCGGTATGAGATCCCATACCGAAACCCTTGTCCCGATTCCCAAACCGAAATTTTCTGGAATCCCAATTTCAATACCGATCCCAAACCAAATTTTCGAGAATCCCGATTTTTGGGAATCTCGAAAATCCCATACCAAAACCCTTGTCCCGATTCCCAAACCGAAATTTTCGGGAATCCCAATTTCAATACCGATCCCAAACCAAATTTTCGGGAATCCCGAAATAGTTTCGGGATTTCGGGACAAATTGGGAATCCCGAAATGGTTTTGGGCTTTTGGACTAAAATTTGACGTATTATGCTTTTGGGCTAAAATTCAACATTTTATATTGAAAATTTGACATATAGGCATGCCCAATTTGCCAATTTGTTTCTACTAATCTGTGCAAACAAATCTGCCAATCAAATGTCAAAGCCTAGTTAGTATCTGCCTATTCAAAAGCAATCTGCCAATATGAAGCGTTAATATATGCTTGAGTAAACTAGTAAATCCATCTATAATCATGCTAGTCCCCAAAATTACGTCTAAAACGTTAATATATGCTTGAGTAAACTTCTGTACATATATAATATAAATATTATAGATAGATGTAAAGTTTTCTCAAGCAAATTGTAACTTATAATCTATCTATGTATCAATCTATCAATCTCCCATATTTATTATGCATCTATGTATCCATCTATCAATCTCCTGTGATTTAAAAATTTTGCATATGTTCCACTATCTATCTTAGGGCTCCTTCCTGCATATGTTCCATCATCAATTTCCAGTGCTCCTTCAGTATTTCAATTTTTACTATTGTAGGTAGATGATGTTCCCCTTAAAGATGTGATCCTATATATTTAAAAATTAAATACTATATATATATTTTTCGATTTGGTTTGGGAATACCGAAATCCCAAAAAATTGAGACCGATTCCCGTACCAAAATTTCGGGATCGGTTCAGTATTGGGTACCGAAATTTTCGGGAATTTCGGTTTGGGATTTTTTTGGTTTGGTTTCGGGAATTTTTCGGTTCGGTTTGGGATTTTTGGGATTTTTTTTCCAGCCCTAATTTGCACGTCTTTATGAGCACTTTGAATACCTGATCCCCAATTTTCAAGATCAAGCAAAATAATGTGACATTGCCTCTCTGTATATCTTGACATTACCTCTCTGTTTCTGGCATCTTTGTTTATCGCTCTGAGAGATGAGTGCATGGTTGTCACATAATTACATTACATGTTTCTTTATCAAACTGTATATGATTTTTTATTCTTTCACATCTCAGACAATATAAGGATCTTGAACTCGAAGAAGACAACAAATGTCAGGCAGCTATGTACAGGTGAAATACAAGCATCTGTATTTCATCGGGAAATCAGGTGAAATACAAGTGTTTTTATCTGCAAAAAATTCAGATATGGTGTCTTAATAACTTTCTCATGCTATTCTATTTGATTCTTTAATCAAAGTTTTGTAGTCTTTAGATTTGGTGGATTTTAGTAAACTAGGTAGTAAAAAGTACTCTTGCTTATTCTCAATGTAGTCAAATTTTCTCAAGACGATTTGAGTGGGGGAAAACAATGTCAAACATATGTTGTACATATAAACGTTTCTTTTGGTTGTGAAGATACACTATGGAGTGGGTGCATGGTTGAATTTCAGTTTCCTTGAGTGTATTCAATCTCCCATTTCATTATAGAGACCTCATGTAGTACTTAATTGTTCTCCACTAAGATGCATGTTTCAGTACAATCTAATGAAACAAAAAAAAAAGACCATTGCAATGTTGGTGTTTCGTATATCTTATTTATAACTACGTTTTCTATTGCAAATTATTGCCACAACAATTTATATACGCGAGGTCCATGTGGCTATTATGCATGCATTATTTCTTTCTAAGTGTGGATATGTTTTAATTAGTTCCTCCCTCATTTTTCAGGTACAGAGTGGTGCTGAAAGTTTCCCTCATTATGCTCTTATGCCCAGTTGGTCGGGTGTATATGACATGCAGTCAGCTCAGGGACACGAATAGGTTAGTTCATCCATGATGTTGAGCCCTGTCTTGACTGGTATCTTGGTCGCCGCATTTAAATGCTTAGGTCTGTGATTAAAGTTTTATCTGCAGTTTTTCTAATCGGAATTCATAATATTTGCGACTATAAAAAATAATATACTTTTATACCTTTGTTTCTATTTTTTTTTTTGTTTTCATGAGAAATTAATTGTCATTGGCAGTACTATAGAAAGCCATCTTTATGCACTATTCTCCGCTTCATACATAATTACATGATTTTAGGTTTAATATCAAGCTTTTTAGTTGTAGATTACTTATATGGGTCTTTAACTACAGTATCAAATTTCTTATTATTTCATGTTTTTACTTTTTGACTTTATGATGTTTATTCTAGAATCTGGAATTATATCTAATATTTGTTTATTTACTGACTGTCTTAATCCCTTACTGTCTCTAGATTTTAAATTTTGGTAAGAACCATGAAAATGACTAAAAAGCATGATGTTGTTTTCGAAATATTATATTAGCATCCCCCTTTCACCCAAATGCCAAAATCAGGTGGCTTGACTTGAGGTGTTTTCAGATATTGTAATTGAATCAACAATTAGGTTACACTTGAAAACCCTGTCTTTCCATAACATAGTGCAAGTTTCGTATGCCAAGCAACTATTGTTGGATTCGATTTAACTAGGGGTTGGTGGTACAAATCATGTCCGTCTTGCCATAAAGTTGTCAAAAACAACTCTGGATCGTTTGAGTGCAATGAACATGGTTTCATAAACAGATTACTCGAACCATGGTAATATACTTTCACACCTATTTTGCATCTAATGGTTATGTTAAGTTGCTGAGTCCTTTTTTATTATCATGCAATTATGACGAATCAGAGTTGTCTCCCCAATCATTACGTCATTACTACTATTTCACCCTTCGGGGTATATTATTAGCATTAGTGTAAATGTCCCTATTATAATGTGTTACCGTAGTGTGCACCTATACTGTTTTCCCCACCTTTAAACAAGAAACTCAAGAAACTAAAGAGTTTCCACAACAACCATAATGATAATACATGAATGATGCTTCAAACTTTCAAATCTGCACAACATGTGAATGTAAAGTAAATTAATTCTTAATAATGTGTCTTTTTGTCAGATTTATACATGCATACCCTACATTACAGTGGTTCTACTGCATTTACTAGATTCCTCACAAGATTGATATTACCCATAATGTTTGCCTAACAACTAGATATCGTCATCTTACCTAGGTTCAAAATAGATCTTATTGTGGAAGATAATACGAATCAACACAACTTCCTCATGATAGGAAGACATGCTAAAAAATGCTTCGTGTTTCTTGCCACTCTGGTGATAGAGGATGGATATGACGATCCCTTCATAGTTTCGCCAACTTTGAAAAATTTGATCGGCATGACAAAGCAATTTCAACTCTCGTTTGGAAATCAAAACACTGACTTCAGGAAGACAGACTTCATCATTCATGGACTACTCCAAGATCAACCGCTATCGAACCCAACAATTGCCTTGGTCACACCACAAACACCTGCCGCCACTGCAGGAAAATAAATTTTAACTGAAGCGACCCCAGCCCATTTACACCTTCCTAACGACTGGATCAACAATCCCAATAAGCTACACCCACAAAAGACTTCAAAGAGTGTTGTTTCCTGATCAAATAGAGAAATCTGACACGTAAAGTTCTCCTTTTGCTTAATGATCTCATGTGTCAATCTTACAAACCATTCTTCTCATGGGTATACGAATATGTTTTGCTACTAATGAAAAAGCTTCACAACGCTTTTTCGCACTCTTTTGTCACTCTCACATTCTTGTCTAACCTTTTAAATTTGTACCATGATTCACAGCAAAAAACCTCGCGCCGACCAAACAGAGACAACCAATTCTGCCAGAATTGCTAAAGAATTCCACAATCTGGTTGTCCCCAAAATTGAACCAGTCGACAAAGTGCCGATTGCCACACTCAGAACAAAATCTCAAACCAAAAAACCCAAAGATAGGTAACTTACAATTTGTTTTTCACGCACACGCCTACATGACAAACATTATGGTAGCGTTTCTTAAACTATGATTTATATTTTTTGCTATAGTGTAGAAGATATCCACTCTAAAAAAAGTGAACAACGCAATCTCCGTAATCGACTGCTGTAGGCCGTTCTACATGTTTTTGGCTATCAACATTTTTGCTTCAACAACAAAGTGTTTTTAGCTTTGCACATTCGTGCTTGGAAACTTAGATGCTAGAATAAGAACCAAACAGTTTTTATGTTTTTTGTCAACTACTCAAACATGTAGCTGACCTAGAAGATATATATTTTATCACCTTGACTACAAGGGCAACATTTCTGTAAACTATATGGTACTTCTATTTCTTCTATTTATTAGGGAACCAAAACGTTCTGTTTCGTCATGTTAATTGTACATTACAGTTCAAGGTGATGCATTCAAGTCCCGCAGCATCGCGCGGGCATTTTTACTAGTAGAACCTATAATTCAAAACGAAACTTATGCCACACTAAACATAGAAAAGTTTGGATTCTTTTCTTAATTGTATTTTTATGTTACGTTTAAATTAAGAGAACTTTAACGAAAATCTTCCGATATTATTCACTTTAACGACAAATCATATTTTTACACTAAAAAATCAATCATGGTACTATTCACTGTACCCTTTATTTTGTCATTTTATTTAAAAATCAAAATTTTCAAACTCTTTTCATTAGGTTCCATTAAATTAAATCCTAACGAATTAAAGAAACGTGGAATAGAGCGAAAGCCCACTAGCCCTAATGATGAGCACACAGTAAAGGTCTAGGTTGCTTAGTAAATCACAGTCAGAGTCCTTCTCCCGCATAAGGTTATCATGTGCTGGGCTTGTCTTCTTTCGGCTTCACAACCGTGTCAATAGAGTCCAGATCTGTTGTGCCCAAGTTTGTGATCATGTTCTTGGCCCGACATATGTTCTTTCGACATCATATTTTCCTTACTTAAAATCTAACGATGTTACATTAGAGTTATCTGTAAAGACATGTATCGAAAGGAAAACGTGAAAGAAATTCAACGTAGAAAGAATGCCCCTTTTTCCTTTCGAATTAAGTAATGTCTCATTTTCCTTTCATTTGTAGATCAAAAGGTAAGAAATTCAATGTAGAAAGGCATACTTCAATCTTCATAACATTCGTACATGAACTGAAACTACTAAACATGTGGTACCTAAAAAGTAACATATCAAAATTAACTCAAAACTCTGCAATGATCAATGCAAGATCAATTTAACCTGTGAACATTGGATGAATTCAAAGTTCCAGCAACTAAGCTTTTACAAATGCATTCTGCTGTAGCTACTGTGCCTTCTCCTTCTGCGCACTTTGGGCCACGGAGAGCTTTTCCGCACGATGTTCCTCCGCATGTAATAATTGGATAATAAACCGAAATTAATCATTGAACCAAAAAAATACACAAATTCGCAACACTAGACTTTATCTTAACATAGATAGATTTTCAAAGAACATAGATAGCACAAAACCAAAGAAAAGCCAATTCCCTAAATCCTAGAGCCATAATTCTTTAAATTACAAGACAACATGTATTAATCACTACATTATGTTTGGATGAGGAAAATAAACTTGAAATTTAGATAAAAGTTATAATTTGTAAATTAACATGCATCAATTCTCTTGTTTTGATTCATAAACATAAAAAAATTAGAATTTTCGCGTGGAAAAAAAAAATTGGAATTTGGGACCTCCAATTCCCAAGTTTAAATTATATGTAAATAGGTGTCATTTCCCAATTTCTATGATTGAGAGTTTAAAAATAACAAATTCCATATTCAATTTCATTATTCTTTTAGGTTAACCAAACAAGAAAATTCACAAATTCTAGAAAATAAAATCCCGTCATTTTAATTTCCGTTATTTTAAAATTCCTTAGTAATCTTAAATTTCTTCATCCAAACATAGTGTAAGTATAGGCAAATCTAAAAAAAAACTAATCAAAGCTCAAATACCACACAACCTTCAAGCTAGAAATCCAGATACCAACATGTTAATGTAAATGTATAAATATAGAGAATAAACTGAAGAATGACTTTAAGGTACTACTTGAATCGTTTCCTTAAAGTGTTATTTGTAGGGGTGGAAAAAATTCCCGAAAATCCCAAACTGAACCGAAAAAATCCCGATCCCAAACCAAAAATTTCCCAAACCGAAATTCCTGAAATTTTCGGGATGCTATCCCGAACCAATCCCGAAATTTCGGTACGAGATTCGGGATTGGCTTCTCAATATTTCAGGAATCCCATACTGAATCAAAAATATATATTATTAATTATTATATATTTATACATATATATTATTCTTTTATAATTGATGCTAGTAAATTCTAATTCATGCTCTGCAACCTGGAATGCCCTACCCCTTGCATATTTTTCATGTTCTGTTTGATATTCATTTGGATTTTATTATTGCTGCTGTCATGGCTGATGATTTCAGAAGGCTTGATTCTTTTGTCTCTTAACAGATTGCCAAAAAGGTTTAATTAATTTGAATTTTGACTCTGATAAAGATAATCAGGCATGCCGGTGTTTGATTAAATGGTAGTGTGAATGAAATGACATTCATAGTTCATGAATGTGTTCTTGAATTATATATTTGAAGAATAATTCATAATTTCATATTTTAATTTGGGATTCCCGATTTGTCCCGAAATCCTGAAAATATTTCTGGATTCCCGAAATTTGGGATTCCAGAAAATTTGGTTTGGGATTGGTCTTCAAATTCCCATCCCAAAAAAATTCGGTTTGGGATTCGGGATACTAGTTTTGGTTCAGTATCCCATACCGAACCACCCCTAGTTATTTGTCCCCCACTCGAATGAGTTTGCTAAAGGGTTATTGGCAAATCACTTACAGGATACAACAAAGTATGGAATATTCGATTAGCAAAACCAAATTATATTCCCTTAGAAATAACTAGAAAGAAATTGTATGAATGTGATGGACAGAGAAGAGAGCAAGGAATGTAGAAACAAATTTTTGAAATTGTGTGTGAAACATTATGCCACAATAGGTATTTATAGACATTAAAGCATCCGTTCATCGAGTCCTTTCATTTTAGTTGAAGATATACAAACCCTTCTTAATAGTGTTGACTCAAAATACATGTCTTCTATTTAGAATTTTCAGAAAATAAATATTGACTAATTACATCTTTTAACTCTACTTATACAATTTGAGTAAACATCATGTCTTTTAACAAAAAATTGCAGTTCAACCAAAAGGAACAAGGTTGAATTAAATCCAACATTTCGGTACTATCATTTTTCACACACACATGCTGCACAATGCAGCACCAAGTCATATATATATACACACACATATATATATATACACACACACACACACACACATATATATAGACATATATATACACATATATATATATATATATATTATATTTATATATATATATACACACACATATATAACATACATATAATATATAGTATGTTATATATTATTGAAACTAATAGCTGCAATGCTTCACTCGAAGAGATGCAACTATTGGGCAAATACCCAACTTTCCAGCCAACACGAATATATAAATATATTCTTGTGATGGGTGTCATTTTAAAATACATTGTTAAAGATCTGATAACATGTTTCACTTTAAGATACAATGCTTCACTCGAGTTTATTCCTTTCATTTTAGTTGTAAACAATGATCAAAATATCGATATTATCGATGAAATATCGCTGATAATATCGTTTTTTTTAGACGGCGATATTTTCAAACGTATCCATTTAATTATCGTCAATATATCGCGATAGTATCGATAATATAGCCGAGGCTCGGTCGTCGCAGCTGCCAAGGAGAGGAATGAGGGAGAATGTTCGAGGGATTGGGGAAGGGGTAAACACACAAAACCTTTCTTGAGGGTTTCGATCTCAGCTCCGGAGCGGCGAGCGGCGTTGATGGCTTTCTCATCCTTCTTGGCGGTGGCGTTGGGTGCCTTCTTCTTGATGAAGACGGGCTCCCAGTCCTGCGTGATGGGTTCTCCTGACATGGCGATCGGCTGTGGGAGGGGTGTGCGGGGTGTCGAAGATTTATGGGCTCTCGAGGGAGGATGTTTGGTTTTGGTTGCTATTCTGAGGTGGTCTAAAAGGGCTTTTGGAAGAGAGGCGAGGGGGGTGCGTTGGGGGGGAGGGGGGAAGACACGGGTGGAAATGAATGGCTTTTGGAATGGTGCATTGGCACCATCTGAAAAGAAGAAGAAAAGGAAGGGCTTTTGGATTGGTGCATAGGCACCATCTGAAAACAAGAAGAAAAAATATTTGCCCAAAAAAAACAAAAAAAGAAGAAGAAGAAATAATAATAATAAAAAAGGTTTTGGAATGGTGTGCTGCACCATGTGAAAAGAAAAAATAAAAATAAATTTTTAATAGAAAATTGTACAACGAGACTGGTTAAATTTTTTATCCGAAATTACATATAAAATTATTTTGTATTATTTAAAAAAAAACTAATATTTTATTACGAATTGCCAGGGGGAGGGCTTCCTAGAGATGCAAAAGGCAGTTACTGTTCATTAAAGGCAGTTACTGTTCACTGGATGGATTGAATAGTGAATTGCCTAGGGAAAGGGCTCTCACGCTGGAGTTGCTCTAAGGGTTCACGCTCGGCTTGTATTTATCGTTGGGCCTTTTTGCCCTTAGGGTCAAAATCGTCGATGTCGGTTTTTAGCATTTCGTAAGAAAAAATTTGACTATAGAAACTTTTTTCTCACCTAAAAAATACTGAAATAATAATTTTTTTCTCTAATTTATTAAAATATTAAAGAAAAATATAAGAATTAAGATAATTTCACGTAACAAGAATTTTACTATTTCTTTTATTTCTTCACTTACATGTTATCAAGGCATGTTCCTAATTTAAAAAAATAAATAAAAACCTCCACCTTTTTTTCTCTTTTGCCTTCTCTCTCACATTTTTCTCTAACTTCTCTCTTTCATATTATATTTTTTTTCTTTTCAAATTTTTTTATATTACACATAGAATAATGTATAAAGTGTAAAATATTGTACTAATTCATTATATATAAATGATTATGGTGTGTTTAAACTTTTTTCATTAATTACTACATATTTTCTACACTCATAATATTTGCCAGCTCGCTATATAATCAACTTAAATCAGTTAAATCCATCATGCAATGCATTTCCTTCCAAATTTTTTTTGATAAACTAATAAATAATTGACTACATAAACATCCTGCAAAGTTTCAATAAAAATTTCCAAGTTTTTCTTACAATTTCCGTGGTTTTTATTCAATTTTTATCGATATCGATAATATCCCGATATTTCCATCGAAATTTCCGTGTTTTTGGACTACCGGTATTTCCGATATCATCGATATTTTATACCTTGGTTGTAAATAAGTGTCATTTCTCAATTTCTATGATTGAGAGTTTAAAAATAACAAATTTCGTGTTCAATTTCATTGTTCTTTTAGGTTAACCAAACAAGAAAATTCACGAATTTTAGAAAATAAAATCCCGTCATTTCAATTTCCGTCATTTTAAAATTCTTTAATAATCCTAAATTTCTTCATCCAAACATAATGTAAGTATAGGCAAATCTAAAAAAAAAAAACTAATCAAGGCTCAAATACCACACAACCTTCAAGCTAGAAATCCAGATACCAACAGGCAACAGAGCATTGAATTGATAATGGACACATTTTTTGCCATCCGACACATAAAATGTCTACGTAATGCATTTGCATTTTTTTTCTTCGGTCAATGCGACATGCATTTGCATATAAATTTGGAATGCTTTGGTCCAACCAATTAACTCGATTTACGTAATGTTGTATAATAAATCTATCATGTGAAATCATAACTTCACATCCGTAAATCCATCATATAAGCCATGGTTCGTAAATCTTTCGTAAACGTAAATTCAATAAATTGTAAACAAATCATGAAATCATGATTTTCATGAATGCAAGCCTAGCATTTAATATAAAAAAACAAACATGCAATTTAAGAATGGGTCCACTCACAAATACTCTGTCGCCGAATAGCCGTTCAAACTAAGGAGGACGGGATCGCCACTAACAAACACACCTAAGCACATAAAGTGACCAATTAGTAAAACCCTACTAAAATGATTGAATCTGGGAAAATGGAGCACGGATTTGAAATCAGGGCATCAAATACCCTAAGAGGGGTACACGGGAAAATTTTGTAAAAAGTCAACGGTTGTCCAAAAAAGTCAACGGAGACGCCGAGCCAGTCAACTACGTTAAAACTTCAGAATTTCATTGCCGAAAACTGGGTAAACTTTAAACGTTCATAACTTCTTCAATTCTTAACCAAAATTGACGATCTTTATATGGAAATGAAGCTACAAATTAGGAGAACACAATCATATTGATTTGGGACCAAGTGGTGGTCAGGGTTGGTCGGCAAATGCCTACAAAGTTGCCGGTCAGCCACCGAAAAACTGGGAGAAAATTCTTCCCGAGCAGTTTTCTTGGTCCTGGTTCGATGGTGGTGTTTTATGGGTGGTGAGTGGTGGTGGTTAGTTCTTCCTCAACGGGAAGGGTCTGTGGTGTCTGAAAATTAGGAAGAAAGAGAGAGGTATGAGGGAAGAGAGAGGTGAGAGTTAAGAGAAAGAGAGTTTGTAGTAATTGAAAATATAAAAAGAGAGGGAGGGAAGAACATCCAGAAAAAAGAGGAAGGAGAATAGGGGACACCTGACAAATATGTGGGCCCAAGTGGCTCACAAAACAAAATTATAAAATACGAAACAGGAAAATATCTACGAACGTAACATTATTAAAATGCCATCAATGTTTCAAAATTCGTAAAATTTTCGTTATAGCTCCAAATTTAATTTTGTTTGCGCCTACGCGTTCGACACAACGAGTACTACGAGGATACGCTAACAGAATGGGTTATAAGTCTCCCGATATGAGGGTCAACGAAAGTCTACAATTTCGCCTTAAAAGGCATTTTTGCAAATTCACACTTTAAAAATTATAAAACCGTGAAATTAAGGCCGGGTTGTTACATTTTCCCTGTCTTATAACACATGAGAAAGGGATGATATTATTGCACTAAAGAAAAGCAGAAGGGCCATGTTGGAGCGGAAAATTTCGGGTACTACAATCTTCCACCAACAAGTAATCTTGAACACGTTAAGAAGCCTTAGACACCATCTTCGCTCGCCATCAATGAGGGAGGAGGGGGACTTGTAATAAAACACTCTGACGCTCAAGTTAGTGTTTGTTCAGGATATTAGTGTTTGTTCAGGATACTCGTAAAATATAGAGTGATCTCCTACCACTCTCTTCCCCCGTTCTTGTTTGTTTATTAGCCTTTTTATAGGCATAAAATGCTTGGACTCCAAGTTCCACTCTCCTTGTATTTCTCCATGTTCACATTCATGCTTCTTTATTTTAGCTACACTCCCCCAAATTTAGAATTCATGGGAAGTGGCTCATTGCTTGAGCCTTAATTTTTGCACCCACAGATGCCCCCTTTTTTCTCTGTAAACTCATATCATCTTAGTTTGTAGAGGAAAAAATATTTATTTTACAAAAAGTCATGTGACATCATTGGTATGATACCACCAAACATGTGGATGATCTTCAAACATGAGTTTAGCCTTCGCTACAATCATAGTTTAGCTTGTGGCTATGCTTACACGATAATTTAACCTTCGGCCACAATTCAATCTAGGGTCTTTGCGTTCAATCTTGGGCTTCGGCCATAATTCGGTCTAGGGACTTGAACCCTCGGTCTTCGGCCTCTTTGATCTTTAGGTTTTGCAACCTATATTTATGTCTGTCTCGAGCCTTTTGACCTCATTCGTTCTTGGATTTCGATTTAAATTCGATCTTAACCCATTTGATCTTGGTTTCTCGATCTTAATTTGGTCTTAACCCATTCGATCTTGGGCTTTCGATCTTAATTTGGTCTTAACCCATTTGATCTTGGGTTCTTGACTTAATCCGGTCTTAACCCATTTGATCTTGGGTTCTCGATCTTAACTCGGTCTTAACCCATTCGATCTTGGGTTTTCGATCTTAATTCGATCTTAACCCATTTGAACTTGGGTTCTCGATCTTAATTTGGTCTTAACTCATTTGATCTTGGGTTCTTGATCTTAACTCGGTTTTAACCCATTCAATCTTAGGTTTTCGATCTTAATTCAGTCTTAACCCATTTGATCTTGGGTTCTCCATCTTAATTCGGTCTTAACCCATTTGATCATGGGTTTTCCATCTTAATTTGGTCTTAACTCATTCGATCATAGGTTTTCGATCTTAATTCGGTCTTAACCCATTCGATCTTGGGTTTTCGATCTTAAATCGGTCTTAACCCATTTGATCATGGGTTGATCTTGGGTTCTCGATCTTAATTCGGTCTTAACCCATTTGATCATAGGTTTTCGATCTTAATTCAGTCTTAACTTATTCGATCATGAGTTTTTGATCTTAATTCAGTCTCAAATTAATAAACATTAGTTCATAATAATTCATGCAATTCATAAGCAAGCATTCTAATAATAGTAGAAAAAATGGACCGCAGTATATACGCAGTTGTGCGGCACCCATAGTTGTCGTGCCTTGAACATTCGCATGCTGAATTATGCCAGCAACAACGTTCAAGAGCAAGGGAAATCATCAAAGCGATGTAATCTTGTTTCATTCACGATATTAGGGATCCGAGGTGGCATGCCGATCATCATCGTCTTGCCTTTATAATTATGTTGTTCAAACATTCCTCTCAGTCGAATTTGTCGCCACTAGAGTTGATGTAGAGTGTTTTTCTTTTGCTCAAAAGCCTTTGAGTACACACCCTATAAGTGGCTTTTAAGTCTTTATGTTTAGCATACTGAAAATTGTCCATACTAGCAATGGACATGAATTCTTGTTACTGGGGTTTAATCATGAGTCAGTTATTCACAATATATAATATCATTAATTATACTCGTAGTCTAGCATCAGTTTTCATACCTCTACATTGTGCATTATTTTCCCTCCTTTAGTCATTTTTGCCGATGACCAAACCATTTCTCAAATATGAATCACGATCAAACATTACCTTAATTAATCCAACATCCTAAGTAAATCGTGGCTTGTCCCACCATGCAAACTTTCCTTGTAGAATTGCCCCTGGTCCAAGCTTGTCAGGTGTCCCCACATGTTGCTCAACGTTCTCTTTCTGCGATGGTGTTTCTTCCTCTGTTTGGTTCCTTATAGTAGGATAAAGGAACGATTCGGGATGATCCTAGGCTGCAACCTCACCCAATGTAGTTTAACCACTGTAAATCTATCTCATTTGAATGCAAAGTCTCATCGCCAATTATGGTTTGAGGATAGGGGTCTCCACACCCAACTATCCATGTGCGTACTCCACACGATTCACTTATCGTGAAACTCATCTCCAATTAAAAGCACCTGAAAAGATTTAGATCTTATAACATTCAAGTATGGAAAGATAGTCGAGTTAACGTAAGCTAGATATTCAATCCTTTAACAAGTTCCAAAGAATCTGATCCAAGAGTGACTGACATGCAATTTATTTCCAGACCAATTCAAGAAATAGAAAGAGTTTAGAAGCTCTGTCTAAAACGTAACATGGACTACACACATTCTAGTATGAACCCACATAAGATTATTCTTCATGCAGAATTTAAACCCGATAAAAGATTTTTCTTTGCAAAATTGTAAACCGATAGAGGATTGGTACGCAAATCTCTTTAACATGTTATTACGATGATATGTAATGATAGAGTTCGTATTTTCATGAAAAATCATAAAAGAGCTAGAGGAAAGAAATTCTTCTCTATGTTTGGGATATAAATGTGTGCCCCCATTGTTGCTTGGAGGGCATTCATGTCTTCTCAAGGCAACTTTTTGTACGTTCCCAGAGTCCTAATTCGTTCTCGGTCTACAACCGACGGTCTTATGATCTTCGATCAATAATTTATGTAGTAATAGTGTGCTCCAGGCCATGAGTGCTTGCCGAACAATTTCCTTTTCAATATGCAACCAAACAATGTGTAATATAAGCATTTCCACTTTCTCTCCATATTCTCATAAATTGGAACGATTCACTGCCAACACAATTCCAAGAAATCCTCATTAGCCTTGTCAACATGAGGCCACAACATTCATAGTGAAATGGTCATATTATTCATTGACATAAGTGATATATAAATTTAATGATACATAAGTTGAGATTCCATGTTAGTGATTCTTCTCAGCTTTCTTTGCCAAACGAAAACCATGAATTGCACGAATATGAAACTGATTATAAATCAATGTGATAGTTCTTATCTGTTAGGCAATTTCATTGCCATTCGTGTCGTAAGAGTGAACCTTAAGCATGTTTTCTTGCTTTGCAACCTTGAACACATGTTGTATACGTAGGTTTTCGATCTTCTTCATGTATAATCCCTATTTTAATGACATGGGAAGATGTCTCCAACAAATTTCTCTAAAACATGATCTTTGCGCTCATTCTATAAAATATCATTTCAAGATGTTATCTTAATTATTGGGATAAACTTGCCCTCTATAAATAAGACTTTTCTTTCCAAGTTACTGATCCAAAATCCTTGCAGGGGGATTAATCATTGTCTATAATAAAAGAATCTGGAGCAGAAATGTAATTTAATTCAAAAACCAACTTATCTTTTATTGTAGTAATCAGCAGCATGCATTTCAAGTGAGCGAAGAGCATAATTCATCTTATCCCCGGCTTTGGTAATTCAATCTGCTAGGAGTTGCTTCCGTGCCCCCACTCCACAATGGATCTCCCATAGGTACTTGGTTGGTTGTCCTGTTTGGCTTTGTAGGAACTTATTGTCACTTCGTGCAATTGTCTTTCTCAAGATAGGATTGAATGCAGTGTTCTTTCCTTTATTCCCCACTTCTGGGCTTTCCTTTTTTGTTCATGCCTCATTTTTAGCAACTAAGTCCCTTTTTTGTCCTCAACTGGCTTCAAAGCGAGCTCCTGATTTTCACAGGGCATTATCCTTCCATTATTCTGTTTTCGTCCGATCAAAAGCATCATTATCCAATAGTAATAGATTGTATTCAGTCTCATCCAGTGCAGTTCTCTTAAATGGTGCATTCCAACGCCATAGCCCTTTTGTACATGGGCGATGTGTAAATGCCACTTGAAATCCGAAAAGTTGGTTAAGAATAAAGCTCTTTCCCTAGCAGGCATGACTAACGATACCAATGGAGACACCCTCTTGATCCCTCCGGAACTTCCCATTCTTGTCGCAGTAGACGAGCCGTATCGGCTTCGGGGGACCCGTCAGCGATCGCAAGGGCAAGGAAGAGAACAACGGCAACGGTGATGGCGGTTAAGAGTCGTCTTCGCCTCTGAAAAATTTCCCATGTTTTACCCTCTGAAGAATTTCCTATGTTTAACCGTTGCTCTCGGTTACGACAACGTATAGTGATCGTGATTTCCTTCATCCAGTCCAATGAGAACAAGGGATAGAGAGACAGTCGACGGTTTTAAATTGGGCAAAGAGAAGAATAGAAAAACTTATTCAGGTTTTTGGCCCGTGCCCCCATTGTGGCGTGGGTGAAACCATGACTTCTCAGATACGGCTTTTTGTACGAATTCCCACAGACGGTGTCAATTGTTGGAGCGGAAAATTTCGGGTACTCCAATCCTCCACCAACAAGTAATCTTGAACACGTTGAGAAGCCTTAGACACCATTTTCGCTCGCCATCAATGAGGGAGGAAGGAGACTTGCAATAAAACACTCCGACACTCAAATTAGTGTTTGTTCAGAATACTCGTAAAATATAGAGCGATCTCCTACCACTCTCTTCCCCGGTTCTTGTTTGTTTATTAGCATTTTTATAGGCATAAAATGCTTGGACTCCAAGTTCCACTCTCCTTGTATTTCTCCATGTTCATATTCATGCTCCTTTATTTTAGCTCCACTCCCCCAAATTTAGAATTCATGGGAAGTGGCTCATTGCTTGAGCCTTAATTTTTGCACCCACAGGCCACGTCAAGGCACATGCTTTTTTTGCTATCAACATAGTACGACCATCTCCAACCGAAATAGCTAAATATAACCTCGTCCAGAATTATAGCCCTGTAAGAAATTATATTTAAATGAATAGTGTTAGGCTATATTTATATACCATCTAAGGAGTCAAAACATAGCCCCTCAACAATTTTATTATTTTCAAGTTTGTTCTTTAACTTTATTGGTGAATTGAATTAACTACCATATTAAAATAAGGTTATCCAAACATATCTTGGGTACTACTTATCATTTTGAATGTGAGAAATAGTATAGAAATTTCATAGGTATTTATAGAAAAAAAAAAATTTTAAAATTAAATTTTTGTTTTTAACTTCCATCTGATAGCTAACTTCTACGAAAACCAAAAGGTATCAATTATCAAATTGAAAATGTTATTTTGATTCTTTCGAGCAACCCACTCTGATGCTTCTTTTCTAAAACATTATGTGGAAATAGTTTTAACATGTTCATCATGCTTGAGTCCATCTCATCCATTGGATTACATTGTAGAGGATGGCAAAATCGGGCTTGGAGGGGGGTTGAAAATAGCCAGCCCGTTAGCCTTTTGACCAACTTTTAGCCTGGTGGGTTCTACATATTTTTGGCTTAACTCTTCATTGGAGATGAATTTTTTATCTAAACAAACCATTTTTTAGCCTTTTAGCCATTTTTATTAGAGATGACCTAATTGAACAGTTATTAGAGTCGACCGGTGCTGTGCATATGTGGATAGGTGTTCAATTCCAGTCTGGCGTCTTTGTTATCCATGCACAGTAATTGTGAGGGACGGAGTTGAGGGTCTTGGCTGTCCAATGCGCCCTCAGTCCAGTCCGGTAATGTCCTGTTCACCACTCTGACTAATCACTATTTCACCCAACCGCCCCTACCCTCATCATCTTTCTGATTTCTGATATTCTGATCCTGCCCTCTACCACCGTTCCTCTTCAAAAGTTATAATAATTTTAATTGTTTGATCAAATTTCTAAGATCTGAAGTGGTGGATTTGGTGGAAGCCCCCACCACCACTCCACTCACCCCACCCTCATCATCTCTCTTATTTCTGATCTTCTGATCCTGCTCTCTGCCACCGTCCCCCCCTCTCTATCTCCCCAATGACTAATCCCATCTGGGCAAATCCTCCACCATATCATTCAATGCGCCCTAAAACCACCAAGCACGACTACCATCGTCTCACTTTTCACTGATGTCACCACCCCCATGAAGTGGCGCGTCTCCCACCACGCTCATTCCCTGCGCGTCCAATAGCCACTCCCTCTACATATTACAGAGAAAGATACCCCATATTCAATCCATCCTTAATAATTTCTCAAATCGTACTATATAGTAAGAATAGGAAGTTGAATAGAATTGGGTTCGTTGGATTGGAATTGGAATCAGTCCCTCATCCGTCAGCGGTTGCGATCTCTCTCAATTCCGGCGGAAGAAATGGCGATGAAATGAAGGAGCGACAGCGCTGACAACCAGAAGAAGACGCATTGCTGCGAGCCTACGTGAAGTAATATGGGTCAAAAGAGTGGAGCCTCGCCTCCCGGTGTGACACGCCCCGACCCCGATGCCCTCGGGGCATAGGGATGGTCACGTGCTGGCCGACATCCGGAGGGTGACGAAAGCCATTTAATTTAAGCGAAAGCGGAGGAATGTACTAAACTAGTATAAAGGTAAGAAAAACACCAACTAAGTTCAAAAGCTAATCATTAATCATAAGGATATTACACAATACATTCAGAGCATACGTCTACTCCAGAGAATAAACAGAAGTTTATTTAGGAAGGTGCTATTACAAATAAGTGCCAAGCAGAGAAGATATAGCACGAAGTCACTGGTAGGGGAAAGCCTCGTAGCTCAAATCGTAGTCGTCGATCTGTGGTCCTGAAGGGGGCGCAAAACAAACATGAGTGGACCAATTGATATACATATAGTAAAACAGTTATCAACGTACTAACCCCCAGGTTTTATGAAAACACATATATATATCGTGATAAACATAGGTTTTCCGAAACCTAGCATGTCGTGCACTGTCTCAAATCATAACTTTTATATATACTAGCCGCTAGTGAATGTCCAATATAACTCTCCAGGCCCCGTGCCGGCTCCCCATCTCTGAGCAGACAGTCAGAGGAAATAACCCCCAGGCCCCATGCCGGCTCCCCATCCCTGGTCTTAAATGCCAGAGGAAACACCCTACAGGCCCTATGCCAACACCAAATTCTTCGCCCGGGACGGACCGGAAAACTATCCCTACGTCCCGTAACGGTAAGGACCATAGGTAAGTACAAAACCATTAAACATACGTACATTTGAAAGGCATCTTCATAGTATAAAGTCATCCATCATCTATACTATAAAGAAGTGTTCGAAACGTATTCTAAATATCATATCGTCATCCATCAGATATTCTATAAGAATACGGGTTATAGGAAAAATAGTAATAATTCAAAATAGCCTTAATAGGCACGATATCTCGTAAAGCATTTCATATAACATATTCATCAAATCATGCTTTTCATGTATGCATTTCTACTATAAAACATGCATTTTAGAAGGGGTCCACTCACAGTACTTCATCGTCGAAAGCTGCGCAGACTAGCGAAGGTAAACACGCCACAAGAATTGCCCCCTAAGCACATAAAGAGGTACATTTAGTCAAACTCTACTCAAACGACTTAATTTGGGAAAACGGACTTCAGAAACAGGTCCAGAACGTCGAAATTAGCTTAGGAGGGGTCTCAGACGGAAACCCGAAAAGTCAACGGTCAAAGTCAACGTTGACCGTTGACCGGTCAAAGTCAACGTTGACCGTTGACCGGTCAAAGTCAGCGTTGACCGTTGACCGGGTCAACGGTCAACCGGGTCGGTCAACGGGTCGGATCCGGTCAACGGGTCTGGGCTTTAGGGTTGGACCGAATTTGGGCTTAGGACTGGGTTAAGGGAAATGGGATGAAAGCCCAATTTCGAATGGGCCTAAGGGCCCTGCCTTTCTGGGTCTTGGACACACGGGCCCAGGCCTAATGCCTGGCCCAGCTAAGGGTTTTGGGTCACGGGCCTCAGGCCCTTAACTAAAACGGCCCAAGGGCCTTTATAATTAAACAATTAAAATTAAAACAAAATAAAAAGGAAATTGGGTTTGGGTTGGGCTCGGCAGAAAGGCCCAAAGGCCTTAGGGTTTCTGGGTTGGAGCACAACGGGCTTAAGGCCCGCGGGTCAAAGAAGAAGGCCTGAAAGGCCTCGGCTGAACGGAAGGGAACGCCGGAGCTTCTACAGCTCCGGTCGGCTACAGCCGCACACCCTAGGCTTCGATCTAGGTATCAAAATGAAGAGTGGGACGAGAGGAGTGAAATGGTACCTTTGGTTCACCGTGGAATGGCTTGTGGTGGTCGGAAAACCTCCCAACACCCACGGCCTCGCCGGAGGTGGGTGTGTCCAAACCCGAATCGATCTCGTCCCAAAGCCTTGGAAAAACACAGAAATCCTACTCATTAATCACATACAAACATCATCTCACTGGAAAAAGAAGGGAATAAGCTCACCTAGCCGGAGGAAATGAGAAAACCCATCGGAGAGACTGGGTTTGAGAGTGGGTCTGCCTGGGTCGCTCCTGGGCTCCGCCAAGCCTTACACGCAGAGGGAGAAAGAGAAGGACGATGATGACGATGAGGCGGTGAGGGTGGTTGCTCACGGCGCAGAGAGAAGAGAGAGGGTTTCGGGAGAGATGAGGGAAAGTGACAGATTGCAGAGAATGAGAGAGAGAGATGACAGAGAGAGGGACTCGGGGTAAGGGACAGAAGGAAGAGAAAGAGGATTGTTAGGGTGCTGACACGTGGCAGCTAGAGGGAGTTTGGGAATCTGGATGAAGGGTCCAGATTTAATCAGAATTAGGGACCAAAATGAAAATTTTAAGTAAGTTTTACGGAATTATGGCATTACATATAATTAGGGGGGGTTGGGGTGTTACACGGTGGATGGAAAAGCTCATCTTCCATGACTCGGAGTCCTGCCTGGAGCGATGGAAGAACTACCTGGAGCCGGGCCTGAAGAAGGGCTGACCTCGGAAGAGCAAGCCCTCGTCGTCTCCCTCCAGGCCAAGCATGGAAACAAGTGGAAGAAGATCGTTGCCAAGCTCCCTGGTCACACCCCCAAGCGCCTTGGAAAGTCGTGGGAGGTATTTAAGGAAAAGCATATCAAGTTACAGTCTCAGAGGCAAAAGAACAAACACTTTCTGTTCAGTGAGCCTGACGTTGTCTCCCTCTGATTCAGCTGTGCAAGGAGGTGGATGAGGGGAGGCAGAGCTGGATGCAGCAGAAGAATGAGGCAATGTGGCGACTGAACAGGCTGAAGCAGCAGCTGGAGTCGGTGAAGGGAAGGAAGCGGAAGGAGGCGGTGGAGAAATCAAGGCGAAGATAAGGTGTTTGGGAGAGGATTACAGCCTACAGGGAGGAGCTGAGCATGCTGCAGAGGGAGGCGGAGGGCAATGAGGCCAAGTTGGTAGAAGCTTCATGCGGCAAGCACGTGAAGCTAGCGAAACTTGTGGAGCGGGTTGCGGTCGGGGTTTGTAATCATGGTTTTAGCGGTAAACAAAGTTAATTAAAACCTAATTATGTGGTTTGGTTTTGTTTTGGAATTTTACCTAAATTAACACTTTCCTCAAGTTGTCAGCTTTCTTTTCTTCAATTATTTTGTTTTGTGTATTTCAACAATTTTGACATTCCTACGAACCTCATAATTGATATCGTTTTTTCCCTAAAGATCATTGTTAGAAAAAATTGTGTAAGTTGAATACCATTTAGTCAGTTGTATGTGTAGAACAAATAACGATTTTTGTTTTTGTCCATGATAAAGACAAAAAATGTCTTCAAATTGAATGAAAATTTTAAGAGATGATCTTCATAAAATGATAAAGAGAAAAAAATTAAGAGATGATCTTTATAAAATGATAAAGAGAATGAAGTGATCTATATTATAACTGTTGTATGTTGAAATGATGTAAAACAATGTCTTTCATGTCATTTCTTTGAAGAACAATATTTTTATTCTAAATAGTGCTGAATTTGAGTTACATCACACAATAAACTTTTAATAATTAGGTACCCAACTTGTAACCAAGTAAGTTGAATATAGACTTATTTTTAGCTATGCCTATTAGAATTCAATTTTAATTTCACTTTGCTCTCTATAACTCAAAAGTCACCACTTTATTCCCTAAAACTCAAAGTTCGCTTCACTTTTCCCTCTTGAACGCGATTCTGATCCTTTTTTTACCATAGAAACTTAAAAGTCATCTCTGTAAAACTCAAAAAAAAATGGGGTCTTTTCATATGGGTCCAATTTTATAAGCCTCTTTTGGTATGGGTCCAAAATTGGAGCTAAATCAAAAGTAAGTACACAATTTTAGGCTACAAAAATTGGAGCTAAATCAAAAGTAACTAAAAATTGGACCCATATCAAAAGTTTTAACTACACTTGAGTGTAGATTGGAACAAAACTATTATTTTAACCTGTAGGTTTTGTATGTCGGTCAACTTGTGAGTTGACACGAACATCAAACTTATAAATAGATAAATCCAAACATAATTTGTCGTTGTTTGAAGTTTAGTGTTGAGACTGTGCACTGGTGTATACCATACAACATGTGATCATTAAATCATTGTTCGTATATTTAATTAACACTCAATCGTTCGATGCATGTTCAACACCAGTGTATTCTACAACTTTTAATTCCCCATTACAACGATTGGAGACTCCTTTTGACTCTTTGACTTGTTTTGTGCACGTTTGGTTTGTTTGGCCACCGCTTGGGAGGCTCCACCGGCCATGAAAGTTGCCAATTTTCACTGCCCAATTTCTTCACATGTTTATCTCATTTCATTACGTTCACATCCTGACGAAGACCCTTTGACTTCACCGACAGTCCACTTACCCAAAAACCCCACGTGATCAAATGCCACCATGAATCAATTTTTTTCACTCTCTATATAAACACTTTCTCTTCAGCTTCCCCACAACACAACACATTCTTTGCTACTTCCAACTGAGAGAAAAAAAAAAAAAAAAGACTCCTGCAATGGCCTGCTCAAGCTCTTCAAGACCCAGTTAGTGTTTCTTCATTTTTCTTTCGCAATAATCTTACGGCTAAAACGCGTTTTTCCTCCCTGTAGCACCCTCTAGTTTTCTCGAAACTCAACTTTCGTGTCTCGGTAGTTTGTTTTTTCGTTATCATTTCTGTTCACGGACATCCGACAACGTAAATACTATCTTGTTCGAAATTCAACAAATGTGATAGTTTTGTGCGCAAGATTAACTGAGTCAATGTGTCACATATTGTGTTGAATTGATGGTAAACGTTGCTGTTTCATTTTTTTCTGCAGCAAAAGTTCAAGAACTCAACGTGTACGAGATCAACGAGCGAGATCGTTCAAGCCCTGCGTATCTCAGTTTAAGCCAGAAATCTGTGCATGCTCTCGGAGACCTTGTGCCCTTCACTAACAAAGTACTTTCCTTTTCCTTTAAAAATTATATTTACATATAAATTTTCATTGGATTAGCTTTACATTTACTAATATACCCCCGTGGTCTGAGTGTAATTGCAGATATACACCGGAGATCTTCAGAAACGCTTGGGGATAACGGCGGGAATCTGCATTTTGATCGAAAACAAGCCGGAGAAGAAAGGAGATCGATACGAGGCAATTTACAGCTTCTATTTCGGGGACTACGGCCACGTGGCGGTTCAGGGGCCGTACTTGACTTACGAGGACACGTATCTGGCTGTTACTGGTGGGTCTGGGATTTTCGAAGGGGTGTACGGGCAGGTGAAGCTGCACCAGATTGTGTTCCCCTTCAAGATTTTGTACACATTTTTTCTGAAGGGGATTGAGGATTTGCCTGAGGAGCTTACAAATGTGAAGGTTGTGGAGCCCGGCCCTGGTGTGGAGCCCAGCCCTGCTGCCAAGGCCTGTGAGGCCCATGCCACCGTGTCCAACTTCACCAACTGATGAGAATTGTAGTAGGAATGAGTGGAATTGGATGAATTTGGTAATTTATTAAATGTTTTGTGTGTTTCGAAGTCAATGTATCGTTTTGAACAATGCATTTTATATATCAAGTGTGATGACAACTTTTGATACTTGTTTAGTAACTCTCAAGAGATGAATCTCAGAAATATGACCAAACAATTCCTATCTCCAAGAAGAGTCAAACTAGATAAAGATGAATATGAAGAGTCAAACTAGATAAAGATGAATATGAAGAGTCCAACCACCACGAGTTTATATCAAAAAAGCGATTACCGTTTGATGGACTGGACATAATAGGTTATGTATTTTGGAATGGTTAGGCTATAATTGGAAGGGAGAGGTTGGGATAGTTGTCCCTAATTTGGTGTAAACAACTCAACTGGATAGGTTCGGATTGAAATAAATAAAAACATACAACAATCACCATTCATCTCTCACTGCAACAACCCCTCGCAACCCATCGAATAATCAACTCACGATGCCGCTTAAGACCCACCACAATGCTCGCGACGCTTACAGAACGTTGCAAAGAGGTCAGCTCACCGAAATTGTCGTCGAAGTTGAGGAAAAACGCTAGACTTTGTCGCCTAGACAGAGAAAGAAGAGAGGATGGCGACCAAGGCTGAGGGTATTGGCTTCATAACCCATGGGTCGTGTCAACTTACATAACCCAGATTATTATGAACTCAATCCTTTATTCTGAATCTATGTTACAATTTACCTCATCAAGCATGAGCTAAGTTACAAGTCCAATTAAAAAAAAATAACATGTTCAAAACCACCAAACGGGCCTAAAACCATTAGAAAGGTGAGAGAGACCACAATAGAAAAGAGAAAGGTGGAGGAGGAAAGATCGAATCGGCCTTTAGAGGCCAGGAATTTTTTTGTTCTCTCTTTTGTAATCAAGAGTTAAATTAACAAAGAACCATGCTACAAAACGATTCGCCCTTTCATTTTATTAGGATATTAAGAAGCCCATTAGGATGCCAAGCTCACCAAGAATACCGCCATTAGTATATATCACGTCACAAGGCAAGTGAGATAAATATGATTACATGTTAAAATCCCTCGAAGCCATGACCAAACTTGGCAACAAAATCAGTGTCCATCTTATTACTAGGTGTGATATTTTATTTTATTTTTTTTAAGTTTTGAACGAACGATATTATCTACATTAAGAGGGTTGGAAAGTAGGGCTAAGCCTCACAATGGGCTAGCAATAATATGATTTAAATTCGTCTTTGACAAGAATCGAACTTAAAGACATCTCACTTATAAGTGAAGAGGAATACTACTAGACCATAATATTAAGTAACAAGTGTGATAATTTTTTAACTTGACTTGAAGTGAATGCAAGTGAATTCCAGACATGATATGATATTCCAAAGGGTGAACTACCAATTTAGTTCCTGAATTATCACCTCAGTGAAAATGATGTCCCTAAACTATTTTTTTCAAAAATAAAAATATGCCAATTACATCTCTAAAATTATATTCGAAGCTAATATATTCAATTTTCCGTCAATTCAAGTCATGTTACTTGCATGTGGTACACTGAAGGGTAGATTGATAGTTTTTCATAAAGAAATAGTGTATAGAGTTAACTTTGAAGGGTAAATTGGTAGTTTTAATAAGAAATAGTGTAAGTTAACTTTGGAGAGTAAATTAGACGTTAGATTCACAATCTATATGAAATGTTAAGAGTTTATAGGCGAGAAAATGACGGTATTACATTCTAAAGTGTGTCAAGTGACTTAAGTTGACAAAAAATTGAATAAAATAGCTTTGAATATAACAGTAGGGATGCAATTAGCAATTTTTAATGAATTTAGACTTATTTTGCCGAAAAAATAATTCAGGGACCTAATTTTCACTGAGGTGTTAGTTCAGGGATTAAATCGGCACTTCATCCTATTTCAAAATAAGTAAATTTGATAGTCCATGTGGTAATGTACGTCACACCGAAACATTCATTAAATTTTAGGTTAATTAATTATTTGATACAAGATATGATGTGATTATTAGATAAGTTAAGTTATAAGCGGGCGCAAATTACTCGATGCGTTAAATTATGATCAATTAAAAGTAATTCGATCTCATCACGATAAGTAAGTTAAACTAGTCTATCAAAGATTATGGTTTATTTATGCATTTGTATCAATTTACTTTCCTATAATTGCAAAAGATAAATATCTTTCTCGACCCTTTTTCTAATACTTTACTCAGAAATAGAAGGGAAATTGTTCTAAACCTTGTTAACAAGGGAATATGATTCTCTCCGGATTCTCTTTGTGGAGATTCAGAGGATTAATCAATCATGTCCGTTCATCGTAAATCTTACGGTTATAAATTATTTTAAAATTTTAATTTAAAATTAGATATAAATAGTAGTACATAACGAAAATTGGCCATGAACGGACACGATTGATAAATAGTAGTACCCACAAAGAGGATCCGATGAGGATCCTTGTCGTTAACGAGGACCCTTTTTCTAATAATTTATTCAGAAATAGAAAGGGAAATTGTTCTAAACCTTGTTAATGAGGACACCATGACTACTTAAGAAATATAGTAATCCAGGATTAGCAAATTGACAGCAAGCCTAAACCTTTAGACTTATTTCTGCAACTTCGGATCGCTCGTCAAATTACAATTATCAAATCTCAAACCCTCCCCCAAAACCAAACCAAACCCAAAAGAACAAAAATTCAAAGACAATGCTCCTCTTGTTCCTCCAACAACCCAACTGACAAAAATCCCAGACAGGCAGTTGTGGTGGTTTTGTTTGTTGGGGTCTCATCATCTTCTTCTTCCTTCTTCTCACTCCTCTTCTAATGGTAATTGTCCAAGCTTCCAAGCTCAGCCTCCCAAACCCTTCTCTCTCCTCCCCTCCCCAAATAACTTCCCTCCAATTTGAACCCCATTCTCTCTCTCTAGCCCTCATGCACTCTGACTCCACTTTCTCTCTCTACCCCTCTCTCCCCTCCCCTTTTTCCCTCTCCTCCCTCCCTCCTCCCCAAACCCTAATTGCCCCTCCCTCATCATCCTCCACCTTCCTCCTTCTGCAAAACCCTAATTCTAGCCCCAACACCCAGACCCTCTTCATTGCCTCCGGCCCTCACAAAGGTGGGTCCCAGGTCCTGCTCAGGTTCTACATTCTGCAGAACCAGAAGCAATTCGTGAGGGCTCAAGTTGTTTGCACCCAGAAAGGGCTGAAATTTGATGGGAAATTGGGGGTTTTGGTTGATGCCCATCATGGGGTTTCGATTAAGCTTGCCGGGTCCGTCAATTTCTTCGCCACGTACTCAGTTTCGAGCTCACAGGTTTCGGTTTTTGCTGTGAAAGCAGTTGGCGATGACGACAATGGCGATGATGGGGTGGTTGTGAAGTTGATGAGGTGTGCTGTCATTGAGTGTTGCAAGCTCGTTTGGTCGATTAGCATTTCGTTTGGGTTCTTGATCCTAGGAGAAGATAATGGAGTCAGGGTTTTCAACTTGAGGCAGCTTGTTAAAGGGCGGGTTCGAAAGGCCAAGAATTTGAGCTCAAGTTCGAAAAATGAGGGCCGAAATTTGGGCTTGCCTAATGGGGTGATTGGTGACCAAGTGCATAGTGATTTGGGCGGTTGTGGAAATAAGCATGGAGGCAGCAAATGTGGTGGCGTTGAGGGGAGTTTGGAGATAACCTGCAGTGGTAACTTGTGTGCGAAGAATGATAGGAATTATGTTTCTGGTAAGTACGCGAATTCTGCATTTTGGTTTTAATTTTGCTGATCATACCTTTTTGCACAAAATACAATGCAAACGTTCTCTGTACATTTGATTACACATCCATTGCTCTTTGTTGAGTGGGTACTTAATAGAGTTGGATGCTGGAACTTCTAATCTAACATTTCTCAAGATGACAGCTTTATAGGTCTTCTAAATTATCGAGAACTTAACCAATTCCAATGGCTAACCAATAAGGATAGCTTAACACTCTGCTAAGTGATAACCATTAAACAATAAGGATAGCTTAACACACTTAAGTGCTATTCCCCCCCCCCGTGGGGCCCTTCCTTTTTATTCGAAGCTAATGATAGGCTTATTTAGGTAGTGTCTTGATAGTTTGAGCAATCCTCATTATGTGTATGGGATATTTGTGCAAGAAGTTGAATGTGTTAACTCATAAAGGCATAGGCACGGTAGAGGATTCAAAAGGTCATAATTATTCACTGTAGATTTTTCTTGGAAGTTTCAAACTTTCAAGGACTGCATATAAGTTTTATTGTTTGCATATGATGGAAAAGAGTAAACTTGGATATCTGGAAGGTTGTTGAAATCCACATTGGTGTTAACACTTTGGGAGTGCTAGGGTCAAGGTTTGATGGTGGGAAGTAATTCAGGTTTTCAGAATAGGGGTTTTTATTCGAAATCCAAAAAAAAGAAAGAAATGAGGTTAGCATTCCTTCAGTCCACGATTTTCAGTCATGAGTTAAATTAGGGTTCATGATGGTGAAAGATCGTATGCATAGGCATCCCCATAATGCATTAGAGTGACTATCTAGATATATTTTGTATATTAACTAGTCACTAAGATGTTGGATCCTCTAGTAAATTAGTGTACTTTCATATGCAGGAGCGTGTAAGTAAAAAGATATTGCCATCATGTGATCAAGTGAATGAATAATGTGGTTCTCAATTTTGATTTTATTCACGCAATCTGAAAGATCACGATTGGGATTTGAAGTGACCTACCATGATTGGCTTAACAAAACAGTCCTGTATTACCACATTGAATCTTGGTGTCTGGCTTTTTCGGTGTTCTTGCTACTATTAAAGTGTCATGATCACTTTGTCTTGAACCAATACAATATACCAATGGATCTTTATGTACATCCGATACCTTATTGATCCTTATGAGAAATTCGTGTTAATATGGTTGTACACAAACTCTTTCTCACAATGACTGGTCTATCACCAGCACGTTACGGCTTAATGTGGGAGGAGGGGTTGTATTGTAAACAAGATCTTTTCCTTTATATGTTGTAACTTTACTTGTAACATATCTATTCAGGTTACATTATTTAGGCCCGTCTCTTAAGCCTGAACTACTTGTAACTTATCTATGTGTTTATCTGTAATTTCCACTGACAAATTGTTTTTTAGGTATTTCTTTTTGACCAGGACATGGGTGCTACTCATATAAGCAGGGTGCTGTCCTTTGGTTAAAATCATAAGGATGCCTCTAGATGGTAAATCACTGATTAGAAAAGTAACTTAACTTTCTTATCATTGAATTGGAATCTGTAGCTCATAGACAGATTCTAACCTTGAACCCCTCGAAAATTCTGTACTTTAGGGCATATATAGTTCCGTAGTATGTTCATCGGATAACTGCACCTGTTCATTTTTAGATGGAAGTGACTTCCATTGATTCTTGGTTTTAGATTCATATGAACTTGTGTTGCCCTTAGCTAATTGACTAGTGTCTCTAACGCTGTGTTTAACCTTGCAGTCAAGCAGAGGTCTGTTAAACTGAACCAAGACTCTTGTGAAGAGGGAGTGTGTTTTGTGGAATTCAAGGGAAATGAGTTTGAAACCTCAAAATCGAAAAGAACGATACCAGCGAAGGCAATTTCTATTGAAGCACTATCCCCCAACAAATTTTTAATCTTGGATTCAGATGGAGGTTTACGCATTTTGCACCTCTCCAGTCCTGTAATTGGATCAGAAATAACTTCTTGCGTGCAGCAGTTGCCTCACATTATGAAAGTGCAAAAGCTGGCTGTTCTTCCTGATATAGATTCACGTATGCTTCTCCTACCGATTGCATTTTAAATATCTTTCATGCTTACATGTAGGAACACCGAAGGTCTTTTGGATTTGCAATATGGAAACAAAAGAAGTTGATCATCTTAATGTGTGGATAATTGTAGGGTGTAGCTTGGTTTGTATTTTTATGAATGAAACACTTAATGTTAAACTTTAGAGATAGATTCAACCATAAGGCTACTCTTCACTAACTCTTTGCCCTCTGAAACTTGGAAACCTGCCATCATTTTGCAGGAACTCAATCTGTTTGGGCATCAGATGGATACAATTCTGTGCAGATGATGTTGGCATCTGATGTGGATATTGCAGAAAATGAGAAAAATGACAGTGAAGAAAAGCTGATTCATGTCTCAGGTTTTCGTTGTCCCATAATTTACTCATTAAATTTGAAATCATGTCATATCTTTCTTTGTAACATCTCGAATAAAGATTGTGATATTGTTTTAATTTTATCATCAGTGGAGGTCCAAACTTGTTCATCAAACATTTGGACCCAATGATCCCCTAATTGATAGTGTCGTTTGCATTTTATTTACCGTATAATTTGAAAGTCGGGGTCATGTGCTCCTTATTGTTTTTTAATTTTTCAGTATTTCACACTTAATTCTTTTTTCTGTGCTAGTTCTTCTTTCAGTTTTTGCCAGCGAAAAAATTCAAGATCTTATTCCTATGGCTGCAAATGCTATTTTGATTCTTGGACAAGGTATGTGGTTTTTTTTTTCTTCTCCTTGTACTTTAGATATTACTTTATATGCAATAAGTATTGCTGGATTTGAAATATAGATAAAAGGCTAATCGTCATATGTGATTGCATTTTATCCCTCTTAAGCAGGAAGCTTGTACACATATGCGATTTCTTGAAGTTGCATAGTTACGCCCACCTTTTCTAATTGGTGAGCAGTTTGTCTTGAACCTATTCACTCAAATATATATTTTTTTCTTCTGTGGCTGTAATATAAGCTGGTTTCTTCTCAGGACTTCTGAATTCCAAGCTTAAAGGAGCTCTGCCAGTATGATTGTGATCCTGGGGTAATGTTCTCAGGACTCGGAAACAAGTTGTCATGTCTACTCTGTATTTTAGTATGGAGTCTTAACTCATCTTTGATTTCCATGGTACCTTGCATTGTCTGTATTACCAAAGTCAGGAGTTGCAGTTTCCCCTTTACTCTAAAGTGATAAAGACTTTGAGAATGCTGAGCTGTTGAAGGTATGCACTGTCAATTAAATTTTTCATAATTGGAAAGATCAAAAGAAGTTAATTCAGACAATGGGCTGTGGATTTCAATGATAGTTTGCATTCATTTGCTACATGGTAGTGTAGAGATCATATAGGTTGACTCTTGTTTTTCTGCTAATGTAAAAGTGTTAACGGTGGAGTCTAAGTGAGTCCGTGAGGGGTCAAAGGGTTTTCGGCCAAAGTAGCCATTCTAGTCTCAAATACTTGTGTTTGGATTTAAGAGCTTGTGTTACCTGTAACCGATAACAAGGATTCAAGAAGGTTGTGGACTGGTCTTACTTTAATCTGGTATTGGATTCTTAAATGTTTGCTGTCGTTGTGTGGTGTGCATCACTACTGGATGTGTGCATTATACAGTTGAGATCATTCAATCTTATCAAATCTTTTCCACTCCATTTTAGGTGGTATGGAATTGGGACCAGTTGCGTGCCTGCCATTGCTTTCCGAATTTTTAAGGTTGATTCTTTCAGCAACTGAAAGCTACTTCTGTTGTTCAACCTAACTCCAGGAGCTACAAGTTTGTCATATGTCAATGTATTCGCTGGTGGTTCTTTTGTTTTGCCTCATGTCGAGCGTGTCTCTATTCCGAGGTTTTCGACTGGAGAACTGAAGTGCATTCGCCAAGGGCAAAAAAAGCTATGAGACGGCTGGCAAGGTCTGAGACTGATGTGGATGAAACTCCGGACTTTACGAGACTTTCAGTTCGTAAAGCTTGCAAGGTCTGTAATAACACTTCTAACTTCGCAGTTCTCACCACATATTGACTCTGCGTAATAACGCTTTTTGTTGAACATTATGCTTGCGATTGTCTAGTACTGCTGTTGATGATATGGAAATGGAAAATATACTAGTGTTCATCAGCATTAGTAAAACCCCCACTTCCTTTCTGTGAACTTGCAACTGAAATTCTACTGTGGCGGTATCTCAACTCAAACTAGCATATTCCTGTCTTTAATTTTTCTGCATGATAGTGCTTGATTAATTTGGAATAACGTCATAGCAACGTTGTCGTTATTGGCAAGTTTCTCTCCTTTGTGTGAGACCTTGCCATTCACAGGTGAAATTTCTCTGGAAACAAATGTTTTTAAGTGTTGGATTTAACAGACATCTTTGACTTACAAGGACGGTAATTACCTTAGCCAAAAAAGAAAATAAACGGACAATAATATCCAGATAAGACCAGATTATTTCCTCCTGCTTCCTCCTCTCGAAATGCGCAGTGAAAGCTTTAGAGATGAAATGTGGGGTGGTGTTTGGTGGTTTGGACTGCACCTGAAACCTACGTTGCATACACATCAGACAAAACTGACGACCATGATGATGAGGGTTCCAGAGGGGGTGGGGCCCTCTTGATCCCCATAATTTGAGGATAGCTTGAAGAGGGAAAGGGAACCTCTCTGGATCCCTTCTTTCTAATCCATCAAGTTCGGAAATCCGAATCATTGAAATTTGATCGAACAGTTAAAAATAGGGACTCACTTTAAAAGTTTTAATAACTTTAACCGTTGAATCAAATTTCAATGACCTAGATTTCTAGACTTGATGGATTAGGAGGAAGGTATCCGGATAGGATCCATTTCCCTTGACGAGGGATGATGAGGATCTCGACACTCACATGACATGGAAATTCACAGCCACACAACGCACACGCACAGAGAGACGTTCCCTCTCTCTCTCTCTCTCTCTCTCTCTCTCTCCAAGACACACACACACACACAGTCTGCTCTCCAGTTCTTTCTATCCACACTTTTTTCTTCTTTCCATCGAGATCCAGATCCAGGTCCAGGGCAGACCGAAAGCAACCCCACATTGTTATCTGCTTGCTTGATCAACTTATTTGCTGTTTTTAAAAAAAACCATTTCCCCAGAAAATTATAAAAAAAACCGGATGTGATTTTAACATTTGCTTTCATATATCACAAGTTTTATGCACTCTCATAATCTCATTGGTCTAAGGAGGTCTAAGGAGGTAAATAATAGGCCGATATTTGCACTATGTAGGATAAGATATATTCTGCTTGGTCATATTTTTCTGCTATAAAAATTCTCTATAGGCTTTCTGTACTTCAAAGGGACGCGTCGCTAATGTTGTTGAGAATATATCAGTAACATTTATGCATGCTTTATTGGCTACAGTAGTATCGATACATTATTAATGATATATTGCTTAGGCTTCTTGATCTGGTATCCCCGCACATTCATGATATCTACATTCAATTGTGCCTCGGAGACAGTCGAAGCATGCCCGTCCAGTGTGCTGCTTTCACGACATGCTTTGGTCTGGAGTGTCTTCCGATGTTCTTCTAGCGCCAGAAGAAGTTGTGTCCATCCCGGACATATGCCATGTCCTCCAATGACGACATGTTCTTAATAAAATACGGACTCACGTTCCATAGCCATACTACTTAGAGTTAAACATATACGTTTTTACCACCAAACAACAATGTTTGACATAGGCAAGTTCCTCATCGATCTGGATTCTCTCCCCTTTCATTTTCTCCTCCTGTTCCTCTCCTCTTATTTGAACACTTAAAATTAAATCACATCGTCTTCTTGATTTACCTTTACGTAAAGAGAGAAAGAAGAAAAAAACTGAGAGAGAGAGAGAGACCCAACTCCATCCCTCACTCGTAGTTGCTCAACTAGGCAATCCCAAATCCCAATAATTCCATAATTTAAAACCCATGTTACCCCTATGCCTATGCTCACCTGATTGAATTCAATTTCCTGACACTTCTCTGTCAAAAAGTTAAACACATTCACACAAGTAATCAAATCACATCTCCCCTGACTTCACTCCCAGCGGGCAGCAGTTTCCCAGATGGGGAAAGTTGGGTGCACTAAATAATGCACTCGCATTTTCAAATGCTAAATTTGGTTGAACTGTTTGATACCAAAAAATTCAACACCATAGTACTATTTGCAATGCTAGTCCTTTCATAAAGCACAACTACAAACCAAAATTGCTTACCCTATGACCCCACATTCCAGTGGTTATATATGAATTTTGAGATTCTTTAGACCAATTATGTTGTCAGTTTTGCACACGTACATCTCTCAAATCTTTGGCTCTTCGCAGAGAAGTGGTGAATTGTCATCTTTCAACCTTTGCATTTGGTAAAAAATCCAATAGAAGCATGGGAAAACTATAGTCTGTGTAGGAAAGATTATCTCTTTCAATTAAGATATAGTCTGAGCGACGTCACTCGTCCAATAAATGTTTATCACGTGTTTAAAAAGTAAATCACTTGTCCTGCCACTTGATGAATTGGTGACATGATTGTATCTCTTTGGCCATAGGAGTATTTTTCTTTTCAAATGACGAACTGTTGATGTTTATCAGTAATATGTCGATATCACTGTGGCCAACAAACATACAAACATGTTATATGTACTTTTTTGACAATATCAATGCACGTATTTTCTTTTGAAAAACACCCTAAAGAATTTACCCTCGATTCAAGTATTTGAAGTTATAGAACTCTGTATAATTTTGAACAGGTAAAAATATAATCTTTAGTCTCAAAATTTGTACTGCAGTCTGCAGCTTTTCCCTTCGCGCTTTCTTGTTTTTGGTCGAGCTCTTTTGGAAGGAGAAAGCGAATGAATTTTTACCCTTTATGTGCGTGTGTTAGTGTATCATTGGCAGCCAAAGCGGCAATACTTATTTCATGTGCTACTCTTTTTTATTTGAGCGATATTCTAACTTAACCAAAATTACACTGGTGCAATTCAAACTTTGAAGTCACGTTGTTTTAGCCAAATTGCTTACGTCCAAGCCTGTCGTATGCCTGACATGTTTAATCCCACACAAATATAAAACTCACTTAAACAACATCTTCCCACAAACAGAAGCACATATTACAGAATTTGGAAGTCTGCATGTTTTCATGCTTACTAATTATAAAACTCAAACCCCTTAAAAGAAGACCATTCCAAATTGAGAAGTCAGAAGAAGGAAAAGCTCATTCCATTTGATCTCCACCATGGAAGACTCACCATACGGTTCGAGAAGGAGAGACGAGCCGGAGTTCAACCTGAGAGAGTGGGCTGTGAAGGCCAGAATCAGCCGCGAAAACCCGAAGTCTAGAAGGTTTTCGGCTTCGTACATTCGAAGCTTCAGAGAGGACACAAGGTCTTTCAGATCAAACATTACAATCTCCAGCACTGCTTCTTCCCCTGGCTATAACTTAAGAGGTACCCTTCTCTCTGCTTGACTCAAGGCCGAGTTTTTTAATCCACCATTTCTCATAAAAAAAAATAACAAAAAAAAAAAATCCTCCTTTTTGGCAGATGAAATCGACCCGGCAACGTACTCATTCACCACAGCCCTCAAAGGTACGAAATCATGATCGTGAAAGCATGTTGTTAGTTCAAATTCAAATTATTATATACAGCTCAGAAATTTTTTGTGCATGACGTTTGGTCTTTATTAACGTTCTTAAATAACAAAGGAAGATAGATGTCGATTCCAAAACCAGACTAATATAAATTTTCTATGCAGAACGTCTCATCTTTATTATTGCATTCTTTATTAAAAAGCAGACGTTTGTTCAACAGGCGGACTAATATACAAGATTTTGTGTTGTTCCTGCAGCGTTGCAGGAAAGGTCCGCTCATCACAGTTGGGAAACGTCATCACCGGAAGGGTTTTCTTTGAATTCAAAGTGGAACGAAGCAGAGAAATACATATGCAACCCTCTGTCAGGGCAGGTTCCAATGGAGTGTTTATCTGCAAAAACACTTAACGGAAGATCGTTTCTTAACGTAACGAATCGAATCACAATGTCTGCACCTCTTGTTTACTCTTCCCACTCGAGACCAATCCATACAACCAACATTGCCAAGCCTTTTTCTAATCCTACAAAAGAAGATTTGGCTCGTCAATTTCCAATTCCAGGTTCAGTCATTTTTCTGTCTTTTCACACCTCTTATTATTTTTGTATTTTGCTTTTTCTGGTATTGCTTTTTTCTTTCACCAATAGCTGTTTCACTTCAAAGTTCAGCGATACAAAAATGTTTGGTAAAAATAAAATGTTTTGCTTATTTTAAAAGTAATAACCTTCCGAAGCTGCTTTAATAAAAAAACGGAGTTGAGATTTTAATAAATATTTTTAATTCTTGTAATACCCTCGTTAATTTTTAAAAATGAGATAACACATTTTATCATTGGAGAACAAAGTGATCACCACCTACAATTACAAACCCCAACCTCTTACATCACCACTGCCATTACCACCACCATTGTTACCACAATCGCGCCACCACCATTGCCACCACAACCACAACCACATTTCTAGCCAACGTTGCCGCCCCTACCACCATTGTTACTTTTGCACCCAAACCACCACACCCGATTCTTGGCACCACCACAACCATCACAACCACTGCCCACTATCATGTCCATATTTGTCATTATATATAATTATATCGCTTTTACCCCACTTTTCATCTTCGCAACACTTTTAAACATATAGTTTATCAAACACTCAACTGTTTTATTTTACATTATTCTTAAACCGCAGAAAAAACAATTTTAAGAAAAGCACTTTTTGAAGAAAAAAAAAACACAGCAATCTAAAACTAGCCTTTATTTAATTCAAAGGCCCAATATAAACGAGGTGTGGAAAAATCACTTCATTTCTCATAGAATGATAATTACAATTTTCAATCACAATTTATTTTTAATGCAGAGAAGCAAATAGATGGAACGAGAGATGTGGGAACTCAAAGCACTCCTCCTGATTTGAGTTCAAGTAGTTGTCCTAGCTCTACTTCAACCCCTCCGTTCGTAGTGAGATCGTCAAATCGATTTCGAGGAGGAGATTCGTCTAAAACAAGTGTAAAATCAAAATCTGATGAAGAGGTATGTTTTTGCTCATATTTGTAACAAAATGCCAAAGAGTTAGCCATGTTGTAGGTTTTTAAGACTAATGATAGCGAAAAAAGCACAAATAGAACCGATTTTACAAACTGTTTAAGATTAGAAGGACAACATGTATACATTTTATTGCTTGTTTATTGTCTTCGCATTGAATATTTTATTAAAAATTTGTGACCGATTACATGATATGCATTTGGGATGCCGGCAGCGTTTCTCGTGTTTTTAATTAATGATGTATTTCTGAAGATGGGAAAACTAAATGAAGGTCGGTTGGTGTCATAAAAAATAGAGTATTCCCTTCAAGGTGGGGGACTAGCAGATTGAATTGGTCCCTATTTGGTTTTATGTGCTTTCCAGCACATAAACTCTCTTCTCGGAATATCATTTTGCCTGCAATAAGAAAAGAAAAACTTTGGGTAGGGTAAGCTGTCACAGTGTGTCTGACCGTGTGCATTAGGAGTTGTATTCACAATTTCACATGGAATCGAATAGTATCAAATACAGTTAGACTCGTCCTTTTGTAATATTACATGATTATTACGTGACATTACATTATTAATATGTGATATTGATAACCGAATTATCTCAAGTGTAGATAAGTTTCTATCCTCTCTAAGTTGCAAGACAATTTGCATGTCCACCACCACTTTGCTTTAACTTTTTGCCTTGAATTATGCAGGAACGATGTGTTCCGTTTTTACCGGATTTGGATCTCATCCGGATTCAAATTGTGGGGATTCTAAGAATCCTTACATTTTAGCCATTCATTGTGCATCGTGCGGTTAGAAATCATTTGACATTTTTTATTTAAAATTAAATACAAATAGTACTTGACGAAAACTTATCGCACGATATACAATGAATAGCTAGAATGTGAGGATCCCTATAATCCCACAAAGTGAATTCGGAGAGGATCCTCTTCCTTTTTACCACCACCTTTTTGTTTTTGTGTGGAAACCCTGAAGATTCTTTCAGTGCAAATGTTAAAAAGGATTCTTCACTCCCCCCACTTGATCTATGGGGTTCTCACTTAACCAACAGGATCCTCTCTGAATCCTCTTTGTGAGAATCCTGAGGATTCGTGAATCGTGCTCTCAGTTTTTATCATGTACTATTTGTGTTTAATTTTAAATAAATAAATTTAATATGATTTCTGACTGCACGATGTACGATGAACGGACACAATTAACGAATCTCCGGAATCCTCACAAAAAGGATATGGATTCCTCACTAAAAATGCCCCATCACTTATTTATTGGTTCATCTTTTTGGAAAAGATGGTCATGTGTTTCAGGGTTTGTAACTTGATAATATCACTGTTCAAGTGCAAATTTGTTGGGAACCAGATCCCCTCTGGACCTAAATAAACTGAGCCTAAGGATCAAAGGATCCAGGCCGTTGAAATTTGATCCAACGGCTACAATTATTATATCTTTTAGAGGGCCACTCTGTTTGTAGTCGTTGGATCAAATTTCAACGATCCGGATCCTTTGCTCAGGAGGCTCAGTTTATTTGGGTCTGGAGGGGATCCAGTTCCAATTTGTTGCATCTTTGGACTAGGTGACTGAGTCATGTCCTTTCAAACTTTTTGCTAGGGTTTGTGATCATCAACTTGTACATGTTGTGATGGAGATTGTCATTTGAGGGTGTCTGAGACAGAAGAGGATTCGTTCCGGACCTTAGTGTCTGGAGCCTCCTCATCAAGGCATATGGGGCGTTGATTGGTGTGCAAGTCAAATCAAGGCCGTTAATTGTGTGTGGTGGGCCAAAAAAATGAATTAATGGAGACTGTTGGATTCATTTTCTGCGGCCCAAATGATTTGATAAGGAGACTCCAGACACTAAGATCCGGAGCGGATCCTCTTCCGTCTGAGACCATGTGATTTACCATGGTGACTGATGGTTGCACAAAGTGACACTAGTCGACTCTAGCTATTGACCTAACGCTACACTTCATTTGAAATTGTTAGTCTCCATCTAGCCCCAAGCAACCATGATATATTCTCGTATCTCTATGTCAATTATTACGTAATATAATTGATGAGTGAGATAGATAGGAATCTCCATATTAAGTTTTTCTTCCAAAATCAACTAAATTTTGCACCATCCAAATTTAGGTCAAGCACAAACTAGAGCCGTCCCTGATATTTTAAGTGCGAGAGAAACTAACTAGGTTAAAGGGGTTTCTTTTTTTTTTGGTTAAGAAAGGGGTTTCTTTTTTCATATACCAGAAGCTTCTTGTTGCTTTATTTTATATTACTTTCCTTATCAAATTACCAAATATATAAAGATGCAATTGAAAATAAAAGGAAAGAGATTTTATGTATGTGGCTACATAAAATGCAGGTGGAAGTGAAAGATACAAAAGAAGAAACAAAAAGAGAAAAGGAAAAGCAAAAGTGCAGGCAAGGTGGGTGCTTGTCATGGATGAGAAAAAGGTACAGAGAGAAACATAAACCTAAAAACAAGAAGAATAACTTTCTTTCTCATCTGAATCTCAAAGGGTGCTGAGAAAATTAAATTATTATCAGGAGCTGGAATTATTAATATGGTAAAAAAAGAAGAAAGAGAAGTGAATATTTGCAGGGTGAAAGCAGAGATTCTCTGTGTCTTTTGAGAAATCTTTTGCAGAGAGGAAGAAAAAAGAACAATCCATCAATGTATTATTATGTTTATGTTTTATGTGGTAATACTTTGAGTCACTGATGATGTTAACGTTTTTGTTCTTGTTATGTTCAAATTGGCTGACAGCTTTGGGCTTCACTTATGCTTTTTGTTTGTGCGCTTTTGAATAGGATTCGAAATATGAAGATCTTGGAGTAAATATTTTAATCTTGGGAAATTAAAGGCTAAGTCGTTTTTCAGTGCGGTTAACTATTATCTAATTTATTGATGACAGCATCAATCATATTGATTGCATATCGACATCATCTCAAAGTATTAATAGTATCAACAACGCATGTGCGACATGTTCACATTTTAATAAGTATACTTAGCCACAGTGAGAAAACCGTTTTAAAGATACGTGGGTGGGATAAACTTAATATAACTTTCATCATCATTGGTCATCCAGTCGTGTAACAATTTGCATGCCAAAAATTTTTTGAAAAGAACGAGGTTACGAAGATGAAAAATGGAAAACCTAGACAATTCCAGAACTATCTTATAATGATAGTATATCAAGTTTACGATCTCCGTCACGTGCAGGCTCATCCTGCACGTAGAGACTGGAGAGGAACATTAGAATAAGAGATAAATATATAGGTGCGTTGCCCCATCCTACACCAGCAAGCGCCCAAAGACGCGGAGAATGAGAATATAACTGAAAACCACTTTCAAAAACGTCTCGGATAACCATCTTAGACAACCACTAGTCCCACAAGCTTACAAGAGAGCGGGCAAACAATAGAAGAAGACTCGAAATAGCCAAAAGAAAAACAACAAACTGAAGAAGTTGGCTACCGAGATGAGTAAGCAGAATTGAATTTGAAGCTACCGAGATGAGTAACAACGACTTCAATTTTGCTCATATTTCCGATTCTCTCTTCAAAAATCTGTGTATGATACAATAAAGCTTTTGCCAACTGAGTCTAAACAAAAGTTTTACAAATTACAAGTGACAAAAAGCTGCGTAATATGAAATACTACAGAGCAGCGTTCAATCAAACTATAATACATCTCTTTTTTTTACAACGGTGATGCAGAAGGGTTAGCGTTGGAGTTGGAAATAAGTCGGACTTCGTATAGATCATTCTCTCCCTTCCCTGCACCAGAAAGTAAGTATTATTCCAAAATGTTCGGCACAAGTGAAATTCAGATTGTTGAACCCACAGGTTTCTAGTTTTACAAGTTCGAAAATTTTCATTGGACTTGACGCATTTAGGAATAAAACTCACCAACTTCAGCTGTGATTCCTGGTCCGAAGAATGAAGTAAACTTAGCCTAGAAATGTCAGAATTCGATTAATCAGTATGCAGTATCTTTTTCTCAAAATGCAAGGTCAAATAATTTAGATAAATGCGACTATTAACAGGTGCGGCGGGACTCTGTAGACTCATAATTCTTTACCTGTCTTTGTTCAAAATCTGACAACTGCAGAGCTTTTGCCTCAAACACCAGGACTAGAGAGTATCTACCATCTCCGGTGACCTAAGAACATACGATCATAATTTGAGATAGCATTAGCGGTCGGGAAATAATGGTCGGTCACACTTTGATACAAAGTAACTAATAGCCTCACCACAAATTGAAAGGATTAAAACCTTAAGGATATTACAAATGGTTGAGGTTCTTTAAGATGCAAGATACTTCAAAAATAATTGAGCAATCAATACATGTCATCAGTCTGCTCTTGTATGCAATATTTAGGAAAGAACAAATTCTACTTTCATATAAATTCCTGAAAGAGTTTTATTTAGTGGAGGGTAATCAAAAGGATATTACAAGTGGCCACAGAAGTTGCCGTTTGCTGATACATTTCGACACAAAAAAAAAAAAAAATATTTAGTAAACTCGAAAGTTTATGCACTTGAAACCAACTGCTGGTGAGAAGCATACCTCTTCACGAATACTTTGGAGAGTAGGTGCACTCCTCCGAGCAATTCCTCCACCCTGAAAGGAAAACCAGGTAAACGAGAAGATGTTAAGCACAAAACAGTGCTTGAAGCGTATATTCTTTAATGAGGCCCTCAGGGTAATTGTGCACTGAGCATAAGATTATCAACATCCAAAATTCTTTTAAAAGTGAAGTGTTGTGATGACAAGTCGCTTCCAAAAAGGTATACGGAAGGCCAAACATTTCTTTCACTCTCACAGAACATTCCGAAACAAATGAAAAGATGTCATAGAGTTCTTGTATTTACATGTAAAGCAGATAACGCACCTGACCATACTGGAAGATTCGTTTCAACGCCTCATCCAAATGCTGCTCATCTCCATAACGATACCTCGTAACATCATTCCTCACCTAAATCCATATATCATAACATTTGGGTAAAATAACAAAAAAGAAAAACCACGAATTGCATGCATCGGACATTCATAGAAGTGATCAACTCTATCCATTTATGGACTTAGAACTAACCCCAAAGTTCAGAGGGGTTGATCATATTTCCCCAACATCCTATTCTATATTTTAATGATATTGATTCTCAAGTACTATTTTCTTCAAAAGATCCTTTTCCAATCACCCCCCGCCTTCGTTCAAAATTGTTATGAAGAATCACAAGAAGAAACTACAAATCTTGCCCAAAACTGCAATCACCTCAATATATATGGGATAATACTAATAATGAACACGTTACTGGCACATACAGTCCAAGGTTTTTGAGGGTTGATGCAATAAATTTACCACACCTTATATAAACCATTACAACATCTACTTTCTTACATTACCACGTCTTTTATGTCACGAATGAGGCAGTTCAATCTAAATACCTGTGTAAGGATTGGGGTGGCACTTGTTTCCCTTAATTGTAGCGCATCCAAATAAGTCAAGCATGGCACTGGCTTTAGTTCTGCATACTGCAAAACCGAAGAAACGGAACACTATGATGCAAATAGATACACAAAATACTTCAAATCACGAAATAAACAAAGCCGAAGTTTGTCTAAATAGCAGAGCAAGAACCTAGGTGTGAACTTGTTTTGAGAATCAAAGCAAATTAACTAGACAAAACGTTCATGAAACAAATCAACATCTACTAATCCGCATCATCAAACAGACAACATTGAAGCTGGCAGTAGCCTGCATTATAACTTGTACACAAGATAATGGCTTTGGTAATTAGTGTTACCTTGAAAGCCATACCAATGATTGCAAGAGGGAAGCCGTATGTGAGCATCAACGCCGACCATTCGGACCCAGGAAGGATATTAAAATACGCTCCGAAACCATACCTGTTCGAAATCCGTCACAAACACATGAATCAATTACGAGAAAATATGTAAGAATCAAAATATGCTTCAAAAGTTGACAAACTTGATGCTGCGATTAAGTACGATTAAGTACTCACGACAAGAGTGAAACCCCAACACCCAGACCAATAACCCCAAACGAAACCTGCAAACACCACACAAGAAAAAGTACATGATACAAGTATACATATTCATATCTACATAAACAACGTATATTAACATCCTCAAATCTTTCCAAAAATATGCACGAAATAGGACTGGTTATATTTCTTTTTTATAAAAAGTAATACTGAATGGACACTAAACGGACAATAAAGTGACACTACACTTGTTTATATACAGCTCATTGTCTGTGACATATCCCATCAATTATATTTTTGTTTTTAAAGTTTGCAACCGGTTTTATCTCTGCATATTTTGTTTCGCAGACGACTGGCACGTACCTCTCGCACGTGTGTGAATGAAATAAGAGGAAGGTAAAGAAGAGCAGAAGGTACCTTAGCAAGGGAGAACTGGTCGTCGGGAACGATGGCTTTGCCGGCGGCAGAGGAGGAGGTGACGGTGGAAGGCTGAGTGGAAGAGTCGGCGGCTCTCGGGATGGTCAGTTTGGGCTTCGACTTCGAGAGTTGGTGGGCTCTGCGTCCAATGGGATCCAAGTGGATGAGGAAGCTGGTGATGGGCCTTGATGAGGATGAGGCAGTGGTATGGTGGCGCAGAGAGAGAAAGCGGCGGCGGTTGACGTCATGACGGCGGCAGGAGCTGCTGCTTCCTCTTGCAGTTGCAGTTGGAGTAGATAGTGCTTGCGTTGCCATTGGATTCTCTCTCTCTCTCTCTCTCTCTCTCTCTCTCCCCTTCCTCAAAGATTCAGACTTTGAGAGAAAGCTTCAGTAGTTTTGCTGGCTACTCCCAACCGCCAAATTTCTGATTACGTGTTCTCATGTTATCCATTTTATTTTGCTTTTTTAGATAACTTGTAAAAATACAATTTTGACCACAAATTTAAAAATACTTATGAATAGAAAAAGCATTTTTTGAATTATTTTTCTACCTTCTAATAAGAGCACCCAGTAACAAAAAAAAATACGGAAATTTTAACAAAAAGATCCCGGTACTGTTTACTTTAAAGAAAAATCATATTTTTACACTAAAAAATCAATCCTGGTACTATTTAGTTTTACCCTTTATTTTTTTCGTTAAAACTCTAAGTTTTCAAACTCTTTTAATTAGTTTTCCTAAAAAAATATTATGAACTCAATTGTTTTATACCGCAAAATAGTCATGAACAAATGAAAAAAACTTCAAGACCTGACCAAGAATTCGAGATAGATCAAGAGACATGAAAATCATTTATATAAGTTCCAAAAGCTGTTCAGAAATAACCATGACCAATGCTCATCCCATAATTTACATTTCCCACTACAAAAAAATTATGAACCAACTATTCACTACTGATACTACGATCTAGTGATATTTCTCTTCACTTGTGAGTGACTAGTTCTATGTTCGTATCTCGTGAATAACGAGTTCACTGCCAATTTATTTTCTCACACCTATACCTATATCGTTGTATTGAAAAATAACTATTAAACTTTCATAACCACAATCTGAGGCAGCGCGCCAATTTTTCAAGATCACTTCCCCTTCGAATCAGCAATGTCGTAAAGAGCGAAATCCGAACTAGGAAACATCTGGCTCTTTCATTTCAGCACCATAAAGAACCTGTTTTCAACAGAAGGAGCTCCATCCCATGTTCCCGTATCTGTACAATACTGAAAAGTAAAATTAGAACATCGAAATAACTCGTGAACAGGAAATCTACACATTGTATTTGGCACAGTTAAAGCTAACCTTGAAGCAATATATCTTCACCAAAATCGCCTTTCAGTTTCCATAAGGCATGGCCATCAGCATCCACAACATAAGGCTGTATTCTAACAGAGCCTCCCATATTTCATTGCCTATAAAATAAGTCAAAACAATTTTAACACGAGCATATATAACAAGCACATGAAAAATACGAAAGCTTAGTAACTAGCAAAATGATAACCAGATTTCCATGAAAACCCAAAACATTAAAAGAAAAACATCAATTAATAGAAAAAAGAAAAAAGAAAAAAAAGGGGGAAATTGAAAAGCTGAAGATACTCGAATTGGAACTTACTTTCCGGTAACATGGCTATTACTGCTTCAAGAACCTCCATGTGAGCTCGAGCTGCCTCACTTGTGATTTGCGAAACAATGGAGTCGGATTCTGAAAGTTGGACAGCATCGCCACTGTTTGCAGTGGTCCTCTTAGCTATCTCCTCCTGCATATATATGATTTAGTTAAAAAACACAACCCCTTGTTGGCTCCAAAATATGTTTGCCTCTCAAAAGCTTGCCTGGTTTTTCACATTACCTTATCTTTAGCATTAGCAATTTTTCATTTGGCGTCCCTTTTTTGTTCGACAGACCTTTCATTTTGCTCTTCATTCCATCCACTCGGTCTACTGGAGAAAAGATTGAAAAGTTATCGCCACTCGTAAATCTAAACAGCACAATTACAAAAATTGATTATTCACATATTATGTATCTTCTACTTACTCAGAGTCGTGAGCCTCATCATATCCATCACCGCCTCCACCAAAACACTCCGCGGGCAGTTCCATCATCACAAGGTCGACCTTACAGACCCCTAACGCAGAGATCAGTTCTAGAGACCTAACGAAAATGAAGGTGGCGGAAATCACATGAATTACCTACTGAAGTACTTATGCATAAATGTAATGTACAAGGTAGAGTTCTTACACCTCACGGAAAGCAACGTCCAAGCTATTAAGGGTACAAATGTAATACAGTTAGTAATATAGTTAGGTAGTTAGTATTTGGTTAAAGTAGTTAGGATTTCTTTATAAACATATGTGTAATCTTCATTCCTTTAGTTTTATATACAAATCTTATTTCTCTCTCTAAACTCTCTCTCTCTCTCTCTCATCTCTCTGTTCATCTTTTCTGTTCATCCTTTCTCCTTGTTTTTCCCTTCAATTCTCAACCATTGCAATGTAGTTAACATGGTATCAGAGCCACCAGGCTCACGCCTTTGATTCTGGTGGTTCCATTTCCCATTATTTTTCATTTGTTTCTAGTTTAGTTTCTCTTCAAATTTCCATTAGATTTTCGGTGCTTCCGCGATTGTTGTTGGGTTGATCGTTCTTGGGGCAGTAGTGTTGCGGCCTTGTTGACGACAGCCTTGCCGTCGAGCTACTCGATTTTGGCTGTGCAGATAAAGAACTGAGATCCGTTGGTTCCGTTCGTCTTTCCGTTGCAATGTTAATCGTCTTTCCGCTGCAATGTTAATGGATGCTCTGTTCTTGATGAAGATTTGCTACCTTGGTTGAAGTTTTCTGTTCAAGTTCATGGGTGTTTCTGGAGAAATCAACTTGGTGCACTCCAAGTGTTTGATGAATTGTGTCAGCCAATTGCCAGAGTGTTGAATCTTGAAGTCTTTCTATTATATCATATTTGTTAAAGGCCAATTGCCAAAGAAGGTTTTGTGCGTTGCTAACCGGTCGCTTGAGGCCATTGGAGTAAGACCCATATCCCAAAATTGGTACTTTTGTTTTGAGGAGCCTAAAGAAATTTGTTTTGGGATTTTAGCTTTTCTTTTGGGGGGATATTTGAAGAACGGTGTACTAGTCAGGTGCCCAGCTCAGAATTATCATGTGAAGGATCTGCAGATTTTGGTATGGTTCTCTGCTTCTTTCCTCCATATGCAGTGTTGGTGTGAATTCTATATGATTTGTTGGTGTTTTGACAGAGCAACAGTTTGTGCACTCCAGCTGTTTGATGATTTGTGTCAGTGAGTATTTCCTTTGTTAGATGATTGGTGTTTGTTTTCTTACTCCATTAAAGGCCAATTGCCGGAGTATGAAATCTTGATTGAAGGCCGATTGCCAAATCTTTTGTTTCTTGTTCCCTTTCTTCATTGAAGGCCGATTGCCGAAGAGGGTTGTGTTTCTTGATTTTTGTAATTGCAAAGCTTGTTGTTTGTTTCCTCCACAAGGCTGATAGCCGGAGTGAAAAGTTCTGTCTCAGATATTGTGTGTTACTCCTTAAAGGCCGATAGCCGGAGTAAAGTTCTTGAAAAAAAATCTTGTTTGTTGTTATTGTCTGCAACTCCATTAAGGCCGATTGCCAGAGTGCAGTTCTTGTTGAAATATTGATTACTAATTCAGGGTTGATAACATTTGAAGCAGAGAAGATACTCATTTGAAGCAGAGAAGTTGCTGATGTCTGACAAAAGTACTTTGAATACTGATTTCAGCTTTTGGAAGATTGGCGTCCCTAAACATGGGAAATAAGGGTGGTGTTTCTATTTGTGATGATACTGTGAAATTGGTTGATTGGATTTCTGATTGTCAAAATGTCTATGTTGAGAAGAAAGTTTGAAGTAGCAGATTTCCGACATATGCAATGCATTTTAATTTAGCCGTTCAATCGAAAATGGTGACGTTGATTTTTTAAGTCCTGGTGGCCTGGAAATGAACATAAGCAGGAGCTGTTGATGGGTCTGATGCTCAACTGAGAAGTGATTTCATCAAAAGCAGCTTTTGAAGTTTCAAGTGAAGGCAAGATGGCAGAGTCGAACAATATTGAAAGGTTAACTACCAACAACCAGTTTAAAAGAAGGCAATCAAAGGGTAGCTGAATGCAAGGTTTTCTGCCATATTGTTCTTGACATGGAATGAATTCGAGGTGGATGAAGTGGGATTGCAAGATTGCAGATGGTTCATCTCTGTGTTCTGTTTTTCTGGTTTCGTAGCAATGATTGCAGTTGTTCTTCCAATCTCAAACTGGGTTACCCCAGTTGAGATTGAGGAGGAGTATTAAGGGTACAAATGTAATACAGTTAGTAATATAGTTAGGTAGTTAGTATTTGGTTAAAGTAGTTAGGATTTCTTTATAAACATATGTGTAATCTTCATTCCTTTAGTTTTATATACAAATCCTATTTCTCTCTCTAAACTCTCTCTCTCTCTCATATCTCTCTGTTCATCTTTTCTGTTCATCCTTTCTCATTGTTTTTCCCTTCAATTCCCAACCATTGCAATGTAGTTAACACAAGCTCAGAAGATGGAGGTGTAATACGTAAGCAAGAAAGTAGAGGATAGAAGGCATATGCCCTCTTCAATTATGCAATAGATGGCTTATAAACAGGCTAGATTAGAATGGTTTTTCCTATATATCTTCCTTTTGTTTAAATTCCAGATAAAATTTGTGGAATAAATATCTATGTTCAATCTGAAATGAAGAAAGACTAGGACTGGTTACTTGGTTAGAGTGTGAGCTCGTGAATTATAAAAGTTTTACCTTCGAGCTTATTTCTTTCATATTAGAAGATGAACTGCGGCTGCGATAGAGCTTAAAGTTATCACCATTTTCTTCAGAAATCGACTCGCAAGAACAAAATCTCTCCCTAAGCCTCAATTTATATTCTCGCATTCAGCCATTGGGGAGATTGCATAGTTAACTCATGATGATCATGCCGGACATTGGAGAGCTGCTATTTGTACTGTCCTAGTTCCCTTCCCTTTTCGACATTTGGCAGGAGAATTTGGTGGCCAGTCAAAGTTTTTGGGATTTGGTTTGGGATTTGTTAATATGTTTTTCCTTTTATGGTTGCAAAATATCAGGAGTTTTAACTTTCTTTTATTCTTCAGATTTGTTTCCATAAAAACCCAAAGGCTTAGATTTTTTTTTTCAGATTTTGTCCCGTAAAAGCTTGAAAGCATGGATATTCTTCAGATTTCTTTCCGTAAAACCCTAAAAGCATCGACTTCCTTTAGTCTGATAAAACAATTCTTTCAAAACACTAGGGTGGGGATTAGATATTGAACCATTTTTATAGTTTCGAGGGTATAGATTATTAACTAATCTACTTCTTTTTTGTTCCTCGATTATTTTTTGTCCATCAATCTGAAATCATCATCCAAACAAAATCATTGAACGATATGCATCAATAATAAAATAAAATCTAATTTTAAAACTTAATGTATGAAGCAAACCATTGAACGATATGCATCAATAATAAAATTGTAGCTCAAATAGTTAACTCTGTCATAAATCTGAGGAGCTATAACTAATTATCCACTCTCCCCAATACGTTTGTAAAAGAAAAGGAAAAGAATTTACTAATAATGTGTGCTAACAAAATATGTGCACTTCAACTCAAAGGAGAAAAATTCTCTCAATTACTCACCCACAAAATTCATTTAGATGCGTAAGATCTAATCTAATCCACTTTTCTTTACAAGATCACAATCAAATTTGAGAAAAATACATTAGTAAGATCTAAGAGTGCCGGCGAAAATGAAGGTGGAGACAAATTAGAAAAGTGTTAGAGAAGCTTCATACCTTCATTAATAACAATGGAGAATTTTTGGAAAAGAATACAATAGATAAGTGGATCTGACCGTCAACGATCTTAGCCAGTACGAAAGTGAGAAGCGAAGACACAAATAAATAGAGGGCGTGTAAGATCCCACATCGTCCAGGGGAGAGGAGGTGATGTGCCTTATGCCCATCTCCCTATAGTAAGACGCGTTTTGGGTGAAAGCCCAAGAACAAATCCGTGAGGGCATGGCCCAAAGTGGACAATATCTTACTATGCGGACTGGGATGTGACAATTTGGTATCAGAGCCACTCCCCGGCCGGAAGTGTGCCGACGAGGACACCGGGCCCCTAAGGGGGGGTGGATTGTAAGATCCCACATCGCTTGGGGGACAGGAGGTGATGTGCCTTATATGTACATGGAGGAGGTGATGTGCCTTATATATACATGCCCTAAGGGTGGGCAAACGGGTCATGGACCTGCGAGTCGGGGCTGATCCTTGCGGTTCGGGGCGAGTCCAAGAATTATAAATACAAAACGGGGTGGGTCCTTGTAAATAACGGGGCGGGCCAGTTTTAAAAATTGGAGAAAACGGGGCCCCGACCTGGACCGTTCATTGCCCACCTAAATGAATAACCCTCTATCAATCTATCTCTCTACCCACCCGTTCACTCAACTGTCAAACTCACCCCACCCTCGATCTCTCCGAGCTAGCCACCATCACCATCGTCCTCGCTGTCTCCCCTTACCCTCGATCTCTCCGACACCACTCCTAGTCTCATCCCTCGATCTATTTGACACCTCACCCTCGCTCCAACCACATCACCGCGCACTTCCATGGCCTCCGCCGCAGCTCGGCTCGTATAGCAGTCGTCGGTGACGTTGTAAGTCTCTCTCTGTGAATTTCTAAAACCGTCGCGAGTTGATTAAATTAAATTTCGTATTTATATTCTCTAAATTTTCAATTTTTTTGTTTTGGGTTTGCGAAGCATGATCAGTGGAATTTAGGGTTTCTGATTTAGGAATTTTGCAGGTTTCTGATTTTGTTTTGATTCGATATAATTTGTAATGGCAAGGGTGGAGGTCTTGGATCCGTGAGGAAGACGGCGTATCTGGTTCGATTTGTGCGTCAGGGTCAGCGAGAAATGCTTGAAGACGATGGCTCTGGTTCGATCCGTGTGGAAGATGACGTCTTTGGTTCTCATAGGGATTCAATTTTATTTTATTTTTTGATGAATTCGAAATTGTATTTGAAGATTTTGCATAGGAGGTGCTTGATGGAAGTGGCGGGGATCTCCAGGGTTGTGAATGTTAGGGTTAGGGTTTTGCCCTCCAAAAGTGTCACAAATAGGTTCTAGGTGTTGGATTTGGCGATAGTGGATTCTGGGAAGAATCTGGATACTAGAAAGAATCTGGATACTGAAAATTAGGCGGAAAAAAAAGAGTTTGTACCCGTTGGACCGGTAGGAACCGACCCGTTTTATACGGGTCGGGTTAGGTCTGATTCTCAGTTTTAAAATAATAAAATCCGTCCCGGCCCGACCCGTTGTATTTTCAAGCAGGTCCGGTCCGGTCCCTTCAATTTTGGGCCCGGCCCGTGCCCACCCCTAACATGCCCACCTCTCTATAGTAAGATGTGTTTTGAGTGGAAGCCCAAGAACAAATCCGTGAAGGCGTGGCCCAAAGCGGACAATATTTTACTATGCGGACTGGGATGTGACAGGACGTCTAGAGTTTGAAGGGTATATTTGTAATTTAATTCAAAGGAAAAAAAATGGGGATCCTTTTACTTTCTTAGCTATTTCCCGTTTGAATCTTGTAAGGCCGTCTCATTGTCATGCCCCAAATTAAAAAATATTTTGATTTCTCAAGTTGGGGCGGCCTATTATATAACAAGCACAAGTGATCCTTCTATCTCGAGCTTGACCCCGCCTTGGAGATTCGCTTAGATCATGCTATACAAAATGACAAATCCTTGTTCTGGTAGTAGGCTATACGGTGGTATGTTGTGCACGTGTGATGTCAATTAAGCCATGTCTCCTATATTGATAGTGTAAATTATCTATCGTTTGTCAAAAAAAATAAAATTCATATATGCTTCAATGGTCAATCGTAGGCTTTTCAGGTAGGTTTTTTAGCTAAAATGATCCATGAGATTTGCATAACTCCTCATTTTGGTTCCTGAGATTTGAACTCTATAGAATTGGTCTCTAAGTTTGTCCACAATCAATCATTTTAGTCATTTTGTGAAAAATTTCCATAAAATAAGGATAAAATGACAAAAATACCCTCATTTTTTGTCAAATCGTTTTAGCCTATTGTTTATTATATTGAGGGTAATTTTGTCACTTTAATCCTTATTTAACATAATTTTTCACTAAAGAACCAAAATGATTGATGGTGGACAATCTCAGGAACCACTTCTATTGATTTCAAATATCAGGGATCAAAATGAAAAGTTAGGCTAAATCTCAGAGATCATTTTGGCTAAAAAACCTTTCAAGTATTATTATTCTTGTCCTATGTTTCGTTGCTGAGAAAGTAACTGAAACTACAAAGAAAAAGTATCCTGCTTTGGTAAAAAGTTTCAACATTTAAAAAGAGTTGCATATGTAAGAAATGTTGATACCAACATTTTAAAAGTTACATCCCGAAACCCAGTAGTCTTGGCAATCTCAACCATATCCAATTCCAACGAAAGCCTCACTCCACAAGTTTCACTCATCAAACTCCAACAATAGCCCTAATTCTTCTACTCCCTACCCTCCTCTTTAACCACCACCCCCACCTCCACCATCTTCTTCTGTTCTCCTCCTGCGGCGGTGCCGATCAGATCATCTAAGGCTTCGGCAGAAGACTCGGCTTTGTTTACTCGAAAGTCTTCTTACCCACTTTCTTCATAAGGCACTTGTAACCTTTCCTACCAAACGCAGTCAAAAGTGTTTTAGCTCTTCTTAAATCACTCCCAAACATGACCAAAGTTCTAACGAAAGCACTTTCGGAAAAGCGCTTATGAGCAAAAATACTCCTCCAAAAGCAGTCTTAAACAAACGCTTAAGGACCTAAACCCAAGGTACTTTGAAATATTTGGAATCTTAACTAGGAGCAAATATCAAGATAGATGAAGACATGAATATTCCGAAGGCTGTTAAGAAATAGCTACGACAAAGCTCATCTTAAAATTTACATTCCCCGTCGTCACAAAGTAATTATGGTCGGCTTTCCCATGTAGGAGTTTATACAGAAATTTGGGCAAGCAGCCGGATCCTTGTAACTTGTATAGTTGTATGTATACATATTTTCTTGTAAATGTATACCCCCTTCTATGTATTTTAAAAAAAATGGGCTTTTAATGTCTTCTAGGCTAAGAAATTTAATTCGCCTCCTGACCGAGCTTCATGTTCTCTTCATTGCAATCGGGAGCTTGGGAAACCTGCGTGTTTTCGCCATTGCTTCCAGGAGTCTGGGACACCTGAGTGTTTTCTTCATTGCTTTCCGAAGAAGTTCAGGAAAGCTGCAACTTTTTTTCTTTGCTTGAAGAAATTTTGGAACGCCTTTGCTCCATCTTGGCCTGTTTTTCCCTGCAATGCATCAGCAACCAGTTCATAAAAAATAGGGGGATTGGGGGGTAAATAAAACTTTGCGATATCAGAACAATATAAACAATGTAAAACAGGACAGGTATGTGTGCATACTTCAGAGCCAGAGAAGAGCGGTATTTGTCAATTGGTTCTTTCCTTTCAGCACCGCAGACGAACCATCGTTCCCCAGATGGAGTTCCATCCCAGGTTCCCAGATCTGTAAAATAGTCGAAAATAAAATTATTACATCGAAATAACTCAAAAACTGGGAATCAATGTATTGTATTTGGAACAGTTAAAACTAACCTTGAAGCAATATATGTACAGCAAAATCGCCTTTCAGTTTCCAGAAGGCATGTCCATCGGCATCCACAATGTAAGGCTCTATTCTAACAGCCTCACATATTCCATTGCCTGTAAAATAAGTCAACAATTTTTGCGCAAGCATGTGTAATCAGATTTTCATGAAGAACCAAAACATAAAAAGAATTTCAACCAAACGGAAAAACATCTCAAAAAGTGTTCTTAAGTCTTAACGATTGTTTTAACATCGATTCTAGCAAGAAAAAAAAGGTGATTGAAAGGCTGAAGATATTACAAATGGGACTTACTTTGGGGTACCATGGCCATTGCTTTGACCACCTCCGTGTGAGCTTGAGCTGCCTCACTTCTGAGAAGTGAAGCAATGGAGTCCAACTCTGAAATTGGGACAGCATCGCCGTTGTCTGGAGTGGCCCTCTTAGCCATCTGCTCCTGCAACTTTGCTTGGATATCTCTCTCCTGCTCATATGATTTAGTTAAAAACAGACCCCTATGTTGGCTTCAAAAGATGCTTGCCTCATAAAAGCTCGACTTGTTTTCATATTACCTTATCCTTTGCTAGAGCAACTTTTGCTTTCATGTCCCTTTTATGTTGGACAGATCTTTCATTTTGCTCCTCAATCCATCCCCTCAGTGTCCTGTACAAAAGATTGAAATGTTCTCATCACTCATAACGCAGAAAACAGGACAATTACACAATTATAATTTACATATTATGTATCATCTACTTACTTTGTGTTAAGAGCCTCATCACAGAGGAAATTCAGGAGCCTAAGCTTTTGGGAGAAGTTTAAGGCATTGTATCCCTCCCTGCTTCCAATAAAACACTCTGCAGGCAGCTCCTTCATCACAGGGTCGACCTTAGAGACCCCGGACGCAGACACCAGCTTCGCCAAATCTTGGAACCATGACCACTTGTTGCTTGCTTGCTCTAGAGACCTAACAGAAAATGAAGATGTCAGAAACCACATGAATTATTTCCCTCATTAAAGTTTACTAAAAGTACTTTATGCATAACTATAGTATATTAGGTAGAGTTCTTACTCTTGTAATAAACCCTTCTGTACGAAGAAGAGCATATAGCTATGAAATCGAACTACAGAGGAGTACTGTCCAGGCCGTCCACTTCGCCCACTTCCTCCACGCGATAGTTCCCGAAGAACAGACTGAGCTTGGGACTTTTCAATCTTAAAAAACTAGAGTAAAAAGAATAAAGGATGAGATTTCAAGTGTCAAAGTAAATTAAAACAAGTTTAGAGCATCTTTCAATCTAATATCTAATAGAATAAAAGTTACCTCTCTAAAAGTTTCACAAAACTTCAAAAATTGGAGAGCATTTCCCACATCCTCAGCAGCTAATTTGACACCCGCTACAGATGTCAATGGGGTGCCCTGAGGTAGGGGAAGCTCAAGAACAACCTCTCTACTCTCGATGTGGCGTTCCTTGACCCTGTGACGCCCTCTTGCAGCCTTGCCCTTGGCCTTGCCATCATCATCATTCACAGCAGCAGCAGCAGCATCTCCGCTGTCATTACAAGTTTCCATCAATTCGCCCGGCTTTGCTGCATCTAAGTTCATATCTTCGCTCTGATCAAGGGCATTCTCCTTCCCTCGTTTGCTAGGTGAATCAAAACTCGTTGCCTGCCAAAACCGAGATCATAAGCCCACTTAAACAGCAATAAAACCAATCAAAACATAAAATTGTAATCAACAGCACCAAACCTTGTCTGAAGCCACATGCATTCGCCCTTTACCATCCTTGCTGTCGCCATTCTCCTTCTTTTGCAGCTTCTCTACACGCAACATATCAGCAACAGATTGATTCCCTTTCTTCTTGGCTTCGTGCATGCGAATACCAGTGGGTATTAAACCGGCTTTGTTAGTGAAAAACACACTTCTCTAATTGGCAGCAGCACCAAAACGCAAACAACTACAAATACAAAGTTAACAGTTGTATGGCATGCCAAACACTTACTAGCATATACTACAATTACATTTGCCTTGACATTTCGTACATTTCTGTGCCACTCTCTCAGGCGTCAATGTATACCCATTCTCAATTCAACACCCACCACCAATTTTAGTCCAAAAAATTTACTCGAAACCAAAAAAAAGGAGACTAATTTTCATTCTAATCTAACCTGTGCTTCAGACAACTATGGCATATCTCAACCGTGCAACAAGTTCCGTCTTCCTCTGACGGCACTGCAGAATTTAACCAACAATTAAATCAACCAAAAAAAGATAATTCTGCTCCGAATTTCATAAATTCCCGACATTGTCTCGTCATCCAAACAAAATAAAAGAAACACGATGAAAAAAAGCTACGAAAATCAACTCTTCCCTACATTTAAAAATCTTCTCACCAAACAAAACACAGCCCCTCGAATCGCGTACTTATAAACCAAAAACAAAACTCAACTGGTGACAGGTCTTGTTCCTTGAACCCGCGATCCAAACCTCAGACTGCCGTGCTCCTGGATAACCATATTCTTTGCAGCGGGGTTGACCTTCACCTCCATCCTCTCAACCGTAGCCGCAGCAAAGCTCGAAGCCATCGCCACAAGTACAAAACCACTCACACCTCAAATTTATACTCTCAACTCGGGCACCACGAAGATTTCAGAATTGACACCTCTGCTACCTGTCACTTTGGCACACTGCAGAGGTGACAATCCTGAAATCTTCCTGGTGCCCGAGTTCAGATTATAAATTTGAGGCATTGAGTGATTTTGTACTTCTGAATCGAGTTTTTGGAGAGAAATGGCGATGGCTTCGAGCTCTGCTGTTCTACGATTGGGAGGATGGAAGTGGAGTTCAGCTCCGTTGCAGAAAATAACTTGGTTGTCCAGAAACACGGCAGTGTGGCCGTAGGAGGTTGGATCGCCAGTTCAAAGAATGAAACCTATCACCAGGTGAGTTTTGTTTATTTTTCGGCTTCAAGTACGCGATTCAAGGGCTTGGTTTTATTTGGTGAAAGGGTTTTGAATGTACGGGAGAGTTGATTTTCCTAGCCCATATTATCTTGTTTTTCTCTTTATTTCTGTTTGGATGATGAGAAAACATCTACTGTTAATGAAATTTGGAGTTATCTTTTTGGTTAATTTTTTTGTTGATTAAATTCCGCAATGCCGTCAAAGAAAGATGGAATTTGCGGCGTTATGCAAGAACGTCAGAGCAAAATCTTGTTGAATAACTTGGTATTTGTTCAAGTCTGTACTCTTTAATCTCACACAATCTAAATTCAAGAGCATGTTGTCACTTACTATTACGGTCTAGTTGTATTCATTTTCACTTGTAATTGAGAGGTCTTAGGTTCGATTCTCACCAAAGGCGAATTTGAACCACATTATTGCTAGCCTATTGTGAGGCTAAGATCACCCCCTCCCATCAGCGTAAATAATATCGTTTAAAAGAAAAACAAACAAAACAAAAAAAACTTAAGAGCATGTTGCGTTCCACCCATGCGTTCCGGATTTGAAACTCTTCTTTTTTATAAATTATTTTAATAATTTGGAACCTTCATTCTCTCATTAAAAATAATAATTTTTTTTTTTTAAAGAAAGATTATGACTAGTTAGAGTGTGAGCTCGTGAATCTTTTGTTAAGAAAATTTACTTACGTAATGTTTTGAAAAAGTTATAACTACCGTGCATGCCTAGCATGACCAAGCTTTTAATTTAATGTTTTTAAACCAAGAATTGTTTAAAATGTTGTTAAATTTTAATTGGATAAACAAAAGTGTTAGTAAGTTAAATTGTTAATTGTTAAGAATGAGAGATCGGTGGAGATCAACATACACCAAGGTGCCTAGGCGCCATTATTTTTCACAGCTGTGATAAAAACACCACACTTGCGTTGAAAATTTTGTCGTAGAAGTTATTTTTTAAGATGTATTGCATAATGAACTGTCATTAAAATTTTGAAGGGTACAATTTACTATTCTACATTTGTTTTTTTCCTTAAAATTTTCTAAAAAATTAAAAATTATATTCTTGAGGGAACATAACTATCGTGAAAAGATACCTAATGTTATGTATTTGTTCCTACTCAATGGAAATTTGTTACTTTAAAAAAAAAAACTTAACTATTTTACTAATTCATATCAAAGAATATCCTAAATTCTTAACAAGGAAAAGTCACATAGTACTACGGTGTAACAGTATTTCTCTTTTTTTTAAAAAGGTAAAAATCCATCAATTTTTCAAATCATCACCCCCTGAACACCTTAATCTTTTAATATATATTTTTAGTAAAATCAATATTCAACATTAATCTGCACAGGAGGGGAAGTGTGAACATGAGACACGGTAAATTAAAGAGAGAATCTAACCACCAAGGCAAGCAATCCACCAGTTGTGCAAAAATTATATGCATTAATGATATAATCTAATCCAATTTTCAAGATATATAGTTACAATTAAAAAAAAACATTAAAATGATATGCATTAATAATCCAATAACGGACTTGTGACCCAAGTGATTGCGACCATTGATCTCTGAATTTGAAATTCTAATCGACTCCCTACTCTCTCATCAACACGCTAGTATAAGAAAGTTATAATAATCTGCTAAATTGGGCTAACAATTATGCCCCGACAAAATTCATTTTGATGCGATAACAATCATCAAAATATCTAATTTAATCCATTTTCATTACAAGATTACAATCAAACTTGAGAAAAATGCAGAATTAGTATAGATCTGATCAGCACACTTGCAGTTGAGATATAACAAATGCTAGAGAAGTTACATACCTTTAGATTAGAGTGAGGGAAATGCAAAAGAGAAGCAGATTTATCGCTGAAATTTTTTGTTGAAAAATACAAGACAAGATAAATCTAAGCAGCGGCAACCTTTGTTGGTATGAAAGTGAGACGAAAACACATATAAATAGGAGGTGCCTAGGGTTTAGAGGTATATTTGTAATTTCATTAAAATGAAATAAAATTAAATGATGGCCACCTTTTATTTGCTAATCATTTTCCTTTTCATTCGTGGTAGATACACTATCATGACGTTGATAATCACGCCTCGACTTGAAAATATTCTGATTTCTTAAGTTGGGTCATTCCACTACAATTGATCCTTCAATCTCGAGCTTCACTCGACCTTGTTTTGGTAGTAGGCTATATGGTGATATGTCACGCGATGTTACTTAAGTCATTTTAACAGAGTGCAAGGACCTTAGCAATAATCGAGTCAAGTTTCTAGCACTATTTAATAAATGATCATAAATATGACTTAAATGTCTCTCATTTATATATGGCATGTGAAGATGCTATGTACTCACTGAAATAAAAATTTATCTTGTAGATGACGCTTTATCACAGTGGCGAAAAACAATTATGCTCATACACCTTAGTATTGATTCGATCCTCATCAATTTCTCTCTCCGTTAAAGGTTTGTTTTTTACTACTGTATAGAACTTGGGTTGCTCTTATATAGAAAAGTACATTTATTATTAACTAGCCAATTAACCCTCTTAAGCTTTCTTAGAGTTTGGTTTGCTTAATAGTTAATAGCATATCCAAATGCACATGCACCCGCATGTGTTTTCAGCGCTAGCTTTTACTTCATTGTTTTCTTTAGGATGGATTGTAACCGTTGCAATTGTCACATTCTTCGAGATAGAAATCAACGTTTGCATTCAAGTTTTTCTTCAGCACCCAACCATTACAAGTGAAATAAGGAAGCGATGAAAAATCACATCACACACCCAAGTTTTTCTCGTTTTTATCAAGAATCAACTGTTATGAATGAGATAAAGAAACGATAAAAAATCACAGCATACAACCGAGTTTTTTTTTTGTTTTCTTCAAGAATTAACCGTTACGAATGAAATAAAGATATATGAAATCATAGCTTACATCCAAGTTTTTATCACTTTCTCCAACGCCCAACCATTACGAATAATATAGAGAAACAGTGAAATCACATCTTACACCCAGCCAAATCGAGCACAGGTAGAGAAACGTGAAATCATAGCTTACATCGAAATTTAACTCATCACATTGTTTTACATTTCCCAGCACAAAATAAAATTAGGGGAAATAATTTGTGCGCAGCCCTGCACACTATCATTTACATGTGCCTTGATTGATTGTTGTTAATTCATTCATTCCGAAGGCCAAAAGTAACCTAATGTGTGCATGAGGATTAAAGGTAGTACGAAAATAACTTCCCTAACATTAAGATACAACTATCCAAAAGTTCAGATCAACAATTCTTTCCGCCCGAGGCCGTCGGCCGGCTTCTCGACATCGCTTCCCCACCATACAGAGCGAAATCTGAAGTAGGAAACAACCATCCCATATGGGAGTTTGTGCAGAAAATGGGGCAGCTAAATACTGTCTTCTGATGGCTCAAAACTTTAATTAGCCTCAGGAGTGAGCTCCATGTTTTCTTCATTGCTTTGAGAAGGTGTCGGAAACCGGAGCGTTTTCTTCATTGCTTTTCAGGAGTCCGAGGAACCTGCAAGTTTTCTTCATTGCTGGCAAACCGAGTTTTGAATGGCCTCTGGCTCCTGGCCCGTTCTTGTCTGCAAGCCAAGCAAACAATGAATGCATGAACAACCAGTCCATTGAAAAGGGAGGACGAGAAAACTGTGCGATATCAGAACAATTTCAACCTAAATAAAAATGTAAAACAATTATATGTGCATACTTTAGACTCAGAAAAGAGAGGTATTTGTCGATTGGCTCTTTCATTTCAGCGCCATAAACGAACCAGTTTTCAACAGAAGGAGCTCCATCCCATGTTCCCATATCTGTACAATACGCAAATATAAAACTTACACATCGAAATAACTCATGAACTGGAAATCTACAAATTGTATTTGGCACAGTTAAGACTAACCTTGAAGCAAAATATCTTCACCAAAATCACCGTTCAGTTTCCAAAATGCACGACCATGAACATCCAAAACATAAGCCTCTATTCTAACAGCCTCACATATTTCATTGCCTATAAAATAGGCCAAAACATTTTTACACGGGCATGTATAGCAAGGTTGCTTGCAGGATACGAATGCTTAACAACTAGCAAACTGATAACCCGATTTTCATGAAGAATTAAAACATGAAAAACATTCAACCATAGAAAAATGTCTCAGATATTCTTAAGGATAGTTTTAAATGGGAACTTACTTTTAGGTAACATGGCCATTGCTTCAACCACCTCAGTGTGAGCTTGAGCTGCCTTGCTTGTGATTTGTGAAACAATGGAGTTACGTTCTGAAATTCGGACAGGATAACCATTGTTTGCAATTATCCTCTTAGCCATCTCCTCCTGCAACTTCTTTTTGAGATCTCTTTCCTGCACGTATATGATTTAGTTAAAAATAGAACTCCGTATTTTCTTCAAAAGATGTTGCCTCATAAGAGCTTGCCTTGTTTTACATATTACCTTATCCTTTGCCTTAGCAACTTTTTCTTTGGCGTCCCTTCTTCGTTGGACCAATTTTTCATTTTGGTCCTCTATCCATCCACTTAGCATACTGAAGGAAAGATCGGAAAGTTATCATCACTCTTAATCCAGAAAACAAGACAACTGCAAAATAATGATTCACATATTATGCTTATTCACTTACTCGGTGTCAAGAGCCTCATCACAAAGGAAATTCAAAATCCTGAGCTTTTGGGTGATGTTTAACATATCATATCCATCCCCGCCTTTGCTAAAACACTCTGGGAACAGTTCCTTTAATACAGGATCAACCTTAGAGACACCGGATGCAGAGATAAGTTCCCCCAAATCTTGGAACCAGGACTTAGTGTAGCTTGATTGATCTAGAGAAGAAGACCTGACAGGAAATAAAGTTGACAGAAACCAAATGAGTTACTTCCCACAACTAAAGCTTACCAAATTACTTTATGCATAAATGTAAAATGCTAGGTAGAGTTCTTACTCCTCTAAGGAACCCTTCTGTATGAAGGAGAGCATATAGTTATGAAATCGAATCACTGAGGAGTATTGTCCAGGCCGTCCCCTTCGCCCACTTCCTCGACGTGATAGTTCTCTAAGTACAGATTCAGCTTGGCATTTTTGGATTTTAAGAAACTAAAGTGAAAGGAAAAGAAAAAGGAGATTTCAAGTGCAGTGAAAATTCAGGAATGTTTAAACACAAAATATGTGCAAAAATGAGAACCATTTCATATTAATAGAACGCAAATAAATCATGTGAGCATCTAAATGCTTAGGGCAAAACCGATACTTCAATCAGTTTTGATGCAAGTATAGAACCAGAAAACTTGGAACACCAGTTTAGTCTAATATGTAACAGAAGTATGGAACAAAAAGTTAGAATTACCTCTCCAAAAGTTTCGCAAAATTTCAGAAACTGCAGAGCATTTCCAACATCCTCAGCAGCCAATTCAACACCAGCTACAGTTGTCAAGGGATTGCCCTGTGGCAGGGGAAGGTCAAGATCAACCTTCTGATTCTCAATATTCACGGGGCATTCCTTTACTTTCCGGTGCCTTCTGACTTCCTTGGCCTTGGGCTTGGCATCCTTATTACTCACAGCAGCACCACCATCTCTGCTGCCATTACAAACTTCCGTCAACTCTTCCCGCTTTGCTTTCTTAGTTTCCTGCTCACCAGAGTTCAGAGCTGCCTCCAAGTTCATATCTTTGTTTCGATCAAGAGTGTTCTCCTTCCCTCGTTTTCTTGGTGAACCAACGACAATTGCCTATCAAAACTCCAGGGCATAAAAAAATCACTAAAACCAACCAAAATGACATCAACAATATCAATATGCATTCACAAAAGCAACCATAATCAAAAGCACCAAACCTTGTCTGAAGCGACACGCTTTTGTGGCGAGCCATCCTTGCTTTTGTCATCCTCCTCCCCTTGCTTTTTTGGTTTGTACATAGTCAGCATGTCAGAAACAGATTGAAACCCTCTCGCCTTGGCTTCGTACACCAGAAGACCAGTGGGTTGGTAACCGTTTCTCTTCCTGATAAAGCACATTAATCTAATCAGCCGCAGCACCAAAACACCAACAACTATAAAAACACATTTGTTTAATATACCAAACACTTACAAGCATATACTGCAATTGCAATTGCCTTGACATTTCGGACATTTCCAATCATCCTCGAGTTCCACTTGTTCAGCTTTCAATCCATACCTATTCTCAATTCAACACCCAAACACTAATTTCAATCCAAAAACTTTATTCAAAAACACGAAAAATGAGAGAAAAAATCATTCCAATCTAACCTGTTCCACAGACACTTATGGCAAAACTGAATCGGGCAAATGCCTTTCGCTTTGACGTTCTTACAGGAGGCCGCCAAAGCTGTCAACTTTTCCGTCATCTTCTGACGGCACTGAAGAATTCAACCAACAAATCAATAAACAAATTGACCGACAAAGATAAATCCACCACAAGTTTCATAATTCCCAACCTTTTCTCGTCATCCAAAGAGAAGCAGAAACCAAGAAAAAGGGCTAGGAAAGTCGAATCCTTCACATTGAAAATTTTCTCACCAACCAAACAGAAGCCCAACCCCCAAATCAAGTACCCAAAATCGAAAACGAAACAAAAATCACCTGATGGCAGGAGACTCCTTTCTTGGAGTCGTAGGTCTGGCCACTGACGGCCCGAACGCGTTGTTTCCCGACCACCAGAGTATCCTCAACCTTGTTGCTCTCCTCCACCACCATCTTGCGAGCTGAGGCGACGTCTTCCGCAGCGGAGCTCGAGTAAAACTCCCCTTTCTCTCCCAGTCTCTATAGTCTGAGATTCGGACAGAGGAGTGAATGGAGGGGAGAGAGCAGCAATTTCTAATTTTGTAATGCGTCTGAAATTTCCTTTCCCGCCCCTTCGAGGTTGGCGGCAGAATTTTGGTCGTCACTCAAATTTTGGGCTTCGACTTTGGGACTCTTGTAATGTTTTTCATTTTTCAAAATTTTTCACGTTTACAGCAACTCTTGCAGTCCCCGAATTGCCCTTGCAATTAGGTTGGAGGTTGGACTGCCCGAAAGGAACCAGATTCCCTCCGGACTCAAAGGAACTGGGTTCACTCATCAAATGATCCAGACCATTGAAATTTGTTCCAACGGCTACAAACAAGGTGCCCTTTAAAAGTTATAATAATTGTAGCCGTTTGATCAAATTTCAATAGCCCTGATCATTTGATCATTGGGCTCAGTTCTTTTGGATCCAGAAGGGATCCGGTTCCCTCTCGAAAAATAGATTTAGCAGATGAAAAAATAAGAGCGTTTGGGTGAAAGGTAGGAGCCCGATGGGCTGCCCTGCCAACTAAAGGCAGGGCTTGAGCCCACTTGCAACTCAGGACATCAGTAGCATATACCCCCCAACACACGTGAAATGCAACGAGCCAAACATCTCAAATTTTGACGCTTGACAATCGTTGGATTTTCAATGATTTGTTGATCATGACTATTTGATTTCCAATAGTAAAAAAAAATAGAAAATATGTTACCGCACCATGTGGCGCCTTTAATTTCAAAAAAAATAGGCCAAATTTTTTTTTACCCTTCTCGACGTGAGCAATTTATACACACTGTTACACAATCATTTTCATCTAACTTTTGAAATTTTTTTGTTTTGTTTGATTCACGAACTAAATAAAGAATGAAAGACGGTGTGTATAAATCAATTCTCAACTTGCTTATACTTTACACTATATTTAATGTAAGGGAAATGACACTCACGCACTTATTTTCCCTTTATGTTAAGGTAAGAAGGACACTTGTCTACTCTCTTGGTGTGTTTACAAAACCGGAATGGAATGGCAAGAAACGGAATTGCATTATTTTTCAGGCATTCAAGTCGTTTACTAGCATTTCTGGAATAAAAAACAAGATGGGGTCCAGTTAAAATCAGGAATTGGATCCCTAAATCTCCCGGAATCTGATCCCCTAGATGGAGGTGGTATTTGGATTCCGGGGAGAAGGCTCTTCCAAGAATCCAACTTTTATACCCCAAACTACCCCCGTATCTGTGACTCTCTTTGCCTAGTCTGCCGACTCCCTTGCACGTTCACCAGCTCAATCTCGGTTCTGGATGATTTTGTGCCAAGATGGGCTTCGAAGACTGAGTTGGTGGAATGGGTTGTCATTGGTGAAGAACAAATTTGAAACTTGTTCGGTGCCGTATCTGCCAATTGAACGACTAACACTTGGAATTGAAGCTACAATGGCGGTGGATCCACGCTATGGTGGTTGTGGGGTACATTCCAGTGGCTGTGTGGTTGGAGAAAGATGGAGGGAGATGAGAAGTAAATGGAAAAATAAGAGGGGGGAAGCTGAAGATAGTTGGGGTATGAGTGTGGTGCAGACCATGAATGGCCTAGCTATGAGGCGGTGGCTATAGAGGCGTAAGGGGGTGGAAGATAGAGACAGGGCAAGGAAAGGCAAGGGTGGGTGGAGAGCAGTGCAGTTGGACCTTCAGGGTGAAGGCATGGGAATGATGGAGATGTGAGGGATGTGCAGCTGGACCTATTTATATATTTATATATATATGAATTTTATTATATAAATTTAATTAAGAAAGTTAATTTAATTAATTAGTATGAAAATAATTTATTTATGTAAGGGCAATTTAGTAATCAACCTAGTTTTAATTCCGATTGAAGTGAATTAGTAAACAACTTATATGGAGTCAACATCATTCCTACTCCGATTTCAGACAGTTTTAGTAAACAATTTCAACAGGAATCTGATTATGATTCCACCTCATTTCAATTCATCCTCAATCCAATTTTTCTCAATCTGATTACAGATTAGTAAAAGCGCCCTCTAATCTTCACTCTTCTCAAATATATGAGGAAAAATTGAGATTGAGAGAAGAGTTTGGACTCGTGAATCATTTTATGAAGAAGTGACCATGATTTTGAGTTTTACAACGGAAAATGTTGACTCAAAAGAGGGTAGACAAGTGTGAATCATGTCTTAGATGAGAGCATCTTGTTATTATGCCTTATAGGTGAAGGAGAGCAAGAAGGTAAAGAACAATCTGGTGATCTAGAAACATCGTCCTCGAGTCATCAAATGCCAAATATACGACTCCAAGAAAGACAATAACGCAAAGCTCACAAGTATATACTATTCAACTTAAAAATAAAAAATAAAAATGCATAAATAATATAGATCTAAGAGTACTTGCAACAATGCAATAGAAGCAAAAAAAATGTTGGAGAAATTTGATACCTTCAGAAAAGGGTGAGGGAACAATCAAAGATGAGCATAAATTTCAATGGAGAAAGTTAGTGATAAGTACAAAAGATAATGTAGATCTGAGAGTCGCATATGAGAGATCTTGCTTGCTGAAACAATCTCTATTTCATTTTTTATAACTCTAGTTCAAACCTCATCAGTCTCTCTTGCGAATTGTTGTAGCTATAGCCATTGATTCAATGAATAGCTTAGATTATATTTTGAAACACAAGACGTGAATAAGTTTGAATTAGAGTTGTCAAAAATAGAATTGCAATCATGTTGGAGATAAAGAGATGTGACAGAAAATGAAATATTCATAGAACGCTTTAATTTAACGTCTATTTGACAGAATAGACGAAAATAGAGTGAACACGCTACTTTAGACAAAACTAACAATTTCAAGAAGTAAAGTGAGACAAAATCAGTTTCAAAGTAAACACGTTAGCATGCTATCTACCCACTAGAATAAACAAAGTTGTCTTAGAATAATGGAAAACTAAGGGTGCGTTTGTTGCACCTGACTATCTCGGACTGGACTAGTTTCAGGGACTAAGCTGGACTGGCTTAGAACAGACTAAGCTGGACTGATTTAATGAAGCGTTTGGTGTTATGTCGGACTAAAAAGCATGACTCATATATTATATTATTAAATTTATATTTACAATATTTTATCATTAATTTAATCTATATATACCAATATTTTATTATTAAACTATCATTTTCGTTTCTAGAATCATCTTCCTCTCTCATTTTTTTGTCCGCCCACTGCATCCCTCCCCTCTCCTCTTTCTCTACCATTTCATCGTCCTCTCTCATTTTTTTGGTCCACCCACTGCATCCTTCCCCTCTCCTTTTTCTCTACCATTTCATCTTCCTCTCTCATTTTTTTTCCACCTCCGCCCACTGCATCCATCCCCTCTCCTCTTTCTCTGCCATTTTATGTGTGCCACTGTCTCTTTCCCCTTTCCCTTTTCTGGGTTTTATGGGTTCAATTTTTATGGGTTTTCTGGTTGTGGGAAGCAAGGAAGAAGGAGATGTGAGGGGCAAGGCGGAGCAGAGGTAGCAGTGGAAGAGGTCAAGGAGGACGGAGCCCGAAGTCATTGCCGTAAAAAATTGAGGTCTAGGAGGAAGGAGCCCAATCGGAGGGCTCGACCGATGAGCTTGGTATGAGCGGAGGTGAATCGAACGACGGAGCTCGTGAGTTCCCTTATTGAAGTTCAAATCGAGGGTCTTTGTTTGTAATACCCCGTATAAAAAAAATGGTTTTATATATATGTGTGTGTGTGTGTGTGTGTGTGTGGGTAATTATTTTTACATAATGATTTTTATTAGATTTATTTTATGCAAGAACCTACTTTTGATATGTAAAATAGTTTCAATGTAAAATCCTTTTTGATACAAATTATTTCAAAAACTAGTTATTTCATGTTCATATGTAATTAGAGATATTTTTAGTTTGAGTTGGAGAATGGGATTATGATGAGTTTGCCTTTACTTTTCTCACCAAGGCTAAGTGATGTTTGGCAACCATTAGAGAATAAAGAAGAGGGGTTAGTCACCACTCTAGATAGGTTGAGGTGGAAGTTGGTAATTAGTAGAAGCTAATAATTAGGGTGTGGAGGTGGGAAGCCTTTGGCTTGTATGTGTGGCTAAGTGTTGAGATTGGGATGATATTTTTATCAAATATGAGTGAGTTGGCAAGTTTGTATTCATTAGGAATCTAAGAGTTAAATGTTAGTGATAATTCATCCCTCCAAAATTTGAAGAGGTGGGATTCATATCCCTTAGACTTTGAACGTGGCTTTTGAGTTTTTGTCCACTTTGCATGATATTGATTAACTCCACACATGTCTCTTTGCTATTTTAACACATGTCATGGTTGATAATTGGTGAGTATTCATTCCCCCAGATTGTTTGAACGTGGCCTTTGGATGCAAGGAACATCTTGCATATTATTCATTAGTTCATGATTAGCTTCACATTTGTTATTTTGTCATTGGATCGCATTTCATTGTGATGATTAGGCTAACATTTGGTGTGTTTTTATTGGAACACATTTCATGTTTAATGATGAGCCCAACACTTGCTTTCTTTCTATTGGCACACTTGTGGAGATTCTTTGGAGAGGAAGCTGTCTTGCAATCTCTACATAAAGGAAGGAGAAAAGAAACAAGGACATAGAGGAAGAAGGGAGAGAAGAGAGAAGAAAGAAGAAGAAGAAAAGAAAAAAAAGAGAGAACAACTCCAACAAAAAGCCATCCTCCTTTTAATATTATATCTATATCTTTCTTGAAGGCTTTAAGCCATCTTTCATTGTATTTGTAAGTCCCTCATATATATATAGTGAAATACAATGAAAGCAAATCCCAGTGGATGTAGTCGATTTGGCGAACCACTTAAATCTTGTGTTGTTTATGCATTTACATTTGGAGATCATTTCCATGAGAAGCACTTCCACCAAACTATCAAAAATTTCTATTTATTTCCCTTGAGAATGATGTACAAAAGTGTGAGACAAATCCCAGAAAATACATGAGGCCTTACCCAACAAATCTCTCCACCAAACTCCATCTATCAAAAGAAGGATATCCAAAAACTAGAAATTCGTCCAGCCTATTTAACAGATCAAAACACCATCAGCCATATATTATATCATAGTACTTTCTTCATGAGAGTTGTTCGTATATCTCTCTACCATGAAATATCCAAATTTCAGAAAAATCCAACCGGTGTGATCGTCCAATATGTTTGAAACACCAATTCATGTCACTAATCCCGCAGAAAACTGGACAGCCATGTTATGAGCACCAAAACCCCATTTTTCGTAGCTCCGATCCAAACATTTCCTTCACAAAAGTTGTTCCTTATCATCTCATCTATAAAGTATCCAAAAATCACGACAATCCAATCTATGTGCTGACTTGTACCCCAGTTCGAAACGGTGATGTTCGGTTAAGCTAGCAGTGGTTATTGAGGGAAATGAAAAGAAGGAGCAAGAAGATGATGAAAATACATTAAAAGGGTAAAGTGTTGTGTGAAAGGAAAAGGAGAGTTGGGTGAAAGAAAGTGATCAAGTTTGTGAGTGAGAATATAAGGGAAGGAAGATGAGAAGAAGTAGAAGTGGTGGGCTAAAATAAAAATAAAAGATGATGTTTGGAAAGGGAAAAGCTAGAGACATAATTTCATGCCTTGTGGCCTTTGAGACCTATATTTCACTCTAACGATTTTCTTCTCTAACATGGATGTCTATTCATTTCTAATAAAAACAGGTTGCCCGACCAAGATGGACGAGACGATGGAAAAATATATGGAGTGGTCAACGAGCAACACTTTATATGATGGATTATAAATTATTACTTTGATGTTAATATTATGATTATACTACTCTTGTCACTAATCATTTTGATTTATGTTGAGGCTTACAGGCTTGTTAGATAAAATGTGAGTATTGATATCTATGTGCACATGACATATACATATGCATTGCAAAGCAAGAAAAAGAGTTGTGTTGTGTCAAGTGCTAACTTGTGTAAAGTGTTTAAGTTGTGAGGATATTCAAGGGCTAAAGTTTGCCTTGAATAATAATGAACCATGTATATGTCAGGCGTAGGGTGCAGGGCTTGAATATACAACTGGGCGTCGCGGGAAGTGCCTGTTTAATAAAGTGGAAACTAAGAGTTTAATTAAAAAAATTGGGTTAAGGGATGAACGGAAGTTAACTCATATTTTAACGTACTCGGAGCCAAGTGGTATAAGCATGGTATGGGACGTGCAGGCTTGGGTGCCTTAGGTATGTGTTGACGGGATTAGAAGGAAGTGAGTACATTCATCCATCTCATTTGCATATATTTCATGCATTTGAAAGAATTGTTACAATTTAATTATTATTTAATTGGTAGTTCTTACTGTGAATTAATTTGTGCATTATAGTTATTCCACTGCGTACTTTAAAAATTTGTATGTAAGATTTGTTATATGATGTATGGTGTAATTGTTATGACTTAATTTTATTTTCCACCATATCTTGGTTGTAGAATTTATTTCTCTAGCTAAGATATGGCTCATACCCTAGCTCGTGAATAGTCCTTATTCGCGGGTTGGGGCGTGACATTGTTCATGATTCAGGGTTGGGGACGAGGAGAGAGGCAGAGAACGCGAGCAGAGAGCGATCGAAGGGATTAGCTAGTCCCATGATTCGCAACGTCTCTCGCTAAGACCATCTAGCATGGTCCTTAGTCGAGGCGAGTCCGACTTACTCCCACTAAAGCTAGTCCCGTGAAGTAACAAACATGGGACTGGACTAACTATTAGTCTAGTCCAGTCCAATGAGGGCTAGTGAAGGGAAACAAACACATAAAAGGATAAAACGTCTACATTGAAATTGTGGATATGTCACATCCTGGCCCGGGCTTACTCCCACTAAAGCTAGTCCCGTGAAGTAACAAACATGAGACTGGACTAACTATTAATCTAGTCCAGTCCAATGAGGGCTAGTGAAGGGAAACAAACACATAAAAGGATAAAACGTCTACATTGAAAATTGTGGATATGTCACATCCTGGCCCGGGCGCAACCACGCCCTCACGGTTTTGTTTCTGGGAACTCACACGAGAACTTCCCAATGGGTCACCCATCATGGGAGTGCTCTAGCCCCCTTCTCGCTTAACTTCGGAGTTCCTACGGAACCCGAAGCCAGTGAGCTCCCAAAAGGTCTCGCGCTAGGAAGATGTGGGAATATACATATAATGATCACTCCTCTAGGCGATATGAGATGTTACAGGATACCTGTATAGAAAGTTAGAAACCTAACCCTTACCATATACAAAATATACATTAGGCCCCAAAAATGTGGGGGAAATAGGGCTTAAAAATAAAATTCTTATAAACAAGTGGCTTAAAGTAGTTATGAAAAATTCATGCCAGAAAAATGTTGTGACCTTCGATTAAATAAATAAACAAAAGTGGGGTTTTCGACTAAAAGCCTCTAATTTTCTTGTGTTTTCTTGTATGTTGACCATTAGTTTCTGATTAGCTGCTGAAGGTAGTCAGATGGAGTCCATCCACGCAAACCATATCGCCGGTGAGTCCTTCGTGGCAGAAACCTAATGGACCAATAGCGATAAGGAGAATCCACTTTGGATTTCATTCATTCCATGTCAGACTGTCGGTGACACTTTCTTACTGTTCCTTTCAATCGTAGGTTTTTCATGTGTTATTTGTACTTAATTATGTCTTTCCATTAATGGCAGAACCAAGCACAAGTACAAACAACCTCAGACTTTGTCCCTCTCACAGAACCTCTCCATTGAAGTAAAGTATTCTGGGAAATATTTGGGAGTTGGACTTGGAGGTATGTAAACCTTCCCTTTTGAGATTTTTCTGTTTTGTTCATGAAAGTTGGTATTTTGAGTAACTTCTGTTTGGTTGCTGAGAAAATAAATGAAATTCCCCAGAAAAAAGTCTCCTGCTTTGTATTGTATGTCAAGAGAATTATGGTTTCTAGATTAAAAGCTTGTTTTTGGTAATTGTGGAGAATTTGCGTTGGTTGTAAATTGAAATTCTATAATTAACCAGTCAAACAATTTTAAGCGTTTCTGTTTTGTCTGGTATAAAGTTGGCCTTTTGAGTCTCTGTTTGGTTGCTGAGAAAATAACTGAAACTAACAAGAAAAAGTCACATGCTTTGATGTTGTACTTGTAAAAAATTTGCTCTCTAGTACTAATTTTTACTTCCTCGTAATTTTTCTTCAAGGGATTCTTACATGCAACGGCTGTGATTTCACGTGATGAGTGAGATAGAGAGCGGAGATAAACCACTGGTTATCACTGTTGTTGTATATATCGGAGTTAGTTCATGCATGATACCCTTTTTGTTGTTTGGTTTCTTTCTTTTTCAGAAACACATGGCTGTGGTTCCAATATGCTACAAAATGCTATATAGAGGCTGTGCTGAATCAAATCACCATGTAATCGGACAGAGGGACAGAGGGTTTCGATGTGATTGTATTCCAACTTCCGAAAATAATGCAAGAAAACATAAGAATCTTGGGATGGTTTGGTACGCTGCATCAGATTCTGGGAACCATTTGAGATCCTTGGATTCTTACTTTGGGAAGCTCCAAAACGTCACAAATGTGCCTCTGGATGATTCAAACACGACAAGGGAGCAACCACTTAGTAAAAATAATGGTCAGCTGAGATTAAAGGAGGGTTTGGAGTCTCTTGATGAGTATCTTGGAAAACTTGGAAATAAAGGTAAAATTATCTTCCCAGCTGAGTCGATTGTGTGTGTTACTTTTAGAAATGACATTTTAATTCTTATATTTTATATAAACTCAGATGGATACTCGACGAAAACATCTAGTTCTGTTGATCTTGCTACTGAAGACATTCCAATTGCAAAACCCTCAGCTATCAATCGAGATTCCGGAAAAGGTGAAGAGAGGGTACTGAAGGCATATAGAAATCCTATACGTAAAAGGGATGATCTTGGTCCAAAGATTTCTAAAGACTCGCTCGAGTATAATGAAATCTCTGATCTCTATTTAATGTAAGACCCTGCCCTATCTAAATTAGTACTCAGAAATATGCACCAATTGAACCGGTTACAAACTTTTAATCGGAAATAGAATTGGGGGAACTAAACAGACTCATAAGTTTGTATATAAACCGCAGTTTGATGTTCTTCCAGTTTTATTTTCGATTAAAAGTTTGTGATCGGTATATTTATTCATATAATATTGGGAACCGAAAATCCAAGTTAAATCTGGGAGCTCCTCAGGAATAATGACATTTTGCTTCTTTGTTCTTTATGTTGGATGCAGAAGCATATTAGGTTCTGTAAACATTGCAGTTTTTCTGTTCGAGATTGCGAGTCCGGTTAGGAACACTGACTTAGGGCTCTTCTCTCTTCCATTGCTATATGGGGCAAAGATAAATGATTTGATCCTGGTTGGAGAATGGTGGAGGCTAGTCACACCCATGTTTCTGGTACAAGACTGACGATTCGGTTCGTGTTTCGATTCTGTTTCAATTTCAACATTATCTGTGATAATTTGCATTAGCTAGTTAACCACTGGATTTGAATGTGAACATATCAAATAATTATAGGGCTTTGCACATTACTAGAGATTTATCTGGCCTTAACATTTGTCGGGTATCTAAATATCGTTTATGAAACGTCCAGTTTGTTGGTTCTTAGTATAATGCAGCACATATATGCTTTCTGGTTTATGAAATATCTGCAAGATCCGCCTCACAATTTGTATCGATTAAGAAAATAGTAGGAATTCCTAAAGTGATACATTCTTGAAGAGCATTTTGCATATTCTTCTTCCTGATCAACGATTATCACGTGGCTCATGTAACTTATGCAGCACTCGGGGCTGTTCCACATAGCTGTTGGTTGCTGGGGACTTGTTGTATTTGGGCCTAAAGTGTGCAGAGGCTATGGATCATTCACATTTTTCTTGATTTACATACTCGGAGGAGTCTCCGGCAACTTGATTAGCTTTCTTCATACACCAGAGCCAACTGTTGGTGGAACGGTAAGCAGCTCAGCTCCTCAAATTCCACTTCATTTTCTACGAATCTAGTTACCCTTTTTCTCTTTTCTTCCGGATATGCTTTAAGTTCGTAATGTGATTGCAGGGACCAATATTCGCCATGATCGGAGCTTGGCTCACTTATCAGGTCCAAAACAAGGACATAATTGCAAAGGATGTTTCGGAGAGTATGTTCCAAAAGGCTGTCATAACCACGCTTCTTAGCTTCGCGTTGAGCATTTTCGGTCCTATTGATGATTGGTAAGCTACCAGACGCATTTTTCAAATTTTGAAGATACTTATTCGTTTTTTTATTTTCATATCAGAAAACGTTACGAGACTGTCCCTGAGTGACCTTATATCATATGATGTTACAGGACACATTTTGGTGCAGCATTTACAGGAGTGGCATATGGGCTTTTGACATGCCCAACTCTTCAACTGGATGATGCATCATCTTCTTCAACGAGTGGGCAAGAGGAAGGAATCGCACTTGTTAGACCATATGCAGATCCTTGCAAATCACTGTTTTTCTTTGCCCTATTTGTTCTTGTATTAAGCTGTCTACTTTTCCTTGTGGAACCTCCTCTGAATGTCATAGCATCAGACACTTCTCTGTAACCTTCAACAAGGATGCAAAATCATCAATTTATACAACATATTAGCCTTGTGTAGCACGCAAGAGGGCATTTGTAATCCTTCAATTTTGACAGTGTTTATCAATTTTTATCATGCCATCGATTTGTGACATGGTTTGTGAGACTTGGGCCTCAAGAGTAGAGAGAAACTTTAGTGACTAGGACACGTATCACATTGGTGGAAAAAGCTTGAGGCCGGATTGACTAGCAAATGTGTGCCCTTTGAACAACGTCGCAGACGTTGTGACCTTGTGCTTAGGATGGGAGGGCTACAGCACATTTGTGCCCTTGAATTACTTCCCTCATTTTCTATAGATTTTCCTACACTGGGGTTGCCTATAGCACGTGTGCCTCAAATACTTCTAAGTTTTTCTTCTTAGAGTCTATAGAGTTTGCTATAATCAGTCGTCCATTCATGTAGATAATTTTAACCACACTAACACACACAAATCACAATGCATTATCGAATAATTCATTTACACGTATGGATGACTGAATATAGCGTCTCTTTGAACAACGTCATTGCCAACGAAGTAATTAATTAATTCATTCATTCATTAAACGAACTCCTGTCAGCCTACATGTGAACCAAGTGACTTTTTGTTCTAATAAATATGGCTCCCAAATCCAAACTATAATTTCATTTGTTTGTTTTTTCAGACCAGACTTCTTCATGCATGGTGTATCTCCACGTTAAAGGAACCATGCCCTTGCTTGCTGACACGTTTACAGTTGGGTTACTTACAACAAACCACGTAACACAAAGAGCTTTCTGTCCTTTTCTTCCATCAGCTTTGAACCTCGCTGAGTCACTCAGGCTGTGTGCTTTTGAGCTTGGAGTTTAAAAAGTGTATAGAGTTTTGAGAACTAAAAGATTGACGTGTTGCAGATTAAGCTTTTGAAGCTTTAATATCAATGGCGGTCGGAAGGATTGGTAGAGGTTTAATGGCTCTTCTGGTAGTCAACTTGGTGGTCCATCTGATCATGCTTGGACTTGCTGGTTGGTCCCTTGATAAATACATCAATGGAGAGCAAAATCACCCCCGTAAGCTATCTTTCACTTGATCACTCTCCTCTCTTTTTCGTTTTCATTGCTTATTTTAGGCCCACTCGAATTTCGATGGAAAATATGCACAAATAGAACCAACTCTAGAAAGTCTTTTAAGTGAAATAGTATTAGGAGTCAATATTACAATAAATCATATGTAAATCACCAGTTTAGTGTCTCGTAAAATTTAAGTAAAATAATAGTGGGAGACCGTAAACATACAATAAATCGTATGTAAATCATGGTTTAGTGTCTCCTTTTATTGTTTGTTTAGTATTCTTCTAGTCATCGATGTCCGTTGGCCGTTAGGTCAATTGATCAAATTGTATATTTTTTTGTCCATTTAACATCCTCTAGTACATGAGTTGGGTTAAGTCAGTTAATTAGATTGCATGTTCTATTGTCGGTGTAGTATCCTCTAGTATGTACCTTCTAGTACTCGATGTGGATTAGGACTAGGGGTGGGCAAACGGGTATAGGAACCGCGGGTAGGGGCAGGTAATTCAGGTTCGGGGCGGGTACGGAGCGGGTCCAAAATTTCTAAACACAAAACGGGACGGGGCGGTTCGGGTTCACTAAATTTGCGGGGCGGGGCGGTTCTTAAAATAGGAGGAAACGGGCCCCCGGCCCGGCCCGTTTCTAGCATATTTGAATCACGATTCAGGATGTTTGAAAAGTTGTGGGCTTTTTGGTTTTTGTAAACCATGGATCCCTGCTGTGCGCCATTGAGGCCTGACGGGTTCTTGGGGAAGAGTGTGAGGTTCGGTTCAAAGAGCAGAGATTTGAGTGCCCCGTTTCTCAAAAGCTCTAAATTTGAAAGCAGAGGTAGGAAGCTTAAGCCTCCTAGTGTGGCTTACTCCATTTTTACCGATGTCAACAACGAGACTCTGGTAAGTCCTCTGATCCTGTGCTTGTAACTGTTGTTCTTGTTTTCGAAATCGAATTCTTAGGATTTTGATGATTTGGGTTTTTTTGAGTAATCACTTTTGGCGTTTGTGCTTTTGATTTCAGACGTTTCAGGCACCACTGTTTGAAACTCCAAAGGCTGAACCCCAAAATGTGGCTTTTAGAATTTTGGGTGGAGTTGCCAGAACTTGCCTTTGTAATTATTGTTGGAAAAGCAGGACAGTTGACGAGGACGATGACAGGAGTGCCGGTGGGGATGGGGTCGACATCGGACACGTTGTTGGCGGAGACAATCTGGGTGGGGAGGGAGTTGAGGAGGTAGGCGATGGAGGAGGGAGGGAACGGAAGGTGAGGACCCGTGGGGACCCGTAGGAACTGGCCCGTTTCAAAAGGGCCGGGTTAGGTCCGGATCTTATTTTGAAAAATCCAAAACCCGCACCGTCCCGCCCCGTGTTATTTATAAACGGGTCGGTCCGGTTCCTATAATTTTGGGCCCGGCCCGGCCCGTGCCCACCCCTAATTAGGACAGTTGATCAGAGAAGTGTCACTCATGTATACTGAGTACGATTACTGTGCATAGATTAGGGTAGTTTCGAACACTGGTTGAAATAGGGTTTTGAGCTCTGATACTTTTGTACAGATTTGGGAGGGAATACATCGACTAGCTTCTTGTTGATCTTTGCATTGATAGCCGGTGTGGTTGGTGCTGCTTCTGTGCTTTACGGTCTGATACATCTCCGGATATGGCGAACCGATAGTTTAGGCGGTGCAGCTTCTTCAGCTATCGTTGCCCTGACGATTATCGCCCTCGCTTTCGGGTAGTTTTCTCTCCCCTCTCCGCCCCAAAATCAACATGAAAAAGTGCTTACATTTTCATAACAAAAGTCAAGAAACTAATCAGTTTTGGTTGGATGTGTCTGATGCAGTTTTGTGTGCAAGGAGATCATATTAGGAGGGCACAGAGGAAAACGCTTGGTAAGAGAATTTTTAAGCAAATATTGCTGTTTGCTGAGGCACAATTAAACAAATTAAAACTAGATTATGTTAATTAATTGGTGTTTTTCAGCAAACACTGGAAGCTATGATTGCAATATCACTACTAAGTCAATTGCTTTACCAGGTGCTTCTGCATGCTGGGATGTTTAGGAGCAGACATAGACATGGTGGAATTGGCACCGGTCATGACCCCCGGAGCACCAGCGCAACAACTGTGATCTGACTTCCGTTCATATCAGTAGCTGTAAATTAAACAACACAATGTATCTGTTTCATTAGCCGCGCTTTGCGTTTGTATCAGTTTTTTTCCGGTTAGTTTGGTGGGAATGGAACGCTGTACGTACCCGAATCCTGGCACAAGCAAGAAGGGTTCGAAGGGGCTTATGTTTGTATGAGTTTCGGTGTATACCGATCTCAAAAACCCAAACGCAAAACGGTTCTTTACCGAATTCAAAACCCGGAAGCAAAAAATATGCAGAACGAAAATATTAAGTTAACACAGTTATACATAACCAACATTGATTATTTGAGCTACCGGAAAATTTTTGGACATAATCCCTATGATTCTGGTTCATCATCGGCTTTCCATTCTACGATTGTCAACGTATGGCGTCCTCCAGAAGCGACGAGTTTGGCAATCCAGTGTCCATTATCTGCAGTGCCATTTCTGGGAGGGATGCCGATGGGAACTTCCATCGGCTGACCAGTCGTCACCTTCCTTCCATATCCAAGGCGTCCGTGGTCACCTCGGCCAAACTGCCGATACAAAAACAAGTTGTTGGATCAAACAAAAATGGTGGAACCAGATGTGATGTGGAAGGAAACTCAAGATATTGCAAGAACAAAAGCAAGATAATGAGAAATTAACGTAAGCAAATTATCTTTTTAACTCGTATCGGTGAAAAATTCTTACCGAATACATTCGCCCGTCACGAGTTAATGCAACAGAGTGAGTGCCTCCACAAGACACCTACATGAAAAATAAACACAATCTATCTCAAACTGTTGGAAGGAAACGAGATTATTACGAGCGTGCAGGATTTTTGGAGCGATCGACGATAGAAATCGATCAAATCAACGATAAAACACATTGTAGTCCGAGTTATTCAGACTTCAGAGGAGTGGCGAGGAATGAACTATAGATAGTACCTGAACAATATCCTCCCCAGCTAAAAGATGAACCCTTTGCGGCACCATTTTACTACTTTTATCATTGTCGCCAGACCCAAGCCTCCCATGTTCTCCTCGTCCCCAACCATACACCTGCAGTCAAATGAAAAAGGGAGAGAAGTAAGGATGTCCCAGTGACTCAAATGCAGATGTTACAACGTTAGCAATACCGAAATATTTGAACTATAGCACGTTGATCTCAAACGGTTTAGCAGGGAGGAGGGGAGAGAAATCACCTCTCCATCTTCTGTTAGTGCAGTAGAATGCCATCCTCCAGCAGCAATATCCACCTATACAAGCAAAAAGGTTAAAAAAACACACATTATAAGCATATGGCAAACACATTATAAACGTATGGCGTATCATCTAGTTGCAAACGCTCAACTATGAAGGTATGAAACCTACGAACTATCACGTAATAATCTTCCCGATTAGACAAAAACAAAAAATTGGGAAACAACGCACTTTAGTGTACGGTGGATAATGCGAAGGCACACATTCAGAAAAAATCGAGATAATCATACATGAGGCTAGGCATAAGCAACTACGAGAAATGAAACAAACAGATACACGGAAATGTGAAACAAACCAAATTAAGACCAGATAGCCCCTGGACAGGAATAGGTTGTGATCTCGGCTGAGTATCCCCTGTTCCAAGTTGTCCATATTCGTTATTACCCCAAGCCCATAAAGTACCATCCTCCTGCAGAGCCAAATTATGAAATGCACCCACTGCAATGAGCCTCACTGCATCAAGACCTTGTACACGCACAGGCGTTGAAATTTGTTTTCTGAAAATTAGAAGAAAAGTCCAGGGATGATTGTATGATAAACGACAGTGAGCGATGAGTTCACAAGTGCATCCATGCACGTAGCTGTTATACTATAAAGAGAATTTGATAAAGTATGACCTAGAAGGTTGGCTGCAATCTAAGACAGATGCTTGAAAACAAGTTGACAGATTCAAGTCCAAGGGCAACATACATGTCTCCCGGAGGCCATGGCTGACCCCACGTCCATACTTGCCCATCACGTGTAAGTACCACAGAGTGAGTACCCCCAGCAGCTACCTGGGATGTGAAAAATTAGAAGATTTCAAATAAAGTTTTATAGAAAGAGATGTCTCTTGTGAAGCAAAAGCATCCTACATCCAAAAATTCCTATCATGCAGTTCTCTAGACACAGGCATGGGTACCCACCTGGCGGACTTTAAGTTTTGGTGCACAGCGTTGAGGAATCACTATATCCCTTCTCAAAGGTCTACCAGTGTCATCTTTCCGCTCAGGTTCTTCACCACACTGTCCATACTCATTCCCACCTGCACCACACAACTTTGTACCTTGGACTGAGAAAAAACAACTTCCGGGTCTATTTACCACACCTCAAGAAAACCAACCAAAACACTAAACTCCAGGATGGTTTTAAACGTGACTTAGAAGCAACCATCTTTTGGCATTTGGCTTAACTGGCTTAAATGAATACTTTCTTTCTTCTATTAGATTCTAAATAATGAAAACAAAAGAACTTGAAACAATGAAATAAATATTCACAACAACTTCAAGAGTAAAAAAAGCTTGATCAATTACCCCAGGCGTAAGCACGGCCTTGATCATCGACAGCCAAGCAATGCCATCCACCAATAGCAGCCTAGATTTCAAACAACCCGTAGTTAAATCCAAGGAAAATTATACTAACAAAAAAATTAACTATTTCCAAAGCCAATCACGGTTATGATAAATTCGAAATTACCTGAACAATCTTGACATTGGTAAGAGCTTTAACCTGGCTTGGAATGTTCTCAGTTTTGGTCTCGGGAGGGTGCCCTAAGGTTCCTCTTTGGTTCCAACCCCATGTAAACAACTGATAACCCAATTCAATTCACAACACAAAAGCCACAAAAAAAAATGCAACAAAAATCCAAACTTTCACAAATCCAAAACCACAAATTCAATAAAAATCCAAACTTTCACTAAACCCAAAACCAAAAATTCAAAAATTGCAGAATACACACAAACAAACAAGTGAAAAAGGGTAGTAATCAAAACAGTGGATAGAGTGATAAAAAGACGAGAAGAAGATAAAAGAGGACCCACCTTGCCGTCACCGCAAATGGCGAGAGAGTTTCGGCTGCCAGCGACAACAGAGCGGATAGTCTGCGACTCGAGCGCTTTGACGGCGCACACCCATTCCTTCTCCTCGTTGTTCCCGATTCCCAATTGACCGTCTTCCCCAGAGCCCCTGTTCACAAAGACAAACAGAATGAACGAAACCTGCTTTACTTTCTCTCTCTAGAATAGCATAACAGAGAGGAGAGAGAAAGAGAGAGCAAATACCAAGTGGCAATGGCAGCATCGGATGCCATTGGAGGGTGAATCAGAGCTTGAATTGAAGCTATTAAAAAGATAGCAGGGAGAGGAGTGACCGTGTTGATCAATACTCAATAGAATAGCATATCGTGTTTTAGTATGATACGAATCTTTTTATGTTGTGAAGCAATTTGAGCAGGGGAACAGATACCAAAAATGCGAAAGCGATGGAAGTGGGGCAAACGGCGGCGTTTTGCTTGACCAGCGGAGAAAAAAGTTTATGCGGCAGTAGTTTTTCTAGCCTTTTTTTTTCTTTTTTTAATTTTGCTTGACAAATTAATTTTAGAATTTGTATCAACTAAATTTTTTTTATGGGAATTGTTAGAGCACTTCCAGCGTGTGCTCTCCCCCGAGGGATAGGCCCGCGAACAGTGGAAGAGAGCCCGAGCAATCAAGCCCAGCGTGTGCTGGTGATGGAGCCCAAGCAGGGTCCGAGGGAGAGGCCCAGCCCGAGAGCCCGAAGACAACGTGACGTGGGCTGACGTCATGGCGACATCAGTCACAATATAAAATTAATAAAAATCTAAAATATTACTAAAAAAAAAGTAAAATTAAAAAAAATTAAAAAAATTGTAAAACCCAGGCTTCGAACTCAACGGCTCTTGCCGAAGTTCCTCGTCGAGGTTGATGAACACCCACAGACAAATGTCAGAGATCCAGTCCCTCCTCCGCCGCACCCCACACCACCTTCGCCCCCATGCACTCGCAATCCTCCTCCTTCCACTGGCGCGCCCATATCGCATGATTTGGGATTTGTTTTTGGGGGAAAGAGGGGAGAGAGAGAGAGAGAGTTTGGTTAGGAAGCGGGGAAGATCGGGACCGTTGATGGAGGTTGAGGTGGGTGGGATGGTGAAGATGGTACAATGAGACCGATTAAAAATCCTATCTGAAATTACAAATAAAATTATTTTGTATTATTTAAAAAATAATAATAATATTTTATTACCTATTGTTAGGGCTATTCAAGTGCAATGGTGGAGATGCAAAAGGCAATTACTGTTCATTAAGGGCGGTTACTGTTCATATGGTGGATTGAATAGTGAATAGCCTGGGGGGAGGGTTCTCACGCTGGAGTTGCTCTTATGAGACACTATAAAATTCTCATTTTGCACCTCAAATATTATAAAAAGAAAAATACAACAACTCTCTATTTTGTTTGTAAATTTTATAGTTCAGTTATGCTCTCATGGAAATTAAAGAAAAACTACAAGGGAAATATCAATTATGGCTCTACGTTATGTTTTGTCAACAACCCTAAACCCTAAACCCTAAACTCTAAACCCTAATTGTCGGTTCGATCTTAAAAGTTTGCACAAAAAATTAAGAAATAAATAGAGACAGAAGAAAGACAGAAACGAACAGAACTGGATCCCCTCCGGATCCAAGGGATTTGAGCCCATTAATCAATGAATTCGGACCATTGAAATTTGATTCAATTGCTACAAACAGATGGCCCCTTAAAAGTTATAATAATTGTAACCGTTTGATCTAATTTCAATTGTTCGGATTCATTGATTAGTGGGCTCATATCATTTTGGATCCGGAGGGGATTCAGTTTCGAAACGAACAAAGAGTGACGAGTAAGCGTCATGGGAGACACCACCACTATAAAACCGAAAAGATTGGTTATGGGGAGTGGGGGCGCATTCAGTCAGACATGATATGCTTGTTTGTCTGTTTTTTTTTTTCCAGTAGTTTTCATACTCTTCGTTGCTTTAATTTGGCCCATAAATCTCATGTGAATCCGGTCCGAAATTGATCACAAAATCAGTTATTGAAATGCAATGGATTCTTATAAGCTAAGTGGCAATAATTTTAAGAAAATGGTGATCACCACCTTTAGTGATCATCGAAGCCTTTCATTTCCCGCGAGCCACTCCGATGAGAAACTCGTGAATGCCCAAAATGCAGTATACCAACAGGAAAAGAAACCAGAGAAGAAGATACACATGGAGACGACTTAAAATCGACTGAGGTACCCATGGTTTCAGTATCAAAATGAATCAAATCGCGACGATGAAGCAGTGGACTCTCTGACTTATCGATTAAGAAGATACACATGCTCAAGATACAAGAAATCTCAAATTCACAAAGCAATGAACTGATTTGTAAGAGCCCCAAACAATCAATTCTAAGGTTGCAAAGTTAAACTTGCAGCGAACAATGAAGGTACCAACTTTGGGTAAAGCGAATCGGATGTACCCGAAACACAATCTGGTTGAAAGAAGCATAAAGAATACAAGCTCCACAATGTTATATCTGGTAAAAAACAACACAAGCCATTGGAAATCTGAAGAAACATTAAAGAAAAAAACACTAATTTTTAACACTAAATCATATAGCACAGCACTCAAGGCACTGAACCAAATTCTTCTCACCAATTATAAAACGCAATTTTGGGATCTGTTGGAACATTCCACCCCTAGGCTGGAACATTTCAACCCTAAGCGCTGACGCACTCAAGACCGTCAAGTTCATAGGCAAATCCTTCTACAACCCACATGTCATCTATTACAAAGGTCCCAAGATAAAAGGGTACATAGTACAAATTCTACGAACCAGAAGCCTCGTTACTGCTGTGCTTCACTGGATTCGCGCTTTGATGCTTCCTTGATTTCGTCCCCGGCATCATCCTAAAACACCAGATAAACAATTATATTTAGTCTACCACAGTAAAAATACTGGAGTAGAACTTAATCATCAAACAGCATTGGATGATACAAATTTAAATTATTGGTTACATCATCGGTATCACTAGAATGATGCATCCCGATCTCAAGACCCCCTTTTCCTTTCTCCCTTTGTGGAGTAAATGACCACCAACCTTAACTCTAATAAATGATCCATACATGGACATGTTCAACAAGGTAGGGAGGAAGGGGGGAGAGATAAATCTAATACACTTTAAATGTATACATTCGTTCATGTACATGCATCACGAGGGAAATAGGATGAGAGAGATACCGTGATATCGGAAGTCCAGAGTGTCAGATTGTCTCGGAGAAGCTGCATGATCAAAGTGCTATCCTTGTAGGATTCCTCACCCAATGTGTCAAGCTCAGATATAGCCTCATCAAAAGCCTGTGGGAAGACGTTACAAAATTGAGTTCAAAAGAAATACACTAAACATCCAATTCTCAAGTTTATTTGAAAACTGCAGTCACAAAGAAAGTTGTACTCGACCAGAAAGGAGAAAATAATCATTTTATGAAAGCGTGTTTAGTTCACTTAACAAACCAATTCTCAAGTTTATTTGAAAACTGCAGTCACAAAGAAAGTTGTACTCGACCAGAAAGGAGAAAATAATCATTTTACGAATGCGTGTTTAGTTCACTTAACAAACCAAATGTTAGAAAGCAAAACACATATACCAAATTCATGCCCTGAAGATACAAGAATGGTTAAACAACCCTATATAAGAAATGTAGAACACTCATATAGAAATTCTGCAGCATGAATTGCTAATTTGTAACATGTTACATAACAGCTAAAACTCAAAAGTTCACGTCCAGATTGTATATTCACTACAGGTCCAATATTATCTAAATTATCCCACCAAATACGATGGCTGCTATTCTTGAAATTGGTGAGAGTTCATTTCATCTAGTATATGTAGTCATACCTATTAATTAACCCATCAAGCATGATCAAGAATCTGACCTAAACAAAGTTACGAGTGAAAGGCTTTTTAAAATTTGAGCCAAGAAGTAGAAAAATACTCGGGAAAGAAGTATTCAGAGATTATAAAAGTGAGTGATTAAAGGACGACTCGCCATTTCTCATACAACATGTGGCATAACCAGATAAACCAAGTATTTCTTAATTTATAAACCAACTAATACCTTCAAAGAAATTTGCAACTAAATGTCTTTGGAAAATAATTTCTCATCAAGCATGTAAATTCCAGGAACACTAAAGCCAAACATGGTGACTCAACAAATTCATAAAGAATCATAAAAAGCGGGGCAACATGTTAACAATGAAAATAGGTTATGTAATTTCATTGAATATGTACAACTCTATATTAATTTTATGCAACAAATACCACTAAATAATTTAGTCACACAGACTAGAATGCACACAAGTACAGACGACAAAATGATAGCAAATATAAGGCCTTGCATACAAACCTGTTTTGCCAGATTGCAAGCACGATCTGGTGAGTTAAGGATTTCATAGTAGAAGACTGAGAAGTTGAGTGCAAGTCCAAGCCTTATCGGGTGGGTTGGAGCCAGCTCAGCCAGGGCAATGTCCTACATCAAAGAAAACAAAACAAGCTTACGGATCACTACAAAAAACACAAGCACAATTACAAATTAAAAGTGGCAGAATGGCAAGCTGAAAGCCAACCTGAGCAGACTTGTAAGCCAACAAAGTGCTCTCAGCTGCTTCCTTTCTTTCGCCTCCAGTCTTAAACTCAGCAAGGTACCTGTGGTAATCACCTTTCATCTTGAGGTAAAACACCTTGGACTCGGCGGATGAGGCAGATGGAATGAGGTGCGACTCGAGAAGGTTCAAGATCCCATCACAGATCTTGCTGAGCTCAGTCTCAATCTTGCTCCGGTATTCCTTGATAATCGCAACATGATCCTCATTCCCTCTGCTCTCCTCCTTCTGCTCAATGGAAGATATGATCCTCCACGAAGCTCTCCTAGCTCCAATCACATTCTTATAAGCCACAGAGAGGAGATTTCTTTCCTCCACTGTTAGCTCCTCAACATCGACAGTCTTGGCGACTTTCTCCATAAACTCGACCATCTCCTCATATCTCTCAGCCTGTTCGGCCAACTTGGCCATGTACACATTCTCCTCGCGTGAAGAATCAGTTGGCGACATCTTTGCTATGTAAGTCTAAATCTGAAACCTGGGAATTAATCCAACAAACGACAATTGAAATCAGCGATCTCTATTCATAGACACATGTACAAGTATATCATGACACACACTTACAGAACAACATCATGGCACAAATCAAATTAGTGACATACAAGGCTAGCACACAAGAGATAAACAAACTATCAAATGGTTACTCAGATCTGCCGAAGCAAACGCGATACACAGTTGAATTAGTTACAGATGAGTAAAGCCATGTTAATTCCATAAAAGCCTATAAAACAATTAAACATGCTAACTTCAGACCTCTACAAGAATTTTCTCAGCAAACAAACAGATCAGGATCCTAATTCAGTTATCGCAAAATCAGATTAGACCAATAAATCTCACTCCCAGCTTAACCAAATAGTAATTTCCAAGCTTCTAACTTTAGTAAAACCAGATAAAAAAATTTCCCAAATTTCTTATCCCACTTTCAAAAAACTCTTCTTTATTGATGATAGAATGAAAGAGAAACACTTCCACTTCCCCAGCAACCAAACAAGTCACAACTCGAAATCTAATTGATTTAACAGTCAAATCAACCACCAAACAGCTTAAATCAAATCAGATCCAACCACAAAACATAAGTCAATATCTTTTTTATTTTTCCCAAATAAAAAATAATAATAATAAAAAAAAAACAAAAAAAAAACTGAACTCTATGCCCTAGATCTTAGACAAGCAAATCATCACACAAACAGAAAATCAACAACAAAAAATTAAAATTAAAATCGAAAATTGAAATCAAATCAGCAAAAATCAAACCCTGAGTAGTTCTTGAGAAGTTGGGGGCGTCCGTACCTTCTCTGGTCCACGAGGAAGAAGAAGATCTAAGCTCGAAGCAAAACTGGAGGAAATGGGAATCCGGGTGGGGGCATAAAAATGGTCGCCACGAGGAAGGGGTAGGGAGGTAGGTCCAATAGCAAGAAGACACGTGGTCGATGACGGAGATTCCGTAGGCCTTTTTTTCAACTTTTGGGGAGTGACCACGCTGGCGTTGACGGTCAACGCAAACTCCTTCCTCAGTCCTCACCCTCTTGGTTTATCGACATGTCGTTTGATATCGTTGCTGCTGCCTGCCGTGCTTTGTGAGCTGCGGGTGTTGGGCCTCGTGCGGACGGGCGGACGGCCCTACTTGACGGTGTCGAAATCTTATTAATTAAAGAAGTGCTGACGGTGTTTTTGTTTTTCCGTCCGGTCAAATGTTCAATAATTGGCATAATTGGGATTTGGTGAATAGCACCTTCATTCTTAATTGTGTGTTTAATGGCTTGCTTTTGCTTGTCAATTACGTATTTCCACGTCATAGAATTTCTTATGAAATTTATTATTGACACTTGTCAGTTTAAAACGTTCTCTTAATCTTACGTATACGGTTAATTATTTCAAACATGTGAACAAAAATAGGCATTTTGGCTAAAATGATTTATGAGATTGGCATAACTCCTCACTTTGGTACTTGAGATTTGAAATCGATAGAATTGATTCCTGAGTTTGTCCATTATCAATCATTTTGATCATTCGGTGAAAAATTTATGTTAAATAAGGACTAAAACAGCAAAAATACCCTTAATTTAATAACAAATGACCAAAATGATTTTACAAAATTCAAGCATATTTTGGTATTATGGTCTAATTTGGCTAAAAAAACCAACAAAATATATAAGGTGTCATAGAGGTAGAGCATGTGTTGTTAATGGGACTCCTTGTAATACCAAGAAAGAAATTGAGATTCCACTTTAAAATTAATTGGCATCAGAAGAATACTTAACACGCTGCAAGCTCTCGCATTGTATTTATATCTCTAATACGAGATTCACTCTTAATACTATTATTGATACTTCCATAAAATCATCATACCATCTCTAATTCTTACAAACCCCTTGGCACCTCTTTATTGTATTAACACTTTTCAATCATTTTTTTGGTCAGTGATCAATTTTTCAATTGTAGCGTTGACTTCCCACTTGTTATGTAGATATGGTCAAGCAAATCAAAACACAATCCCATAAGCTCTAACTTAAATGAAAAGGCAAAAATTTAAAAAAAAAAAAATTGGAAAAGTTGTAAATGGATGGCCACACTTGAACCACGGTGAAGACTTAACAGGATCCTAGTCAAGCAAACCAATCAAAGCAATTATTAGGCATCACCAAAAGAGGGAAACCGTGTTTGTTATGGCTTTTTTTTTTCTTTTTCTTTTATATCAACCATAATTCAAAAGGTTAGGGATCAATCACGGGTCGTTTAATCCCAAGGGCTAGTCACAGACATAACTGCCCCCTTGCTTATCCTGTTTGCTAAAATAAATATAAAGTTTAGATGTGGCGATATTGAGAGCGAACATTGACGCAAGTTATTTTATTGTGACTGAAAAGTCACATGTTGGCTGTCTGGCCACATTATTGGTATAAAACCTCTTAAAAACATGAGACCTTTATGTATTTTGTTGCCATCCGAGCCCATGCAATCCTATACAATACGATATATTTCAGACTCGTTTGGAACCGTTTTTAAAATAGGTGAAGCGCTTTTTGTGAAAATATTTTTATAACCAATCTTTAATAAAAATACAAGTCAATTCTACAAGAAGTACATAACTGTTGCTTCTTGCATGAATCACTTTAAATGCTTTCGGAACACAAAAACAATTTCTCTAAAAACGCTTTTAGTCATTTTAAACACACTTTCAAACGAACCATTCATAATTAAGCACCCCTGCTTATTTTTTTATTACTTAATTTTCGATCGTCGGATCGGATGAATTGAAGAAGATCAACGGACAGAAATTATTAAGGGTGTGTGAGAAGTAAAATGAGGTGTGTGGATACCACACCCATGGTCTAAAATATCCATAATATCCCGATATTTCCATCGAAATTTCAGTATTTTTTAAATTTCTATATTTAAAAAAACACCAAGGGGATTCGAACCCCTCCCATTTTACTCCTTCAACACCTTGACCACTATATCACTTATATTTTTGTGAAAATATGCTAAAATATTTATATATTTTCTACACTCACAATGTTTGCCAGCTCGCTATATAATCAACTTAAATCAGTTAAATCCATCATGCAATGCATTTCCTTCCAATTTTTTTATGATAAACTAATAGATAATTGACTAAATAAACATCCTACAAAGTTTCAATAAAAATTTCCAAGTTTTTCTTACAATTTCCGTGGTTTTTATTCAATTTGTATCGATATCGATAATATCCCGATATTTCCATCGAAATTTCCGTGTTTTTGGACTATCGATATTTCCGATATCATCGATATTTTAGACCTTACCCCTACTTTTTTTCCTTCTTAACCCCGCACCCCCCCCCACAACAACAAAAAGGATTGGGCCACCTGGTTTTAGGTTAGGTCCAATAAGAATGGATTCAGCGCAAAACAGGCAGTTGAAGAAGCCCACATGAAGCTCAGAGCCCTAGCATTTTAGACCTGGACTATCATCACCCGCCGGTAAAACTGCTAGCCCATCTCTGGCTTTGCGCCACCGCCCTTCGGTACTGCTCAGTGCTCACCGGCAAAGTCCATCGTCCTCTTCAGAGAGAGAGAGAGAGAGTATTCAATGGGATACATACAGGAAGCACGTGAGAATCACGTGAAGAAGAAGGTTGAAGAAGGTACGGTTGATGTATGCAAAGCTCAAACTCTAGGACTCTGAGTCTCAACAACAATTGTTCTTTAATTTTGTGCTAAAAATGCATAATTTGTTGTTATTGTGCATAAAAGTCTATAATTTGATATTTTCCTTTTAATTTTTGAGCTTAAAATGCATAATTTGTTGTTATTGTGCTAAAAATTCATAATTTGGTGTTTAAATTACTGTTGAAACAGCATTGCGGAGCAAAATGAAGCACAAGGCGCTGCAGGAGTGCAAGGATTTGGCGTCAAAGTACGCCGAGTGTTCGTACGGAAGAACCATATCGGTCGTTTGGCAGTGCCGGCAGCAAGCCAAGGAATTGAACGAGTGCCTTCACCAATTGTAAGCCCCGAATCCTTGATTCATTTTTTCACAAAAAGAGCAAAGAAATGTTTTTTATTTTCAAACATGGTCTTGTAAGGTTATGAATGTTAATGTTAAATGTGGGAATGCTCTTACCAACATTGTAATGGCTTTGTTGATGAGGGTTTGGTGTGATGCATAAATTGTTGTACCACTTGGGAAATTAGTTGGCTCCGATGTTTCACGAATACAGATTTGAAGAATTGGATACAAATGGGGGAAGTATTGGGGGTGTATCTTAGTGTCCGAGTATCTGGACATATCTAGGGTGGCTCTGTATTTCTTTTGTGTAGGATGAGTCTTGACCGGCCATTAGAAAAGTACCCGATGTATCATATTACTTCTTGTTGATATGGTGCTGCGTAGTTTACATAGTTTGGAAGCAATTGAGATGGTAGAGTGGTATTTTAGTTATGAGATTGGTAGTGGTGTCTGGGTTTGATTTCGATAAATATGGTGACATTCTTCATTTCCCATGTTTTTTTCCTTTATTCTGAGGTAAATTTGGCTTTTGGGTTGTTTGCATTGGTTTTCCAAAGTGTTTTCAGGCAACGGTTTTGGAAGCCTTGTGGGGAATTAGAGTGCTAGGCACAGTGTTGCATGAATTGTTTTCGTGTCCTATGTCCTGCAGTACCCATGAGTTGCGGAGATAGAAAAGAATTCAGGGTTTTATGCAATCTGTTTCAACCGGGGTTTTGAATTTGATCCTTGGCATTGAATTGTAGAGGAAGGCACTCCAGTTATAGAACAGAAAAGTATTCCGTCTTTCTTACATCTGTTTGAGAGCGCATGACGAGAGAGAAGAGAACGTTTGTCATCAATGAGCTTGCAGAGATGTGCGCATGTTGTTTTTGTTGCTACTTATGACCCTTTTTGTAGTCTTCGAGTAAGAGAGACAATTTTGGATTGAACTTTACGCATATCCAACATACCTGTGCTACTGCTGATGCATGTGAAATACGTTGTTTTGATTTTTGCAGCACCAACGATGACGTCTTGGAGGAAATGAAGAGAGCGTACATGCTTCAACAAGACGGGAAGGTGCCTGCATAGGTCTCAGATCATCACTGGTTCATGATTTTGATGTAGAATTTTGTTATCGGAATTCTGGCAACGTCACTGGTTTTTTTATATTTTGATTTATGTAATTCGGTTGATGCCAGGGGGGTTGTGTTTGAAATATCCCCCGATGAACTTAATAAATGTAGAGATTTCGCATCGATTGGGTAATATTTTCTCGAGTAATTTATCTAGAAATACATAAATAACTTGGTCTTGAATATATCGACTACTTCGAGTGCGAAAAATCCGAGCAATTCTGACTTCAAAAATTCTGCAAAACATCAAAACATGATCTAGCCGTTCGTTTGAACGACGTATCTCGCACTAGGATGCATGGTAGAAAAATGGATGGCTAGATTGAAAGACAGCATTGTACACAATGGTATAATTAACCCGTATAGTAAAAACTCGAAATTCTATTAATTGTTGAAAATTCAAGACCAGAGGCCAACAAAATCATATAATTCTTTTCCACCCTGGTTGAACCGATTCAACCTCGAAAACGAGTGGAAAATGCGAACCTCGAAAAGTTTTAGCCACACTAGATGTTTATATTACAGAAATTCCTCATAAGAAAAAACCCAGAGCAGATGCAAATTCAGATTCCCTCTAACAATCCTCAACAACACAACTGCCCCCAGTCAGTTACATTAAGGTGGTTTCAACCAAATCATTCACTGAAGACAAGACGAGATGCTTCACACGGAGAAAAACATACGCTGAAGGTTAGGTTGGCTTCCGCATGTTACGCCCAGCACGAATTACTTCATCGACCAACAGCAGTTGAGATGCAATTACGGGCCTGCATAATATAGAAACGAACACCAGTGAGTTGCATAAACCAAAAAAGATCTCAAGCAAATGAGTTTCAAAATCATGCCACGTACCCTGAGTTTATAATCTGTCGCTTCACAGAGTAGTTGTCAAAGATACCCTCCATCTGTGGATCAAGTGGTTCTCCAGTGTTGTGATTTAGTCCCACGACATTTCCCTGATCATGCTCTCCCTGAACAGGAATCCACATGTCACCTCAGGAAGGATAACAAAATGAAAAACTGAGGAATTTTAAAGAAGTATATACCGTAAGAGCAATTATCACATCTTGTGTATCGAGGCCAGAATTCTCAGCAAGTGTTTTGGGCACCACAAGGAGAGCATCAGCAAAAGCTTCAACACCGAGTTGAGCACGCTGTTTCAAGTATAAAGATAAAGGCTTAGAAAGATAAGAGGCACTTAAAAAATAATTCCCATAAGGGAATTTAGGAAAATATTTACTTACCCCTTTAACAGTTTTCTTTACTTCATTCACTAAATATTGTCTGGCTGCAACTTCAAAAGCTCCAGCACCCTGATTCACATATGAAAAACGTTTCGCACATCACAATCTGATGTACATTCCAGAAGCCAAACTTACTAAGAAAAAAGATACGATGGGGAAATTTCTAACTCAAACTTACTAAGATGACAGCTTCATCTTCAACTGTGTTTTTAACTGCCCTCAGGCCATCACGAACAGCATCCTTAATCTGAGCAATTGTATGGTCATTAGGCCCTGCACCATTAAGAGGAAATAAGGATTACATCACCACAGGACTTGCCAAAGGAAATAGAATGACGTATATCACGTAATCCTTACTATGAGATGGGTGCAGCATAAATTACTAACTCCCGGGTAGAATAACCAAAGAATATTTATGTTTTGCAGATGGTTAAAATACCAATGGAGTACCTTTGATTAAGATTGTGCAAGAGTGGGGATTCTTCACATTTTCAACAAATGTATACTTCTCTTCACCAAGGACATGCTCGTATACAAGTCCAGCCCAACCAAGGCAATCAGGAGTTAAATCATCTACGGAGTTTACAGCCTCCCCGCCACAAGCCAAAACCAACCGTTCCATATTTCTCCTCTTTGCTCTTCTCAGGGCAATAATCTAAGAAACCGCGGAATTAGAAAAGTACCAAACAAGTTGCACCGAATCACAGTGAGTGCAAAACACAACACCAATAAAAAATCTGTGGTGTCTATCTGATATATATCTAGGAAAATAACAGGAAAGAAATCTAAAATAATGATCCATGACTTACCCCTGCCCTTGCGAGAAGGTCCAGAGATGGGGGATCAATTCCCTTCTGATTGATAACGACAAAGTTATTATCATGACCAGAGCAAACCTGCAAATCATCCAATGCAGGAAAGATTTCAGAATCTGTAATGTCGATACGCTAGGGTGAGTGCTAAATCAATATCAAGCAAACAGCATCAATAGCAACACTCTACCTTATTTTTCAGGTCAATGATTTTTTTAACTCTTTCGTCAACCTGGCGCCTTTCAGCTAAAACCATTGCTTCTCTCTGCTCCGCATTTGAATAGAAAAAGCCTGAGTTTACTTCACTGAGATGAAAACCATCAAATTCATAATGATCAGGAAATCATATCCAATATTCAACACGCCTTTGGATAAAAGCACAGTTACATAAAGACATATTCTAACATTATTGTGTTAGTGAAAGAGAATGAGTGTGAAAGCGAGAGGGGGAAGGGAGAAACTATTGATGAGAAAATCTAACAATCATTTGAACAAATTTCTCTATATTTACCTTTTGTCATATTCCAAAGATACATTGCTTGTCAAGATGAAACAATTCTCTGCTCTCCGCTTCATATCAGGATGCCTAGAACCGTGATCGAGAACAAGACCCTCAACCTACAAGACGACATGAATGAGATGAAAAACCACAGGATAATGACACATTCTTCTAGTTTGTAACCAAACCTATTGCACCATGCTCATAAATTAAAATTTAAACTGGTTCTAGGCAGTACTATCATAATTTACAATTTCATCATTGGTACTTGGAACTAAGAAAGAAAAACTAAAGCACTATGAAACCACCAACATAAGTAGAAAGGAGGTGAACAAATGAATATGCTTCTGCGCAAATTATTATTCAATGTTACCACCAAAAAAAAAACAACTATAGCACTACGAAACCATCAATTGACGCAAATAGTAACACCAGAAAATATACAGATCATTTGCAGAGCCTTTGCAGAAGATTGAGGACCCAATGTCCATATAACTGCCTCTTAGAATTCATCAAGAGATAAGGAGTATCTAAAACGTAGAGTAGAGGACATAAGATAATAACATACCAAGCGTGTGTCTACATCAAATTTGTGTCGCATGTGCATAATCTCCACCATGAACAGATCAATGGGCTCCTCAGGTTTGCGGATGCAATGAACCTGTCATTTGTAAAACCCCACTTTTGTCAAACATCAAGATGCAAAGGTCTATGACCTATTCTAGATTCCACAAGAACGAATACAAAATTAGAAGCATGTGTGCAATAGCAACCTTTCAAGTATTCTTACATAAACCACAACCACTCACCGAATTAACAACTATGTCAGTCAATTGATCTGCCAATGCTTCATATAACTGCACAACAGAATATGTCATATTCAATATACAATGTATAAAAGAATTCCATTTTCTCTAAGCTGCATGAAAACCTAGGAGTAAACCTCACTCTGACCAAAACCATTTAGACAGAAAGAATAATACAAACAAAATATTACATACCTTTGTTCGCAATGTTGTTCTTGCTACCATTTTCAAAATCTCTTTGTCAGGCTCATCGCCCATCACCACAGGAGTTTTGAATTTCTCAAGAAACTGCAGCGTTGCTCTTTTGGCGATCTCAAAACCATCAACCAGGACACGGGGATGCATCCCTGGAACAAGCATAAACTCACTATTATGAAGTGCACAAAACACAAAAATAAGTAAATTAAATAAATAGACTGACTTGGGGAACATTTCAGAACCACAAGGTGCAAAGATCTAGACTTTTATCCCTATATGAAGAACCAGGTCAAATTGTCCCGTAAATGATTACAGGTAACAGTGAGTCTGTAGCAACCAACCTTCGTCAATGTATCGTTCTGATTGTTTCATAAGCTCGCCAATGAACAAGACAGTGGACGTGGTGCCATCTCCGCTAATGTCATCTTGGGCAACCGCTGTCCGTGCAATCATAATTGCTGTTGGGTTTTGAATTTGCTGCAACCATTTGACAGAACATCAATGAATACGACAAACGCAAAACATATCCAAAAATAATAAACATATTTAACACTAAACCGCATACAACCAATTTCAGAAAACCCTAACCGCGGTCGAATGCACCTCTGTATTCTCACATTTGAAGCAATCAAGTCAATAACAAAAGCAATCAACTTTGAGAGTTTCGAAAAGCAATCAACTTTGATTTCGCATTTCAATCAAATCGATAAATCCTTAAACCCTAATTTTAGCACACTCCAAACAACTAATGACTGCACAAACCAAAGATCTAGGGTTTCAAAAACGAAAACCCATACCATTTCTTTGAGCAGAGTGTTGCCATCCTTAGTGAGCTTAATGTCGCCGGCTCCGCCAACAAGCCTAGAAAAATTATCAGAAAAATGTGAGAAAAATATAAAAAAATAAAAAAAATAAAAAAAGAAAAGAAAAGAAAAGGCAGTGTGATTTTGGCTCACATTTTGATGGTGCCCTTGGGGCCGAGGTTGGTCTTGAGAACGTCCTGCAAGCCCTTGGCGGCGTTGATGTTCATGTGCAGCGCCGCCGATTTGTTCAGCACCTCCGCATTCGGATTCAGCACTCGAATCGACATCCTTTTACTTCTCCTTCTCCTTCTTCTGCTCAGATGAAATCCAAGTGGCGGAGAGTGTGCGAGTTTCTGAAAACTCTTGGGAGTTCCGGAAGAAGTAGAAGCTCGAAAACTCTCTGCCTTTATGAATCTCGAGTGTGGGATTTTTTAGGGCTTTCTGGAGGTGTGTTTTTTTTTCGAGTTCTTTTTCCTTTCTTCAAAACGCTGCCGTTTAAGCTTTTTGTAACGGGCCAAATGGATCTTTCCGTTGGTTTACAGGCCGACTAAATAGACCGATCTAAAAGTCTAAATTCCAAAGAGATAATGGGCCACAAAAAAACCCAATTCCTTCTCTCTTCCGATTCTCCTCTTTGTTTTTTTGGTCAAAGAAACTTTGTTAACTACAACGAAACATATTTTATAAACGAAAGATTCAGAAACAGGAAAACATAAACAAGTAAAAAGACGGACCAAACACCAAACGAACAAGAGCCCAACCAAACAGTTGAGGCTTCCAAAGAACTGTTCTATCAACTCGATCATTTCATTCGTGACAACACAAACCTCTGCAAATTGTGACATTTTTAACAAGAAATTTGCATGTGTAAGGTATTTTATATTATTTATTTGTAATTTTAGTACTTGACAATTTTTGCTTAGATGTGTTGCATGTGCACTGTTCAAAATTGGGAACATAAAATAGGAAAAAGAAAATTTATGCAACTTAATTACATTATTTAATTGAGGGGTATGATCGGCATAAAATAAGAATCAAAACATTAATTAACGAAAAAACTGAATTGGATTTTTCACATAATATCGTAAGTTGACTGCGTGTATGATTCAAAATGTTCCATTCCATAAACTACTGGTTAAAATCCTTTTCCAAATTAGAAACCCTAATGTCGTCCCTAAAGATTGGAGTTGCTGTCACAAATCTAAAACGACCACAAAAAATAGTAAGCAGAGGGTGCCTACAACCTTCTCATTAATTTTTCATTTTTTTTTCGATCCTACGATGTTGGTTGATGATAAGAACTTTGGTCGAATAATATCGTTCATGGTAGAATTTATCAGTATCCAGGCCCTTTGATTGCTTGATGCAATGGTGGGATGGTCAAAAAGGAGGAGAAGAAGTGAAAGAGAGAGAATAACTTTAAAGATAAAGATGATGGCTGTGGCTATAAAGCAACCCCATCTGCTCATCCATTCCTTCCTCCATGCATGGTGGGGGACTGAGAAAGACTTGTTTCTGACTTACTGTTAGAAATTTGAGGATGAAAGAATCTGAAACTTTGGCCGCGACTAATAATGCATGTGACTTATGAACAATGAGAATATGACCCGTCGTGTGGGATCCCTGTATATGGATTTGCTGAGGTATCTGGAGTTATGACGGCACAGTTCAATGGACTGTAAGATATTCAGGTTTAAATTATATATCTACCAAAGGTTAGATATTTTTCTGGTATAAAATCTTCATAGTAACCGACTTAACGTTGATCAATTTTTAAGTCAAGGTTCATCTCGCTCAAAAATTCTAGAATGGATACCAACCCTAACCATAGATTAGGTGCATGAACTGCAGAATGTACGGTATGTTGAGAGTGAAATCATATCAATAAAAGAAGAAATTTTGTATGTAATTATAAGACAATTAAGATCTAACGGTAAAGAACTCTGATATATTCTATCTTCTGGTCTATGTTAGAAAAACGAGTAAATAATAATTTTCAGATTTTCGACCCTTTAAAATTTTGTCACATATAGGGAATCATATATACATCTACAAAAAAATAATTTATATTATCTTTTTACATAATCTATACGGTAACGAGGTTTGAACTTAAATGCAAAAAATAGTAAGTACAATGTTTAAAATAACTGATTTAACTCGAGTCTACAAAGTTATATATCTATAATTTCAAAAGAAAATTATCGATGGACAACTTTTAAATTTTCTATTATTTTCTTTGTAAACCATTGTACGATGCATGAACCGTTGTATAACACCATGCACATGATAATCTAATAATACTGTGAAAAAATAATGACGTGCATGCAAAAAGATGGACCGGACGGCAAATATTCCTGAGGCAAGTACGATATATATAAAGAACAAAATCTAATTTCAAGAGGTTCCTTCCACATGGTGTTGATTCTTTTCCATTTATGTGTTCTCTTTGGTCCTTTTCTTTTTTTTTTTCCTTTTTGGGACAACTTGCACTTAGACAAGATGGAGAAGATATTTAAAAAGAATTTGTAGCAGCCAGAGTCAAAATGATTGATCGTGATCTGTGACAAGAAAGGTACAAATGTACGTGTTGTGGATGCAAACACTACAAATAGTCAACCAAAGTTCGATTTCCCCAAATTCCATAAACTTAAAGATTTATGGAAGAAATTCAAAATTGAAATTAAAAAAAATGAGGTGAATAATTCCATTGCATGAAATTTCAGAGAACTCAGTTTCAATAATTATTCACTAAATTTGTTTTTTTTTTTTCCGTTAAATTCTAGTAGAGGTTTTCAATTAAGAAAAAGATGAGGGAATATAAGTTGAGCATAAAGACTAAAGAGTCAGAAAGCAAGTGATGAGAAGATATTCGGGTTTAAATTATATATCTATCAAAGGTTAGATATTTCTGGTATAAAATCTTCCTAGTAACCGACTTAACGTTGATCAATTTTTAAATCAAGGTTCATCTCGCTGGAAAATTCTAGAATGGATGCCGACCCTAACCATAGATTAGGTGCATGAACTGCGGAATGGACTATGAGAGTGAATATTATATCAAGATTTTGACAAAAAAAAAATATCATATCAAGAAAAAGAATTTTGCATGTACTTATAAGACAGTAAAAAAATCTAACAGGTAAGAATTCTGATAAATATTCTATCATCTGATCTATATTAGAAGGAAAAAACTCTCATTTTATTTTATGTATATAGTAATTTTTAGATTTTTGGCTTTAACATTTTGTCACATAGGACTCATATACTTTTGCAAAAAATAATTTTATGTTATCAATTTAAATAATTTACAGTAACGAGCTTCGAACTTGAATATAGAAAATAGTTTGTACTGTTGAGAATAAGTCTCACCTTGATGGGAGGATGGACCTTTTGCATGAGATTATAAAAGGTTGGGCTACTTCCATGTTGCCAATTAGTTTTCCTTTGGTTGGGAACTTTAACGAAAAGCTCTCGGTACTGTTCACTTTAACGAAAAACCATATTTTTACACTTTAACGAAAAGCTCCCGGTACTGTTCACTTTAACGAAAAACCACATTTTTACACTAAAAAGTCAATCCTGATACTATTCACTTTATTTTGTCATTTTGTTTAAAACTTAAAGTTTTCAAACCCTTTTCATTAGTTTTCCTTTGGTTTTATGGTGGAACCTCAACTTTTTTCATGGTATCAGAGTAGGTTGTCCCATGTGCTAGACTTGAAAAAATTTGCCAAATGTGATGGGGCATGGGGAGTAGCGTAACCTCTTATAAGCTCATGCAAGGTCCCTCCTCCCATCAATGTGGGACTCATTCTCAACATGAGCTCTCACGTGTGGCGAGTTTTCAAGCCTAACACGTGGACAACATAACAGGGTAACGTAGAGTGCGTGTGGCCGTTTGGCTTCACACACGGGACAACCTGGCTCTTATACCATGAAGAAAGTTGAGGTTCCACCATAAAACTAATTGACAATATGGGGAATAGCATAACCTCTTATAAGCACATATATTCAGGTTTAAATTATATATCTATCAAAGGTTAGATATTTTTCTGGTATAAAATCTTCCTTGTAACCGACTTAACGTTGATCAATTTTTAAGTCAAGGTTCATCTTGCTCGAAAATTCTAGAATGGATACCAACCCTAACCATAGATAAGGTGCATGAACTGCGGAATGTACGGTATGTTGAGAGTGAAATCGTATTAGTAAAAGAAGAAATTTTGTATATACTTATAAGACAATTAAAAATCTAACGGTTAAGAATTCCGATATATTATATCCTTTGGTCTATGTTAGAAAAAAGAGTAAATAATAATTTTCAGATTTTCGGCCTTTTAAAATTTTGTCACATATAGGGAATCATATACATCTACAAAAAAAAAAAAAAAAAAGGAAAATTAATAAAAATGGCTTGAAAAGTTTTAGTTTTAATAAAAAACCATGTTATAAGTTTTTTTTAATGATTAGTACAAGGCCCATATTAAAGTAAAAATGGCTCAACTATAATAAATTATGATTTGTCGATTTTACCCTTAACTTTTTTAGGTTGAGTTCCAGATTTTCGTCGTTAATGGAGTTCATTGTTGTTTTGCATACCTTCTTCTTTTTCTTTGAAACAAAAATAGAGATCCTCATGCTATTGAATTTATATTTTGTATTATTTCGTTGAAATGTTATCGTCGTTATTATTTATAGTGTATTCGAGGTACTGTTTTTCAATTTTTCATTGTTAGTGGAGTTTATCGTGTGTTTTTCCAGAAAATAAATTTGAGATCTGCATGTTATTCAATAATAACGACGGGTCACTGTTTCTGGATTTTAAGTAACACTGTTTCTGGAATCTAAGCCACTGTTTATGGATCCAAATGAAATAGACACACTGTTTCTTAAATGTTAGCTAGAAAATAAATAGTGAAATTCACAGTATTTGGATTCAAAGCAAAATAAGCATCTTGTTTCTTAAATATAATCAACTGATGTATGAAATAAAATAAACAGCCAAAGGTTAAAACATAAACTGTTTCTAGAACTAAGTCACTGTTTCTGGAATTTAAGTTACTGTTTCTGAATTTCGGCTGTTTTCTTTCCAAATGCAATGTTTGTTTGTGCACAAACAAAACAAACAGTGTATCTGATTTTTTTTTTCTTCCAAAAACAGTGTTATGTTTTGGGTTATCCACAAACAGTTTTATGTTTTGGTTTTTTTATTTTTATTTTTTTTTCCAGACACTTTTTCGCTGGTTTATGCCATTAAACTTATATGAACTTGTTTCAGAAGCTTTTTTCCGATTAATGCTTTCTTTTTCAACTTTTATTTGGTTGTTTTTGAAATGGGGGAATTCGATTTGATAGGAAGACAGGGAGTTATTATGGCAGTTTGGTGCTGGGTTGAGGTTAGTGAAGAGTCAAGACAATATCAAATCATTTAGGGGTATTTACGGAAGTGTAGATTTGTAGTGGGTTGGGCTTGTAAGTTTGACCTATGGACAATAGTTTTGGATTTTTTTTTTATTAAACTTTGAGCCATTTTGGTTAAATAACATTTTGGGATGATTTTTTGTTAAAATATTTGTTGGTCCAAACCCTTTTCATTAAAGCTCCCATTAAATAATTTATATTATATTTTTACATAATAATGAGGTTTGAACTTAAATGCAAAAAATAGTAAGTACAACGTTTAAAATAACCGACGTAACTCAAGTCTACAAAGTTACATATATATAATTTCGAAAGAAAATTATGATCGACAACTTTTAAATTTTCTATTATTTTGCTTTTTCTAGGAATTCTAGAGATTCCGTGATCGTGGCCGTTTATCGTATATCGTGCGGTCAATTTTCGTTAGGTACTATTTATATATAATATTAAATTTTAAATTTTGAAATGATTTCTGACCGCACGATATACAATGAACAGTCATGATCACAGGATCCTTAGAATCCCTAGAAAAATGATCTGACGAGTATCCTTTTTCATCTAATAATACTGCGAAAAAAATAATGACGTGCAAGCAAAAAGATGGACGGACGGCAAGTATTCCTGAGGCAAGTACGATATATATAAAGAACAAAATCTAATTTCAAGAAGTTCCTTCACATGGTGTTGATTCTTTTCCATTTATGTGTTCTCTTTGCTCCTTTTCTTTTTTTCCTTTTTGGGACAACTTGCACTTAGACAAGATGGAGAAGAAAAAAGGTACAAATGTACGTGTTGTGGATGCAAAAACTACAAATAGTAGACCAAAGTTCGATTTCCCCAAATTCCATAAACTGAAAGATTTATGAAGGAATTCAAAATTGAAATTTAAAAAAAAATGAGATGAATAATTCCATTGCATGAAATTTCAGAGAACTCAGTTTCAGTAATTATTCACTAAATTTGTTTTTTTTTTCCATTAAATTCTAGTAGAGGTTTTAAATTAAGAAAAAGAAGAGGGAATATAAGTTGAGCATAAAGACTAAAGAGTCAAAAAGCAAGTGATGAGAAGATGATAAGATATTTGAAGAATAAAATCGACCGTCCATTTGCGTGTCCCTTGAATTTTAAGAATATTCATTCCAAACAACCAGATATTTCCAGAAAAGGGTTAGTTTTATTGTAAGTTTTTATTTTTTTTCCAAGAGTTCTTCTAATGCACGTTTTGTGTTTCGGGTACATTGAAAAATTTCATATTCAGACGAATTGTCAGATCTCAATTTTCACCGGTTGTCCCACTGTTGAAAACCAGTTCAGGCATCAACGTGGCTGATTAGTTGACCTTTTATTTCAGTTTTTAGATAGTGTTCCAAGAAAAGGAAAACAAGGTGAGGGAAGTGATGATAACGTAACGCTTTCATCAAATCAACAAAAAAGAAAATGCTAACAGAATAATTGGATGGCGTAAACTAGAAGGCAATCTCATTATCTTAAAATCTCCTTGGTGATAAGTTTCATCTGTTGACTCCAATCTCATTATCTTCGACATCAATCATCAATGTGAGTTAGACCAGTTGATCACGATAGTGTGTTCGCCTCTACAAACGACTTTGAATTTCCCTCTATGTAAATCAAACAGAATAAGAAATTTTTAATTTTGAGAGCGGACTAATTCTAGCTCAGATTAGGTGAGAATAATCAGCAGGACAGCATATGCTGAGTTCAAATCCCACTTTTCAGATAAAAAGAAGGGAAACTTAATTAATTCTTTCACAAGACTAATGCTTTCTCATTATCTATATAAGGACCTTCTACGTGCGGAAGGAAACCACATTTCCATCCACTGATCCACAAACATTGGATGAAATTTAGAAGAAATATGGCAGCCCTATCTCTTGATCCAAGGCTTAACCTCCAAGCAACTAAAAACCGTGACCAACATGGAGTTGTACTCGAAGAAATCGAAGGCCTCATCCGAGTTCATAAAGATGGATACGTCGAAAGGCCTCCGATGATCCCAAGTGTCCCCAACACTCTAGCTCTACCACCTGGTGTCGCGGCCAAAGACGTTGTCATTGACAAATTTTCCAACTTATGGGCACGTATTTATGTTCCAAGCCACCCGGGAAACCTCCCTGTGATTGTCTACTTCCATGGCGGCGGATTCTGTGTTGGGTCTGCTGCTTGGAGCTGTTACCATGAGTTCCTGGCCAAACTTGCTTGTGAAGCAATTTGTGTCATCATCTCTGTGAATTACCGTTTAGCCCCCGAAAGCCGTCTCCCTGCTGCTTATGATGACGGATTCAAAACCCTTATGTGGGTAAAACAACAAGCTCTGAGTGAGTCTAGTGAGCAAAAATGGTGGTTAAGTACGTGCAACTTGTCCACCTTGTTCATAGGTGGTGACAGTGCAGGGGCTAACATAGCCTACAATGTCACCACACAGTTAGGTTCCTGTGACCCCTCCATTTTAAGGCCATTGAGTCTCAAAGGCACCGTCTTGATCCAACCCTTTTTTGGAGGAGAGGCTCGAACTTGGTCCGAAAAATGTGCAACTCAGCCACCATACTCCGCCCTAAGTCTGTCAAGTTCAGACACATATTGGCGGTTGTCTCTTCCGTTAGGGACTAGCAGAGACCATCCGTGGTGCAACCCTCTAGTGAACGCCAGCGTGGCCAAATTGCGCGATTTAAAGCTCCCCAGCATGATGGTATGCGTCTCAGAACTGGATATATTGAAGGATAGGAATTTTGAGTTGTGCAACGCGTTGAGTAGCATGGGGAAAAGAGTGGAAACTACACTATACAAAGGAGTTGGACATGCATTCCAAGTTCTGCATAACTCTCAGCTCTCTTATTCGCGGACACAAGAATTGATATCTCACATCAAGGCCTTCATGATCAAGCAATAATAGCTATTTCGTGGATTAATTTCTTTTTCTAGTTTGATATTTTATTAGGGTGTTATGTATATTATACCGAAATTAACTTAATCTTGAAACTTGTTAATTACTTGTCATGTGTGTTATATAATTTTATTTTCATACACAAACCTATATATATGTATTGTCTTCTATATATGTTTAATTATAATAGACATTGGTCTTTTGATTTTTTTACTTCTATATATTCCATACTTTAGATTTTTCGGATCTAAAAATAATATTTGTATCATATTTATCGATTACATTGTTATTTCTTAAACATAAGTGAGACTAAAAGTAATGAGTGGAAAGGTACAGTGCTAATGTTTCATCATGGGGACTTCTTAACAAACCAACTTTTTATGGGAAACTTTGAGGAAAGGCTTGATAAAAAAATATAAAATAATAATATGAAATACTTTTGAGGGTCCGTTTGGATGGGGGTTTTGGTCGATCCAAGGGTTTTGTTAATGAGGGGTTTCGGTGGTTCATACATGTATTATTTGCAAATTTAGTAACTATGGTTTATTCAAAATAGGCCCAAATTATTAAACCCAACAAAATAACCGACCATAGCCTAGGTTTGATCATATTCAATTAGTTGGAGACAAAAGTAATTAATCTGTGCCCTAAATCTCCGTGTTCCCCCTGTCGTGATTTTTCATTATCAATCAGGTAATCAATCTCTACGAATGGAATTGATCTAAATTTAGAAAATAATATTCCAATTTGTTTTACATCTGATTCAATTTGGATTTAGGGTTTTGTGATTTTAGTGTTTCCTTGTCTGAATTGTCTCCGGTTGTTTGTGTTGGTCTGAATTGTATATAAGTCAGGAAAAGGAATGATTTGTTGTGTGTTTCGTAAATTGCAGAGGATTATAGGTTATTGTAGGAGGAACTGCAATGGTAGAGGGGGCCAAACATAAGCCTAGGAGGGATCGAGAATCCAAGAGGATTTGTGATTATTCTTAGGACGAGAGGTACGATGCAGAGAAGCGTCATCGAGGAGATAGGGAGAGTGATGGTCATAGGAGCTTGAAGAAGAAGAAGCTCCTCAAGGAAGGGATGGTTGGGACACCCCCAAGATGAGGTTGAAGGTAATTCGCGCTTTTATCCATTTTTGGTTGTTGAAATTCTTATTTTTTCGAATTTTTTTTATTGTTTTTGGACTGGGGGGATTGATTATCATGGCGGGATATCTAGGAGAATATGGTACAGTGCCTCAACTTGGGTGATCGGATTCGCTTAAGCATCATCTGCAAGTATTGGAGTTCGATTGCTATGCGAAGAGACATCCATAGTGCTCCGCAATTGCCCTGGTTAGTACTCACTCAACGAAGTCCCGAGTACTTAGAGTTCTCCGTCCCATATAGCGTAAAGTTATCAAGTTAGGGTTGCCTAAGAAAAATGATAAGTTATCAAGTTATGGCCAAGGAAAATAACTATGAAGTATTTCTACTAAACCCTATTTCAAGAGCCAAACACAAACTTCCTTCCTCGAGAGAAATCTCATCTTTCCACAACCTTTTCAAAGACCGGGAAGGTCGAAATGAATCGTATTGATTCTTATCCAAAAGCCATAAGTATTGTATTGATTCTTATCCAAAAGCCAACTGCTTTCATCGTGAATTGCCTTATCCAGTTCAAATATCTCAGAATGTACAGTAGCAGCAATTTTTTCTTCAATGGAGATTGGTGTGTGCAGGCCAGGAGAAAAAAGTTGGAGAATCTATCAGATGTTGGATTGTAAAAAGGATTCTCCCTCATCCCTATTCTTTTCGTCTTGTGGCATTCTATACGCCTAAAAATGATGAGATTAAGAGTGGACGCGTTATAACTCGCACATCACAGTTCGGAGATGATGACGATGAGTTGGAATTGAAGTTGGTTTATGACAAAGAAGAACCACGGGACTACCGGATCATCATACTGTGAATTTCGTTCACGTCGTAGTCCCTTGTTTGAGTTCGAGGACAAGTCATGTTTGATAGAATCAACAACCAACAATGAAGTCTAGTTGATCCATCAGATGAAGGATCCATTCGTGTACGATATGCAAACTTGTTCAACGACTCGTGATTTTTTAATTTACAAGATTGAGTCGGAGAATGGCGGCAACTTTCTCGTGGTACAGAGTTTTGGAAACCAAATATTGTTTGTAACAAGCCGAGGTCGTTCCTTGTCATTTCCAGTGAGTAATTCCAAAGGGTTGGCAGCGATAGCATTCATTTCGTAGAGTTAGGAGGAATTGAAACGTGTTTGACCTTTCCCATATTTTTGGATATAGTACCCGAGCCGCGTCTTCTACTTAGATGGTCGGAAATTCGGAAGATATATTGAAATTCACGATGCTTCAAAATCACCTAACCGTGTACAAGATTGTCGGAAATTTGAGATGGTTCAGTCCAAGTTTATAGTAATTAGAGATGACATAGTGAAATTTTTCTTTAATAATTCAGACTACTCGGTAGTATAAGAAATGAATGATCATAATTGAATTAAGAAAATACTATTTTCTATCGTGAATCTAATAAATAAAAAGCACGACAACCTAGCTGTCCGAACTAAAAACAAACCCGAGATGGTGAAGTTCAACGGTTTGCTTGAGAATTAATTTTTGTTCTTTTGTTTCAGTGCATGCAGTAATAGTATTTACACCTTGCCAGTGTTAAACTCTTCAATTCATTGAATTAGTTTATACAACTACTAATTCTTGTAATTCTTTTGAGTTTGCAAGAGCATTGTGAAATCTCAGAATCACATTTTTTCGATTTTCAATTGGCAATCTCTTTGTTGACTCCAATTTCATTATCTTTTCACTGTTTGGTATTAATTATTAATTTGATGAAGACTTGAATTAGACCAATTAGCTTGGTCAGTGCATCCGCTCTTTGCACCCGATTGGAACCTACTTCTCTTTAAATTAAACTAGTTTAGAAGATAGATAAGAACATTACATTGCCAAACAGATTACGTTGTCAGATCTCACATTTTTCAGATAAAAAGTAGGGGAAAAGCTTCAATTCTTTCACAACAAGCAAGCCAGCCTTTCAATTGTCTTGTACAAACTACGTATATTATCCATCTTTGTTTAATTATGATAAACATTGGTCTTTCCTTCTATATTCTAGAGTTTTAGAATCTAATGTTTCATAACAGTTTATCAAGCATTGTCGCAAGGGCTTCTACTTTTTTGGTGTTACGCAACGTTAAATGCTACGAACATTGGATAGTCTGGATAATAAAAGCAAACTCCAAACTAATCCAATATATTCAATTCTCGAAGCATTTAATAGTTTGTAAGATAAAGAAGTTTCCGCAAGGAACACAAAAAACTAGTTTTCCGCTTATCATCTGATTAAAGTGCAAAAATTTATTCAAACCCACTGTTTTCCTACATTTGTGATGTCTTCTTTAACTTACCATATAAAACATTTTTTTTTATAAATTTATTGATCTGCTCCATTTGGGTAATTTATTCCTAATGTTAAAAGAAGTTTGCTTATTAACTAGTAATACGGTATAGTGATATTCATATTTACTTATAAGTGAGAGGTCTCAAAGTTCAGCTCACATAAATAACGAGGACGTATTATATTTGTGTTGAGTTCGATGCCTAGTAAGTGGTTGATCACTCATTGTTTGCCTAACCCGATCCCTTTAAATGTAGAATCGTTGTATAAAAAAAGAAGTCCGAGTTCAAATTCTCCTTTCTACGATGGTAAAAAAACCAAGTTTACCTAGGAAACTAATGAGTCATTTGGTAACCATTTCTTTTTCAATTTTAGCTTTTTGAAAACTAAAAACTGAAATTTTGTTTGGTAACTACTAACAAGAAAACTGAAAACCAAAAAGTGAAAACTTAATGCCAAATTTTGAAAACTTAAGAAAGTAATTTTTTCAGTTTTTATATATTTTCAAATTCTCCTTTCTACGATGGTAAAAAAACCAAGTTTACCTAGGAAACTAATGAGTCATTTGGTAACCATTTCTTTTTCAATTTTAGCTTTTTGAAAACTAAAAACTGAAATTTTGTTTGGTAACTACTAACAAGAAAACTGAAAACCAAAAAGTGAAAACTTAATGCCAAATTTTGAAAACTTAAGAAAGTAATTTTTTCAGTTTTTATATATTTTTTTTAAAATTTAAGAACTGAAAGTAGTTACCAAACAAATTATCAATTTTCAGTTTTAAAAAAAAGTTAAACAAAAAAATGAGATTTGAAAACGAGACTCATAATAGTTGATAAAAAGGAAAATTAATGAAAATGGCTTGAAAACTTTGAGTTTTAACGATAAGGACAAAATAAAGGGTAAAATAAATTGTACTAAGATTGAATATTTAGTGTAAAAATATGATTTTTTTTTGTTAAAGTTAACAGTATCAGAAGCTTTTCGTTAAAGTTTTATTGATAAAAATAAAACTAAAAAAAAGAGGAACTTTGAGGAAATAGGACGGTGAGTCCATTAATATGTTTTTATCCACAACCGGCCCAATTAAGAAACCCAACAAAATAACCGACCGACCGACCATATAGCCCAATTTTGATCAAATTCAGTTAATTGGAGGCAAAGAAATCAATCTGCCCTAACTCTGCGACTTCCCCCTTTCGCGAGCTTTTCTGTATCAACCAGGTAATCAATCTTTTCTGCATCGAGTTTTCTTAAATTTTGAAAAATATTATACGAATTTGTTTTCTTCTAATTCGGTTTGGATTTAGGGTTTGCTTTTTAGTGTCTTCCTTGTCTGAATTGGATCCCGATCTGAATTGGTTTCCCGGTCTGAATCGGTTTCCTGTTGATTGTGTTGGTCTGAATTGTATAAAGTCGGAAAATTGAGTGATTTTTTATGTGTTTGGTTGACCCAATTGCAGAGAAGTGTTGTTGTTATACAAGGAATTGGAAGCAATGGTAGAGGGGGTCAAACATAAACCTAGGAAGGAGCGAGAATCGAAAAGGAGTAGCGGTCATCGGGATGGCGAAAAGGAGAGGAATGGAGAGAGGAGACATAGGGGGAAAGATAGAGATTTTAAGAGAGATGGTGATTCTAGTCGTTCTGCAAGAGACAAGTTAGATAGAGATGAGAGAGATTGTAATTCTAGTCGTTCCACGCGAGACAAGTTTTGTGATTCTGAGGACGAGAGGTATGAGGTAGAGAAGCGGCATCGAGGAGATAGGGAGAGCGGTAGTCATAGGAGGACTAGAGATAAAGAGATGGAGAGGGAGAAAGACAAAGAGAGGGGGAAAAGAGAGAGGGTTAGAGAGAAGGAAAGGGACAGAGATCGAAAGAGAAGGGTGCAGAGTGATGATGTAGATGAAGAGGAGGAGGATGTTAGGGAGAGTGATAGGAAGCGGCGTAGGAAAGATGACAAGGAGAATGCGGAGAGAGTGAGGGAAAGGAGTAACAGCAGGTCAGATAGACATAGGGATGGTCGAGTTGAGAGCCCGGTAAAGAAGAGTGATGAAGATGATTCAGTTAGGAAAGAGACGAATCCGATCTGTGAGGTGGTGGAGGAGGATTTAGAGGATGAGCAGAGGAAATTGGATGAGGAAATGGAAAAGCGGAGGAGGAGAGTTCAGGAGTGGCAGGAGTTAAGAAGAAAGGAGAAAGAAGCTGAGGGAGAAAAGCACGTGGAAGGGGATGTTGATGAACACAAGTCTAAAAAGACCTGGACACTTGAGGGAGAATCTGATGATGAAGAAGAGACAGGTATGGACGTTGACGGAGAAGCCTATCTCACTGACAAAGAGGATGGAGCCGTCATGGAGGATGATTCTGAGAATGAAACAGCTGCACCTGCTTTGCAGGACGATGAAATTGATCCATTAGATGCTTTCATGAATTCTACGGTGCTGCCTGAAGTTGAGAAGCTGGCCAATGCTTCAGAACAACCAGTAGTTGCTGGTGAAAAAGGTTCACACAAATCTTTGGGCAGAATAATTCCTGGGGAGGATTCGGATTCTGATTCGGATTATGGGGACATTGAGAATGATGACGATCCCTTAGAAGACGAAGACGATGATGAGTTCACAAAAAGGGTGACAAAGACAAAAGTGGATAAACTTTCTCTAGTGGATCACTCAAAGATAGATTATGAACCATTCAGGAAAAATTTCTACATTGAGGTGAAGGAGGTCTCAAAAATGACCCCAGAGGATGTGGGTGCATACCGAAAACAATTGGAATTGAAGATACATGGTAAGGATGTCCCAAAGCCCATTAAGACCTGGCACCAAACTGGACTTACAAATAAAATCTTGGAAATGATAAAGAAGCTCGACTATGAAAAGCCAATGCCAATTCAGGCTCAGGCAGTGCCTATAATTATGAGTGGTCGAGACTGCATTGGCATTGCAAAAACTGGCTCAGGCAAAACCCTTGCATATGTGCTGCCAATGCTGAGGCATATCAAGGACCAGCCACCTGTGGTAGCTGGAGATGGGCCTATTGGCCTTATAATGGCACCGACGAGGGAGCTTGTTCAGCAGATTCACAGTGTTATAAACAAGTTTGCCAAGGCACTGGGTCTCAGGTGTGTGCCTGTATATGGAGGTTCTGGTATTGCCCAACAGATTGGCGAGTTGAAGCGGGGTGCTGCAATTGTCGTCTGTACCCCCGGTAGGATGATTGACATACTTTGTACAAACGGAGGGAGGATAACAAATCTGCAGAGAGTAACTTACTTGGTTGTGGATGAAGCTGATAGAATGTTTGACTTGGGTTTTGAACCTCAAATCAATCGAATTGTTCAAAATATTCGGCCAGATCATCAGACTCTATTGTTTTCTGCCACGTTCCCTCACCAGGTTGAAGTTTTAGCGCGTAAAGTCTTAAACAAACCTGTGCATATACAGGTTGGTGGTAAGAGTGTTGTAAACAAGGACATTACACAATTTGTTGAAGTGAGGTCCGAAAATGAAAGGTTCGTTAGATTATTAGAGATACTTGGGGAATGGTATGAGAGAGGAAAAATTCTGGTGTTTGCCAAAGCACATGCAACGTGTGACACTGTGCTTAGGGATCTGCTTAGGCATGGATATCCTTGTCTCTCGCTTCACGGGAACAAAGATCAAACAGATCGTGAATCCACCATATCTGATTTTAAGAGCGATGTGTGTAATTTGTTGATTGCAACTAGTCTTGCTTCTAGAGGGTTAGATGTCAAAGGGGTTGAGCTGGTGATCAACTTTGATACTCCAGATCACTACGAAGACTATGTTCACCGTGTTGGTCGTACAGGCCGAGCTGGGAAGAAAGGTTGTGCTATAACATTCATCTCTGAGGAAGATGCTAAGTATGCCCCGGATCTTGTCAAAGCGTTGGAACTCTCTGAGCAAGCTGTTCCAGATGACCTTAAATCTCTTGCAGATGGTTTCATGGCAAAAGTAAAGCAGGGACTCGAGCAGGCCCACGGGACTGGTTACGGGGGCAGTGGTTATAAATTTAATGAAGAGGAAGATGAAGCGAGGAAAGCAGCAAAGAAAGCACAGGCCAAAGAATATGGTTTTGAGGATGACAAGTCAGATTCAGAAGATGAAGATGACGGTGTCAGAAAGGCTGGGGGTGACATTTCACAGCAGGCTGCCCTTGCTCAAATATCAGCCATTGCTGCTGCCTCTATTGGTAGTACGGCTTCAGTTCAGACCCCTGCCTCTGCTGCCCAACTGCTTCCTAATGGTGGATTACCTGTTTCTCTTCCCAGTGTCCTTGGTGGTGCAATGTTGCCAGGAACAGCAGCCGTTTTGCCTGGGATGGGTATGAATCTTGTTGGACATGAAGGGGCAGCTCGAGCAGCAGCAATTGCAGCTGCCATGAATTTGCAGCATAACCTGGCAAAGATTCAAGCTGATGCAATGCCCGAGCACTATGAAGCAGAGTTGGAAATAAATGATATTCCCCAGAATGCTCGATGGAAGGTTACCCACAAGGAAACTTTGGGCCCTATATCAGAGTTGACTGGAGCTGCCATTACTATCAGGGGTCAATATTTCCCACCAGGCAAGGTTCCAGGGCCAGGAGATCGCAAGCTGTACCTGTTTATTGAGGGTCCTACTGAACAATCTGTCAAGAGAGGTAAATCAGAACTAAAACGCAAGCTGGAAGAAATCATGAATCAGTCATTATCACTTCCCGGCGGCGCTCAGCAACGCAGATATCAAGTTATATAAGTGAGAACTTGATTCCAACTTATTTTTTGCATAATTTTATGTGCTTATGCTGAACTTAACCTGACTCTCAGTTCTTTGTTTATTGTTTCACAATCACCTAATGAGTTTCTGTATTGAATTGTTGTGGTTAATAGAATACTTGTCTTTCCAAATGTCCTATCTATCCTGCTAATCTTTCATATCCAACTTGTATGAGAACCTGCCTTGTTAATTTCTAAATGAAATCTCAGTAATCTAATTACGGTTAAAGATTGTTATTTAGAAGTCGTTTTATTTTTACATTGAATAGTCTGATACATGTTGGATTTTATTGTGTACATAGTTATGAATTTGTTGTCTTGCTTTGCACAATTTTTAGTCCCGCTTTTGATATTTTTTCTTTTCTTTTGTTTGTCATTTCCCCTGGTGCGAGGGACATTATGTGCTTATGCTCGCATGTTCAATATTGTCTCTGCCCTTATGAAGCTGTCCAAAAGATGCGAACGTGGTGCGATTCTTCAGTTTGAAGGGATGTATGTGCTTTAGAATCTACTGGTGGATGTTGTTTTATATGTTCCATGAGTTGTGGGACCTGTGAATTCATTCATTTGGGTTCTTTCCTTGGTGCTTATCCAGGTTTTGTTTGGGAGTTGCTGGAGCCGATCAGCTGCCCTATAAAATGGATTTGCTTTTGCGGTGCTATAACGGGTTACTGAGTTCTTTCAGAGATAACTAACCCTGCGCACTTTGCTGTAGTTTTGCCACTTTTGGACTTCACTTTTTGAATGTCATGGTCGTTTTATTTGTTGCAAATGCCTTTTATGATCTGAATTTCAAATCGCTGGCTATGCCTTTGCTTTCTAGTAAAGATTTTCAATTTTGGTTTGTTTTTACGTTCTCTTGATTTGCATTAGCAGGTTTAATTTGTCGTCTTTCTCGTGGAGGCGATCTTATAAGGAACACGGTAGTTGACCAACACATTGATGATATACTGATGTCCTTTTTGTTCTTTTTCAGCTTGAACTACCAATGGATCTTAAGCCAGTGGAAATGTCATGCCAAAGGTCAGAAAACCCCCTCGTTAAGTATGCTATCATTAGATTGTTATAAGAAAAAAACAATCGAGAGTAAAAATTATAATATAATTGGAAAGGAAAGGTCAAATATATATTGTAGTGGATTCTCTTATTATAATTTTGATTCTTACTTTCATGGAGTTCCATCTAAAACTTGAATTACTGCCGTTAAGTATGCTATCAATGTTTTCGATGCAGTGGCCACAGAAGATATCACGGGACTGAAACTTGAATTTCCATGGCAGCAATCTGTTTACCGGCATTCTGAGGAGTGTTCTTTTATACTATTTTTGGCATGTAAGATATCTTCACAATTTTTTGCAGAAATCCGAAAATTACTCGAAAGTGAAAAGTTCAATGTAAAATTCATAAATATGAATGCTTTAAGAAACAGTGTTCTTGTTCATACCGGTGGAGATTTCCAAATTCCGACTGTAGAAAAAAAAACTTGTTTGATACAATGCAGTCAGAGACCATATCTCTTTTAAAACTTTTAGCGGCGAGTTTTTGGTCGCTGTGACAGATGTGTTTAGTAGCGGCTGGCCACGAAATTTATCGTCGTTAAAAGCATTTTGCAGATTGAGCGGCATATTTTGGTCCCTGAAGGCTGAAAATCGTCACTACTCGCTGCCAAAGATACAAAATGATCATCTTATACACGAATTTTCCTTCTGTTTTCGGCAGACGTTCACTTTCTTTGCCCTCATATACTACAGCCAATTCAATAACAGCAAGAAAACACAATTTGTTTGTCCATTTTTTAATGCAATCTACAATCATCAAGTATGTGCTCTTTCACATTAAGAAATGAACCTGTAACATTTTTATACCTTCCAGAATGAACTTAATTGCTACAATCCTAGAACAATTGAGAAGCAAGTGACTAATTGTAAAATCTACAAGCCACAACGAAAGTGTAATTTGACGAGTTTTGGGGTTTTTCATTTTCGAAAACCATGAATACCGAGACTAAAATTCTTAGCTATAGCAACCAAACGTTGGTGGTTTTCTGGAAATCATGAACCATTCGAATGAGTTCGTAGCTATAGCAATTAAAGTTTACGAAAGTTATACTGTATCAACTCCTAATCCTAGTATTAGACATCGCCTTACCGATTCTTACAAATTTCATCTCTCTCTCTCTCGTTTTGTTGAATCTAATTAAGTTTTTTTTCCTGATTGTGTTTTGCTTTGGCGTAGGACTATGGAGGCGCCGAGGACCAAGAGAATGTGGGAGTGCAGCAGACGCAAGAGCATAAAACAGCTGATGGAGCTCCCCTAGTCAGGTGCCCATCTTTTGCTGCCATGCATGCATATGTAAAAAATGCTGCTACTAGCAATGACGGAGATCCTCAGGTTGTGGTTCTGACCCACTCTAAAGATTGCTTAAGATTGCTTCAGACTAATCACCTTCCCAACGTTGAAACATGATATAAGCGTTGGCTCGTCGTCAGCAAGCGAAGTGATGATGATGAATTCGCCTCCGAAATTTTGCCTTCTGTTCGAGCAGGATATGATCTAGTGTGTTCTTCTTGCGGCTTCCTTTGTTTTTAAAAGTCAGGATCATTAGGAGGTTCAGCCCTTTTAGTCAATCCTCTTACAGGAGACTCTCTGCATATTCCGCCACCATGTAAAGTATACGATGAAGCCCCACTGCGCCCAATTCATCTCTCTCTTCCCCCTCGAAAATAGGTGTTGGATGCTACAATTCTCCCTGCGCGAGTGTGAACTTTGTGTCCATTTCAAAGCATTTCTGTTACCTGCAGGAACTTGCCCGAATAGGTTTAATCGTTGGTCGATTGCTTGTATTTTACATTTTCTTTCAAGTTAGTACCTTGTTGTTCAATATTTGGCAAGCATTTAACTTTATTTCCTTTCTGTCTTTCCTTTTCATATAACTTGTCACACATTAAGTTCTTACAACTATATGAGAACTGCACACTGAGTTGAACCAAGGTCGATTAGTTTGTGATTATCATTTCGCATATTCAAAGAAAATATTTAAAGTCCGTGGCTTAACTGTTAAAGTCCCACATCGGTGGGGTAAAGAAAAACCAATGGGTTTAAATAGGATTACCCCACTCTAACTAATACCGAGGCCTTTTGTGGTAAAACCCCATATCTGACGGATTGGGTAGGTAGTAAAGTTGGGGACAATATCGGTGTAATTAGAGTGGGCCCCCCGGCCTGTCGATCTAAAAATTTCAACATGGTATCAGAGCCCACAGTTACGGGTCCGTGCAAGCCAATGAGCTTGTCACCAGGAAGTGTGGGCTAGGAAACAAGCTTGGACTCTTAACATACAACCGGCCTCTGAGTTCTTAAGAGACACTTCCTGAAAAAAGATTGGAAACAAGCTAGGGAAGTGTGGGCTAGGAAACAAGCTTGGACTCTTAACATACAACCGGCCTCTGAGTTCTTAAGAGACACTTCCTGAAAAAAGATTGGAAACAAGCTAGGGAAGTGTGGGCTAGGAAACAAGCTTGGACTCTTAACATAGAGCCGGCCTCTGAGTTCTTAAGAGACACTTCCTGAAAAAAGATTGGAAACAAGCCAGGGAAGTGTGGGCTAGGAAACAAGCTTGGACTCTTAACATATAAAAGTTTGGACTCTTAACATAGAGCCGGCCTCTGAGTTCTTAAGAAGCGCTTCCTGAAAAAAGATTGGAAACAAGCCAGAACTCTTAATAGAGAGCCGGCCTCTGAGTTCCATTGAAAACAAGTCTGGACTCTTAACATAGAGCCGACCTCTGAGTTTCACTCCACACCTGACGGATTGGGCAGATGGTAATGTTGGGGATAGTATTGGTGTCGTTAGAGTGGGGCCCCCCGAACCCGTCGATCTAAAAAAATTTCAACATTAACAAGGCAAAGAAAAGAACTTGGTGTAGATTTTACCTCTCTATAGCACAATCTCTTGATTAGAAGCTCAGCTTACTCATGACGCAAGTTCACAATCTAACAATAACATCATACAATCTTTCTGTTGGTTTGAGCTCACAGTGGCACGCTTGAAAATAACAAATAACTCGTTTAAAAGAGCTTGATGCCAACGCAAAGCTTCCAAAGAGATTTTTAAACTGACAAAGAGTTCCAACACTCACAAGGGGAATTGTGACTCCAACATTCTGTAACAACTTCCCAGAATCAAATGCTTGAATTTGGTTGCGCATAGGGTTCTCTTTTTCTAAATTAAATCTGTAAGAACTCTCATGACAGTGTGTTTTGTAACTCGCACTGTTTTGATATTACTTTATGATTGTTATTAATCAGGCATGGTTGATGAAAGTGTGTATTCCTCAGAAGAAGAAAATCAAACTGTATACCTGATGGGGAATGCAAATAAGGCTTCACTATTAAAAGTATCTAAGAAGGTTGTACATATATCACATCATTCACATCTATCACCAATTTTGCGTGGAATATTATTTTCTTTACAATTTGTAAAAGTGAAAAGATACAAGTCTTCCTTGTCTTACAAGTAGACTAAAGAAAAAGAAAGACAACACATCAAAGGTTAGATTATGCTTTGCTCTTTTTCTTTTGTGTGAACGAGATTCTTACTTGTCTTCGTAGTTGTTCAAGTTTTCATAATGTTATCAATCATGGCTTTGCTCTTTTTCTTTTGTGAGAACGAGATTCTTACTTGTCTTCGTAGTTGTTCAAGTTTTCATAATGTTATCAATCATGCTTAGTTGATGAAAGTGTGTCTTCCTCAGAAGAAGAAAATCAAACAGTATACATTATGGGGAAAGCAAAGAAGGCTCCACTATCAAATGTATCCAAGAAGGTTGTACATATGTAACATTTACTACCAATTTCACGTGACTTTCTTTAGAATTCATAAAAGTGAAAAGATACAAGTCTGTCTTACCTTACAAGTAGACAAAAAAAAAAAAAAAAAAAAAAAAAACAGCACATTAAAGGTTAGATTATACTTTGGTCTTTTTCTTTTGTGAAAATGAGATTCTTACTTGTCTTCGTAGTTGCTCAAGTTTCTCATCTGTTACCAATCAAACACGATTGATGAAAGTGTGAATTCCTCAGAAGAAGAAAATTAAAGTATACATGATGGGAAAAGCAACGAAGGCTGCACTATCAAATGTATCCAAGAAGGTTGTACATATATAAAATCTACCTCCAATTTCACATGGAATATAATTTTCTCTAGAATTTATAAAAAGAGAAGACAAGTCTTACTTGTCTAACAAGTAGACCAAAAAAAAGCACAACACATCAAATGTGAGATTATACATTGGTCTTTTCTTTTGTGAAAATGCGATTCTTACTTGTTTTCGTAGTTGTTCAAGTTTTTCATCTCACGTCAGAATGAGATTCTTTTAAGTCTCTTTAAATTTCTCTCCATTTTTCTCATTTGATTTCATTTTCTTTTCCTCTTCCAAATTTTGTAATCATTTTGGGAACTTATATTTTCTATATCTTGGATTGCAGGTTCTTCCTTGTCAGATCGGGACTTTGGTTTGTTTTCGTTCTTGGATCTTGTTGCTTCCCATTTGGTTACCCTTTGTTGAAAATCAGGTAAAAGGTGATCGAGTTGAGTTGGAAGTTGAAAATTCGAAATATAAACACACACACTGATTTCTTCTCTTGTTCTTAGCTTACTAAAATCAGTGTCGCATCCACATTCTGAATATTCGAGTTTTCGTGAATCGGCGTCTCCCATCTTATCGATGTGCATATCCAGGTTTCTGTGCTTCAAACTGTTGAAATGTTTAAGTTACTATTTTGTTAGTGTGCTTTATTTTTTAATCTGAATATTTTTTTTCCTTCAGCTCTGCCTCTGCACGCTGTCTCTAGAAACCCATAAGCTGAAAATCTTTGGTCTACAGTTCTTGAACATGGCAGTGCAATTATTCCTACACTTCTTAACTGTAAAACTATGACGATTGGAGTTTTCGGATTAAGAGCTACTTGTTGGCCGAAGATCATTGGGACATTGTCGAAGACAACTATAACCTTTGACTGTGTAGACGAGGCTTGGAGAAAGAAGAACGTCAAAGCCGTATATGCAATCAAGAATTCTTGCGGGGATGATATGTATATATTTTATGAAGGACAAAACCACGACCAAACAAGCATGGGACACTTTGTTAAAAACTTTGAATTCAAGATATAATCGATCATCAGTTGAAAAAGGTACGTACTGTACATACTAAAAAAAGTTGAGGTTGGTTGTAACTTGTAGGCGATCTATTCTGTTTTGAGGAGGAATATATTAAAACTATTATGGATTACAGTATTCTCATAATTTGATGTGTTACATAATTAGTATGCACTCGAAAGTGTGGCGTATCAAAGTATGGACAACAATGATTTCTTCAGTACTATTTTCACACACGTGAATTTGTACAAAGGGAGAAGAATAGGAAAATTAGGAATTGAATGGCATCTATTAGGGGTGGGTTCAAAAACCGAACCGAACACTGAACCGAGGACAAAAAACCAAACAAAAAAAACCGAAACCGAATTAACCCTTATCCCTAAAAACGACATCGTTCTCCTACGTATTTAACCTAGGCCTGTTCCTTCACTTCGGCACTTCCTTCCTCCGTTTCACTATAGATGTGAGTTACGTCAGGGGACTGAAACCGTGCGTCCGCTCTCTTATACTCGAGTTCAAAATCCCCTCCCAGTCCAACTATATATGACCGAGTTCTATTTCATCTTGGGTCGGGTTTTGATCGGGCTATCCAGCTAGATTTAATCTAGGCATTTCAACCTTGGATCAGCCCAAGAACCAGAGACAAACAAGGTTGGACAGAAAATGACACCTTATCCTCTCAAAATATCTTCGCACAACACATGTCTGTCTGTCTCTGAGTCTGCACTCAAAGCGGAAGAAGAAGAAGATGTTATCTTTTTGGTTTAACATAATTGACTTTATCAAAGGTGAGAATATACTTGTGTTTTTTCTTTTGTGAGAATGAGATTCTTACTTGTCCTCGTAGTTTTTCAAGTTTCTCATCTCACGTCACAATGAGATTCTTCCAAGTCTCTTTAAATTTCTCTCCATTTTCCTCGTTTGATTTCATTTTCTTTTCATCTTCCAAATATTGTAATCATTTCGGAGGCCTATATTTTCAAATTTGTGTATATATTTTGGATTGCAGGTTCTTCCTTGTCAGATTGGGACTTTGGTTTGTTTTCGTTCTTGGATCTTGTTGCTTCCCCTTCGGTTAACCTTTGTTGAAAATCAGGTAAAAGGTGATCGAGCTGAGTTGGAAGTTAAAAATTCGAAATATAAACACACGTACTATGATTTTAGCTTAGTAAAATCAGTGTCACATCGAAATATAAACAAGATCTTGTCTTGTTCTTAGCTTAGTAAAATCAGTGTCATATCCACATTCTGAATATTTGAGTTTTGTGAATCCGCGTCTCCCATCATATCTTATCGATGTGCATATACATGTTTCTGTGCTTCATAGTGTTCAAAGTTATTAGTTATTATTTTGTCACAAAGCTTCTTATTTAAATTAAGAACTATTTTTTTTTTCCTTCACAGATGCTCGATTAACATCAAATCTTGTCGAATAAATGGACAGGTTGAACATGACAGCTATAATTGTTCCTATAGTTCTTAACCGTACAAACTATGACAATTGGAGTTCTCGGATTAAGAGCTACTTGTTGGCCGAAGATCTTTGGGACATTGTCGATGGCGCCGATAACCATGAAGATGAGCCTTGGAGGAAGAAGAATGTCAAAGCCTTAAATGCAATCAAGAATTCTTGCGGGAATGAAACGTATAAAATTATAAAGGACACAGACTCGGCCAAAGAAGCATGGGAGATGTTAAAAACTTTGAAACGGAAATATAATCAATCATCAAGTAAATTGTATAGAATAGGTACATTACAATCTTTCTCCTTTCACCAATGTGAAACTCTTTTCCCTTCACATTCTCACATGTATGAAAAGTTGAAGGAAAAAAGAAAAGCTGATAAACATACAGCAATAGTTGTACACAAGAATGATTTCTTCAGTACTATTTTTACACAGGAATTTGTACGAAGGGATAAGAAAAGGAAAATTAGGAATTGAATGGCATTATCATCTAAACATCAAGATTTTCATTTTCAGATACGAGGACAATTCTTCAAGCCTATTCGACTGATCTTGATGAAGCGTATTGGGCTCAGACTGATCTTGATGATTGGCCAGAGTTGGCAATGGAAGAAGGGCGCACTGGAGGTATTTATGTATACAAATTAAGACTTATATAATGCAGGACTAACATTACCGATAGTGTCTTCAACTTAACTGAGCACCTATATTATTTTACTTTTGTCCATTAGGTAGAAATGCAGGACTGCTACTAACAGCTTTATTAATCCATTCTCTATTAATTCATCTGCTGCAGAATTTCCCATTTGTTTTCAAATTGTATTTAATTATTTTCATTCAAGTATGGGAAAGTTAGCAGTTGACAAACATGGCAGGACTTGTTGATGAGAGCAATGAGAACAATGAGAACAAAACCCGTTTCGTCAATTATGTGAAGTCTAAACGTTGGTATGTTGCGATCGAGTTTCTTCGCCATCATCCCCAGGTAGGAAGTGCAAGAATTTCATCTGATGGTACAGCTCTTCACCAAGCAGTCCAGCCGTTTAGCAAGTGCAGCATGCACTTTATGGAAGAGTTGGTGGGCTTAATGGAAAAGGAAGACTTGGCAATACAAGACGGACTTGGTCGTACAGCTCTTCTTTTATTAATAAGAGAATATCCAGAAATGGTTGATATAGCCGAACTCATGGTTGCAAAGAACGAGAATTTACTAACCATTTTACCTTCTGGTAGCCAGGAGCCTCTAGTTGTCGAGGCTGAGAGGCAGGAAAAAGGGGAAAGAATGGCTCGCTATCTCTATTCCCTCACCAAATGTGAAACACTAAGAGTTACTGATGGCGCTCAGCTTATTTCTCTCGGTTTTCGTCTCAAGAGATTTGGTACAATTTTTCTCTGCATACTTGCAATATATACTGCTCCAGTTTCAAACATGACCAATTATTAATGTCAAACTTTTTCGTGTGATATTTTTTTTTTTTTTGTTACAAATTTTTTTCTGCATACTTACAATGTTCTGTTTTTCACACTTCTATTATATATATATAGATATTGCGTGGGATTTGATTCAACGTTACTCACAATTGGCCGTGGCTAAAGACTACGACGGAGATATCTCCTTAGTAACATTGGCCAGTAACCGTTTAGCATTCTTAAGTGGAAGTCGACTCAGCTTATGGCAAAATTTGATCTATCACGGTTAGTACAAATTACATATTGCTTTTTGTAAGGGAATTGCTATTGGCAATCCAAAATTCTCATTTGGCACTCCAAACTTTCTATATTTAGAAAGAAAAATACACTTGTGAGGAGTGCAAATTGAGATTTTTGGAGTGCTAATAACAGTTTTCTTTTGTAACATGTTTATAAACAGAAAAGGCCAAGTAATACACAAGTGGATACGACAAAAACCAACATAGTACGCAGAAAGATCCATTTATGGTAAATGGAATGTTTTTGAATCAAAGCTTTGGCTCTTGAAGATTGAAGAGGATTGCTTCTCAAAAAGAGATGTGCCTTAGTTATTCTTGTGTCTTGAGCAAACAACAATCCTCTTTCTCCTTGTTTTGTTGTAATACACACACACACACACACATATATTGTAGGTATATGTTTGTATCTAATAACCAACATTTTTTGCCATAAAAAAACTCTCTTTACTTTTCGACAATAAAATAAGGGTAATTCTATGTCGAACAATACTTATGTTATGTACGCTTATGGGTGCGCTTCCTTATTCACCCAATTATAAATAATGATTTTTTTGTCATTGTAATTAATGATTTTCATCGTAGAAATGTTGCAATCGAAATTGTTTATTTTTTAGTCATTATCTAAGGGTTATCTCTACAAAACATCAAGCAAATTGAAAACTTAGTCATTCATATGTATAAAACGATTCAACGATTTGATAACAATTAATATTCTCATGTTATGCAACTATTCAATTAGAAGTAATGCATGAGTACGTAATTAACATACAAATCTTGCTTCAGAAGAGAATTTTTTGAATTAATGGTTGGGCTTGTGTTTGTATCTTGATAGGTATACGCATAAAACCTCTTCCTTCCATTAATGAAAGTTGCCAGAGTGATCAAAGGCCTCTCTCAAACCAAAAAGAGAATCAAAGGCATCTCATTTCCTCAGGTAGTTTACATGTCTGCAATGCAATTTGGTTTTAGTTAATCCAATATGAACATCTTACATTCCATATTTCCTACTTAGGGTTATAAATAAGTCGAGCCAAACAAAATATTATACTGCTCAAGCCTGGTTTATTTAACTTTTTTAGAGCTCAAGCCAGACTTGACTTTCTTTTGATTTGAGCTGAGCTAGCTTGAGCTTAAAAAACTCAAGCTTTGATACAAAGCTCAAGCTGTTTTGAGCTATTTACTATTCTAAGTTGGCCCGGTCTTGAAACAAAAGTTTGCAATTTGACAACGCATTTTAATAAAATAATGTATAAAACACAATTACTATAACACAAAATTTCCAAATATATACTTTAAGATGAGGCCCATTAATACAAGTGAGTCTCGTTTTTATTGGGAAGATAGTACAAATGTGGAAGGAAATGTGATAAAAGTAACATTTTTATAAGAGAACAAGCAAAGTATTACACATAGGACAAATCCTCTTTTTCCTTGTTTTGTTGTAATATATTCTCTAAATTGGACCCGTAATGCAGGTTTATTCCGAGGACTAGTGATGAATCTCCAAAAACTTTTGGGTAGGCTTAAATTGAATTTATGATTATTGTTTTATTAGGAGTCAATATTATTTTAAAATGATTGTAATTGTTTGTTTCAATGAAACTAGGAATCAATCGTATATATGAGATGAAATTGATGCATGAGCGGGTCCATCAATTACTACCTCTCATGTGTAAAGCCAAAAAATATATGAGTGATAGTGAATGCTTGGAGTTGCAGGAAGCAGTGTGCGTTGCAGCAGAACAAGGACATGTGGAGTATATTTTTCATTTGTATAATGAATTAAGGGATGAGTTATTCGAATTAGAGGAGCCAGTAAACCCGATAGGCCAGAGCTTGTTCCATATTGCCGCTGAATGTCGTCACCACAAACTCTATAATCTTATATATTTCTTAATCCAAGGACAAGATAAAGATAAATATGGCCAAAATCGATTACGTCGAATACAACAGGACATAGTGGGGAGGATAGATTACTTTGGCAATAATATGGTGCACACGGTAGCAAGTATTACCCCATTGTCGAAGATTGATCACATTCAAGGAGCAGCTTTGCAAATGCAAAGAGAACTACAATGGTTCAAGGTGACTATTTATCTGTCTATCTAAATATGCTTATATTTATGAAATATATATTTTGTCTATATATGTTGTTTATACATGTTTTTGTGGCTATAATTTCACTCTCATTTTCTCCTATTGTTTTATTTAGGGGTAAGTGGAGTTTAATCCTTGGCATAGATCAACTTTTCATAAAAACCTGGTACAAGATAAAAAATTTAAATTAGACCCTTGACTGGATGTCCACCTCAGAATTAACATTAAAACTCACATTTCATTGGATTTAATGTCTTTATGTGTATTTTAGTTCCTAAAATACCCCCACAATTAATATTTAATTTGAGTGCTTCATTTCCTCCTATAAAATAAGAAATTCAGTTACATACCAAATAAGAAAACGAAATTATTGATTAGAATTCAAAAAGTTTCATATCACAATGAAACAAAACTCTAGAAATCAAAATTTAATGAATACATCATACCAAATAAGTAAATAATGTACCTAAACCATGGTACCTATACCACAGTATCTATAGCATGGTACCTATATTATGGTACCTAATACATAGTACCTGCAAATTAAAAAGACATTATTAGAATTTAATGTACCTCAACCATGGTACCTATGTTGGATTAGAGTACCTCATTTCTATAGTGCGCCAAAATATAGAGGAGCTAATGGCATGAGAACTATTTGAAACCATGTGCAGCACAAATATGCAGATCATAGACAAATACTGAACTAATATATCAAGTATTCCACAAACAAACAACAAATCCTAACAAAAACCCATGTACACGATTTTAGTGGAAATGCTAAACTTCCTAAACAAAGAAACGAATCTGCACAACACCATAGAAGATGACGATGAAAGATTCATACAACTGAACTTTTGTGTTTAAAATGGACAATAATTGAAAATATATTAAGTAACAATTGCACACTCGTAACTCGGCATTTAAAATTTGTTATTGTCCATAATCACATATGGGCAATGTTGGAAAAATAGAATCAATAAAACCACCAAAAAAAATAAAAGCTGACATGGATAATATATATTGACATGGATGTATAGTCAAAGGACTATAATCAATAATTAATCTTGCATAAGACATTTTTCTAACTATAATCTTAACCAAGGATTAAAATCACATTTTCTATTTTATTTATTCAATTTCAAAGACAAAAAAGAGAATGCACAATTTACTTCCTTAAAAATAAAATAAAATAAAAAGTAAAAGCTTTTCGACGTCCGCAAGCATAATAGGAAAATTTTGAAATTAAAAAGCAAAACATTATTTATGTAATTACTACTGTACTATCATCTTATGTAGTTCCCTCAAAGGAAAACATTGATTAATGATTTTGGGGTTATGTGGTGTCTTAAAAATTAAATGTTCAACGATTAATATGAAGAGAGAAGGATTTCATGGTCACCTTCCTAAAAAAATTTTGTCGCAAAAAATGCAGGAGGTGGAGAGCGTTGCAGATCCCATGGATCGTGAATCTCTAAACTTTGATAATATGACACCCCATGAAGTATTTACAGAGAATCACAAAGATTTGGCGAAAGAGGCAGAAAAGTCAATGAAGGAAACAGCAACTTCTTGTACCGTGGTAGCTGCTCTCATTGTCACCATCATGTTTGCTGCTGCATTCACAATTCCTGGTGGAAATGATGAAACATGTCTTCCTAAATTCTTAACTAAAAAGGTATTCACAACATTTATAGTTTCAGATGTAATCTCGCTCTTTGCTTCAACAACTTCGGTTATCATGTTTTTGGGCATTCTCACGTCACGTTATTCTGAAGATGATTTCCTTATATCCTTGCCCACGAAAATGATAATAGGCCTTTTCACCCTCTTCGTATCTATCACCACCATGATGATTGTCTTTTCTTGTGCCCTTTACATTATGCTTGACGGGAAATTATCGGTTGTTATTTCAAGCATTTTGCTTGCCAATGTTCCAGTTATCGCCTTCATTTGGATGCAATTTCCGTTGTTTGTTGAGTTTTTCATTTCTACTTTTGGACGGGGAATATTTGATGGTCACAAGAAAAATTGATCTTTGAGAGATTAAAAATGATAGAACAGTTGTAAATGATTCCTGAAGCCCTGGAGTTGTTTTGGATTCCTATGTTATCTTTAGTTACGTTTGGATTTGCTACTTTTTAAGAAACTTGTAAAGAATATTCAATGTATTGTTTTTCTATTTGGCCAATTATGTATGTGCTTTTTTTTGTTAACAATGTATGTTCTTCGATCCGCCAAAGACGATTTTGAATCACATTATTATTGCAAGTTTATTATGAGGTTTAGCTCACTTTCCCGCATTCTTAGTGTGAATAATATCGTTTGTTCAGGAAAAGAAAAAAAAAAGACAAGTTCTCTCTATAACTCTTTTTTTTTTTTTTTTTTTGTCAATAAAATGAATTCATTGAAGCAACCCCAAAAAGGGAAAAAGTATCGCAACGTTATCTCAAGCAGGGAAAAACATCACCCATCAAGTAGAGATTAACTAAGTCATACATCATACAAAAGAAGGGCAGGAGAAGGCACCGCTGAGCCATAAAATTAAAATACCGCAGGACATGGTAATCCATCGCGTGATAAGAAGAAAATAATCGTTCCTTGTCAACCAATAAAATCAAAATCTTAGGATGGTGAGAATAAGAAAAAACAATCTAATATTGACATTGACGACATAAATAAAAAATGTTGAGAATGAATTTCATATTAATGAAAGGAGTGGTCATGTATAGGCATATAAGTAAGTTGAGCTGTTCTCTATATTGCTAATTGGTTTATGATGGAACCTCACGTTTCTTATGATATCAAAGCCGGTTGGCCCGTGTATGAAGTCCCACAGCGACACGACACGTTGTCCACACCCCCAAATTCGCCACGTGAGGATGTAAAGGTAAAAGAGTCTCACATCTGTGAAAACAGAAATTTGGCAAAAATTTATTGGAGGTTGGGCTACTCCTCATATTGCTAATTGATTTTATCGTGTAACTCCAATTTTCTTCAAAAAGAAAGATGCTTCCCTTAAAGAAAAAGCACCAACTAAAGAGAGTGGAGATAACCTTCGTTCTCCTATGTGCTACATTAGAAGCCATGTTGATACTGGTAAAACTAAGTTGTTGGATTGTATCTGAGGCACAAATGTTCACAATTGTTGGGATTATACACTTTCTTCCTTCTCGGAATGGATTTTCTCCTTAACTAACGTGACATCATTTTATCACACAATAAAGATAATCGGAATTGTTCATTATCCATATGATCATTTAACGTGACATCATTTTATCACACAATAAAAATAATCGGAATTGTTCATTATATCATTTAAAGATTAGTTTGAGGAAAATTCAATTGATTTGGAAATTGTTTAGTCATCTACAAAGAAGTCTCAAGTTCAACTCCCATAAATAATGAGTTCAATTTGTAATTATGATTGACTATGTTGCACCAAATTCTCATTCCATAATATCATATTATATTAAAAAATTGGTCATATTTAACTTTTAAATTTTAACTCTTAAACACGGAGACCTTTAAGGAAGGATATTCTTTTTTTTTTAAATAGGGATTAGTTATGGGGTCCACACCACATCGAACTTCAGAGATTCAAAATGTTTATTTTTCAGTTTGCACCTCATAGATTATTCTTGCAAAATATTAGCCAAATCGGAAATATTTGAGACATCTAACTGAGTTCAAAGAAATTGACGAACACTTTGTTTTATAAGAAACAATGAAATTTCATCGTGATAATTAAATAGGAAAAATAGTTTCGGATTGAATTAAATTTTTGTAAAGATGATCTATGAATCGAGACTTACAAAATAGACGATTCGGATCTAGTGGCGGAGCCAGTATGGAGTTATTGGTTGTTCTTTACCCAACAACTTCAAAAACCCAATATATATTTGTTTGTGTATTGTTTTTTACCCCTATAAACAGCTAAGACAAATAAATCCTCCTATGTTTGATATATATATATATATATATATATATTCAGTCCTAATCCTAGTTGGAAACTAATACAGCACTCATACCCTCTCTATGCATAAACACTGTCTCCTCTCTGTCGTAGGTGCTTCCCGCATGACATATTTTTCAAAGAGCACTACTCTAAATTTGAGCGTATCGTCTTCTTTTTCGATCTAAATTTGACATGGGAAAGTTGCAGAAGTCTACTAGTGTGCTACGGTGTTGCAGGGAAGTTGGGCAGAGAAGCAGCACTGCAAGGAAAAACAGTTTTTGCGACGAAATACTTGGCCACGGAAGTAGGATTTCAACCCCAAAGGTGTAGAAGGCATGGCAGTTGGCAGACTGGGAAGTAGAACAAGGGTTAACTGATAAGTAACTTCACTTGAATCTTTGATTAGGTACATTTACTTAATTACCATGAGTACTTGGCCACAACCTTGCTTCTGAAGCAAGATCTCTGTGAATTACCGTTTAGCCCCTGAAAGCCGTCTAGCCCCGCCTGCTGCTTATGATGATAGGTTATAGTGCGTTTGGAAGAGTGATTCTAAAGGGGCGTATTTACTTGGGATTTTAAAAGAGTTATAAATTCGTGGAGTTTGGTAGAGGTTTAGTGGAATTTCATAGAGACATGATTTATTAAAGCATAACATACACTTGTTTGGACCAGATTTTGCATTCACTCGGCCCATATATTTTTTTATGCCATGTCGTCAAGGACTTTATATATTTTCTTTCTGTTATGCCTAGTGATAGCCACAAACTGATTTGATTTGGGTCCAACTCAGTTAGAAACTCTATAAATGTATAAAGACAGAAAGTAAGACAAGTTAGATGAAAAGAAAACCTATTCGAGCAAGCCTAAATGTCAGTCGAACAAGTTTTTGCTATTAAATAAAGTGTTTCAAAGTGAAGTTTAATACAGAAAAATTGATACTAGAAAGAAAGTAGTTGAGCTACAAAGAGAAATACAAAGGGAAAGGGTGCTGAATTACGAAACGCACTGGTAAAAAGTACCGACCCCAAAGATGTACAGCACTTTTATGAATAAGTTGGGTTCGCACGCTGTTCCTTTATGCTTTAAAATTAAATACCCATTAGTGCTTGACAGTTGAGAATGAACAAATTGGTCGTCGAACAGGCCCAATACAAAATTTCAGTCGAACAACAGGCACCTCCAGGCTCCAGTCGCCCGAGCAAGCAGCAACCACACTGTTTCTACATCCGGTTGTCTCCCTCTCCTGCGCTCTGATCTGTCACGTAAAACCTTTTTATCCCACTTCCCCAGAAACCCATAATCTTACTGACCGATCTGTGCAATATTGATCCTCTAACGTCTCCGATCATCCTCCATTAAAATCATTGTTTTCTCTTAGCTAAAGATTATGACTTTTCTCTAGCAACTTCCCAGAATCCAAAATGCATGAATTTATTTGCGTATAGGGTTCTATTTATCTAAATTAAATCTGTAAGAACTCTCATGAATCATGATAGTGTTGCCATTAATTAATTGAAAAATATATAACATCATTGCACTAGTGTTTTGTAACTAATCCTATCATTGTGTAAATGTCTTTTCGTTCCCTGTGGAAGAAGAAGAGCGTGTCTTGTCCTCAAGGGGTGGAAAATAAATACAAGAAAGAAAACAAAAATATTTAATCCTAAAATAAAAACGTAAAACAACTAACAAAGATAAAGAAAATCAACTAGGACATAAAAATGGAGGCAGATTGTCTGCCCTCTCAGTTATGGTGTCTTTTCATGCCTTCTTATTTGTACGGTCACGGTTCAGCCACGTCAATATTTTATATTTTTATTGATTTTTATCTTATTATCTCTATAAAAAAATTAATATAAAATGTGACTGAACCGAAAATAGAAGGGTATGGAAGATCACCATAGCTGGAAGGGGCAGACAATCTGTCTCCCACAATAAAAGAAATATAAACCGTTGTCCTTATTTCCTCGCCGTTTGAGTAGTTGTCTCTCTCTCTAGAAATTTCACCTTGAGCCACTTACATCTCTCCATTTCTCCAGACCTTTATCTCGAAAAATAAACCGTAGCCACCTCCTCCATTTCTCCTCTCTGAAGCTCGGACATCCCAGCTCTCTCTACTGGGGTTGCCTGCAGCCAAAACCCAAACTTCCTCCTGTCCGTACCTGTTGACCCTAAAAACTACCAAGCCTACGTGGCGCGCAGGCCGAATAACTAATAAGCTAACTACGTCCTTCAGTTGTGTGCGGGGCATGCCAACTCATCGGCCGAGCTCGGCCGAGGAGTAAAATTTGTTGATGTTGCGTTGGTTGCGCTGCTGACTTCTGCGTCTTGCGATTGCGGCCGAGGAAGGAACAATTCTCGGCCTTCGGGTTCTAGAGCCTGAAGACAAGGCTGCTAATTTGCGAAGTTCAATATCAAATTCGGCTGTCAATGCCGAATGTAGTAACCTGGTAACACCTCACTTCGCCGAGAAGGCTAATGAGATGACCTCTGCCAATAAGGATTCGAAAATCCTTCTCGACCGAGACTTGGATAGGTAACCAGTCGGCCTCTTCGCAGTGCTGTTTATCCAAACTGAAGTTGCTCCGCGGTCGGCTGATTCTACGGCGATAGTGCTGTTTATCCAAACTGAAAATACCACCGGTTGCCTTCACAATGCTGTTTATCCAAACTGAAGATGTGTTGGCGAAAAGGAAAATAAAAATCTCAAGGTTGTTGAGAGGTTTCGCGTAGAGCGAGGGTTTGCGCAGGGCAGATTTGTGTGTTGAGTTGGAGAGAGTTTTTACGCTGCACATCGCCTTGTATTTATAGGACTGAAGTACTTCTAGCCGAACCAGAGACGTACTCAGACTAAAACTCCTTATCCCAATCTAATTATGATTCGGCCAATCCTAGTTCCAATAGGTTTCTGAACTAGGCTCAAATAATGAACCATATTCATTTCCTAATTCAGCGCCTTCAACCTTGAGACCCCTTGTTATATCAGGATTCGACCTCTTTACCTTTATCCAAATCACTCCTCCTCCCAATAGGACTCGGCCAACCTCACTTGACGGCCTATGGCGACTGAACGGCCCATAATATTTCTGGAAGAGTACTGGGTCGAGAACAAACTTGGACTCGGCCCAATAATATAAATTTGGGTCCAAACAGTACCAGAGCTCAAGTTTGAGTTCTCACTGTGAGCACAGCCACCACGGAGTCGAGCTTAAATCGTCATCACGGTCAGTCGCTGAGCTCAAATACTCATGCATCGAATACCATCTCAGGACATCCATAAATTTGAAATCTTGAATAAATGAAATCAACCTGCATATTCATGTACTTGTATATCAGATTCACATAGATAATGCTAGAAAATGATAAAATAAAAACAAACTATTTTTGTCTTTTTCAGATAATTTTTTGTTTTTTGTTTTTGTACGTTTTTTGTTTTTATTTTTTAATTGCATGGTAAGTGAAACAAATAGCAACTAAATTAACAATTATAAAATACTTGACTGAAATTAAAAGAAACAAAAAAGAGTGGGGATAGAAAATTGGGTTGCCTTTCAACAAACGTTTTAGTTAACGTCTATAGCTAGATGTTTTCGAAGGTTGGTATCAAGTTACTTGTTTCTTCAAAGATGACGACTCGCTTGCAATAAACTTTCCTAGTTATGGCTTTAGTAGATACTTGTTGACCTTGAGCACAAAACCCTTGACATCTGTTTCAATGTCCATGTTACCATTTTGAAAAATCTTCTTAACCACATAAGATGACACGCCCCGATCCCGATGTCCGGGAGACAGCGAGATGGTCACGTGTTGGGCGACACACAAAGGTGATGCAAGCCATTTAATGAATGCATATGTCGAGAACATATGAAACATGCATATAAATTTCGCACAAATTACATAATGTAATATTCAAATACAAACCTTACCAAAATAATATAATAATATTCAGTTGTCAATAAAATGATAGTGATAATGCATGACATGTTCAGAGCATACATCTAATTCAGAATACAAGCGGAAGGTGACAGAAAATACTATTACAAGTGATGTTGAAGGCAGTGAGGATGACACGAAATCATTGGTAGGGGAATGCCTCGTAGCTCGAATCGTATGTCTCGTTCCTATGTCCTGAGGGAGTGCAAAACAAAACATGAGTGAACCAAGTTGGTATATAAGTAATATTAAAACAGTTATTTATCAACGTACTAACCTCCAAAGTTTATGAAAACTTAATAGTATAATATGTAATAGGTTTTTCGAAAATCCTAGCATGCCATAAAACCTTCGTAAAACTTACATCATAAATAGTGTGCTAAATAGTGGTATTAGTATCGTCGAAGGCATATAGAACTCTTCATTCGTCCAAAGGCCTTCATTCGACCCGTAGACCCCTACATCACCCGACCGAAGCCATATATAGAGATCATTCGATCCGTAGGTTCCAACATCACTCGACCGAAGTTATATATAGATATCATTCGACCCGTAGGCCCTTGCATCACCCGACCGAAGCCATATATAGATAACATTTGCCCATAGGTATATAGTGACTACTAGATAAGCACAAAAATCATTGAACACAATCTTTCCAAAATATAAGTGTATAAATCTCAACGGAGCTCAGTAACTCAAACATTACATCTTAAATCATGTTCATAGTATATAGTCATCAATCATATATACTACAAAGAACATAAAAATTGATAAAGTATGGTATTCCAAAGTTTTCTCAGTAAAGCATGATATCTCATAAAGTGTAAATTTAATTTACTCATAAACGTTTCATAAAACGTAACCATTAAATCATGTTTTTCATCTATGCATTTCTAATAGTAAAATCATGCATTTTAGGAAGGTCCACTCATAGATACTCCGTCATCGAAGAGCCGTGCAAAATAGGAGGAACGGCAACGCCACTAACAAACGCACCTAAGCACATAAAGGGTCCAATTAATAAAACTCTACCATAACGATTGAATTTCGAAAAAACGAACGTCATAAACAGATTTAGGACGTTGAAAAACATAAGGGGGACCTCGGGTACCCCCACGCGCCGTTGCAAAGTGGCAACCTCAACGGCCACGCGTCGATATGGGTCGTCGGAAGGTTGGCTGGAAAAATCGTCGACGTCGCCGTGGACGACAGAGCACAGTGCCTCCGGTGGAGGTGTGTGTGCTCTATGTGCCAGCATAGGCGGGCACCCACATGCTAGCCAGGGCTTTGGGATCCGACCGGGTGTGGGCCGGATCCGGGTTTGGGCCGCAAGGTTGGTCCTGGACAACTGGACCCAACCCTGGTTCTCAGTTGGGCTTGGATTTAGTTATGGGTTGGCCTAAGGGTTTTTGGGCTGGGGTTGACAAATGGGTTTGGACCTGGGTTCATTGAGCCAAAGGCCTGGGTTTGCATGGCCCAAAGCCCTGGTTTCGACGGAAAATGTGGCCGGAGCTTTCCGAGCTCCATGCAACTTTGATTCTCCACCTTAGTATGCAATCTACCCTCCGAAATGAAGACCACCAAGAGTGGATTAGGATTTTACCAATTTCATGTCCAGTCGTGGCTGGAGAGTGGTCAAGAATTGGCTCGAAGTCGTCGGACCTCGCCGGAGAGGTGGGTGTGCTGGTGTCTCTGTGCTTGACAAAGGTGGAGGGAGAGAGAAAGCCCATCACGGTGGTTGTGGTGTCGTCATTCGTCGTGGTTCCTTGGGTGGGTGTGTATGTGTGTGTTGGTCTTCAGGGAAGGGAGGATGCAGCGAGGGAGGAAGAGAGAAAGTGAGGGAGAGAATGAGAAAGAGAGTGAGTCACGGGAATGGAAGTGGAGAAATGAGAATAGCCGGGGGACAACCCAAAAGCAAGTGGCCCTACAGGGCACACAAAATAAGGCCCAAAAGAAATCCCAAAATATCTTTCACTCGCGAAACGTCCAAAATGCCCTCGTTCCAAAATCCATAAAAAAATTACCAGGACGGGTTGTTACATAAGGGCCTTTCCACCGAGACTTTTGTCTCCTTGGAAATAACTTGAAATTGGAGGGAAACAACCACACTTTTTTTACCGAGTTGCATTTTCTTACAATTTAGGCTACCTTGCAGCTTTGTATTTTTTTTCTTAACGTTAATCTAATGGACATCATGCTGCACACTATGCTGCCTCGCTTCAGGACTTATGCTAGCACGAATCAAATTTGGAGGATTTATGGAAAGATGGTCAGTTGATAATCTGGTCATAGTTTAGCACGAGGCAAACCATCTAATGCATCAACACGCATACATTCTTGCTTAGTATCTGCATGTGTGGTGGCCTCAAATAATCTAAAAACAACCGTTTGATCGTCAACTTGGAACGTTAGTGTTTCGACTTCAACATCAATACAAGTACGGGTTGTTGCCATGAAAGGGCAGCCTAAAATGGTGGGGCTTTTCAAATCTTCATCCATGTCTAAAACCATAAAATCAGCTGGCAGATATAAATTGTCCACCTTAACAATAAGATCTTCAATGACACCTTCAGGATAAGATTTTTAGTACCTATGCAAATAGAGTTAAAATCACATAAAATACTTGCAAAAGTACCAAGAAAATTGTTATATAATCGCTCATGCAAAGTTGTTCTCTACCATGATAGTTTGACTAATTTGTAATTAAATTAATTCTTAATTAATTATTTAAAAAGATCTTATCAAAGATTTGAGATTTTTGAATTTTGAAAGATTAAATTAACAATAAAAGAAATTTGGAAATTTAGAAATAATGGTAGCAAAGAAGGAAAACGTTTAGCCGTCACCAACAACAATCATATGCAATATTACCAATTATTTATGAATTTCCACATTCTTTGAAGGTAAGGTTTTTTTAAGGGAATTTTAACAAAAAGCTCTATGTACTGTTCACTTTAACTAAAAACCATATTTTTACACTAAAAAGTCAATCCTTGTACTATTCATTTTACCCTTTATATTGTCTTTATCGTTAAAACTCAAAGTTTTCAAGCCATTTTTATTAGTTTTTTTTAATGCATATTTTTCTCGTGATGTTCATGTGAAAATGTGTATCTAACATGCAACTTGTCTGTGATGTGTAGATCAAATATAAACACGCAAGGCTTGTTATACTTTGTGAAAACATTTTAAAAAATCATGTAATCCTTAAGAGCGTGATGTTCGTCTTAAGTGAGCTTACAATTACTGATCACATGAAGCCTTCCTTAATTTCAGGATGATGTTCTAGCATATATTGCATTTAATTACTTGTCCAAATATTCTAATGGTGATCTGACATTAAAATATATAGATAGTTTAATTGCAATGATTAATAATTCAAAGCAAGCATGTATCCATTCATAAGCAAATTAATAAAATCACATATTCATGCTAAGGCTCATGGTCTCGCTCTAGCAAAAGGAATTAGTTACGCATACTCATAATAAAAACCAAAGAAAATATCATTAACTTAAAAAGGGATTGAAAATACCTTGTAGGTAAAAAGTCTGAAATTCTCTAAGGCTTTGCTAAGTTCTCTCAATGTCGCGTGTGGAGAACATTAATGGCCAAAACGCCTTATTTATACTACTACAAATTAAAATACCTCATGGCAAAAGCTTTCTAAAAATTAGGAAATAAAATAATAAAAGGATATCTTAAAAACACACTCCAAATTTGATTAGGAAATCTGCCCAGTAGAGAAACAGCCATGTTTCTAGACCTTCAGGGCCCAAAACGAATCAAATTAAAGATTGGAACCTCCTCTTCAAGTCCCAAGAAGAGCCTAAATCCAAAATCCATCATCTTCGAGCTTAAAAATCATAAACAAGCTCTGTAGCCCAATCTGCCAGCATTGTGCGTCAGGCATAAATTAATTTGCCACGATCAGATGCTTCAGGATAAAATTATGAAATTTTGACACAACCTTCTTGATAGACTCACAAACCCGCTTTAATTGGAATCACTCAAAAATTCCACCGTTTGATTACTTTATGCTCAGAACAAGTTCGCACGACCTATATTTAAAATACATAACAAAGCATCAAAATCTTATCAAAATAATAATCAAAATATACCGTGAATAGGGGAAAATATATAGTATAAAATCGACTCATCAACAAAAAAAAAGACAGCACATCAAAGGTTAGATTATACTTTGGTCTTTTTCTTTTGTGAAAATGCGATTTTTACTTGTCTTCGTAGTTGCCCAAGTTTTTCATTTGTTATAAATTAGGCACGATTCATGAAAGTGTATCTTCCTCAAAAGAAGAAAATTAAGCCGTATACATGATGGGGAAAGCAAAAAAGGCTCCACCATCAAATGTATATCTAAGAAGGTTATATATATATATAACATCTACCATCAATTTCACGTGGAATATAATTTTATTTGAAATTTGTAAAAAGAGAGAGGATAAATCTTACTTGTTTTCATAGTTGTTCAAGTTTATCATCTCATGTCAAAATGAGATTATTCCCAGTGTCTTTAAATTTCTCTCCATTTTTCTTATTTGATTTCATTTTCTTGTAATCTTCCAAATCTTGTAATCATTTTGGGGACTTATAGTTTCTAATTTGCTTATATTCTGGATTGCAGGTTCTTCCTTGTCAGATCGGGACTTAGGTTTGTTTTCGTTCTTGGATCTAGTTGCTTCCCCTTTGGTTACCCTTTGTTGAAAATCAGGTAAAAGGTGATGTTGGAAGTTAAAATTCGAAAAATAAACCCACGATTTGTTCTCTTGTTCTTAGCTTAGTATCCATATAGATAAGACGAAAGACCGAAGCTTCTTATTTGAAATTATATATTTGCTTCTTTTTTTCACATATATATGCCTCGATTAACATAGAATCTCGTTGAATAAATGGACAGGTTGAATATGGTAGCTACAGTTGTTTCTACAATAGTTCTTAACTGTAAAAACTATGACGATTGGAGTTCTTGGATTGAGAGCTACTTGTTGGCCGAAGATCTTTGGGACATTGTCAAAGACACCTACGACCCTGAAAACAAGGATTTGAGGAAGAAGGATGTCAAAGCCTTATATGCAATCAAGAATTCTTGCGGTAAAGAGACGTATAAATTTATCAAGGAAACAAGCACAGCCAGAGAAGCATGGGATACTTTGTTAGGATGGTTGAAACCAACAAACAATCAACCATCAGTTGAAAAAGGTACATACGTACATAAGTAATTTGAGGTTTTATCATAAAATTAATTGACAATATGGGGAGTAGTTTAACCTCTTATAAGCCCTTGCAATGTTTCTCTTTTTACTAATGTGTAACTCTTTTACCTTCACATCTTCATATACATACAAATTTGAAGGAAAAAAGAAAAGCTGATAAATACCTTGTAGGTGATCTATTTTGATTTGAGGAGGAATATCTTGTAATTTTTATGAATTACAGTATTCTCGTAATTTGATGTGTTACGTTATTAATATACACTCGAAAGTTGACGTATCAAAGTATGCACAACAATTATTTCTTCAGTACTATTTTTACACACAGGAATTTGTACCAAGGGAGAAGAAAAGGAAAATCAGGAATTGAATGGCATCTATCATCTAAACATCAAGATTTTCATTTTCAGATACGAGGACAATTCTTCAAGCCTATCCGACTCCGACTCATCATGATGCTAGGCCAGAGGTTGGAATGGAAGAAGGGCGCGGTAGAGGTATACATGTATATACCTTGATCCTAACAAATTAAGACTTGTATATAATTCCATTTAATGATATAAATTTTAGGCCGAACATGGCTTACCACTAACATCGTTGATAACTTGATAGTGTCTTCAACTTAATTAAGCACCTATTACCAGACGTGAAGTTTTATCACAAAATATTTTGGTGGTATTAGTCTTCAACTTAATCATATAACCTTTTCTCCTCCCGTATTTTTAATTATTTTGGTTTCGTCCATTAGTTAGAAATGCGGGACTGCTACTAACCGCTTTATTAATCCATCCTCTTTTAATTCATCTACCGTAGAATTTCCTATTTGTTTTCAAATTGTATTTAATTATTTTCAATCAAGTAGGGGAAAGTTAGTAATTGACAAACATGGCAGGACATGATGAGAGCAAATGCCAACAATATCCGTGAAACTTTCCTCAAATATGTGGAGTCTAAAGATTGGGAAAACGCGATCAACCTTCTTCGCCAACATCCCCAGCTAGGAAGTGAAAGAACTTCATCTAACGGTACAGCTCTTCACTCAGCACTGGAGGATAGCAACTGCAGCGTGCGCAATATGGAACAGTTGGTGGACTTAATGGAAAAGGAAGACTTGGAAATACAAGACACTAAGGGTTATACAGCTTTTTATTGTTTAGCAGGACAAGTTTCAGAAGTGGTTGCAGTTGAACTAGCCAAACGCATGGTTGCAAAGAACGACAATTTGCTTACCATTTTACCACCTGGTAGGGATCATCCGGTTGTCCACGCTTTGATGCAGTTCCATGGGGAAAGAATGGCTCGCTATCTCTATTCCATCACTCCACGCGAAACACTCAGAGTTAGCGATGGCGCTCACCTTATTTCTCTCAGTTTTATTCATAAGACATCTGGTACAATTTTCCTCTCCATATACTTGCCATATATACTGGTCGAGTTTCAAACATGACCAAGTATTATTGTCAATCTCTTCCCGTCTGATTTTTTTTTTTTTTACAAATTTTTATTTTTCTGCATACTTACAATGTTTTTTTTTTTCACATGTCTATTATATATAGATATTGCATGGGATTTGATTTAACGTTACCCACAATTGGCATTGGCTAAAGACAACGACGAGAGAATCCCCTTAAAAACATTGGCCGGTGACCGTTTAGCATTTTTAAGTGGAAAGCGACTCGGTTTATGGGAAAAATTGATCTATTACGGTTAGTACAAATTACAATATTGTTCTTATTTTCTGGTCATATTTTGTGTAACTGCAATGTTTCTGAAAGAAAAAACTTGATATAAGTTTAATTTTGTGATTCACTATTAGGAATAGTCCACTTATGTAAAATTGGTTCAATGACTAGGATTACACATCAACATATTTTTATTTCCATACCAACTGTTACAAAAATGTAAATAAATAAGAGTATTTTTACTCACCACCATTAAGTATAGGGTATGCTCACCACTTATCTTATAACTTGTCATGTGTTTGACTAACCAAAATTAACTTTTTAATTAATTACTTAATTTTAATTTAAAAACATATGAGAGGTCTTAGGTTCAAATCTCGTGGATAACAAATTTGATATCAAATTAAGTTGTCTATTGTGTGATTTAGCCGAACTCTTCATTTATATAGTGTAAAAATATCAATGTATTAAAAAAATTAAAAATAAACATAAAATCATTAAAAATTTCAATATGCGGGGCCCACCTCTACGAACCCACCCCCTTCTTCCCCACTCGTCCGTCCCCCCACCCCCACTCTTTCCTCCTTCCTCCACCGGCAAGCTTTAATTTTTCACTGGGCAAGCTTTAATTTTTCTACTCTAATTCTTCTTCTTCCTTCTACTGTGCTCCCATCGGCCAAAGATTCGACGATGATGACGATTGTTCAATTCTACAGCTTCGGCGAGGCAAAGACGTGAAGATTGGTCTGGTTTTTTTTTGTTTTTTGTTTTTGTTGAATTTCTGGGATTGGCAACACGAAATAAGGTATGGAGGAGGGCTTCGACGGCGCCTGCGCTGGCATTGAGGGTGGTGGTGGCGACGGCGCTTGCACGGTGGGTGTTAGTCGGGAACTTTGATTGATGTTTACAGTAAAAACGGATTTAATTAAAACTTAAAAGCATAGCACCGATAAATTCGACTTATGGAACTTTTTGATTTTTTCACTGCCCAGCAGCTATTTTCCTTCGTCATCTCCATTCCCAAAGCTTAACCTCCATCTCGTCGTCTGTTGGTTTTTTTTTTCTTTTCATTATGTTTAATTTGTTTTCTTAAATTCTTTCAAAAAATATTTAACGTTAAAGTTAACTTTGGTTAGTTAGTGGGACACATGATAACTATAAGATGGGTGGTGAGCGAACCCTATAGTTAAGAGTGGTGAGCGTAACCTATAGTTAAAGGCGGTGAACAAAAATACATCCTATGTAAATGCAATCCCTTAATTATACGATTAGTAGTGTTTTTTTTGTTTTTTTTGCCAAATTATAGGATTAATAGTTGAACGAATTCTTTAATGGTAGGAATTCAACTAATCCATTAAAAACTTCAACTTTGCCATCGCTCCATCGCTTGAACGCCATTTGCTCATTCAAACTTTGATTTTGTGATCATCTTTCTTGTTAATTTGTTTTTTATTTTGTGTTCATCTTCCTCCTTGAACACCGTTGCTAGTTCAAAATGGTGTTCGCTGGATTCAAACTTCACGTTGGTGAAGTGAAAGGGGAATGGCAGAGAATGGTAAAATTTAAATTTCAATGTTTCATGGGGTAAGGGAGAATGCCTTTTAGTTTCAGGGTGAGTTGCCGTAAATTAGCCAACATTTAAATAAGTTTTTTTTTTCCAATTATGCCTCAACAATTTCAAACAAGATGACCCTAAATGGGTTAATCTAGTAGACAGCGAACAAAGATTTGGAACATTTAAATCTAATTTGAACTCCCATAAATGCCTCTTTGGGGCCATTGGCTCTAATTTGGCATACTCAGATCCCGTTTGGCAGCTCGGACTGTACTGACTATTTCTGTTGGATAGGATAAATAGTCACCGGATAGTACTGACTAAATTAGTCGGGCGTTTGGTGCAGTATCGTAGTAAGGACCGTATTATTTATACTGTGTTTGGTATTGAATCGAATAAGAAAAGGGAAGAGGGATTCTACTAAGCTTCTACTGAGATGGGTATAGCCACATGGCTGAGATGCTCCCACAGAGAAGAGGGATTCTGAGCATCCGTAGGTGTTGCTAATTTGCTGAGAGTCGTTGCATGTACAATAACAAGGATTGGATCCTAAGGGCTTCAAGTTTGTAATCAGAGGGGATTAGAAGAACCCAGAAAATGGTACTGAGAAATAAGGGTGTCGGAGATGAAGCAAGTCAATGAGGTCGAGGAGGACGGAGCCCAAAGCCCATGCTGTCGAAAATCGAGGTCCAGGAGGACGGAGGCGCAATCGATGACCTTGTTTAATCTGGGTCGGAGGTGAATCAAACGACGCAGCTCATGGATTCTCCAATTGAGATTCAAATTTGAGGTCTTGTTAGTTTGTGATTATGGGTTCAGGGCGAGGAGGAAAGGAAAGGACACGAGAGATGATGGAACAGGGAGCGAAGCGAGGAGGACAAAGCAAGTTCTTGGTTAGTCCCATGGTATGCGGGGGGCCTTGTCTGGAGAAAACAAGGCAGAGAGAGCGGCTGGAGAGGACTGTGCTTCTGGAGAGGAAGAAGAGAGCGTCTGGAGTGGAAGGAAAGAATCCGACTAATTTGTACCGTGGTTTTGGATGGTGTAAGCAAGCGGGTGTATACCGGATAAAGTCGGTGGGCCTGGATTATTTAATCTGGTGGCTATTTAATACAAATGGACACTAAACACCGTACTCCGTATTATTAGTACTATCTGGTGCCTTATATGGTGTGCCAAACGAGGCCTCAGGGGCTAACATTTTGTTACCGCCTCATGTAGTACCCCTCTATGGGAAGGGGGATCAGTACTCTATCAATGTGGTGTGAGATAATTTCTACATTAAAAAATTGAACCCTCATGATCCATTTTAAAAATCACATCAAATTTTGAGTGTATAAAATGTAATTATTCCTCACAAGTATTAATCAAATTCTAACTTGAATTAAAATACAAACTTAATTAATGCCACATCATTTTTTTATATTATTTAGAGCACAAATTCGACTTGTATCTCGACTTTCCAACCCCTTGTCAAGATTTCCAAACTTAATTAATGCCACATCATTTTTTATATTATAGTCTATAGCAGGTCAGAAAACCTTCCCCTTTTCCCTCCCCAGAAAACCCAAATCTGAAATCACCTTAGCCGCCGGTCCCTTGCCATGGCTTTGGGCATGTGGCAGCCCATCCCTATTTCCTCCTAGCTACCCTTTCTTTCCCTTCTTCCCTTAGTTTTCCTTCTCCTTCCCTCTGCTCCGTCGCCTCTGTTCCCTTTTCTCCGCGTTCATCCCGGTTTTCCTTCCTCCATTCACGGGTTCCCTTCTCTTCCACCGTGTGTGCACTACTTTCCCTTCTCTCTCCCACTGTATTGTCACTGCTTCGGCCTCATTCTCAGATCCGATTTTGTTCTTGTCAAGATCTTTTCTTCGATTTGGGTCTGATTCGGGGTTGTGTTTGGTTTTGCGGCTGTTGGTGGGTCGGAACCAGTTCCGTCATACTTTTCCGGTTTTGTGTTTTTCCCTTCGACTTTTCTGTGGATTAGCCGCCTTCTGCACCCAGATCTGGAGCTGGGTCGTGCAAAATTTGTGGCTGCACCGCTTGGGGCAACTTGTTTTGGTGGCCCAGCCAGCTTCCAGATCTGAACACCCCGTAGCCTGTTCTCAACAGTTGCAGCTCCTCCGACTTGATGGTGGTGCTGACCCTATTGGTGCTCCATTGCAGGTTGCCTTTCCCAGAAGCGTCCTATCCCTCCATCAGAATGTGCCGACTTGTGGTTCCTTCTCGGATTAATTTAGTTTAGTTATAGTTTAATTTAGTTTATCTTAGTTTAATCTTGTTGTCTCGCCTAGCAAGTGTTGTGGCAACGCTACAACGTTGGCTTGATATGGTTTTCGCAAGAGCAATGTGTTATGTGGTCTCGTCTACCTATGTGGTCTCGCTCCTACTTTTCGTGTCCTCGCTATATGACGGTGTCTTTTGCAATTGCTGATACAAATTTGTTCTATCGTCTTGTGACAGTTTTGTATGGTGGCGTGTGAAGCTTTCGCACATGTGATAGCCATTTAGGGGTTTATTATTGTTGTCTTGCTTGCATAAATTCACCTTTAGATCATTATTTTGGTCACTGAAGTATTGTATCCGATTGACACTTATGTACTGATTGAGATGAAGAATGAAATACTAATTTACCGATGCTTGTTAAAAAAAAAAAAAAAAAAAAGCAGGTGATAAATGGTAGCCGCAAGATGATGTCGGACGGTTACAAAATTGATCGGTACAAAAATCGATCTGTACTAAAGAAAAAAGTTAAACATTTTTTGTAAGAAAACAGAAAAAGCAAAGTAAAACACGTAGGTGGGTATGACGAAAACCAACATGGTACGAAGAATGATCCAATCATGGCAAATGAAATGTTTTTTAATCAAAAAATTGATGAGGATTGTTCCTCAAAAAGAGACGTGGCTTAATAACCAACACTTTTTGCCATCAAATTTAGAGAAATATAATTGTGCATCTTGTTAAGTTAGGAGTCTCACTTTTAAGTCTATGGTTACACCTAGGAGAGTAGTGTTTTTCCTGTCGTCAGTAAAAAGATTTCCATGTCATAAAATTATATGGATTCAAAAATTAAATATGACTTTTGATTCCAAATTGGCAAATTCGTCAATCTTCCTTTTGAACTTTAATTTTAACCGATTATCTTCTTGAATTTTTATAATTAGCCAATTTTTCTTTTGAACTTTAATTTTAGCTAACCCCTTGAACTTTTATAAATAGATTTTAAAAAAATTCATCAAATTTTCCATCCATCTTGATTATGGAAACACCATATAACAATTGTATGAGGGCAAAAAGGATGAAAAATTGGATGGATAACAAATTGAATGAAACTTTTTAAAATCTAACGCCAAGGGGGGGGGTGGGAGAAATTTGCTATTTATAAAGATTCAGGAGAGGTAACCGGCTAAAATTAAAGTTCAAGGAAGGAATTGGCAAATTAAAAAGTTCAAGGGGTAATCGGCTAAAATTAAAGTTCAGTAGAAGAAATTGGCAGCTGAATACAAGTTCAGGAGGTAAATCAACAAATGCTTTATTTTGGAGATCCTAATGAAATTTGAAACCGGTATCTTTACTTTTAGACAATAAAGATAAGGGTAATGCTATTGCGAATAATACTTGCGTACACTTGCAGGTGCAATTCCTTATTCTGCCAATTGTAAATAATGATTTTTTTTTTTTTGGTCATTGTAAATAATGATTTTCATCGTAGAAATGTTGCAATTGAAACCGTTCATGTTTTTAGTCATCATGTAAAGGTCATCTCTACAAAACATCAATTAAATTGAAAATTGTTTAATTATTCGTATGTATAAAACGAATCAACAATTTAATAACAATTGACATTCTCATGTTACGTAATTACTCGATTAGAATTAATGCATGAGTATGCAATTAACATACAAATCTTGCTTCAGAAGAATATTTCCTTCAGTTAATAATGGTTTGTGTTCTTATCCCAACAGGTATCCGCATAAAACCTCTTCCTTCCACAATTGAAAGTGACCAGGGTGATCAAAGGCATCTCTCAAACAAAAAAAAGAATCAAAGGCCTCTCCCAGACCAAAAAGAAAATCGAAGGCATCTCATTTCTTCAGGTATTTTACATGTCTGCAATGCAATTTGGTTTTTGGTAATGCCATGGTAAATTGTTCCATAATGCTACTACAAAAACATATGAACATCTTCATTCCATATTTCCTACTTAGGGTTATAAATAAGTTGAGTCAAACGAAATATTACACTGCTCAAACTTGGCTCATTTAACCTTTTAGAGCTCAAACAAAGCTTAAAAAACTCAAGTTTGATGCCAAGCTCAAGCTGTTTTGGCCTGGTCTTGTAACAAAAATTCGCAACTTAGCAACGCATTTTAATAAAATAATATATAAAACACAATTACTATAACACAAAATTTCCAAACATATACTTTAAGATAGTCATATAAACGTATTTTTCTTTTAATGATTGGAAACCAGTAGGAGGCCAAGTCATCATCCCTGTAGTTTCTTTAAAAAAACCAAGAAGACGATGGGACATGATATCGATCTCCACATTAAAAAAAAATATATATGGTCAGTGGCAAAACTAGAAATTCCGCTCAGGAGGAGCCTTTAAGACACATAAAAAGAAATCAAATTATAGCAATATAATTACTTGGAGAAAATTTAAGATATTTTTATTGGCACATAAAATTTATCAAACAAGAGTAAAGGGGATTTAAAAGTTTAAATTATTATGAAAAATTTGGTATTGAGATGATTATATTATAAGAACAACAATTATTTATGAGCTTTAATGAAAAAACAAAAAAAAAGAAGATTTAAGGTTTAAGGTTTTTTTTTGGCACTATAGCAATATAATTACTTGGAGAAAATTGAAGGTTTTTTTTATTGGCACGGTTGTTATATAGTAAAACAAAAACCTAATTATAAGTTTAGTTTAAACTAAAAAGGCAAAAGGTTGTTGATGTGAACAAGTTTCGAACCCATGATAGGATAGGTTTGTCAAAAATACACTAACCACTGCACTACAAGCTTTTTATTGTGAAAGGTGGCTCACAAAAATGTATATTTAAAGTTTCAAGATGGGCCTGACCGAGCCTCCTTGCGGCTCCGCCACTGTATAGTCAATCTAATTTAGAGAAGAAAAAAAAAGTAAACATAATTCTTCCAAAGTAAAATCTCAAACATGATAGTCAAGTGGAAAATGAACAAAGGTTTAGAACGCCTAACCGGCTAACCCTAGTTTGAACTCCCACATATGCGCTCCTTGTGGCCACCAGCTTTGATTTGGTGTATTGTTTAACCTGAGGACTAAAAGACTATGTCGTCTTATGTGATACTAGGGCTGTATAAAAGGGGAATTAAACCACCATTAATGTGTGGTGGGGACAAACAAACTTCTAAATAGAACCAAGTTCAATTTATCTCGTAAAAATGTACGACCTATTGTAAGTCGAACATATCAATGTTCAAGTGTGGCTTGTTTCTTATCGAACCGATCGTAAACATAACTTGTTTTCTCATGAGTTGAGCTATGACAAGTCGAACATGAGTCAAACCCAATACAGTCTCAAATAGTTTTGAACCAATATACAGTTTTATTCCTATTGATGCAATATATTCACATCTTTGTTCCATTTTTCATATGAATTATACGTTCACATCTGCGTTCCATTGTTTACAACCCAGTTCCTTTGCTTTTTTGACGTATGTAGTAGATTGTAGTTACTAGATATAACTAATGAGTAATCTGAACAATAAGAAAACGAGTAATACTATAATTACTATATTTTTCATATTTGTACTATCTCTTTAATAAAAGATATGGTTCACTAATATAAGTGGGTCTCACCTTTATTTGATAAATGGTACAAATGTGGAACGAAAATGTTATAAGAATAACATTTTTGTAAGAAAAGAGAACAAACAAAGATGCACATGCGAGTATGAAAAAAAAACAACATAGTACGAAGAATGACCCATTTATGGTAAATTAAATGTTTTAAAATCAAAGATTTGGCTCTTGAAGATTGTGGAGGATTCCTCCTCAAAAAGAGACGTGGCTTACTGTTGTGTGTATTAAGCAAAGAACAATCCTCTTTTTCCTTGGTTTGTTGTTATAATATAGTCTTAATGCGTGTGTGTGTGTGTGTCTATATATATATATATATATATATATCTAACAACCAACATTTTGATGCAGTAATGGGTTTCTCCCGAAGACTAGTGACGAACCTCCAAAAACTTTTGGGTAGGCCCTGCGTTCATATATTAGATTAGATTTTTTTTTATTTTTTATGATTGTTTTATCAATAGTCTATTATTTTAAAATAATTGTAATTGTATATTTTTTTTGCATGAACCTAGGAATCGATCGTATATATGAGATGAAATTGATGCATAAGCGAGTCGACCAATTTCTACCTCTCATGCGGTTTTTTTGCATGAACCTAGGAATCGATCGTATATATGAGATGAAATTGATGCATAAGCGAGTCGACCAATTTCTACCTCTCATGCGGTTAGGAACAAAAGATACACATGAACATTTAGGCTTATGTGCAACACTGCGCGTAGCACTGCACGTTGCATTAAAACAAGGGCATGTGGAGTATATTACTCATTTCCTTAGAAATGAATTAAATGATGAGTCATTTCCTCTAACTAGAAATTTGGGGACCTTTTTTGAAGTTACCAGCGAAACATACGGGAATGTGTTCCAAATTGTCGCTGAATATCGTGACCACAAACTTTATAATCTATTGTCTGCCCTCGATGAGATAAGAAACCAAGATGAACTTATACGTCGCGTAGGTCGACTGCAGCGTGCGGATTGCTTTGGCAATAATCTGCTACATACGGTAGCAAGTATTTCCTCATTGTCAAAGATTGATCATATTCAAGGTGCAGCTTTGCAAATGCAAAGAGAACTACAATGGTTCAAGGTGACTATCTATCTATCTATCTATCTATATATGTTTATGTTTATGAAATATATGTTCAATTTGTCTTATGTTGTTTATACATATTTTTGTGGCTATAGTTTTGCTCTCTGTTTCTCCTACTTCCCTCCCTTATTTTGTTATTTTATTTATTCGATCTCAAAAAAAATAAAAAATAAAAAAAAATAAAAAATAGAGGATAGAATGCATAATTTACTTCCTTTAAAAGTAAAAAATAAAAAGCAAAAGTTCATCGAAGCATGCATGAAAAAATTGAAATTTAAAAGAAAAACATTATGAACGTAACTGCATACTATACTATCATCTTACACAACTCACTTAATGATTTTGAGTTATGTAGTGTCTCAAAGACCAAATGTTCAAGGATTAATATGAAGAGAGATGGCTTTCATAGTCACTTAGTTAAAAAATCTTTTGACGCCAAATATGCAGGAGGTGGAGAGCAGTGGGGATCCCAATTATTGTGAACGTGTAAACGATGATGGTAAGACACCAAGAGAAGTATTTACAGAAAATCATAAAGAACTGGGAAAAGAGGTAGAAAAGTCAATGAAAGAAATAGCAACTTCGTGTACAGTTGTAGGTGCTCTTATTATCACCATTATGTTTGCTGCAGCATTCACTGTTCCAGGTGGAAATGATGAAAACACAGGTCTTCCTAAATTCTTAACTAAAAAGTTATTCATAGTCTTTATAGTTTCGGATGCAATCTCACTTTTTTCTTCAACAACTTCGGTTATCCTATTTCTGGGCATTCTCACTTCACGTTATTCTGAAGATGATTTTCTCAAATCCTTGCCCACAAAAATGATAAAAGGCCTTTTCGCTCTCTTCTTATCTATCGTCACCATGATGATCGTCTTTTCTTGTGCCCTTTACATTATGCTTGACGGGAAATCAACGATTGTCCAAGCACTTTGCTTGCTAGTGTTCCAATTGCCTCCTTCATCTGGATGCAATTTCCGTTGCTTGTTAAGTTGTTCATTTCTACTTTTGGAAGGGGAATATTTGATAAGAAGGCATATAAAAAGTTGCTTTTGAATTCCGATGTTAATTTTAGTTAAGCTTGGATTTGCTACATTTTAAGAAACTTGTAAGGAGAATACAGTGTATGCACTTTCTATTTGGCCAATTATGTATGTGATTTTCCCTTGGTTAATAATGTATTTTCTTTGATCCTAAAAGAAATTCCAACTTCAATTTATATTTTTGAGTATTCTTTTTTGGTGAATTTCTATTTTTAGTTAGTTGCTAAGACAAACTCTCCCTATAGGCTCTGTTTTTTGGTCGATAAAATGAATTCATTGACGCAACCCCAAAAGGGGAAAAAGTACAACAATGTTATCTCAAGCATGAAAAAACATAACCTAGCAAGTAGAGACTAACAAAACTAAGCCATACATGCATACAAAACAAGGGCAGTAGAAGGCACTGCCAAGCCATAACAATTAAATACCGGAGGACATGGTAATCCATTGCGTGATATAAGGAAAACAACCGTTCCTTGTCAACCAATAAAATCAAAATCTAAGGATAGTGAGGATAAGAAAAAACTACATGATATTTACGTTGATGACAGAACTAAAAAGTGTGAAATCCCGTCCCCGGATTTCACTATTTAGAATTACGTATTCCGTATTTCATATTCATATTAGTAGTTTTGACGCGTTTATATTTACGACGTATAAAATTTTTATTCAATAAGTAAAAGGAAGAAATTGCCCCTCTTGTGTTAAATGGGATTCTTTGTGGACATACTTGACCTTTCCATAATTTTCCAGATTTCTTTGCATATTTGGATAGTACGTATCAATACGAATGCGTGGGCGCAAACGGAACGTAATTTGGAGTTTTAACGAAGGAGTTACAAACGAAAAGTTGAGGGCAAATTGGTCATTTGACCATAAATCTAGAAGCTCCAGATTGTTGGAACATCAGTCTTGTGCCACGTGTGTGGCTGTGATTGAAAGAAGGATAGAGATGGACGGTTGAGATGGAAAGATGAGAAGAAGAAAAATAATAATAAAACAAAATATAAGGAAAAAAAAGGGGGGAACTATCGAGAAGTAAGGAGGGGGGGTTCTCTCCAGTCAGGGATTATGGACCAGACCCGTCATTCCCTTTTCCTTGGCTGCCGTTCCGTGCCGCCAAACTATGCTGTCGCAAGGTATGGCTGCCCAAATTCCATAGAATCCGAAAGCTTACTGCTATAGGTTCCTCTTCTGCCTTTGTTTATATTTCTTCAATTTGATAGCCGAGTGTTGTTGTGGTTGTCGTATTTATGTATCAAAAAGGATTCCAAGGTTTCTTTTCATTTTTCACAGTTAGTATATGATGATCATTACATCATACTATCTGTGGCTCTTACTATTGGGAGATAGTCTCTTTGGTTTTGTTTGATGAACACCTATAACTCTGCTACTTTGGTGTGTCTTTTCTCAGTTGTTACATAACATCCCAGGCTAGTAGACAACCATGAGGATGGTTGACACTATATATGTAAAGCATTAATTGAAAATTACCCATTTATCATGTTGCATTCGTTGCTTTAAAGTTAGTGAATGCATTAATGTAATGTTGATGATGGGGAATCGACATTTATATTGTCTCGTAATGTGAAATTGTTTCTCTTCATATTTAGTACAATTTTGCTAGAGTTGTTTGTATACATTTAGCCATGGCTTTTATATGAATGATAGTGAATAGCCATTGTTGATGAACATATTAATTCCATCTCATTGGTTTAACATTATCAGACCTTTTTGCATATGTCTGAAGTTGAACGAATCTTTATATCTATGTATGTATAAAATAATGACGGGATGAAATTGTTTTCTTATTTACCGTATACATATATCTATGTATGCATATTCATAGGAACTACGAATGGCTTGATCCCTTCTTAGGGTACGTAGGTAGTTTAACGAGGATGTTAGATGCAGCCATAAAGTATACGAAAAATTTCTATGCTATTCGATTCTCAAGTTGTGATTTGCCATATCCAGGAGGCGGGGTATGTTGAGATACGGGTATTTGGTGACGTCACGTGTCGATCCTGGACGTATGTCGGGATCAGGGCGTGACAAAAAGTGTTGAGAATGAATCCCACATTGATGGGAGGAGTGACCTTGCAAAGACATATAAGAGGTTGAGCTATTCCCTATGGTGAAACTCCAATTTACTACAAAAATAAAGATGCTTGTCTTAAAAAAGAAGCGCCAACTAAAGCGAGTGGAGATAACCTTCGTTCTCCTATTTGCTGCATTATGGGCCACGTTGATACTGGTAAAACTAAGCTGCTGGATTGTATCCGAGGCACAAATGTTCAGGAAGGTGAGGCTGGAGGTATTACTCAGCAGATTGGAGCCAACATCTTTTCCTGCTGAGAACATCCGTGAGAGGACCAAGGAACTGAGAGCTAATATGAAGCTGAAGGTCCTTGGTCTTTTGGTCATTGATACCTCCGCGCACGGGGTTCAGGTTTTTGTGATATTGCTATACTGGTTCTTGACATTATGCATGGCTTAGAGCCTCAGACAATGGAGTCACTCAATCTTTTTAAAATGAGGAATACGGAATTCATTGTTGCATTGAATAAGGCGGAAAACTTGCCGCAATGCACCAATTGTGAAAGCAATGAAGAAACAATTTAAGATGTACAAAATAAGTTGAATATGAGGATCATTACCAGTGCCGTTAGCGGTGAAGGGATTCCAGCTTTGCTATAAATATTGCTTCTGTGGACGCAGAAAACTATGGTTGAGAAACTCACTTTCAACAATAAAACCCAGTGTACGGTTTTGGAGGTTAAGGTTATAGAAGGCCTTGGGACAACAATTGATGTTTATTGATTAATGGTGCGCTTCATGAAGGAGGTCAAATAGTTGTTTGCGGCATGCAGGGGTCTATTGTTACTAGAATTTGAGCTTTATTGACACCACATCCAATGAAAGAACTTCGTGTGAAGGGTAACCCCAACTTCTTATAAGCCCTTGCAAGGTTTCTTCTTATAAGCTCTTGAGAGGTTTCTTCTTATAAGAGGTTGTGCTGCTCTCCATATTGCAATTTAGTTTTACAATGAAACTCCAACTTTCCTTTCACCGATGCGGGACTCTTTACCTTCACATCCTCACATTAGAGAAGATAAAGAGGTCTGTGTTCCACAATATTGCATGGAAAGTTGGAGGTGCCGCGGAGGTTGATTCTGAGAATGATACAACTGCACCTGCTTTGCAGAAAATGTATGCGAGCTCTATTTCAACTTGCTTTAGGCTTAATTTTATCTGTTTATGCTGAACTTAATCTTTGATGTTCAACTTGTATGACTACCTGCTTCGTTAATCTCTAAACACAATCTCGTTATTCTGATAATCAGGGTTTACACAATAAGCAAGTTACATACATATTGGAATTTATGTTGTTAGTTATGAATTTGTTTTGCTTTGCACAATTTTCTAGCGCTCGAGGGACATTATGCTTGCGCGTTCAATGTTGTCTCTGCCCGTTACAATGCTGTCAAACAGATGCTCGATCGTGGCGCCACACCTTCTCCTCATGTTACTAATCTTCATTTCAAAGGGATGTATGTGTTGTTAGAATCTTCTGTTGCAGGTTCTGGTTTTCGTTTTTGTTCCAGGAGTTGTGGGATCTGTGGTTTCTTAATTGATTTCTTAGCTGTTCTTACCTTGATGCTTATTCCAAGTTTCGTGTTTAGTCGGTTAACTTGCAGTCTTATTTTCTCGCAGAGATAATCTTATGTAGACAGTAGTTGAGCTTCAAAAACGAAGCTTTATTGATCATATGTTTTGTCTGTTTCATGAGCGCTTCCACAGGCATCAAATCTTGCAGAGCACGGCGTGGAGAGTGTACCCGGCTCCGTTAGCTGCCAGATGGAGGAACGGAGGGGTGGTTAGTGTTATACTTTGTAGGGAAATTTAACAAGAACAAAGCGAAATAAAAGTTATGTTATCTTGATATCGAGAAACAATGTGCATTTAGTTTTTCTCCCTTGCTGTGTTTTCATGCCCCATATGTGTGATTGGAGGGTTACAGAGCCCTTTAGACGGACCAAATAGTCACTCAAAACAAAAAATAAAATAAATGTAATACAACAATATTTAATATATGGGTGAGGGAATTAGTTGCGAACTCGTCATTTACAAGATTTCAATTTAATACCTTTTACTAACAAAGGAAGAAAAATATCACTAAAAAGAACTGTTAAGTGTTAAAACTGTGAAGTTATTAAACTTCATGCTAAGTAATTATTGGGATGATACACTTCCCTCCTTCTCGGAATGGATTTTCTCCTTAATTAACGTGACATCATTTTATCACTTAGGGCATGTTTATTGATCCGTAATCAAATTCAGGGGAATTGAATTGATGAGGAATTGAATTGATGAGGAATTGAATTGAGGCGGAATCAGAATCAGATTCCTGTTGAGGTTGTTTTTTTTTTTTTTTTGGAAACGTTGAAGTTGTTTACTAAAATTGTTTAAAATCGGAATAGAATTTCATAAAACTGTTTACTAATTCAGCAGAATCGGAATGAAAACTAACGTAATTACTAAAATGCCCCTGTTCTACATAATCTATATTATATGTTAATCTTTTTTATCTATAATAAAAAAATTATTTTATTTTTAATTTATGTGAGAAAGGCTTTTTAAGTCCTTTTAAATCTAATCTAATCCAGTCCTCTTCGTTCTCTGATCTGCTGACAAAACGCCTCCTCCTCACCCTCTCACTCACGCTCGACCGCGACTGCCCACCCTGATACTCCGACCATTCTTTGCTCTCCCTCCCTACCTCACCATCAAGGATTCAAGGTAAGCCTTCTATGTAAATTTTTATTTTTGGTTGATTTGATTATGCTCTGCCCTTACCTTCCCTATGCGGCTCTGCGTAATGATTCAAGCTAATGTGTTGTTTTAAGGATGCCCAATTGCAATCCTTATCCCCTAAATTCTAACGAAAGTTTGAATTTGCAGTCTTTGGAATTAGAATCGGCAGTTGAGCCCCAAATCGAAAGAGTTCGACACGGCAATGCATGGGGCGTAGAGAGGCGGCGACAGAGGTGCACAGAGCTGTTGGAGAGGATGGCGGAGGACAACGAGAAGATGGAAGGGAGTGCTGAAGGTGAAGGGTGCTTTGGGAAGAAAAATTTGATTCCGGATGAAGCCTTCTCCTCGAAATCCAAATACTACCTCTGTGTAAGTAATCCAATTCCGTCAATATCAGGAATTGAACTCCGATTTTATATAGGTCCCGCAACACTGTGCATTCCGGTTGAATTGGTAAACGGAAAAATAATCATGAATGGGGAATGACTCTCATTCTGCCATTCCCTTTCCCCATATGTAAACACGCCATTAATAAAGATAATCGGAATTGTTTATTATCTTTATGATCATTTAAATATTACATCTAGAAAAATTCAATTAATTTGAAAATTGTTTAGTCATGTATAAAAAAATCTCAAGTTCGACTTTTATAAATGATGAGTTCAATTCGTAATTATGATTGACCAGCTAAATGGCACCAAATCTTCATCCCATAATATCATTGTATTTAAAAATTGGTCAAATTTAACCTTTTTTTTAGTTCAACGATATTTTTATACTAAGGGGAGGGGGAATTCGGCTGTTACACCCCACCCCCGATTTTAAAAATAGTTTTGGGTTTTTATTTTAAAAAATTGTTTTTGACCTTTATTTGGTATGCCCAAGGGGTCTACCCACTGATATCTGTCCCCGGTCTCCCGTGCTCCCTTTCTCATCTCTCTTCCTTTCTCCCCTCACTCACTCTTCTGCTCTTCGAAGCTCCCCGAGCTACCTGTGAGCAGTGTTCTAAAAATCGGCCTAGGCGTTGGGCGGTGGCCGGCCGCGGGGATTAACTCAAAATCGGGACAGGAATTAGGCGGCCGCAGAGACAGCCTAGGCGACCCTTGGGCAGCCTAGGTGGGTGACTGAGTGGCCTAAGCGGTCCAGGAATTTCAGTTTGTTATGTTTTCAAGAATGCAGATCAGCTGCATTCTTGCCTTTCTGGGTTTCTGGTTCACGGTTTGGTGAAGACGAAAGGTTGAAGACGATAGGAAATGACTTTCTCTTTCTTCCCTTCACACTGCGTACACTCTACATACTTTTATTATTTAATTTTTTTCTTAGTTTACCTCCAGTCAAGTTTTGACAGCATGCATCAAGTTGCTTGCTTTTTGTAAAAAAGTCGTAGGCTGTCAGTCCCTACACAAGTAGAGCAATCCTAGAATTGTCCAATCCGCGTCCTTTGTCAAATAGGATCTGAGCAAGAATTTAGAGGATTCTTAAGACTTTGGATGTGACTTTGCATGGGTGCATAAACCAAAGAGATATTGAAGCCTAAAGATCCATCCCTATCACCCTTAAAGTTTGCTATCTCTGACTGCTTTTTCTCACAACACCATTTAAGTCATGGCATTACTTCTAGGGATTTGATTTGCTTTTAGATTAATTGGTATGGCTCTCTTCAGAACGTGTACCATCGGGTATATTTGACACATTTATTTCTCTTTAAATTAAACATAAATTAATATGATCTCTAAAAAATATTTTTCCTTTTTTAAATTACAATGAACGTCCCATATTCACATTAGAATTTTCTCTTTACTATGAACCACCCAACCCACTACGTGGGATTTTCACTTTTATTTTTAAAAAATTAGATATAATCATTCAAAATATCTTAAGTTATATGACATATATGCTTAATGTGTTTTTAAATTTTGAACTTGTTGGACACTTTTTTTTTCACATTTTATCCATAGATTTCATACAGTATAATTTTTTGTAAGTGTCAATATGCATTTATTTACAAGATATACAAGAAATTTAACTAAATCCGCTTAGGCGCTAGGCGCCAGCACACCGCCCGACTAGCGCCTAGCGTTTTTTAGAACCTTGCCCGTGAGCAACATCCATACCCACAATCTTATACACACGCACACCCTAGAACCCTCCCAAGCAAGAACTCGAACCCAGGACAGGTCCGTGGTGCACCACAGTGGCGGAGACCACTGTTCTCTTCCTCTCTCGTCGAACTCCGGCGAGTTCCTTGAATCTTCGACCCTGGTAAGCTTCATGACTTTCTCTAATCTTTCTCTTAGATCGATCAACTCTAGTTAGGACTCATCTTAGGTGCTTTGGTGAAGGTTTGTAGTGAGGAACAACCCGCAGGGTGTTTTCCTAATTTTACCAGTGAGTCCGACGTCTTTCGAGCCAATTTCCGGCCAAACCACGGCGAGTTGGCCGGCTGCAGGTATCAATCTCTTCGTCTCGCTGAGTACTACAACTTTCCTTTTTGAATCACCCTATTTTGTTAAGTATTGAAGAAGTTATATCCATTTGAATCTTACCCAGTTTCCGACAACCTCTGAGGCTTTCGAGGGGTTTTCCGGCCAAAAAACGGCGAGTTAGCCATCGTGCGAGGTACCATTCTCTTCGTCTATTCGAGAACTATGATTTTCGTTTTTAAATCACTCGATTTCGTTGAGTATTGACAAAGTTATGGGCATTTAAAGTGTGTCTAATTTCCGGCTGAAACTCCGGCCTTCTTCTCCGGTGAGACCAAGCAACCAAGGCCTTCGGGCCTAAACCATTTGAACCAGGCCCTTTGGGCCATGCCAAAATTAGGGCTTTAGGCCCGTTGAGTTAAACCCAAAACCCTTTTGTCATTTAGGCCTTCGGACCATTTCTGCCGAGCCCAACCCAACCTAACCCTCTTTTATTTTATTTTGTTTTTAGTATATTTTTATTATTTGTTTTAAAGGCCTTGGGCCTCATCTGTGAAGGCCCTAAATCCAAACCCATTTTTCCTTTTAAATCCCAAGCCCAAACCCAATTATTTACCCTAGGCCCTTTTATCAACCCAATTCCCTAACCCATTAACCTAAACCCATTAACCCTTTATCATAAACCCAACCCACCTAGACCTAAACCCTAAACCCTAACTGGTCCAAATCGTTTTTGGGGAATATTGCGTAAGGGAATATTGGGAATATTCCGTCAGGGAATATTCTAGGAATATTCTATTGACTTTTACGAAATTTAACCGGGACCCTTCTTAGAGCAATTCGACGTCCTGAATCCGTTTCCGACGTCCGTTTTCCCAAATTCAATTGTTTTAATATAGTTTTATTAATTGGACTCTTTATGTGCTTAGGGGCAATTATTGTGACGTTTATGTGTTCGCTACTTTGTGTGGCTCTTCGGCGGCTAAGTATCTGTGAGTGGACCCCTTAAAAAAATGCATGTTTTAATAGTAGAAATGCATACATGGAAAACAATGATTTCACAAGTATATTCTATGAAACGTTTTATGAGATAACATGCTTACTGAGGCTAGTTTGAATTATTACTATTTTTCCTGTAACCCATGTTCTTTATAAGATATCTGATAAATGACGATACAATATTTAGAACATGTTTTGAACACCTCTTTATAGTATAGATGATGGATGGTTTTATACTATGAAGTTGCTTTTCAATTATATATATGTTCAATGGTTTTGTATTTACCTAGTGGTCCCGATACCATTACGGGACGAAGGGATAGGTTCTAGTCCGTCCTGGACGATGATAGTGGAGTTGGCATAGCGCCTGAAGTGTTTAATTCCGCTGCGGGACGAAGGGATAGCTTCCAGTCCGTCTTGGGCGATGATAGTGGAGTTGGCAGATGGCCTGAAGTGTTTTTCCTCTGACTGCTCACTCAGAGACTGGGAGCTGGCACGGGGCCTGGAGGGATATATATATTGGTCATTCACTAGTGATTATTATATATGAGTTATGATTTGAGACATTGCACGGCATGCTAGGTTTCGAAAAACCTATGTTTATCATGATATATGTGTTTTCATGAAACCTGGGGGTTAGTACGTTGATAACTGTGTTACTGTATATATATCAACTTGGTCTACTCATGTTTGTTTTGCGCCCCCTTCAGGACTTAGAATCGAGGCATACAATCCCGGCGTCAAGGTACTTCCGCGTTGGCATCTTCGAGTCTTCTCGGTGAATGACCCATTCTTTTATTCAATCAATTTTATATTATTTCTTTTAGTATTCTAGTTAGTTGTATACTTTGAACACGTTCCTTAAATGCTTATTCTTTATTCTTTTATAGCTTTCGTCACCCTCTGATGTCAGCCAGCACGTGCTTATCCTAGTATTCGGAGAATATCAGGATCGGGGCGTGTCATCAACTAAGCTACACAAGGAACAACCTAATTTGGTGTCGAATTCGCCATTCACGAGATTCAAACCTAAGACCTCTCACTTTCAAGTGAAGATGAATACCACCAGACCGTAGTGCTGAGTGACAATCAAATTTAACTTTTAAATTTAAACTATGAGGCATTACTTTTTAGAGTTATACGGTATAGGCCCAAGTTCATATATGAACCCAACTTTTGGTGTGCATTCAAATTGAAAGTGAGAATTAGGTACGAATCTCGTGGATGGCGAATTCGATACCAAATTAGGTTGTCCATTGTGTAGCTTAGCCGAAATTGCATTCCCTAAGTGTAAAAATATCGATGTATTAAAAAAAAAAAAAAACTTAACCCAAGCACATACGACACCGTCCCACTCTCTCTCCCTGCACAGACGACAACACAATCCGAGACTCTCTCCTCCAACAGAGCAGCTTCGTAGCTTTGGACTTCTAGAAAGAGAGATGGAGGAGGAGAGAGCGAGGAAGAAACTACTGATACTCTACGCCACCCAAACCGGAAACGCTTTAGACGTCGCCGAGCGAGTGGGCCGCGAAGCAGAGCGCAGAGGCTGCCCCGTCCACCTTCTCTCCCTCGACCAATACGACGCCGTAAGCAGTCCTCTCTTGCATTCAATTTTGTTCTTCTTCTGATTAAAACAATAATTGCATTACCTGAAGAATAATTTTTAAAATTTTTCTGTTTTACTCAGAGATGCTTAGCTCAAGAGGGCACTGTAATTTTTGTTGTTTCAACCACTGGCCAGGGAGATACTCCTGATCCCATGAAGGTAAAAAGCTTTTGCTTTTTCTTAGCAATTCAGTTAACTTGTTTATTTACTGTAATTCTCCCATGTGGGTAATTTGATAAAGGTTAAATGTGTGAAAAAGATTGCATCTTTATGTGTATGCAGGGGTTTTGGAAAGATCTTCTGCAGAAAAATCTGAGTAGGCAATGGCTGGAGGGACTCCGTTACGCTGTTTTCGGATTGGGTGATTCCGGTTACCAGAAATTCAATGTATATTGTTTTGTGCCATTCTTTATCTTGTGCACGATTGTTTGTTGCAGCCTGTTGTATGATTGATGAGTATAAAGTGTTGCTTTTTGACCCGTTAATTTATATGGAATTTATATGCTTGTGACGTTCGAGTTGTGGTTTGCAGTTTGTGGCAAAGAAGCTTGATAGGAGACTTTTGGACCTTGGGGCAACCCCGATTGTCCAAAGAGGTTTGGGAGACGATCAGCACCCGTCAGGGTACGATTTTGATTCTTTTTTTTTTTTTTTTTCAAAATGAGTTAATGAAATCTTGCTATATGTAGAAACTGGAACGATGTATTTTCTTTTACCATTAACAGGTAGGAGGCTGCTCTGGATCCATGGATGGCATCATTGTGGAATATGTTGAATAAAATTGATCCCAACTACTTCCCCAATGGCCCAGACTTTTTTATTCCATACGAAAATTTTATGGCGAAACCAAAGGTTCGGATTCTATATCACGACATTGACAAGGTGGATTCACAAGTTTCATCTAAATCAGGTAATTTGGCTGTTCATAGTTCCCCTCTTTCTATAATCGTGTATTTGCAAATATCATTTTACGGACCAATAGTTAGAAAGCATGTTTCCAAAAGCAGTAGGCATTTTACAAACCGATAGGTTTTCAGATTCTATTAAATGGCATGTTACAATTCTTACTTTTTCCTTGCCTTTCCTGGTTAACCCTTTAGACCAAATTCAATTTAATGTTAAACAAGGAATGTTTGATACCAGATTTGTAAGTCATTTCTGTTGAGCTCATCCTTGCATACAGTTTGTATGCAGTGTCTAATTAAGTCATGCCTCTGGGGTTTTCTCAGACTTGAATCACATGGCGTTGCAGATTGAAAGGGCACGCAGATTGTCTCCTTTGAAGTTTTCTCTTGACAGGCCTGACTGCATTCTTAAATTAGTAATGTTAGAATGTTATGTTATCGTGTGTAGAAAATTCTGGTATTTCTAAATGCAGAAGAACCTGTTAATTTAAGTTGGTGATGTTTTTGTTTCATGCATTCCTCAGCTCAGTTAAACTTTTGTCTTGTAGGTAAAAAATGAACCACTGACTAAATCAGGTTGTAAGGACAAAGAGGTGCATCACTTCGAATTTGAATTTGTTTCATCTGTAAGTTGCCTACTATGTGCTTGTTACCGTTTATTCTTGTTTCAACCAATGTATAGCATATTATTCCTTTTGTTTCAAAGTGAATTGTTTCATTTGATATGCCAGCCTATTCCATATGAAGTTGGTGACATACTTGAGGTTCTCCCCAGTCAAAATCCTGCTGCAGTGGATGCTTTCATACTTCGTTGTAATTTGGACCCTGAATCATTCATCACAGTGAGTATTTTCTTTTGTATATTGGTTGAAATGTTAGAGTGGTGCTACCTTAAAATTTTTACTAAAATAAAATATTGAATTTTGTTGAAATTTTTTTTTTTCTTTTGACAGAATTTACTGAATACTTCAAAAACAATTTTTTGAAATCTGTTTACAAGAGAAAGGAAACACGTTGAAGGATTATTTATATAGTTCTTCTTCCTCTCATTTTTAATTCTTACTTTTGGCACTGTTGATTTCAGGTTCATCCTTCAGAAATGGAGAATCAGCTTCCTGATACTTGTATCCCCATCAAATTAAAAACTTTTGTTGAATTGACAATGGATGTTGCATCAGCTTCTCCTCGATGCTAGTTCTTCGAGGCAAGAATCTTGCATGTATATACACATGCTAATGCCCTTCAATTGATCTTCCTTGAATATTTTTCAGGTCATGAGTATGTTTGCATCTGCTGAACATGGAAAAAGAAAGACTTACGTATTTTGTGTCACCAGAAGGAAGAGATGATCTATACCAATACAATCAGAGGGAACAACAGACTGTTCTGGAGGTTTTAGAGGATTTCCCCTCTATTCAAATGCCATTCGAATGGCTGGTACGGTTGGTTCCTCCTTTGAAAAGGAGGGCTTTCTCCATCTCTTCGTCCCCTTCTCCCCCTTGAAGATAGGTGTTGGATGCTACAATTCTCCCTTCGCTGAGTGTGAACTTTGGGTCAATTTAAAAATGTCCTTGGGGGCCTTGAGTAGGCCTTCATGCCCTGTTAAATGAGTATGTTGTTTTTCAGGAGTACCACTGTTAATTTAGACCAACATATTGATTTGTATAATGTTATTGTTAGATAGTTAACTGGCGCAATAAGTAAATCGAACTTCTTGTCAACAAATTGTGCAATAAGCAAATCGAACTTTTTTTAATGAGCTGAGCTCGCGCACTGCTTCTTTATTCTTTAAAATTAAGGTACCCATTAGTGCTTGACAGTTGAGAATGAATGGATTGGGCCTCGCATGATTTTAGTCCAAACAACAGGCACCCCAAGTCGTCCGAGCAAGCAGCAACCACACTGTTTCTACATCTGGTTCTGTCCCTCTCCTGCGCTCTGATCTATTACGTAAAACCTTTTTCTCCCACTTCCCAAGAAACCCATAATCTTACTTGCTGATCTGTGGAATATTGATCCTCTCACTTCTCCGATCATCCTCCATTGAAATCATTGTTTTCTCTTAACTAAAGATATATGACTTTTCTCTAGCAACTTCCCAGAATCCAGAATACTTGAATTTGATTGCTAATAGGGTTCTCTTTATCTAAATTCAATCTGTAAGAACTCTCATGAATCATGATACTGTTGCCATTAATTACTTGAAAAGTATATAACATCTTTGCACTAATGTTTTGTAACTAATCCCATTATTATGTGAATGTCTTTTCGCGCTTTATGATTGCTATCCATCAGTTGATGAAAGTGTGTCTTTCTCAGAAGAAGAAAATCAAACCGTATACCTGATGGGGAAAGCAAATAAGGCTCAACTATCAAATGTATTCAAGAAAGCTGAACACATATAACATCTACCACCAATTTTACGTGGAATATAATTTTCTCTAAAATTTGAAGAATGAGAAAAGATACGAGTCTTACATGTCTTACGAGTAGATCAAGAAAAAAGAAAGGCAGCACATCAAAGGTGAGATAATAGTTTGGTCTCTTTCTTTTGTGAGAATGATTCTTGCCTTTGTAGTTGTTCAAGTTTCTCATCTGTTATCAATCAAGCACAGTTGATGAAAATGTGTCTTCCTCCGAAGAAAAAAATCAAACCCGTATACATGATGGGGAAAGCAAAGAAGGCTCCACTGTCAAATGTATCCAAGAAGGCTGTACATATCACATGATTCGCATCTACCAGCAATTTCACGTGGAATATTATTTTCTCTAGAACTTGTAAAAAGAGAAAAGGTATGAGTCTTACTTGTCTTACAAGTAGACCAAAAAAAAGAAAGACAACACAGCAAAGGTGAGATTATGCTTTGGACTTTTCTTTTGTGAGAATGAGATTTTTACTCTTCTTCATAGTTGTTTCAAGTTTTTCTTCGATTATCAATCAGGCAAAGTTGGTGAAAATGTGTCTTCCTCAGAAGAAGAAAATCAAACAGTATAGGTTATGGGGAAAGCAAAGAAGGCTCCACAATCAAATGTACCCAAGCAGGATGTACATATGTAACATCTACCACCGATTTCACGTGGAATATAATTTTCTCCATAATTTGTAAAAGAGAAAAGATACGGTCTTACTTGTCTTACAAGTAGACCCAAAAAAAGACAGCACATTGAATGTTAGATTATACTTTGTTCTTTTTCTTTTGTGAAAATGCAATTCTTACTTGTCTCTGTAGTTGTTCAATTTTCTCACTTCACGTCAGAATGAGATTCTTCCCAAGTCTATTTAAATTTCTCTCCATTTTTCTCATTTGATTTCATTTTCTTTTCATCTTCGAAAACTTGTAATCATTTAGGAGGCTTATATTTTCAAAATTGTTTAATATTTTGGATTACAGGTTCTTCCTTGTTAGATCGGGACTTTGGTTTATTTTCGTTCTTCGATCTTGTTGCTTCCCCTTTGGTTACCCTTAGTTGAAAATCAGGTAAAAGGTGATCGAGTTGAGTTGGAAGTTAAAAATTCGGAAGATAAACACACGTACTATGATTTCTTCTCTTGTTCTTAGCTTAGTAAAATCAGTGTCGTATCCATATTCTTGGTATCTGAGTTTTCGTTAATCGGCGTCTCCCATCATATCTTATCGATGCCATTAGAAACTCATACATACACGTTTCTGTGCTTCATAGTGTGGAAATTTATTAGTTATTATTTTGTTTGTGGGCTCTGCCTCTGCACTCTGTCTTTAGAAACCCATAAGCTGAAAAGCTTTGGTCTGCAGTACTTAGTTGAAATGGTTCATTGCATGTAGAGATCAAGTGGGGTTCTGAAAGATTGGTAGGCTATTAGGTCACTTTATTCGTGCATTCTGTTTTTCGCCGGTGAGAATCCTGGCGGTGGTGAAGAGGTTGGGCAGTGCGAACTGAAAAGAGGAAGGACGTGCATGTAGAAGAAAGACGAAAGACCAAAGCTTCCTATTTAAAATTAAGAAATATTTGCTTCTTTGTTTTTCCACATATGCTCCATTAACATCAAATCTCCTTGAATAAATGGAGAGATTGAACATGACAGCTACAGTTGTTCATACAGTTTTTAATCGTAAAAATTATGATAGTTGAAGTTCTTGGGTTAAGACCTACTAGTTGGGCGAAGATCTTTGGGACATTGTTGAAGGCACTTATAAACCTCCTACAAGAGAAGATAGTGAAACTGTCCATGAGACTTGGAGGAAGAAGAATGTCAAAAGGCCTTATATACAATGCAGAGTTCTTGCAGGAATGAAACGTGTAAATTTATAAAGGACAAAATCACGGTCAAACAAGCATTGGATACTTTGTTTAAAACTTTGAAACTAGGACATAATCGATCATCAGTTAAAAAAGAGAGTACTTACATAATGAAGAAAGTTAAACTATCACTATAAAATCAATTGACAGTATGAGAGTAGCAAACCTTGTACGGCAATGGTTGAAGGAAAAAAGAAAAGTTGACAAACATATATATGTCAAATGGTTGTACCTTGTGGGTTATTCTGATTTTAAGAGGAATATTTTTGTAATTATTATGAATCATAATATTCTTATAATTTGATGTATCATATAATTAATATGCACTTGAAAGTGTGGCGTATCAAAGTATGCACAACAACCGTCTGAGTGATCACCTCATTAATCCCTCTTGAACAAAGTTGATGATGTGACTGCAGGAAAAAAGAGAAGATATCCTGTAACTTGGGCTTTCATCCTCCCAAAAACACCAGAATGCCACCATAAAGTAGCTTTCCTCAGTAAAAACCGCCTGAGTGATCACTCATGACGCGTTTACTAATCCGTAATCAAATTGAGAGGAATTGAATTGAGGAGGAATTGGATTGAGGAGGAATTGGAATGAGGTGGAACCAGAATCAGATTCATGTTAGAGTTGTTTACTAAAACTGTCTGGAATCGGAGTAAGAAAGACATTGATTTATATAAACTGTTTACTAATTCTTATGAATCGGAATGAAAACTAATATGATTACTAAAATACCCCTAATTGAACTAATCTATTTTATATGCTAATTATTTTTAATAAAGCTTTTAATCTTTCATTTTTTTTATTTTTGATGAAAAAAGGTCAAAACCCATCATTTTTTTTTTTCAGTAGAGAGAACAAATTTCTTTTTTATTTTTTAGTAAAACTTCTTTATTCTTCATCTTTCCATTTTTTTTATGTGACCCTCTCTCTCTCCCTCCCTCTCTTCCCCATCTTTCTCCCGACCCACCCCCTTTCTAAAATTTATCCCATCTTTCTCTGCTGCCTACCTATTGCCCGCCCACCCCATTCTAAAATTTCTACCTTTTTCTTTGCTGCAGATCCACCCCATCTTTGCGAAGAACCTTTCATGCTCCCTCCCTCCATATCCCAGCCTTGACTTTTTTTACCCTTTTTTCTCTGCTGCAGATCCACTCCACCTGGGCAAGCTGTTCAACTTCTTCATCTTGTTCCAAATGGTGATCTGTAATGGTGAGGTGCAGGAACGAAGCTGCAGGGGTGTTTTGAGATATCAAAAGAAGTACAAGGGCAGTTTGGGAAGAAAAAATTGATTCCTGATGGGTCCTTTCTTCCGGAAGTCAATTACCATGTATTTCTTGGTAATCGGATTCCGGGTATATCCGGAATTGAATTCCTTATTTTGGGTGGACCCCACCTTTATTTTGATTCCCCAAATACAAGTAAACACATGCATCCTTTAGAAGGAATGCGATTCCGTTTCCACTCACCCCATTCCCGTTACGTAAACATGCCATCAGTGTAAAAGGTTGTTCACTGACCCCAAAGCCACATTTAAGCACTTTTTTGAATGAGTTGAACTCACGCACTGTTCTTTTATGCTTTAAAATTATAGAAAACTAATGAAAACAATTTGAAAACTTTAAGTTTTAACTATAAGGATAAAATAAAGGATAAAGTAAATAGTACTATGATTGACTTTTTAGTGTAAAAATATGGTTTTTCGTTAAAGTGAACATTACCATGAGCTTTTCGTTAAAGTTATCTTAAAATTAAGGAAAGTGATCTTCTCCGGATTCCTTCCACCAAATTCATCAAGGTCACAAATTCGGGCTCTTGAAATTTGATTCAACGGTTAAAGTTATTATAACTTTTAAAGTGGGTCCCTGTTTGTAGCCGTTGGATCAAATTTCAAATGTTCGAATTTGTGACCGTAGTGAATTTGATGGAAGGGATTCGAAGATGATCTTTTTCCTAAAATTAAATATCCATTAGTGCTTGACTGTTAAAATGAACGGATTGGGCCTCGAACAAGCCCAATGCACAATTCAGTCCAAACAACAGGCACCTCCAGTCGCCCGAGCAAGCAGCAACCAAACTGGTTCTACATATGGTTCTCTCCCTCTCCTGAGCTATGATATGGTAATTTTGATCTGTGCAACATTGATTCTCTCACTCACTTCTCCGATCATCCTCCATTAAAATCTTTGTTTTCTCTTTACTAAAGATTATGACTTTTCTCTACCAACTTCCCAGAATCCAAAATGCTTGAATTTGATTGCTAATAGGGTTCCGTTTATCTATTTAAATCTATAAGAACTCTCATGAACCATGATAGTGTTGCCATTAATTAACTGAAAAATATATAACACCTTTGCACTAATGTTTTGTAACTGTCTTTTCGTTCCTTGCCGCAAAAGAACAGCTCGCACTGTTTTCATATTACTTTATGAATGTTACCAATGAGGCAAAGTCGATGAAAGTGTCTTCCTCAAAAGAAGAAAATCAAACAGTATGCATTATGGAAAAAGCAAAGAAGGCTCCACTATCAAATGCATCAAAGAAGGCTGTTATGTATAACATCTATCACTGATTTTACGTGGAATATAATTTTTTTCTAAAATTTGTAAAAGAAAAAAAATACGAGTCTTACTTGTCTTACAAGTAGACCAAAAATAAAAAAAAGAACACATCAATGGTTGATTATACTTTGGTCATTTTCTTTTGTGAAAATGCGATTTTTATTTGTCTTCGTAGGATAATTAAATTTCTCTCCATTTTTCTCATTTGATTTCATTTTCTTTTCACCAAAATTTACGTGTCTACATCGTTATTTTTACTTTTCAATGGGAATTACTTTTCCGAATACCTTCAATTTGATATCAGAGACCATTGGATTTATAATCATTTCATTTTAAGTTTGATAAGAAGCCATTTGATGAATATTTTGTTTTTAATTCTCAACTATTGTGTTTATTTAAAAAATAAAAAAATAATAATAAAAAAAACAGAATGGTTGTCAAATAGGACCTTGTACAAAGCGTTTAATTTTGTACTACTTTGTATCTTTATTGGTACCAAGCCTCTTTTAATTGTTGATCTTTTATTATAGACAGAGAATAGAAAACTTGATATCAACCCACAAGAATTAGCACGTTTTAGGAAAAACCCTGAATTCAAATTCCAAACTTTGATCATTCTTCCATATAAGCAGACATTCCATTTCAAAGGTGATTGAGCAGTTTGAGTTTGAGTTTTCTATTTTTTTTTTCTTACCTATTTTTCGCTTCGACAACTATTGTGCATGCATTTATAATTGTATACATTTTCAATTGCACATGAACAAGATCACTCCCTATAATTGTTGAACTGAAAGATTGGCAGGCTAGTAGGTCATGGTGGGCACTTTATTCAGAAACCTATTTCGCGTTCTGTTTTTCGCCGGTGAGAATTCTGGCGGTGGTGAATAGGTTGCGCAGTAGGAACTGAAAAGAGGAAGGGCGTGCATGTGGAAGAAAGACGAAAGACCAAAGCTTCACTACTAGAATTCTAGCTAAGTAGCTATAGGACACCATTTTTTAATTTTTACACACTGCAGACGCAGAAGTATATTATCGGCGGGCTTTGAAACTCGATCGGACACCGAAGATCAGTGTCGTTAACAAAATGTATTGGAGGTTGTGCCTTGGTGCTAACTTTTCCTGTTTTCTATACAAATATTTTCTTGTTCTTGTGCTTTATCTTTCAGATATCTTCAAAGGTTTTTTTATGTTCCTTTTCTTTTCTGTAATTTGCCCCACACCAAACATTTTCTCTCAAACAAAACAATCTTCTCTCTCACACTCCTTCACCCTTTTCTCTCTCTTACCTCCCTCTCTTCCTCACGAAGGCTCTTCACCGAGTCTCTCTCTATCTCCCGCAGATACAAAAACCCACCATACCAACACCACCTATGCATCACCGACTATCCCTCTCTCTCTGTCTCTCTCTTCCTCTCTCTTCCTCTTTGCTTCAGATCAGATTTGGGTTTTTCCAAACCGCCTTGATCTGATTTTTTGTTCTTTTCGGTTTGAGTTCATATTTTTTGAGATCTGAATTTTATATTTTCTGATCTTGCATGGGTATGTGTAAGAGATCTGAATTTTTGTTTTTTGTTGTTAATAATTGTCTCTGCATGCAATTTTTTGACAGTTCATATGATGGATTGTTGTTCTGCAGTGATGAGTGTTGAGTACAACAAGGTTTTGCAGTGAGGAGGATGCACAGACAGGTATTACTATTCTCATTTTCTCAATCTTCATTTTCGTTTTCCTTATGCTTATTAAAAACTTCATTTTTGTGGCTCTTGTAAGCAATTTATGATGTTTATTTGTGGTATTTATGCGTTGGTAACTTTTATGGTGTGCCAAATGGAAATAAATGAAGAAGATGATTTAATAATTGATCTGGTGAGAGATGAAAATAGACTTTAATCACCGTTAGTTTTTAAGGAAAACTAATGAAAAATGTTTGAAAACTTTGAGTTTTAATGATAAAGACAAAATAAAGGGTAAAGTGAATAAAATCAAGATTGATTTTTTAGTGTAAAAATATGGTTTTTCGTTAAAGTGAACAGTACCGGGAGCTTTTCGTTAAAGTTCTCTAGTTTTTATTATTTCAACTTTGTATAATTAACATGTATTATTTGACAAGCTTTTTTTTTTTTAATGAATTTTTATCACTTATGGTCCTTAAAATGGAAAATTGATCAATGTAAATCTTGAAAATGAGAATGTGATTCGTCCGTAACAATTTTGCTAAAAATTTTGTTATGTGCTTCTCTGACACATATTTGGATTCCACAAATTTAATAAAATATCGCCATGGGAATAGATGAATCAAAATAAAAAGATAATTTGAAATAACACAACCACACCACTCAAAGTCTGAAACTCCTCCTCAAGCCTTCACAATCTCAAATTCCATTCTTTTTGAAACGTGCCGGCACCTTCTTCTTGCTCTATGCAATTAATTTCAATACTCAAATCAATCTAATTCCTTGAATTCAATCCGCATTCGTAAAAATTAACTATTTTTTTTAGCAGATTCATTCAAACCTTACTTAAAACTACATTTGGGTCTCTATCTTTTCTACAAAATTACCCATAACATAAACAAAGTAATCCAATCTGAAAGATTGAAACCCCATCAGCTCAGCCTCTCCAGCTCAACCCCTCACGCCTGCACTACCACCATAGAAGAACAGACCCATCGTACGGCTCAGACCTAGCCGTGGAGATGAGAAGACGAAGGAGGAAACGTTGTCGTTCTTCACAACGTGCCGTTCTTCTTGTTAGGAATGACGGTACTACAAGATAGAGAATGCACAAAGTAAAGTAGAAAATAGACACCAAGAATTTACGTGGTTCGGCAATTTATGCCTACGTCCACGGAACAACGATCAATCTTCACTATATGAAAATAATGAGTACAACAAGAGTAGTCTTACCAAGCCAAAGACAAGGCTTGATGGATACAAGAAAGTATAACAACACTTTCTCTCACACTAAACTTCACTCACACAATGTGTAGTGAAACACTCTCACTCTCACTCTTGGAGTGGAACTTTAGCTTTGGACTTGATCATTTGCTACTCACTTCGTTTCTTGATTGGTTGCACTACACCCATATTTATAGGTGAGGGCTTGACATTCTACTAGTTTCTAGTTCCTTCTACAAACTAGAACTAGTTTCTCACTACTACAATATACCCTATCACTGGCGAAGCAAAAAACGACAAGAAACCCAATTTCTGTCGCAAATTTAGCAAAAATCCGACGTAAAACAATGCAATGTCGAATTGGAACAGCGACACTAATGCTAGCGTCGCGAAAGGGCTTCAATGTCGGTTTGTATGCTTAATCTGCCACTACGCAGCGTCGGTTTAAAGCGACACTGGTACTAACGTCGATTTAAAGCAACACTGACCCTTACACTAACGTCGGTTTAAAGCGACGCAAATTAGAAATTAAATTATAAAATATCCAGTCTTACGTCGGTTTAAAGCGACGTGATGTTTTGACATGATGGCGGTCATAACCGACGTCAACTAGCAGCTAACAAATAAAATACTCAATCTATTGTCGGTCCTAACCGACATTACCCAACATCTCGATAAATAAAATAATTATCATGCATTCCTACACAGATGGTAAATGAGATGCAAACTTCACAGATTCAATTTATTCAAGAATTCAACTGGGGTCTTTTGGGTGTAGAATTTCTTGTTAAATGTATTTTATTTCATATAAATAAGGAAGTACAAATAACACATATATAGGAGCCATTAGAGAACCGGTTACAAGATGAAGATAAAAAAACTACAATTACATATAATACTAATGAGAGCTCCATGCTTGCATATAATACTAGCAGCTGCCATGATGCTTTCCTGTGCTTGCCCTTGTCAAAGACCACAGATTTTGTAGCTCCATACTGCCATATATAATACTAGCAACTCCATGCTGCCATGCTTGTCATCAGATCAGTGCTCCAATACTTTACTACTTCAACATTAGGGCTCTAATCTCTATAGATTGAACTCAGGTTTTATAACTTTCAAAAATTATGGATCTGCGATTTCCATTGTCCTTGCTCTTCAGATCCAACATGCATAAAGAAAAAACAATTAAAAACCAAGAAACAAAAATAAATCTTCAATTTAAGCATAAAACTAGTTAGAATACAAGATAGAAACTAAAATTAATAATCATAATAATTTAAAAATGAACCACCTTCAAGCTCTTCCTCCTCGAATTGGAGTTCCTCAGAATGTTGATCTTCAAACTGGTGATCCAAAGCAAATGGGGAAGGAGTTGAGGAAAAAATAAAAAGGAGGAAGAAGGGGACGCACAGATGAAATGGGGAAGGAGAAGAAGAAAGTCTGAAATTGGGGGAGAAATGAAAGCACGGTTGAATGGGGAAAGATAGGGGTTTAAATATGGGTACTTAGTTTGCAACCGATGCAAACTTCTGACACACTTTTTGAAATTCACATAGCATCGCTTTAATGAAACTTGCGTCGCTTTAATGAAACTAGCGTCGGTTTAAATCGACGCCAACTTCTGACACACTTTTTGAAATTCACATAGCGTCACTTTAATGAAACTCGCGTCGCTTTAATGAAACTCGCGTCGCTTTAATGAAACTAGCGTCGGTTTAAACCGACGCCAACTTCTGACACACTGTTTGAAATTCAACATAGCGTCGCTTTAATGACACTAGCGTCGGTTAAAACCGACACTAAGTCTCTCCATCCATTTCCCCATGCAAACAAGCGGGAAATTTCCCGCCTAATATTTCAAATACTATAATTTTATATATATTAATTTTATAATTTTATAACCCTAAAAAATACTATAATAATTATATATATTAATGTAACAATTTTATACCCCAAAAAACTATAATAATTATATATATATATATATGTGTGTGTGTGTATATATATATTAAATTAAATTTTAAAAATTGGTGACCATTGGATCAGCTTAAATATACATACCATTCAATTTCTTAAGTGTTATACATACAAAATAAATAAATTTAAATCTACTTAATAAATATATATATACACACACCATTGAACTTGATGGGATATGAATTCTACAGAACTAATTTCAACGATCCAACCATCAAACTTATTTGTATATTTAAAGCGACATTGGGTTTCAAAATATTTAAAAAAATAATTTAGTGTCGGTTATAAGCGACACTCATATTTTATGTTGCTTAAAAGCGACACTGTTATACTTAAAGCAACACTGTTTTACTTAAAGCGACACTAGTATTTAAAAATTATTAAAATGTATGTCGGTTTTAAAGCGACGCTAAATGTTTACGTCAGTTTAAAACGACATTAAATGTTTATGACGCTTATAAGCGACAGTAAATTCGACGTCATGTTCAATAAGTGTCGTAACTGTCTAGTCCGCCACTATATTATATTAAACCGACACCATCTACTGACACTATAAGGCCCTTTTGTAGTAGTGTCTAGTTTCTAGAATATTCTACCAACCTCTAACTTAAATAATTCTAGACTAGCCACAAAATTGTAGCTTCTAGATCTTTCCATTTGCAACCAAGGAAACTAGTGCTTTCTAGCTTCTTCCATCAACTTAATAACACGCTAGAATTGTCTAGCATGCTCCAGCCACCTCACTTGCTTACTAGAATAATCTAGAACATTCATCATGGGCTGGACCATATACCAACACTTCTTTGAGAACTTGTCGTGTCGGCCGGATGGTGATTTTTGCGGCGTCGATCGAGGTGGTGACTGGAAACTCTTCGTCGATTGATAAAAATAAAATGGAGACGGAGGGGATTGCAAAGCAACTTGGGTGTGTTTGGTTGCGGTTACACGTGCGACGGGGTGGGGTGGGGGCTGTAGTGCTTGTCCGGGTGGGACGGGAAGAAAGAAGATGATTTTTGCTATTTCTTTAATCCACATGGTCATAATTTGACTGAGATTGAATTGTGAAATATTCAGACTAGACCGAGATTGAATATATGAGACTTCTACTATTTCTTGGTACACCGATATCTAGAAAGGATAAGGATTCTCTGCTTTTTTTTTTCCATCCACTTCCATATTTTCTCTGTTTGTATGGTCACGGTTAAGCCATGTCTTTTTGTCTTATTATATCTATAAAAAAAAATCAATATAAAATGTTAACGTGGCTTAACCGTGACCACACAAACAGGAGGAGGATGAAAATGGATGGGAAAAAAGGAGCAGAGAATCCTTGTCCATCTAGAAATGGTGGTGTTTGTCACTTGTTCTTGTAGGGCTTCTTATTTAAAATTAAGAAATATTTGCTTTTTTTTTCTTTCCTCCTTCCACATATGCTCGAATAACATAAAATTTTGTTGAATGAATGAACAGATTGAACATGACAACTCCAATTGTTTCTACACTTCTTAACCGTAAAAACTATGAAAGTTGGAGTTCTCGGATTGAGAGCTACTTGTTGGCCGAAGATCTTTGGGACATTGTCGAAGACACCTATGACTTTGAAAACGAGGCTTTGAGGAAGAAGGATGTCAAGGCCTTATATGCAATCAAGAATTCTTGCGGGGATGATACGTATAAACTTATAAAGGATCTAGACTCGGCCAAAGACGCATGGGATACTTTGTCTGAAAATTTTAAACTCGGATATAATCGATATAATCAATCATCAGGTGAAATAGGTACGTACGTATATATTGAAAAAAGTTGAGACTTTACCGTAAAACCAATTAACTATATGAGAAGTAGACCAACCTCTTATGTTCCCTTGCAAGATTTCTCCTTTTTAGAGTTTTTTTTATCTTCACATTCTCACGTGCATGAAAAGTTCAAGGAAAAAAGAAAAGCTGATAAACATACGGCAATGGTTGTACATTGGAGGTGATCTATTTTGATTTGAGGAGGAATATTTTGTAATTATTATGGATTACAGTATTCTCATAATTTGATGTATTACATAATTTATATATATGCACTCGAAAAGTGTGGTGTATCACAGTATGCACAACAATTATTTCTTCAGTACTATTTTTAAACATACGGCAATGGTTGTACATTGGAGGTGATCTATTCTGATTTGAGGAGGAATATTTTGTAATTATTTTGAATTACAGTATTCTCATAATATGATGTGTTACGTAATTTATATATATGCACTCGAAAAGTGTGGTGTATCACAGTATGCACAACAATGATTTCTTCAGTATTATTTTTAAACATAGGAATTTGGACAAAGGGACGAAAAGGAAAAAAAAGAATTGAATTCGACAAAAAAAACGAAAAATAGGAATTGAATGGCATCTACCATCTAAACATCAAGATTTTCATTTTCAGATAAGAGGACAATTCTTCAAGCGTATCCGACTCCGACTCCGACTGATCGTGATGCTAGGCCAGAGTTGGCAATGGAAGAAGGGCACACTGGAGGTAAATATGTATATACCTTGATCCTAACAAATTAAGTCATCTATTTAATGATAGAAAGTTTAGGCCTAACATGGCTCACCGCTATCATCACCTGTAGTGTCTTCTACTTAATCAAGCATCTATTACTAGGTGTAGAGTTTATCACAAAATACTTATGTGATATTAGAATTAGAATCTCTGTTATATAAATTATATAACCTTTTCTCTTCCCGTATTTTGAATTATTTGGTTTTGTCCATTAGGTAGAAATGCAGGACTGCCACTAACAGCTTTATTAATCCATTCTCTTTTAGTTCATCTGCCGCAGAATATCCCATTTGTTTTCAAATTGTATTTAATTATTTTCATTAAAGTATGCGAAAGTTAGCAATTGCCAAACATGGCAGGACATGATGAGAGCAATGCCAACAATATCCAAGAAACTTTCGTCAAATATGTGGAGTCTAAAGATTGGGATAAAGCGATCAAGTTTCTTCGCCAAAATCGCCAGGTACGAAGTGCAACCATTTTTTACGGTACGGCCCTTCACTTCGCAGTCAAAAGGTTAAGCAAGTGCAGCGTGCGCAATATAGAAGAGTTGGTGGACTTAATGGAAAAGGAAGACTTGGAAATACAAGACAGACATGGTTATACAGCACTGTATCATTTAGTAAGAGAACATCCAGAAATGGTTGAAGTAGCCAAACGCATGGTTGAAAAGAACCACAATTTACTTACAAATTTACCTGATGATGACACCCAGAACCCTCTAGTTATCCACGCTGAGAGGGAGGAAGAAGGGGAAAGAATGGCTCGCTATCTTTATTCCTTCACTCGTGAAACACTAAGAGTTGTCGATGGTGCTGAACTTATTTCTCTCGGTTTTCGTCGCAGGAGATTTGGTACAATTTTTCTCTGCATACTTGCAATACATACTGGTCGAGTTTCTAACATGACCAATTATTAATGTCAATCTTTTCCTGTGTGATTTTTTTTTTGTGCTACAAATTTTTTTCCTGCATACTTACAATCTTCTTTTTTTTTTTTCTTTTTCTTTTTTTTTTTGTCCACACTTCTATTATATACAGATATTGCGTGGGATTTGATTCAACGTTACCCACAATTGGCTGTGGCTAAAGACTACAACATGGACTACAACGGGGATATTCCCTTAGCAACATTGGCCAGTAACAGTTCAGCATTTTTAAGTGGAAGCCGGTTAAGTTTATGGGAAAAATTGATCTATTACGGTTAGTACAAATTACAATATTGCTTTTTTATTTTCTCATCATATTTTGCGTAACTGCAATTTTTCTAAATGAAAAAACTTGATATATGTTCAATTTTGTGATTCACTATTAGGAATAGTCCACTTATGTAAAATTGGTCCAGTGACTAGGATTACACATCGGTATCCTGATTCTTCTTTTTTCTTTCTCCTTGAACACCATTACTAGTTCAAAATCTTGTGTGATTTTTGCTGGATTCAAGATTAAATCTTCTGCAACCAAAATAGATGTGGCCTCTTTGTGGCCTCACTCATTGTTTGACACATATTAAGTTTATGACAACGAAGTTAATAAAATTTATGTTTGTAAGCACATGTCAGTCAATGATTGAGGCCAAAGAGAGGTTACACCCATTTTAGGTGCAAAAGATTTGATCTCTGGTGTTGGTTGTTGGCTCGGCTGTTGAGATTTTTTTTTTCTCATTTAAAAGAATGAATTGTTTTTTATAATCCATGTGGCACTATTTATTGGACTTGTAGACCACATATGTGTTCCATTTCAGCACACTAACATAATAAGTGACCGAATTCTAACGGAATGACCAAATTGATGCGTGACACTCAATTTTAAGGACGACATTGATCAATTTTGAAATTTATGACCACAATGACAAGTTAGGTCAATTTCAAATACCATTAAAAACCCTTTCCAAAATAGGTCACGAGGTTTCAATTTTCTCACATTGCTCCCTAAGTTTTGAAATCGTAGTAATTTGCACCTTTTGTCTAACGAGTTATTTGCATTTAATTTTGATAACATGGTGAGCATGAAACCCGCAATTGAATTGATATGTAATTAGCATTTACACCACATTGACTAAAAAACTCATCAATTTAATGAATAATTAGACATTCAAATATACAAAAGGTGTAAATCGATACAATTTTAAAATTTTAGGGTGTAATGTGAGAAAATTGAAACCTCATGGCTCATTTAAAAATCACATCAAACTTTGAGGATGTAAAATGTAGTTATCCCTTACAATTATTACTCAAATTCCAACTTGATTGAAATACAATTTTGCATCTTCTTAAGGTAGAGTCCCACTGACACACCCCGACCTAAATCAAAGCATACTGGCCATCACATGAGCGTGACGTAACCATGTGCACAGTGCGGAAGCAAGATTAATAAGGAAAATAAGAACAAATTAAAAACCTAATGAAGATAGCGCGCTAAGGCGAGAATAAGTGTGAATTACACAAGTGCAGTCCGATTGGACAAGTACTAATTATACAACACCCGAAGGTGATCATACATGAAGGATGGTTTGTCAGAACCTCTGGGAAATCCTTGTATGCCACCAAAGAAACCTTCACCTAAAACCTGGAGAGGCGTAAAACAAAGCGTGAGTGGGCAAAAACAAAGTTTTTCAAAACCATTTCATTTCTCAAAAGTTATATCCCATCGCCGTAAAACCTGTATATTTTCCCAGAAAATAGACTATATATATATATATATGTGTGTGTGTATAAATCTCAAAATCATGCTCAATATATCCAAATCCACAGATATGTATGCCATGTCCAATATCACTATATAACAAATGTAAGCCAAGTGATGCAATGTATTATAAATCATCTGCTAGCCGAAGTCACCTCATGTGATCTATACGGCAAAATCTAGAGCTCATATCCATCACATGTCAATCTCATATCTCATAAAGTATATATACATATCTCATCATGTATATACATCTGCACACGAGTTGGAACCACCTCACGTGGTCTGTCCGACAGGACTGGGTGTAAATAATACGCTATAGTGTTACGATCATGTGAAGACTGTGCGAATATTCGCGGGTCACCTACGAGTCGAACCCACTTATAGTGGTCTATATGACAGGACTGTGCACCTAACTTGGATCCAAGATGAGCGTGTGGTGTAGGAGGTGAACATCACGTGAATGACTATGCCCCTAACTCTGGGCGGGAACACTAACACCGGGGTACAGATTAATGAGCTCAATATACATCTCAACATCACCATCTATCTCATAAGCATTACTAGCATAATATACTCACCTGTACCTTACCTGGGCCTTCGCAGTACCATGCAACAATATGCATAATTAGGATAATGCATATGCTAAAATATGATGCGAGTATGACATGGCATTTAAATCTCATTTCTTTTAAATACGTTTTCTGGGAAAAACATCAAGTATATATATACTGAAAACAAAAGCCCACTCACTGATATGTAGACGGGTCGTAACCCCCGTGCCTAGCCTAGCTATGCTCGTCCTCCGGATAAACCTCACCTATATGAGAAATAACTGAAATAACGTTAATTAATAGCACATAACCAACTCTAGCTAATAACTTTTCATATATTGCTCAATTTGGGTAAATGAATATACCACTGAGACCTACTCATCCTCAGAAACATCCCCATAATTTTAAAATATTTTTCTGACGTCCCACGCGCGGCCACGTGCCTGGCACACTGACGGCGTCAGTTAACGCCGTCATGAATATTCCGTCAAATCCCAGCATATTCTGTTTGTAATCTAACATCGTTAGCATATTCCGTCAAAACTGATGGAATATTCCCCTATCTTCTCCGACGAGTCGCCGGACGTCGGCGACTGTTCGCCGGTTTCTGGAAAAACTTCCAAACACTATATCTTCTTCATTTTTTCACCATTTTCTATGAAACAAGTTCCGTTACGAAGATCTCATCAAGATGAACAAAACCATACCTGCCTCGACCCCAACTCGCCGAGGATTCGCCAGAAAAAGCCTCGAAATTCCGGCCAAAACTGAAACTCTCTGTTCTCGCGATTCTGACGTCCAATTTCTTCCAACGAAGCACTCCGAGCTTCGTAAAGACCTCCTTAAGCTTCCTATGAGCTTGAAATCCCCTAAAAATTGCAGGAACAATGCATGTACGGAGGTTAAGGGTTCTATGTGAAAACGAGAGTATTCGTACCTGAAAATGGTACCTTTGAACTCACCACACCACGAGGAACACAATGGTGTCCTTAAATCTTACGATCTGTGAGATTTGGGAAGGTTTTGGGTGTTTGCCGTAGAAAATGGAAGAGAGAGAGAGAGAGTGTGTCTGTGAGAGGGAGGGAGAGAGAGAGAGAAGTGATGTGGATATGTGTGTGTGGTCCAAAACTCACCACCCAATCACAACTAAGAAAATATCTTAGTTCCAAAAGCTTAGGGAAATAATGAATGTGTCCATTTCCAACTTAACACACCCCAACAAAAAACGTCTAAGGGTGTTATCGTATTTTCACGCTAACAATATAAGATTTTCCGGGACGAGCTGTTACACCCACTTTTAAATCTAGGGTTACACCTAAAATCAAATATGACTTTTGACTCCAAATTCTGGAGAGCCTAATGAAATTTGAAATTCGTGTCTTTACTTTGTGACAATAAAGATAAGGGTAATTCTATTGCGAATAATTTTCATGTAAACTTGTGGGTGCACTTCCTTATTCACCCAATTGTAAATAATGATTTTTTTTTTTTTGGTTATTGTAAATAATGATTTTTATCGTAGAAATATTACAATTGAAGTCATTCATATTTTTAATAATTATCTGAAAGTCATCTCTACAAAACGACAATCAAATTGAAAATTGTTTAGTCATTCATACGTATTAAACGAATCAACGGTTTGATAACAATTAACATTCTCAAGTTACGTAATTATTAAGTAATGCATGAATACGTAATTAACATACAAATCTTGCTTCAGAAGAATATTTCTTTGAATTAATGGTTGGGCTTGTGTTCTTATCTTGATAGGTATACGCATAAAACCTCTTCTTCCCATTAAGGAAAGTGACCAGAGTGATCATCTCTCAAACAAAAAAGAGAATCAAAGGCCTCTGTCAAACCAAAATGAGAATCAAAGGCATCTCAATTCCTCAGGTATTTTACATGTCTGCAATGCAATTTGACTTTTGTTAATGCCATGGTAATTTGTTCCATAGTGCTACTAGAAAAATATATGAACATCTTCATTCCATAATTCCTACTTAGGGTTATAAATAAGTCGACCAAACGAAATATCACACTGCTCAAGCTTGATTTATTTAACTTTTTCAGAGCTCAAGCCAGGCTTGACTTTCTTGTGATTCGAGCTCAGCTAGAGTGAGCTTAAAAAACTCAAGCTTGATACCAAGCTCAAGCTGTTTTGATTGAGCCATTTACCATTCTAAGTTGGCCCGGTCTTGTAACAAAACTTAACAACTTGACAACGCATTGTAATAAAATAATATATAAAACACAATTAAATACTATGGAGACCAAATTTTTACATCAAATTTGAAAACCAAATAATGTGTCACCAATATGAAATAAACACGTGAATCAGTATTTAAATAATAATTCAATTATTAACATCCACATCATTTGATTTATAAAATTTAATTCTCCTAGTATTACCCTTACTATAACACAAAATTTCCAAACATATTCTTTAAGATAGTCATATAATCACGTGTTTTTCTTTTGGAAACCAGTAGGAGGCCAATTCATCATGCCTGTAGTTTCTTTAAAAAACCAAGAGGACGAGGGGACATGATATCGATCTCCGCATTAAAAGGAAGGGAAACTGAATATAGTCAATCTAATTTAGAAAAAAGAAGAAGTAAACATAATTCTTTAAAAGTAAAATCTCGAACATGAAAACCCCAAGGGGTTGGTCACCGTGGAAAATGAACAAAGGTTTAGAACGCCAAACCTGTTAACTTGAGTTCAAACTCCCACAATTGCACTCCTTGGGATCACCACCTCTAATTTAGCGTACCGTTTTGACTTGAGGAATCCTCCTCAAAAAGAGATGTGGCTTAGGACTGGTTTGGTATTGCTGTGCTTTGAAAAAAAGCTGCTTCTGCTGTGCTGTGAGAATAAGCAGCTGTGAAATAAAGCAGTAGAGTGTTTGGTAAACTTTTTTGTAAAAGTGCTTTTGAAAAAAAAAAGCAGTATTATAGTGTTTGGTAAACTTTTATGTAAAACAGATGTGAAAAAAAGCCGGTTTTTCAAAGCTGGGTTTTGCAGCTTCTTGTTTTTGGCTTTTTTTCACCCAAAACTGTGAAAAAAAGCTGAAGCTGAACGTTTACCAAACACCAAAAACTGTCCCAGCTTTTTTTCACAGCAGCTTTTTTTAAAATCACCTCAACCCCAAACTGGGGCTTACTCTTGTGTGTATTAAGCAAAGAACAATCCTCTGTTTCCTTGTTTTGTAGTTGTAGTATATATTCTCTCAATAATAGTGTGCGCGTGCGTGTGTACATATATTTGGTAGGTACATGTATGTGTCTAATTGGACTTGTAATGCAGTAATGAGTTTGTTCCGACGACTAGTGACGAATTTCCAAAAACTTTTGGGTAGGTCACGCATTCATATTGTTAATTGATTTTTTTTATGATTGTTTTATTAATAATTAAAATTATTTTAAAATAATTGTAGTTTTATGTTTGTTTTCTTGAATGAACTTAGGAATCAATCATATATATGAGATGAAATTGATGCATGAGCGAGTCCAACAGTTTCTACCTCCTATGTGTAAAGCCACAAAAAATACACATGAAACGAAAGCCTTTAAGGTAGCACTGTGCGTTGCAGCAGAACGAGGGCATGTGGAGTATATTACTCATTTTTGTAGAAATGAATTAAATGATGAGTCATTTCCTATACCTGTAAGTTACATTACGAGCAAAAACTATCAAAGCTTGTTCCAAATTGCTGCTGAATGCCGTCACCACAAAGTTTATAATCTTATATATGTCCTCTATGAGTTGTTCCATGAACAAGATAACAATACTGCCCACGGTCTAATACAAGACAGAGTAGGGTGGAGAAATTACTTTGGCAATAATATGCTACACACAGTGGCAAGTATTACCCCATTGTCACAGATTGATCACATTCGAGGTGCAGCTTTGCAAATGCAAAGAGAACTACAGTGGTTCAAGGTGACTATTTATCTGTCTATCTATCTCTATATACATATGTGCCTATATTTATGAATTATATATTTTGTCAATATGTTGTTTATACAAATTTTTGTGGCTATAGTTTTACTCTCATTTTCTCCTATTCCCCTCCCTTATTTTGTTATTTTATTTATTCAATTTCAAAGAAAAAACAGAGAATGTAGAATTACTAAGAAATAAAAATTAAAAAAAAAGTAAAAGCTTGTCTACGTGCACAAGCATGATGGGAAAATATTGAAATTAAAAAGAAAAACATTATTATGTATTACGTACTATACTATCATCCTATGTAACTTAACTAGTGATTTAGGGTTATGTGGTGTCTCAAAGACCAAACGTTCAAGGATTAATATGAAGAGATAAAGATTTCATAGTCACTTCCCTAAATATCTTTTGTCGCCAACAATGCAGGAGGTGGAGAGTCATGCATATCCAAGGGATCGTGAATCTGTAAACCGAGATAATATGACACCGCGAGAAGTATTTATGGAGAATCACAAAGAAATGGGAAAAGAGGCAGAAAAGTCAATGAAGGAAACATCAACTTCTTGTACAGTTGTAGGTGCTCTTATTGTCACCATAATGTTTGCTGCAGCATTCACAGTTCCGGGTGGAAATGATGAAAATACAGGCCTTCCTAAATTCTTAACTAAAAAGATATTCACAACATTTATAGTTTCAGATGCAATCTCGCTCTTTTCTTCAACAACTTCGGTTATCATGTTTCTGGGCATTCTCACATCACGTTATTCTGAAGATGATTTCCGCAAATCCTTGCCCACAAAAATGATAATAGGCCTTTTCACCCTCTTCTTATCTATTGCCACCATGATGATTGTCTTTTCTTGTGCCCTTTACATTATGCTTGACGGGAAATCAACGACTGTTATTCCAATCATTTTGCTTGCCAGCGTTCCAATTGCCTCCTTCATCTGGATGCAATTTCCGTTGCTTGTTGCGTTATTCATTTCTACTTTTGGACGGGGAATATTTGATAAGAAACCATATAAAAAGTTGTTGAATTCCAGTGTTATCTTTACTTAAGTTTGGATTTTCTACTTTTTAAGAAACTTGTAAAGAGAATCCAATGTATGTGCTTTCTATTAGTATTTGGCCAATTACGAATGTGATTTTTCCTTGGTTAATAATGTATGTTCTTTGATCATAAAAGAAAATTCCAACTTCAATTTATATTTTTGAGTTTTCTTTTTTGGTGAATTTCTATTTTGAGTTTGTTTCTAAGACAAACTCTCTCTATGAGCTCTATTTTTTGGTCGATAAAATGAATTGATTGAAGCAACCCCAAAAAGGGGAAAAGTTCAACAATGTTATCTCAAGTAGAAAAAAAATATATAACCCAGAAAGTAGAGAATAACAAAACTAAGCCATACATGCATACAAAAGGAAGGCAGTAGAAGGCACTGTCGAGCCACAATAAATAAAGTACCGGAGGACATGGTAATCCATCACGTGATATAAAGAAAACAACCGTTCCTTATCAACCAATAAAATCAAAATCTCGGGATGGTGAGAATAAGAAAAAACTACTTGATATTTATGTTGACGACATAAGTAAAAGTGTTGATAATGAATCCCACATTGATTGGAGAATTGACCTTCCATGGACTTATATGTAAGTTTGGCTACTTACCATATTATCAATCGAATTTTTGGTAGAACCTCAACTTTCTTATGGTATGAGAGCAGATTGGCCTACGTGTGAAGGCCAATGGCCACACATGCTCTACATCACTCAATTCGTGTTGCTCACGTGTTTTGCTTGAAAATTCACCACACATGAGGGACCTGTAAAGATGTGAAGGTAAAAGAATCCTACATTAATGATGAAAGGAGAAACCTTGCATAGGAAGAGTGGAGATAACCTTTGTTCGCCTATTTGCTGCATTATGGACCATGTTGATACTGGTAAAACTAAGTTGCTGGATTGTATCCGAGGCACAAATGTTCAGGAAGGTGAGGCTGGAGGTATTACTCAGAACAGATTGGAGCAACATATTTTCTGCTGGGAACATCCGTGAGAGGACCGAGGAACTGAAAGCTGATGCGAAGATGAAGGTCCTTGGTCTTTTGGTCATTGATACGTCCGGGCACGGGGTTCAGGTTTATGTGATATTGCTATGTTGGTTGTTGACATTATGCATGGCTCAGAGCCTCGGACAATAGAGTCACTCAATCTTTTTAAAATGCGGAATACGGAATTCATTGTTGCATTGAATAAGGTGGATAGACTCTACGGGTGGAAAACCTGCCGCAATGCACCCATTGTGAAAGCAATGAAGAAACAATTAAGGATGTACAAAATAAGTTCAATATGAAGCTCGCTACAAGTGCCGTTAGCGGTGAAGGGATTCCAGATTTGCTATTACTATTGCTTCAGTGGACGCAGAAAACTATGGTTGAGAAACTCACTTTCAGCAGTAAAATGGTTTAGGTTACAGAAGGCCATGGGACAACAATTGGTGTTGTATTGGTTAATGGTGCGCTTCATGAAGGAGATCAAATAGTTGTTTGCGGCCACTCCCTCTGACCTCATGCGGACCACGCCTTCTCGGCCTTTACTTACCTCCTCTCCCCTCCCGTGCTTCTCTCTCACCATTTTGTAAGCAGCTTTCCATGGAAAAGTCTTATACCCAGATTCGGGTCATGCCCTTTCAAGATTTCTTCTTTGATTTGGCGCTCGATTTCTTGGTGTGGGGTTGGATTCATGGCTGCAGGTGGGTTGGATCCACCGTCATCAGCTCGTTTCTATGGTGATGTCACCTTCTTCGCCTGGCTTTTGTGGCTGCACTGACATGTGCACTCAGATCTGGCGGCTCGGCTTGTACATCTCGACTTGTGCGGCTGAACTTGATCTGGCGGCTCGGCTTGTGCATCTCGAACCTGTTTGATCTGCTCCCTGTTACGGCTAGCTATTATGGTGTTCGATGTGTGGATGTCGGATTCTCACTAGTCCGGTGAATTTGTAGGTGGCCTTGGCATGAGTGCCTCCTCCCCCACTGTGTTGAGTTGACCAGTGGATCCCTTCTCGGTGTAGTGTAGTTGTGTTTTAGGTTGCCTTGCGAGCATCGTGGTGGTGCTATTGTATTTGCTAGATTGGTCTTCGCCTTTGTGCTATGAGTTATGTAGTCTCGTCTGTCAACAATGACTTGATGTTATCTCGCTCTATCGTGATGACTTTATGTAGCCTCGCTATGCCTGTGTTTCTCTGTTGCGTCCATCGTTTATTATGATAGATTTGTACTGGCGGCAATTGTGCGCTTGGCGATTGTGTGTCTGTACTTGTGGTAGCCTACTAGGGGTTTACTTTTATTTGTCTATTTGTGCAAATTCACTCAAGATCAATTTATTGGTCACTGGAGCTATATACCTAATGACACTCTTGTATTTGTTTGTGATGATTAATGAAATATCACGCTATCGTTTCTTGTAAAAAAAAAAAAGGTCTGAAGTTTGATTCCGATAATATTCATTTATATTAAAAAAAGTCAAGTTTAACTTTTTTTAACAAAAAATATTATTTACACTAGGAGAGGAGATTGGCTTAGCTTCATAGAAAAAATGTGATTGAAATTTGCTTTTGACAAGAATCGAACTTAAAATCTCTCACTTACAAGTGAAGAAAAATACCATTAAACCGCAGTGTTCTAAAAATCGGCTTAGGCGGCCACCTAGGCGTTGGGCGGCAGAGCCCCGCTCCGATTATGTGCAAGGCGGTCGAAAAAATCGGCTGGAAGCTAGGTGGCCCTAGGCGGGCTGGGCTTGTAGTAATATGGGCCGAATGGAAAAAAAATTCCAAGCATAGAAAAGCCCAATAGCAAGCCTTCTGATTTCTGATTGGGACTAATTAAAAGTAAATTACAATAAATAGATCTAATTAAAACAAATTACAAATTGTTAAGGAGAAAAGAAAAAAAATAGATAGCTCAGATTTGATTGAATGCGTATAATGATACCTCTCTTTGCGATCGAACAAAATCCCTTCTTTGAGATTGGCCGAAGGCATGGCATGGCATAGATCGATCGAGCCAAAGACATGGCATGACATAGATCGATCAAGCCAAGGGCATGGCGTAGATCGATCAGGATCGACCGAATTGATTTGATATATAGATATATGCATGTGGTAATATGAACTAAGGAGACCTGAAAAATTCCGAAGAATTCTGCTTCAGATTTGCTTATTTCATTTCACAACATACATCTGCAAACAAGCCGGCGCGACGATGACGGTGTACCCGTGATGACATGTATGTTGGTTGCTTCCTGCCCATCCTCACAAGGCAGGAAGGCAGGCAGCGTGACGGCGGCGAGGGTAGAGAGAGGAAATGTCCATGTACTTTGGCTCTCCTGCTTATAAAGCAGCTGTCAGAAGTTCTGAACACAAACTAACCTAGCATTTGAAGCATTGAAGATAAATGAATTAAATAGATCCAACGGCTCTGGTGAGTAGGTGGGCCACGATTTTTTTTTTGGTTAATTAAATTACCGCGTGCAAGATTCCTTTCCGGGAAAATCAACGGTTTCACGCTCACGCTGGTGATTAACTTTACTGCATTCAATTTCAAATTATTTAATAATATAATAATATTAGATTATGACATATCATTTAATCATTCATTTTTTTGGTATTATTATTTAATAGGGTTTTCCAATTCAAATTATCTCTCCTCCTAACTAAATATTTAATAGGGTTAACTAAATATTTAACTAGGCGGTTTTTTTTATTTTTTTATTTTTTTTTATTAATTGTGCGTTTTTTTCTTTTTTGGTTTTATAGTGGTATACTTAAGAAAATTGTGTACTTAATTTGCAAATGATGAATTTATAACAAGTTCATCCAATACTTATGAAAATGATGTACCTAATTTGTATTTTATCATTATTTTATTATCCATACAAATAAAGTTTTTTTTTTAAGTGTAAATAGATACTTATTTACAAGATATATAATAAATTTACATAAATCTGCCTAGATCCCGCCTAACCGTCTAGACGCTAGATCCCTGCTTGCCGCCCGATTAGCGTCTAGCGATTTTTAGAACCGTGCTAAACCGTGATTGTTAAATTTAACTTTTAAATATTAACTCTTAAGCATTACTTTTTAACTATAGAGTCATATACCCAAATTCATATATGATGAACCTACTTAACCAAGCACATACGACACCGTTCCATTCTCACTCGCGCACAGACGACGACACAATCTGGGACACTCTCTCTCGTCCATCCACAGCAGCTTCGTTAGCTTTGGAGAGAGATGGAGGAGGAGAGAGCGAGGAAGAAACTACTGATACTCTACGCCACCCAAACCGGAAACGCTTTAGACGTCGCCGAGCGAGTGGGCCGCGAAGCCGAGCGCAGAGGCTGCCCCGTCTACCTTCTCTCCCTCGACCAATACGACGCCGTAAGCAGTCCTCCCTTGCATTCAATTTTGTTCTTCTTCTGATTAAAACAATAATTGCATTACCTGAAGAATAATTTTCTAATTTTTCTGTTTTACTCAGAGATGCTTAGCTCAAGAGGGCACTGTAATTTTTGTTGTTTCAACCACTGGCCAGGGAGATACTCCTGATCCCATGAAGGTATAAAGCTTTTGCTTTTTCTTAGCAATTCAGTTAACTTGTTTATTTACTGTAATTCTCCCATGTGGGTGATTTGATAAAGGTTAAATATGTGAAAAAGATTGCATCTTTATGTGTATGCAGGGGTTTTGGAAAGATCTTCTGCAGAAAAATCTGAGTAGGCAATGGCTGGAGGGACTCCGTTACGCTGTTTTCGGATTGGGTGATTCCGGTTACCAGAAATTCAATGTATATTGTTTTGTGCCATTTCTTTATCTTCTGCACGATTGTTTGTTGCAGCCTGTTGTATGATTGATGAGTATAGTGTTGCTTTTTGACCCGTTAATTTATATGGAATTTATATGCTTTTGACGTTCGAGTTGTGGTTTGCAGTTTGTGGCAAAGAAGCTTGATAGGAGACTTGTGGACCTTGGGGCAACCCCGATTGTCCAAAGAGGTTTGGGAGATGATCAGCACCCGTCAGGGTACGATTTTGATTCTTTTTTTTTTTTAATTTCAAAATTAGTTGATGAAATCTTGCTATATGTAAAAACTGGGACGATGTATTTTCTTTTACTGTTAACAGGTACGAGGCTGCTCTGGATCCGTGGATGGCATCATTGTGGAATTTGTTGAATGAAATCGATCCCAACTACTTCCCCAATGGCCCAGACTTTTTGATTCCATGTGAAAATTTTATGGCGAAACCAAAGGTTCGGATTCTATATCACGACATTGACAAGGTGGATTCACAAGTTTCATCTAAATCAGGTAATTTGGCTGTTTATTGTTCCCTTCTTTCTATAATCATGTATTTGCAAATATCATTTTACGGACCAATAGTTAGAAAGCATGTTTCCAAAAGCAGTAGGCATTTTACAGACCGATAGGTTTTCAGACTCTATGAAATGGCATGTCACAATCCTTTTTATTTCCTTGCCTTTCCCCCTTTAAACCCAAATAAATTTAATGTTAAACAAGGAATGTTTGATACCAGATGTGTATGTCATTTCTGTTGAGCTCATCCTTGCATATATTTTGTATGTAGTGTCTGATTAAGTCATGCCTCTGGGGTTTTCTCAGACTTGAATCACATTGTGCTGCAGATTGAAAGGGCACGCAGAATGTCTCCTGTGAAGTTTTCTCTTGACAAGCCTGACGGCATTCTTAAATTGGTAATGTTAGAATGCTAATATTACCGTGTGTCGAAAATTCTGGTATTTCTAAATGCAGAAGGACCTGTTAATTTAAGTTTGTGATGTTTTTGTTTCATGCATTCCTTAGCTCAGTTAAACTTTTGTCTTGTAGGTACAAAATGAACCACTGACTAAATCAGGTTTTAAAGACAAAGAGGTGCATCACTTTGAATTTGAATTTGTTACATCTGTAAGTTGCCTACTATGTGCTTGTTACCGTTTATTTTTGTTTCAACCAATGTATAGCATATTATTCTGTTTGTTTCAAAGTGAAAAGTTTCATTTGATATGCCAGCCTATTCCATATGAAGTTGGTGACGTCCTTGAGGTTCTCCCCAGTCAAAATCCTGCTGCAGTGGATGTTTTCATACGTCGTTTTAATTTGGACCCTGAATCATTTATCACAGTGAGTATTTTCATTTGTATATTGGTTGAAATTTTGAGCCGTGCTACCTTAAAATTTTTACTAAATAAACTATTGAACTTTGTTGGAACTTTTTTTTTTCTTTTGATTAATGTACTTATACTTCGAAAACAATTTTTAGAAATCTGTTTACAAGAGCAAGGAAACACGTTGAAGGATTATTTACACAATTCTCCATCGTCTCACTTTTTGTTCTTCAATACTTTTGGCACCATTGATTTCAGGTTCATCCTTCAGAAATGGAGAATCAACTCCTTGATACTTGTATCCCCATCAAACTAAAAACTTTCGTTGAATTGACAATGGATGTTGCATCAGCTTCTCCTCGACGCTATTTCTTTGAGGCAAGAATCTAGCATGTAACTCATGGATTTCTATTAACAAATTTCTGATAAAAAGTACCCACTTCCTGTTTATACAGATGCTAGTGCCCTTCAATTGATATTCCTTGAATATGTTTCAGGTCATGAGTATGTTTGCAACCGCTAACCATGAAAAAGAAAGACTTCAGTATTTTATCTCACCTGAAGGAAGAGACGATCTATACCAATACAATCAGAGGGAACAAAGGACTGTTCTGGAGGTTTTAGAGGATTTCCCCTCTGTTCAAATGCCATTCGAATGGCTGGTACAGATGGTTCCTCCTTTGAAAACGAGGGCTTTCTCCATCTCTTCTTCCCCTTCCGCGCACCCGAATCAAGTTCACTTAACAGTTAATGTAGTATCATGGACAACGCCGTTCAAAAGAATTCGAGCAGGTCTCTGCTCAAATTGGCTATCCAAGCTTGATCCTGAGCAAGGTATGTCATATGCTGTACATGTAAATCATATTATTAACAACGCAAATTATTAGAATTACCATTTCAAGTCCTTGATTTTTGTTCTCTTGTGATAAGCAGGTGTTTATGTTCCAGTGTGGTTTCAGAAAGGTTCCCTTCCTCCCCCACGACCATCCCTTCCTCTCATTCTCATTGGACCTGGAACTGGCTGTGCGCCTTTTCGTGGATTTGTGGAGGAAAGAGCCATGCAAAGTTTGACCGAATCAACTGCTCCAGTGCTGTTCTTCTTTGGATGCAGAAACGAGGACAATGATTTTTTGTACAAAGATTTTTGGTTATCCAATTCGCAAGATGGTGGGGTACTTTCAGAAGCAAAGGGCGGGGGCTTTTATGTTGCCTTCTCAAGAGACCAGCCACAGAAGGTCTACGTGCAGGATAAGATGAGGGAACATAGCGAGAAGGTGTGGAAGCTGCTGATGGAGGGGGCAGCTATTTACGTTGCAGGTTCTTCTACAAAAATGCCAGCAGATGTATTATTAGTCTTTGAGGAGATTGTTTCCAAAGAAAGTGAGCTTCCACAGGAATCGGCAGCGAGATGGCTTAGAGAACTGGAAAAGGCTGGCAGATACCATGTTGAAGCGTGGAGTTGAGCGTCGCTGGAATCATGACTTTGGAATCTTCCGGTGAGAACCAATGATTGAATATTTCACGAAACTTAATGGTTTGAATTTGAGTATGGTCGCGGAGATTTGCTAGTAGTAGTCGTAGTAGTAGAGATAATATCTATTCAAGGAGAAAGATTTGAATTACTCTCTTCTCATGTTGTACTTTATTGAGAAAACCTCTTTGCCCTTCACTTCGCACTTCCTCCTTGCCATCTTATTCGGGGTGAACGCGTTATTGCACTTGATATTGATATTTCAAAGTGAGATATTTTTGGTTAATAGTGCTTTTTATTAACACTTAAAAAGTTGTCGAGGGGGGAGGACATTAGTTAACCGTACACAATGTTAATTGAGTGATTGTATTGAAATGTGTATGATATATATAGTAATAAGAGTCGACCTAATCACGTGTAAACAGAAAACACACAGAGATGACGGGTGATCACTACTAAACGACTTGTGTATAAAACATGGTATCACTATGTCGGGGGACTGAAACCCTGCGTCCGCCCTCTTATACTCAAGTTCAAATTCCCCTCCCAATCGAACTATCTATGACGGAGTTCTCTTTCATCTTGGGTCGGGTTTTGATTGGGCTATCCAGCTAGATTTACTCTAGGCCCTTCAACATTGGGCCTGAGTTACCTAACCAGCCCAAGAACCAGAAACAAACAAGGCAGGAGAGAAACAGGCACTTTATCCTCTCACAATCTCTTCACATGAACAGATATCTCTGTCCGTCTCTGGGTCTCCACTCAAAGCGGAAGATAACAACTTTAACAGAAGAAAGAAGAAGAAGAAGAAGATGTTATCTTTGGGAATGGGAATCGAGTGCCAGGCGAACCTAAACGCCGCCGCGTTGCGGCTGAAGCTGCCGCAGCAGAAGCTTCTTTTTGTCAACAGTGTTAATCAAAGAGCATTGAATTTCAAGCCGAAGGCTTCTTCTCTCTCTCTTTCTCACTCGCTGCCGGAGCCGAGGCTCGGACTTACCCGCGCCGCAAGAAACGCCAGGCTCTCCGCCGCCGCCGAGTCTCTGGTCGCTGAAGAAACGGCCACCGATGACGAGGCCGCTGACACCGCCCCGGAAAAAGAGGTCTGTTCTCTGTTGGGTTTTTGTATTCGTTGTATGTCTTGTTTTGTAATTGAGAATTGTTCTGCTTTTTAACTGGGTTCTGTTTGGTTGCTGAGAAAATGTAGCCATAGGCTAGAAAGTGGAAACTCAACTGTAACATTGTAATTTTCCTTTTTGGCGTAACATAATTGTGTTTATCAACATTTATAAGCATGAAACTGTAGTTATGGATTGTTCTAAGAGGGCTAAAAGCGTTTTCTGATGACTAAAAACGCTTCTAATCTAAGCGTCACCAGCAGAAGTGCTTATGAACAGAAGTGCTTACTAGAGACACAGTCCCAAACTGCTTGTCACATTCTTTCCATTGGTTTCCGTTTGGTTTCTTACATCTGCAATTTCCGAATGGTCTTGTGGCTAAACTTGTGTTTCGGTTTTTGGATGATGTAGAAGGTGGGAGTGGTTGTGAAGCCATTTGAGAAACCGAGGCTCGTATTGAAGTTCATTTGGATGGAAAAGAACATCGGCATTGCACTCGACCAGATGATACCTGGTCACGGCTCCATCCCTCTCAGCCCTTATTACTTCTGGCCGAGGAAAGATGCGTGGGAGGGGCTCAAGGTCTTGCTCGAGAGCAAACCTTGGATTTCTCAGAAGCAGATGATTATCCTTCTCAATCAGGCTACCGATATCATCAATCTGTGGCAGCAGAGTGGCGGAAACTTGGCGTAAGATTTCATGTAAACAAAAATGTGAGTTTTGAGTTTTGGTTCTTTCTGAACCACATTTTGTTAAATTTGAATGAAATACGGACTGTATGCTCGGATGATACGACTGTTATCTTCCGATCACATTGTTTCAGTCGAAATTCTTTTCGTGTTCGTGTTGGCATGCATATATCGATCGCAAGCTGCGGTTCTGCAAGAGATCCTTCTGGCAAAGTGCATTGCAAGAGATCTTTTGGTTCTGAGCTGAAGGAGTCGAGATGGATGTTCGCGTCCATTTACTTGAACACTCTTGATCAATCTCAGTTACAGATGCATAAGCTACATGTCGATAGCAGATTTCGCAGCTACTTCTGCAGAGGCATCTTCCGAGGACTTAGAACATGAATGCGAATTACGAAAATCATATGGGTTAGGTACGAAAATATAAAACCGAAATCACCCACCTTTTTGCAAGAGAAAAATTCTGTATAGAATATGGTAACCAATATTTAGAAACAGAGAAGTTATGCCATCCAAAACATAAAAAGGGGGATCGACACCGTCTGCTGGGAGATACAAGACAAGTAGCTGGAATAAGAGTATAAGCAACCCTATTAAACTTAAACCAACGTGGCAAATAGTTGAGACACTGAAAAGATAGACCAAAGAAAACCCAGTTGCCATCATCATTCCTCAAACTCGTGCATGTGATCGAGAAGATAGTTGGCCGCCAGCTCCTCGTTCTTGTTGCATGCAAAGTATACCTCCAGCACTAGCGCCCGATCGAAACCCATAGCTTCTAGCTGCAAGAAAAAGTTTTGGATTGTCAATCATGACCTAAACAATGATATTTCACACATACCAAGTGGAACAAATGCACTTGTCACATGTACAGAGAAATAATACTTACGCGTTCAATGGCCTCTCGCTCTTCAGGGGTGACGGTCACAGCCTGCGGCACTGCTGCACCCAACTGCTCCAATAGGTTCCTGAAACATATAGAGTTCAATAACTTAGAACCCTGTGTCTTTAATTATCAACAAAGATTTTCTAACTGCTTCAATGGGCAAGTAGGGCAGATTTTCTAACCCTTCACCCCCTTCAACGGGTTCATTAATCAAGCGTAAGAAGTCAGCTTGATGAGCTTGAATCAGCTGCATTAGATGTGGATTTTGTTTCCCCAACTCTTGAAGCATAGGCTGCAGCAAGATAAACCATCATGAGTCCTCAAATTATAATTAAAAACGACAAGCTTGGCCAAAGTGAGAAAATTAAAGGAGAACAAAATAATACCTGTAGAATTTGGGGGTTGGCTTGCACCATAGCTCGCAAGGCTTGGAACTGAAATAATGAGTTGGAAGCTCAGATACCTTTCTCAATCATGCATATAAACAATAAGCGGATTCACAAATAAAAAAGATGCATATATATACATACCTGGGGACTGTTGCGCAGGAAATCCAAATTGCCTGCACCGGCATTTGCACCCATGTTGGGAAGGCCCTGATTCAACCAGAACAGTTACACTTGGACAGTATAGGTTATAAAGAGGTACATAGATTACTAATCAACAGCCTCTACCTGTGGAAAAAGATCAAGTGGGTTTGCATTGGGCCCACCAGTAGGTGCTACTGGTTGTGGAGCCTGAGCTGGAGGATTTGCGGCCGGAGGATTTGCTGCCTGTTCACCAGCAGGAACTTGGGCCGCTGGTGGGGCTTCAGCTTGCTCAGGAATGCCCTGATATGTGTATCAATATCAGTTTCTGTGTCAATCTGACAGTAACATCCAAACATGCTTCCTATGCATGTAGGAATACTACATATGGAATCAAAACAAGTAGCTGACGAGGAGTAAAAGACCAACAAAGTAAAAGTTTTCATTTTCCAATTTTCTACAAGGTCATGACAACAAATACGTACTAAAAAAAATTACAATACATGGCACTAAAACATCTGATGGACATCAATCAATAATCTGTCTTATTTTCATTTTGGATGTTCTTTTGAACAGGAGATAGACTATAATCCAACTCAAACCACCCGCCAATTTCAATGGTCTATGTAGTTGTGAGAGGGAATGGATCATAACCAACACCATTGAGCACCATTGTTATAAAAGAGAATATCACAACGTACAAGGCCTTATCAACAGAAAGCTTAATGGTCAACAAAACAGAGAGACAAATAAATTCTCTACTGCTAAATGACACAGGTGTTAGGTAGAAAAACAGAGGCATTACCTCCCAATTAATCAAAATTAATATATGTTTTCTTCCTCATTTTCAGTAATCAAACTTCTATCTACATTGTCCAACTAACATGAAAACAGATAAAGAATCAAAATATCAAAGTTGAGTACTCACAGAATATAGGTACTCAACAGCCCTTTCAGGGTTGTTAAACGCAGCCCGTAAAGCACGGACAACGGTTTCCCGATCCCAACTTCCTCCACCCATATCTAGAATCTGCTGAACGGTAGACTCTAAAGTAGTTCCTGCAACTAGGTTTGATGCAGCTTGGCCATACACATCTGATCTTGAATCAGTAGGAGCTCCAACAGCAGCAGTTTGAGCGGCGGGCTGTGGTCTGGATCAAAGAATGTAATAAAATTATCACATATAAAAGATGAAATTCAGGTTGAACAGTGAACAATGAAGACAGCCTTAATGAGTTAAAACAAATTAAATTATATATAACTCAGAATACTTCTTAACTAGAGGCCATAAATGAAAATTAACACACTTACAAACGAGCCATTTATTGGTAACTCAAAAATTATTTAAATGATAAATAAAACAATTTAAAATTGAAAAAGAAAAGGATAAGCAACGGATAAAAGCATATTTTGTACACTCAAAACCATAAGCAAGTCAAAATTACTATAAAAAATTAGGTTGCTATTGAATATTGAAATTCGTCCTCTATTTTGGTAAAACTATATAATATGACAAAAAAATGTGGTTTTCAAATTGAAATGATAGTACACTTCATATTGCACTGATCAGACTGAAAAAATATTGTTTCGCATGCTAAGGAAATATCAGAAAGCTAACAGTTATATGTCTTCCATCCAAACAATTTTAGATGAGTGATTCAAAAGAAAAAATAGGCGTGACAGTATACTCACTCTGCCACAGCTGGTGCAGGAGCTGGAGCAGGAGCTGGAGCTGGAGCTGGAGCTGCTGGGGGTGGTGCGGCAGAGGTAGGAGCAGTACTAGCTGGTTGGGCCTGCAAAATAGTAGACAACATAAGATGGACCTCCAAAAATTAAATATAATACTGATAATTTTTTTATTGTATATCTCATAATAAGGTTCTTGGCAGGAATGAGGAACTATATAATGAACATCTATACGTCTACAATTCACCCACAAAGTATATGCAACTTCATGAGTACAATTCCCCAACAAGAATACCCCATACATCATTCTGCCCATATTCACAAAAAAGCTTTTCCAAGACAAAGAAACAAAGATATGCTTCCTTCAGATTATTAAGGAAAAAAATGATTTTTTCTATCCATGGGGTCTAACCGTTAAACCCGATAACTGTGGATAACCGTCCGAATGGATTGGATTTGGATATGAAAATTCGGGTATGGTTTGGATATGGGGAAAAAACCGTTTATATTATTCAGTTATGGTTTTGGATATGGTTATAGAGGTCCCCAAACCATATCCATAACCGAATCCGATCCGATTAGTAACTAATATAATTTATATATAATATGATAGTATAATATATATTTATATGTATGTATGTATTTGTACATCCATTATTCACCAAACCATTACCTTGAGAATACAAAAGTTGCATTTTGTAGGAAAGTAAAGTTTTGAATCAAAATCAATGCGAACTCAATGGTGCTTTTAGGACATAACAAAAACAAGCCAACATCATCAGTGTTTTAATTTTTATACTCAACAAGATCCATTCATTGGATCATTTTATACATCAAATGTTTAATGACGAAATTGATATCTACTAACTTATAATTTCTCAATTGAACGAATTTATTTTTTGTATTGACGAAGATGGATATACCCGTTAACCGATGGGAAATCCGTTACCCGGTGGGTATGGTTATGGATAATACCCGATGGTTAATTTGCGGTTATGGATATGGTTAATTTTCTTGGCTATGGGGATGGATATAGCATTTCCCTCCCCAAACCAAACCGTTGCCATCCCTAGGTCTAATAAAAAGATTACCAGAATCACATGCACTACCAATGTGAAAAAAGGTCATTCCAAAACAATAATACTAAATACAGAAACTGAGCTGATTTACCTGACTTGTGGCTGCACCTTGCTTACTGGAGGCTCCGGCTGGTGAGGCCTTAGGCTGCAATTGATAATTAGAACATAATTAAGTAATTAGGATCTGTAGTTTCATTAAAATTGCAAGTGTTTCAGCATGTAAGTTTATTAAAAACAGCACCTTGCTACAAGATTATAGTAATACGATTATAAGAACAACAGACAACTCATAATACAAAACAACATAAACCAATAAAAAAGGGATAATTAATGGCTGTCGCATAAACCAACTTCATGCTTTAATATTCTCTTTAAGGTTATCAAGCCCACTTAGATATTCTTTCTTTTAAAGATTGAATAAAATAGTAAATATGAACACAGTTTCACATTTTGCAATTACAAATTCTGTAAAAAACAAATTACAACCCAGTCGTTTCTTAAAAAATCCCGGCAACTGTAAAAAAAAGCAAACTCACCTTGGTTAACATTATCACGATAAAACTATTTTCAGCAACATTATTTTGTTCTAGAGTTGTGTCATCCTTAAGAACTTTCCCCTGATGAATAAGCATCTGTTGTGGGGCAGGGTACACATCTGCACCCTGTGCCGACTCTATAATTGTCTTGACATCAGCAACCTGGGAGAAACAATTAACACAATAATTACCACAATGAACTGAAAATCGTAAAAAGGGATACAAAAAAGTTGTTGAGGAACCAAAAGTAAGTGCACGAGTTGCTTAGTGTCAGTGCATATGAAGGCTACGTAACGAATCAGGCACTTGAAATTAATCGGTTCGATCATTCTTCCAATCCTATCTAGGCTTCAGATTACCAATTCACTATAGACCATGAATTTGAATCAACGCAAATAGGATAAAAGATTACAGATTGAGTCCAAATTAACTAGAAAACTAAACGCCCATGGAAGTGCAACCATACTCCAATTAACATGAACCTCTCCGAAGTGATCAAAGCCGAAAAATTCCACAACAATGTCAATGTTTGACTATAACACTAACGCCAAAGCTAAAGAATTTGCACAACTGAACAATAAATTCACTAAAACTTCAACCAAATTCTACAATTATGCAAGCCAAAACAGCGAACAATCAAACAATCTGAACTCTAACAATACCGGGGCGCGAAAAGCCCTAATTAGCACTCGCCCCAAAACCCTAATTACCCAAAACTGAAGCGATTAACATCACGAATTAAGCACAAAATCAATTGAATTTTCAGTCGCCGATGGTTAAAATAATTTAAGATACGTATATGCATGTTTTTATACCGTCTCTTCGGGTTTCACTTCGATCTCGAAGTTGGTGCCCTTCAAAGTCTTGACAAAAACCTTCATCGCTTTCTCCGACTTGCACGATTCGGGCCAATTCGTAGAGTTCCGATTCTCCGGCGAGACTCCGATCTCCGGTTGGCGCCGGTCACAATTTCCACACAGAGAGAGGAGAGAGAAACGAGATAGAGAAAGCACGAAGTCACTGTGATGCCGAAAAGCAGTAGTCTTTGTTATCTCGGTTATATAGTAGCGCTGCAGAATGGAGGTGGTCCGATCCAGTAAACTGGTGATTTCTCGTGTAGCAGTCTTACAGCCAATGAAAATATGCCACGTGTACTGTACGTGTTATCTATCGGTGAGGATTGAGAGATGGTAAAACGATATTCTAAATCAATATGCAAAAGGATTCGACTTTTGTAATCCTCTTAAAGAAGCGGATCCCAAGAAGCGGGTCTAAATTCCAATCCACATTTGCAAAATTTTACGAGTTGGGTGATTAGATGTGAGAGCTTTAATAAAAACCGTGATAATTTTCTTATTTATAGCTTCCTGTTATAAAATATGTCAAAGTTAAAGAAATAACTTTTTAGTGAATGTATGCAGGACAGATGTAAAATATCTTACTAAAATTATAGCTCAAGTGAATAACTAATAAAGATGGAGGAATAGATACGAATGTATTGATCCTTTTCTCTTCTGTTTCTTCTTGTATATCGTTGCAAGCATACGGAGCGCTCTATTTATGGAGCAGCTCCGATCAAATCCATTAATTGTACATTTAAAAGTTACAGCATATACTTTGAAAATGTGATTCCTACAATTCCAAAGTCTACTGCCAATATTTTCATTAGTTTGCAATGTTGAAAATCCATTTGTGGGCATTCAATCATCAGCTAATGTTGTCAACAATGCTGATATTTTCAACACTCCCCCTTGGATGCCCACATATCAACATCAGTTGCCTCGTTAAAACCTTGCTTGGAAAAACCCAATGGAAAAAAACCATAGCGAAGGAAAAAGAGTACAACTTTACCAGAATTGTTGATGTAGTGTTAAGTATGCTTATGTTGCCTCGTTAAAACCTTGATAGGAAAAACCCAGTGGGAAAAATCCTAATTGAAGGAAAAAGAGTACAACATGCATGTATCATGGATGCTCCCCCTGATTCCGCATTCTCCAAATTTAGTTGTTTGGTAAGTCGACGTAATCCGATACTTTGCACTAACTTCTGAAACGTGCACTTTGGTAGAGACTTGGTAAACAAGTTTGCCAGATTTTCATTGGAACAGATTTGTTTGACTTCAATAACTTTAGCCTTCTGAAGCTCATGTTCACTGAAAAACTTTGGAGATATGTGTTTAGTTTTATCGCCCTTGATGAATCCTTCCTTCATTTGGGCAACACAAGTTGCATTATCTTCATGAATGACAGTTGGATTGTCTGTCTTCGAAGTTAGATAACATGACTTTTTGATATGATGGATCATTGATCTTAACCAAGAACATTCACGACTTGCTTCATGTAAAGCAAGTATTTCTGAATGATTTGAAGATGTAGCAACTAATGTTTGCTTTGTTGAGCACAGTGAGATCGCTGTATCTCCATTCTTGAACACATATCCAGTTTGTGAGCGTGCTTTATGCGGATCAGAGAGAAAACCAACATCTGCATATCCAACAAGGACCTGGTCATTTGTGGAGTTCTTTGAGTAGAAGATACTCATGTCTATTGTCCCACGAAGGTATCGTAATACATCTTTGACACCCTTCCAATGACGAATTGTTGGAGCAGAGCTATACCCTACTAACAAGTTAACTGAAAAAGCTATATCTGGTCTAGTACATTGTGCTAAATACAACAAAGCACCTATTGCACTCATATATGGTACTTATGGACCAATGACCATCTAATCATCTTCTTTTGGACGAAATGGATCTTTCTTAATGTCTAGAGAACGAACGACCATTGGCGTGCTGAGTGGATAAGCTTTATGCATGCTAAATCGCTTCAGAATTTTTTCAATGTAAGCTGATTGGTGGACCAAAATTCTACTAGCACAATGCTCGATCTGCAGGCCGAGACAATATTTTGTTTTCCCAAGGTCTTTCATTTCAAATTCGCTTTTCAGATATTCGACAGTTTTATGGAGTTCTTTAGGAGTTGCAACTAGGTTCATATCATCAACATATACTGCCACTATAGCAAATCCAGAATTGGATTTCTTAATGAACACATAAGGGCAAATGACATTGTTGATGTATCCTTCTTTGATCAAATATTCACTGAGACGATTATACCACATTCGTCCAGATTGTTTCAGCCCATACAATGATCGCCTTAATTTGATCGAGAGCATACCTCGTGGTTTCTTACTTGTTTCAGGCAACTTAAGTCATTTTAGGACTTTTATGTATATGTCAGCATCTAATTCTCCATATAGATATGCAGTGATGACATCCATGAGTTGCATGTCAAGTTTTTCTGAAACCACTAAACTTATTAAGTAACGGAACGTAATTGCGTCCATTACAAGAGAGTATGTCTCCTCATAATCAATTCCAGGTCTTTGCGAAAAGCCTTGTGCAACGAGTCGTGCTTTATATCTAGCAATCTCGTTTTTCTCATTGCGTTTCCTTGTGAATACCCATTTGTAACCCATGGGGTTTACATCAGGCGGGGTTTAGACTACTGGTCAAAAAACACTTCTCCTTTCCAAGGAATTTAATTCTGCCTGGATTGCATCTTTCCACTTAGGCCAATCATGTCTCTGTTTGCATTCATCAACAGAGCGGGGCTCAATATTATCACTTAAGATGATTTCAATGGCTACTGCGAATGCGAACATATCATCCATGATTATATCATTCCGATCCCACAATTCATTAGTACATGCATAATTTATGGAGATTTCTTTGCTTTCATGTACTTCTGTCTCTTCAGGGACATGTGTCTCATCAAGGACATTTTCTTTTTCTATAAGTCCATAATCATAAATTGTGGATTTGTCATTCATTCTCTCTTCATGAATAATTTCATTTGGATTTAGTTGTGCCCTCATCTTTCTCTTTCGAGGGGCTGAATCTTTTGAACCTGGTGGTCTACCACGCTTTAGGCATGCACCAGATGAATCATTCGCTGCCACTTTATTTTGTCCAATAGGGACATGAATTCTTGTTGGTGCATTTGAAGCTGGTATATGTGATTTTGTCACTTTCATAGCATCATTAAATGCATCTGGCATTTGATTAGCAATGCTTTGAAGATGAACGATCATTTTCACTTCATTTTCACATTGAATGCTTCGAGGATCAAAATGGGACAAGGTGGGAACAACTCATGTCAGCTCTTTCCGTTCTTCTGGAACGGTCTTTTCTCCCCTTAACGACGGGAAAACTATCTCATTAAAGTGACAATCAACAAAACGCGCTGTAAACATATCACCTATCAGGGGTTCCAAATATCTAATGATAGATTGTGAATCAAAACCCACATAAATTCTCAATCTACGCTGAGGTCCCATTTTAGTGCGTTGCTGCGGTGCAATAGGCACATAAACAGCATAACCAAAAACTCGTAAATGTGAAATGTTTGGCTGATGTCCAAACACGAGTTGTACTTAGGAGTATTGGTGATTGGCTATAGGACTCAATCGAACCAATAATGTAGCATGTAAGATGGCATGTCCCCATGAAGAAACTTGCAATTTTGTTTTCATACGCAGAGTGCGAGTTATTAACAGAAGCCGCTTGATCAATGCTTCTGCTAAGCCATTTTGAGTATGGACATAAGGAACATGGTGTTCAACATCAATGCCCAATGTCATACAGTAATCATCACAGGTTTGGGACATAAATTCACCAGCGTTATCAAGTCGAATTGACTTAATGGGATAATCTGGGAATTTTGCTCGTAATTTAGTTATCTGAGCAAGAAGTCTCGCAAAAGTTACATTCCGAGTAGACAAGAGACAAACATGTGACCATCGGGTAGATGCATCAACCAAAACCATAAAATATCGAAATGGTCCACAAGATGGTTGAATAGGTCCACAAATATCCCCTTGAATCCTTTGCAGAAATAATGGGGATTCAGCATCAACCTTTAGTTGTGATGGTCTAATTACCAACTTCCCTTGAGAACAAGCCTTGCAAGGGTTATCATTTGAGATAGCAATATCTTTGCTTAATAATGGATGTCCATTAGAGTTGGTAATGATCCTACGCATCATGGTGGATCCTGGATGACCCATACGGTCATGCCAAATCATGTAAGCCTTTGAATCAATGAACTTCTGGTTCATGACAGTATGTGATTCAATTGTCCTTATGTATGTATAATACAATCCACTCAACAAACCACGCAACTTCTCCAATATACGCTTCTGGGTATCATTGGAGGTAATGCATAGATACTCCACATTTTCTGCACTTTTCGTTTCAATGTGGTATCCATTTAGACGTATGTCTTTGAAACTCAACAAATTTCGAGTAGATCGAGTAGCTTACAGCGCACTCTGTATGGACAATATTGTTCCATTTGGTAACATAATCTAGGCTTTCCCTGAGCCTTCAATTACATTTGAAGGTCCTGATATTATTGTTGCCCCTACACTTGTAAGCATTAAGTTAGAGAAATACTTTCGATCACAAAGTATTGTATTGTACGAGTTTGGTGATTAGATGTGAGAGCTTTAATAAAAACCGTGATAATTTTCTTATTTATAGCTACCTGTTATAAAATATGTCAAAGTTAGAGAGATAACCTTTTAGTGAATGTATGCAAGGCAGATGTAAAATATCTTACTAAAACTATAGCTCAAGTGAATGACTAATAAAGAGGGAGGAATAGATACGAATGTATTGATCCTTTTCTCTTCTGTTTCTTCTTGTATATCGTTGCAAGCATACGGAGCGCTCTATTTATAGAGCAGCTCCGATCAAATCCATTAATTGTACATTTGAAATCTACAACATATACTTTGAAAATGTGATTCCTACAATTCAAAAGTCTACTGCCAATATTTTCATTAGTCTGCAATGTTGAAAATCCATTTGTGGGCATTCAATCATCAGCCAATGTTGTCAACAATGTTGATATTTTCAACACTACCATAATAATAAGGGAATTTTAACGAAATATTTCTGGTACTATTCATTTTTAACGAAAATGACATTTTTAATCTAAAAAGTCACTTATGATACTATTCACTTACACTTTTTGTCCTTTTAATTAAAGGAAAACTAATTAAAAGGGCTTGAAAACTTTGAATTTTAACCAAAAATCATATTATAAGTTTATTTAATGGTTAGGACAAATTCAACATCAAACAAGCCCAATAAAACTGGCCCAAGCAATGAGTTTACAGTTTTACCCTTGACAGCAAACCTTTGCCGTTTAATCACTCTCGCCCTTTTTGGAACTATCCGCCGTCTCTATTTCTCGATCTTTCTTTCTCCCTTTCTCGATCTCTCAATCTAATCTTGATCTCTTCTTTGCACAGAAACAATACCTCCATTTTTGCAATCGAATCGGATCGAAGCTATCTCTCTCCCTCTCGACCTAGTCTCTTTTTTGTTGTCAATTTAATTCGAATTCCATCATTTTTGAATCAATCGAATCGATCGAATCCGATAAGAACAAGCGAGCTTCAACATCAGCACGTATGCATACCGCATATGGACTGTTAAGATTTGATTTCATATGGACTGGCATGCATCAGCAGACATGCATACATAAGCGAGGTTTCCACTGTTGAGATTTGCAGGTTGGTTAACATTTGATTTCATATGGATTTACTGTTGTACCTATTAGCTAGAAAAACAACTAAAGGTTTTAGTTTTTGGTGAATTATTTTCTAAAATTTTTGTAGTAGTTGAAGTTTGGCAATCATTGCTTTATATTTGAACTTATTATATGAAGACAAATTCGTACTGCTACTATTGAAGCCTTGGAGTTTATTCTATGCAGTTTTTTGGAGTTTGAATGTGTCTCTGCATTTGTTTTTGTGTGTATTTTGGATGAATGTGGACAGACTGGTCATATGCAGTTTTTTTATCTGCAGCACTAGAAGGACTCAAGGTTCATTTGGTTGAAAAAATGTTTAAAATAGCAAATTCGGGGTTGGATAAGAGAACTAGGTTGTTAATTTGGCAAAGTATCTGACATAAAATCATTATATTTCTTCATTTTCTTACCATACAAATACTGTTTATGATTTGGACAATGTTGTTCAATTGTATATGCCTAGGTTTTTCTGAATATTATGGTGTGAACCAAAAGCCACACAAAGACAAGTTCATGGTTGTCTAAGAAAGTGAAGATAACACTTTATGTTCATTCTTACAAGACAATGTTTCTGGTTAGCATATTGCAGCCAATCATGATGTCCGTTATTTACAAGACAATGGTTGCTTTCATTTGCATAACCTCCTCTTTTCTTTTCTTTTTGGCAAATGGAGGCATCAGAGAATTGTTGTGTGAAGGTGGCTCTGCAGTCTGCACATTAGATCTGTTATCGGCGATGAACGCCTTCGGGGTTGCAAGGAGTGTGTTGCTGTTGAACTTAGAAAGCCTTATGTACTCTGAGTTTTGTTTCCAGTGATGAACATGAATTGGCTTTTCTGAGATTATAATTTGTGGTGTTACTAAATTTGGATATCTGAGTTTTGTTATCTGAGTTTTGTTTTCTAAGTTAAAATTCATGTGTGGTTTAGTGTTATTTGGCTTTTTGAGCATTATCAAATGAAGTATTGGTTTTTCTAAAACTACAGCAAATTACCACACTATTTATGAAACTACAGCAAAATTACTTATATTATTTATGAAACTACAGCAAATTACCACACTATTTATGAAACTATAGCAACATTACCCACACTATTTTTGAAATTTTATCCACACTATTTATGAAACTACAACAAAATTCTCACACTATTTCAGAAAATACGGCAAATTACCACACTATTTATGAAACTACAGCAAAATTACTCACACTATTTCTGAAATTTTACCCACACTATTTATGAAACTACAACAAAATTACCACACTATTTATGAAACTACAAAATTTCTCACATTATTTTTAAAACTACAGCAAATTACCACACTATTTACGAAACTACATCAAAATTACTCACATTATTTATGAAACTACAGCAAATTACCACATTATTTATGAAACTACAGCAAAATTACCCACATTATTTCTGAAACTTTACCCACACTATTTCTGAAACTACAACAAAATTACCACACTATTTATGAAACTACAAAATTTCTCACATTATTTTTAAAACTACAGCAAATTACCACACTATTTATGAAACTACATCAAAATTACCACACTATTTATAGAATAACAAAATAATCTATACTATTTCTGGAACAACAATAAAAGTAATACTATTTCTAAAACTACAACAAAATAACTCACACTATTTTTTAAACCAAACCAAAACCCAGCCTATTTTTGGAAGGGAACAAAATAAATATTGTTTCAGAAATTACATCAAAATAACTCACACTATTTTTGGAACTCTGACAAAATTACCCACACTTTTTCTGAAACTGAACCAAAATGACACACTATTTTTTAAACTACAGCAAAAGAACATATACTATTTCTGAAACTGAATCAAAATAACTAACACTATTTTTGAAATTGAACCAAAATAACCCGCACTATTTATGAAACTGAACCAAAATAACTCGTACTATTTCTAAAATTGAACCAAAATAACACACACTATTTCTAAAACTACAGCAAAAGAACTCACACTATTTATAAAATTGAACCAAAATAACTCACAGTATTTCTGGAATTGAACAAAACAAACACTATTTATAGAAATATAGCAAAATAACATACACTATTTTTGAAATTGAACCAAAATAGTGCACACTTTTTCTAGAACTATCGCAAAATTACATATTATTTATGAAACTAAACCAAAATAACCCGTAATATTTCTGAAATTGAACCAAAATAACACACTATTTCTTAAACTAAGCAAAATAACTAACATTATTTCTGAAACTGAACCAGAATAACCCGCATTATTTATGAACTGAACTAAAATAACACGTACTATTTCTGAAATTAAACCAAAATAACACACACTATTTCTGAAACTACAGCAAAAGAACCCCCATTGTTTCTGAAACTGAACCTAAATAACTCACACTAATTCAGACCAAACATAATCATAAACTAGTTTCCAAAAAAAAAAAAAAACATAATCATAAACATTGATGTGAGTCTCGCACTTCAAGTTTCACTGATCCAAGAAATCTTGCCTTAACCTTCGTTGGTAATTTTAGTGCATTGAGTGCCCTTTAACTCCACATCACCTTGCCTGACGCTGATCTCGAGGGCCTCCTTGTTGAGCCCCCTCACATAGTTCCCCAAGTACCTCTGCAGAAGGTTCGCCACCTGATCCTCCAACATAATCTCTTCGGCCGCCCAATCTTTCTTCCAAATCGCTATCTCATTCCAACCGACTGAAGTCGGAAGAAATCGCAAGGTGAGAGGAAGCTCGTTCGTTGGAGGAGGTAGGCACCTTTTGAATAACAAACCTATTAATCTTTGTTTGGTGGATTAATAAGGTAGTGGCATACTTGTAAATAAAAAGAAGTTTAATTCTAACAGATTGGCTGACAGGATGGGATTTCTGTTAGGAGCAGGGGCTGGAAAAAAAAATTTATTTCGTTTTGGGCTTTTAATTCATTCCACGTGGGTTTAATGGTTGTGGGTCTGAAATAGATTAGTTTTGTTCTTATGATTAAATATGAAGTCCTTTTGATTAAATAATAGTATAGGGTGGTTTTGGGTTAAATTAAACTTTGTCCAAGCCCGTTTCATTAAACCTCTCATTAATTAAAACCTAAAATTTTAAAACCATTTTCTTTAATTTTCTTTAATAATAATCTAAATTATACTGATCAATATTTATGAGAATTCTAAATAAGTCCGCTAAATTAACGACTCACAGACGATAGTAAGCCTTGATTTGACTAACACTCGTAACGGAGGCCCAGCCCATCAACACAAAACCTAGGAATTAAAGAAACAAGCGTCCTCAAAAATACCAAAGCTTTCGCATTTCTGGACTCTTCCTGCAACGTTGGCTCAAGGTTTTTGCCTCCGTACTCAATTCAGGTACACATATTCTCTCTCTACTTTGATTTTTCTCATCACTTGTTCGATTGGGCACCGACAAAGTTTCGAACTTGAAATCATTAAATTAGTTCGCAACCTCGCATGTTGTCTTGTCTTCCACCACCTGAGGAACTGATAGAAATCTAGGACTGCCATTTAACTTACTTACTCAGCTCAAATCTTCTCAAATACCCTCGATTTTTGTTTGTTTGTTGATTGTGTTTCAAGTGTCCTATGTTTTGGATTTGTTACAGTGTTTAACGTTTGCCGTAGTTGTTGTCTCTGTAACTGATTTCGTGCAGGAAACGTTTGACTGGTGAAAGAATGTGTAATGTTTGATGCTGAATTGTATTACTGATGATGTTTCTTTGTCTTGGTTTGATTTAGTTGATGTTCATTGGATGGAGTTGTAATAATTTTTCATAAAAACCCTTTTTTTCGATCTTCGATATATTTTTTTAATATTAAAAGAGAGAATTTTTATGATAATTTGTACTACAGGAAGTGTTTGATCTGTATACATATACACCGAGCAAAAAAAATGAAGGAAGAAGAAGTGAATCGATGCCAGATACAGGAATGGTACGCAAAGTTTAAATCTTTGTCTATCAAAACCCGAATTCATGAACTTCCGGAATCCTTTGTCCAATACCTTCTCGACGATTCAGGGCCCTTCCTTCTCCCTGTTTCGATCTCAAATGACGATGCATTCCCCAATAGAATTCATAATCCGGAGGAGGAAGACGACTATCAAGTATCAGAAGGGTCTGGTGATGAGTCGGAGCAGCCTTCTATGCCGCCCTCCTTCCCTGAACTTGAGTTGGAGGTCAAGGAATCGATTAAGTCCCTTGGAGGTTCTGTGTTCCCTAAGCTAAACTGGAGTGCACCAAAAGACTCGGCTTGGATCAGCACAACTGGGAGCCTCAAGTGCTCTTCGTTCAGCGAGATTGCGCTCTTGATACGATCATCTGACTCATTGGTCCATGATCTGTGTCACGCGTATGATTCCTGCAGTGACAAAACCTCAACAAGGCCTAAGAGTTTCTTCCTTGCACTACGGAAATGGTACCAGTCCCTCAAGCCTGAGATGGAGTTCCGTAGCTTTGTACGAAATCATAATTTAGTTGGAATTTCACAACGTGAGGTCACTACTTGTTATCCTGCTCTGCTTGAAAAGAAACACAGCCTTCAAGCGTTGATCAAAGACTTTTTCGTGGATAATTTGATGTCCAGATTTGAATCAGAAAATTACACCTTTGATGTATATGTGACACAGGATGATCGCGTTAAGGTTGTGGATTTCAACCCATGGGGCGCATTTACTCTACCTCTAATGTTTACATGGGAGGAATTGGATCAGATTCGAGGGGATGGTGTTGAATTCAGAATTGTAGAGAGTCAGTTATCTGTTAGGCCAGGTCTGAAGACAGCCGTGCCGTTTGATTTTTTGGACACAAGTGCTGGGAGTGGCTGGGACCAAGTTATCAGAAATGCTGATGAACAGTTGCAGCAGCAAACTAGGAACGGTCAAGCAGGTGCTTAAGGTCATCACTGTTTTGACCGTTCGGATTAAATTCTAAGATGCTGTTTCACATATCAACTGTACTTGCCAGGTTGAGTATGGAGCTTGGATATTCCATTTGAGGCCGTGTCTAAGCAAGAAACAAAAAATTTGCAGCACGTTTATGTATTTATTACTATTATCCTCGAGCTTTATCAATGCTATTGATGCAAAAGTGATCAGTGAATTGGCCAAATATCTATGTCTTCGTACTCGCTCTTTCGTTGCTGCAGCATTAGGTATAAAGGAATTCTCTTAAGATCGGTAAGTTTGAGTTCTTAAATTTCTTGTTGGATTCGGTCAATTTAGTTCGAAATTTGTTTGTGGTTTCATGGCTCCTACTTCCTCTGCCTTCTTCTGATCTGCAATACATGCTCATATATTAGCCCGAATTCTCGTTAACGTATGGGAGTTGATTTTCACACATCCGTTTTAGTTTTTCACACAGCCTTTTTCACTTATTGCCAAACAACCGACATGATTAAACAAGGGTATGTTGGAGGACGAGCGTGTGTTTATCATTTCTCTATACAATTCCAAATGCTTGTGATCCCCCTTAAGTTTTAATCTAGCCTCCCCTTTCTTTAATTTAGCCAAAATTTCAATTGTTACTATTTGACTGTAGACCTGTAAACGGGTCGGGTTTATTGGGTTTGGGTCGGGTTGAATTCGACCCGTTAATTTAACGGGTCATCCAAACCCAACCTGTTAAGCTAACGAGTCATCCGAACCCAATCCGTTTCATCCGTTTCACCCGTTAACAATTTTTTTTTCTTTTTTTCTTACCATATTAACAAACAAACAAATAAAAAAAATGCAATTAAGCTCAAACAAAAACAAAACTTTGATTTAGGAACAACATACAATAATTAATAAGTACATCATGAATGCCATTTTTATTGCTCTTGTTGACCCTGAGAAAGAAATTCTTATTTTTGGGGGTTGAATTTTGCAGTCCGGATTCAGGTGAGAGAGAGAGAGAGAGAGAGAGAGAGAGAGTAGCAGAGAGGTTTTGATGGTGGATCGAAGATTGTAGGAAGTCCAGCTACAATTCGTCGAGGGCAAAGTCGCGCATGGAAGAAAAAAAAGGATAAAAAGCAGGAAGAAGAAGAGAGGAGGAGGAGCATCCGAGTCGAGTATTCCTTGAACTGAGGGTGGATTGTTATTCTTCTGCAGCTGCGCATCTCACATGTTCATCAATCACTGCAGTGGGATTTCGACTGAGGGTTTTCTAGTAGGACTATTGAAATTACACAAAAGTCCTTAATAACGGATGTTAACGGGTTTTGCGGGTTCACCCAAAATGACCCGTTATGTAACGGGTGATTAACGGGTTGACCCATTTATCACTCATCCGAATACTAATTTTAACGGGTCGGGTCGGGTTGAAAATGCCAGGTCTATTTGACAGAAATGAAGACATTGAGATCGATACTCGGACTGGACACTACTTGGCTCCTTAGTGTGTACGGTCAATGATTCATTTCTCATTGCCTCCAAATCACAGATTGATATACGTAGGTAACTTATTAAAAACACAAAAGAAAATGTGTTTGCATAGGTAAAGCTTTGAGCCGAGTGGAAACTGGCTAAACTAAAATGATCTCTTAACGCATTCGTGTACAAGTGCTGGGCTCTCTAATTGACTCAAGCCGGAACTTATTGGTGGGCTTATTGGAGACAATATATCCAGTTCTTGATGAACCAACTCCCCATCTTTTTATGTTGCAAATGGACCTTAAAAATGGAAAGGTGGATCATGGAAAAATATTGTATTTTTACACACTTAATGGAAGGTTCTCAAATTTTATTGAACTTTGTTGCCAAAATTAGGATTTGACAATTTCAGACAAGACATGTTATATGACATAAAAGTTACACAAATATGGGTTGATTATCATTGTTCAGTTAATATTATATTAATAAAATAGTCTTTTTTTCTCATTATTCTGATAAATAGTACGAGTTTTTGTATTTTTGTATTATTTTATGTGTTGATTTACCCGTAAGTAAACTCAAACCATACAAAAAAAGTTCCAAATTTTGTTTGGTAATTTAGGGTAAACTGCCAACTTAGTCTCTGAATTATCACCTTAGTGAAAATTAGGTCCCTAAACTATTTTTTCAGAAAAATTAGTCCCTGAATTATAAAAATCTGTCATTTACATCCATAATGTTATATTCGAAGCTACTATATTTAATTTTTCGCCAATTTAAGTCACATTACTTGCATGTGATACACATTGGAGGGTAGATTAGTACTTTTCATAAAGAAATAGTGTATGGAGTTAACTTTGGAGGATAAATTGATAGTTTTTCATAAAGAAATAGTGTAAGTTAACTTTTGAGGGTAAATTAGACATTAAATTCGCAACCTATATGAAATGTTAAGGGCTTATAAACAAGAAAATAATGGTATTACACTCTAAAGTGTGTCAAGTGACTTAAGTTGATGAAAAATTGGATAAAATAGCTTTGAATATAATAGTAGGGATGAAATTAGCAATTTCTAATGAATTTAGGGACTTATTTTACAGAAAAAATAATTCAGGGACTTAATTTTCACTGATGTGATAGTTCAGGGACTAAATAAGCACTTCACTCGGTAATTTATAGAGATAGGCTATGTGTCAAATTTCCACGTGTGGCTTCAATTTTTTATTTTTCGTAGCACTGAGTGGTACGGTTGTTTTGACAATTAGATTTGATTATATAATTATTAGATTTTTTTTATTTTCAATCTCAGCTATTTGTTTTTCCGTACCACTCAGTGTCGCATATTATTGAAAAAAAATTGCAATTTTATGTACAAAAAAAAAAACTATGCAAAAAGGATAAGGTCCCATCTTGAATACTATGTCCCAATATTTCTATGTTCGATCCAATATCAACCGTACAAAGCGTCTATACGATCAACATGATGTACGGAATTCAAATGTCATGGTTTTGTTCTCCATTTCATAAGCTCTATATACTTTGTGGCTCATGCCCCTACTTGTAAGGGCAACCTACCTGCCCCGTAAGAATATGTTCCATATTTCTTGCTTTCCTACAGTAACCTGCATATGTGCATATTTTCTCCCTTCCCATCCTTTTTGACTCATACAGTCAACAATTCCTCTCTAATCTCTATCAGCCCTTTTCATAATTAAATTCTTAAAGTAATGGTAATTTAATCATGATCAGATTATGATTCTGCAACTCCTTTCCGCTAACGATGACAATTTTTAATCTTAGTTTAAACAGTAATTAAACATTTGGATTAGTATTACGCACCGACGAACCAATCATTAAAGTCCGATAAGGGTACTGCATATTGATGGAACATATCCAAAGATTCTTGGAAAACTGTTAATTAAGCTAACTACCTCTTTTAGCAGGTCTTGATCAACTTGTTAATGCAGATGTCTATGTACTAGTTTAATTTGATCAATTCTTATCGAGATATCTAAACTTGTTTACTTTCGGCTGGGTTCCCTCAACCCCACTTGGGTATCGAGGAGATATCTAAACAGATTAGAAGATTCGGTGTGCATGCTTAGAACACACTAATCTCAACGACCAAAGCTGATCGAATACTTACAGTGGTGGCTGTGCACGTTAATTAAACTTTACTTACTGTTCATACTTCATCCATCATCAATCTGCATGTGCTACGCATGTCAATGCATTATTGTGAATGTTATTCAGACTGTCAATTTGAATCATTGATAATGTTGATTGTGACATGAACGTATGATATTCATGTTCGCTTACAGTCGGGGAGCCTCAAACAATCACAAACAAGTACCAAAAATATACGACGTGTATAATTAGTCATATATATCCATATTTTTGTGATTGTCAGGTTTAGTATTTATAAATATTGATGACGCATCAAAAATATTTACAACTGCACCGGTTCTATATATTATAATGCAGAATTTGTAACACCTTTCGAATTATTTTCGACCTGCAGCCTGGAGGCACCATCTACAAGAGCAGAGAGAAGAGTCTGAGAAGAAAGCTCCTGTGTACGATGGTGGAAGGGCATGTGCAAGCCAATAAGGAATTAGGAATAAGTACTGCACCTGCACGAGGCAAATAATGATAATGTTATTAACTGTTGCAAAGCATACAATGCAATGTGATGAAATTCATGTATATAATCTACCTGCATATACAAAAGCTTTACGTACGCATATATTTATGTAAAAGTTGTTTCACGAATCACAAGTTGCAGGAGAGATATACAGATTATGCATTATTAATCTTGATCCTTGCTCCATGAATTCGATTAATCGTACGTTTTAAGCAAAGATTAACAAAAGAATTAGCCCTCATTCGATACTTTAACTTTGATCCCACCCGACAACTTGTTCTTGTTTTTTTTTTCGGCATGCAGCGGATGATAAATTCCACATCACACTCACACTAAAAGTCAGAGCAGCATCTTCTTTGGATTTATTTTTTTTATTTTTACTTTCTTTTAGTAGTCACCTTTGGAATTAAAATTGACTCAAAAGGTCCACCAAGTCAAAGTAGTCTATTGAAGAACGCAATGGCCGAAACCCCTAGTCACACTTGGATTTCACATATATTTTAGATTAAGTTATCATTAGCAGTACTTAAACCAAATATGACATGGAAACGTATTGCATCAAAACTCGATGTATATATTAAACTGAGTAAATCAAATAAAAGAATCATGTGATAAATCATGTTATCAAATGAAATTTGTGCTTTTTATTTGTATCGTGTCACCTCTTTCGAATTCGTCTAACTTTTTGAAGAGCAACGATAAAACTTAAAAACAAAAAAAAGTTTGAGGTTACAGCAATTAAGCACAAAGAGAGACAAAACACCCTTAACACAAATCAACCCAAACATTCAATTACAAATAAGTCCACCAAAAAATCCGGAGGTTCCTCGAACCAAGATCGAGAATCATCACCGCGAAGGGCAAATCTAGCAAGACGATGGGCCATTTTGTTGGCCTGATGACGAATATGGGCTGGAACAACTCCAGTGATTGCCGACATGAAAGCTTTGGCATCCTCAATAACAAGCCCGATGAAAGACCTATCGGCTGAATGTCCCTGCAATGCAGTCGTAATCTGATGAGAAACACACTATAAAATGATATTGGATAAGCCCCTTTCAACAATCATCGCCAAGCCCTCCCTAGCTGCCAAAGCCTCCGCATGTGCCGGAGAGCACACATTGTCAAAACGGACAACCCGAGCAGCTACGAGCTGACCATGCTCATCTCTTGCTATAATGCCCACTCCACCTTTTTATGGATGTTGTGCATAAACCTTGGCTATATAATATATGTATATATGTAATATATAGGTTGATCATTTAATTTCCACCCAATTAAGTAGTGAACTCAACACAAATATTATAAAGGTCATCGTCATTTATGTGAGTCAAATTATAAATCTCTCACTTATAAGTAGATAGAAATACTATTAAACTGTAGTACTAGTTTGTTAAGTACATCAAGACATTAGAAATCCCATTTACTTGTACAGAAGACTAGTGAGTGTATGCAGGGATTGGGGAACAAAACCTGGCAGATTGAGGCCATCTCCAACCGAAGGGTCCAGAGGGCCGAAAATAGACCGAAAACCGTCCACAACCGACGGCTAGGCCAGATGTCACATCCCGGCCCGGGTTCGACCACTTCCCAGGCATAACTCTGCCGTAGCACGATATTGTCTGCTTTGCGCCCCGACCATGCCCTCACGGTTTTGTTTCTGGGAACTCACACGAGAACTTCCCAGTGGGTCACTCATCATGGGAGTGCTCTAGCGCGCTACTCGCTTAACTTTGGAGTTCCAATGGAACCCGAAGCCAGTGAGCTCCCAAAAGGCCTCGTGCTAGGTAGAGATGGGAATATACATATAAGGCTCACATGATCCATTCCCCTGGGCGATGTGGGATCTCACAATCCACCCCCCTTAGGAGACCGACGTCCTCGTCGGCACACACGCGGCCAGGGTTAGGCTCTGATACCAAATTGTCACATCCCGACCCGGGTTCGACCACTTATCGGGCACGACTCCGCCGTAGCATGATATTGCAGTGAGCTCCCAAAAGGCCTCGTGCTAGGTAGGGATGGGAATAAACATATAAGGCTCACAAGATCCACTCCCCTGGTCGATGTGGGATCTCACAATCCACCCCCCTTAGGGGCTCGACGTCCTTGTCGGCACACACGCGGTCAGGGTTAGGCTCTGATACCAAATTGTCACATCCCGGTCCGGGTTCGACCACTTCCCGGGCACAACTCCGCCGTAGCACGATATTGCAGTGAGCTCCCAAAAGGCCTCGTGCTTAGTAGAGATGGGAATATACATATAAGTCTCACAGGATCCACTCCCATAAGCGATGTTGGATCTCACAATTCACCCCCTTTAGGGGCCCGACGTCCTCGTCAGCACACATGCGGCCAGAGTTAGGCTCTGATACCAAATTGTCATATCCCGGCCTGGGTTCGATCACTTCCTGGGCACGACTTCTCCGTAGCACGATATTGTCCGCTTTGGGCCTCTACCACGCCTTCAAGGTTTTGTTTCTGGGAACTCACACGAGAACTTCCCAGTGGGTCACCCATCATGTGAGTGCTCTCGCGTGCTACTCGTTTAACTTCGGAGTTCCAATAGAACCCGAAGCCAGTGAGCTCCCAAAAGACCTCATGCTAGGTATAAATGGGAATATACATATAAGGCTCACAAGATCTATTCCCCTGGGCGATGTGGGATCTCACAATAAATTGTCACATCCTGACCCGGGCTCGACTCCGTCATAGCACAATATTGTCCACTTTGGGCCCCAACCACGCTCTCACCGTTTTGTTTCTAGGAACTCACACGAGAACTTCACAATGGGTCATCCATCATAGGAGTGCCCTGCGCGCTACTCGCTTAACTTTGGAGTTCCAATGGAACCCGAAACCAGTGAGCCCAAAAGGCCTCGCGCTAGGTAGAGATGGGAATATACATATAAGGCTCACATGATCCACTCCCCTGGGCGAAGTGGGATCTCACACCAAAGGGCTGTGGAATCTGAGTGGGCCCCACGAAATCGGAAAGGGCCAAAGGGCTAGAGGGCTGGCCATAATTTTTTTAAATGTGTCGGATTTCCTGTCGGTTATAACCGACAGGAATTCTTAAGAAAAAATTCAAATGCAACGGCTAGCTGACTAGCCGTTGCATTTGAAACTTTTTTTTTTTTAATTTTTTTTTATAGTTTTATTATTATTTTTTATTTACAAAAAATTTCATATAACTTCTATTTTTCCCTATAACTTTTATTTTACAAAATTTGTTTCGTATTTTTTTAAAATTCCATTTTTTCCTATAACTTCTATTTCACAAAATTTGTTTCATTTTATTTTAAATTCTTTTTTTTTCCTATAACTTCTATTTCACAAAATTTGTTTCATATTTTTTAAATAATAAATTATGTTTGGTCCTATGGCCCTTTGGCCCTCGGTTGGAGACGGTTTTTTGTGACAGGGCTAAAACGAGCCCTCTGGCCCTCGATTGGAGACAGAGGCAAATATGGCCCTGTACTGTTCATTAAAATATTAATATCTTGGAGGATCTTGGAGGGCCAAAGGGCTAAAATAAGCCCTCTAGCCAGCTATCGGTTGGAGATGACCTGAGGGAGGGAAAATGGAGATTGGAGATCCCGTCACTCATTGGATGAATTTGACGGTAGGATTCCCTTATATAATTAAGGAGATATTACATCTCATTTTTTATTTTCAACTTCTAGAGAAAATAATTGGAATGAATACAATTAGCTACCTAGTAGCACCCACCCACCTATGAAACATGAATTCCTTTTCTATTAGACTTACTTGTCGATTTGCTCTCCGCACTTGTATAGAGTTGTCAATCTCTTTCTTAAGCTTTAATTTTAACCAGTTACTCCCCCTAAACTTTTACAAGTAGCCAATTTCCCTCCAGACATTAGATTTTGAAAAATTTCCTCTAATTTTCCATCAATTTTGGTCACGTGGACATTGTGACATCCCATATCGCCTAGGGGAGTGATCCTTAAATGTATATTCTCATCCATACCTAGCACGAGGCCTTTTGGGAGCTCACTGGCTTCGGGTTCCTTAGAAACTCCGAAGTTAAGCGAGAAGAGGGCTAGAGCACTCCCATGATGGGTGACCCACTGGGAAGTTGCTCGTGAGTTCCCAGAAACAAAACCGTGAGGGCGTGGTTGGGGCCCAAAACGGACAATATCATGCTACAGTGGTGGAGAGGGCCCGGGAAGTGATCCGCCCCAGGCCAGGATGTGACAAATTGGTATCAGAGCCAATCCCTGGCCGGAAGTGTGCCGACGAGGACTTCCGGCCCCTAAGGGGGGTGGATTGTGACATCCCACATCGCCCAGGGGAGTGATCCTTAAATGTATATTCTTATCCCTACCTAGCACGAGGCCTTTTGGGAGCTCACTGGCTTCGGGTTCCGTAGGAACTCCGAAGTTAAGCGAGAAGGGGGCTGGAGCACTCCCATGATGGGTGATCCACTGGGAAGTTGCTCGTGAGTTCCCAGAAACAAAACCGTGAGGGCGTGGTCGGGGCCCAAAGCGGACAATATCGTGCTACGGTGGTGGAGCGGGCCTGGGAAGTGATCCGCCCCGGGCTGGGATGTGACAGACAATACATGTCAACTGTATGAGAGCAAAAGTAATTTTGTTATGGTAAATTGGGTGCAAAGTCATTACTTTGCACATGCTAATTAGACTCTCATGGCTAATTCAAATAGAAAGCATATGGAGTCAACTAGTAGAAGAGAAGAAAGAAGGAAAAATAAAAATGCAGTCTATTGTCCACATTAGGGACCTAAAATTATTTATTATCCTCAAACATTTGCCATGTACTCAAAATGGATAAACTGAATGAAAAATTTCAAAATCTAACGTCATGAGGAAAATTGACTAATTATAAAAGTTTAGAGAGGTAATCGGTTAAAATTAAAATTCAGGACAAAATTAAGAACTCCTTAAAAGTTGAGAAGAGGAGAAGCAAATTCAGAAGAGGAGAAGTCGACAAATGTCTCTTTATATTAAGGCCTTTCTAGGATCCGGGTGGCCTCCACTGGGCATGCGTGGGAATATAGAACTACCTCTCAAATCACAAATGTTTAAGAAATTTGTTCTTTGGAAACTTCTAAAATGTGGTTGTTTTTTAATTTCTGTTTTGGTTTTACAAAACAAGATGCATACACAACTTCTTTTTGCATTTTTAGGCCAACAGAAAAAAATAAAAATAAAAAGAGAGAAAAAGAAAGATCGATCGATGCATGAAATAGAAATTTGATGTGATTAGTAAAACTGTAAAACAAGGGTTACGGGTTGTCCATGATAACAGAAAAAAGCAATGCTTGTCACAATGTACAAATTTTAATCCAGACATGTGTGCTTCTATCAAGCCAAAAGTTTAAAAAAAAAAAAAAAAACATTTTTTTATAATTAAAAATAAATAAATGCTAAGTCATGCTTTACAAGAATTTTACAAATGAAAATGTGTCATGTGTTGGTTATACGAACAATTTTATCTATAAAAACGAATCCATATAATTTTTCAATCTTTTTTACATCGATAAGATGTTATGCTCAAAATTATATCGTGTATTACACTGAGCTTGTTGTTTTCTATTTGATTGAACAACTTTTTTGTTTACAAGTTAAGTCTGTTGAGTTTTTACCCATGCGTCTTGGGTTCAAAATTCTCTAATTCTCTAAATTATTGGATTTTTTTATTATAATTTTTTCGATACAATGTATTTGTATTTGATTGAATCAAAAGTTCGATGCACAGTTTCGTCTTTTGGAAAAAAAAATTAAAAGGGAAGAAGCATTCATGCCAAATTAGATTTGTATGCCACCCATTCAAATTAATTACAAAGAATTTATGATAGATTACTTTCCTAATTAGTGCTTATACACTTGTCAATTATAGTAATAAATATTGAAGGAAAGTTATATATGGTGACGAATTTCTCTAGATAATGCATATATGGCATTTTCTTGAACAGATTTACTATATTAGTTCGGTATTTTATATATTTATTTTTGGTGGGATAGTTTGGTTGGATTGCCTAGTTAGGGCTGGTTTGGTATTGCTGTGCTTTGAAAAAAAGCTGATTCTGTTGTGCTGTGAGAATAAGCAGCTGTGAAATAAAGTAGCAAAGTGTTTCGTAAACTTTTTTTATAAAAGTGCTTTTGAAAAAAAAAAACAGTATTATAGTGTTTGGTAAACTTTTATGTAAAACAGATGTGAAAAAAAGCTGGTTTTTCAAAGCTGGGTTTTGCAGCTTCTTGTTTTTGGCTTTTTTTCACTCAAAAATGTGAAAAAAAGCTGAAACTGAATGTTTACCAAACATTAAAAACTCTCGCAGTTTTTTTTCATAACAGTTTTTTTTTTAAATCACCTCAACCCCAAAGGTTTAGTCACTTGGTGAACTTTGCAAAATGTGAGTGTCAATCGACCGACCGCATATCGACACTCACATTTTGGTACATCCGCACTGTCTCAATTCCCCAGTCCGTAGACAATCACTGGGGAAAAAAGGTCAACCCTAGGACAACTACCGAACGAGTACCCCCCACATATGTGTTTGACAATTGACATGCATGTTCTTCCCTGCCGTTAAATTGAATCCCAAACAAATTCCACTTTCCAGTTTTAGAAAAACTAAGGATTCGATTTTAACAAGATATATGGTTAAAAATTAAAATGTAAGCACCACAATTCCCCCTTGCCCCTCCCAACCAAAGAATATTTCACCCAATTTCCTTCTTATTTTATGTATATTTTTCCCTTTTTATTTTATTTTATATATGTTAATAAAATAAAAAGAAAAGCTAACGTTACATTATACATATTTCTTAATTAAAAATTGCTGACAGGCCTTCCTCTTGGCCATTATAAATTGGGTGGTTGCTGCTACCTTCACATTAAAACATCACACACTCCCTTACTCTTTTGTTTGAGTGTGCGACGTCAGAAATTTGCAACAAAAAAAAATCCTCTGTTTTTCTTCTCCTTGTTTTGTTTGATCACCACCATGGCTGCGGTGCTCCTAACAACTCTGCTGGTCATATTTCTTAGCTTATTACTAAGAGTTGCTTATGACACTCTCTCATGCTACTTCCTAACCCCAAGACGCATCAAGAGAATCATGGAAAAGCAAGGAGTGCGTGGCCCTAAACCCCGCCCTCTCAACGGCAACATCTTGGACATGGCCACCCTTGTCGCCAAATCAACCTCTCACGACATGCACACAATCGACCACGACATCGTCGGTCGCCTCCTGCCCCATTATGTCGCATGGTCCAAACAATATGGTTCGCAAAATCTTTCAATTTGATCACCACATCGATCACTATATAAAGCTTATGTGTTTTTTCTGATAACTTTGTTGGGTTTTAGGAAAAAGATTCATATATTGGAATGGAATTGAACCCCGGATGTGTTTGTCGGAGACTGAATTGATCAAGGAGCTTTTGTCCAAGTACAGCACCATCTCCGGCAAGTCATGGCTTCAACAGCAAGGCTCCAAGCATTTCATCGGCCGCGGATTACTGATGGCCAATGGCGAAGATTGGTACCATCAGCGCCACATCATTGCACCGGCATTCACAGGAGATAGACTCAAGGTATGAATATGATGATTCTTAATGTTTCTGTAAATTTTTAGAATAATGGTACGGTATATGTTATTAGTATTTCAAAAAAAAGTCATTATACAGTTCTCTCTAGCAAAAAACAAAAAAGAATATAAAAGTGCATAATGACGATTTTACAATGCTAATAACAATTTCTTGAATTGAATTATCGTGATTCAATAATAATTGTGATTTTGATTAATTTTGGTGCGATTTTCATTAGAGCTATGCGGGGTACATGGTGGAATGCACTAAAGAGATGCTCCAATCGCTGAAAAATGAGATAGAGACTTCAGGGAGAAGGGAGTTTGAGATTGGAGAATACATGACAAGGCTCACAGCCGACATAATTTCGAGGACAGAGTTCGATAGCAGCTACGAGAAGGGGAAGCAGATATTTCGACTGCTCACTGTTCTGCAGCATCTATGCGCCCAAGCAAGCAGGCACTTGTGCCTTCCCGGAAGCCGGTAAGTAGTATACAGAAATATTTGAGGTGCATTTTAGGGAGGATATTTAATTGGATTCGTTTATGTTTTTATTTTTTATAAATAATAAAAAGAGCCAATATGTTTCTTTTACGTGGTCACGCTTTCTTATTCTTAATTTCTTTAGCAGATTCCATGTTTTTCCAATAAGCATCTCTTTGTATTTTATTAGGTTTGTTTCTATTTATTTTATAGTTATTATAGTTTTTTTTTTGTCAATTGTAAATCACTTTCAAGAGTCAGTTGTTGAAAGGCTTCAAAATCATGACATATGTACTAATTATTTTTTTAGGTCATACTAATTTATTTCATATGCTGAAATTTTTTAATTCAGGTTTTTCCCAAGTAAATACAACAGAGAAATAAAATCTCTGAAAATGGAGGTGGAGAGGCTGCTGATGGAGATAATCCAGAGCCGAAAGGACTGTGTTGAGATCGGTCGGAGTAGTTCTTATGGAAATGATTTGCTGGGGATGTTGCTCAATGAGATGCAGAAAAAAAGAGAGAATGGTTTCAGCTTAAACTTGCAGCTAATCATGGATGAATGCAAGACATTCTTCTTCGCAGGACATGAAACAACTGCCCTTTTACTCACTTGGACTGTCATGTTACTAGCCAGCAATCCCTCTTGGCAAGAAAAGGTTAGGGCTGAGGTGAAGCAAGTGTGCAATGGTGGAACACTATCTGTTGATCATCTTTCCAAGCTCACTTTGGTAAGCACGCTTATTTTGTAAGGAAAACTAATGAAAAAGGCTTAAAAACTTTGAGTGTTAACGATAAGGATAAAATAAAGGGTAAAGTGAATAGTACCATGATTGACTATTTAGTGTAAAAATGTGATTTTTCGTTAAATTGAACAGTACCAGGAGTTTTTCGTTAAAGTTCCTACTTTGTATCTTTATAATTATTGTAATTAGCTTTTAGTTGTTTTGGTGGTTTGGTATCGTGGGCATTTGGGCCATGAAATTACTAAAAAGTTTAGTGAGAAGGGACAAGATATTAGAGCCACTAAAAAATGCTTCCAAATTTTTTAAACAAATTTAGATTTTTTGGCATGAGCCTAAAGGCTAAAACTTCACAGATACCTGTAAACCTAAGTTTGGATTTTACTCACTTGTATTAAACTAATTGACTAGCAATTTTAATAATTTTTCAGTCTACTACACTTCCTAATAAAATATTTAATTTTGAACGCAAACGACTAAATAATGTGTCCAAACTAGCACCCAATTAAGTTAGTAGTATAAACAATTTTACTACATTTTTAACTCTTCATATTGGCATTGAGCAAGAGAGTGCCCCCTAATCTACTCCTATCCATAGTTCGTGGCATACCATCTTAGTTTTGTGGTTCTACTTAATTACCAAAAGCCTAATTTAAAAAAACCCAGAACACCAAATGGAAGTTTTTTAAAAGGGATTAGCTGGTAATGGAGATCAAATTAGTCAAAAGCAGGTCAAAAGGCTTGGCAGTGGCAATGCCTTGCATGTCTAGTAATCATAAAAACTTTAATAAGCCTTACCAAGCTAGCTAGGTCATGCCTATTATTATATCTTAAATTTATGTGTTCTTTTCCCAACAGGATCCTTTCCGGATCAGTTTGACGAGGATCTTGAGTATTCATGAATCATGTCCGTTCATCGTATATTGTGCAGTTAGTTTTTGTTAAGTATTGTTTGTGTTTAATTTTAAATAAAAATATTTAAAATGATTTCTGACCGCACGATGTACGATGAATTGACACAATCCACAAATCTCCAAAATCCTCACAAAAAGGATCCGACGAGAATCCGAATTCGTTCTTTTCCGAACCATTTTCCTAGAGTTTTAGTCTGAGCTTATTGGTGACCTTTTTTTTCTTCTGATTCTTTGCAGTTAAATAGGGTAATAAATGAATCACTGAGGCTGTATCCACCAGCAACTGTTCTACCTCGAATGGCTTTTGAGGACATCAAACTTGGTGACTTACATATTCCAAAGGGGCTATCGATATGGATTCCAGTGTTGGCTATTCACCACAGTGAAGAGTTATGGGGTAAAGATGCAAATGAGTTCAACCCTGAAAGATTTGCTTCTAAGTCCTTCACACCCGGGAGGTTCATGCCATTTGCTACCGGTCCAAGAAATTGTATCGGTCAATCTTTCGCTATGATGGAAGCTAAAATCATATTAGCGATGTTAATTTCGCAATATAGCTTCACTGCTTCGCCTAATTATCGTCATGCTCCAGTTATTGTCCTCACCATCAAACCCAAGTATGGTGTTCAAGTATGCTTGACCCCCATAGATCCTTCAAATTAGCATACTGATTTTGGGATTAGCGTTTGTCATTTGAGGAGCTAGGGAGCTTGAGATGGAATTTTGGTCAACTTTATCCTTGTAATTTTTGTTTCTTGAGTTATAAATAGTGAAGAGAATGGGACTGATATGATATTTGAGCGGATTAACAAAACAACTAAATGTCAATAAAAATGTATCACAATGATTATTCTCGCTAAGCCATCTTTGATGCATATATTCTCTTATTAAGTTGTCTTTAATGCATTCTTATTGCATTCTTATTAAGTTGTCTTTAATGCATGTTATGTTATCAAATTATTAACTTACTGCATTCTTATTTTATTTGATGGTGGGTGCAGATAAACAATGCTAGAGTTATTTAGAAGTCAAAACTTGCAATTATATAATGGGGGGATACGCATAGAAACAATTAACGGTATAACTAAAGCAAATCGAAACACACACAAAGCTTGAGTTAAAAAGGGTTTCTTCTTTAGCTTTGATAGCCCATAGAACTTAATAACGAATGATAGATTGATTCTTTTTATTCTATCAGATTGATTTAACAATGCTTATCTTTCAAGATTAATTAAAATAAGGAACTTGTATTAGACAGGGGGTAGGCTCAGGATCTTCCTTTTGGAGACTTCATTTAAGGGAAATATAGAGTGCCTTGGCAGCTATCCCATCATCTCCTTACACCAATCTATGATTCTTCTGCGCATCCCACTACTAAATTTTTTTTTCTCACTGTTTGTTTTGTTTCCAACTGCCATTTATTTATTGGGAGTTTTAATGAAACATTATCGGTACTGTTCATTTTTAAAGAAAATGAAAAATTTACTCTAAAAAGTCACTCTTCGTACTATTTACTTACACCACCTTTTTGTATTGTGATTAAAAACTCAAAGTTTTCAAGTCATTTTCATTAGTTTTTCTTTATTTATTTCTCTTCTCTGTCATTGTCTAATACACCGCATACAAGAAATTCTAATGCCACATTTTTAGGAGAGATTTTAATAGATTTATAAATCTATAGAATTTTATGGAGTTTAGGGGTGTATTCAATTGGGATTTTGAGGGATTTTAATTCTTTTGATGAATTTAGAGATATTCAATCAGAAATTTAAGTGATTCTCTAAAATTCAATGTGTATTCAATCATGATTTTAAGATAGTTTATTAAAATATTTAGAAATCCGAGTGTATTCAATTAAGATTTTAAAGAACTTTAAAACATTCCAGGTGTATTCAATTAGAATTTGATTTTAAAGAATTTGACAAAGTTGAGGAATTAGAGGGAATTGGAGAGATTTTGTAGTGTATTTTAAGTATCCACAAATCTCACATTTCCCCAAGAGATTTTGAGAGATTTGTGGATGCTTAAAATACACTATGAAATCTCTCAAATTCCCTCGAATTCCTCCACTTTTTCAAATTCTTTAAAATCAATTTTCAATTGAATACACTCGGAATGTTATGAACTGCTTTGAAATCCTAATTGAATATACCCAGATTTCTAAGGATTTTAATTAACTATCTTAAAATCCAGATTGAATACACTTTGAATTTTAGAGAATCACTTAAAATCCAAATTGAATACCCCTAGATTCATTAAAAGAATTAAAATCCCTCAAAATCTCATTTAAATATGACTTCATTAAGAAACAATGATGCTCTCCATCCCAATCTTGAAAGTTTTTGAACCAATTGCAATTTCTTACACTTTCATAATTAAATTCATGTATTCGATCCATAGTCAATTAGATTTTACCTTTAATTCCTTTTACACAAGAATAGTTTTCTAACAAAAGTAACTTACTCAAGTAATTTTTCATCAATACAGTTGTTCTTTGTATTAACACTCACAGTAGGAATCAAGAATTCAAGAACACAGAGAAATCAAGAATTCAGAGAAATCTTAAGAGAGAAGAAAGGAAACTAAATTGTATTTCACTAGAGGAAAAACAGTTATTACAATCGACCTTATCCTTTACAAATGAGAGAGAAATTGTATTTATACACTCACTCAGTATAGGTAGCTTAGGACATAAGCCACAGTTGACGTGGCAATACTACTGATGTGGCAAATACTGATATGATATACATATCCAAAACCTCCCCCCTCAATCTTAGCTAGGATAACCAAGCTTAAGATTGAAACAATGCTTAAGAAAATTTGGTCCATGTAGACCCTTAGTAAGAACATCAGCCACTTGATCTTGAGTTGGGAAGTACTGCACAGCTAAGTCACCATTTTGAACTCGTTCACGAACAAAATGTACATCAGTTTCCAAATGCTTAATCTGAGAGTGTTGAACAGGATTCAAGCTCAAAGCTATGACAAATTGGTTATCACAATGAATAAGTGGAGGTGACCCTAAAACTTCATGAAGATCTTTGATTAACAGTCGAATCCAAGAGATGTTAGCTGTGGTATGAGCTAAGACTCGATATTCTGCTTCTGTAAAACTCCTGGAAACAGAAGCTTGTTTCTTGGACTGCCAAGAAATCGAATTATCTCCTAAGAATACCATATAGCCCGTGATAGATCTTCATGTGTTCAAGTCAGCTGCCCAATCTGAGTCACTATATGCAGTAAGAGACAAAGTTGAGGCTGCAGTAAAAGTCAAACCACATTTAGCTGTCCCTTGTAAAAATTTCAGAATCCTTTTGACCATTCCAAAATGTACATCAATAAGAGCACTCATATACTGACATACTGTGTTAACTACAAATGCTATATTGGGTCAAGTAAAAGTGAGGTATTGTAGGCCTCCTACAAGACTGCAATATAAAATGGGATCATTTAATAGTGTACTTTCAGTAGTAAGAACTTGATTATGTGGCTTGCATTGAGTAGAACATGGTTTGTAGTTATCCATAGCAGCCTTATGAAGAAGATCTTTTACATATTTGGATTGATTCACAAATATGTCACCATTAGATTTATAAGAAACCTGAAGTCCAAGAAAATAAGCCAATATGCCCATATCCTTAAGATCAAAAACTATACTCAGAGTATTAATCACATATTGAATCACTGTAGAATTGGAACCAGTGATGATGATATCATATACATACAACAACAATATAACTACATGATCACCTTCCTTGTTGACAAACAAGCTGGAATCTGATAGAGATGCTTCAAAACCAATAGCTATCAGATAGGTTGTGAACTTATCGTTCCAAGATCTTAGAGCTTGTTTTAAACCGTAAAGAGATTTAACTAGTTTGCAAACATGAAATGGACAACTAGAATTGACAAATCCCTGAGGTTGCTTCATGTAAACCTCTTCTTGTAATTCTCCATGCAAAAAGTGTTTTTCACATCCAACTGTCTTAAATCCCAATGATGTATAGCAGCAAAAGCTAGAGTTAATTTGACTATGGTATGCCTTACCACTAGACTAAAAGTTTTAGTATAGTCCAATCATTTCTCCTAACTAAAGCCATGAGCAACTAATCTAGCTTTGTATCTAGATATGGAACCATCTGAAATTTCTTTTGATTTTATAAACTCATTTACTACCAATGACATTTTTATCAATAGAATGAGGAACAAGAGCCCAAGTACCTTGAGCTTGTGGTGCATCAACTTCTTTTTGCATGGAAACCTGCCAATGAGGAATCTGAGAAGCTTGCTTGAATGTAGAAGGCTCAGATGAATCAATTATATTAGCTAGAAAAGTAAAGTCCCCTGAGAAATGACTATCATTAGTTAAAGTTAAAGACTGAATTTCTAGAAAAATTATAGTGAGAGCAGTATAATCTTGTCTTGATATGGTGCCAATTCTCAATCTTGTCTGAATACCAGAGAACACAGAAGGAACCAATGATGACTGTGTAGAAGATGAGGATAATGAAGGCAATACTACTGCTAACTAATCAGATTGAAGAACATGTAACATTGCAGGTAACATTGCAGGCAACATTCTAGCATTTGAACTTTCAATAGGAACTGAGATTTCTAATTCTTGTACACTAGAAGAATTAGAACCATTAAATTTAGTTTTATTGGAGAATGAAGAGCTAGCATTGATGGATGTATTTTGAACAGGAATAGATAAATGTGAAGTTGATGTTGGAGATACTGGATATTGAACAGAAGAAGAAAATTGCACAATAATTGGTCTTGACTTTACATTGATACTTGAACATGACTGAGAGGAATTTGATGTTCTAACTAAATCCTTATATGGAAAACAACTTTCATCAGGAATCACATTGCAAGACACAATGATTTTATTTGTCAAAACATTAGAGCACCTTTATACCCATGAGAGTAAGCCATAAAAATACATTGCATATACTTGGTTTGTAGTTTGTTAACACTGTATGCCCTGAGATATGAAAAAATGGCAGATCCAAAGATCTTGACAGAAGAAAGATTAAGTTTCTTACCAAAAACTCTCCAAAAAGGAGAATCCATCTTGAGTGTCTTGCAAGGCATCCTATTAATTAAAAATACAGCATGAGTTACTGCATGATACCAGAATTTCTGTGGTAATTTGGCAACAGACAACAGAGTGATTGCAGTCTCAATTAAGTGCATGTGTTCCCGTTCTGCCAACCCATTCTGTTGTGGAGTGTAAGGGCATGAAACAAAGTGCAAAATTCCATTACTTGCAAGATAATTCTAATATGCATTACTCATAAACTCTCCACCACCATCAGATTGTAAAATCTTGATTCGAGTATGAAATTGATTCTGAACATATGTACAAAATTTAAGAAAAGTACCAAACACTTCAGCTTTATTGAACAGAGGGTAAATCCATACAAATCTAGTGGCTTCATATATAAAAGACACATAATATCTAAAACCTTCAAGAGAGACAGTTGGTGAAGGCCTCCACATATCCGTATGAGTCTTATGAAAATGAACCTCAACCCTATCTAATCAATCAGGAAAAAGAATCCTACTCATCTTTCCATTTAAACAATGTGTACACACTTTTACATGATCATCTGAAATACAAGAAATCTTAGAATCCATAAGCATAGTAGTCAAAACCTCATTTGAAGGATGTCTGAGCCTTTGATGCCATAGTGAACTCTTCACTACATGCCTTAAGAAAGCAGAAGACACACCACCTTTATTCAGCAATGTAGGAAAAATATGCACAGGAACCTTGAACAATTCATTGTTGCTACTTTTTCCTTGATGAAGAATCACCCTTGTTACTTTGTCCTGCACAAAAAATTGCTCTTCATCACATATAAACTAGCTATGATTGTCTTTGCATAATTGCTTCACAGATAACAGATTAACAGTCAACATAGGGATATGCAAAATATTCTTAAGAAATAAAGAATGAGATGCAGTATGTAAAGTTTCATTTCCGATATGTTTAACTGTTAAACCTTCACCATCCAACAACTATTTTCTCAGATCCTTCATATGAAGTTGCTCTTGTAAGCAATATAACATCAGGGCTTATGTTATGAGATGCCCATATGTCCAGAATCCAGGAATCTTCTCTAGCAAATTCATTTAAAGTCTGAGCATTCATTGCAGGAAAATTTGTTTGAGCATATGATATGGCACCATTTGTTTAAACAACATATTGATTAAGAGGTGCAAACACTGGTGGTTGAGACTGAGGAAATTACTGAAATCCCTAATATGCATAGTTAGCAGAAAGAGATGGAGAAGGTTGATTCCCTTGGTATGAATAATTGCCTATGTGCCTATAATTGATAGCTATATGACCCCTTTTTCCACAAATCTGACACTCTTGAACTGGCTGATAATTGGTTTTATTCTTGTACAAACAAGTCACAGCAGTGTGACCTTATCGAGAACAAATTTGACATTCAAGTATATGTTCATACCTATTATTGAAATTACCAGACCAGGATTGCCATGAATTTCCATTTCTAGAACCATTGAATTTAAGCTTATAGCCACCATTACCTATAGGCCTATATTAGTTGTTATTATAGGACCTAGACCATTGACCAGAATTTTGTTGGGATTGAAAATTGTTGCCATTTGATTGAAAACCACCCTAAGAAGAAGACTGATAACTACCATTAGACAAAGGCTGATTTCCATCATGATATCCCTGTGAAGACTGAGATGAAGAACTAGAACCAGAAGAATTCACATTACCATCCTAAGGATGACCATTAACATACATTGCAGCCATACCATTCACTAGAGATTTAACCTTAGCCTTAATACTCTTTTCAGCACCAACCAACTGTGCTATAAATTTCTTTAGTGTAATAGGAGTATCCCTAGCCAAAATTACAATCCTGATCATATCATAATAGAGGGAAGACCAGATAAAGCAACAATAATCAAATCATTGTCAAACACCTTTTCTCCAGTAGCTTGTAACTGATCTTTAAGTGTTTTTAATCTCAAGAGATATTTATCAATTATATATATCACCACCCTTTTGCATAGTGTGTAACTCGGTTTTTAAATGGTTAACACTATCACTAGGTACAACCATATAACGATCTTGTAATGCAGTCCAGGCCTCATAAGATGTTTTACACCCAACAACATGTTCAATAACATCATCACTTAAGGTAGCAATCTAAAGACTCAACAAAGCCATATCTTCTTTAACCCAATCTTTATATGCAGTACTTATTTCCTTTGTAACTCCAGATTCAGGTGACAAAACAAACTTTGGAGGACAAATTGACTCCCTAGTAAAATGATCAAGTAGATCATATCCACGAAGTACAGAACAAAACTGAAAACTCCATTTGATAAAGTTTTCATCACTGAGCTTGATGGTAAGCATACCAAGCAGGCTTTCAATTTTCACAGTAATAGACATGATTATCACACACAATCTTTTGCAAATCAACAAATCAAGAGTCAGATCAAGAACCCAGATGACTGAGACTAAACAATCCAGATGAAAATCTAGAAATACCCAAATGAAAAATCCAATCAACAATTGTGCAAAAATACCATAAACTAAACAAGAATCAATACTTGTAGAGCTTTATCCAAAAATCTTCCAAGATTGACAACTTTATATGGCATCGGCCCTCAATCAATTCACTAAATTCAGAGAATTTCAAAACAACTATGGCATTGGCCTTAGAAACAAGTTTGTCATCGACCTTTAATCAAATTTTCACTCAAATTTGCAAGAACTTCAAACAAGTATCGCATCGGCCTTCATTGAATCAAAAGAAAAATTCTAATGTCGATTGGAGAAAGAACAATATCATCTCTTTTGCAACGAAGTTAATAGCGAAAGAAGAAGAAACCAACGTCGACCGCATGAGCGATACTGGCTCTCAATACCATATTAACACTCACAGTAGGAATCAAGAATTCAAGAACACAGAGAAATCAAGCACTCAAAGAAATCTTAAGAGAGAATAAAGGAAACTGAATTGTATTTCACTAAAGGAAAAACAGTTATTACAACCGACCTTATCCTTTACAAATGAGAGATAAACTGTATTTATACACTAACACTCAGTATAGGTAGCTTAGGACGTAAGCCACAGCTGACGTGGCAATACTACTGATGTGGCAAGTACTGATATGATATACATATCCAATACTTTGAAGACCCCAAGTTTAGGAGTTTCACTTTTATTCTAGTAATCATTTTAAGTCACTCGATCCTCTGAGTTTGAGGAGAAAAGATACGAATGTTAGGCATTTTCTTACAACAAAAGTTGAGAATTACACTAAGATAATAGCTATAATTACAGTTTCTCTCAATATGGGTAACTTATAACATTTCACAAGTTTTCTAAAATGTATTTAAAATGACTAAATACAATTTAATAGAATATTAACTATCAACAATATTGAGATGACATAAGTGATGAATTACCCTCATGGTTAGGAATTCTCTTCAACTCACTGCATTTTGGATTCAAATGCTCCCCTTCCTCTTAATGTAAATTAGTTTAAGATATTGCTTGTAATAATAATAAAATATTTAGATGACTGGCGATGAATTATTTGAAATCAATTCATTTTACCTATTTCTTCTCATATCGTTATTCGCCACTTATAATAATAGAGTTTATTGATATATTTTTTTACTTGTAAGTGAGAGATCTTAAGTTTAACTCTCGAATATGGCTAGTTCAATACCAAATTATTATAACTGACCTATTGTGCTACTTAAGCTTAAATCTCTCACCCTTTGGCGTAAATATATCATTGTATTCTACAAAATAAAAACATTTTATATACTCAAGCAAAATTACCTATAAAATAATAAATAAACTTCCTAGATTAGAAATTCCACATTCCAGAATGAATGTACCACCCCCACCTCATTTTTCCTTCAACTTTTCCACACAAGGGAGCTTACATTGATCAGTAAAATTGAACTGTAAAGTATTTTCCTACATATAGACTATAGTACAATATACAAATTAAGTTGCATGCATATCATGCAGACAATCTCCTTAGGAAAAACAATATAGAATTGGGTATGATTGGAGGCTGACCTTAGTATATCTGAGATACCGCGGGCTAGCTGCTGTTATGTCAACTACAACCACGTACTCAGCCCTTCTGTTTCACATATTTGGCCAAGGTTCTTTAAACCCTAATATATGTCGCTAACAATATTATTGTCAAAAGAATCAAATTTGAAACTAATTAAAATCACAAAATCTTTGTAATCTTTGCTTTTTGATCCGACAGGGATTTGTAGAGCTAAAATATGCATATCATCACTACATAAAATTTAATTTATACCTATTGTTTATCAAATTAAGAATTAAATCACATCTTTATCGTTTCAAGCTGGACAAGATTACGAAGAATAGACGGCAGGCATTCTTTATCCATATGATTTAGAAACTTCTGAATATGTTGAAGTAAAAGTAGCAGAACATATATATAAAGGAGGAGGATTCTCTCCTCCTTTTTTCCCATACACTTCCATCATCCTTCTGTTTATGTGGTTACGGTTAAGCCACGTCTTTTTGTCTTATTATCTTTATAAAAAAATAATATAAAATGTTGACGTGGCTTAACCGTGACCACACAAATAAGGGGAGAATGGAGATGTATGGAAAAAAAAAGAGAGGAGAGAATCCTCCTCTGTATAGAAAAGGATGAGCAGCTTGGCGGTTCCTGAAAAAAATTGTATGAAATGATTACATATGACGATTAGGGAAATCTAAAGTTTTGGGAAGTTGACCACCGCCACTCCAAGCTTGTAAAATAAGAAATCTAATTAATTTTTAATTCCATGCATATGCAAGCTAAACATTTTACAAAAATAAGTCAACTAAATTAGTCGGCAGTCCTCTCATGTGAATAGGATCCAGTATTCACATACTGCTTATATTAACATGAGAATGAGATGCGCAAGGGTTTTGACGATCAACGCTAACCAGTTGAATTGAATAAACGTCAATATCATGCAGTGTATGGCATTGTCTTTTTTAGTTGGTGGCGACCTCGTGTTAATTATGGGTTATTTACCAATCTGTGATCAAGAAAGGAATATTGAATTAAGGAAGAGTTAGATTTAGACAGAATTAAAATCAGATCGTCTTCGAAAAGAGCTTTAGCTTGTAATCTGTTCTTGTTTTTTTAATCAACACTACTCATATAAAAACCAAGTACACTATTATTTTGCTGCAATTTAGGACACAACTGAAGAACGAACCTTGTACGATACAGTATTGTATATTACAGCCATCCCCCTAATCTAATTAATCCTCATGTATATGTACATCAACTTTCTGGGAGCACGCACCCCAAAAAAAAATATAAAAGAGATTATCCGATGATATACAATGATTAGATATAAACCTTTTTATTCCTTTCTTTTCCCCTTGCACGAGTGGGTCTGGCTGGGTGGCTCAAAAGTAGTGATCTTCTTCTCTCCTTCCTCATATATAAAGTAGTGTTGTGATCTGTCCAAACTGGGGTCCCTTTCCATAAATTAATTAACGAGCTCTGTGACTTCAAGACAGAGTCAAAATTAGATTATAGGGTTGATATCTCTTCGATACAGGTGATTAAGCTTTTGCTAATGATTAAAGAATACATAAACAAAGGCATTGGATGTCAAATTATATGCGCCAACATTAATATCACCCCCACTTCCACCACCTTCTTCTTCCCTACCACAACTCTCCTGGCCTCACATATTCTGCTTAACTACTCAATTACATGATAATGAATGAATATTTTAGAATTCTATAATGAAGTAGTGCTTCTCAACTTAAAAATTATTACGTATCTGACATTTTGTTTTGAAAAGTATAGGAAAACCATATTTTTATATTACATTAGTATATTACATGATGTGACAAGTGATACATATCATGTCAAACTATAAGTTTATCTCATTAGATATTAGTAGTGTGTGTGTGTGTATATATATATATATATATGCATCCTTTATCACGTTATATAATACACCAATGTAGTCTAAATAAGTAATTTCCAAAGCATTACTTGGTTTGTCTTAAAGGTTCATATCAATCAATTTGTCCTTTCTGATATGATACAAATTTAAGTGGCTGACCACGATTACATTCATAATTTTAGTGATTATAATTTGAAGCCTCGTGCTACCATTTTAATTGTATTACCATTGTCTTATTAATACTGTTTATTTTTGTTTTTGTGATAATACTATATATTTATATACGTTTACTCTTGACAATGTTGCTGCATTTGACATATAGCACCTTGGCAAGTAGCTATATTCAACAATTGTTTATGTGACATATGGCACAATAGTGATAAGAGGGAGATTGAAATGTCTCTGTGAGTTTTTTTGGCCTCCAGAAGAGTAGACTGTCGTGACTAAGCCACCAACTGGTCCTCTTTAAAAAAAAAAATATTTAATTAGAAACATAAGCGGCAGTGTTTCTGTGTTGTACAAAAAATTGGCAAATATTCTATGCTTTATGATGAAGTGATATGCCCATCAAATAATTAGGGGATGAAATGAATATCTCTGTTGAAGCTCAGTTCACCAAATTTATGGTGAGCTAAAGCCATCTCCAAAGCAATACTCAAATTCTCATACATAACTTCTCACATTTGGGCTCAAAAGTGGTAGGACCTAAAACTTACACATTTTCTTCATTGATATCCCTAAAAGGTATATGAGCATTTAGTCTGGGAATTTTTTTTGCGGTGTTGAGTTTTGTAATTCTAGTGCATGGTAGAAGCCCTAACAAAGATTTGAATATGGCCGAGAGGTGTTTAAAGTGAATGACATATCACACTATTATATTGGACGAAAATGAATAAATTTTGTCTAAGTGATATTTCTGTTTACTTTGGACAATAATAATTAGACTCTCGAGAATTTCCTAAAATAATTAGTAGTTTTTTTTTAAAGAAATATTCGATATTCATTAAACAAATAAAAAAATGTACAAACTAAGGATAATGTGCACAATGGGCTTCGATAAAACCTTGTCAGGGATTTCAACCCGGTCGAAGGAAAAAAAGTGTCCCGCACAACACGATAATCTATCCTCAAATGACAATACAAAGGTAAATTATCAGGGCCCACCCTGAGGATAGCCGGGTAAGACGGGCCTAGGACCCCCAATCTCGGGGGGGGCCCCAAATTTTTTTATATAATCTACACATGTAATATAAACAAATCAGAAGTCAAAAGCATCCTAGTTGTGTTGCTGGGGCAGTGGAAATTTGCCTTCTATTTTTCCTTGGGGGATTTAAATTCGATACTTGCAGTTGCGCTTTTTAGCATTAGTTTCTTTTTTATTTTTTCAAATTGAAATTAATAGCCTAATCAAGGAGTTGAAAAAATAACAAAAAACAAAAAAAAATCCATAAAAAGGGTCAGACGCAAAAAAAAAATCATGTACAATCTTTTACCTTCCTCTTCAACATATAAAGTTACAAAACCCAAGTCCCCTTGCAATCCTCTTTTTCTTTTTACTTTCTGATTTCTTTATTTTTATTGAATGTTTAAATCAATTCTTACATGTTCTTGAAGATTGTAATTTGAGGTAACCAAAACTATGAATTTTTTTTCAATAATTTATTATTCAACTGGATGATTCTAATACTCATTAGTGTAATGTTGATTTTAAAAAGAACCATGGCATTGTTGAACTTATTATATTTATCAATCAAGTTTTGTTGTTATTTACTCTATTAATCATCAAGTTTTATTGTTGTTTACTCTCTTTATCATATACTCTTGACTGTAAACTTAGTACATTTGCGTCTAAAAACGCAAGAAGTGTAATATTTAAATAATGTTTGTATATCTTTCTTCATTTGATATTAATTTTTAATGATATTTGATGTAAAACTAGACTTTTTTCATGTATGTAGCGAATTCTTTTTTATACATATCACTATACAAAAGGCCGGGAGTTAGAAAACTATAGAGCCCCACTTCGAAGACCTGCCTATGACTCACAAATTATTAGGACCGGCCTTGTAAATTACGAAATATCTTCGAACAAAATAATTAGTAGTTTTTTTTTTAAACAAAAAATAATTAGTAGTTTTAGTTCTAGCTCTTTTATTTTATTTTTCTAGGTCAGAGTTCTAGTTCTACTTCCTAACCAAGTTTTTCCCCTAATTCAGAGACGGTGGGAAAACATTACATTTCATGTTTTTCCCCATTGATTAAAAAAAAACTTTAACGAAAAATCATATTTTTACACTGAAAAGTCAATCATAATACTATTTACTTTATCCCTTATTTTATCTTTATCGTTGAAACTTAAAATTTTCAAACCTTCATTTTTATTAATTTTCTTTAAAAAAAAGGTAGGATTCTACAGACAATGCTCGCAATCATCATTTGAAGTCTACCTAAAGGATAGAGATACCTTTTAACTACCTAAAAAGAATGATGGGATGTTTTACAGCAAATCCTTCTAGGTAGTAGGTATATGTTACTATTCTAGGAACGGAGCCACCTCACAAGTCATGACATTAGTCAGCTTCTGGAGATCAACCTTAACTGTTTACCTTTCAATTTTTCAATTATATATCATTGACCAACATTGAAATATCGATCGATGTAAACCTAAATCAAAAGATAATGATGCCAAACAGATTCAATAATTTTATACAACGCAAAACCTAAATCCTTACTAATTATCGTGTTTGACTGGGATGCAAGAGAAGATCCAACCCAAATCTCACCGACGAATCTGCTGCATTAGCAAGATTTTGTTTTTGAAGAAGTCAAGATCGTCTTTGGATTTGGGAATGTTTTGGGTAGATCTTTGCAATGGTTGCCATATTTCATAATACACAAGCAAGCCATATCTAATTATCTAAGTGTGAGGCATATGACTCATCGATTTTCAGGAATAAAAATATGAGAATACTTTTTCTCATCTGGTAGTTAAAGGAGGTAATGCTCACTATACTAATTGTTGTTAAATGAGTTTAAATTTTAAAATTTGTGCAGTCCATAAATTGAATCATACTCTTCCAACGGTAATCAATATCATTACTTAAGGGTAATGAAAAAACTGCACATACATATAGGGAATGTTTTAAAACTACCTGAAAAATTCAGCTCACCATTTGAATTTCTGTGGAAACTACCTGAAAAATTGCCACCACCCAGCACACTCTTGTCCAAGTGAATGCTCCAAACACTTGTTTTTTCTTTAATTTTTGGATAGGCTAACAGTATTCTACTGGGAGTATGAAACTCTCCTCTTCTAATTCCCCTCATCTTTCCTCTGTGAGAATGTGAGGTAAAAGAGTCTCATATTTGTAAAAGGAGAAATTTGCAAGGGCTTATAAGAGGTTGGGCTGCTCCCATATTGTCAATTGGTTTTATGATGGAACCTCAACTTTCTTCATGGTATGTAGGTTGGCCCATGTGTGAATTCCAACAGCCACACGTGCTCCATGTCATCCCGTTCGTGTTGTCCACGTGTTAGGCTTGAAAATTCACCACACGTGAAGGGGCGTGTGAGAATGTGAGGTAAAAGAGTACCACATTGGTGAAAGGAGGAACCTTGTAAGGGCTAGTTGGGCTACCCTCTAATATTGCCAATTAATTTTATGGTGGAACCTCAACCTTCTTCATCTCCTATTTGAACGGTCACAACTAAGTCACGTCAACATCTTTTGTTCAACTTTATATATATATATATATATATATATAGAGAGAGAGAGAGAGAGAGAGAGGGGGGGGGAGAGAGAGAGAGAGAGAAATGAAAGTGAGAGAAGAGGAGAGGGAAAGGGAGGAGATTAACAGGGGAGAGAATCCTACTCCATTTTAAGGCACTCATATTAATAAAGGAAACACGTGTCAATTGTGATCACCAAGCATAGTACTAGGAAAAATAGTTATCTATAACCCGACAAGAGAGATTCTTGCATACAACGCCAATTTTATGCACATAACAATAACTTATAACAAATAAATAAATCTCTTACAATACATAATTGATCACATAACAAAGCTAAATTGTTATAAGTAAAGTGAAGCGCTATATATTTATCGTATGCAATAATTTTCAAATGACCGATGTCAATGTAAAGTCAAAACCCTAACTATTCATGTGCCAGCAAGAGTCAGCCCAAGCACTCTAATATGGGACAGAGACATAGTGCATGAAAATTAACATGAGAACCCTATCTTATAAAATGAATGTTCGTGATGGAGCTTTTTCTCGCAACGTACACATACTAAAAAAAGGAGGAGGATTGTTTGCCCTCCCAGTTCTGGTGCCCACTTATGCCCTCCTGTTTTGTATTGTCACGGTTAAGCCATATCAATATTTTATATTATTTTTTTATAGAGATAATAAGACAAAAATGAATAGTAATATAAAATATTGACGTGGTTTAACCATGACCACACAAACAAAAAGACATGGAAGAGCACCGAAACTGAGAGGGCAGACAATCCTCCTCCCTAAAAAAATGCAATGTGCGCAAAGTTTGTCGGACCACTTGCCTAAATGAAATACTGTGTGCATGCTATTACCTTTGTATTCCTAGGCTTGCAGGTTTCCTAGCCAGTCATGATTCATGCTAAAACAAAAGTTCGGTCGACTTATGGCATATATAGTTGGATTCTCAGTTTAGTCAAGTCTTTAGTCTTATGCCATGAAATGATGAGACCGTATTGTTCAGATAAAATTATAAATGAAGGTGATTCAAAGAAAGCAGGAACTTGTAATTACCAGAAGAGGTGCAAATTGAATTGAAAATTATCATTCTACTTTTTTTTTTTTTAGTATATCGATATTTTTACATTAAAAAGAGGGGAAGTTCAGTTAAGTTACACAATGGGTAACCTAATTTGGTATCGAATTCACCATCCACGATATTCGAACCTAAAACTTCTCACTTTTAAGTGAAGAGGAATACCACCACATCATGGTACTGAGTGACATCATTCTAGTATTAAAAGTTCTACTCTGAATCTAAATATTTTTAAAAAAAAATTAGACGGAAATTAAATACATATAGAGATTTTGAGAATTCCGGTTGAACCAAATCTTTTTGAAATTTACCAGACTTATTCTGATAATGAAATGTTCCAACATTTTATGGTTGTTTACTAAAATTATGTATCTTTTAAGTAATATTTTATCAGGTTTATTGTTAGTTTTGGACATGTTCTCATAGTTTTTATATTTAATCGTACACCTATACTATTTTATTGGAAGAATTACATATAGAGTATATTTTTAATACTTTATTATATATTGAGGCAACCTTTTTAAACATTACAAGGAGAGACAAAATTTAATACATGTGAAATATGATATCATTGTCTTTTTTTTTTTTTTGTAGAGTGTAAGTTACAAAATTATCTTTTATAGTAGAAAAGTCTTTTTCCACACTTTTATATCTTCATTTATTGATCCATTCTCTCTCTTCTTTTAAGAAATATTGGTTCAAATTCAGCCGGCTCATTAGCTGACCTGGAATTCCACCGCCTATAATATGACACTGTTCATTTTTCACACAACCCACCGTTTAAAGAATTGTAAAATAAAACATATTGGGGTCATCCCACCATCTCTCCTTCCTCTCTCCTTTATCCAGGAAACTAAAAGGGTAAAAATCACCACCACCTGCATCTAAACGTCCTCCACTGCTACTCCCAAGATCACCCATTTGATATTGATGCCGTCCACCCAACAACCACATCATGCCCTCCACCATGAACACCCACCCAAAACTCCAGTCTTCATATTGAAATATGAATTTGGTACCTTGAGCTTCTTTTCTCTAGTCATGCCCAACTGAAATATGACTTGAAAGAGACGACATAATTCTGAAATCAAATAGATTTGAATAATGTAAATGCAAAAATCTTTTTTGCTCTTTCAGTTTCCTGGAGAAGGAAAGACTAGTGGAGCGCAAACCCCAAAATGTTTTTTTTCTTTTCTTTAAACGATGGGTTGGTGTTAAAAATGAACAGGTGTTAAGTTATGTTGGTGGACTCCAGGTCACCTAATGACCCCGGAACCTAGAATAATTTCTCTTTGTTTGGGTCACTATTTAGCCAATATGCATTGTTGAGAGATCCAATAAATGATATGGTTTTATAGTCACAATTTAAAAGAAACTTTTCTGATAATTTGATTCCTCCGTGGTTGACACTTGTGATCAAAATGGTTGAATTTTTTTTTTTTTTTTTAACTTTTCAAGATAATATTGCTTTTTTTGTTATTATTTTCTTGTGTATTATCAAAATGGTCGAGGACGGGATGAACTAATTCTGCAAAAAATGGTCGACGATAGGATGAAATGATTCTGCAAAAATGGTCAACAACAGGATGAATTGATTATGCAAAAATGGTTGAGGAAGAGTTGAACTAATTCTGTAAAAATGGTCGAGGACATGTTGAACTGATTCTACAAAAATGGTTGACGACGGGTTGAACTGATTTTGCAAAAGTGATCGAGGTCTGATTGAACTGATTCTGCAAAAATGATCGAAGATGAGTTGAATGGATCTGCATAAATTGTCGAAGACAGGTTGAACCGATTCTGCAAAAATGGTCAATGATGGGTTGAACTGATTCTAGTAATAAGTGATACAAACTGATTCTGCATATAGTTTCATAACTAATTATGCAGAAATATTCAAGGATGAGTAGAGTTTATGGTACATATTAATTTTGTTTGGAGCTGTGAAGGTTGGGTTCTTAAAGCCTTAGGGGTATGGTTGGTATTTTAAAATATTAGTTCCATGTTTTTAAGATGGGCTTTAGTTGTTTTTATGTTTTTAGCTTTCCTTGACATGTTTAAAAACTAGTGGAGTTCCTTAAAATATAATGAAAGTTTTTGTCTCTATATATAAAACTCCTTATTTTATTTTGTCTTATATGTATCTATGCTATATACAATATAAAAATACTATTATACCAAAAAAAAAAAAGAAAAATTATTTAGATACCCTAATATATAATTATATACCAAGTACTAAGAACATTAAATTGTATATGCAAAAATGTTTGAGAATATCGAAAACTTGTAAAATTTAGGAATGCCGACATATGTTTCAAATTATGAGAAAACTTTCATTTCAAAATTCTGAATTTGGAAAAAAGCTATTCGAAATTATTGGGAATGGAAATTGGAAATTTTGTTTTCAATCTGATCCATCGGAAAATCAGCCATAACTTAGGACTGATCATCTTAGTTTCGTCTTATAGAATACCTTTTTTTTTTGGAGATGCAATATGTTGGACAAATGTCAAGTTTAATTAACCACCATTGTTATGTTTATCAAACATGAAACATGATAAGTAGTTCATTTTATATGTTCATGTTCTGTCTAGTCTTACCTACCAGACGAGACCTTAAACCCTGCCGGAGAAGGAGAAACTTTGCCACGGATTTGAGAAAAGACAATTTAGATATCATGACGCACGAACACAAATTTGCTCGTGTGTTCGTTCAATCAACATATGATGGTGATGTGGTGATGTGGTAATGTGGTGTGGTGATGTTAGTGTTCATAGATATCAATGACTCAATGAAGCCAATTAACCATATAGGGATAACATGAAGAAAAGCGTTTTATTATGGGATTTCATGCGAATGGATGAAGGTGATAAGACAAACACCAAAAACTAGTCAATAGGGCTCACCACAATGCACAAATTCGTCTACTAAGTGGCCAAGTTGAAAGAGCACTTGACCTTATTGAGGCTGAGAAATTACACCATCTTGGCAAACTCTCTAAGCTACTTCTTATCGTGGGGATCTTGAGGTACTAGGGTTATCTAATTGGGTACTTGATTACTTACGCACGTGTGGAATGAAAACTCTCATCAAATTGCAACACATAATGGGAAGTTTGTACCATTTTGTACCAGATAGAAGATCACTAATTATCAAAAGGTCAACCCTAGATTGGAACAAGTGCTACACACCCATGCTTGTAATGCAGTAGTAATGGAAGTTGAAAGTTGCCTCATTTGATGGGACTTGTCGATAAGCTTTGACAATTTGGCATGTAGTTATTCACTGCTGGTGGATATGCAAGTGCCTAATTTATGGGAAGACTGTTTGATTATGACAACTCTTATACTGAGTGAAATAAGCATATCGTCGGATAACCGTGACTTGCCACTGGTTGTTCCATTTTTTAAGAAAAAAAAAATATAAGCATACAGTCAGATGAGATCAAAATATGGAATTTCATGTTTTTATGAGAAACGGATGACGTTAATTATCAGACACCTCTACTCAAGTTTTTCTTGTGATTTATGAATCAGATTATAAAAGAAACTCCAACTTTTTCGACTTTTGATTTCCTTCACTATCACCATCATTGTCTCATAAGAGAGCAACATGAGCCATGCTTGTTGTTCATTCACTTGGCCCGATCCAAATGTCAGGAGAAGTTCATTTCGTAGTAAAAATGGTATATGTTTGTTAATTCAGGTTAGCCTTGGATCTGAAATCTAGAAATAGGCTATGATTGTTAATGGAAAAAATGACTGAATTCTTGGGATGATGATCAGTGGTTAGGGAAGTGGTTTTTCTTTTCAAATGGATGTTTAGGCCCATCAGTGTGCCTTGCGGGCCAAGAAAAAACATCATATCATTGCATTTTGTTATCGTTAGCGGGTTTTTTCACTGACTCGATCCTCCCCAACCAATGTAGTTGCTTTGCAATTACCACAGTAATTTTTTTTCTTGTTGGTTTAAAAGATATCTCTTCAGGACGGAGAAGAAATGGTAAAAGAAAGTAAAGAAACGAAGAAAGGAAAATTCACGAATAATCAATCACGTCCATACAGAAAATCCGTACATTGGAAACTCTATTACGTTCCTGTTAGTAAAGATGTTTACGTTTACAATTCCCTGGTGCACATAACAGAACGTGTTTTTTGAGTCACCCAGAAACTCAATGGAATTCGACAACTGGTGTGTTTGCTAATTTCCATCGGTTTGTAACGCCAACAGTTATCTGGAAGCATAACATAAATTATGATACAAAAATTCCCAAACTAGGGCCGGTAATGGTATTGGTAGGCACCTTGTTGTGAATTATAGTTGTGGTAGGCGCCTCGAGGAGCATTCGTGTTGGGGTATGATCCTTGTTGAGAGCTCAATTGATAGGGGCTTTCCTGAGCATTTGTTCGGAAGGGGCTGTGCGAAGCATTGACTTGATAGGGGCTATGCTGAGGATTGATTCGGTATGAGCTGTGATGAGGATTGAGTTGGTAGGGGCCTTGTTGAGAATTGATTTGGTAGGGGATTTGCTGAGGAATCATCTTGTGGTAGGAGCCTTGTGGAGCATTTACATTGCGGTAGGAACCAGATTGAGAACTCACATTTTGATCTGCAGAAGCCAAGAATGGCCGAAGGATATTCTGTGCTGCATTCAAGTGATCAGAACCGCCAATCTCAACAGAACGTTCAAAGCCACCACCTTGGGAGTCTTGGAGCTGCGCTCTTGATACGCCAACCTGAATAGCAATCAAAGAAATTAGCAATCATATTGCCTTAAGAACGGTTTACAACAAAAGATCAAAGTATGCTCGATACGATGAGCATTCAAAATTCAAATTATGCTTATTAATATAAGAATTCAAAATATGCCGTCAAGGGACAAATCCCTTTCTTCCACTGTTCCACATTAGAAACTTCCCTTTTCCACTACTGTCATCTTAAGTTGAGGGGAAAAAAGGAGGAAATATATCAAACACAAGAAAATTAAAAGAATTGCTCAAACCAAAACGCTTCCCAATTTTATTAATGCTACGATTCTAAAGCTAACTGCCATGTAGCTGATTTGCCTAAGGCACACTAAGGCGCTATTTTTGAGGCTCACTGAGCACCAAACTTTTAAAGTGCCTTGGCATGTTTCAGCGGAAGTTGACAATTGAAATAATATAAATCAAACATATAAGACACCAGTTCTTGGTGAAACAATCACAACATAGTCCATATGCATAACTAAAAAACAGGTTTCAAAGGATTTATTGCAAGGCATGCCAAAATGCGCGCTAGACCATTGTACTTCTACTTCTAAAGGTCCTGTCAAGAACACGCCGAAGGACAAAATTTCAAAAGGCTAGATGTATAATTTTCTTTGTCAAACACGTTGGTATACTGCCATTCCTCTTATCCTTCACTCCCACAAGGTTCTGAAAATATACCTCCCTAATAGTGGAAAAGCTGAGCCCTACTGTTCCAGGAAAATCGACTGCATTAGTTGGGATCTTACCCTCCATAGCATAGTTGACCCTTGGATAACTGGAACAACATAAAACAAGCACAAAAATCAGGGTGATAAAATATGAGCATTACTTTGTGCATAAGTATGAATACTTCCATACCCAGAAGCAGTTGGAGGAATTCGATGACTCTCTGGTTGATATTGATGTCTACTAACCTTCAAGAGTGGAACAAGGAACTTTTAGTAATCATTCAGACATGTCTTTTCCGCTTATCTAGATTTACTTTACTATTGTATTACAGTCTTGATAAGAATTCTGGTGCAATAAATGGGCATTTTCATATGTAAGCTGTGGATCGCATGTACTGTTCTGTCTAAGCAGATCATATATCCTCTTAATTGCCTAGAACTCTATATAAAAAGCAACCAGATGCATATAGAACATTTTGTAATGTATCTAATACTCATACGGAAAGGAAGAAAAACGTTTTCTGTAATAAATTTGAGGGCAAAATGGTAAATATCAGTTAATCTCATTTGGAGATACTCAATTACTCATTGCTGCACGCTTCACTTTATGAGAACCATTTCTTGTCATCAACAAAATACCTCCTTTCACCAGTTGTGCCACAACCAGTGCTTTGAGCAAGCATTACTTTTAACATGATTATCATATGATGGGAATTGCGATAATAATCAAGATATCGACTCTGATGCTCATAGTGTTACACTATTTAAGACATGATTAACAATTTCAATTGCAGTTCTAAATTATTGAAACTCTTGTGTAATCTAATTTGTGACCTTTCAGTTAATAATAAACTCTACACAAAAATAGGTACAAAAGACAAAAAGTTGTCAATCTAATGAAAACAATCAACTAAAAACTAACTGCAAAACGAAGGCAATCAAATCAATACTCCTCCCAACCAAGATAAACCAAAGTTACCAAACTAAAAGTAACTCCCCTAAAATGTTTTAACAATGTTTTGATAACACTGAAATGTTTAAGACTCCCAATAACTACACAGCTAACCGCAAACTTGAGCATAAATGGTAAAAAGTCAATTTATGTCCTTGTCCAATTAAAGCTCATTAAGTTATAGAAAATTCAAAAACCGAGGGTGGTACCTTCAGAGGATCATATCCACCAGAGCTTCCAGCTCCAACTGCACTAGGTGTTGGCAGTGGTCCCCCACCAGGTAAGTGGCCTGCAGGACCAAATCTGTGCGTAGGGCCAACAGGAGCAGGTTCTGCTCCAGCATTTGTATCTCGCAGAGTTCTCACTCTCAGCCTTGATGTAATCTCAGCCAAAGCATCTTTAGCGGTACCCAAGTTCCCAGAAATCTTAATGACCAAAGGAATAGGGATTAGTAAATAACTGCAAAGTAAAAGTGAAAGTATATAAGAAGAAAAAAAATGTGATGCAACTGCATTACCTGCACAAGCTCTTCATTGTCAGCTGCACATGCAGGCCTATCATCCTTCGAGTAAACACGGATATCAGCCTGGGTTCTCCTTCTCATCTCATTTATAACTTGACCTCCTTGTCCAAGGAGGCAGCCAACTTTACTTGATGGTACAAGAAGCCTGGTAGCGATTATGCCTTTATCAGAGAATTCACTTGTTATGTTCTGAAGCTCAAGAATTGCCTCAATGGTCTGTGATCTGGGATTCCACAAAGCCTGAAAAAGTATGAGCAAGGTGAACGACTGCTAGCATATTGTTGATCCACAGGCACCAGCAAACAGTTGGTGCACAGTATGTTGTCCATGCAAATAACACTTCTAAGCCAATATGAAAAGAAGTTAAAGACAGGAAAATGGTCGTGTATCACAAAATGGCATACCTCAAAAGCAGAGACTTGAATTACACGTTCTTCTGAATCTGTTGATGCATCCTGAACATGAACAGTGGCTCCTGTTTCCAGTTGTAACTGTTTTACATTAAAACCGCCCTTGCCAATAACCCCACCAATTTTCCCAGTTGAACACAAAATTTTCATAGAAAACTCAGCTAGAGCTAGAGCTTCACCCCCATGTTCAGGAGAAACCCCATTAAAACCACCTCGGGCAAATCCAGAAGCACGGTTTTCATATCCTCCTGTCCATGGCATTGGCGGCATAGTGTGGGAAGGAGCCCGATTAGACAACATTGGATTTCTGGGTGAAAGGGCATTAGTCATCGGGGCTCCAGGGGGATGAAACCCCTGACCACCAATGGGCATAGGAAAGCCTGAAGGAGGCTTATCCTTCCTAGGATTCTGATGAAGTAGAGTAGACACTTCGTAAAGTGCCCTCTTTGTCACATTTGGTTTTCCAGATATCTGTCACTTTTGTTGAAAGTTAATACAGGCACCAAAAAAAAAGTAACAAAGAACTTTTCATGTAAGTTTCATATAAGCATGTTCGGAGATTGAAAGTGACCAACCTACCAAATCATATATTTTTACAAATGTAAAAAAAGACATGAAAAATCTCAATACACCCACAAGTTTCCAGCAGCAGACTTCACTGGCACAAAGTGACTGCACATGTGGACAACTGGACCACCATTTGTATACATTGACTTATTTAGGGTACATATTTGAGCACCAAGAAATTTCCCAATAATAACATACGTGGCTCGGAACACATGTTAAAATAAACACAATAAAAAATCATTTCTAACACAAAAATTAGTTTGAAAAAAAATAACTTTAATCAACAGATGAGCTCAAACGGTGTTATAAGCTTTGCTCTGTTAGCTCAATCAAAAGTCTAATGCCCTCTACACCATACAAAATTTTCTTTTGGAACATTATTTCCTATGATAGAGAATATGCAAGGAGCACAAGAATAGAAAGAGTACCTGCACCAATTCATCAGTTTCCATAGCACAAGTTGGAAGCTGATCTGCAGGAAGGACACGGATACTTGCACCCGTCTCACTTCGCAATCTTTGAATAACATCTCCACGCTTTCCAAGAACACACCCTACTGTATTGTTTGGAACTAGAAGTCTTGTCGTGACAACACTGTTCTCGCTGTCATCATCAAATGTAACTCCACCAAAGAGATCTTCCTCTACAATCCTGGCATGAACTTTCAACAGAGCATTCTGGGCAGCACAATGCGGCTCCATTTCATTTCCCTCATCTGAATCTTCATTGTTATTTTGTTTGCTTGAAATTTTTGTTGGAGAGCTATGGATAATAATTACTCTCTCATCTGAGCCAAGAACAGAATCAGAAACCGAAATCTTTGCCCGGGTCTCTTCTCTAAGGGCTTTGACTATGTTGCCACCCTTCCCAATAACACCACCGATCTTTTTAGAAGGGCAGAGAATACGATACACAGTGTCGAGCGATTGGTAATCCTCTAGAGGTTGCTCACGGCCTGATTCATTCCACTTTCCTTTCGTAAAGTTGTTGTTACCCCCTTTTCTTTTAAACTGGATGTTAGGGCGTTTCTTGAAAAAGTTTCGCTTGTTCCCATCCATCATAGCCGGAAAACTAAAAACTAATAACTAAGCAGACTAATTTTTAAGCAAACCTAAATACCTGGATTAAACGAAAGAAAAACAAACGTCGCCATTACTGAGAAAGAGCCAAATGACATACTAATTTTCGCAGCAATGAAACTGAACTCATCGTTTCTAATTTCGAACGGAACACTACATTAAAAAAGCTATTGAATTAAAGGATTGCAATACAAAAGTTCAATTATAATTTATACATTGTTGAAGATTGCAATTAAAATACGTACCTTGATCCTGGTAAAGTATTTCATATACAAAAATGGAAGCAAAAAGGACACACCCTTTGGGACAACCAAGCTCATACAATATCAAATTCAAGCATTTTCTTTCTGGGAACTAACCAAAACAAATACTGCAACAGAAAAGTTGGAATCTTTCGTCAATTAAGAGCAGAAAACAAGGATTTAGATAGAGGATGATTGGAGAAATGAGATGAAGATATCACAGATCAGTTGGTAAAACTCTTAAATTATGGTTTGTGGGGAAGTAAATGAAAAGTTTGTACCTTTTTACGTACCAGAGAGAGAGAGAGAGAATCAGAGGTGGAAGCAGTGCGGCCACAGCTTGCCGGGGCGACTGGCTGTCCCCGTCTTTGGAGAGAAGGAGAGAGATGAATCGAGGTAATGGAGCTTGGAATCCTGGACTTGCAGAGTTTTGCCTGTATTTTTTGTTTTTTTGGTGGAAAAGAAGGTGGGCTTCGACCCATTTCGAATTCGTAGGAAAGGCCTAACTTGTCTCTATTTATTCTTTGTGAATTGCGAGAGGCCTTGTGCATGTCCAATTTGAAGAAAGTCCCAAACGTTTGAAGACTCTTGGCGGGTTTTAGATTTTTGAGTGTAGACGGAACAAAGTTAATACATTATGTGTCATAATAAAGTGAAGAAATAAAAAAAATTATTCATTTATATTGTGACATGAATTTGTATTTCATACATAGATTCCTCTTATAAGAGTTAATTCAAACATTCGATGGAGTTGATCCTTTGAGGGATACCTAAAGCTTTCATTGTTTGAAACTTTAAGATGAAGGATAAGATATCGTAAACGATCCATTCAAAGAAGAGTAGACTGTTGTTTTACTTCCTTAACTATTGCTCATTTCTTCAACTGGAAAGGCATTTAAATTTTTTAAACGTGGACATAAATAGTTTTCCTTTATTTTAGCTCTCACTTCTCTCTCTCCCTTCATCCTCTCAGTATGGCGTCGATCCAAAGCCGGCAATGTACTAGCAACCGGGTCGAAGTTCGTGATCTCAGATCTAGTTTGTGAATGGGCCGAAGTCAGAGAATTTAGATCTAGTTCCCGACTGGATCACTTGCCACGATCGGTGCTTCATCGAGAGGAGGAAGACAGAAGAGGAAGATAAAGGGAGAGAAGAGAGGGTGGTAATCGGATTGGATGTCGCCTTTTTTGGGGGTGGTTTTGGGTTTGCATTTTTATTTTTCTATTTACGAAAAAACATTTTATTTTGGATTAAATACCCAGTCAACAAAGAATTTTATTAAGTGCCATGTCTCGATTTTTGTTTGGAAGATTCAACCCAAGTCTTCAACGTGGCAAATTTAATAGGTCAAAGGTATACAACGTCATCACTTAACGAAGCCATTTGACAGAATCCTAACGAAAGAATGAAACTGGTTCAAAAATTAAACTTTAGGTATAAAAGTGAGAAGTAAGTGTACTAAAGTAAGATTTTTGCAAAACTTGAGGATAGTAAAATCGAAATTACCCCAGATTATAAAATAGGTCATCTTGCCCTTAGGTTTGTAATCTTATCATATTATTCAATTGAAAATCGAGAGTTTCTATCAAATCTCTGGAGTTCTAGAATTCTTCAAGAGTAACCATTCGTGATCTCTTTATCTTATAACTTCAGCAATGTCATTTACTTATATGCGATAAATAAAAAAAGTGTAAGTTTTAGTTTAAATAAGGAATCAAATCGAGAAGGGGGTGTAGTTGTTCAAATTCAGTTTTCATTCCTGTTAAGTAAACACGCTCTTAATGTATGAATTGGTTTTTATCACTTAGAATTTGACAATGAGACTATTATAGAATCTATAAAAGGATTTGTTTGGACCCGATTTTACACCATCGGCCCAAGCGATCGAGGCCGTTGAGTGGGCATGGTTCTCAACCGTTAGATGAGAAAGTGGAGATAATTTGGTTATTAAAGGATAATATTATAATTAACTTTTAATATGAATTATCTCGGTATCTTCTTAAACCAGATAAATAGAATGCGATTCATATCCCGAATAAGCAGTACAATTCGAATTGATTTGGGACGTCTGACAGCACTTGGAAGTAAAATGAATTTAAAATTCATTTGGCTATCGTTGATGAGGTAAGGATGAGACAGGATACCTAAAGGGGCTAGGTTTATCAACAGTTGTCAAATGAAGAAAATTGATGATGGACATGGCCTGCATGCCGTGTCAAAGGCTACCAACCATATATATATATAATTGGCAACATTAGGTCTGCGGACTCATTGGAATATATATATATATATATATATATATATATATATATATATATATATATATATATATATATATAAAATTGGCGGTTGATTAGATGGACGTTATCCAAGCATGCAGGTTATCTTGGATGCGATGAGATAAGATGAGTTTTAATAGTTTGGGAGTCTTTCTCAGCTTATCAACCAGTGCGTATTCGTCACTATAAATACATAGTTGCAGGCAACATTCAAAGTCTTTCCAATTCAACACACAAATCTGCCCTGCGCAAACCCTCGCTCTACGCGAAACCTCTCAACAACCTTGAGATTTTTATTTTCCTTTTCGCCAACACATCTTCAGTTTGGATAAACAGCACTGTGAAGGCAACCGGTGGTATCTTCAGTTTGGATAAATAGCACTATCGCCGTAGAATCAGCCGACCAGGGAGCACCTTCAGTTTGGATAAACAGCACTGCGAAGGAGCCGACTGGTTACCTATCCAAGTCTCGGTCGAGAAGGATTTTCGAATCCTTATTGGCAGAGGTCATCTCATCAGCCTTCTCGGCGAAGTGAGGTGTTATAATTTACTAGGGCTCGGCACATTGAACGCCGAGTTGTTGTATGATTGGATACTCACAAGTGGGCTTTAGAGTTTGGTATTCTGACGACCGAACCACATTCACCATCAAGACGTACATCCGCTTTGAGTATTTGTGCCCTTACACTTTAGTGTCAATTCGGCGTGAGTTTACTATGACGAATACCATTACTGTGATCGAATCTGACGACAACGATCTGTGAACTTCGCATATTTAGTAGCCTTGTCTTCAGGCTTTAGAATCCAAGAGCCGAGTCGAGTTCCTTCCTCGGCCGCAATCGCAAGACGCAGAAGTCAGCCGCGCGCTCAACGCAACATCAACAAATTTTACTCCTCGGCCGACGAGTTGGCACGCCCCGCACACAACCGAATGACGTAGTTAGCTCATAGATTACTCGGCCTGCGAGCCACGTAGGCTTGGTAGTTTTTAGGGTCAACATGATTCAAATAAGAGAATCATATGCATTAGTTGTCCGTATAAAGTGGTAGACCTTTGCTCTCACAGAAAAATAACGCTCATGGTTTGACTATAACCTAGTATCAGCTGACATTGAGAATCTGACATAAAAGAGGACAACTTTGAAGATCATATATTGTTTCTTCATCGGCTTTTACAAGTTAGATTATTCTGACAAAGACGACACCAAAACTAGATTTCTTCTCGCTCAAGAAGCCCCAAGAGCATTTAGCACTGAACTAGATTGGTATTTTTCATTGTTGCAACATGAAACAATGCAATGTTCGAGTGTTTATCCATCACGACCTTTACAAACGAGAGAAATTTTTCCAGGTGACTGGAACACTGGCTGACGTCGTTTTCCCAACCAATAGAACCTTAACATGTTTTTATATCATTATTAAAATTTGAAAATTTGCCACGTTTAGCCATTTATTATTGACATTAATGAATTGATCAACAAATTTCCTAATATACCCCTAACATGTAGTTCAAAGAAGTTAGAAAACTCTTGACCACCCTTCCACGCTGATCGCCCATCATACTAGAAACCACCCACCTCCATCGCTATCCTGTGATTCCACCGACGACACTCCATCTCTTATTTGTCTTCCTCTTTTTTTCTCCTCTCATCTCCAAGGAACCGGTGACACCTCAGATTTTCCGTCGACAACCTCCGATTTAAGATCCTCTGGGTTTGTCGGCGTTCCTTGTGACTTCTCCGTAAGAGATGAGGGTCACATATAAGAGGAAGAAATAGTGAGAACAAAGAGAAAGGGAGAAAGAGACGTGAGAGGAAATGAGGGGTGGGGTGAACGGTTCAAGTCTTCGGGAGGGGAGTCGGCTAATGGGGGAGAAGGGTCGTGGTGGCGACTTGGGAATTGGGAAATTGGTTATTTTAATTTTACTTTTATAAAAGTTGATTGTGTTAAATTGATATGCAATAAGAATGCAAGTGTAAGCAAATTATTAGTGAGTATCACTACCTGTCATGCTAAGATGTGTGTTCTAGTCATATGGAAAATTTTCTCTACAAACAAATGCTTTGACGCAAACAGTTTATAAATATGGATTCCCATTGCACCATTCAGTCATTCAGTTCATCCCTAGTATTCTGCAAAGGATTTTGTCAACAATGTCCTTATCGTATTTCTTTTCATAAGATATGGGTAGGATTTCGCATTAACAAAAATTGAAGTTCATGCCAATACAGATATTGAAGTTGGAGTTTATCACCAAATCCGGAACACGTACATTAATTATACATTCTTTAGGCCCAAAAACAGAAAGAATGTACATAACTCATTTATCATTATTCTTTAAGCAACTCCTAAAAACTTCCTCAAAAGTGACCGAAACAAATATCAACACAAAATGACTAGAACAGTCTAACAGAACTGAAAGACCAAGGTTTGCTTTTTTTGTTGATCACAAATATTCCAGCTCCGTAAGTAGAAATGAAGATCTCAACAAGGAGGAAAAATTGCATCCATACGAAGGAGACAACTGGAACGCTAGCAAGTAAAATGATCGGAACCACTATCCACTTTTTGGCTTCCAGCATAAGAAAAAGGGTAGAAGAAAACGCGATCATCATGTTCACGATAGAGGAGAAGAGAGTGAAAAGACCTATAACCATCTTTGTTGGCAATGATTTAAGAAAATCCTCTTCAGCATAACGCGAGTTGAGAATTCCTAAGAATGTCACTACTGAAGTTGTGGAAGAAAAGAGTGCAAAGACATCAGCAACTATAAAGACCATAAAGATCCTTTTATTTAAGAACACGGGATAGCCTGCCTTGATTCCACCAGGAACTGAGAATACTGCGATAAACATGATTGTAACAATAAGAGCACCTACAACCGTACAAGAAGTTGCTGTTGCTTTCATTGACCTTTCACATTCGTTTGCCAATTCCTTGTGGTTCTTAGTAAATAGATCACGGGCGGTCATGCCATCCGTATAGTTTACAACTTCAAGAAACTTGGCAGGTACAATTTTCTCCACGTCCTGCATTTCAGTGAATAGAAGAAACTCAAATAATTTATTTTCTTTAAAGACACTCAAATCTAATCCCAAGTAATTAATATTTTTTGTACAAACCCTTGAATATCCGCTCTTTGACCATGAATATATATGCTCAAATCTAATTTCAAATAACCTAACATTCTGAGTTCTTAAACAGTAATCAAAATTTCATTTTTGTATTTCATTTTTATTTTGGTTGTTTCCTGTTTGAGAGTGCAAATTGCTGTCACAAATAATCAGGTTTTATTTGGTATGTCCTCCAAATAATCAAGTAATTTACCAATTTACCATGTGACTAGAATTTTATACAGTAAAACCTATTTATAGTGGACCTTGTGGATTGCTTTGGTACTAACGTCTCTTTTTTAAACCCACTACGTCTTAGGTTCAAACTCTTATCTATTCAGTCTAGCTTAAAATAGTGATATTGCTTATAAAATTTTAGTTATTTCTTTTAGGTCACATCCTAAGAAGAGAGGTGGTGTTTCCTGAGGCCACGTTTTAGTAGTCACTTAAGTTTGTAATCCTTTTTCATTTTTATAAAGGTATTGGTGGTGGGTTCACATATTGAGTCAGTCATAATTACACATGTAACTCGCTATTTATGATAGTCGAACTTGAAACTTGATTAACAGTATAGTGAAATTTGATTTCTTGATTAGAAACATAAAATATATAGGAAGAAATTCTAACCTTGAACCACTGTAATTCTCTCTGCATTTGCATTGCTGCACATGGAATTTGTTTAAGCTGTGCGGGCGGGGATAACCTCGCTGCTGAATGTAGTAAAGTATTGTTGAACTTATCTACTCTGGATTCAGTACGAACATTCATGATTCGGGTAAATTCATGGAAAAAGTTATAGACTTTTTCTTGGCGGCATTCAATGGAAAACTGAAACATGCTCTTTGCATTTTCGTCATATATCCCTAGAGCTAGGGTATTTGCAGTAAACATCTGACGAAGAAACTCATCATTCCCATGTTCAACAGCTTTGAAGAGTGCGGTGTGTACGGAACTTCCTTGCATTTGTTTCAGGCTTAAACCTTCTGTCATTTTGCATATGCCTTGTAAAACTTCAAGGGATTGGGCATGGATCTGTTTCAATTTGTATATGTGATCGATTCCTAGGTTGACATAGAAAAATAATTAATCATCAAGTTTCAAGAAGAATGACTGAAAGAAGTTCTAACCGATCAGTGGATAAATGTTAGACTAAAAATTGAAAAAAAAAGATGACATACCGAAAAGTTTACGGAGATTTGAGACAAGCCCTCGCAGAAAAGCCATAACTACATTGCGAATACAAAACTGTTGCATTAGATATTCAAAGCATTTGTTAATTATGTATGATCCATAACAAAGTAAAAGAAGCGCCTGAGGATATTTACATACCTGAGGGAATTATGAGACCCGTTTGATCATTAACCGGGTCATTGGCTTGTTTTTGAACATCCATGCGAACATCACGGATCCCAGAAGCATGTGGTATGTTTTTACCTATCAAGGAAATAAACACGACTCTAATCAATGTGTAGAACTTTTTGTTTTGGTCGAGAGTCTGGAAGCACGAACCTTTTCTTTTACTGTATAAATATTTAAAAAAAAATTAGATTTTATTTAAGATGAAGTTTAGAAAAATGTCTTATCCAAGATTAAAAATTGATTTTAGTCCCTAGATTCTATTTAATGCCACCATATGCATTCAATGTCTTTATTTTTTTTATTTTTTATAATTTTATGGTGTCCGGAATTACATTTCATGTAAAATATTGTAAATTTTAATATCATTTGAAATCAAATCAATTAGATTTATTTGTGACATTTTCCATAACCAATTTATGGTAAGTATCTTATATAATAAAGAAAATATTTTGGTAGACTTTTCAATACACTTATGTTTTTGCATATTTTTTTATGGGCCACTAATTCATTACAAAATATTTAGGTACAGACATTTCGGTACACTAGTATAGTATAATATGTTTAGGTATGGACATTTCGGTACACTAGTTTGGTATAATATCTTTAGGTACAAATATTTCAGTACACTAATATAATATGTTTAGGTATGGACTTTTCGGGACACTTATGTTTTTGCATATTTTCTTATATACCACTAATTCATTACAATATATTTAGGAACAGACATTTCCGTACATTAGTTCAATAAAACAAATTATGATACGGACATTTAGGTGCACTAATTAGAGGAAGTTAAACAAAATTAAAAGAATAAAATATGTATAATGATAAATTAAAAATGTGTATAATAATAAATTTAAAATTTAATGTGGAGACATTAAATAAGATATCTATTAAATATTAAAACAAAAATATAACGTGAATTCGAATTAAGTACACATTAAAGTACTAAAATAAATATGTAATCTAAACTAGATTTTTATTAAATTTTAATCTTCTTCAAGGATTAAAGTTTAAAAACCCCATAAATATTTTTGTCTGTGAAAAGAGAAGTTTAGGTGCATACCCAAAATAAATGATTAACATAGCAAACAGTGGACTTACTGGTGCAGATAAACATAAGAGCCGTTCAGGTTTTGGCACGTTGTTTTACTATTTCTTAACTTAAACTAGTGAAAGAATGCATAGTGTGGAAACATAAATTAGTTACGCCCGAATCATAGAGGGTCAAGTGGACCATAAGCTCTATTTAACGGGGACATCTTCGTCATCGTGAGAAACCACCATCTCGACACTAATGGGTTAAACAGGTCAACCTTCTAAGGACCAGCAAAAACCCACAACTATCAGGCCCAGGCTCAAATCTTGTCAAGACATTTTGTTTTTCTTCGAGGGAAATGGTTGTAAAACCCTCGCACCTCACCCCTTAAGGAAGTTAAAGGTTCTATTATAAATTAAATTATCAGTATGGAGAGTAGTTCAGTCCTTTATAAGTACTTACATGATTTCTCCTTTCACTAATGTAAACTTTTTACTTCACATCATTACATGCCCCTTTACCTATGATGAATTTTTAAACCAAACACGTAGCCAACACAAATTGAATGATGTTGAGCATGTGTGGCCCTTGGGATTTACAACCTATAGGCGTCTAAGCCGGCAAGTAAAGGGAGACTCGTTGACTTGCCTAGCCCGCTATGGCATACTAGTAGACAATTGATGGACCTCTTCCACTATAAATAACCAAGTCATACAAGGGAACTTATTGATCACAAACTTATTCAGAATTCTCTTCTGAATGTTAGTTGCTCTCAAAGTCTTCTGACTTGGGCATCGGAGATAGAAATTTCCATTAGACATAAAATGATTTTTCTTATGTTTTATTTTGCCATATTAAGTATAAAAAATATAAATAAAAAATGAGGTTAGAGATAAATCAAATCGCGTGAACTGTGTGCATGTATAACATTTAGAAAATGGTAATGCTAGGGAAATCAAATTTGTAGACTAAATTTTGTAAACTAAATGACATGAAGTTGATGATTGGATTATTACTTAAGAGGTTATGCTAGGGAAACTAAATTTGTAAACTAAATGACATGAAAGTTGATGATTGGATTATTACTTAAGATTGATAAACGTGCTCATTTCTATTGGTGTGACATCATTTAGTTTGCAAATTATGCTTACAAATTTAGTCTCCCTAGCATTACTCTTATTTAAGTGTTAATTAACATGTTTACTTTTTTTGGTGACACATCATTTGGTTTGCAAATTAGTCTACAAATTAGTCTACCTAGGATTCCTCTTTAGGAAATATCGTATTGAAAACTGGCAGGTGCCTAATGGACTAGAGGGACAGAGAAATTAATAAAGTATAAAATTTATCATAGAATAGAGAATAATTACTAACTGACATATAAGTTAATTATTGGATTATTACCCCAAGTGTTAATTAACGGGCTTACTTCTTATTGGTAATTTGGTTTGCAAATTTAGTCTATAAGTTTGGTCTACCTAGCATTACTCTTTAGGAAATATCTTATTGAAAAACTGGCAAGTGCCCACTCGACTAGAGGGACATGGATATTAATAAAGTATAAAATTTATCATAGAATAGAGTGTAATTACTAACTGTTATAGATCCATTGTTGCCAGAACCCGAGATGCGTTCCACTTGAAAAGAGAGATGGCATACAAGCCAATTCTTGCAAAGGTGTTTTCCCAGTAGAGTTTGTAGCAAATGCCAAGTTTGGGCAACGCTGAATTAAATCCAATGCAATATCTACAATAAATAAAAAGAAGAAGAATTACATACATGGCAAAAAGTAAGTAATCAATATATCTGAGGAAAAATGCTACTTAAATACATAAAAATAATACAATCTTAAGTACAGGTGGGTCTAACGTATACTGATGCAGTCCACCTTAATTTGAGAGTGTGTCAGAAAATGTGTGTGTACGAATATTGTATTTGAAACATTTAAGTACCGAGTTCTTTGGAGCTAAAACAGTGGGATATAAGGTCAGCGCTAGTCCGACAGTTGTCTTGGGTCGACGTCAAAGCTTCCAATGGAGTAACTGAATAGAGATAGCGAGCCAATTCCCAATGGCCGCCGTGACAAGCCTTGATCAGTGGGATCATTTTAAGGGGACTGCATGGTATGCAAAGTAATCTCTTGTTCTTTTCGATTATGCATCTAGCCACTTCGGGTGCTATTAGCGTAGCCAGAGCTAAAGCTGTGACACCATTAGCGTCTTCTATTTCCAAGTCTTCCTCTGTCATCCACTCCACTAATTTTTTCGCCATATGTTCGTTTTCCATTGAAACTGCCATGTGAAGAGCTGTCGAGCCAGATAATGAACCTCTTTCTCTGATTGCCTCGCGATGCAGAGTAAGATACTTCTTTGCAGAATCACAGTCACCTTTTACAACAGCATCAATGAAGGGTTGATGGTGGGGGAACTCATTGAAGTCGCCGTTAGTGTTATAATGATCTGTCAAGTTATATTTTATGGATTTTTAACTAAACGTCAATAATTTGAGGATGAATTATATGTAATGTTGAAAATAATAGAGAACTAAATCAAATAATTAATTAAACAAAACAATAAAGGTTCATGCATGCTGCAGTAGAGATCAGATAACACTACTTACGTACCCTCATTCCGCGTCAGACCGGTATTCAATTCTTCATGTGGCATTAAAGGCACAACCTCTGCATCGATCACAGATCACATACGGTGACTTAATTAGAAGAAGTAAACTCGATCTTGATAGTTATATTGGAATGAACATAGAAAGGAGACATGTAGTATGTTCTACACGTACCTGTGTTTTCCAAGGCTTGATCGGCCGGCTTCAACTTGTCAGCCAAAGCATCCCAGGCGACTTTGGCCATGCTAATGCCCCGGATAAAAAAATAAATATCATCCCCGCAACAACTCTGGATTGCATGTAAAACCTTGGCATTATTCTTCCTCCAGACCATGAATTCAGCTTCTCCATCTTCTCGTCTAGGAGGTTCAGAGGTCCCTTCCACAACCTCCCAAAGATCTTCAGCCAACAAGTAGGTTTTAAACCGGAAACTCCAATCTTCATAATTATCGTGACTAAGAACTTTAAGATTAGCAATTACACTAGGAACAACCGCAGCTGTCATGTTCAATCTGCAAATGTAATCGAATATCCAATGTGATATTACGTCGATTATTAAGAAAATAATGAAACAAATCAATATATCTAAACTCACTGCTCGATCGAGTAGTGGCAATCTTCAAAAAATAATTAAGATGCAGTGAGCCTATGAGCTTAGCTTGAGTAAACTCGACCACTCTGTGCACTTAGTGTGAGTAAACTTCTGATGTATATATAGGTAGCAAATGAGCAACGAAAGACTTGGTAAAAGAGACAGAACAATATGCCACCTAATACTCCAGTAAATTCCCACTCGGTGTTAACTGCGCGTATTCAATAATGGGAGAGTTCTGTCTCTACTTTCAGCCATACAACACTGCTTTTCTTCAATAATTAGTACAATTAACACTCTTAGGTTTTGTTGATAAAAAAAATAAAAAACATAAAATAAATAAATAAATAAAACACTAAGAAAAAATAAAAAACATAAAATAAAAAAATAAATAAAACACTCTTAGGTTTTGTTTGGTATTTTTTTTAAACCAAAAAATTGCTTTAAAGTTAAGACATAAACTGATAAAAGCATACGGAAAAATAAAATAGCAAACTTATTTTAAAATGATAGCCTCCAAACAACAACTATGCTTCTTTCATAAAAAGTAGAGCTTAAATCCTTTAATAAATATTTTCAAATCATGTATACACCCTAATGTTTTTTAAAATGACGTTGTTGATCCTTTTGCATACACATTTTCTCCCTTAGAAAACAAAGTGAGCACCACCACCACCACCACAACATTGTTGTCTCTACACCACATCAATGCTACCTCTACACCCCCAACCACCATAACCCACATTGGCACCACACGATACCCTCACTATTGTCGCTACCATCAACATCACCGTTATGCTCTGCAACGACCTATGACTGTAAATTTGTAGCCACCATGCCTTACTATTGGCACCACCACCATACCTCCATTATTTTTGCTGCTATGACCACCACTCCTACCGTCAATGCTATCATCGAACCCCTAATACCATGTCCATTTATGTCATTATACATACTAGAACACTTTCAACTTAATATTTATCAAAATGTAATGCTAGAGAGACCATCTATTTTATTTTTTTTGAACAAACGATAATATTTACACTAACGGGGTGGGGAAGTGGGCTAAGCCTCACAATGGACTAGCCATAATAACGTGGTTCAAATTCGTCTTTGGCGAGAATCGAACATATGACCTCTCTTTTACAAGTGAAGAGGAATATCACTAAACCGTAGTACTAAGTAGCGAAACCATTTTTTTTTTTTTTAACAAACGATATTATCTACATTAAGGGAATGGGGGAAAGTGGCGAGATCATCTATTTAAACCATATGACGTGGTTATTAATGATTAGATTATACTTAAGTACTGATTAATATGCTTATTTTTTATTTGTGACACATCACATGATTTGCAAATTTTGTTTAAAAAATTGATCTACCTAGTATTTTTCATAAAAATTCTTTTACACTGCTTTTGATACTCATAACACTTATTAAAATATAAAAATTCACCAAACAAGAAGAATCATAAATATAAAGTGAAGTTGGAATTTTTTTTTGTAAGAATGTAAGTGCATGATAAGGTGCATGATCGGGAGTGTGACTACAGAGAGACTTTTCCAACTCCAAACCTAATAATTATACCCGAACTTGTTCATATTTTTTGGTAAAAGTTTTGACATGTACGAGAAACACTTCCCATATTCCACGGTTCCACCTTCTTGTCAAAACGCAGTACGCAACACCTCCACAGTCCATATCAGACACGATTTTTTTCACTGTAATTTCCCACAACAGACACGATTCCTTGGATCGACCAAAAACTTTTGGACAGACTCTCTAGTCACCACTACTAGAAGTCTCCACAACAGTAATCAGATATAATTCTTTAATTTCTTTTTGGCCATAGTCAAGATCTTTGCTCCCCACAACCACAGACAATGTGGTTGATTGATTACGTGTCCGTTTAGATATCATAGAATAATACGGGACCGCCATTGCATGATTATTGTGCATTCACAAGAAATAAAGGCCGATCCTTTTCTTATTGGTCAAGAATGTCGTATTTTTTTGTTTTCTATCTTTTCCCAGCACAAAATGGTGGCCATTGCAATATCCGCGTGTCACAATTCATATCATATTCTCTAAGGAATGAGTGGTGTGAGGAGTGCATCAATCATGATTCACAAGTCGTACACCTTTTCAGAAATGCATTGTCCAGTGATTGATAATATTCCTTCAGGTAATTATAGTATTATACTAAAATACCCCAATTATAGGTCCAATTATAATCTCATACTTTATGTTTTAAAAATTACAATATCATACCTTATTTTACGAATTTGTTGCAATGTTAGACCTCCGCAATATCATACATCATCTTACAAATTTGTTACAATGTTAGACCTCCCTTAATTTGTTTGTTAATTTCTTTGTTAAATGCTGACATGGTTTGAGGCGTGACTCACTCCTTAACCCAATTGAATAAAAATATTTAAATATTAAAGATTAATTTTTAAAAATATTTTTTATAAAAAAAATTAGGACCCATCCCTACAAACCTATTACCCTCACCCTTCTTCCCAATTCATCCGTCTCCCCACAACCCTCACTCCTTCACCTTCACAACCTACTCCCCCACCGCCGCCCACGTCCAAGACGAGGCTCATTGCCACCACCCCACCCACCTATTTTTCATTTAAGGAATCCACGTGGGGGCCTGGATTGGCACGATCCACTTCCTGGGCGAGCTTCTCAGGTGAGTTTACGGCGAACTCCGACAACAAGCACCGTTGCCACTAGGGGTGAAATTTTTTGTCAAATTACCATACAAATCGTACCATACTAAAGTTGTACTAAAAAATTTGTACCATTGGTAATGGTACGGTACCATACATTTTCGGTACAGTAATGATTTTCAAGACCATTACCAGTAGTACACTGTACCGTACCACTGCTATTAATATTATATAATTTATTTATTCATTTATATATATAATTAGGTATTATTATCATTATATATGCACTTTATATTTTTTTCCTAGTCATTTATCCAATCATCTCATCCTCTAACTTCCACTTTCCCAATAAAAAAAACCTAAACCTTCTTTCGCTGCGACTCTTTATCTTTTCACTCATCTAGTCATCAGCTTCATCTATGTTGCTCTCGTTCCGGCAACTCTCTCTTTGCAGTCCATCTCATCTTCTCCTTCATCAAATTGGGATGTCTTTCTCCCTGACTTCGTCTATCAAGTTAATTTTTGTGCAATTTTAAAGAATGTAGAGATGAAATTTAGGAATCTTTTAACTATTTTTTTAGGGATGTTGGGTTCTTTAAGTAATTCTTCCATCTATTTACTTCTTGTTTCTTAAATGAATTTCTATAAAATTATTATAATTAAATAAAAAAGTTTTAAAAACCCAAAGAGAGTGGTCAAAACACGTTTGGATCTTGAATTTGGTTGAAAAAAAAAATCAAATTTTGGCCCAAAAGAATGACTCAAAACAAAGTGGTAATTACCATTACCATACCATGTCAATCAAACTATTTGGCATGCTGAAATTCGCTACCGAAAGTTTGACAGAGTAATGGTAATAGATTTTTGGGACTTTTAGATCTAGCTCCAAAAATATAGATATATATTTTTTAAATATTAAAAATCAATTGAAACGTTCTAATATTATGCATTTCTCAACTCCAAAAAATCTAATTAATATCTTATAACAAAAAAAAAAACTAATATACTAACATAAATTATCTACAAAACATTCTACCTTAACTCAAGTAACAAATATATGAATGTATATTATACTTGTAAGTGAGATATGAAACCTAATTAAAAGGTAGGAAAAAACATAATATACTTACAAGTAAGACACATTAATCTGTGACACGTTGATTATAAAAAAAAATCTATCATATAGATACATAAAAATAATTAACTTGTGATATGGGTTGATTATAAAAATAAAAAATAAAATCTATAAATGGGATTTCAAGCGGGAGGAAAAACAAAAAATAACAAAAAATAAAAAATAAAAAGAAATAATCAAACAGATAATTAGAAAGAAATTTGATTTTTATAATAAATCTTATCATTGAATAGATATTTATTAATAATTAAATAATTAAATTTAAGAAATTGGACTTATTTTAATAAATTGAACTATTCCTACTATTAGCTAAAAAAATTGGACTTATATCAAGTTTCTTTAGATTTTTTCATATCAAAAGTTTGATATGGTAATTGGTACATGAATTTTGATACGGCAATCGTACCAATAACACCCCACCACCGCCGCTCTACTGCTGTCGGTGCCACAAATAGGACCCACCCAGAATTCACGTTGTTTGGTCGCCGTTCATAGTGGATAGAACTGTGGATCTCAGGACCAAGCTCATCAGGTAGTTGCCATCGGCGGCGTCAACAATCGAATCGAGAGGATTACGAATCGCGGTTTGGCACAGTAGATGGGCAACGGTGAGGAATGAACTGCTTCTATCCACGACGACGTCGTTTTCACCACATGGGGATCGGGGGTTTGATTGCCTCAGTCTCCTCCCTGTTAGCTAGCCACGGTCTCTCCGTCTACATCGGAAAAATAAAGGTGTCTCTTCCCTGCAGCCAAAACTGGGCAGCAGCTCAACCACAAGAAAAAAGGGCGACTGGGCAAAGCAGCAGCTGCGCTGCGGGAGGAAGAAGGAACAAACATAACCCTGGGCCAACTACGTCGTTTGGCCCCATCCTCTTCAACTTTTTTGTAATTTCATGATATTTTTTATTAATTCAAATAATAACAATTTTTTATTAATTTTTTGTCCAGGTGGCTCAAACATGAAATTCGTATCAGCAAAGTGTGGGGTCCGCGTTTGTCATATCAGCATTTAACAGAAAAATTGACATAAAAGTTGATGGAAGTATTACATTGCAATGAATTCTTAAGTTGATGGATGACATTGCAATGTTTAAAAGATAAGGTATGAGATTGTTATGCGACACAAAATTAAGGTAATAAAATGTAATTTACCCTATTATTTTAAACTGGGTATTGGGAAGTCTCTTGAAAACTTTATGCTAGTTCTCATCCATATTAAGTTAAACTTTGCATATTGAAGGACAGAAATATCAAGATATTTATGGATAAGTATCCTTTCATCCATCATTAGTGGCCAAGCAGCTCCAATATCGCATCCTAGTAGGATTTCGAAACCAAATCATATACAGCTCGTGAAATGAAAGCCAAAAAGAAGCCTTTAGGGCAGTTTCACTTTGACGGATTTGAGTTTGGGAATGGGGTTGGGCAGTGGCAGAGCTATAATTTCTTGTAAGAAGGGGCCTCACACAAGTATAGAAGAAGAAAAAATGAATAGTGATTATAAAATTACAAATGCAAAACATCATAATTATAATATATATCCAAATAATTAAATAGTTAAAAATAACATATCCATAGATAATATGAACTTCATATTTTGAGACCGATGTGCATGATGTCATATATACTATTGAAAGAATTATTAAACTCAGTAGAGAGAATTACTAAAAATTTGCAAACCCTAAAACTCAGAGTAAGAGGTAGGATAGAATAGAAACAAATGTTTTATAGAGGATAATAGAGTTTTACAAACCTTATTGTTCTTTATTCAATAAATTTGGGATTTGGAATGGTTAAATATATGAAATTTAAGAAGAATAGGGGAATAGCTCTGCTAGTGCATAAGTGAAAGATAATTTTTGTTAATTAAAAGTGAATGATGAGTTTAATTTGAATGTTATTGATTTGTGATAAATGACGATTCAAAATATTATACTTAATTTTGGGATGGAATTTGTTGGAATAAAAATAGATAATGATTGGATTTGTTTCACGTGTTGAGAAGGGTTGCAAAGCAAGATGCAATACTAATCTTCTTTTTACAAGTGAGGGTAGGCCTTTAACCTCTCAAAAACACTCTTCATGCACCCATTTTGAACAGTAAGCAGTTAATATTTACAATAGTTATTGTTTTTCATGTATGATTCAATAATTTAATATTTATTCAACTAGAATAAGTTGATATGATTGTGTCACCTGTCCATATTTTTTTTAGGAAAACTAACAAAGAGTCTAAAAAAACTTCTCTTTTAATGAAAAATCATTTTTAAAAGTATAGTGAATAGTGTCAGGTAATGGAGAAAATGTGGTTTTTCGTTAAAATTGAACAATACCGAAGTGTTTTATTAAAACTCCTCATTTTTTTTGCTCAATAATATTATGGCATTTGTGGTGAATAATGGTTTTGGTGTCTATTTCAAGATTATGACATTTTTCTAGAAATGAAACAACAAGACGAATCAAACTCATCATATCGTCACTACTGAAGATGAATTTTGGCATTTTAACTTTCGTTTAGAGGGTTAAAAACAGTTTTTTCTTTTTTAATTTTATATTATTTTATGCATATTTTTGGTTCTTTTATAACTCACATCATTGATTTCTAATAACATTTTCGGTGGCTATGCTGACACTATGTGTCCATATCGATTAAAATCTTGCTGAGATTTTGGAAAAGATTTGGAATGTAGAAAATAAAGATATATAAACTTGTAATGGAGTTTTGGTGTGAGGAATGAAGAATATGATTTAATATTTACAAAAAGAAATAGGTTTTTAAAAGTGACTTTTTCCGAATTTTTAATGGTTTTTTATCAAAAAAAATCTTGACCGTTAGATTGAAACGTGAAGATCCGTATTTTAAAAAATTATATATATTTATTACATTGATATTTGAAATAATTTTATCAAAATTATATGCATCACTTTGATCATATAGGTTTAAAACCTCCAAAAATCCCACCTTGCGTGATATTTTTCTTGTAGTCATCAAATTGGATTGGTTATCCAACAGTACAACCCATCTACAAACGAGCAAGATGGCACTCGCGCTCAACTGTCGAACTCTAATTCATTTAGTCATGTGTCACTCCATGAGTGTACCACTTATATTACTTGGCCCACTATCTTTCGGCTGGACAGATGTATATGCAAGTTAATATTCGTCCTTATATTGTATTTCAACTTAGTTCCTAACTCTAGTGGCCGACCTTTATGCAAGTGTAACTAACTCAAAAATAGAAATCCACCACAAAAAAAATAAATAAGAAAACTCATAAATGTAAATATAAATATTTTAGTTGGATTTATTTGTAGGATGCAAGAACATAGAGTGGCATCTTTTTACAAGCTTCTTAAAAAGTACAAATCCAAAATTAATAAAGATCACATAGGAACTTAAACCGCGTTTTCTGTTCACACCGAACATTATTCGTCCATACGCAAAAATAAATATGTCGATAACAATTGGAACACTAGCAAGCAAAATACTTGTAATAACAATTTATGGTATATATAGCACAAGAAAAGACAAGCATCATGGAGGGCAATATATAAAAAGAGGGTGGAAAGGCTTATTATCATTTTTGTAGGCAAAGATCTGCAGAATTATCTCCATAAATAACGTGACGTGAGAATCTTCAGAAATATACATTACTAAAGTGGTAGAAGAAAAAAGTGAGAATATTGCATCTGAAACTATAAATGTAGTGAGTACCATTTTAGTTAAGAATGTAGAAAGACTTGTCTTTTCATCATTTCCATCAAGAACTATAAATGTTGCAGCAAACATTATGGTGACAATAAGAGCACCTACAACCGTAGAAGAATTGTTGTTTTCTTCATTGAATTTTATGCCCCTTTCCCCATTATTTTATGATTTTGCCCCATTATTTTATGATTCTTCATAAATACTTCTTATGGTGTCATATTATTTTTGTTTACATATTTACAATCCTTAGGACCAAGAAAGCTCTCCACCTCCTACATTTTTGGCATCAAAATATTTTTAGAGATGTGACTGTGATATCCGTATCTCCTCATGTAATAAATCCTTGAGAATTTGCCGTCTGAAACACCACATAACCCAAATCATTTGTTAAGTTGCACATAGGATGATAGTCATAGACTCATAGTATGTGCAAGTAATGAATTCCCTTTTAATTTCAAACTTTTCCTTGTGCAAAAAGTTTTTTATTTATTTTTAAGGAAATAATTATTGCATTTTTGTTAGTTTTAAGAATAAATCAAATGACAAAAATAAGTGAATGAGTAGGATTAAATGAGAGTGAACTATAGCCACCAAAATATATACAAACAATATAAAAGGAAAATAATATATATATGAGTATTGAGGGACATATTTTTTTACTCTTTATTAGGGTTCACTTTCTATTGTGTTTTAACATTCAATCGCCTATCTTTTGGTTTTCCAACAAAATCATCTATACTACAACGGACAATCTAAAACCATATGATGTTGGATTAAATGGTAATTATTTTAGTGTTTTTTTTTTTGTAGAATCATATTTGTTAGTTTTTCACACTAAAAATGATGCATTAATGATTTTAGATATGTTTAACTTTTGCAAAGATAATCCATGAATGATAAATTAAAATATAGACGAGTTAGATCCTTAAAAAAAGTTACAAAATATGAACCACCAAAAAAAAAATCAAATGTATGTCAAGAAAATGTGTCCTCCAATTCTAGCCCCATAAATTTAGATAAATAGGTAGTCACCTTGAACCATTATACTTCTCTTTGCATATGCAAAAAGCTGCACCTCGTCGAAAGTGATCAACCTTTTTTTTTTTTTTTTTTTTGAAACTGTGATCAATCTTTGGCAATGAGTAATATACTCCACAAAAGTAATATACTCTACATGCTCTTGTTCTGCATAACCCATATGTTCATTGGCTTTACACAAGAGATGTAGAAATTGCTGGACCCGCCCTGCATCAATTTCATCTAATATATACGATTAATTTCTAGGTTCACTAAAACAAATTATTACAGTTATTATAAAATAATATTGACTACTAATAAAACAAGAATTATAAAATTCAATTAATGATATTGTTTGGGCCCAAAATATTGATCTGGGCCGAATTTGGAGGCTTCTAGAATTCTCGTCAGATTTTGGGTCATGGGCTGCCAGGTCAGGTCGGCCGAGTGCTATCAGGAAGTGGAGTCTTTCAGATAAGGATAAGGGAGTTGAGTCCTGGTACAACCAGGATGCTCGACCAGATGAGGATGCGGAGTCCTGGAGGTGAATGTGGCTTGGCAAGAGGGCTTGATTTGGAGTCCTAGGTTGTTTAGGATTGGCCGAGTTCTGATTGGATTAACTTTAAGGAGTCTTATTCCGAGAAGGATTCTAACTCGGCTATGAAGAGGTTTGCCCCTATAAATACAAGACTCAGTACATGATTCAAGTCGGTCCAATTCAACACACAAATCTGCCCTGCGTAAACCCTCGCTCTACGCGAAACCTCTCAACAACCTTGAGATTTTTATTTTCCTTTTCTCCAACACATCTTCAATTTGGATAAACAGCACTGTGAAGGCAACCGGTGAACATCTTCAGTTTGGATAAACAACACTGTAGCCGTAGAACCATTCGACCGCGGAGCACCTTTAGTTTGGATAAATAGCACTGCGTCGAGGCCGACTGGTTACCTATCCAAGTCTCGGTCGAGAAGGATTTTGGAATCCTTATTGGCAGAGGTCATCTCATTAGCCTTCTCGGCGAAGTGAGGTGTTACCAGGTTACTACATTCGGCACAATGACAGCCAAATCTGATATTGAACTTTGCAGAACTAGCAGCCTTGTATTTAGGCTCTAGGACCCGAAGGCCAAGAATTGTTCCTTCCTTGGCCGCAGTCGCAAGATCAAGAAGTCAGCCGCGCGCCCAACACAACATCAACAAATTTTACTCACCGGCCGAGCTCGGCCGTCGAGTTAGCATGCCACGCACACAACCGAAGGACGTAGTTAGCTCATAGATTACTCGGCCTGCGCGCCACGTAAGCTTGGTAGTTTTTAGGGTCAACATTTTGGCACGCCTAGTGGGACCCAGTGCTAAAACTACGAAGTTCATGCCAATCGAGACACGATTGGTCAAGAAGAAAACAGTTATGGGAAAATCAACTGTTTCTTTAATCTACTCATGTTGTGGGATTTCAAAATTGAAAATCACTTGCTGTCCATCTTTTGAACAAATTAGCTTTGTAAAGTAACAAAACAAGAATATTTCTAGAGGAAATACAAGTGTTTGTTTTGCTGAGGTTTTTTTTGAGAGAAATGTTATAGTACACTTTCAAACCTAAGTTCTAAATCTATTACTTTCAATTTAAACACTTCTAGAAAGTTAGGGATACATTTATTAGTTCAAATTTAAATACTGATGTAAAGTTAGACATCTACTGATTATACTAGATTTAACTTTGGTAGTTTTTCAAACATAATCATCCATATAATTTCTAATCCCGCAACAACGCGCAGGCAATATTTATAGTTTATATATACTAAAACCCAAACCAATGGGTACTATTCATTAACAGTGCCCACCCGGTTTTACTCCTCATTCTCTTTATGGCCATTTTGCTCTTGGTCATGTGTGATGCGCGTGCGTGTTGCGTTTTCTCTCTGTCGTTCCGTTCACTGCCATCAAACCCTCGCTGCCTTTTTCTCTCGCTCTCAAGCGTTCAGTGTCTCTCGCTGTCAAACGTTGCCGATTCGTTGAAACCCATATTCCTCAACGTTTCCTCAAAATCCAAGGTACGGACTTCACCCAGCCGTAAGTTTTTGGGATTTTTTTTATTGTAGTTTTGAATTCGTAATTTTTTGCTCGGTAGCTGAGAAAATGTGATCCCGTGTTTTAGTTTTGGTGTTTTTGTGATTTTGGGTTCGTAGGTTTTTCAGATTTTGGATGTTTGTTTGGAGGCTCCAAAACCTCTGTTCTCAAGATAAGTAATTTAAAATTATGGGGTTATTCAATTGAAAGTTTCAATTGATAGTTTAGTTTAGTTTTTTTTATAATAGGAGTTGAGTTTGGTATTTTGTTTGTGTTTGATTATATTGAAATCGGAGTTTCAGAGGACTTCTGTTTGGGTTTGATATTTTCCCACAGATTGTGATTGAGTTGTGATATTTTCTTCTGCAGTTTGCTGTAAGTTGTGGTCAATTAGTTATCGAATTTCTTAATTTTCTTTTTCGTCATTGCGATTGGTTTTACAGTGATTGATATTTGTGCTTTCTGATTTATGTATTTTTTTTTTCGCAAAACATGATGATTCATACTTGGATAGCTATATCAGCACAATTGGAGTTGACTTTGTAAGCATTTCGTCAATTTTACACTACTAATTCCTTTAATTCAACTCTCGCCAATCTCTGTTATTTATTGTGTTGTTTAGAAAATTCGCAAGTCATGGACACGGTGAAGTATAGATAAATTCAATTACAGCTTTCTTTTACATTTCTAGATGGAATGCCATTGACAGTAATCATTCTCACATTCATATGAATAAATAATGTTTCATATGTTATGCTTGGTAGACAAGTTTCCAACACTGAGTCCAAAGTATAAGAAATGATGAGCTGTCAAGGTTCTTATTTCTTCACTTATCTGACTTCTTGCATTTGGCTTAACACCTAAACCTGTATTATCTCATCTACGTATAGATTACATTTTGTTTGTGCTTAATGGAATGTTGAATAATGCTCAAGTGCATGGTAAGTTCTTATGAATTTACTCTTTAACAGTCAGGTCATTTGCAACCAAGTATTCGTATTCAACTTATGCTTGGTTTACTCTTCTTCTGCAGCCTATTTTTTTTAACACCTTCAGTCATCAGTGGGTGGGCTAAGGAATTCCCACATGTAGCATTGTTGTTTTTAATACTTACGATATTATTTCTTATTTTGCCTCAACATTAGTTCACTTAAGATTTGTTTATTATCTCTGCAGTACGAAGACGACCTTAATAATGCAATGAGAGAGTACAATATCAACTGTACGGTAAATGATACTCTTTTTCTGTTTTTTTGACATCTAATATACTTTGTGTAATTTTTACCATTTGTTTAACCTTTGTTTTTAAAATATAATTCATAAATTTTGGTAATCGGCATACTTAAACTTAAATGTGATACATCGGTTTAGTATTTTTTCATACAATGATAATACTTAAGTATATTTTACATCATATATGTTTTGAAGAACATGAAACTATGAAGAAAAAACCCTAATTAATCTGATTATGGGGGTTTTGTTTTATATAAAAATATTGCAGCAGAAGCCACACTTTGAAGAGCTCACGCTGCACAGAAAGATGATGAAATGCCACCCGTTGAGTTCACTATTGCTCCACTGGAGATAGAGCTGAAGCTTGCTGCAAGAGGTATACTTTTGTTCTGCAATATGATCCCTTTAATTTTGTTTTAAGACACTTAGGGTTGAAAAAACTTTATGTAGTCTTTTTGTATCAGTTTTGAGTGTCTATTTTAGCTTCCATAATTGGTCTGTACATGTGAGGCATAGGGTATTCAATATGTATTTGATTTCTATATTGTCAACTCATCTATGGACTCATTTATTTACATGAATTAATATATATATATATATATATATATATATATATATATAATGAGTTAAATCGTTGTCTGCCTTCTGGATGTATTGTCTTTTTAGCTAACCAAGTTGCAGGGTGACAACAGAACACTTGATCGGCCTACTAAATCCAAGGAGGCTGCTCTGCTTGAGGCTGAGAGAACTGATCAAATTGCTTGGGCAAAAGCATCATTGGTTGACGATTTGCAGGTAAACCTTCCTTTTCCATATGAAGTTTGCATTTTCATTATTTCTGGAATTTGAGTTTTTATTCTTTCTCAATTCTATCACATAGATTACGATTTCACATTTGTATTATTAATGATAATTATATGATAGAAGAATTGGGATTGGAAGAAGAAATCGAGTTGTTGATTTATATAGGATTAGAAAATATAAGCGAGTGAGTGACTGAGTGAGGTCATTGTCATCAAGGACTTAAGAACATGGAAAAAACGAAAGTGATGGAACTGGAAAGAAGAATACCAAATGAAGCTCTGATTTGTTGAGATATTTATTTTTGCTTGGAAAAAATTTGAGATATTGTGGATTATTACTAACATATTATACTCCTCTAAAAGACGGTGGATGGGTGCTGTTCATTAACAGTGCCCATCCGGTTTTGTCCCTCATTCTCTTCATGGTTTTTCACTTTTAGTGGGGTTGTATGGTGAATTGGCCATTTTGCCCCTCTCTCATTTTTCTTCCCGTGCGTGCATGTTGTGTTTTATAGGGTTCCCCCATCTTTTACTTTTCACTTTCCTCTTTTCTTCTCTTTCCGTTTCTCTCTGTTTTTCTCATCTGTTTTTTGGTTTCGATTCCGATCGAATTCTCTACAAGGTGTTTGCCCTTTTTTCCCCTGTTTTCCACGAAGGAATCGCTCGCGTCCAGGTATGTTGATTTATACGTTTGTTTATTTTCTGTTTGGTTAGGAAGAAAATTTTATAATTGATTGTTGTCAAGTTCGGCTCTTCAGCTTTTTGCCCAGCATTTTCTTTGTTTTTTCGTGCTCGACGTCTGATTGTTATCTCTAATTTTGTATTTTGGTTGCAGGAAACCTTTTTCTTCCAGTTTTAGGGTTTTATTCTCTGAGCTTGCGTGCCTTTTTTGGCTAAGGTATATAATTCATCTCTTGGGTGTTAATTTTGTTTTTGTTTGGGTTCTGTGATTGTCTGTGCATCCATCTTTCCCTCAAACTTAAAAAAAAAGAGGGATGGTCATCCTTAATTTTTGGGTTTTGCTCTGCATGTTTCGGTTTTTTGGTGTGGGTGAGGATTTTTTATTTTTTATTTTTTTTGGGTTTTAGTTAAACGGTTAAACATATCTCAGAAACACATGTGGATGATCATATGATTAATTTTTGGAGAGAAACAGAGAGAGAGAGAGAGTTAAAAAAATGTAGTCTAGGTGAGTTCACATAAATTTCCTTTCACAGTTTAATTGCGGCGCAGATTAACTTAACCATTATCTCTTAAGAGCTAGAAAGGTTATCCAGAGGATTACATGTTTAACCAATAATCTCTGAAGAGCTAGAAAGGTTATCCAGAGGATTACATGTTATAGGTTAAAAATTGAGGAGACAATATGACTAATAGATCATGACAAAAACTCTGTATCATATTGGGGAGACAATATGACTGATTTGGATTTTTTTTTCATTGGTGAAAAAAGATGGTTAGCAGTAAATTGATTGTATTTTTATTTTTATTGAATTCAGGTAGCTATGTTCAGTTTTTCAGTTTGATTTGAAGGAATTTCTTGTGTAGAAGAGCTAGGGTTTCTTGGTGAGCTCTTCGGGTTGTGCATCTAGGTAATTTTCTTTTGTTAAAATTTGGGGCTTTTGTTATTGTCGGGTATCGTGATTTTGGGGATTTTGTTTGTAGGTTCGGATTCCCCATCATGGTGTATAATTTTGTTTTGTTTTTGGCTTTAGGAAATCGTGGTTTTTTGGATTTGGGGATTTTTTTTGCAGCCTTCAGGGCCCTGTGTATTTGAGGTGAGTGATTTCAAGATTTTAGAGTTCTGATTTAGAGTTTTGTTTTGTTTTTGGTTATATTGGACTTGAATTTGCTTTTTTGTTGTTGATGATATTGAAATCAGAGCTTGGGTTTAGATTTTTATTTGGTTTTGATTATAATTTTCTGCACTTATTACATTTGATAAGTTTAGAATCGGTTATCAGTTTGGTTTGACAAGTGAGGGAGGTAGAGGGAGAGAAAAATTGTGGTTTGTCATTTTAAGTTAGTGGTCTGCTGTTTTGGACTCATTAGTTCAACCTCCGCTGGATAACCAAAACCAGGAATATAACATAAGAATAGAAATCAAAATCTTAAGTATATGCTATTGGAATAAAATGATATCACACATTCTTTTCTTATAAAATAAATGACGAACAGAACCAAGGTATCTCAAAAGCATTGGAGGGCTAAACATTTCTAAGGAACACATATGGATGATCATGGTTAATTTTTGGGTTTAATTGAGTTGTTTCGGTTTTTACCGTGCGTCAAGTTTTATTTGATTTTATTAGAAGGCCAGACATTATTGAGGGATGAATATGACTAGAATAGTAGTTGATACAATGTCTTTGGCAATATGATAGAGGGCGTTCTAGCTTTATTTGATAGCTTGGGGACTATAGCTTTGTATATTGCTGAAAAAGCCAAAGAAGGGGATGGCTTCATAAATTTGTATAGGCGAAAAAGGAGAGGATTGTTTTTTAGAGGGTTTTTTTCTATGTTTAGATCTTAGATATAACTAGTTTTCATTTGGAGGAAATAGTGATTTTTGAGGGTTTTGTCTGCAGCCCTTAAAGTTTAATAGTGGTTGCTTTCAATTCAATCACGAATTGCTGAGAGGTTGAATTTAGCATTGAATGCAGAAGAGAGCACCGAGCATAGAGCTACAAACTGCACCGAGTGTTGAAGTCGGGAAAAAGCTAAGGTTAATGTTAATAAATTTATTGATTTTTTGTGCATGGGTTAATCTATTTGTTATATGTCATGGTTAAATTTTGGTTTGTTCCGTTTTTCTTTTTATCAATCCTCTCCCTTTCTAATTTAAATTGAATTATTCTGGCATCCATGGATTTCAGCATCGTATTTCTTAGACGTTAATTTTTTTTTTTTTTTTTGTATTCTTATCAGTAGCGGCTAAGTAGTTTTATAGTTTAATGTCTAAAATATTATCCTCAGATATAAATCTTTACTGCTTTGTATTCCATCTAATTTTGATAACATTTATAATTTTATATAAATTTGCTCGATTAATATTGCAGTTTAATAGTCTTGCTTATTCTGTATGACAAGTTATTTTAGTAACGTTTACACTGTTATCTGTCATGATTAGACTTTCAGTTTGTTTCTTTTTTGTTTTGTAAATTCTGTCTGTTTTGCCCTTAAATTGGATTATGCTAATCTGCATAAAATTGAGAGTGATGTTGATAAAAGCTTTGTTTTTATTCTCCTGTTATTGAAAGTACCCTGGAAATATTTTAAGTTTTATCTTTATTTGAAAATGAATTATTTTTGTGTTTGCAATCATCTGCAGGTTAATTTCAATTTGAAAAAAAATCTCTGCCGCATCTCGGTTCCTACAATGATTTTAGCTGCTGAAGTACCTCTCAGCTGTCAAGGTTACAAGCAATTGAGTGTGTTTGTAAGTGCTTTTTGCTTTCGTAAGATTGTGTTAAAGATTATATAACGCTATCACTAAATATATTTTATTGCATAAGACACCAATTTCCATCTTTGTTGTACTAAACTGCTAAAAACTTATCTTTTTGGAGATGTTATTCAAATTCTCAACCCAGATATGTATCCAATTTCACTCTTTATTTTTCAATGCGTTTGTTAGTATAAATTAATATAACGTTAGTCAAAACTGAACAACTTACAAATTATGCTCAATTTATTTTTAATAATTTTTTAATTGTTATTACCTACGAACTTTCTTATCCCGCAGCAACGCGCGGACACCACTTCCTAGTACCTACTAAATATATAAATACACACACGGGTAGATGTACATTGGGAGTCCGGAAACAATATATGTGAAGGTTTTTTGAGGACTCTCTGGATGTTTGGTACGGGTGTTTTTTGTGCCTACCAAGTGGTTGATAGAATGTCAACTAGGCATTTCCCGACAGGTTATGTCGAAAGTACTCAACAAATTATCTCGATATTACTCATCAGATTGCTTCGACATATGTCGGTATTTGTTGATATGTGTCCAACATGGTTTGGCTGACATAACAAGCCTACAAAGTATTTCACGAAATGCCTGAGTGAATAAACTAAAAAAAAAAATTGTACACTTCAGCTCTATTTCTATTTAAAAACTTGTACTTTAACACTAAAACTGACACACCTCGACCTGGAAAGTTCACTTGGACTCCGAATTGAGTTGTGCTGGCCGACATCTGGAGGGTGACGAAACCATAAAGTGTAGTGTAGTGGAAGAAGAATGTTAATAAATTTAAACCTAAAAGTGCCTAATCAAAAGAGTGCGCGGGTGAGTGAGATTGAACTCTTTTCACACGTGATGTCAGAGCATAAGACAGTATAGTAAATAGGATGAAGGTTATACCAATGAAGGTAACCATCTTCTGAGATTTGCCAGAATCCTCGTATACACGTAAACACAGCTACTAAACCTGGAGAGGCGAAAAACAAAGTTGAGTGAGTCAGCAAAATAACGCTTGTAAGAAAACCTTTATTTTTGAACATACTAATCCCTTGTCGTAAAACAAGTATAGTTTCCTTAAAACAGACTACGTAAGTATGTAAACAATAATACAATGGCAATATAACCAGAAATATGCCAAGTCATGATATATCAAATGCCATAGTAATATAATCATGTGGTATTCAATTATAAACAGTTTGCTCATCATCTACGATAGCACACGAGTCGAAGTTGCCTAAAGCAACCTGTACGAAAAGATTGGGTGTAATAATGCGCTCTAGTACTACAATCACGTGAAGACTGGTGTCAAGGCACGGTCATACGAGTCGGAATTGCCTAATGCAATCTGTACGACAGGACTGACACCTAAACTTGGATCCAAGGTGAGCGAATGGTATAGATGTGAACACACAAGTGAAAGACTAGCCCTGGCCCTAGGCGGAGTACTAACACCGGGGTGCAGCAAGATGAGCATATACACATATGTATGAATGTCATGACAATAATATCCCAATCATATAGCAGCATTTATCACATTTTATTTCACAATATCAAATACTTGGAAATATAGGCGTAAAATGAAGAAATACGCATTTATGGAAACCATAAATATGTATAGGTATAAAATAAACTGCCCATTCACAGATATGCAGTCGAAACGAAGCCTCCTAGCCTGGCTTAACCCCGTACGTCCTCAGGATATGTTCCCCTATATGTGAAATTACTAATTAACTTAGTTTAATAACACATAAACGGAAACTTAAATAAAACCTCTGTAGATTGCTCAAACATAGGTTTTGAATATACGAAATCGATCAACTCGACGTCATGGGCTTACACAAATTTTCAGAATAATTTTTGGACCCCACACGCACCCCCACGCGCCGGCCAAGGTACGGCCACATGCGTTGGCCACACGCAGCACGTGTTGACCATGTGACTAACGGCGTTATGGAATATTCTGTTAAATCCTTAACAGAAGTTAACGACGTTACCTGACGCTGTTAAAATATTCCGTTAGAGTTGATGGAATATTCCGTCGTCTTCTCCGGTCGTCCTAGCCGGTCGCCGCCGTCTATACTCGCCGGAATCTGGAAAAATCGTCGGTTTCTAGGTAAAACTTCAAACCTTAATATCTTCTTCATTTCTCAACCATTTTTCATGAAATTTATGTGGAAATGAAGTTTATTAAGAGTAGAATCACGTTATACCTTTTGGAAGTCCAAAAAGTGGACGGAGGTGGCTTGAAAATGCCTCGAAAGGTACAGACAAAATTCAACTCTTCGAACCCTCGTGTTTTTTACGTCAACCCTTCACCAAAATTAGTCTAGGAGCCTCGGGGAGTTGTGTAGGAGCTTCCCCGAGTCCTAAAACACCGTGACTCGTTCTAAAAATAGTCGATCCAGAACTCACCGAGTCGGAGCTTCCGAGTTGGTGAGTCAAACCTCAACCAAATCCAGATCTGGTTACATGGTTGAGTTTGTGGAGTTGAGGGGAGTTCAAAGGTGTAGGTTACAAGCCACGTTTTGGATGGTTGGACGTCGGTTAAGAGAGTTGCAGAGAGAAATGGAGGTCTCGGGTTAGAAAGAGGGAAAGAAAAAGTGAGGTTTGCATTTTCTGAAAATAGATTGGGTGATGGGTTTGTGAGGGAGCGAACTGATTGGTGCCAAATTCGAGGGAAGGCACTTGATTGGTTAGGAAGAAAAACGGGAAAAAGGAATGGAAGGGAGGAAATGGTGGAATGTGATTGGTGAAAAATCAAATTAAATAATTTGATTTGTTGTTGAAGATAGGGGGACTGGATCCAACAATTAGGGAAGGAAAGAATTTTGTACAATTTTAAATGTACAAAATCTGCCTATTTAACCGTGTTTCCGATATTGATAATTTGTACATGCGTTTACAAAAATACTCGTAGTTAACGTACTTTAACAAATCGTAACTTTTTCGTTACAGATCTGATTCGAGTCTAACACGCACTCAAGCGTTCGTAGCGACGAGTACCACGAGGATACGCTAAAAGAATAAGTCATATGTTTCTCTAGGCAATGGTCAACGGAAGTCAAAATCCTTGCTTCTAGAGCATTTTCGTAAATTCACGCTTCTAAAATTAATAAAAACGTAAGATTAGGAATGAGTCGTCACAAAAACCTTCCAAAATTTGAATTCTAGATTCGCCAGTACACACGCACACTATTATTTAGAGAATATATATTACAACAAGAAGAAGGAAAAATAGGATTGTTCTTTGCTTATTTAATACACACAAGAGTAGCCACATCACTTTTTGAGGAGGAATCCTCCACAATCTTCAAGATGCCAAATCTGTGATTTCAAAAACATTATATTTACCATAAATGGGTTATTTTTCGTACTAGGTTTTTTTCTTCATACTCATCTATGTATTTTACTTTGCTTGTTCTCTTTTCTTATAAAAATATTTTACCCTTATCATATTTTTATTCCTCAATTGTACCACTTTTTTAATAAAAATGAGACCGATTTGTATTGAAAATCCTACCTCTATAAAAAAAAATAATACACATAAAAAAATGTAATATTTGTTAGCATTACTCATTTCATATTTGTCAGATTACCCATTAATATATCTAGTAACTCCGGTCTACTACGCACGTCAAAAAGGCAAAGGAACTGGGCTGTAAACAATGGAAATGTAATACTTGCAGTGCTACTCGTTTCATATTTGTCAGATTACTCATTAATTATATCTAGGAACTAGAGTCTACTACGCACGTCAAAAAAACAAAGGAACTGGGCTGTAAGAGCACTTTCACCATGGTGGAGGCCCCTAGGGCTATTCGTTATGCTATCCATCTAATGAACAATAATTGTCCTTAATGAACCGTAATTATTTTTTACATTTCCATCCCTACTACACTGAATAGTCCTGGCAATATGCAATAAAATATTATTATTTTATTTATTTATAAAATAATACAAAATAATTTTATTTGTAATTTCGAATAAGATTTTTAATCGTTCTCATTGCCCCACATGTTATTATCTGAAAAGACAATTATTGGTGATGGATTTCCGATAAGATTTTTAACCAATCACATCACGCCACGTGTCACAATCTGTTTACAATCTTTGGGAATAGATTTCTACCAGATTTTTAACGAATGACGGCATGCCACGGGGCATTATCTACAACCTAATCATTTCTGAATCCTCCGTATAATCCACCATTCAACCAGAAATCTCACACCAATTTTCTCAAGATCTCTATCATTATTCATAGTTTCTGCTTCTTTCTTCACCAAAATCTCTGTCATTATTCATAGTTTCTGCTTCCTTCTTACAATGTTTTCTTCTTCTTCAAAGACGATGTGGGAAATCGATCAACAAGAGAAAGACTTGTTTAACCAATTAGAATGAATGTTCAATCTCCATGTGGCCCAAAATGAGAGGGAAGAGGATGAGGAGCGTAGATGAAGAGATGACGAATCAAGAATGGCAAGAGCATCACATTCCCGTCGAGTCATCAAAGCTGAGGCTCAGATCTGTAGGCCCAACCGTGCTGGAAACATTGATAGAAGGAGGCAACGACGAGGTAAAGATCTCTTGGACCATTATTTTGTCCGTAACAGTGCATTCCCTGATACGTACTTTAGACGTCATTTCAGAATGGAACGACATTTGTTCAATAAAATAATGGGCACTGTTTGCAACCATGATTCTTACTTTGTGCAAAAGAATGATGCTTTTGGTGCTATGGGTCTCCTGCCCGAGCAAAAAATTACTGCTGCTTTGCAGATGCTTGCATATGGAGCATCTGCTGACCAAGTGGACGAGATAGTGAGGATGGGAAAATCAACCATTCTTGAGTCCCTGATGAGGTTTTGCTCCGCAATCGAATCTATCTACACCACATAGTACATTCGGAGACCTACTGAGATGGACTTGCAAAAGCTTCTAAAGAAGGGCGAGATGCGAGGTTTTCTTGGGATGATTGTAAGCATCGATTGTATGCACTGGACTTGAAAAAACCGTCCAAGTGCATGACAAGGAGCTTATGGGGACATAAAAGGCACAAAAAGTATCATTTTGGAAGCGGTAGCATCATTTGATACATGGATTTGGCATGCCTTTTTCGGGGTTCCGGGAGCTCAAAATGACCTCAACGTGCTTGCATAATCCCCAATGTTCAACGATGTCCTGCAAGGAAAAGCACCAAAAGTCACATACCGGGTCAACGGACATAAGTACCACGGGCTATACTACCTAGCAGACGACGTTTACCCAAGGTGGTCATCGTTTGTCAAAACAGTCCCTCATTCAACGATATACTGCAATTCAGGACCCATATATGTACAATGCCCGACAAATTGACTTGATAGAGCACCAATGGGAAACAAGCTCAAGATGCTTAAGTTCATTTAGTGTGTTTGTTTTTATTTGGTGTGTTTATTTAATTTTATTAGGTGTGTTTTTTAAGTTCATTTAGTGAGTTTTTTTTTTTATTTGGTATTTTGATATAATTTTATTAGGTATGTTTATGTAATTTTATTTGGTGTGTTTTTTAAGTTCATTTAGTGAGTTTTTTATTATTAGGTATGTTGATGTAATTTGATTTGGTGTGTTTATGTCCTTTGAATAAAGATTGTCTTAGTATAAATAAATTACCAAATTAAATAAATATACTCTTAGTTTAAATAAAGTACTAAATTCAATAAATTGGAAACAACATAAAGTACTCTATTCAATAAATAAGAAATTACAACCCAAAATGATTGGAAAATTATGGGCTCCGATTACAAATAAAGTGATTGGAAAATTATGGGCTTGTGAATGGACCATCATCACCTAACCAATTTGTGGTGCTAGGATCATCTCCTCTTGTCGTGATAGGGCCATCTTCTCTTGCTCTAGCTTCTCTTGCACGCCTCCTTCACACCACATTCGCTTTCTCCGACTTCCAAAAATATTTAGAATTCGGAGACTTCCCTTCTAAAGGCGTGTTCATAATGTCACGATCTCGTTGAGCCATTCTTTCTCCTCTAACCTGTTCCCTTTCTTGCCTAAGTAGTTCTCTTTCTCTCTTAGTAGCTTGAAATTTTTTCTCAATCGCTGCAGCTTTTGCATCCTTTCGAGCCTTATCAGCCTTAAATTTAGCCATTTCCCTCGCCAAAGTCAATTCACCTTGGCAAGCAAGTTCTTCCATATATTTTGCATAATCGTTCTTGAAAGTACTCCATTTTCTCTTTGAAGCCTTCTTACCTTGAGGCCTAATTGGATAACGAGTCGACCCCGACGCTTGCTCAGGGAGGGGCTTTTCAGGCACTTCTTCTGTGTCATCTTCATGAACAGGCAAGGCATGATCGGGTGTAGAGTGTAGATGGGTGCTATTAAAGACCATTTCTGGACCGATAGGCACAACTCTGAATTTAGGTCAATCTTTGACAATATTCCAACACTCCCACCGGTTGAACGATTTGTTTTTGCTTGTGGTTTTGGCATTATACTAAGCTTGTGCTTGAAGTTGCTACACAATGCAGGAAAAGAAATAATTATAATCAAAGTAGGTAATGTAAATTTGGGGATAGTACAAACAAATAAAAAAATATATTGTTACCTGATCTACTAAATTTTCCCCACTTCGAAGATTACTACTAGCTTGTGCCAAAGCGTCTCTCCACGTACTAAACGATTTGCTGAGTAGTCTCCAACGACTGGACAAAGATTCTTTGGTTCTTTTCCCACCAATTTTCTCAAGATAATTGGTATGAATAAGACCCCACATTTCTCGCAATTGCATCTCATTACCTGTAATCGGATCATGAGTAACTTCAACCCAACTAGTACACAACGTACCATCCTCAATAAGAGTCCAATTCGTACCTGCATCATTAGTCATTTTGTTGGAAAAAAAATTGGATTGAAACTTTGAGAGAAAAATAGGAATGTGATTGAAAATAGTTGAGAAAATATGAAATTGTGGTGTAAGGCAGAAGATAATGAGAAGGTACATATAGAAAAGTAAAATCAATTTTTTTTTTAATTTTTAAATATTTTTTTTTGGATTTTTATTAATTTTTTACATTTTTTTAAATTTTTTTATTCACCTAATTCATCTCTACCGTTGGATTTAAACAAATTTGAATTCCAACACTCCAGATTGTGCCATGTGGCACAACGGTAACATTTCTTATTTTTAAACTGTTTTTTCTTTTTCTTTTTTAATTTTTAAAATCGAATAACGTGGAACATTGATCTCAGATCCAACGGCTGATATTAAATTAGGTTTTTTAATTTTTTTTACCGTTGGAAATCCAATAGTCCGCAAATTGTAGCCGTTGAAATCCAACGAACATGAGGAAGCCATGTGGCCTCCCCAACAGTAACAAAATTGAGTGCGCCGCAGGCCCCTGCCTTGAATTTCTGTCGCACGCCCACGCGCCTAACACAAAAAATATAAAAAACACGGCTGACGTTAGACAGCCTTCGGGCGCTCGGGCCGGCACGAATCGACGGGCCTCTTCCCCGGGCCTGCTCGGGCTCCCTCGCTAGCACACGTTGGGCTTTATCACTCGGGCTCTTTGGCCCTGTTCCTGAGCCTGTCCTTGGGGCTGGAGCACACGGTGGAAGTGCTCTAAACAATGGAACACATATGTGAACATATAATTCATATAAAAACTGGAACATAGATGTTAACATTTTCCATCAATAGGAATATAACTGTATGTTGGTTTAGAACAATTTGAGATTGTATTGGGTTTGGCTCGTGTTTGATTTGTCACAGCTCGGCTCATGATGATCGGTTTTATGAGAAATAAGCCATGCTTGAACATTGGTATGTGCGAATCATAGTAGCTCGTATTTGTTATGAGATAACTTGAACTGGGTTCTATTCAAGAAGTTTATCCATCCGCACCACACATTAATGGTGGTCTGATTGCCTTTCATATACAGCTTTTATACCACATGATGTGACAGCGTACTTTTAACCCTCTTGTCAAACGGCACGCCAAATCAAAGTTAGTGGCCTTAAAGAGTGCATCTGTGGGAGCTCGAAGTTAGATTAACCAGTTAGGCATTTTAAACCTTTGATCACTTTCCACTTGACCAACCTCTTGGGGTTATCATATTCAAAATTTTACTATTAAAGGATTATGTTTACTTTTTTTTCCTTAAATTATATTTGACTATATTCAGTTCTGCATCTTTTTAATGCGGAGATCGATATCATGTCTCCTCATCTTCTTGCGTTTTTAAAGAAACTACCGGCATGATGACTTGGCCTCCTACTGGTTTCCAATCATCAAACGTAAAACGTTTATATGACTATCTTAAAGTATATGTTTGGAAATTTTGTGTTATAGTAATTGTGTACTATTTATTATTTTATTAAAATGCGTTGTCAAGTTGCGAATTTTTGTCACAAGACCGGACCAACTTAGAATAGTAAATGGCTCAAAACAGCTTAAGCTTGGTATCAAGCTTGAGTTAGCTGAGTTTATAGGCTAACTCAAGCTCAGCTCGATTCAGAAGAAAGTGAAGCCTGGCTTGAGCATAAAAAAAAGTTAAATGAACCAAGCTTGAGCGGTGTAGTATTTCGTTGAGCATAAAAGGAAATATGGAATGAAGATGTTCATATATTTTGGTAGTACTATTAAGGAACAATTTGCCATGGCATTAACAAAAACTAAATTGCATTGCATACATGTAAAATACCGGAGGAAATGTGACACATGAAGAATCAAGGAGTCTCGGGGAGACAAGGGATATCTCACTTGAGAATCACTCAATTAGGAGCAATATAGATTTGCTCGATGGCACTAATCATGAATTCACTCATATGTCCAAGCCAAACGCTTGATTTTAGAAGGAAGAGACACTCATTCACTTCAATTGCACACAGTAAATACATTTTTCAATTCATTTAAGTCTGTCTAAACTTACATATGGAGCCCTTTAAATAGGGAGATATATTTCATTGATATAAGAGATAATTAAATCTAAAAAAAACATAATATAGTTACAATGCAACCTAATAAAAACCATGACTTTGATAAATGAGAAGCCACTGATATCCATATTTAATATAGGGACCATACTTATATTGTAATGTACTGCATCATATTCCTCTTCTTGAAAAACTCTTCCTCAAGTTTTATTTGAGTAAACTTCAAACCAAATTGCGAAGTGTAGCAACTATTCTTTCTTGCAATGCTTTGTTTTCTTCTTCGAACTTACAAACAAATTTGTTGCATAGAATGTAGGGAGGTTGGCCATCTCTTGAACTCAAACTATATTATTAGGATACCCAAAGAGTGCAATTAAAATTGAAAACACTTAACAATTCATTTCTTTCACTCAACCTCTTGTTGATGGTAGCATGTAAAAAATCCCACCAGACTGTATCATGGAATTGAAACTAAGCAAAAGTTTGTGCTACCTTTGTCCATACGTTGGTGATGATTTGTTGTCTTGTGTCCAAATTTGAATGCCATTTCCAAATTGTGACCATCATGACCTTCATAGATGGACTCCTACCGCATTTTTTTGTTTGAGTATTTACATACTCAAAAGGAAGTGTTGCAATCCTAATTAGGTTAGAAATATGATTGTGTAAATCCTATTGAGACTATTATATCTTTTAGAATGTGTCCTATTTTAGTTGTATTATCTAAAGGGTAAGGTATTTACCTTCCTTTCTACTATAAATAAAGTCACAATAAGGTTAGATAACACATACCTCAGAACCAAATCTCTCTCTTTCTATGTGTATCGCACCTCTCTCTCCTCTATAATTCTTCAGTTAAATAGGCCTACAACAATGCATTAATTGTCTATATAAAGGTGGCAGACCTCTGCTATCACAAAAAGATAACGCTCACCGATTGACTAAGACCCATTTTCAGTTGAGCATTGAGAATCTGACATAAAGGAGGACAACTTTGAAGATCATATATGGTTTCTTCTCATATATGATTTCTTCATCGGCTTCTACAAAGATTATTCTCACAAACACAACACCAAAACTAGATTTCTTCTCGCTCAAAAAGTCCCAAGAGCATTTAGTACTGAACTAGATTGGTATATTTCATCGTTGCTAGCCAACATGAAATAATGCAATGTCTGTGTTTTTCAGTCACGACCTTTGCAAAACAGATGCTTTGACGCAAACAGTTTATAAATAGGGATTCCCTTTGCACCATCATCCAATTCATCCCTAAAAATTCTACAAAGGATTTTTCAACAATGTTCTTGTCGTATTTTCTTTTCATATATGGGTAGGATTTGCCCATAAACAAAAACTGAATTTCATGCCAATACAGAGATTGAAGTTGGAGTTTAGTACCAAATCCGGAACACGTACATTAATTATACATTCTTTAGGCCCAAAAACAGAAAGAGCGTACATAAACCATTTATCATTATTCTTTAAACAAATCCTAAAAACTTCCTCAAAAGTGACCAAAACAAATATCAAACAAAATGACTAAAACAGTCTTAGAGAACTGAAAGACCAAGGTTTGCCTTTTTGGTTGGCCACAAATATTCCAGCTCCGTAAGTAGAAACGAAGATCTCAAAAAGGTGGGAAAATTGCATCCATACGAAGGAGACAATCGGAACACTAGCAAGTAAAATGATCGGAACCACTATCCACTCTTTTGCTTCCAGCATAAGAAAAAGGGTAGAAGAAAACGCAATCATCATGGTAACCATAGAGGAGAAGAGGGTAAAAAGGCCTATAACCATCTTTGTTGGCAATGATTTAAGGAAATCATCTTCAGCATAACGTGAGTTGAGGATTCCTAAGAATGTCACCACTGAAGTTGTGGAAGAAAAAAGTGAAAAGACATCAGCAACTATAAAGACCATAAAGATCCTTTTATTTAAGAACACGGGATAGCCTGCCTTGGTTCCACCAGGAATTGAGAATACTGCAATAAACATGATTGTAACAATAAGAGCACCTACAACCGTACAAGAAGTTGCTGTTGCTTTCATTGATCTTTCACCTTCGTTTGCCAATTCCTTGTGGTTCTTAGTAAATAGATCACGGGCAGTCATGCCATCTGTATGGTTTACAACTTCAAGAAACTTGGCAGGCACAATTTTCTCTACCTCCTGCATTTCAGTGAATAGAAGAAACTCAAATATCTTTATTTAATTTATTTTCTTCAAAGATACTCAAATCTAATCCCAAATAACCTAACATTCTGAGTTCGTAACAGTAATCAAATTTTCATTCTTGTGATTTCAGTTTTATTTTGGTTGTTTTTGTAAACATAAATGTGAGTATCAAACTATTAATGACTTGTCAATCAATCATTTTATTCTCGAGTAACTTATTAATTAGGTAACTTGATTATCGAAGTTATCTTATAGCCCGACAATAAAGTCTTAATTAATCTCTGATTGACGCCACTTAATACTACGATCTAGTGATATTTCTCTTCACTTGTAAGTGAGAGGTCTTAAGTTCGATTCTCGCCAACGGCGAGTTTGAACCACATTATTGCTAACTCATTGTGAGGCTAAGCCCACCTCCTCCCTTTTAGTGTACATAATATCGTTTGTTAAAAAAAAGATAAAAAAAAAAAAAAAACCTCTGATTAACCTATTACATGGTCCCTCTTTAGTAACGACTTATTATGGTGGGATATAAAATATATAATTGTGATTATTAGTATTTCTCAATTAATAATAGGCTTATTTGAGAGATATCCTAGCAACTATATAAGGATTGGTCATCCTCTCACAATAATTGTTCTATTATGTGCTAAACTCTATTCATAGCAAGAACATATAGTTTGGAGAGAGTAGAAGACATTCACATATAGTTTGGAGAGAGTAGAAGACATTCTTATGCATACGCTGATTCTTTTGTCATCCAGAAAAACCATGTTTTCTGTATTTTATAGATAAGTTCAATATAATTAGTTCATCTTTATTTTATATTGATTTGATTCATTATATTCGTGATCCTAATGTCTTATTGTTGTGATTTCAAAATATGTCTTACAGTTTCCGAGAGTGCAAATTGCTGTCACAAATAATCTACTTTTATTTGGTATATTTTCCAAATAATATAGTAATTTACCAATTTACCAATTTACCATGTAACTAGAACTCTATACGGTAAAACCTATTTACAGTGGACCTTGTGGATTGCTTTGGTAGTAAACGCCTTTTTGTTTAACCCACTACGTCTTAAGATTAAACCCTTATCAATTTAGTCTAGCTTATGATAGTAATATTGTTTGTAAAATTTTCGTCCCCGGCCAATTATAAATAGTAATTATCTCCATTTTGTAATATGCTATATTTCTTTTGGGTCACGTCCTAAGAGAGGTGATGTTTAACTAGAATACTCCCATACTGGTTTTAATGAGGCCACGTTTTAGTAGTCACTTAAGTCTTTTTTTATATAAATATATTGGTGGTGGTTGTGGTTGTGGTCAAATATTGAGTCTCGTTGTCTGTGAGAGTTGAACTTGAAATTTGATTAACAGTATAGTGAAATTGGATTTGTTGATTAGAAAACGAAATAGATATAGGAAGAAATTCTAACCTTGAACCATTGTAACTCTCTCTGCATTTGCAATGCTGCACATTGGATATGTTTAAGGTGTGCAGGTGGGGATAACCTCGCTGCTGAATGTAGTAAAGTATTGTTGAACTTATCTACTCTGGATTCAGCACGAACATTCATGAATCGGATAAATTCGTGGAAAAAGTTATAGACTTTTTCTTGACGGCATTCAATGGAAAACTGAAACATGCTCTTTGCATTTTTGTCATATATCCCTAAAGCTAGGATATTTGCAGTAAACAGCTGACGGAGAAACTCATCATTCCCATGTTCAACAGCTTTGAAGAGTGCTGTTTGTACGGAACTTCCTTGCATTTGTTTAAGGCTTAAACCTTCTGTCATTTTGCACATGCCTTGTAAAACTTCAAGGGATTGAACATGGATCTGTTTCAATTTGTATATGTGATCGATTCCTAGGTTGACATAGAAAAATTATTAATCATTAAGTTTCAAAAAGTACAACCAAAAGAAATTCTAAGCAATGAGTGGATAAATGTTAGACTAAAAAGTGAAAGAACAGGTTAACAACGTGTTGACATGAAGCATTACCTAAAAGTTTACGGAGATTTGAGACGAGCCCTCGCAGTAAAGCCATAACTACATTGCAAATACAAAGATGTTTGCATTAGCTATTTAAAGAATTTATTAGTTATGATCTATAAGGAATTAATTAAAAGATGCGCCTGACATAACTCTCATTTTACTATATATGTACTGGAAAAAATGCATAGTGCCATTTCACATGGATATTACATACCCGAGCGAATTATGAGACCCCTTTGATCATTAACCGGGTCATTGGCTTGTTTTTGAACATCTATACGAACATCACGGATCCCAGAAGCATGTGGTATGTTTAAACCTATCAAGAAAATAAATACATGCATCTAATCAATACGTAGAACTTTTCTTTTACTGTATAAATATTTATGTCTGTGAAACATTGAACCTTTTCTTTTACTGTATACATATTTACGTCTGTGAAAAGAGAAGTTTAGCTGCATACCCAAAATAAATGATTAACATAGCACACAATGGACACTGATAAACAATTACACATCAGATTTGTTTACACTTCTTTTTCACACTAAAAAGTAAACTCAAGAGGGAAAATAACCCACATTATAATATTTGAGCAAGACCAATCCCAAATTAATACAACCCACAATTGCCAAAATTCTAATTTAACCCATAACCCTAATCCTTAACTGCCACCACATATTGAAGTCGTGCCACTATAAAAATCATCGCATCTCACCTTAAGAAACTTGTGAATTGGATCTGTGAACTCGAACCTGAAACACATTTTTATATGAGTACAGCAGAATACAAGATTGTCTTATTTTTCTTTTATGGTTTGTAAGGGACTTACTGGTGAAGACAAACATTAGAGCCATATAGGTTTTGGCGCGTTGTATTACTATTTCTTAACTTAAACTAGTGAAGAAAAGCATAGCGTGGAGACATAAATTAATCATGCGCAATCATAGCGCGTCAAAGACTATAAGCTCAATTTGACGAAAATACTTTCGACATCGTGAGAAACCACCATCTCCATTAGGATTAAACAGACCAACCCTCCAAGGACCAGCAAAACCCAACAACTATCAGGCCCCAGGTCCCAAACATTAAGCTGCCTATTGTGTGGCTTTACCGAACTCTCCCTCCTCTTAGTGTAAAAATATCGGTAAAGCCACACAATAGGCAGCTTAATTTGGTATCGAATTCACCATCCACGAGATTCGAACCTAAGACCTCTCACTTCCAAGTGAAGAGGAATACTATCAGACTGTAGTACTGAGAGCTCGTGTGACGAGTTTTTGAATTAACCAAACATGAGGACTACACAAATTGGGTGATGTTGAGCATGTATGGCCCTTGGGTTTGCAACCTGCAGGCATCTAAGCAGACAAGGGAAGGGAGAATCGTTGGCTTGCCTAGCCTGGTACGGCCTACTAATAGACAACCTATGGGCCTCTTCCACTATAAATAGCCAAATTATACCAGGAAACTGGTTTATCACAAGCTCTATTCAAAACTCTCTTCTAAATTTTAGTTTCTCTCAAACTTTTCTAATTTAGACATTGGAGACTGTATTTTCATCCAGACATAAAATGAATATTTTTTTTTTTCATATTAAGTGTCAAAAAATTAAAAAAAAAAAAAAAAGGAGTTTTGAGATAAATCAAATCGCGTGAATTGTGTGCAGTTATCCTTGCATGTATAACATTTAGGAAATTTTGATTGAAAAACCGGCCAGTGCCCACCCGACTAAAGGGGCAGAGAAATTAATCAAGTATAAAATTTATCATAGAATAGAGTGTAGTTACTAACTTTTATAGATCCATTGTTGCCGGAATGTGAGGTGCGCTCCACTTAAAAAGAGAGAGGGAATACAAGCCAATTCTTGTAAAGGTGTTTTCCCCGTAGAGTTTGTAGCAAAGGTCAAGTTTGGGCAGCGCTGAATTAAATCCAATGCAATATCTACAATATGGTAAAAAGACGAAGAATTACACATATGGCAAAAAATAAGTAATCAATATTTGTTAGGAAAATGTTATTTAAGCACAAAAATAACACATTCTCAAATCCAGATGGGTCTTACGTATAATGAAACGATCCACCTCAATTAGAAAGTGTGTCAGAAAATGCGTGCATACGAATATTGTATTTGAAACATTTAAGTACCGAGTTCTTTGGAGCTAAAACAGTGGGAAATAAGGTCAGCGCTAGTCCGACAGTTGTCTTGGGTCGACGTCAAAGCTTCCAATGGGGTAACTAAATACAGATAGCGAGCCAATTCCCATTGGCCGCCGTGACAAGCTTTAATCAGTGGGATCATATTCAGGGGATTGCATGGTATGCAAAGTAATCTCTTGTTCTTTTCTATTATGCATCTAGCCACTTCGGGTGCTATTAGCGTAGCTAGAGCTAAAGCTGTGGCACCATTAGCGTCTTGTATTTCCAAGTCTCCCTCGGTCATCCACTCTACTAATTCTTTTGCCATATGTTCGTTTTCCATTGAAACTGCCATGTGAAGAGCTGTCGAGCCTGACAATGAACCTCTCTCTCTGACTGCGTCGGGATGCAAAGTAAGATAGTTCTTTGCAGAATCCCAGTCACCTTTTGCAACAGCATGAATCAAGGGTTGATGGTGGGGGAACTCATTGAAGTCGCCGTTAATGTTATAATAATCTGTCAAGTAATATTTTTTTTGGTCAAAATCTGTCAAGTAATATTATATATGGATTGTTTGTTAACTAAACGTCAATAATTTGAGGATGAATTATGTATATAGTTGAAAATAATAGATAATTAACTAAATCGAATAAAATTAAACAAGACAATAAAGATTCATGCATGCTGCAGTAAAGATCACATGCATAATACGTACCCTCATTCCGCGTCAGACCGGTATTCAATTCATGTGGCATCAAAGGCACAACATCTGCATCGATCACACACGGTGACTTAATTAGAAGAAGAAAACTCGATCTTGATAGTTATATTGGAATTAACTTGGAAAGGAGACATGCAGTACGTGCGTACACGTACCTGTGTTTTCCAAGGCTTGATCGGCCGGCTTCAACTTTTCAGCCAAAGTATCCCAGGCGACTTTGGCCGTGCTAATGCCCCGGATAAAAAAATAAATATCATCCCCGCAACAACTCTGGATTGCATGTAGAACTTTGGCATTATTCTTCCTCCAAACCATAAATTCAGCTTCACCATCTTCTGGTCTAGGTGGTTCAGAGGTCCCTCCCACAACCTCCAAAAGATCTTCAGCCAACAAGTAGGTTTTAAACCGAAAACTCCAATCCTCATAATTATCATGACTAAGAACTTTAAGATTAGCAATTACACTAGGAACAACTGTAGCTCCCATGTTCAATCTGCAATATAATTATTTATAAAAATTAATATTACTTCGATTGATTAAGAAAATGATGAAACAAATCAAAATAATTAAACTCACTGCTCGATCGAGTAGTTGTAATCTTCAAAAAATAATTAATGTGCAACTATGAGTCTACGTACGAGCTTAGCTTAAGTAAATTCCCACTCTGCGCACTTGGAGTGAGTAAACTTCTGATGTATATATAGATAGCAAAATGAGCAATGAAAAAAGACTAGGCAAAAGACTCAGAAGAATATGCCCCACCAAAGAGCATCTTCAAATGGGATGTTAAATTCTAGGTGGAGAAGCTACTGTGCATATTTGATATAAAAAATTCTTCCAACGGAAGTGTAATTTGCTGACTGGATTGGACAATTTGTGATTAGGAGTCAAATTTGATGTCAACATCAATTTTATTTTTGATTAGTTTATGGTAGGTGAAGAAGTTTGGGTTCCACCATAAAACCAATAGGCAATATGGGGAGTAGCCCAAATACTTATAAGTACATGCAAGGTCTTTCATTTTCCGAATGTGTGATTGATACCCTCTACACGCCCCCTCACGTGTGACAAATTTTCAAGCCTAGCATGTGAACAATGTAAATCAAGTGACGTGGAGCACGTGTGGTTGTTGGCATTCACACGCAGAACAACTTGCTCTTATATTATGAAGAAAGTTGAGATTCCATCATAAAACTAATTGACAATATGAGAAATAGTCAACCTACTATGTGGGATTGATACGATCAACAATTTCTTTAATAAATACAACCATTTAAAGCTCTACACAAATAAGAAAATAATATTTGACAATTTCGTTGGAGAAACAAAAAATTTGACATAAGATCATCTCCAAAGGAAAAGTGAAATTTTAAACATAAAATTTGAATTTGAAGGCCTATGTGGCACTTTAAATTTTTTTTAATGTATGGAAAATGCTAGGTAGACCAAATTTTTAAACCAAATTTTGTAAATCTAATAATGTGGGTCTTGATGATTAGATTATTATTTAAGTGCTGATTAACATATTTATTTCCTATTGGTGACACATAATTTGATTTGCAAATTTGGTTTAAAAATTTGGTGTACCTAGCATTACTCTTAAAGTTTTGTTCTCCATGCGATATGTCAAATTAAAGTATTATTTATCACATTATTTACTTTCAATAATTGTAAAAAATATTTTTAGAAAAAAACCAACAAGAAAAATGATAAAAGCATTTATTTATCAATTTAAAATGAATTTGAAGTTTTATTGCCAATCCACGTCATGCCACATAAGAATTAGCATTTCGGTTGGTACACAATGTGTTATTATACAAATGGTGGGATATGTGTGTTAAAAAGTTAATAACTTAAAAAATAAAATTTCTCACCATTTACATAAAAGTATATGATGTACCATCCGTGTTCTCATCATAATGAAATTTCTCGTGGTATATTTTAGGTAAAAGCTTTGATCTGTACGATAAACACTTAGCTCCCAGGTCCATGGCTCGGAGGTGGATTGTTTGCCCTTCCATTTCCATACTCTCCCCATGCCCTCCTGTAATGTGTGGTCACGGTTAAGCCTTGTCAATATTTTAAATTAATTTTTTTATAGAAATAATAAAACAAAAAGTAATAGGAATATAAAATGTTGACGTAATTTAACCGTGACCAAACAAACAGAATGAGATGGAGAGAATATGAAAATGGAAGGGCAGACAATCCACCTCCCCACGGCTCCACCTTCTTGGTAAAACGCACTACGCAATACATGAACAGTCACATCAGACACGATATTTTGTTGACACTCCCTCGTCTCCACTACTATAATTCTCCACAACAGAGATACCTTGATCGACCGGAAGAAAAACACACGATTCTTTTGAACACGCTCTCTAGTCACCACTACTAGAAGTCTCCTCCCTACTTAATAATGGTACGTTCTTTGATCCCCACAAAAGAACGGACGTCCGTTTCTGAAGGAATGAGTGGTATCTGGAGTGCATATAGCATGATTCACAATTCATATACCATTCAGAAATGCAGAGTATACTGTGCATATATAGCGTCGAGAGTGATTGATGAGTTTCTTTTAAACTGGGTATTAGGGCGTCTGTTGAAAATTTTATGCCGCTTGTTCTCATCCATAATTAAGTTAAATGTTGAAGATCGTAATTAAATGACGAACATAGATCATAGCTAGTAAAGTATTTTCAACGAGCTAGTGGCCAAGCAGCCGTAATTTGTTGGGGGCTCAGCTTGAATCCCGCACCCTAGCTAGGATTCCGAAACGAGAGCACATAGAGCTCAGATAAATGGAAGTAAAAAGAGAGCCTTTAGAGCATTTTCACCAATTTTGAAGGATTTGAATCTAGGAATAGTGAACTGCTTTTGCCTCTCAAAAACCACTCTTCATGCACCCATTTTGAATAGTAAGCAGTTACTATTGACAATGTTATTTTTTTTTTTCAAGTATGATTCAATAATTTAACAATTATTCAACGAAAAATATTATTGTAGAACAAGTTGATATGATTGTGTCACATGTTCATATTTTATTTTTGCTAAATAATATTCTTTGTGATGTATAGTGGTTTGGAGTATGTTTCAAGATTATAAATCTTTCTGAAAAGAGAACAACGAGACGAATCAACCTCATCATATTGTCACGATTGAAGATGGATTTGGCTTTTAAACTTCGTTTAGAGCGTTAAAAACAATTTTTAATTTTATTTTATGCAAATTTCATGTACTTTTATTACTTACGACGTTGTTTTCTGACAACATTTTTGGTGGCTTAGATTACACTGCGTGTCCATATTTATCAAATATCTTGCTGATATTTTGGACAAGATTGGAAAGTTGAAAATGTGAGGAGTGAAGAAGATCATTTACTATTGACAAAAAAAATCTTTTAAAATTATTTTTCTTCACTTTTTTATTTAAAAAGATTGTGAACGTTAAGATTTAAGTGTGAAGATCTGTATTTTAAAAAACTATATATATATATATATATATATATATTTATTACATTGATATTTGAAATATTTTTGTGTTGGTTTGAAACCTCCACATGTCCTCCTATACGTGCATTATAATTTTCTTGTAGTCATCAATTTGGATTGGATATCCAACCGTACAACCCCATCTACGAGACATACTTTCCTCTATTAATATAATAACACGGAATATATCATGTACCGGACAAATAAAAAGTTTATCCCCATCTAATTCATTTAGCCATGCGTCAAGCCATAAGCGTACCACCTATATTTACTTAGCCGACTCTATTTTGGTTGGATAGATATGTGCAAGTGAATGTTCGTCCTTATATTGTATTCTAACTTGGTCGCTAACTCTTGTGGCCGACTTTATGCAAGTGTAACAAACTCAAAAATAGAAATTCACCGCCAAAAATAAGTTATGAAAACTCATAAATATAAATATACTTTCATTAAGTAGAACGTAATATTTGTAATAAACACTAGTGTAAATACTTAAATTGGTGGTCGGATTCGGTCATTGTATTCTTATAGGATCGAAGAGTATAGTTGTTAAAAGTCATCAAAATTAGAGCTAAAATAACCGTAAAATTGTAATTTTTCGTTTCTAACCGTCAAAGAATTTTGTCCCTTACCTAATCCCCGAAAGTTTGTTTTGGTGATTTTTTGCCTATGCGATCTTGGAGTATATACAAACAAGTTTGATAGTTTGATCGTTCAAATTAGTTTTGTATGACTGCGTATCACATCAAAACAATTGAGTCAACAAACACTCAGAGTTTATTCTACACTTCCATTAATTAAAACATAAGATTTTGTAGTAACCATTAGTGTAAATATTTTAAATTGATGATCGGGTTCGTTCATTGTATTTTTCTAGTGTCGAGGAGTGTAGTTGTAAGAGATCATCAAAATCGGAGCTCAAATAACCGTTATATCGTGATTCTTCGTTTCTAATCGTCGAAGAATTATGTCCCATTACATAACCCCCAGAAGTTTGTTTTTGGTGATTTTTGTTGTATGCGATCTCAGAGGGTATACAAACAAGTTTAATGGTTGGATTGTTCAAATTAGTTTCGTAGACGGCGTCCCATCAAAACAATAGATTTGACAAACACTTACAATTTATGATCATGTTCATTCCTTGTATTCTTTTAGGGTCAAGGAGTGTTGTAATAAATCATCAAAATCTGAGCTAAATAACCGTTAAATCATGATTTCCATTTCTAACCATCGAAAGATTTCGTCCCATTAACTAATCCTCCAAAAAAAAAATTTGGTGATTTTTGGGTTATGTGATCTCGGAGTATATACAAACTAGAGTTTGACAGTTGGATCGTTCAAATTAGTTTTGCAGACTACGAAAATCATCAAAGGAATTGAATATGTCAAAGGGGTGTGCTTTCTACACACCCCTTGTTAATTCCTATCATTTGATATTCTTTAATTTAGTCGATCGGACGGCTGCAAATTAAAAAGGTGCATATGAAGTAAAAAGGGGTATGTGGATATCACACCCCTATGCCAAAATGTTCCTCACATTTGTCGTCTAAATCATCAAATCTACATTTGTGCGATGAAACCTAAATGGTCTGTCGCTCAAGGGATGCCATATTACAAGCCAAGTTTTTTCCTTGGCACAAAAACTTTACCCGACAAAGGACAATTTGCCCGTAGAACTACTTTTGTTGAGCAAAAGCCTTTGAAGAAACCAAAATGTTGACCCTTTTTGCCCGACCAACGTTTGTATTCTGTTGGGTAAACGATTATTTGCCAAACGAAAGTTTGTTCGTCGGGCAAATAGTAATTTTTGGTAGTGTTGAATTTTCTGCATCTTTTCCTATTTCTTTGTGGTTTTCCGTAAATACTTTTCATGATATCATATTATCTAATATTTACAGATTCACAATACTTGGGATTTGCAATGCTCTCAATCTCTTGCATTTTTTGCGACAAAAGATTTTTACGGATATCACTATGAAATCCTTATCTCTTCATTTTAATCCTTGAACATTTGGTCTTTTGAGACACCACATAACCCAAAATCATTATTTAAGCTACATAGGATGATACCATATTATAACCCTAAGTAGGAAATATGGAATAAAGAAAACATGTTAAAACTAAAGAAGGAGTCTTACCATCAATCGCCATATCATTTTGTGCAATTAAATATGGAATAAAGAAAACATGTTATAACCCTAAATAGATGACCTCTGACAACCTTCTCAGGCCCATCCAACTTGATTGAAGGATACGGTAAGACACGTATAATGTTGTCCAATAGTACAATTTTGACCATTGATGAGGCACTCCGCTGAAACCTATGTAGAAAATGGAGTTGCATTTCTATGCATAACTTTCTACGAATATGGCCAGAAACGTATTCTAGAGAAGATGGAACATATCCCGAGTGGTCTGTATACTACGACCATACGTCATATTGAAAGCCAATATGTGGCCGTCTTTACCTCTAGGACCGTGCACAAAATTACACTTTGACATGATCATTTGGGACACCCTAGACGAATAGCGTTGCGCTGTATCCTTAAATCATCACAGGGGCATCCACTAACCCGAAGTTTAGGTTCGATTCAAAGAATCGCATGTCAAACCTGCTCTATGAGAAAACTTATTATTAAGCCTTCTTATGACAAGATTCATTCGAATGCTCATATTTTTCTAAAAAGGATTCATGGGAACATTTGTGGACCTATTCACCCTCCTTGCGGACCATTTAGATATTTTATGGTTTTGGTTGACGCTTCCACACGTTGGTCACACGTGTGTTTATTGTCCACAAGGAAAGCTGCATTCTCCAAACTGTTGGCTTAGGTTATCAAGCTCAGGGCTCATCACCTTGATTATCCGATCAAATCTATTCGATTGGATAATGCTGGAGAATTCACATCTAAAACTTTTGATGACTATTGCATGTCAGTTGGGGTTGAAGTTGAACATCTAGTACCTCATGTTCACACCCAGAACGGCCTGGCAAAGACATTCATTAAGCGCTTACAAATGATTGCTCGATCGTTGGTCATACGTACTAAGCTCCCGATCGCTGCTTGGGGCTATGCAATATTGCACACAGCTATGTTGGTCCGCCTGAGGCCTGTTACGACCTAGCTATATGGCGTTATTCAGTTGGTTATTAGATATGAACCCGACATATCGCATTTGCGCATTTTTGGTTGTGCGGTCTATGTGCCGATTTTGCCGCCCTTACGTACAAAAATGGGGCCTTAGCAAATGATGGGAATCTATGTCGGATATGATTCTCCTTTAATTATTCGTTACTTATAACCTTTGACAAGTGATCTGTTTATCACTCGTTTCACAGATTGTCACTTCTATGAGACAATCTTCCTATTGTTATGAGAGATAAGAATGTCAACGTTCCTGATGAACGACACGAATTATCGTGGACGACTCCTACTTTGTCTCATTTAGATCCCCGCACCGCTCAGTCTGAAACTGAAGTACATCGCATATTAGATCTTGAAAGCATAGCTCAGAGCATGCCAGATGCTTTCACCGATATATCGCGAGTGACAAGATCACATATTCCAGTTGCGAATGTGCTTGCAAAGAGGGATGTACCAAATGTACAATGGACTTCCCTTCTGGAGGCCCGGGATGCCACTTTGGCCGATCCACGTACATTAGCGGCTAGTCAATCATCTGCCCCTACGCAAAAGCATGGCAGACCACTTGGTTCAAATGAATCACACCTGAAGAGCCTACCATGAATCCGACTATCACCTACTCATTTTATCCAACTTATGAGGAAATTCTAGATTACGAAAACGTCCTTGAAGAGACGAATTCACCTCCCGAGAATCGTGAGATTTTGGTCCATTATGCAAGCTTGGATGTTTGGTGTAGAAATGAGATGATCATCGATGATGCATTAGCATATGCAGTAGCTACTGAGATCATGTTGAGTGATGACATTGAACCCTGTTCTGTTGATGAATGTTGATGTAGAACTGATTAATTAAACTGGAAACAAGCAATCCAAGTTGAACTCGATTCGCTTGCAAAAAGTAAGGTGTTTGGAGCTGTAGCTCATACTCCTCCACATGTGAAGCCTATTGGCTACAAGTGGGTTTTTGTTCGGAAGCGTAATGAGAAGAAATAAATTATGCGTTACAAAGCTCGTCTTGTTGCGCAAGGCTTCTCACAACGCCCCGGGATTGACTATGACGAAACTTGTTCACCTGTTATAGATGTGATTACTTTTCGCTACCTTATCAGTTTGGTAGTTTTCGAAAAGTTGAGTATACAGCTGATGGACGTAGTAACTGCGTATCTCTAGGAGGATCTTGATACGAAAATTTATATGAAAGTTCCCGAAGGACTTACATTGACTGGATCAAATATTTCCAAACCCCAGAACACGTTCTCTATTTTATTGAGGCATTCACTCTACGGTTTGAAGCAATCTGGAAGAATGTGGTATAACCGTCTGAGTGAGTATTTGACTAGTCAGGGATATGTGAACAATGAACTATGCCCTTGTATGTTCATTAAGAAGTCACATTCCGGTTTTGCGATTGTTGCTGTTTATGTCGACGACATGAATCTCATCGGAACTAATGAAGAGATTGCGAGAACTACTGCGCACCTAAAGTCGAAATTTGAAATGAGAGATCTAGGAAAGACTCGATATTGTCTCGGTCTTAAGATAGAACACCATTCGGATGGAATCTTAGTACATCAATCGAACTACACCCAGAAGGTGTTGCGCCACTTTAACGAGGATAAAGTGAGGTCTTTAAGTACTCATATGGTCATTCGATCACTAGATGCAAAACGACATCCTTTTTGTCCGAAGGAGGATGATGAAGAGATTTTGGAGCCTGAAGTTCCTTATCTAAGTGTGATAGGCGCTTTATTATACTTAGCTCAATGCACTAGACCCGACAATCTCCTTCGCTGTTAATCTTTTGGCAAGATACAGTAATGCACCAACACGCAGGCACTAGACTGGTGTTAAAGACATTTTTTGTTACTTTAAGGGTACTACGGATTTGGGCTTGTTCTATCCCTACGGATCATCGAGTGATGCCGCACCCCCTTATCTCGAGTCGGTTCTCACCTTAGGTTATGCCGATGCAAGATACTTATCTGATCCGCATAAGGCGCGCTCTTAAACAGGTTATGTCTTTACTGTTTGAGGCACCGCAATCTCTTGGAGGTCAACTAAACAGACCTTAGTTACCACTTCGTCCAACCATGCTGAAATTCTCGCCCTGCACGAAGCAACTCGAGAATGTTTTTGGCTGAGAACAGTTATGGGCTGTATTCGAAGCTTCTGCGATCTTTACCCCGTCGTTGATGTCCCGACGACAATCTATGAAGATAACGCAGCATGCATCGAATATCTCAAGAAGGGTTACATCAAATGAGACAACACCAAGCACATTGTGCCGAAGTTCTTCTTCTCACATCAATAAAAAGAGTATCAGAAGATTGAAGTCACGTAAATCCGTTCACAAGACAATCTAGCAGACCTCTTCACCAAATCACTACCGAACAAGATATTTTAGAAGCTTGTTCAAGGAATTGGTATGCGTAAACTTTTTGAGTTGTAACATTACTAGTTCTATTTGGAATTGTGTCAAACTCAGGGGGAGTATCCTGAAGTATACTTGCTTGATCTTAATGTACTATTTTTCCCTACGATTAGGAGCATTTTTCCCACTGGATTTTTGCTACCTAATGAGGTTTTGACGAGGCACCCACCTTGGGTTGATCATATCCCTGATGACATCCCTTAGACGTTTCATTTGATTTTGCATTATTCATGCATTTTTCCTTAAACTATGGATTTCTTCTCTGTCTTATTACTATAAATAAAGGCACTGCGTATAGGGAATCACACATCCTCTACACAACTCTACAAACACATCACTCTCTCTATATTTTCTCTGTGCCACCGGCCCACTCTTCCTTGTCAGTTAAATATAAACCACAACAGTGGATAACTTATCTGTTTATCATGGAAAGTGATGAATAAGTTATATGTTTATTGTGGAAAGTGATGAATAAGTTACCTGTTTATCGTGGAAATAGTAGATAAGTTATCTGTTTATCGTGGAGATTACATAGTGTGAAATTGAGAGACCATAGTGTGAAGTTAAAAAAAAAAAGTGGTGGAGAAGTTATCTGCATATCGTGGAGATATTTTTTATGTGTTTCTTTTTAAAATACTAGTAATGGGCCCACACACAATATGCGTGCGAGAAATTAACTTAGTGGAAAGTTAAAAAGATTAAAAAAGTGGTGGAGAAGTTATCTGTACATCGTAGGGATATGTTTTTATTTTGTTGTGTGTGTTTCAGATTTGCTTTGATGATATGTGAGTGAGGGAAAAAAATCAACAAAATTTTGTTGTGCGAAATTGATTTTTTTCCTGCTATTTTCTTTTACTTATGCAAGAAGGGTGATCGGTTATTGGTATTTTTCTCTTTTAATTATACAATTGAAGGAAATGAAAACTAACGAAAAGTATAAAAAAAATTTAGTTTTAATGAAAAATGAAAAATAAAGGGGTAGTAAACAGTACCAGAAAAATGTAAAAATGTGATTTTTCGTTAAAAATGAATAGTACCGAAAGTGTTTCGTTAAAATTCATTTGAAAAAAGCTTTTTATTCAAGTGGCTCTCCAATCGTATAGTGTTTTGCTCGAACCACTAACAATTCTCTCATAAAAGTGAAACTCTTAAATAAATGCACATATTTTTACTATATATTATTTTTATTTCTCAAAAAATAAGAAGAAAAAAACAAATGCACATATTATACGTAGAGTAATTTTTACTTTACTATTTTAAGTTTCACAAAAGTCGCATTTTGTTACAGTTATGGATTTTCATCATGCTTTCTTACTTGAAATTTTGATTTTTATGTCACTTTTATACTTTTGTTAGTCTATCCCTCAATTACTGTGGCAACTTTGGCCCACCAAAAATTTAAAATTATTATAAAAAAACAATTAATAAAGAAGATCTATCTTTCCCCCATACAGCAACCAAACCCCACGCCACCGCACACCCCCCGTCCGCATTCCGCCACCACGCAATCTCGCCCTCGTTTCTGACCAGCCGTTGGTCGAATCTGCGATTGGCTTGAAACGAGGCGGTTGTCCGATGCACAATGGTTGACCACGAATTCAATTCGACGCGCTTCATCTCTTGACCCAAAAAACAAGCCTGACCTACTTTATTCGCCGAATCTGCAATGTTTACAATAAGATCGAATGTTTTGCGCTTGTTTTAGTAGGTGGCCTCTGTTTGCCTCTATAATTAGTTTATCCTTTATGGCAATAAAGTTAAAAAAAATGAAATTTATTAACACATGTTCTTCAATTATGTAGGCAATATGTGTTAACCCTCAAGACGCCTTCGTATGCATGATTGATTTTCAAGCTTACACGTGGACAACAAATGGATAATGCGTGAGCATGTGTGTCATTTTAGGCTTTTACACGAGAGACAACCTGCTCTGATACTATGAAAGGAATTGGACTTCTATCATAAAACCAATTAGCAATATAGAGAGTAGCCCAACCTCTTATAAACACGTGCAATGTCCCTCCTCTTATCAATGTAGGATTCATTCTCAACACGTCCAGTCACGTGCGGTGAATTTTCAAGTCTAACACGTGAACAACACAACTTAGGTGACGTGGAGCACATATGATTGTTAGGCTTCATACATGAAACAATTTGCTCTAATACCATTAAAAAAGTTGAAGTTCCATCGTAAGATTAATCAGCAATATGAGCCAATTCTCAACAACTTAGAAAAACCACAAAAAGAAGTTGAAGATTTGAACTCGTTTACTATTCCCGTAACATTGGTTTACTGGCCAGGGCCCAGGGGTGGTGTGTTCTTCGTTTTATTCTTTTCATTTTTAGTGAATTTACATTTTTGAATTTGCTGTAGAAGTTGGGGGTAGTGGCTGGTGTGGTGGTTTTGGATGGGTGTTGTGGGTGGGATTAGGAGGGGTTGTGACGTCAGGCGCGTTGAAGGTAAAGATATTATACTTGTGTTTTTTTTTCAATTTATTTCAGATAAAACTGAAAATTCAAGAAAATATTTTAAAACTTAGGTGTGAAAACAAATTTATTACCCATGAAATAAAATTTCTTATAATTTTTCATGTTCTCCAATTTATTGTCTGACACATGAAGTAACTGCTTAAATATCTGACACTTCAAAAATTCCTCTTATGACACGATATATTGCCATGATGCTGTCATATGCTAACATAATTAAAATATGTGTATTTTTTATTCTAATATTTTTATTTTCTCGTCACAAAGATGCGTAGTGGTATATACTCATACGGTCATACCATTTTGTTGTTATCTTTCCAGTCACACGGAAAAAAATCTATGTCGAAATTAGTGGAAGATCTGATACCTTACACACTGATGATGAGCAGCTTAGCTGTCATGCACCACTAGAATTCTCCACACCAGTGATCAGACACTGTTTTCGTACACGCTCAGAAAAATGGCATTGGATCCCCTAAGCATTAGGTGGGAATTCTCCTTATCAACAAATATGGATCATTAAATGAAAATTCAACGATTACAAACAGATGATCAATTTAAAGTTATAATAATTATAATCGTTATATTTTCATCCAACGGTCTATACTTATTGACGAGGAAGATCCCCGCCTAATACTCAGGAGGGAATCCAATCCCCAGAAAAATGGTGCCTACTTTGCGATCCCAAACACATGGAGATAATGTGGTTGATTCAGTAGGTGGTCGGTTTAAAAAGCATAAAATCATATGGGACCACGATGGCCATTGCATACTGCAAAGACAATGTGATTTTGCTTTTTGGAATGATATTTTAACTTGTTCGCGCGGAAAAAGAATTAAATAGATTGGCCAAAGAAGAATTAGATAGATTGCATATATTGTCACGGAGGCGTTTTGGTCAAACAATATAATATTATTTGAAGAGAGATTAACATTTGACATTGTATTATTGGACCGAGACACTACTTGAAGAGGAAGAATGTTATATTTGTGCCCCATATAATGTTACAGCAAAGAAACACTGATGAGTCGATTTAATGCTATATATTTTACCCTAATCTTAGTTATAATTTATTGGTTATTTTGTGAGATTTTGATATTTTGTTACGTATTTTCTATGTAGGACATCCGACTTCCTCTGGAGCAAAAAGTGATCAAACAGATGAATTTTGAAGTGATTTCAATTGGAGGATGTTCGTGAGTCTTTTAAGATGATTTTATCAAAATTCCAGATTTTTCTATCAAGCCGTTTGACCGTGGTGTTGAAATAAAGACCCAGCGTGCAGCTTTCCTAGATTGACCTTTCTGGACGTTTTGGGTATTTTGAAGGTCAAGATGGCATATTTTGAGGAAGATTCATTCTGAAGATTTGTTGGGGACGTCTCAAGCTTTAAAAAGAGACATTTTGGGACCAAATCGGAGTTGATTTGGTTGGTAAAAATACTGATTTTTTGAGAAGTCCGAATTCCAATTAGAATAGGAAACCTTTTATTTTCTGTTTTATTATTGTATTAGGTTTCCTAGTCTTATTTTAAGACCTTTTACTAGGAGGGTTTTAATTAGAGTAGTATAAATAAGGCTATTTAGCCATTAGATTAGGGGGGAACACATAAGAGAAAGAGGGGAGAACGCACTACTTTGGAGTTTTGACTATTCAAGTTTATTTTCAAGGTGTTTTCTATCCATGTTTTTAATAATATTTTGTTTTATGATTGTTAGTACTAGTTTCGTTTGCTAGGGCGAGGCCACAAGCCTTAGCAAGAATATGTAGTTTCTTTTCAATTTGCTTATGATGTTATGCATGTAAGTTTTGAATTATTAATCACTGGTTTAAACTATCTATTTGTCTTAGTGATTGGCCACCATTAGGATATTTAGAAAAGTAATTTGATGCAATTTTGGTGGAGGGCTGTCCCTAGAATTGACGCTGGCTTCTTGTGGTTAATATGTGTAACTTCTTAGGATGGACGACACGTCTTAAGGGTTATATAGTTTTTCAAAAGGTTTTCACAAAAGTTAATGAGTTTTACATGTTCACATTTGATCTGAACGCCACAGACGGGTTGCAAGTTAAATATACGTTATATGTTGAAGGTTCCAAGTAGGATATATATTAGGAAAACCTAACCTTCAAAATATGCATGTGTAAGCTATAAGTAATTAGAAGAACTACATAGGATTATTAAGATGACGACAGAACCCTAAGCTATTTTCTTTTGTTTTCTCTACTTCCTAATTTATTTAATTGTTTTTAGTTAAATTCGTTTTTAATATTTTAGGTCATAAAATCAACCTTTTCCAAACTTTGTTTTCAAAAAATTAATTAAGATTTGGTTAACATAAGATTATTCATTCAATCCTTGTGGAGAACGACCTTGCTTGAACTGCTATACTACGACAAGTATTTTAAGTGCTTTTATCCCTACTTTTGCATGTGATAAAAATACCTATCAAACACCAACATTTGCAGATTCTGCACTGTTTGCGACGAGAAGATGTTCCCCCATTGGCGTTATGCATTGTTCATTGCTGCCATTGTTGTTAACGTTTGTGCAAAAGTTTCTAATGTTCCACGAACTATTTAAGCTTTTAAGTACAGTACAAGCGAATCATCTTCCCAAAGTCCAAAACTTATTGGCTAAAGAAAAAGCATATACATGGCCTCTATTTACAAGTTTCTTGACAAGAAGCAAATCCAACACAAACTAAAGATAACATAGGAATTAAAACAACTTTTCTTGGTTCCTATCAAATATCCCCGGTCCAAAAGTAGAAATTAATAACTCAGCAAGGAACGGAAATTGCATCCATATGAATGAGGCAACTGGAACACTGGCAAGCAAAATGCTTGGAATAACAATCGCTTTTTTTCCGTCAAGCATCATGTAAAGTGCACAAGAAAAGGCAATCATCATGGTTGCGATAGATAAAAAGAGGGTGAAAAGGCCTATTATCATTTTTGTGGGCAATGATGTGAGGAAATCATCTTCAGAATAACGTGACGTGAGAATTCCCAGAAACATGATAACCGAAGTTGTGGAAGAAAAGAGTGAGATTGCATCCGAAACTATAAAAGTTGTGAATACCTTTTGACTTGAGAATGTAGGAAGACCTGTATCTCCATTATTTCCACCAGGAACTGTGAATGCTGCGGCAAACATCATGGTAACAATGAGAGCACCTACAACTGTACAAGAAGTTGATGTGTTTTTCATTGATTCTTCTGCCTCTTTCCCCAATTCTTTATGGCTCTTCGTAAATACTTCACGGGGTGTCATATGATCTTTATTTATAGATTCATGATCATTGCGATCTGCAACACTCTCCACCTCCTGCATTTCGTCCAAAGAACCATTTAGTGATGTGACTCTGAAGTACATCTCTTCATATCCTTGAACAATATTTTCCCTTTGAGCCACCATTATGAAGTACTTATCTATATTGTTATATGACAATGAGAGTTTGTACGTAACAACATATACTTAACATGATAATATATATGTATATACAGTAGCGCTCAAGCTCGAACTGGTTAGTAAGTTAATATGACGCTAACCACTGATTTAGGCTCACTCCACAACAAAACTTCATGATCCAAACTGTTCATTTTGAAAATCATCATTCGAAGATCACCCGTACAAAATATTAGTAAAAAAATTGGAAATATAAACATAAACATATATAGATAGATAGATAAATAGTCACCTTGAACCATTGTAGTTCTCTTTGCATTTGCAAAGCTGCACCTCGAATGTGATTAATCGTTGACAATGTCATTGAGGAAATACTTCCTACTGTATGTAGCATATTATTGCCAAACTTATCAACGAGACCGACAACCTCACTTCTTTTCATTTTAGTCAATTTTACTACATCACTTTGATCAGAGTCATCGAAGGCATGTATAAGATTATAAACTTTGTGCTGACGGCATTCAGCGGCAACTTGGAACAAGTTCTGTCCTTTTTCGTCCCGAAATAAGTTTAAGGCGGCAAATGAGGAAGCTCTACATAAATGAGTAATATACTCCACATGCCCTTGTTCTGCTGCTACGAACAATTCTTCCCTCAAGCATACAATTTGGTCAAAATCCCTAGCTTCTATCAAATTCTCAAACATGAGGGGTAGAAACTGGTTGACTCTCTCATGCATCAATTTCATCCGATATATACGATTGATTCCTAAGTTCATTGAAACAAATATAAATTACAAACATTTTAAAATATAATACTGACTATTAATTTAACAATAACAATAATTCCTCAATTTAACGATAAGAATATGTGGCCTACCCAAAAGTTCTTGGAGCTTCGTCACCAGTCCTCGGATATATAAACCCAGTACTGCAATGCAAGTCCGATATTATGGCCATAAACGTTGGTTAATACACACACACGCTATAATAAAACAAGGGAAAAAAAGAAGAAGGAATGCAAGATAGGTATAGGACAGTATATCAGCTAGAAACAACTTGAGCTTGTGGTGGGTTTGGCTTGTAGAAGAAGCAAGTCAACACTTAGCTTGAGCTAGTTAGACAAACCAAGCTTGAGCAGCGTGATAGTTTGTTTGGCTCGACTCAGTTATAGCCATAAGTAGGAAGTGTATATACGGATTAAGATGTTTATACATCGATATTTGTAGTAGCATTATAGAACAACTTACCATGGCATTAACAAAAACCAAATCGCAATTCAAACACGTAATATACCTACGGAAATGAGACTCTGATTCTCTTTTTGGTCTGACACATGCCCTTGATCACTCTGACTATCGTTGTTGATGGAAGGAAGATGTTTTATGCGTATACCTATCAAGAAAAGAACATAAGCCCAAACATATTAATCGAATCACAAACTTCTGAAGCTAAGTTTTTTTATGCTTTGTACTCATTCAGTACTTCTAATTGGATAATTACTCTATCATAAGAATGTTAATTGCTATAAATGTCACGAACCAAACATATATAAGCCTGGAAGTAAATGATATATATTACATGGCTATAAGTTTCGAGCATTTTTTAACATTCCGAAATAACTCGTTCATTTGTTCTTGCTCAATGTCTTGGTCTTTTTCATCCTCTAATGGGCGCTCTTGAGGCCTATCTCATTTAGGCCCAAAGACAGCTCTATATTATTTTAATGGTCCAACAGGACCTTGTGCTAACAGACATATATTGTTTATTTTATTTTTTTAGAAAATTAGACTAAACACTAATTACAAAATCTGTTGATGTTAATCTTGTGAACATAGTAGAGCTAAAGGATATTTATTGTGGAGGGTAACTCTGAAAATTGCAGTCACGGAATAACAGAATATATGAGGGGCAAATAAAAAGTGGTATTGTACTAACCATAATATATCAAATTTTCCCAGAAATTGAGCCGGCATCCACTTAAGAAAGCAGAACGGTTACCAGCCAATGTTACTAAGGGAAAATCTCCGTTGTAGTCTTTAGCCATGCCCAATTGTGGATAACGCTGAATCAAATCGCACGCAATGTCTATATATAATAGAAGTGTGAATAAAAAAATGAACATTGTGAGTCTGCGGAAAAAATTTGCAACAAAAAAATTCAGAGGCAAAGAAGATACAAGGCAGTGACATTAATAATTGGTCATGTTTGAAAGTCGATCGATTCTATCTCTTACCAAATCTATGAAGGTGAAAACCGAGAGAAATTAGTTGAGCGGCATCGCTAACGCGTAGAGTGTCGTGTGGAGTGACCGAATACAGATAACGAGCCATTCTTTCCCCATTTGACAACCTCTGAGCCTCGACAACTAGAGGAGTCGTCCTGTTGCCGATGGTATTGGCAGGTAAAATACCAAGTAACTTGTCGTTCTTTTCAACCATGCTTTTAGCTACGTCCACCCTATCTTGACAAAATGTTATTAAAAGAAAAAGAGCTGTCAAACCAAGATTGTCTTGTATTTCCAAGTCTTCCTTTGTCATTGACTCCACCAGCTGTTTTATGATGCGCACCCTACTTCTGAAATTCCAGAGGGCTTAGTGAAGAGCTGTACCGCCACCTTGAATTCTTTCATCTGAAATTCTTGCACTTCCGAGCTGGCGATGGTTGCAAAGTAACTTGATCGCATTATCCCAATCTCCCGACTTCACAGATTTGACGAAAGTTTCCCGGATATCATTGCCACTGCTCTCATCATGTCCTGCGTGCCATGTTTCATATACAAGTTCTAACATTGTTAATAAAACTTCTCTTAGCAGTCGATGCAGATTTAATTAGTATTGATTAGACTTGTATACAAGTCTTAATATATATACCTCCAGTGCGCCCTTCTTCCTTTGCCAACTCTGGGATGGCATCATGTTGAATGGTTCGTGTTGGATACGCTTGAACAAGTATCCTCTCGTCTGAAAAAGGAAATCTTGGTGTTCAGATATTACCATTGTAAGAATATGAGCATTAGTATGTCTGTGAATTTAGTTATTGAATTCAAGATTGAATAGGAAGTCTTGTTGGGAATGGATTTGTAATCCATGTTGTTCTGAAACACTTGAGGAACAAAGATACTGAACTACTATTTGAACAGAATCGGTTTTCTATATGGATTTTAATAGGGAAATCTGTATAGAACTTGGCTAGGATTATGTTGTTTATATTGTGGCCTCTGCTCTCACAGTTTGCACGCTCTATCATCGGACTAAGACCTATTATTAGTTAGAGCAAACTGATTACTGGAGAGAGGAGAAGGTGCACTGCTTGTTTGCTGCAGAACTTGGACATGGCTGCTTCTTCTAGTTCGTCTGCAGGTAAGTTTCTTCTCTGTGCTACAGGATTATGAATTGGGTTTTGTGTTTTGATCACTGTGATTCATATCACATGTTTCTGGTATATGATTATGCTAACAACCATTCAATTCTCAATTTGCCTTTTCTTTTTCCTTCTTACAAAACCCTGTGTTTGTGAGAAGTTCAGCTGGTACTGGAGAATAATCGTGCACACATTTCTACTTATCAATTTATGTCGTACCTCTTCCGTCCGATGATTGATTACGACCTGGATTCAATTTTATTAACAAAGTATCCCATGCTTCTTTGGCTGTGGTTGCGCTCTTGATAAATTGATAAGTATCATCCCCACAAGAATTCTGGATTGCATATAAGGCCTTGACATTCTTCATCTTCCAAGCCTTAATTTCAGCTTCTTTTTCTTCTGCTGTTTTGATAATTGGTAAAGATCCCTAATATGAAAATGAGAATATATGAAATAAGTATGAATTTAAATACAATCTAATTTCCAAACAATATGAATATCATAGAACATACATCGGTTGGAAAGGGGTCAATAAGAGGCGGTTTTTTATATGTGCCTTCGACAATATCCCAAAGATCTTCTGCCATCAAGTAAGTCTTAAACCGAGGACTCCAATCGTCATAGTTCTTAAGGTTAAGAACTATAGGAACAATTGTAGCTGCTGCCATGTTCAATTTGCCTACTTATTCAATGAGATTTTATGTCAATCCAGCATATGTGAAACCAAAAAAAGGAAAAAAAACAAAGGAAGTCTAAGCATACCTTAAACGATGAACAGATAAAAAAGTCAGTTACGAGACGGCCCAAATGTGATGACAAACTTGAACAACAACCAGGGCATGTAAGGATAAGGGCTCTGAGAAACCATACACCCCGGAGCTTTGGCTCTTTATATAATATAATTCCAGCACTACAACAACTAAAAAGTCTTCTCACTAAGATGAGTCAGCTGTATAAATCCTTCATTATCATAAGAATTCGACTTAAAAACAAAATGTCCGATGTTGACTGCTTGACGTCCTCTCCTCTTCCTTTGTTCAAGCTTGAAACTAGTAGTGCTAGATAAACTTACGCATGCAAAGTTAATCTTATTCTAGTATTATTTTAAAATAATAATCTCATTGAAAAAAAAGACAGGTGTAAGCTCACTTTGACGTGTTGCCTTTCTTTTTTCCAAAATATATCTTTGTTTCAATTGGACAAATAGAACTTTTAAGTTAAAAAAATCCACAGTACGAATATGGTCCCCTTCATCGAATTTGAAATTTTTAAAATTAATCCCACGTCAGTGAAATTGATGGGAGATTTTTATATACGAGATACCAAATTCACGTGATTTATTATTTTACTTGTCGTATTATGGGTGGATGCATAATTTGATGTCTCATTAGTAAACTATTTTGGTAAAAGTAAGGAGAAATTACATTTTAACGATTAAAATTTAAGTGTAATTGTAACCTCATACGACATATTTAAAACATTTTAATTTCATATATTTATTTAACATTTAATTTAAATTTCATACTTTTATTAAAAACTCAGTTAAGTTTATTATTTATGAGTGATGCATGGATAAAAGATTATAAAAGAATTAATTTAAAAAGAAAATAACATTTTATGCCAAGTGGCCCCACCCCCTTCAATCATACCTCTGTATGATGTATCAGACAACAGAGTGCAATCTGAAAGTGAAATGAAACGGGAAACGCCTTACAAATTCAATCAATCAATCCAAAATTCCATTAACGTGAAGCATTCAAAGATTCAAAATAAGCAAAAAATGGAAAATGGAAATCGAAGGGTCGTACCATGTTTGAACACCGGATGCAATCTGCAATTAATACTCGTCTGACAGAGATTGGTGATGATGAGGCGATGCAAACGAAGGAGGCAAAGAGGTTGAAGGAGACGAACAACTGAAATCGTCTCGATCTGCACATACAAATCACGATCAAACCCCAACTTCAAAACACGGCAATGAATTTCCCTTCCCCTTCCATCTGCTTCTTTACTTTGGCGCAAGCCTTAACCGCGAAATTTAAGGTTAAATGATCTGACCCAACACCCATCTCCTACATATTGTTGTAAATGTGTATAGCACGGACGGGGAAGACACGGTTTACGCTTCAGAAATGTCCACAACACTGTTTTTTTTTTATTTTTTACACTACTAGAATTCTGCAGAACAGATGATCTGTTGGTCGCACATAATTATGGTTCCATTTTTCTCACCCCAAACACAAAAAATTTGATGATTGAGTAGGTGTCTGTTTAAACATCATAAATTCATTGCTTGTGCATTGACTATGTCAGGACTACAAGTAAGAAAATGTGCTATGAGCCTTGGCGACTTCATGAGTGTTCTCTCTTTACTGTAACAAAAGAAAGAGAAGAAAAAATAACAGGCGAAGTGTAATCTCACCGTTGGTGTGATGGATGTCTTTCTTTTTCTGGTCTACTTACATTATTTTTATTTTCATCTCTTTACAAGATCTAGACCTCCAAAAACACATAAAAATACAAAAAATCTCACATTCACCGAACTTTAATAAATTAAAGAAAGGGATTGAGAACAGTTACTTCTCAATTCACGTAGTTAGTTGCCTATTCACAGAACTTTGGATTTATAATTAAAATTGTTCATATTATAAATTGATTTAAAAAGATTATCTATACAAAAATCAATTAAAACTAAAAATGTTTAATCAGTCAACTGTAGTAAAGAAATAGACGGTCCGTAACTCATTTACGAATCCAACCATCTATGTTTTACAGTTCGATGACCAAACAATCTCATTTTTTAATAGAATTTTTGTAGAGATGATCTTAATACAGTGATCTATAGTATAAAACATCATGTCTATGATAAACCGTTTATAATATAAACTGCTGTACTCCAAAAAGGTCGGCAAAGTCCATCGACTTTGCTGAGATTGATTGTTCTTGTTCTTCAAGATAGGGAAAACTTGATCCGACCCAGATAATACGAGTTTACTATATTTTTGGATATTCCTACTATCTAAGGATTAGGAAGTAACTCAAGTAATCACACTCCTAACTGAAACAATATATAATCCTAGATATTTGCTTAGATTCTCGTAGTTTAATAGCGATTGTATATTCTAAAAGGTTTCTCCCAACTAGTATAAATACTCTCATGTAGAGTAGATTTCTAGTAGCAATTCTGTAACGCATAATTATTCTCTTTTTCTTGCTTGAGTCTCAATATTGCTTACTAACTTGATCGTGAAAGCTTTTTGTCAGTACCGAACCATTGCCAAGGTCTGACTTCAATTGTAACGTAGAAGCATTTTGCCAGTATCCCATCGTTGCCAAGGTCTGAGTTCAATTGTTTGCTTTCTCACAGGTAGCTAGACTTGCTCACCACCTTTATCTACGATGCTGCACAAATTTAATTTCAACAGATCATCTTGTACTGACTTGGTTTATTGCAAGGAAGAAGGAGGTGAAACTTGCACCATCAGATACACAAATATTATCCTTACAAGAAAGTGTAATCAAACTTGTCGAGCAAAAAATAATCAAGAAAATTATGAAAGTAATACGTGAACTTTTGGATGAAAATGATAAAATTACCCTCAAAACACACCGGGATTCCCACGTTGTGCAACGGATAACAACGGCTTAATCAAGGAAGAGTCAAAGGTGATCAAAATGATATTTATTCAAATCTCTCTCATCACTCCTCATCAAATCCACACTCAAAAGGTAACTCTCAATTATCCTATTTAAATTAGGATTGATTGCCTAGATTAATTGCAAGATATTATTTCACATAGGAGTGTGTTGTCCACACATCCCTTTTTACTTCTCACACCCCTTGTTAATTTCTGTCCTTTGATCGTCTTCAATTTATTCGATCCGACGGTCGAAAATTAGAAGAGTGTGTGAGAAGTAAAAAGGATTGTGTGGATATCACACTCATTTCACATAATATCTTGCAATTAAATCCCTAATTCCACCAAAAATGGCCGGACCCTCTTCTCCAAATAGGGCCGGCCACACCACTATAAATAGTCTCATTTTCCCTACTAAAATGCTAATTCATTCTCTCTCTAAAAATTCTTAAATACTTTCTCTCTCAAATTCTAACTTTAGTATCATAGGTTCTTCAGTCAAAGCCCCCCATTTATCATGAGAGCGTAAGGCTCTTAATCTTAATCTTATGTGTTATTATTTTATAAGTGTATTTTCGTCAAAAAAAAAGAAAGAAAGAGGAAATTTACATCTACAAAACTCTTTCCTCTTTTGGTCCACTTGTTCTCTTATCTTATATTATCCTTTAACAAGATCTAGAAACTCCAAAAACATATAGAAAAAGTTGAAAGTAATTCAGATATGGACAACCTAACTCCCATGTCCCACTTCTTAGTCAATCCCTACTAGAATTCTCCACAACAGATGCATTAGACATTTTATTATAATTGATTGCGGAGCCTTCTTTGTCTGCCGACCCCCAAGCGTAGACACGGATTCGTCTCTTCTTTTTAGAAAGATTATATAGACACGGTTTCGTCTCTGCTTTTTAGAAAGACTAAGACAACCCTTTCAATTTGACCCCAAAAAAAAAAAAAAAGGACACTTTCAACTGTGCATGATTCATAACAATCGAATCAGGATTTTTTCTCACCCCAAACACAAACAATTTGATGATTGAGTAGGTGTCTGTTTAAACATCATAAATTCATTGCTTGTGCATTGACTATGTCAGGACTACAAGTAAGAAAATGTGCTATGAGCCTTAGCGACTTCATGAGTGTTCTCTCTTTACTGTAACAAAAGAAAGAGAAGAAAAAATAACAGGCGAAGTGTAATCTCACCGTTGGTGTGATGGATGTCTTTCTTTTTCTGGTCTACTTACATTACTTTTATTTTCATCCCTTTACAAGATCTAGACCTCCAAAAACACATAAAAATACAAAAAATCTCACATTCACCGAACTTTAATAAATTAAAGAAAGGGATTGAGAACAGTTACTTCTCAATTCACGTAGTTGCCTATTCACAGAACTTTGGATTTATAATTAAAATTGTTTATATTATAAATTGATTTAAAAAGATTATCTCTACAAAAATCAATTAAAACTAAAAATGTTTAATCAGTCAACTGTAGTAAAGAAATAGACTGTCCATAACTCATTTACGAATCCATCTATGTTTTACAGTTCGATGACCAAACAATCTCATTTTTTAATAGAAATTTTGTAGAGATGTTCTTAATACAGTGATCTATAGTGTAAAACTTCATGTCTATGATAAACCGTTTATAATATAAACTGACCAAACATCCTGCTGTACTCCAAAAAGGTAGGCAAAGTCCACCAACTTTGCTGAGATTGATTGTTCTTTGTTCTGCAAGTCAGGGAAAACTTGATCCGACCCTGATAATACGAGTTTACTATATTTTTGGATATTCATATGATCTAAGGATTAAGGCGTGACTCAAGTAATCACACTCCTAAATGAAACAATATCTAATCCTATATATTTTCTTAGATTCCCGTAGTTTAATAGCGATTGTATATTCTAAAAGGTTTCTCCTGACTAGTATAATACTCTTATGTAGAGTAGATTTCTAGTAGCAATTCTGTAACGCATAATTATTCTCTGTTTTTTGCTTGAGTCTCAATATTCATTACTACCTTGATCATCAAAGCTTTTTGTCAGTACGGAACCATTGCCAAGGTCTGACTTCAATCGTTTGCTTTCTCACAGGTGGCTAGACTTGCTCACCACCTTTATCTACGACGCTGCACCAATTTAATTTTAACAGATCATCTTGTACTGACTTGGTCTATTGCAAGGAAGAATGAGGTGAAAATTGCACCATCAGATACACAAATATTATCCTCAAACTTGTGGAGCAAAAAATAATCAAGAATATTATGAAGGCAACACATAAACTTTTGGATGAAAATGATAAAATTACCCTCAAAACACATCGGGATTCCCACGTTGTGCAACGGACAACAATGACTCAATCAAGGAAGAGTCAAATGCGATCAAAATTGTATTTATTCAAATCCCTCTCATCACTCCTCATCAAATCCCCTTCAAAAGGTAACTCCCAATTATCCTATTTAAATTAGGATTGATTGCCTAGGTTAATTGCAAGATATTATTTCACATAGGGGTGTGCTATCCACACATCTTTTTTTTACTTCTCACACATTCCTTGTTAATTTATGTCATTTGATCGTCTTCAATTCATCCGATTCGACGGCCGAAAATTAGAAAGCTGTGTGAGAAGTAAAAAAAGATGTGGATATCACACCCCTTTCACATAATATCTTGCAATTAAATCCCTAATTCCACCAAAAATGGCCGCACCCTCTTCTCCAAATAGGGCCGGCCACACCCCTATAAATAGTCCTATTTTCCCCACTAAAATGCTAATTCATTCCCTCTCTAAAAATTTCTAAATACTTTCTCACTCAAATTCTAACTTTAGTATCGTAGGTTCTTCGGTCAAAGCCTCTCATTTATCGTGGGCACGTGAGGCTCTTTACTGTAATCTTAAATGTTATTATTTTACCACTGTATTTTCGTCAAAGAAGAAGAAAGATGAAATTTGCATGCACAAAACTCTTTCATCTTTTGGTCCACTTGGTCTCTTATCTTATGTTATCCCTTAACAAGATCTAGAAACTCCAAAAACATACAGAAAAAGTTGAAAGTAATTCAGATATGGACAACCTACCTAACTCCCGTGTCCCACTTCTTAGTCAATCCCTACTAGAATTCTCCACAACAGACGCATTAGACATTTATTATAATTGATTGCGGAGCCTTCTTTGTCTGCCCTTTCAATTTGACACGGTTTCGTCTCTTCCTTTTAACAAGATTAAGGGCCGGTTTGGTATTGCTGTGTTTTGAAAAAAAACTGCTTCTATTGTGCTGTGAGAATAAACAGCTGCGAAATAAAGCAGCAGAGTGTTTGGTAAACTTTTTTGTAAAAGTGCTTTTGAAAAAAAAAAACAGTATTATAGTGTTTGGTAAACTTTTATGCAAAACAGATGTGAAAAAAAGCCGGTTTTTCAAAGCTAGGTTTTGCAGCTTCTTGTTTTTGGCTTTTTTTCACCCAAAACTGTGAAAAAAAGCTGAAGCTGAATGTTTACTAAACACCAAAAACTCTTCCAGCTTTTTTTCATAGCAGCTTTTTTTTAAAATCACCTTAACCCCAAACTGAGGCTAAGACAACCCTTTCAATTTGGATAAGGATACCTTCTAAGCATAAAAAATTGAGCTTGCTGAGCAAACGATGGTGATCGTTGAAATTTGATCCAATGATTACAAATAGATGGATCTTTTAAAGTTATAATAATTATAACCATTGGATCAAATTTCAACGGTCACGATCGCCTGCTCAGCATGCTCAGTTTTTTATGCCGAGGAGGGGATTCTAATCCTTTCAATTTGACCAAAAAACAAAAACGACACTTTCAACTGTGCATGATTCATAACAATCGAATCAGGATTTTTTTGGGAACTCATTTTAATCGTTTATCAAATATCGTGCGGTCAATTTTAAGTTAGAATTGTTTGTGTTCTATTTAAATAAAAATTTTAAAATAATTTCTGACCACAAGATAACTAATAATCAGATAGAATTAATTGATCTCTAATATCCTCACAGAGGATCCGAATACAATCATGTTCCATAACAATCATAAATTTAGTCTGGAAACAAGAAGTGCTGTTCTTTTGCCACAAGTATGAAAATCAAATATTTTAATTATAATTTTACTAAAAGGTCTTATCTTACTAAAAGATATCAGCTGCATAAATCATTCATTATTGATATTATTTATGGATGACGCATAGATAAAAGATTATAAACAAAAAATTAATTTAAAAAGAAAATAACTTTTTATGCCAAGTGGCCCCACCCCTTCAATCATACCTCCGTATGATTTATCAGAATAACACAGTGCAAACTGAAATGAAATGGGAAACGCCTCCAAATTCAATCAACCAATCCAAAATTCCATTAACGTGAAGCATTCAAAGATTCGAAATAAACAAAAATGGAAAATGGAAATCGAAGGGTCGTACCATGTTTGAACACCGGATGATGTCTGCAAATAATACTCGTCTGACAGAGATTGGTGATGATGAGGCGATGCAAACGAGGGAGGCAAAGAGGTTGAAGGAGACGAACAACTGAAATCGTCTCGATCTGCACATACAAATCACGATCAAACCCCAACTTCAAAACCCGGCAATGAATTCCCTTCCCTTTCCATCTGCTTCATTACTCTGGCGCAAGCCTTGAGCGCGAAATTTAACGTGAAATGATCCGGCCCAACACCCATCTCCTGCATATGATTGTAAATGTGTGTAGCACTGACGGGGAAGGCACGGTTTACGCTCCGGAAATGTCCACAACAGACACAAATTTTTTGGACACTCTCTGTACTAGAATTCTGCAGAACAGGTGATCTGTTGGTCACACATAATTATGGTTCCTTTTTTTCCCCACCAAGTCGCAAACAATTTTGATTGATTGAGTTGGTGTCGATTTAAAAGTCAGAAATTCATTGCAATGAAATTTGCTCTCTTACAAACTTTTTATTTTTTTTATTTTTTATGAACTAGAACTCCAAAAACATATAAAAACACAAAAAATCCCACCCTCACCGAACTTCAATAAATTAAAGAGAGGAGTTTGGCTCTTTCGATTGAAAGGAGTTCCTCCTTAATCTCTTAGTGCTGATTCACAGATGTTCGTGCTTATGATTATATTCGTTTATATTATAAATCATTCTTAAAAGATTATTTCTACAAAAAAAAAAAATTAAAATTATGATTGTTTAGTCAATTCTGAACAGTAACCAATTTTTTTTTTTGAACACTCAATATTCCTCCTATGCGCATAACCATCTCCTAATCCCACCGCCACGATCTCCCAAGGTCGCCAGCCCCTGGCATCCATTTTTTGAATCTTTTGTTCTTGAAATCCCAGGAATTCCAAATCCATGACAAGTTGACAACCCAATAGAATTTGTTCTGATCACTTATCAGCACCAAAAATAAACAGAATGGAACCCAACAATAAAAATGGAAACCACTTCAAATTCCAAAAACAATTCCAAATTGAAATCCATACCTTAAATTTACAAAATTTGTAGGTAGTGAACTTGTGGTTGCGATCAAAGAGAGCCTAAAGGGTTGACGATGTAGGGCTAGATCGTTGAGTCGTGGTGTAGAACATTATTTTTTAGGATCCGGAGTAAGGTGGATCGAAATATGAGTGTCTTAGAAGTCTGGTTATGGGCTCAACAACTTCGATTGAATTGAGCTACTCAAACGGACCAACGATGCCTTCACATCCTGCTGTACTCCAGAAAGATAGGCAAAGTCCACAAACTTCGCTGATATAAACCATTTTTGTTCCGCAAGACGCGGAAACCTGATCCAACTGGGGATCTGAAGAGTTTCATATATTCTTGGAGATTCTTGCAATTTAGACATTGGTGTCTGCTGCAAGTAATCACACACTTAAGAGGCACAATATATACATCTAATATATCCTCTTGGACTCTCAGTTTAATGTAGTTTTGTGTCCTAAAAGATCTCTCCCGATTAGTACAAATACTCTCAAATCTCTGGTAGCACTTCCATAATGGATACATTATTCACTTGCCCCTGACTAGTCTCAATATTGCTTACTAACTTGACAGTCGGCGAACCTTTGGCTAGTACACCACTGTTGCTAAGGTCTGACTCCAGTTGTTTACTTTGTAGTGGGACTTCTCACCACCTCCTTCTACTGTGTTGCGCTTTAGTTCTAACAAGTTAATCTTGTAATGACGTGGTTTATTTGCAAGGAAGAAAGAGGCGTATTATGTCTCGACCCAACGAAAACATGTACACACTATTACACACTATCATAATCCTCTTGTTCTTATGTTCACAAGGGCGTATTATGTCTCGACCCAACGAAAACATGTACAGCACAGGAACGGAAATCATCAAACTATTGTCATAGTTATTAAAAACGTTCACTCGATAATGTTTCGCTTATACCCCTGACTGTTTTCAGAAAATGCCGACAAGACATTTTTAATCCCTCATGAAAGCAATGTCTTTGTCCCATAAGCGTTATATGTACTCATGTTCTCTTTTACGTGAATGTTAGCTAACTAATGAGCTACATTAAATATGGTCTAATAACAAAATGCCTTCCCTAAGCAGTCATGCGAGTCCAACTAAACCTGACCGTTGTCCTAGACACACCCCTTAAACGGTAATGATTGCTAACCATCATGGATAAGTATGCTAAAATAACAGTCGTCAAGTATTCTCTTTCTGACATAGTCTTTAGTTCAAAGGGTATAGATATTGGATTTGAAAATCCAGTGGCTCATATAGTAATGAAGAAGGGATTCATTCATTACTCCCACTATTTTGGTCGCCTAAAGCACATATAGTTGTCTAACTCTTCTCTCCAACATGTATGCTATGACGTATTCTCAAACTTCACATATGAGCATGCCACTTTGTTTGAAACAGACACTATTAGGTCATACAAATCGTAGTCTAGTCGATATGCTAGCGCCTAACCTAGGTCTCTTTGCATATATGCCATCCCGGCACCTTCTTGAGACAACTCACATTCGACTGTAATCAGGCTACTTGGAATTATGGAAATATATACATGAATTACTCCAAGATCGACCTACTCTATTGTAAAGTCTTATCGTAGTTCTCTCTCTAATGCGACATATCAGATAATATACATTCATTGTTTAATGTACCAAGTAAGATGCATTCTCTATGCCTAGGACATGTTCGTATTCACTCTATGCGTCCATGACATGAATGTCTCAACTTTCTCACTATCTTAAAGCGCCAAGGTGAATCGTTCGTATGCCCGGACCAATTCAAAGCCCGATGTCACAAAACAAAGATATGTGCCAGTAAAATTTTACCGCATTTTCACTAGATCGCTTGCCGTAGTTCCTTACAGAAAAGCAAACCATATAAATCTACCAAATATTGTCAATCAAATAACTACTTCAATGAACCAATTATCTATTCTAAAAGGCCAAATCGGATAAATAGTCATCGTGGTCCTAAGGTATTCGGATGATAGACCCTATGGTAAAAAAATTTGGATTTGAACCCTCGTGGTAAAGTCTATTCGGATTTATGCCCCAAAACTTAACTTCCGTCCTTTTCCGTTAGCCTGCCTGTGAGAGATCCCAAAATGGATTGTATGCAATAGCTGGGATCCCGCAATTGCCGACCTCCGACCTCCGACCTCTTTCTCTCTACCATGGCTGACACCGCAATCGCCGAAATGCCCAACAAAAAGCCAAGGGCCAGCCGAAGGGCACTCAAGGACAAAAACCCACCTGGAAATGCAGCCAATATCCTCGCAGGAAAGGTCTCGGACGCCGCTCCAAGCCCGATCCAAACACATTCGGACTCCAACCCAGTGAAGGAACCACGCGAGCCTCTCTTAGACTCGCACCTCCCCCAAGAATTCGGCCAAAGTTGCGGCTTCTAAGAAACAGGCCATGTAGAAGAAGACCCAACCGTCGTTATTCGAGAAAGAACTCGAAGAAATGCAAGAGAAGTTGCAAGCGATAAAACTCGAGAAGGAGAAAACCGAGGAGCTCCTGAAGGAGAAGGATGAGATCTTGAAGACTAAGGAGGAAGATCTCGCAATGAAGGGCCGAGAGCAAGACAAGCTTAAGATGAGATCCTGGAATTTGTTTTGTTGCATTGGGATCTAGCTGATTGTTTGGATATTTAATCTAATGATTCTTGATTAGGATTTAGGGTTCACATGAAATTTGGCTTGATGATTCCTGATTTGTGTTTTTTATGCTTTTTGGTTACTGGAAAATTGCCCAAAAAGCATGTTTAGGATTTGTAATTTGTGGTTTCTTGGGTGTTTGATCGAAGCGATTCGATGATCTTGAAATGGGGTTGACATAATGGTTACTTATTTTTCATCAAGCATTCCCTATTGCTCAACCAGTGCAAGACAAGAAAAAGAAGGGTTGCCCTGAGAAGAAAATGCCAGCTCTTGCTTACTTCTTATGGTGCAAAGATCAATGGGCTGAGGTACGTAACAGATTAGAACACTACGATTGTTTGGAGATATATGTGAGAAACAATTTCTGACTCTACTTTTGTGGTTTTGATACAGATCAAGAAGGAGAACCCTGAAGCAGATTTTAAGGAAGTCTCAAACATTTTTGGGGACTAAGGAAGTCCCAGCTATTGCATACAATCTACTTTTGGGATCCCTCACGTGCAGGCTAATGGAAAAGGACGGAAGTTAAGTTTTGGGGCATAAATCCGAATAGACTTTACCACGAGGGTTTAAAATTGATTTTTTTTACCACAAGGTCTATCATCCGAATACCTTAGGACCACGAAGACTATTTATCCGATTTGGCCATTCTAAAATTGAGAAGGAATTTGACTGTAGCTTTATAGTCACAAGTTTGCCCTTCAATTTCACCTTATTAACAGCAATAACCATAGGATTTGGGGTTGAGTTTATGCATTTGGGCTGGAAGTGGGTTGTGGGGTGTAAGCTGGGCTTGGGTTCAACAGGGTCAAATTACTCTATTGCCTATTTTCCTATCAAATCCAAGGGGTGGGGTGAAAGATTGGTGGGTATTTTAGTCATTTGAAGTTTGGAAGTGGGTGGTTGGCATTGGTGTTTGGATCAGGTTGAGGGACAGGCGTGGGATGGCATCAAATCATGGGTTGCAGAGACTGAAAGAGGGAGATAGGAGTGGGATGGCCTGAAATCATGTCACAGCCCGTCCCGAAATTTTTACTATCGAGGACGTGAAAAGACGGGATTGCCCTAAAGGTTGCTAAGGTGTGTGACATTTGTATTTGATTATTATGTGATATTCCTAAGTTTTTGGAAAATTATTTTGGAACTTAGACTTTGAGTTGTTTTTGTGTGGTTAGGGGCTTAGGAGGACCACACACACAGACAACCCTACCCTCTCTCTCTCCCTCTCCCCTCTCGGTTTTCTTCTTTTTCCTGTGTAATGTTCATGTACGGACGAACTCGAAATTGTCCATTTCTTCACGGATCGACGTCATAAAGGTGAGTTCCTTGATCCTTACAACCTCTTGAGTAATTTGGTACCATTTTTGGAACTTATAACCCTCCGAATAGTTATGAAACCCTAACCCCGAAAATGTGCACTGTTCATGCACATGTAAAACCTTGCATTTCAGGGAATTTCAAGCTCACAGTGAGCTTAAGGAGGTCCTCACGAGCCTCGGGGTACTTCGTTGGTAGAGTTTGGACGTCGGAGGACCGAGATCGAAGGTTTTTAAAGTTTGCCGAGCTATCGAGCTTTCTCAGGTAAAATCTAGTGATTTTCAAGCCTTGAAACTTGTTTAGATGTGTTCTACATGCTTAAAGCTTTATTTTGGTACCAAATTCATGAAAAATGGACGAAAAATGAGTGAGAAACCATAGTTGGAAAATTTACCCAGAAACCGGCGAAGTCACCGGCGGCCGGTGAGTTGTCGGAGAAGAAGACGAAATATTCCGTCAGTTTGGACAGAATATTCTGACGTCGTTAGTTAAGTTTAACGGATTCCGTTAGGAGTTGACGAAATATTCCGAGGAATATTCCTGACGCCGTTTGAGATTCCGTCCGTGTTCCTGGCACATGACTGCGCGTGGGGGCGCGTAGGTCAGTGCCATTCCTAGCGCGTGGCAAGTCCAAAAATAATTTTAAAAATATGAGGATGTTTGTGAGGTTGTGTAGATCACGTTGGTATATTCAAACACCCCAATTGAGCATTGTATGAGAAGTTATTTCGTATTGTTGGTTATGTGCTCTAAATAACGTTATTATAGTTGTTTTGCATATAGGTGAGACCTATCCCGAGGACGAGCGCAATCAAAGGAATCGCAGGGGTTACGACCATTCGACTTACCAGTGAGTGGGCAGTTGTTTTCGTTATATACCTATATACTTACTGATTTTCCCAGAAATCGAATTTGAATGAAAGTATGTTTTAAAATGCCATGCATAGAATTGATATGAAATATATGAATTGGTATATGATGCATATGTATGAAATGGTGCGGTGGACGCACAGGTAAGTATCAGGTGAGTTATATTGTGTTGATGATGTGGATTGTGTTGAGAGCTCATAACCTACACCACCGGTGTTAGTGCTTGTGTTGATATTCACCTCCCACACCGCACGCTCACTTGGATCCAAGTAGGTGTAAGTCCTGTCATACAGACCACTTTTATGGTTCCGACTCGTAGGTGACCTGCAATACGTCGCACAGCTGTTTGATGAGAATTGCACTAGAGCGTATTATTACACCAAGTCCTGTCGTATAGACCATTTTAATGGTTCCGACTCGTGTGCAGGCATAGGTATTGAGATATATGATTAGCCGTACAGGACCACTGCAGGGTCTCCGGCTGATTTATTATTCTACCTGATATATTTGCGTAGCTTCATTATGTTTTGATGCATATGCCATGGCATTCTTTCATATTATTGATTTTTAACCATGATTTGAGAATATGTTGAGATACATATGTTATATGCTATTTTCTGGGAAAGTATATAGGTTTTACAGTAAGGGGTTATATATGTTGTTAAATGAGATGTCTTTGAAAAGCTTTGTTTTACTGACCCACTCAACTTTGTTTTACGCCCCTCCGGGTTATAGTTAGAAGTGCTTGGTGGCTCACGAGGATTCCCACGGTTGTTCTGACAGACTTCACACATGTAGGACTCACCTTCGGGTGTTGTAATTTAGTAACTGTTCTACTTGACTGCATTTAGAATCTTATGCTCTGATTATGTGTATTTCACACTTAAATTCTCGCTAGCATGTCATTTGGATAGTACTGCTAGTATTCGGTCATTCATAATTCTCTTACCTTATTGCTTCCGCATTGCGTTTATGGTTACGGCACGTTAGTGATGGCCAACACGCCTTGATTCTCCGGTCGGGGTGTGTCAAATCATGGGTTGGTGTCAGTGGGTGTGAGATTTAGGGATTTGAGATTTTGATGGATTTTAATTCTTTTAATGAATTTAGGATTATTCAATCAGGATTTTAAGTAATTTTCTGAAATTTAATGTGTATTTAATCAGGATTTTAAGATAGTTTATTAAAATCCTTAGAAATCTGGGTGTATTCAATTAGAATTTTAAAGAAATTTATAACATTCAAGGTGTATTCAATTAGAATTAGAATTTAGAAATTTTGGAAAAGTTGATGAATTAGAGGGAATTGGAGAGATTTTGTAGTGTATTTTAAGCATCCACAAATCTCACATATTCCCATGATATTTCGAGGGAATTGAATCAAAATTTTACATAGAATCTCTACAAATCAGTTAAACTCCATAAAAATCCATAGATTTATAAATCCTTTAAAATCTCTCAAATTCTTAGTGAAAAAAACCACACACATAGAGAAGGAAGAGGTAGGTTCTGCGTCATCGTCATCCTTTCCGCTCTTTGTTTTCTAGAAATCTCTTCATTTTCCTTTACGCTCTTCCTTTTCTATTTGTTTCCTAGAAATCTCTCGAATTCTCTTATCGTTTTCTGTACATAATTTTTCTAGCCATTTTCTTCCAATCGATCCCTTTTAGGGATTCAATTTCCCCACTTGGATTCGCCCTTCAGCCGCTTATATTGCTTCTTATGAGAAGAGAGAGAACTCTGCAAGAAGCTAGGGAAAGGAATTTGTATACATTATTTGTTAGGGTAAAGTACAAAAAACTACCTCAACTATTGGTGTCACAACACTTTCATACCTCATTTTTTTTAAAATGACAATGTCATACCTCATCTTACTAATTTGTGTCAATGTCATACCTCCGTCAGTTTTTCTGTTAATTTTTCTGTTAAGTGCTGACGTGGCTAGATACGAGGGCCACTCACTAATCTAACTAGATTAAAATATAATTAAATATATATTTTAATAATTAAAAATTAAAAAAAAAAAATATATTAAATCTCTCTCTCACATCTCTCTCACCCCTCTTCTCTACCCTCTTTCTCTCTTGACACCCACCTGCACGCCAAAAACCCCTTCCCACCCGACCCTCCCCACCCGACCCCCCTCCAGCCGTCCCCCACTACCCTCTCTCTCTGGACACTCACCTGCATGCCCAAAACCTTCCCACCCGTCCCCTCTAACTTTCCTCCCCCTCACCCTTTCTTCCCCCCGCTCCCATCTTCTCTGCGCAACCTCTCCCTCCAAAAACTCTCCCCTCTAGAGCCCCTCGACCTCGCCGTCTCCCACCTATGCTTCGCCACTCTCCCGTCCCGCCGCCCCTCCCTTTCAATCACCTGCCTCGCCGTCAACCACAACCTCTTCTATGCCGCATTGAGCCACGAGAAATGCCTTTGGATCGCCGCTGCGTCGAGCCTGAAGATTTGGCCGGACTCGGATCTCCACTGCGTCGAGTCGATCAAGGCGCATGAGGACGCCGTGAATGCATTGGCAGTGTCGAACGACGGGACAGTGTACACCGGGTCGACAGATTGTCGGATCTGGGTGTGGTCCAAACTGTTTTGGGAAGACGGAGAAGACAAGAGCGGGGTGGGATTTGGGTTAGGTGGTTCTGGTTTTGAGTTTGGGGAAGATGGGGAGCGAGGGGAAGAAGAGGGTGAAGGGGAGGAAGGTTGGGGGGACGGGTGGGAAGGGTTTGAGGGATGCAGGTGGGTGTCTAGAGAGATAGGGTGGTGGAGGAAGGTTGGGGGGGGACCCGTGGGAAGGGGTCGTTGGGGGGGTGTCGGGTGGGAAGGGGTTTGGGGATGCAGAGAAGAGAGAGAGGCCCGAGAGATGAGAGAGAGAGAAGAGAGAGAAATTTAATATAATTTTTTTTAATTTTTAATTATTAAAATATATTTAATTATATTTTAATCCAGTTGGATTAGTGAGTGGCCCTCGTATCTAGCCACGTCAGCATTTAACAGAAAAATTAACAGAAAAACTGACGGAGGTATGACATTGACACAAATTCGTAAGATGAGGTATGACATTGTCATTTAAAAAAAATGAGGTATGAAAGTGTCATGACACCAATAGTTGAGGTAGTTTTTTGTACTTTACCCTATTTGTTAATATGACTTTGCTAAATATTAATTTAATGTAATTGTTTGCCTTGTATTTTTGGCTTTTGGAATTATAATGTTTGGTGGTTATTTGTGTTTCGGTTAAAGCATTGGTCCATCTCATTTTCCATGGTGAAGAAATCTGCGAAGTACTCTGTCGTACTCTCTCTCTCTCCTGTGTGTATTAATTGAGTACTGAAGTTGTTGCAGGTTTTGGCTGCCGAGTTCAATCTCTCTGAGACATGTTACTTGACTTGGCTTACTGACTCGGGCTCAACTCCTCGGTTTGGTCTCATATTCCTTTCTCCATCTTTTTAGGGTAAAGTACAAAAAACTACCTCAACTATTGGTGTCACGACACTTTCATACCTCATTTTTTAAAGTTGACAATGTCATACCTCATCTTACGAATTTATGCCAATGACATACCTCCGTCAGTTTTTCTGTTAATTTTTCTGTTAAGTGCTGATGTGGCTACATTCGGTCCAATTGGATTTAAAAATTATTAAATATATTTTTAATAATTAAAAATTAAACTTTTTTTTTTTTTTATGATATTAAATCTATGTCTCTCTCCTCCTCACCTATCTCTCTCATCTGCATCCCCGAGACCCTTTCCTACCCAACCCCTCCCACCTGTCCCTCCCCAACCTTCCTTCACCATCGTCATAAAAAACCCAGACCCAGGTACCCCCACCCCAGCCCCGTGTCCCCCACCCCACAATGACCCCCCTCCCCGCGCGCGCCCACCCTATCTTCCTGCATTCACTGTGTTCCAACCTGTCGACCCTCTCTTCCTCCCCGCGTCGGCCCTCTCTTCCTCCAGCCGTCGTCCGTTCGTTCCCCCCCCCACCCCACCCCACCCCAGTTGCAGCAGCAGCAGCTCCCCAAAACTCCCACACCCAACTTGCAGAAGAGGAAGAGGAAGAAGAAAGAGAAGGAGAAAGAGAAGAAAAAAAACGGAAACTGCCCAACCTGCAGAATAGGAGGAGAAAGGGGAAAGAGAGAAAAGAAAAGAAAGAGGGGGGGTTGACGGGATTTGGGCGCGCGGGGGGGGGGGGGGGGGGTGGGGGGGTGTGACGGGATCTGGGGGGGAGGTGCGACGGGATCTAGTGGGGGTTCAGGTCTGGGGTTTCGGGGGGGGGGGGGGGTTGGTGGGTTTTCAATTTTTTTTTTTTTTTTGTTTTGCCTGGAGGAAGACGAAGGGGGAGAAGAGGAGAGTGTTTTGGTGGGGGGGGGGATAAGAAGATGAAGGATGGAGGGGGAACGGAAGTTGTTTTTTAAATAAATTTTTTTTACTTTTTCATTATTTTAATATTTAAAACATATTAAATAATTTTTTTTTAGTTTTTAATAATTTTTTAATAGAAAGTGGGGTCTGGATTAAGCCACGTCAGCATTTCACTGACAAATTAACGGTCAAACTAACGGAAGGTATAAAATTGACCAAATTCTAAAGATGAGGTATGACATTGTCAATTTTAAAAGATGAGGTATGAAAGTGTCGTGGCACCAATAGTTGAGGTAGTTTTTTGTACTTTACCCATCTTTTTAAGTTCTTCATTTTTTCCCATTTGTTATTAATTTTATGTTTTCTGTCCGTGTGTTCTTTGTTCAAAGGTTGGTTGGTTGTCTTCTTTTTAATCTTTTAAATGTGTTGCTATCATTCTGTCTGGTTTTTTTGAATCTCTGATTGTGCATCACCTTGGGGTTGATTTTCATACTTTCTCACTACTTTTTTGGGGTATTAAGTTACTATCAATTTATGTCAACGTTTATTCATATTAATTGTTCTGTGGCAGAACCGGAGAGTGTGTTCTTTGCAATCTTAAGCGAGAAAACATGTGGGGTATTAAGTCAGAAGCAATGGATCTTGCTGCTTCGGACGGTGGCCATACCACAGTAAGCAGCCCATAGACCTTTAATAGTATTTGCATGATTATTCACTCTTTGAGTGACACCAAACAAAGGAGTCTACTAATTTTAACTTTTGGTCTCTGACATGGTTTCAATTAAAGACGATTTTTTTCACGACATTATGTTAAACTTGCTGCTGCAGAAGAGTTAATTTCTGGTAGGCAGATGATAACAGTGTTATTCCTATTATGCATAAGGCCGTGGTAATAATATTGCGAGATTTTGTTTGCATAAATCCAGTAGTGGTTTTGATAATTAGAAAGTAATCTCTCAAGTTCTTTGTGATTATAGTTGCTTTGATACTGTTTTAGGGACTTCTATCATACTTTCAAATTGATTTTGATATACCCATTCGTAGGTTTAAAATTTTCGTCAAACCCAAAAATTACCTTGTTGGGTATATTTAAAAACTAGTTTAATTTATCAATATTACTATGGTAGTTTTAAAGTATATGTTAATTGGAATTAATCCTTTTGGTTTTATTTTTAAAACTACATATCTGTGGTAAGGAGAGATACATATTGAAGTTTTGAATTTCCAGTAAATCTGATCATCAGGTGCTTAAAGTTTTGAATTTTATGTCTTTTCTTTGCTGCATTTTGCGTGAAGTTATGAGCTTTCAAATGGGTTCTTCATTTTTTTGAGTTTTCTTGGGTAAAATCTGGTTTTTTATGGTGGGTTCTCAAAAAGATTTTGCTTATTTCTATGCGGGGGAAAATGTGATAATAAATTAAAATAGGCTCTACACATCTTGAATTTCCGCACATTCTGTTTTTGAAAATGAAAAAAAATAAATAAAATAGGCTCTACACATCTTGAATTTCCTCACATCCTGTTTTTAAAAATGAAAAAAAGTAAAATAAAATAGGTTCTACTCATAGATAATAAAATAGGCTCTAAACAGGAATCTGGTGGACTTTTGTTTTCTTATCTATTTTATATGATTCGAATCCAGCCGGCTTCCTAAAATCAGTTGTGAGGCTTGTTCTTATATGGTACATGCATTTTCTTTATAGTTTTTATGCACGGTTGTTAGTATTTGCAGTTGTGATTGGTGTTATCCTCCATGTTTATACCCAATGCAGGCCTGAAGAAATTGGGACCCTACATTTGCAGATGATAAACCATATTGAGAGTGAAGGAATCTCCTTTTGAGCTGGTCAGGTTGGAGTACATTTTTACCAACTTGGTACACTGGAAATTCATTGACTCTTTTACTTGCCACTTTTTTATTTGTACTTGTTAATTTCATGAATTTTTTTTCAACCGGTCGCAGCCCGCGGGCACGAATTCTAGTAACTTCTAATATTATCAATCAAAACTCATAAACATAAAAATTAAAGTTGGATTTATTTGTAGGATGCAAGTACAGACATTGGTTTCTTTTTACAAGCTTCTTAAAAGTTAAAACCTAGCAAATCCAGATAAGTAAAAAGATAACATAGGAGTTCAAATTTCAAACGTTTCTTCTGTTCTCCACGACATTCTTGGTCCATGTAACGTAGAAAAGACTATGTCAACAAGTAACGGAGATTGCATCCAGATGAAGCAGGTAACTGGAACACAAGCAAGCAAAATGCTTGGAACAACAATCAATGCTTGCCCATCAAGCATAATGTAAAGGGTACAAGAAAAGACAATCATCATGGTGGCGATAGATAAAAAGAGGGCGAAAAGGCCTATTATCATTTTTGTGGGCAAGGATTTGTGGAAATCATCTTCAGAAGTATAACGTGAAGTGAGAATTCCCAGAAACATAATAACCGAAGTTGTGGAAGAAAAGAGTGAGATTGCATCTGAGACTACAAAAGTTGTGAATACCTTTCTAGTTAAGAATGTAGGAAGACCTGTATCTCCATTATTTCCACCAGGAACTGTGAATGCTGCAGCAAACATGATGGTAACAATAAGAGCACCTACAACCGTACAAGAAGTTGCTATTTCTTTCATTGACTTTTCTGCCTCCTTCGCCAATTTCTTATGGTTGTTCATAAATACTTCATGTGGTGTCATATCATCTTCGTTTACATCTTCATGATCCTTGGGCCTTGTTACTCTTTTCACCTCCTGCATTTCATCCAACTAAAGTTTTATGATAGGTTTACTATGTATAGTCAGAATCAAATTCATGAAGAATACTCATCCTTAAAACGTTTGCCCTTTCAGACATCGCAGAACGAATAATCCGTAATTACTTGAACTACATAGAATGTTAAGTCATAGTAGTTAATTAAAACCAATATTTTTCTTTTTATATTCAACTGTTTCTCCTTTTTGATTTGAACATAGTAGAGGTCGGTTCGAAAATCGAAATAAAAAAAATTGAACTGAATACCGAACGTGAACTAAAAAAACCAAACCAAATTAGAAAAAAACAAACTGAACCGAAATCTATTGGTTCGATTTTGGTTTCAGTGATTCAGAAACCGAACCGAACGAAATAATTATCTTAAACGGTGTTATTTAACTTCCATCCATCTAAACGTTGTCGTTTTACTTTTATCCTATTACCTAATTAAGGCTATTAGTTTTTTGTTAGAATATATTAAGTAGATTTATTGGAATGAGAATATGCCTGAATTTAGAAAGATTTTAATTTATCTCTAATATATATATTTTTAAATATAAATCGAGTATTAAAAAAAGTAAAAGTGGAGAAAAGATAATAATGAACTTAACCTAATAGTCATGTTAATTTTTTGGACCCAGGTCTAAATGCTCAAATTTTTTTAATCAACCCTAAACTCTAATAGCATGCTAATAGTGATTTATGTATGTACACAAAACATAAAGGGGATAAGTAGTCACCTTGAACCATTGTACTTCTCTTTGCATTTGCAAAGCTGCACCACGGATGTTATTAATATTTGACAATGAGAATGAGGAAATACTTGCTACTGTATGCAGCATATTATTGCCAGAGTTATCGATGAGATGTTCAGATTTTGTAAAGAATTGACGGTAGCGGCAAAAAAGATTTAAAACTTCGAGTTGACGACATTCGGCGGCGAATTGAAACACGCTCTGGCCTTTTTCATTAGTGATGCGTATGAAGTTCTCATCTTCTTCATTTGCTTCGAATAAATGAGTAATATACTCCACCAAACCTAGTTCTGCAGCTCGGAATAGTGCTTTTTTCAAGAGTTGGAATTCATCACCATTTCTATCAATATGTTTTGTCACTTGAGACATGCGAGGTAGAAACTCACGGTTGATTCGGTGATGCATCAATTTCATTTGATATATACGCTTGATTCCTATGTTGACAGTGAGAATAAATATAAAATGAACATCATTTTGGAAATTTGACAATTCAGTAATAAAATAAATTAACCAATCCAAAATCTAAAATGATCATCATTGCAAGGTTCAAATTCGTGATTCAAGATGCTGAATGTGTTAAATATTTAGAGGTTAATTTCATCAGAGGTTTTTTCTTTTTTGGTCAATAGGAATACCAGCAGAGGTTGAGAGCTATATTAATGCATGCTACTATTGTACGTACGAATTCCTTTACTCAAATTTGTAGTGTGTGACAGTGGACCTAATTTTCTGTGTAGAAGTAAGAAACTTCTAGCCAACTCAAATAAAATAAAACAACCTCTGACCTTAATATATATATATATATATATATATATATATATATATATATTATAAGGGATCCTCATTCTTTTATAAAAATAGAGATTAAGTGTGAATTTCCATATGTCATCGTATTAACCGCATATGAAATATTCAAAGATTCCATTAACCACAGGGTAAAAGAACTATATATATCAACTACAAAACAAAGATGTGAATGTGTTGGATCAGTTAGTCTGTATATGGATATGGAAATGGAATGAAGACGTGTTACATACCTGCGGCAATGAGATGCCTTGGATTATTTTTGTTGTCTGAGAAAAGCCTTTGGCCATCACTGTCGCCAGCTTCCGATAATTTAACTTTTATAGGACGCTTATCGATGTCAAGAATGTGTATACCTATCAAGATAAGAACACAAACCCAATCACTAATCCAACTGAACATCTATATAACTTTCGAGTTTTGCTCTTTTGTTTCGATAACTTGGGTGCTCGCCGGAGTGACCACTACGTACAACACTGGTATTTCCACCATCTTTGTTGGGTTGTCAATGGCGGAGATTTGCTCTTCGTACCTAGATGAAGATGATGACGTCTAACGTTTTTCTCTTAAGTTGTAGCTTTTAGCTTGATCAGTTTTAGTTTTAAATCTTAAGAAAATAATTTTGTTAGTTAATCCATGTGGTGCTACCCTAGCATAAAATTTAAAGGAAATATCAGGCCGCATTAACGTGCTTTTTTTGTTTTCTTTATACCTTTCTCACTCATTATATGCCTCGTGAACATTACTTTTACTTAAAACTAAATACTTATTGTGTTTAGAACCGAAAAATACCTGGGTACTGACTAATCAGTATCCATTTTACTCACAAACTTACATGGCCCAGTAAAAACAAGACGTGTTAAATGTTTAAGTTCTATAACCAAGTAACCAAACACCCCTTTCTCTTATTAAACCCTTAACCAAACAGACCACTTCTCGTCTTTCTCTTCCAGCATCTGGAATCTTACATGCCATGGCCGGCATGGCTTCTCTTCTCCGGCGACCCTAACAGGCCACCCCCACCACCCATCCTTCTTTTCTCCAGCAACCCACCTCCAATCCCTCTCTTCTGCAGCAACTGCAAGGCTAAGGACGGTCTCCTGCGATGGCTAAAGCCCACAGCTTGGATCTTTCAGACGATGGCGGATTCGACGAGGTAGCCGTGGTCGCGGACTTGTTGTGGAGGACGGAAGATGAGTTGGACGAGGGAATGGAGTTGGGGTTGACGGGCAGAGATGAATTGGTTGGTGAGAATTGCCATGGAAGAAGGGAGGGGAAGAAGATGATGCTGTTTGGTTAGGGACATAAGGTGACGGATGGGTGTTTGGGTGTTACGATAGAAATTGTGGCTCCAGGTTTCTGTCCCGAAAATAGTGTCTCATTTATGTTTCATTTTTTTGACACTTGTCATACCCTTAATTCTAACTTAACTCTGTTATTTTTTAATAATTAAAATAAATAAATATTAAAAAGTAAAAAATCCCAAAGGCGTGGAGTCCTCAGACCCTGCAAAGCAATGTAGCCCAATCATCATCTGACAAAAAACCTTAGGGCGTTTGCAGGAGGAGATGCATCGTGGCGACAGTGGCAAATCCGGCGGTGGCGGTATCCCACTGCCACTTCCAAATTCACGAGTAAGGTAGGGGGTGGGGTGGGTGGGGACTGGGGAATTTTGTTTCTTCTTCTTCCCGTCAACCTTTTCCAGATTCACAACATCCCTCTCGGTTTTTCTGGGTTGCCGATGGTCCCAGGATCAAACTGGTTACTCCAATTCAGGTCCCTCTCGGTTTTCCAGATTCACTCACTGGCTTGCTTAATTTCTCTCAGTTTACATTTTTGTTTTTAAGTATTATATTGTATTTCTCCAGATTAGGTTGTGATGCCATTGATTCATGATGGTGATGGGTTGGAGAAAAGACAAAGGAGGGTGAGAGAAGCAAACCATGGGCGTCGAAGAGGGCTCCAAGACCTTTCGGTTCCTGTTTTAAATTTTTTTTTTTAAACTTTTAAATGTTAAATAAAAAACTTAACAGAGATATTTATCAGTTAAGGTTAGAGGACAGATGTCAAAATATTAGGAAAGAGACACATATGAGACCCACAAAAGGAGACAACCTGGAGCCAGAAATTGTTGGGATAGGTTTCAAATGACAGATGTTTACATTCAATTGATCCACGTGGTCAGTAATATTGTGTGTGCTGACTGATCAGCTTCCAAGTATTGTGAAAGAGATCATATCCAGATCTCTCCCATTAAAGCCCGAAAATCAAGTAATCCGGGTTTTTAAAATTTGATTCAATGGTAAAAAATTATTATAATTTTTAAATGATCAAAATAGGTAGGCCGTTGGATTAAATTTTAAAAATTCATATCACTTAATCCCTTAACTTTGGTGGGAGAGATCTGGAGAGGATCTCTTTCCGTCCATTAGAACCTATTAGTTTTTATTCCAATTGTACCTAAATCCAAGCTAACCGATGGTTTAATAGTATTTTAAGTTTAATAGTATAAATAAAAAGAAGTTTTAACAAAAAGTCCGCGGTACTGTTCACTTTAACGAAAAACTACATTTTTACATTAAAAAGTCAATCCTGGTACTATTCACTTTACTATTTATTTTATCCTTATAGTTAAAACTCAAAATTTTTATACATTTTCATTAGTTTTTCTTAAATAAAAAAGAAGAATGCTAACGACCTTTTTCTTTTTATAGTATTTTGATCGTATTTTAAGTTTAACTTCTGTTTTTTTCTCTCTTTTTATGGGCTAAATTTATTTAGTAACAATTGATTTTATTAATTTAGCTTACAATATAGTTAGGCTGTTGGAAGCAATCGTGTAGAATATGAGATATGATGCAAATTAGACAAAGGTAAACATGGAGAGAGAATAAAAAATAAAATAAAAATAATACGAACCGTTATAAATCCATTTTTCCCAAAAGCTGAGCCGGCTTCTATTTAAGTAGGCAGAAGGCAAACTACCCAACATTGCTAAGGGAGTATTTCCTTCGATATCTTTAGCCATGGCTAATTTTGGATAACGTTGAATTAAATCCCACGCAATATCTGTATATAGTAAAAGAGTGAAGTAGGAATATTGTGAGTATACTGAAAAAAGTTTGTAACCAAAAATATCTTACGGGAAAAGAAGATTTAGGGTGCTGATAATAACAAGGGAGTTTTTGCTACTCCTAACTCATAGTTTACAAGAAAACACTACTATGAGGGGCCATATTTTTTTTTATTGGATTAAACAGTTTAAAAAGTTCAACAATCTAAAAGTCGGGAACATATCATATTCCGGTGGAAAGTAGAAAAACTTCGGTTGACAACCGCTTGACTTTTAAACGCTAAATTAATTAATTTGTACATTATACATGTAAATATTAAGCATTTTCAGAATAAAATCACATAACGTGGCCCATCACCAAATCAATAATTGGTCTTATATATATATAAAATAAAAAAATTTAATGATTCGTGATGTTTGAAACTCATTGAACATCTTACCGAATCTTCCGTTTTCAAAACCGCAGGAAATAAGTGAAGCGGCGTCCCTAACGCTGAGAGAATCGTGTGGCGTAACAGAATAGAGATAGAGAGCCATTTTTCCCCCTTTCTCCGACATCTGTGCGGATAGGACAGGAAGCGCATTTGCAAGAGCAATAACATAAGCTGGCATAACAATATTGTAAGGTAAAATAGTAGGTAATTTCGGGTTCTTATGAACCATCGATTGAGCTACTTCCACCATTTCTGGATGTTTTTCTACAAGGACATAAAAAGCTGTGCGGGCAAATCTGCGTGATATTTTTGTTTCTTCCAAGTCCTCCTTTTCCATTGAGTCCAGCATCTCTTCATGAAACCACTTCTGCACCCCGTAATCCTCAGAGGCAACGAAGTGAAGAAAATCAATTTTTGCCTTGCGATCGTTAAGATACTTCTTAGCATCATCCCAATGCTTAGACTTCACACATTTGACGAAAGATTTCTGCTTATCATCGGCATCGCTCTCATGTTCTGCCATGTTTTATTATAACTCGTTAGCTGCCATTTTTCTCATATTATACTCGGCATAAAATTAAGGATAATACTATTTGGAAAGAAAATAACTGAAACAGATATAAATATATTAAAAGAGTACGCAGTTTTTTTCTCTGTTTTTTTTAACTCGCCATCTAAGAATACTATTAAATTGTAGTTTTAAGTAATATGGTATGCACATTTAATAGACTGGTATGTACTAATAGAAATAGGCATTCATGTAACTAATTGACAACTCCTTGTGGTCATTTGCTAACCATTTAGTTTTTAGTTTTCATTTTGTTTGAAAATGTGTTTGGTAATGTTTCCATAAAACCAAACCTTGAAAACTATTTGTTTGAGTTTTCATAAGTTATATGTATTAGTTTTGGTTTTTAGTTTTCATACTAAAAACTGTTACAAAATAGTTTTAAAACTAGATACTGAAAATTGAAATGATTATTAAATAGACCTTAAATATCCATTTTTTATGTAATGAATAAAAAAAATCAGAGAGTAAGGAGAGAACCATTTGAATAGATTTATAACATGTGAGGATCGAAGCACATAGACTATATACCTCTATTGCCCTGCCCTTCTTCAAGTTCCACCGCATCCTTTGTCCCAGCTTCGCAATCAGTTGGGGTTCGATATACATCAAGAACTGATTTGAGTTCTGAGAATGGAGATCTTGATGGTTAGATGTTATCACGTTGGCAATCGATTCTTAATTTGCTTTAGTGTAATATTATGGTAATAAATAAATAGCAAAATAAAAGGCGATTTTGTATTATCACAATATTAACAATATTTATATTAATTATAAATAAGTCAATTATGTATTGTGTTACTTTTAATTCATTTAAAATAAATGAAAATTACAAATCTGCTACCACATGCAGCTGGCACCAACTATAGATGGTACTCCCTTTATCATATTTTTTATATTTTGAAATAAGTCAATTTGAATTCATTCTCAGTGTTGCAGTTTCAGATTAATTATAGTCAAACTAGGGAAATCTAATATTCGAATGATATATAAAAAAAATTTAACATTAGATATGACTAATCAAACATACACTACAGTGCACTGTCTGAATCCACATAAAAACAAAACCACAAAACAAGCACTGTAATGTAATGTCAGAATCAACCTCAAGATCAAGTTAACCTTTAACCCCTCTTATCAATGAGCTCATAACTTCCCAACTATCTCGCATTCATTCCTCCAAAATGGAGAGAAAAAGAGAAAATGATAGAAGAGTTAGGTTCTAACTATTTAGGATATAAAATTCGTTTCACATTCATCATTGATCTATGCTTAATTAATAAAAATTTATCATGAGTTACGTCCAAAATAAAAATGACCATTTATATATGGCTAATTGTGAGATCCCACATCGCCTAGGGGAGTGGATCTTGTGAGCCTTATATGTATATTCTCATCTCTACCTAGCGCGAGGCCTTTTGGAAGCTCACTGGCTTCGGGTTCCATTGAAACTCCGAAGTTAAGCGAGTAGCGCGCGAGGTCACTCCCATGATGGGTGACCCAATGGGAAGTTCTCGTGTGAGTTCCCATAAATAAAACCATAAGGGTATAGTAAGGGCCCAAAGCAGACAATATCATGCTACGGCGAAGTAGTGCTCAGGATGTGATGGGTGTCCGGGCCGGGATGTGACAATTTAGTATCAGAGCCTAACCCTGGCCGCATGTGTGCCGACGAGGACGTCGGGCCCCTAAGGGGGTGGATTGTGAGATCCCACATCGTCCAGGGGAGTGGATCATGTGAGTTTTATATTTATATTCTCATCTCTACCTAATGCGAGGCTTTTTGGGAGCTCACTGGCTTCGGGTTCCATTGGAACTCCGAAGTTAAACGAGTAATGTCCGAAAGCACTCCCATGATGGGTAACCCACTGGGAAATTATCGTATGAGTTCCCAGAAACAAAACCGTGAAGGTGTGGTAGGTGCCCAAAGCGAACAATATCGTGCTACAGCAGAGTCGTGTCGGGATATGGTGAGGGCTCGGGCCAAGATGTGACACTAATAATAAAAAATTTATTTATTTATACTTAAATGACCTAAAATGATTTCTTTAATGCATATAAATGTGGGAGTTCAATTCGAACACACCCCTCAACAATTGAATCAGTAAAGGCAAAGTATTCCTTTACAACTAAATTAATAAAGAGAAATGGTAACTACACTTTCTTTACCTTTCATATGCATCACTCTTTATTTATGGTTGTCAAATTAAATACATCAAACGAAAACAAACAACGTACATAAATGATTAAATATGAGCATGGGTAGAAAAAAAAAAAAAAAAGAATATGATTACCATTTAATCAAACAATCATATGATTTTTCAGATTTGAGGAAATTTTTTATTGTAGAAATAATCTTAGAGATAATACATAAAAAATAAACGATTGATCATAAAATTAACATTACGAAATGGCTCTAAGTTAGTATGTCAAAATATTTGTGAAAATCATGTGTGTTTTCCCAATCTTTACCCTATGCGTGTGTAATATACAGATATATTTGTACAAATACATACCGAAGTTTCCCCATTTTTGCAGAAAGCTTTTCGGAGCCAACTTCTGTTTCAAAGTATCCCAAGCTTTTTCGGCCGTGGTTTCGTTCCAATTGACCAACTTATAAGTGTCTTCCCCGCAAGAACTCTGGATTGTACATAAGGCCTTGGCATTCTGCTTACTCCAAGCATTGTATTCAGTTTTACCATCTTCCTTTTCAGGAGGTTTATTGGTGCCTTCGACAACGTCCCAAAGATCTTCAGCCAACAAATAGTTCTTGACCCAACAACTCCAATCTTCATAGTTATTAAGGTTAAGAATTTTAGGATTAGAAGTTTCACCAACTGTAGTTGTTTCCATGTTCGATCTGCCCATTTATCCAACGGTTCAGATGATGTCAATTGAGCATATATATCCACACATATGTGTGTGAAGAACTAAACCAAGGAAAAACAAAAAAATAAAACAAAAGGAACTTGAACAAACTAGCTGGCATACCTCATATAAATTTGAACAACCAACCACCAAGATAAAAAAAAGGGCTCTGGGTACCATATACCCAAGCTCAGAGCCTTGGTGCCTTTTATAATCTAATTCCAACCAAACAAAACAACACAAAGGTGTAATCTCACCTTATCACCTTTGATAAAGGTGTAATCTTACCTTTGATGTGTTGTACTTCCTTTATTGATCCACATGTGCTAATCTTATCTCTTTATAAAATGAAAAAGAATTCGGAAGGTCTCTTAATTTCTAAGGAAAACTAACTAAAAGTTCAAAAAAAAATTTAGTTTTAATGAAAAATGATAAATAAAGGTGTAGTGAATAGTATCAGAAAAAGATAAAAACCTGATTTTTTAATTAAAAATGAATAAAACCGGAAGTGTTTCGCTAAAACTTCTTAATTTTCTATTGTAAAATGGTCACCATCGTCGAGTTTGAAACTATATCCCACGTGAAATTGATGGGAGATTTTTTTTCGGTAAAGAAATCGGAGAAATTCTCATATGAACTCGAAATACTTGTCATCTGATTTACTATTTTACATCTTTTTTTACTTATTTTTAGGCATCCTTTCTGAAACTCAATTTAAATACAGAGCCTCATTTCCGAATTACACTCATCGACGTCATCGTATAATTCGGAATCGCTTAGCAATTAGAATCTCATTTCCAGCTTTAGATAAAAGTTCACCCTCCCAACCTTGGTACTTTAAAATGTTTCCTAGTTTCCAAAAAAAAAAAAAAAAAAAAAAAATAGGAAACATTTTGCTTTTGTTCTTCCCTGCAATTGTAGTTCAACCCAAGTACTTATCATGATAAGGCACTACTGACACAATTAGCAGCGCATCCTTATTTCGTCCTGTAACTCACTAGGTGTTGGTGGGCCGACACACACCGCAGATTTATTATAACAAACAATTTGATGATTGAGTAGGTGTCGGTTTAAACATCATAAATTCATTGCTTGTGCATTGACTATGTCAGGACTACAAGTAAGAAAATGTGCTATGAGCCTTGGCAATAGGAATGGCAATCCTAATCGTTAAACCCGATAATCATGGATAACCGTCCGAATGGATTAGATTTGGATATGAAAATTCGGGTATGGTTTGGATATTGGGAAAAACCGTTTATATTATTCGGTTATGGTTTTGGATATGGTTATAGAGGTCCCCAAACCGTATTCATAACCGAATCCAATTCGATTAGTAAATAATATAATTTATATATAGTATAATAGTATAATATATATATATATGTATGTATGTATGTATGTATTTGTATATCCATTATTCACCAAACCATTACCTTGAGAATACAAAAGTTGCATTTTGTAGGAAAGTAAAGTTTTGAATCAAAATCAAAGCAAACTCAATGGTGCTTTTAGGACATAACAAAAACAAGCCAACATCATCAGTATTTTAATTTTTATACTCAACAAGATTCATTCATTAGATCAGTTTATACATCAAATATTTAATGAAGAAATTGATATCTACTAACTTATATTTTCTCAATTGAACGAATATATTTTTTGTATTGACGAAGATGGATATACCCGTTAACCGATGGGGAATCTGTTACCCGGTGGATATGGTTACGGATAATACCCGATGGTTAATTTGCGGTTATGGATATGGTTAATTTTCGTGGTTATGGGGATGGATATAACATTTTCGTCCCCAAACCGAACCGTTGCCATCCCTACTTGGCGACTTCAAGAGTGCTATATCTTTACTGTAACAAAAGAAAAAAAAGAAAAAAAATAAAGGGCGAAGTGTAATCCCACCGTTGGTGTGATGGATGTCGGAGGAGGATTGTCTATCCTTCCAGTTTCAGTGCCCTCTCATGCCCTCCTATTTATATGGTCACGGTTAAACCACGTTAATATTTTATATTACTATTTATTTTTATCTTATTATCTCTATAAAAAAAAAAATATTGACCTGACTTAACCGTGACCACACAAAACAAGAGGGCATATGAGAGCACCGCAACTGGAAGGACAGACAATCCTCCTCCTTCTTTTTCTGGTCTCCTTACATTATTTTTATTTTCATCTCTTTACAAGATCTAGACCTCCAAAAACACATAAAAATACAAAAAATCTCACATTCACCGAACTTAAATAAATTAAAGAAAGGGATTGAGAACAGTTACCTCTCAATTCACTTAGTTGCCTATTCACATAATTTTGGGTTTATAATTAAAATTGTTCATATTATAAATTGATCTAAAAATATTATCTCTATAAAAATCAATTAAAACTAAAAATGTTTAATCAGTCAACTGTAGTAAAGAAATAGACGGTCCGTAACTCATTTACGAATCCATCTATCTATGTTTTACAGTTCGATGACCAAACAATCTCATTTTTTAATAGAATTTTTGTAGAGATGATCTTAATACAGTGATCTATAGTATAAAACTTCATGTCTATGATAAACCGTTTATAATATAAACTGACCAAACATCCTGCTGTACTCCAAAAAGGTAGGCAAAGTCCACCGACTTTGCTGAGATTGATTGTTCTTGTTCTTCAAGACAGGGAAAACTTGATCCGACCCGGATAATACAAGTTTACTATATTTTTGGATATTCATAAGATCTAAGGATTAGGGCGTGACTCAAGTAATCACACTCTTAAATGAAACAATATCTAATCCTAGATATTTTCTTAGATTCTCGTAGTTTAATAGCGATTGTATATTCTAAAAGGTTTCTCCCGACTAGTATAAATACTCTCATGTAGAGTAGATTTCTAGTAGCAATTCTGTAACGCATAATTATTCTCTTTTTTCTGCTTGAGTCTCAATATTGCTTACTAACTTGATCGTCAAAGCTTTTTGTCAGTACCGAACCATTGCCAAGGTCTGACTTCAATTGTTTGCTTTCTCACAGGTGGCTAGACTTGCTCACCACCTTTATCTACGACGCTGCACAAATTTAATTTCAACAGATCATCTTGTACTGACTTGGTCTATTGCAAGGAAGAATGAGGTGAAAATTGCACCATCTGATACACAAATATTATCCTCAAACTTGTGGAGACAAAAATAATCAAGAAAATTAAGAAGGCAACACATGAATTTTTGAATGAAAAGAACAAAATTACTCTCAAAACACATCGAGATTCCCACGTTGTGCAACGGACAACAATGACTCAATCAAGGAAGAGTCAAAGGTGATCAAAATTGTATTTATTCAAATCCCTTTCATCACTTCTCATCAAATCCCCCTCAAAAGGTAACTCCCAAGTATCCTATTTAAATTAGGATTGATTGCCTAGATTAATTGCAAGATATTATTTCACATAGGGGTGTGCTATCCACACATCTTTTTTTTACTTCTCACACACCCCTTGTTAATTTATGTCATTTGATCGTTTTCAATTCATCCGATCCAATGGTCGAAAATTAGAAGGCTGTGTGAGAAGTAAAAAAATGTGTGTAGATATCACACCCCTTTCACATAATATCTTGCAATTAAATCCCTAATTCCACCAAAAATGGCCGGACCCTCTTCTCCAAATAGGGCCGGCCACACCCCTATAAATAGTCCTATTTTCCCAATGCTAATTCATTCCCTCTCTAAAAATTTCTAAATACTTTCTCACTCAAATTCTAACTTTAGTATCGTAGGTTCTTCGGTCAAAGCCTCTTATTTATCGTGGGCACGTGAGGCTCTTTGCCTTAATCTTAAATGTTATTATTTTACAGATGTATTTTCATCAAAGAAGAAAAATGAAATTTGCATGCACAAAACTCTTTCATCTTCTGGTCCACTTGGTCTCTTATCTTATGTTATCCCTTAACAAGATCTAGAAACTCCAAAAACATATAGAAAAAGTTGAAAGTAATTCAGATATGGACAACCTACCTAACTCCCGTGTCCCACTTCTTAGTCAATCCCTACTAGAATTCTCCACAACAGACGCATTAGACATTTATTATAATTGATTGCGGAGCCTTCTTTGTCTGCCCTTTCAATTCGACACGGTTTCGTCTCTTCTTTTTAGCAAGACTAAGACAACCCTTTCAATTTGACCAAAAAATAAAAAAAACGACACTTTCAACTGTGCATGATTCATAACAATCGAATCAGGATTTTTGTGGGAACTCATTTTAATCGTTTATCAAATATCGTGCGGTCAATTTTAAGTTAGAATTGTTTGTGTTCTATTTAAATAAAAAATTTAAAATAATTTTTAACCACAAGATAACTAATAATCAAATAGAATTAATTGATCCCTAATATCCTCACAAAGAGGATCCGAATACAATCATGTTCCATAACAATCATAAATTTAGTCTGGAAACAAGAAGTGCTGTTCTTTTGCCACAAGTATGAAAATCAAATATTTTAATTTTAATTTTACTAAAAGGTCTTATCTTACTAAAAGATATCAGCTGCATAAATCATTCATTATTGATATTATTTATGGATGACGCATAGATAAAAGATTATAAACAAAAAATTAATTTAAAAAGAAAATAACTTTTTATGCCAAGTGGCCCCACCCCCTTCAATCATACCTCCGTATGATTTATCAGAATAACAGAGTGCAAACTGAAATGAAATGGGAAACGCCTCCAAATTCAATCAACCAATCCAAAATTCCATTAACGTGAAGCATTCAAAGATTCGAAATAAACAAAAATGGAAAATGGAAATCGAAGGGTCGTACCATGTTTGAACACCGGATGATGTCTGCAAATAATACTCGTCTGACAGAGATTGGTGATGATGAGGCGATGCAAACGAGGGAGGCAAAGAGGTTGAAGGAGACGAACAACTGAAATCGTCTCGATCTGCACATACAAATCACGATCAAACCCCAACTTCAAAACCCGGCAATGAATTCCCTTCCCTTTCCATCTGCTTCATTACTCTGGCGCAAGCCTTGAGCGCGAAATTTAAGGTGAAATGATCCGGCCCAACACCCATCTCCTGCATATGATTGTAAATGTGTGTAGCACTGACGGGGAAGACACGGTTTACGCTCCGGAAATGTCCACAACAGACACAAATTTTTTGGACACTCTCTCTACTAGAATTCTGCAGAACAGGTGATCTGTTGGTCACACATAATTATGGTTCCTTTTTTTCCCCACCAAGTCGCAAACAATTTTGATTGATTGAGTTGGTGTCGATTTAAAAGTCAGAAATTCATTGCAATGAAATTTGCTCTCTTACAAACTTTTTATTTTTTTTATTTTTTATGAACTAGAACTCCAAAAACATATAAAAACACAAAAAATCCCACCCTCACCGAACTTCAATAAATTAAAGAGAGGAGTTTGGCTCTTTAGATTGAAAGGAGTTCCTCCTTAATCTCTTAGTGCTGATTCACAAAGGTTCGTGCTTATGATTATATTTGTTTATATTATAAATCATTCTGAAAAAATCATTTCTACAAAAAATAAATCTTTAAAATTATGATTGTTTAATCAATCAATGGTAAAACACCCGATTTCTGAACAGTAACCAATTGTTTTTTTTTTAACACTCAATATTCCTCCTATGCGCATAACCATCTCCTAATCCCACCGCCACGATCTCCCAAGGTCGCCAGCCCCTGGCATCCATTTTTTGAATCTTTTGTTCTTGAAATCCCAGGAATTCCAAATCCATGACAAGTTGACAACCCAATAGAATTTGTTTTGATCACTTATCAGCACAAAAAATAAACAGAATGGAACCCAACAATAAAAATGGAAACCACTTCAAATTCCAAAAACAATTCCAAATTAAAATCCATACCTTAAATTTACAAAATTTGTAGGTAGTGAACTTGTGGTTGCGATCAAAGAGAGCCTAAAGGGTTGACGAAGTAGGGCTAGATCGTCGAGTCGTGGTGTAGAACATTATTTTTTATGATCCGGAGTAAGGTGGATCGAAATATGAGTGTTTTAGAAGTCTGGTTATGTACTAAACAACTTCGATTGACTTGAGCTACTCAAACGGACCAACGATGCCTTCACATCCTGCTGTACTCCAGAAAGATAGGCAAAGTCCACAAACTTCACTGATATTAACCATTCTTGTTCCGCAAGACGCGGAAACCTGATCCAACTGGGGAGCGGAAGAGTTTCCTATATTCTTAGAGATTCTTGCAATCTAGACTTAAGAGGCACAATATATATCTAATATATCCTCTTGGACTCTCAGTTTAATAGAGTTTTGTGTCCGAAAAGATCTCTTCCGATTAGTATAAATACTCTCAAATCTCTGGTAGCACTTCCATAATGGATACATTATTCACTTGCCCCTGACTAGTCTCAATATTGTTTACTAACTTGACAGTCGGCGAACCTTTGGCTAGTACACCACTGTTGCTAAGGTCTGACTTCAGTTGTTTACTTTGTAGTGGGACTTCTCACCACCTCCTTCTACTGTGTTGCGCTTTAGTTCTAACAAGTTAATCTTGTAATGACGTGGTTTATTTGCAAGGAAGAAAGAGGCGTATTATGTCTCGACCCAACGAAAACATGTACACACTATTGATAAATAGATTTTATATTATATAATTAACCCTATTCTTAGTATATTTTGGTTAATATTTTGGAAGAATTTTGATACTTTGAATTGTATTTCCAATATAGGACTTTCGACTTCCTTTGGAGCAAAAAGTGATCAAACGGATGAATTTTGGAGTAATTCCAGTTGGAGGACGTTCGTGAGTCACTTGGTTTGATTGTGTTGAAATATCAGATTTTTCTACCTAGCGGTGATTTTCTGGCAATAAAATAAAGGAGCAGTGCGCGGTGCTGGAATAGTGACGTTTCAGGCTTGAATTGCGTTTTTGGAGCTCAAGATGACCTCGGATGGGTTCGTGGCCTTCTGAAGATGTGTTCAGAACGTCTTGATCTTCAAAACAAGCCATTATGGGCCGGATTTGGAGGATATCTGAGGCTAAAACGTGGCTGGACAAGTACTTGGCAGATTCTCCTAGTTTATTTAGGACTTTATTTTCTAAGATATTTTATTTATTATTTAGTTTCCTAGTTAGAATAAAAGGCTTTGTTTTAGTGTCACATCCCGGCTCGGGCCCCCACCACATCCCGGGCTCGACTCCATCTTAGCATGATATTGTTCGTTTTAGGCCCCGACCATGCCCTCACGGTTTTGTTTTTGGGAATTCACACGAGAACTTCCCAGTAGGTCACCCATCATGAGAGTGCTCTCGCGCGCTGCTCGCTTAACTTCGGAGTTCTGATGGAACCCGAAGCCAATGAGCTCCTAAAAAGCCTCGCGCTAGGTAGAGATGGGAATATACATATAAGGCTCATATGATCCACTCCCCTGGACGATGTGGGATCTCACAATCCACCCCCTTTAGGGGCCCGACGTCATTGTCGGCACACATACGACCAGGGTTAGGTTCTGATACCAAATCTGACACACCCCGACCCAAAAGTGGGGCGTGCTGGCCGTCACGTGAGAGTGACGTAACCATGTGTACAGTGCGGAAGCGATAAAGAATAGAAATTTACGGATCAATTAAAACCGAAACAATAGCAATACTAGTGTAAAAGAAGTGTGAATTCCACTAATACAGAGCATAAAAGTCTACGTGCAGTCAAGCAGAAGTACTAAATGGAAATAACACCCGAAGGTGGTCCTACATAAGTGAATTCTGTCAGAACGTCCGATGAGCTCCTGGTATGCCACCAACGAACACTACCTAATACCTGGAGGGGCGAAAAACAAAGTTGAGTAGGTCAGAAACAAATCTTTTCAAAACCTTTCTTTTCTCAAAAGTTATAACCTCTCGCCGTAAAACCTGTATAATTTCCTAGAAATAAAGTATATACTCATATATATAATTCTCAAAACCTTGCTGAAAATATGTATGTATGAAAGTATGTATGCCATGCCAAAGTATCATAACTAAATGCCAAAGCATAACTCTGTGAATGTGATTGAATACTAAATAATCATCTCAGCCATTGGTTGTAAATAGCTCATAACAATCATCATATCATATAGCTCATACTCATCTCAATCATATCATCATATATATACTCTGCACACACATCAATACCACCTCTAGTGGTCTGCACAACATCACTGAATATAAACTAATATGCTCTAGTACTACGATCACGTGAAGATTGAGCGATAAATCGCAGGTCACCTACGAGTCGAACCCACCTATAGTGGCCTATTCGACAGGACTGAGCACCTAACTTGGATCCAAGGCGAGCATACGGTGCGGGAGGTGAACATCACGTGAAGGACTGAGCCCCTCTATGGGCGGGAGCACTAATATCAGTGTGCAGGTTTATGTGCTCTAATCATATCACATCACATCACATCATTCGTTCTCAACAACTAGTAAATAAATTTACCTGGCACTTACCTGTGCGTCCTCAGCACCAACATCAATATAAGCAATCAATAACGCATAATAAATAAATAGATATTTTGCATGGCATTTCATATCGCATTTCATATCACATTTCATATAAACTGATTTTCTAGGAAAAACTCATTTATATAGGTATATACGGAAAACAAACGCCCACTCATTGATAAGTAGACGGGTCGTAACCCCCGTGCCTAGCCTGGCTACGCTCGTCCTTCGGATACGTCTCGCCTATATGAGAAGTAACTGAAATAATGTTAATTAACGCACATAAATGAAACCTTAGAAATAACTTCTCATACATTGCTCAAATTGGGTATATGAATATACCACTGTGATCTACACAAACTCAGGATTATCCCCATAATTTTAGAAAAATTTTCCGACCACCCACATGCCGCCACGCGCCGGCCAAGGCACGGCCAGATACGCCCCCACGTGCGGCCACGTGACTTGCACACTGACGGTGTCAGTTAACGCCGTCAGGAATATTCCTTGGAATATTCCGTTAAAATCTAACGGTAACAGTTAAAGATAACTAACGGAATATTCTTCGTCTTAACCGGCGAACAAAAATTAAGTGTGAATCTCCATATGTCACCGTATTAACCGCATATGAAATATTCATAGATTCGATTAACCACAGCGTAAAAGAACTATATATCAACTACAAAACAAAGATGTGAATGTGTTGGATCAGTTAGTCTGTATATGGATATGGAAATGGAACGAAGACGTGTTACATTCCTGGGACATTGAGATGCCTTGGATTATATTTGTTGTCTGAGAAAAGCCCTTGGTCATCACTGTCGCCATCTTCCGATAATTTAACTTTTATACGACGGTCATCGATGTCAGGAATTTGTATACCTATCAAGATAAGAACACAAACCCAATCAATAATCCAACTGAACATCTATATTCCTTTCGAGTTTTGCTCTTTTGTTTCGATAACATGGGTGCTCACGGGAGTGACCACTACGTACAACACTGGGATTTCCACCATCTTTGTTGGGTTGTCAATGGCGGAGTTTGCTCTTCGTACCTAGATGAAGACGATGACGTTTAACGTTTTTCTCTTAAGTTGTGGCTTTTAGTTTGATCAGTTTTACTTTTAAATCTTAAGAAAATAATTTTGTTAATTTTGTTAGTTAATCCATGTGGTGCTACCTAGCATAAAATTGAAAGGAAATATCAGACCCATGCTACATTTCCCTCTTGACTTTCTCTTTATACCTTTCTCACTCATTATAGGTCTCGTTTGGTAGCCCGTATAAGGTATTGGATATGATAAGTAATACGGACTCGGGCAGTGGCGAAGTCAGGAATTGACGGAGGGATGGGCGAAGTTAAAAGATTGCAAGGTTCGAAAGAATTGCTTCACGATATTTAGGTGGATAATCCAGCATTGGACGTCTATGTCCAGGGTCTGTAGGAAGATTAGCCAATATTTCATCTAACTCAGTGACCTCACTTTGTTGTGAACTACTCAGAATATTTGAATGAAGACTTCTTGGAATATTTGAAGGAGGAGGACGATTACTTGGAATATTTGAAGGAGAATGACTACCTGAAATGTTTGAAGGAGGATTTAAGCATTGTTTCTTATAGTATCGTTCCATTACGTAACTGTAAAATGGAAAGAAAAAAAAATTCTTCGACTCTTAATCCTAGAGTAGACTATAATATGCATAATAACTAATCCAACCAACAATTCAATTAATCAATACCTATAAGCATACAAATTGTTCAATAAATAAATATTCAATTCAACTAATCATATGAATAATTGTATACATTATGTAATAATTCAATTAATTAATCAATAATCAAGAATTCAAATTTTAATTTTCACCCTAAAAAATAATTTCATAATTTCATATCGATAATCAATAACCAATAACCATATCAGTGCATTACCATATGATTCTATACTAATTAAACAAATGGGGTGTATTCAATTGGGATTTTGAGAGATTTTAATTCTTTTAATGAATCTAGGGGTATTCAATTAAGATTTTAAGTGATTCTCTGAAATTCAAGGTGTATTCAATTAGAATTTTAAGATAGTTTATTAAAATCCTTAGAAATCCGGGCGTATTCAATTAGGATTTTAAAGAAATTTATAACATTACAGGTGTATTCAATTAGAAATTGATTTTAAAGAATTGGAGAAAGTTGAGGAATTAGAGGGAATTGGAGAGATTTTGTAGTGTATTTTAAGCATCCACAAATCTCACATCTTCCCATGAGATTTCGAGGAAATTGAATCAAAATTTTATATGGAATCTCTACAAATCAATTAAACTCCATAAAAATTCATTAAAGTCTCTCAAATTCTCAATTGAATACATCCCCCAAAATTCGTATTAAATAATTAACTATGGTTAGGGATTAAAAAATTTACCTATGAAGGTTGAAAGCCGACGGCTCAGCAGCTGGAGAGTGGCTGGTGGCGACCGCAAAAAGCCAACGGAAACAGGAATTAAAAAATTTTCCGTCTGGGATTTTGGGGGGCAGAGCAGCTTTGCTCTCTGTCTCTGATTAGATGGGAAAGGTTGAAAAAGAAACTGACACACGAGACTGAAAAAGAAAAGTGAGAGGGAATGAAGGACACGCGGTCCCCCTATATATTATATATATTATATATATTTTGTTTTCCAAACATACGAAACGCCCTGTTTGTTTTAGTTTTTTTTTTTTTTTTTTTTTTTACCAGGACCAAAACGAAGTTGTTTTGGCATGTATGTTTTTCTTTTAAAAAGGCAATCTGCTGCTGCGCGCAGCAGAAACAGATCGACGGAGGAGGGGCTGAAAGTCTGGTTTTCCGACGAGGGGGGCTGAACTAGAGCTCCAGTCATGTTTTCCGGCGAGGGGAGTGGCAGCTGCCACTCCTCGCCCTCACTTGGCTTTGCCACTCGACCTGGGTGTTTGGTGCAACTATGTACTAAATAGTACCTGTATTAATTAAACTGGGCCCACATCTTTTATACGGTGTATGTCCGCTTACTTATCCTTGCAGAAACCTATGTATTATTAGTCGGGTCTGTGTCCTCGCTTTGTCGGTCTGGCTTTCTCGCATCGTTCTGCAAACTCACTTTCGTTGCCATCGTCAATCCCTGTTCTTCTTCCTCCTTCTCATTTCTTCTTCTCTCTCTCCTCACACCCACTTACCAAATCGCTCAGTCGTCAATCCCAGGTTCTTCTTCCTCCTCATTTCTTCTTCTCTTTCTCCTTTCTTCTTCTCTGCCTCTCTCCCTCCTCTCCTCTTCAGTTCCTTGTCGCGATACCCGCAAGGGTTCGCGTGCCATCCATCCTGGATTTGAACTAGATTTGACTGAAACCCACGTCGTCGGAGCACCAAAATTGCCTGCATTCACCTATTGCCCAACATCGCTGCAGCACCGTCCGACGATATCGACAATTCAATACGACCTCTCGATAAATTGAAAATAAAATTGTGGATTAAATTTGGGAAATCAGGTATTATAGAGTCACTGGGAATCTCCAGTTCATATCATCACTTCAGGTAAATGTCGTTCTCATTGGGAATCTCTAGTACGTTAAATTTGGGAAGCGTTGATAATTTGCAGTTTGCTCTGGGCAGATGCCATTCTCACTGCCATCGATGCCAGCACCGACAATCCGCTTCTTTTGTATAGAGGGGGAAGATTTGCTTGAATTGGTAAGGAGAAGGGAGTGAGGGTATCTAGTGTCTAGGGCTGTGCGGTGGAGAAGATTTGGGGTAAAAAGGATTTTTTATTTGTTTTTTTTATAATTTGGTTTAAATAAAGGACAAATAGAAAATACAATATCAAAGTTAAAAATGACAAACAATATTATTTTTATTTTATTTTTTTAATTTGATGCATTTGGTTGTTGTGAATTTTTATCAAAAAAAAAATTCCCCTTTTTTCATTAGTCATCAAATTTTTTGGGAATTGTTATTAGCACTTCAAAAATCTCATTCTACACTCCAAACTTTCTATATTTGGAAAGAAAAATACACTTGTGAGGAGTGTAGAATGAGATTTTTGAAATGCCAATAACACTTCCCAATTTTTTTAGTAAAAATAATATAATCCGATCTCTTATTCAGTACGGTACCAAACACATTAGAAATAATACGGTTATTAGTACGATACTGCACCAAACGCCCGACTAATTTAGTCAGTACAGTCTGATGACAGATTATCCTATCCAACTGAAATATTCAGTACAGTCTAAGCTGCCAAACGAGCCCTTATTATGTTTAGAACCGGATAATACTTACTAACATGGCCTAGTAAAAACAAGACATGTGTTAAATGTTTAAGTTTTATAACCAAGTAACCAAACACCCGTTTCTCTTATTAAACCCAAACGGACCACTTCTCGTCTTTCTCTTCCAGCATCTGGGAATCTTACATGCCATGGGCGGCATGGCTTATCTTCTCCGGCGACCCTAACAGGCCACCCCCACCACTCATCCTTATTTTCTCCAGCGACCTGCCTCCAATCCCTCTATTCTGTAGCAACTGCAACTAGTCGTCCACCGTCGTGGACAACGGCGATTGCTAAAGACGATCTCTTGCGATGGCTAAAGCCCACAGCTTGGATCTTTCAGACGATGGTGGAGTCGACGAGGTAGCCGTGGTCGCAGACTTGTTGTGGAGGACGGAAGATGGGTTGGACGAGGGAATGGAGAGTAGTGCATATGAAGAGAGAAAAGAGAAAATGATAGAAGAGTTAGGTTCTAACTAATTATGATGGCATAAAATCCATTTCACATTCATCATTGACCTATTACGTATAAAATAAAAATGGCCATTGTTGCAGTCCTATTAGATTAGGAATGTGATTGTGTAAATCCTAGTAGATATGAGAATGTATCTTATATTCTTATTGGGAGTAGATTACCTATTAAATGTTGTAATCATAAAGGGTAAGGAATTAACCTTCCCTACTATTATAAATAAAGGCACAATGGGGTGGAATAACACACACCCACAATTACACATCTCTCTACTATTGCCGCACTTTTCTCTCTCTATATGATCTCCATAATTGTTCAGTAAATTATGCATACAACACGTTATCAGCACTCTCTTGACGCTGCGCTTAAGAAAGTTTGATCTTCAATCTGGGGAGTTTGATCTACATGCTATTGATTCAATTTAATTTTTTTGTGTGTTGAATGTAATAACACGCATTGGAAATGCAATTCCAACTTTCCGAGAAGAATCTTCTACAAATTCAAAGGCTTTTGTTGTTTTCTGCCAATCAAGTACGCTTAAAATAAAGGAAGATATTTGAAACGACCATGAAGCATGAAAACATTCCCCATGATGCATGAACCCCCTACATTTATATTTACCTTCCAATATATATATTGTATATGTTTATATTTTTGTCAATATATATATTTGTTTCATGCATCGCACAATTAAATTGTTATGTGGAATATGTGAGTCCAAGTATCAAATTAAATTAGAAGCAAATTTAGGGTTTCCTAAACCCTAGGGGATTTCGAAAAGAAAAAAGAAAAAAAAAAGAAGGGGAAACTGGACATGGTGCGGCACACCCACAGCACCCCCACTATGCACATCACAACCAGGCTTTTGCCTGGGGCAAATTTTGATCGGCATGAAGCCCTGTGCCCGCTTGCACCGTTGGCCCACAACCATTCAATCAACCCAGTTAGCTGGGATCCTTTCCCTACATGCACGCTGCAACCTTTTATGGTTGCTGGGCTTGTGCCACAGTCACGGGCCTGCAACCCTGGTTATCGGCCCATGCTAGCAAGCTGCTATGCTTGCTGGGCCTTGTAGCAGCCTTGGCCTGCCATACATGCAGCCAGCCCATTGCGGCTGGGCTCCCGTGCCTTAACCCATAGGCCAGCCAACATGTTGGGCCTTGTTCCCGTGCCTAACCCCTCTGGCCCAACACGCCAGCCTTAATGGCTGGGCTTACACCCCCTGACATGTGGCCTGCAGCCCACACCCGAGTCCTCATTGGCTCACGACACCCAGACATCTTTTGGGCTATGGTATTTTTCGACCCGATAATATTATTTAGTTTCTACAATCTACCTCGTATGGCCTGATTTATTGAATTAATTAAAAGTGACTCGCAGTCCATTAATCTGATCCAAAATTATTGATGTGAAGATCACTTTTGGACATTAACGATTCAATAATTTATTTTTATACTTTGAACCGTTGACATACTTTCGTAGTAATGAAGCTCTCACACTTGAGTTCCCGAAGAACCTCAAATCCACTACACTTAAATCAACATATTGCATTCTATGTTCTTGAAAGAACCTCTCTTTTATGAACTAAACATTCATAAACTAAATTGAACCTGTAGTTTCAACTTTAGTTCCTTTGAAACCCGAAGTTTTCATAAAACAAATACACCCATGAAAACCCGACATTTTCATGAAAACCATGTCTTAGAACTCGAATGTTCTAACTTTGATGCTTATGGATGATTCATTCCTATGGAGCCAAAAATAATCAAGAGGCGACACGTGGATTTTTTGGTAAAAGGACAAAATTACCCTTGAGGCACACCAGAGTTCTTACGCGCGAGTAACGGGCAATCATCCCTCAACCAAGTCAAAAGTGCCCAAAATAGGTAACAATTCAAAACTTATTTCATCCATCCTCATCAAATCTTCTCCACAAGGTAATCCTTAAAACATTCCTTTTAAATTATGTTAATTGGCTAATTAATGGATTTATTACCTAATTAATCTATTAATGGCCAATTAAACTACCAATTACACCCAAAAAGCACACCTTTTCTCCTAAGGGGGCCGGCCATGCCTTATATATTCTACCTCATTTTCTCTAAAAAGGGAAGTTTTCACTCTTGAAAAACTCTTTACAAACACTTTTCCCTCAAAATTCTAACTTTGGCATCAGAGGTTCTTCGACCAAAGCCCCCCCCATTCATTGTGGGCACATGAGGCTCTTGGCCTTGACCTAATGTGTTATTTGTTTTGTATGTGCAATTTTTTCCAAGATCAAGGAGGAAGAAATTTGCATCCACAAATTGGTGCTTTCATTGAGAGTCGAGTCCAACACCCGTAGAAGACTCGCATCCAAGGTTTTTCTATTTTCTTGTCCATTTGTAGATTTTTCTTACGTTTTTATTATTAGAATTTTTTATTTGCAAAAATTCTTTGATAAAACGTAAAAGAGAAGTACAATGACTAGAAATTTAGAAAATTCAACAAGTGAAAATTCCAATATTCAAGAGGTGAGACCGCGGTGATCCACGAGGCTAAATGTGACAATAAGTAGAGTGGCACCACCACCACGAGTTTCCACCACAGGAACCACTTAGTGGCCACCACGGTAACCATCAACGGCGAGGTCCATGGTGTCACCACTACGGCCCGAGCCGTGCCATCCAAAGCACACGGCATCAAGGCCACGACCCAAGCCATGTCACTCTACTCCCAACGCGTTGCCAAGTCGAGCCCAAGCTTTGTACCCGCGTGCATCACACGTCGAGCAGCCCACTCCCGTGGCCCAGCCTACTCCCGTGGTTTCCCAAGCAGCCCAAGTTGGCCTAAGACTATCTCAACCCGGACTAACCATCGAGTCGGGGGCATTTTCACCACATTTCTCCACGGATTTAACATTTCCCAACTCAAATCTTGCACCCGAAGTCTACCACCCTTCCATTGCTCAATGAGGCACATTCTTTCCAAGCTCTTCCAATCCAAATGACGAACAATACTTGTCTCGACAAGTCATAGAGTTGACGAGCGCCCTCGCACAATAGACAACCTTGGTGAATCAGCTCTTGCAGAGCACGAAGATACAATGTGCCCCAAACGAGGTGTCCCGAAGTAAGACAAGGGTAGACGAAGAACCTCTCCAGCAGCGTCCCGGTAATCAGCCACTCAACCAGCCATGAATCGAGTGTTCGGGCAGTGTACATTCCTGATTGGGCCCCCGAGATAGCATATACTCCCGTCTTAGCGTGCGAAGGAGCGTGCACTCTCGACTAGGCCCACGGACAAGCATACACTCACGGTTGGGGCCACACTCCGATGATCAACATGAGCAGTCTTCCAAGCGAAGCATTCATTCGCGACTAGGCCCGCAATGAGCAATCTTCACATCTCATTGGAGTAGGCAACACGATGGACAAAGAGAAGTAGTCACTTAATCCAGCTCAAATTCAACCAGCAACCTGCGAAATCCCTCGCCTGCTAGGAATCTACCTCATACACAGTAGCCGCGGTATAGAGAACTAAGCAGGGAGAAGAGCAGCTTAAACCAGTATGTCAAGACCGAGGGCAGCCGAAAGCTCCGTTACCCTAACAAAGGTAGATTCAGAAAAAAAGGTGAGAGACTCTTAAACGAGCGATTGCGCGATTACCAACACAACGAAGTCGCCGATGAAACACTACGACGGGACATAACCAACACGAGCAGGTCACCCTTCACGGACGAGATCGAGCAGGCATAGCCTTTATGCAAGTTCAGCATGCCACATGTCACATCCTTCAAAGGAGATGAAGACCCGGAGAGACACCTAAAGCACTACCGAAGCACAATGATCCTCTATCAAAACAACGACAATCTTATGTGCAAGATATTTGCCACCACTCTACAAGGCAAGACGCAAGATTGGTTCTACACCCTGCCGCCACAATCCATCCAGAGTTTTGATGAACTTTCTTTGGTTTTCACCAAAGAATATTCATCTTATCGCTCGATCAAGAAGAAGTTCGACCACTTGTTCAACGTCAAGAAAAACCCAAATGACTCACTTCACGATTATGTGAGGAGGTTCAAAGTAGAGAAGGTAAGGATAGTCGGATGCAACGACTCGATAGCTAGAGCAGTCTTCCAAAAAGGACTTCCAGCAGACCACCCGTTGTTCGAAAAATTGATCATGGAAAAAGATCTAACTATGGCAGACTTTTTCGCTCTAGCAGAGAAGCATGCACTTTGGGAAGAGGCTAGCCGATGCACATTCAATGACTTGAAGAAGTACCCGACATCACCTCCTTATTATCCAAATTGGAAGCAACGGATGACTCATTCGCATGTTTGACGATATCTGAAGCAGCAATAAGCTCTACCATCATACGAGAAGAGTTGGGGGCCCGACTACCTGTATTCCACATTTCAAAAGCTCTCATCGATGCTACCAGAAATTCAAAAGCTAACTTTGGCAATAGTTGTTGCAACCCGAAAGCTCAAGTCGCGCAGTCATCCTCGTGATGCACTATTCCCCTCAATCCAGACGGGCGATGGTAAAGGCGCAGACACTGGCGATGTAAAGTTTTTTGACGAACGCAACAACTCAGCTCAAAAGGCACGTCAGGGGCAGACGAACAACTAGAATGACACTCGAAAGTAAGTTTTATCCTTGTCGCCCTAGAAAATTCTACATAGGAGCAACATGTACCGGTAAGTTGAGCACAACTTGCTGTTGAGCGTCACATGGCCACAGCTGACCCTTGCTTCATAATTCAGCTCTAGAGCGGCCTAAAATTGGCATTTAAGCATATTCTGCTACGTGTAACATGGCCCCAGCTTCACAGCTCTCTACCGTACCTTCACGTTTAACCTTGGCGACCCAACGATGCTCCGGAGACAGCTGAGCATGTCATAGCTACGCCTGCTTCGCCAGATAGAGACTTCTGGCATTTGCACGTTGACGGCGCATCCAACTACAAAGGCTCAGAAGCATGCATGGTCCTTGTCACCCCAAACGATTCGATGCTTGAGCAGACGATCACTCTAAGCTTCAAAGCATCTAACAACGAAGCAGAGTACGAGGCCCTACTAGCAGGCCTCCGAATGGCAAAAGGTTTGGTAATGAAGAAGCTCCCAATTCATTCTGATTCCCAACTAATCATCAGCTATGCTATTAGGGAGTACATGGCAAAATATCCGAGGATGGCGCAAATTCCACGGGTAGACAACACCCGCGCAGCTTGAGGCATTTCAGACTTACATTCTCACTAAAGTTCCTCGACCATCAACTCAAACGCTTGATTTCGGTGGAGTATCTAGACAAGCCAAGCATAAAGGCAGAGCAGGCAGCCGAAGTGTCACAGGTTAGTGTAACTCCCAACTGGCAAAGTTCTGTTATAGACTACCTGGTCAATGGCACACTCCCCACGGAAAGGTTGGAGTCTAGAAAGCTCCAAATAAAGGCAGCACGCTACTATATGTGGAACGACGTTCTCATCTGAAGATTCTACATCGGTCCATATCTCCGCTGCCTAGCGCATCTCGATGACTTGAATGTCCTAAGCTCAATCCATGAAGGCATTTATGGAAACCACTCTGGAGGCCAATCCTTAGCACAGAAGGCTCTTAACGCAGACTACTACTGGCCTACCATGCACCAAGATTCTAAAGAGTTAATACAAAGGTGATATTGCTGCCAATGCTACAAGTCGGTACCAACACTGCTTGCCAACGAGCTAAACCCCAGATGAGTCATTGGCCGTTCATGCAATGGGCAATCGACCTGGTAGGACTTATGCCACCTGTTACTGGGGGCAAAGGCATAATGATCGTGGCAACCGACTACTTTACCAAATGGGTAGAAGCAGAGCCCATGACGACCACGACTCAGACGGATATAGAACGCTTCATATGGAGGAACATCATTTGTCGATTTGGCATCCCTCAGTCCATCATCACCGACAACGACCCGCAATGTATGGTTAAAGACTTTGTGAAGTTCTTCCAAAAGTATGGCATCAAGTAGCACATGTCCACGCCGAGATATCCTCAAGGTAATGGGCAGGCTGAAGCATCCAACAAGGCAATCCTCGACTGCCTCAAGAAATCCCTCACCGACAAGAAGGGAAAATGGCAAGACGAACTTCCCGACTAGACGAACTCCTCGGATGTCTATAGGAATATCACACCACCAAAAGACGAGCAACCGGTGAGACTCATTTCTCTTTGGCATTTGGTTCAGAATCAATCATTCATCCCAACATCATCGTGCTAAGCATCAGCACTATACTGCCAACCATTGAGCAAAACAGTAAGGAGATGGCCACAAGCTTAGATCTAGCAGAGGAGAAGCGCGAGCAGACCATCACCCGCATCGCAGCCTACTAGTAGCAGCTTCTTTCTAGCTACAATAAAAGGGCCAAGATTCTGCAATTCTAACCCGGAGATCTAGTCATAAGAAAAACCTTCATCACTGCCCGCAGAGAAGGCTCCAAAAAGATGGATCCTATTTGGGAAGGTCCGTACAAGATCAGCAGAGTAGGCGGCAATGGTAACTACACCTTCACCACCATAAACGACAAAGAGATCGAGAAACAATGGAACGCCTACAACCTGAGGAATTACTATGTGTAACCTCCTACTATATCAAGACACGAAGACTCAAGTAGCTCAATGGGCACCACTTCGCAAGCCGAGGACTATCCAGTTGTTATGCAGTTTTTTACAGCTAAGTTATTCGTTCGTTTCACTCGTTTTTCAATGAAGAATTCAGAAGTACTTTACAACTTGGCTCGACTATATGTCTACAACAACTTATCTCTCCTGCACTTCAAAAGAAGATTGTGCCCTTCGTATGGACTCACAGCATGAATTGCACCCCCCGAGGGACCAACCATGCTTTCCAAAGCGGGAGGATAAACTCTACACTCTGAATATCTAGACGTGGATGAGTCTGGCTACCCTAGTATAACTAGATGCACGATGGCTTGCGTCGACATTCCTAGAAGTAGCCACAATGGTCTTTTTCAAGGCTTAGCTAACTGAAACATTTTAGGTCTCTTGGCCTAATCCGTGGGGAACCAGGCCTTAGAGACGAAAGGGGCACATTACGCAATATGCTCTGTGGACGGCTGCTCTGGAAACCTAAAGCTGCTATCGAGTGCACTAAGGTAGCCTATGGTTTTCGAAAGACTGCCTACGACTTGCCCTCCAAGCAGTAAAGCCGCGCTAGACTGATACAACTGCTCATTCTTGTGAAAGGTTAAACAAGCTAGCGTGCATATACGAAGCTTATCCACTGTCGACATGCTACGTAGTCGATAAGCTTCACCATTGCCAAGCGCGGAACAACCAACTCCAAGTCTTAAAGTGTTGTGATACTTGCTACGTAACCTACGGAATTGGAGAAAGCTAAGGTTAGACAGCCTAGTGGTTACGCGGACTTGTCTGTTTCTGTAAGTAAGGCATCCGGCTGTTAACCCTATGGCTAACAACTTTGCAAAAGTTCTACACCAACACCTACGGCTGGGTAGGCTACGCGGGCCTGTCTGCTTATAGAAAAGTAGCATATCTGTCACTGGTCTATAAAGTCTAAAGGTTAGGGCATAAACAAAAAGAAGCGAAGATGGAGAAAAGCGAAGGAAGCAAGTTTATTAAATTTTCTAGCAAAATTGATAAACAACTAATAAAGATCGAAGGAGTTCAAGCAAAGCAAAGAGCAACAAGGAAACCCAAGAAAATCCTAAAGGATGCCTAGAAGATTATCTTTCAGTAACTTGGACATTCCACGACTACTCGGCAGCCACATTTCAGCAGCCGCAATGCTCCCAGCAGTGGTATCATCCGGCGATTCACTCACAGCTGCTCCAGCTGAGGCATTAACCTCTCCGACTACTTCACTAATGGAGGCCTCAAAAGTAAAGGCCAGCAAGCTGGAGAAATAAAGAAGATTTGGAAGTCTTCCATGCAAACTCGAAGTCAGACGGCCTGCTAAAGAAATGATCTACATTACCCAGCTTGTAGAAATCGGCATGACTCTAAACAAGCGAAGCCTCGAGCCCAGCCTTCTCACCTTTCAGTCATCGAGCAGAACAACACGGACGCGCTGCAGCTCATCCATTTATTTCTTCAAACTTTCGTTGATCTTCATCATACCTTAGAGTTCCAACACTTGGGGTTCAAGCCTATCAACGACTTTCTTGAAGTGGATCACTCGGTTATAAGCGGCAGTCAACTCTTCATCTTTTGCAAAAGTAGAGGAACGAAGCTCAGAAACGGCACGCTTAAGATCTTGAATCTGAGGTTTGTAACATCCGATCTTCTTCTCTGCACTTTCATACTTAACTTGGATCGCGTCAAGCCTAGTCTTCAAGTTAATGACTTCTTGGCGAGCGATCTCAAGCTGCAGAGAAGAGGGGATAGAGATATTAGACCCTTTATTCAAAACGACGAGCTCAGATTCCAAACTCTTAATCTTATCGGCAGAAGAATAAGCTTTGGCTTCCACAGCCTTTGCCACCTCTGCATAGACTCGGCTGCCAGAATAGCCGTCTTCTGCATCATTGCAAGTAGAGCAGTCTTCCTATACTCGGCCGTATGCTTTGTAAAGGAACTTGGGCAAACAACCTCTCTAACGCCATCGACAAACTTGGCACAAGCATTCATGTCTTCAAGTAGATCTGGTTTCAAAAGAGCACAGATCTCAGCAGCCTCCCCAGAAGCAGGCTTAGTGGATTTCTTACAGCTGCCCATGCGAGCAGTCTCCTCCTTCCTAGCAGGCGAATTAGTCTCAGCAACAAGGGGAGTGGGCCTTGGCGCCACTTTAGCAGTAGAGTCCACCTTATCGCTATTCATAATAGTAAGCTTCTCTAAAGGTGAACCAAACTTAGCTCCCAACATACGTCTTGGTAAAGATTTCGGCATTGGGGGCATGACAGGACCTTTACGCTGAGCAATCCTATCAACAATTGTACTAGCCATTCTCGACATGGCAGGTGTCACAGGCTCAGATCTAGCAGCCTTATTTTTCTTCCCATTGGAAGAAGTCATGCCAGTCACAGGCCTCTTGGCAGCACGTAGACCCTCACGAGCAGTGGATGAAGTCTTCAGTTTTTTCTCAACTAGCATCTCTTGAGCAAGCGGAGAATATCTCTTCTTTCCACCTTCATTCATAGTAAGCTCCACGACAGCGATCAGACGAACCAATGCATCTGCCTTGATCTTCTTTACCTTCTCATGAACAGCTCACCTTTCTCTCGACGAAGAGGAGTAAGCAGTCAACGCCATTCATGGTACTCAGCAAGGAAGCTCAACCTAGCATTCGAACAGCCCATGAGGCCCACAACCTCCTCATTTCTCTCAATCGCCGGCCTGGCCCGCGTCAGGTCCAAGAGCCCAAAGAACATGAGCCATACGACTCGCTTAGCACTGCGCCCCAGCGGCTTAATCCGTGGCCCCAACCGCATAAGCTGCCATTGGCTTTAGCCAAGCAGTGGTCCCTGCCAAAACACATCATCGGCTCATGTTGAGCAGACTCCTGGCCCCTGCCAGCCGAAGTGCCGCACCACCCCGACAACAGCCCCGCGACAGTACTATCCAAGAAGAAGACAAGGAAAATTAAATTTTTCTTACCTCGGTGCGGCCTGGAGAAGATGAAGAAAGCAACGAAAGATGGTCATTTGCACGGGCAAGTGTAGAAGATTGCTAGAGGAGGGGGAATAAATATCCTCTAGTTTTCTCTTTCTTGTAGGGTAGAATAAATTGCTCTTTAAAGTTAATTTAATAATCCGCTTAAGGTCGACTTAAATAGACTTTGAGAGAAATTTATTTTCTTTTCCTAGAAGGACTTAATTTCCTATTAAAGTGGGAATCTACATCAAAACAGGAAACAATCCTACGTTTCCTAAAGCAAGAAGATCTCTACACCTGCTTCCCTTTCCTGCGAGCAACCCAACAGGTGTGGGGGCATTTGTGGAGCTAAAATAATCAAGAGGCGACACGTGGATTTTTTGGTGAAAATGACAAAATTACCCTCGTGGCACACCGAAATTCCTACACGCGAGCAGCGGGCAATCATCCTTTAACCAAGTCTTCTCCACAAGGTAACAATTCAAAACCTATTTCATCCATCCTCATCAAATCTTCTCCACAAGGTAATCCCCAAAACATTTCTTTTAAATTATGTTAATTGGCTAATTAATGGATTTATTACCTAATTAATCTATTAATGGCCAATTAAACTACCAATTACACCCAAAAAACACACAAGAGACCGGTCACCTTGTCTCCCAAGGGGGCCGGCCATGCCTTATATATTCTACCTCATTTTCTCTAAAGAGGGAAGTTTTCACTATTGAAAAACTCTCTAAAATTCTCCAAACATTTTTCCCTTAAAATTCTAACTTTGGCATCAGAGGTTCTTCGGCCAAAGGCCCCCCATTCATCGTGGGCTCGTGAGGCTCTTGGCCTTGACCTAAGGTGTTATTTGTTTTGTAGGTGCAATTTTGCCCAAGATCAAGGAGAAAGAAATTTGCATCCACAATTCCCATAGCACCAATCACAATCTTATTCCCTCAAATTCAGTGGATTGTCGAACCATAACAAATTCGATTTTCCTAATTTGGACGTTTCTAAAAGAAACCACTTTATGTGGGGTACAAGAAGTGAATCTCCACTTGACTATCAAGAAGTTGAGAAACCATTTACGCCAAAAATGGCAAGGAAGAGCTGAATAAGCCTCCGCCATGATCTTCATTCGAACACTTATGCCTAAAGCATTACAAACAAAAGTACCTCCAAAACGAGGAATCCATGGCTCTTTGGCTCGCTCTTACGGACCGTCTAATCATGAAAGACATTGCTGAAGCACACCATGATTACGTCCATGAATGAGTACAATTCTGAAGTTTATAAATCCGATCGAATTTCGATTGGAGAATACTTTTTCTCGTCATTCCTTATTTCTAACTCGCTCCTAAAGCAACAAGTGTAGAAAGCAGAAGTTTACCAAATTTTTGGATATGATTACTACCACAAACGTGAGAGAAAGGTATAGACCTAGTTTGGCTGAAGTCTACCGAACGGTATAGTCAATATGTGAGATTGATGTTGCTCCACCGAACATCGTTGGAAGAGCAGAATTTTGACATGGATGACCTTGCTGGCCAGATCCCCTTAGTAAACCATTTACGTTGTGAACATTTTTTCATGTTCTACTTATGGATAATCTTATTGATTTTGTCCTCGAATATGAGTTAATTGAATCATGTTTCTTAATACATGTGACCCAATTCAATTAAGCACATGATTAGGTAGGAATGTGGGAAAGTTAGTTGTCTGGATGAATGCGTACTACGCACATTAACTTTACACCTAAATCACATCTCTAACAACGACTTCAGGTATATCCAACCTGATTAAGAGCATCGACACGCTCGTCGTTGCATGAATGGTACTGAATTACCATTTAAGAGACCTTAAATTTTCCCTGTCGTTAAGTTTTTAAGGATATTCGAGATGACAATGATCATAAATGAAACAACTAAAGAAAATAGAGTGAAATATCTTTGCACCACCTCCAAAAATGAGTCTGAAGCTTTGATTTGGGGCCAATGGGTTGTCCTCTAACTAGGGCACATGCCATATGTGGCCGGCCTGGAGATGGGTGATTGAGCAGTTTACTTGCTTTGGCACGACCTTTTGGGACACTTAGATCGAACAACGATGCTACGACGCATCTCCTTACCCGAAGTAAGGATCTTGTGCTTACAAGCACACTTTACCCGAAGTTTTGGTTGATGAATCGACAAATTGGTCACATGTTTGTCCACACACATTGCTGCTAAACCTCATGGCTGATTAAGGGCTAACCACCATATTTATCCTTTAAGGTCCAGGAGACTGGATAATGCCGGAGAGTTTATATCGACGATTTTTGATAAAGTATTGCATATATTTTGGGTTTATAATTGAACATTGAATTCCTATGTTAACCCCAAATAGCCTCACCTAGAGATCATAAAGTGCAATTTAAATGATCGCTCGGATTTTGATGAACGTACCAAGTTTTCGACTTCTGCCTAGGGCTATGCAATCTTGTACGCAGTTATATTGGTCCGCCTTGAGGCCCATTGCCACCCAACCTATTTGACGTTACAGTTGGTTACTGGGTACGAACCTGACGATTTTCATATTTACGCATTTGGGTGTGCATTCCATGTGCCAAGTTGCGCCTCTGCAACGTACCAATATGGGTCCTCAAAGAAGGATGTGAATCTTTGTCGATCATGATTCTCCCTCACACTAACTCTCTTAGAGCCCTTGCACGCAATCTCTTTATGGCTCATTTGCAGGTTGTCACTTTAATGAGACAATCTTCCCACCGTTAAGGGGAGATAAGAACGTCAATGTTCCTGTAGAACGACGTGAATTTACGTGGACGTAGCCCACTATGTCTCATCTCGATCCCCAAATAGCATAAGTGTGATAAGCAAGTGCGATGAATTCTAGCTTTTAGAATGTTGCTCTACACGCATTCCTTTGATCTAGCTAAAGTGACAAGATCATATACCAGCTGTAAACATGCTTCCAAGGATAGACGTACTTAATGGACGTCAAGTCAACATCCTTGGAGGGTGTGCTGCCCCTGTTGGATAGTTTGGACGCCTTTGTTGGACGGTCCGGTACACCGGCGGATAGCCAATCAATCTGTCTTGGCCTGGAGCACGACAGATCACTCGGTTCGTAGGATTCACTTCCCTAGAAGAGGAAGACACGGCACAACAATGAATCCATACTTAATCGCTTTCTCAAATTATTTCCATCTCATAAGAATAATCCGGATTACTCATGAGACTTAAAGTTCTTGGTCCAGTATACTAGTTTAGATGAGCTAAATGGAATTGAAATGAGATTACCATCGATGATGTTTTCACTTATATGGTAACTACCGACTTAAATGAAAAGCGACGATATCGAACCGTGTTCTGTTGATTAAGTGACAACATAGAACTGATTGGACAACCGAAATTACAATCCAGATCAAATTCCTTACCAAAGTGTATATTGGACCTGTTGTTCCTACACTGCCCAAGGTAACCCTATTGCGTTATAAGTGGGAAGGGAAGCGTTATGAGATGAATGAAATAGTGCAATATGATGCACGCCTTACAACGCAAGCTTTCTCTCAAACGTCCTGTGATTGATAGCAGTATTATGAAATATGGTTAGTGTTTCTCCATGGGGATATTAATACGAAGATTTGCATGTAAGTTCCCGAAGAATTACATGGACTGGGTCAAATAGTTCCAAACCACGAAACACCCTCTTAACTTGTTTGAGGCGTTCACTTACAATCCGACGGATGTGGTATACCCGTTTAAGTGATTATTTGATTAGTCAGGGATGAATTATGCCATTGCGTGTTAAACTATGAAGTCTTATTCCGAATTGCTACAGTTACAGTTTATATCGTTAACACGACCTGAAGTTGAAGCATTGGTCTGACGGTATTTTGGTCTACCAGTCGAACTACACCCTGAAGGTGTCACCTTTGAGTATACCTTTGATCGTCCATACATTATATGCAAATGAAACCCTTGAAGAGGTTATGGAATCCAAAATTCCATATCTAAAGTTCAACTTTGTTCATTGTATTTAGACATGACATCTCCTTCGTTGTTGATCTATTGGTAAAGATATAGCACTGCGCCTACACGCATCCATTGAATTGGTATTAAAGACGTACCCTGAAGGTACTATGAATTTGGGCAAATCAAATCCCAACGCATCTCGAGCTGGTCTAACCCCCCTGATCCTCAAAATGATGCTTACCTTATTTGTTATGCTGACGCTGGTTACTTATCAAACCCGCACAAGGCAAAATCCCCAAATGGTTATGTCTTTACCGTTAGGGATATTGCAATATCTTGGAGGTCCACGATATGACCTTAGTTGTGAAATCTTCGAATCGTTCCAAGACTCACATTACTTCATTACGCCACAAGTGAGACATGGTTAGGAGTTCTTGTTGAGCATATTCGAAGTACTTGTTGTGTTTTCATCCATCGTTAAGTTCCGACAACAATCCATGAAGATTATACCGCATGTATCAACCCGACCAAGCCATGATACATCAACGAAGTCAACACCAAGACATATTGCGTCTACATCTACACCAGCAAAGCATCAGGAGATTAAAGTCATGCAAGCCGATCCCAGACAACCTTGCCGACCTCTAGCGACGTCACTGCCGAAGTTAACCTTCCAGAAGCTTGTCCGACAAATTGGTATCCCTAACTATTCATATGCAATGCTTGTAGTTCTCATTTAGAAGTTATGTCAAACTCAGGGGGAGTATCCAGAAATATACTCACTTGATCTTAATGTACTCTTTTTCCCTACGATTAGGAGCATTTTTCCCACTAGGTTTTTGCTACCTAACTAGGTTTTAACGAGGCACCCATCCTAGGCTGATCATGCCCTTGTGAGCTCTTCTACTTGCATCCAAATGACGTATAGTTTTGACTTAATGCAACTTCTTACTTTTTTCCTTAGTCTATGGGTTTTTCTCCCACCTTGGGTTTTTCGCTCATTGTGCCGACTACTTCATCAATTGTATTTACTTCATCGCTGAAGACCTGATACGCCATTTACTTGAGTATTTACACACTCAAGGGGGAGTGTTGTAATCCTATTAGATTAGGAATGTGATTGTATAAATCCTAGTAGATATGAGAATGTATCTTATATTCCTATTAGGAGTAGATTACCTATTAAATGTTGTAATCCTAAAGGGTAAGGAATTAACCTTCTCTACTACTATAAATTTAGGCACAATGGGGTAGAATAACACACACCCACAAATACACATCTCTTTCTTCTCTCTACTATTGCCGCACCTTTCTCTCTCTATGGCCTCCATAATTGTTTAATAAATTATGCCTACAACAGCCATTGATATATGGCTAATAATAAAGAAATTATTAATTTATTACTTAAATAACCTAAAAGGATTTCTTTAATGCATATAAATGTGGGAGTTCGAACTCACCCCTCAACAATTGAATCAGTAAGGCAAAATATTCCTTTACAACTAAATTAATAAAGAGAAATGATAACTACACACCTTAATGGCCAACCTGTGGCCTTTTAACATCACATGTATGATATATTGGCAATCAAATAGAAAGTTAGTCTAAATTGTACGCTCCAAGTTTCATTGCCTGTCAAACAACAAATTTACAACGTTTCTCCAAAAAAAACAAAAAATTTACTACGAAAACTAGGGTTCGTACTCTATATTAAGAAAGAAAGGGGCGCATCAAGGAAGACGACATCCATGATCAATTCCAAACCGAAGTCTACAAATATTTCTCTGTGGTTTTTGCATACTTTCCACATTTCTCATGTGTTCATGCAATTTCATTCATTGTGAGTATCTCTTCAACTATTTTAATTTCTTTTAAAAGCAAGGGAATCCAGTTCTTGTTTTTCATGGATTAAGGCATATAAAAGAAACAATGGTAAATTACACAAAATTACCTCAACTTTGAATCGAACCACAATCTCATACCTCATGTTTTAAACATTACAATATCATACCTCAACTTATGAATTCGTTGCAATGTCAAACCTCCTTTAAATTTTCTATTAATTTAACTGTTAAATGACGAAGTGTTAGAAGGAACCAACTCCTTCGCCAATTGGAATGAAAAATTAATTAATTAATAATAAATTAAGACTTTTTATTTAACAATTAAATTAATTAAAAAGTTATTTTAATTAAATTATTTTGAAAAAAAATTATTAATTAAAAATGTAAAAAATGTTCTTCCCACCCGAGCACCTACAGGCTTCATCTCCACCTCAAATATGGAATTTGTGGCACCTATAGGCCATGTGTTTGAAGGAGGATCCCCATGGTTCCGTGGGTTTGAAGGAGGAAGTGTTAATCCCAGGCCGTCTAATCTCTTCTCTCTGTGTGTAGCTTCAATTCCCAAAAAACCCATTCCTTAAAAATCAGAGGGATAGGAATCAAAACCCCAGAAAACACAAGAAAACCAGTGGGAATTTGAGATCGAAAAATCCCACCAAAAAGGGAAAATTTGGCTGGGTCTACGTAGCCCGAGAGATAAAGTTGAATTTCTCCTCAATCGAAATCGAAAATCTTCACATTCGAAACGATAGATAAGTTTTTGGGAAAAAATTGGATCTTTAAAGTTGGGTCGTCGTCAATCGGGCTAGAATCTCCATCGCGGCCTCAGATTTCCTTCAGAAATGGGCTTCGCGGCTTCCATGAGTGACTGTTTGGAAACGTGGAGGTAGCAGCAGATTCCACGGAGGACGACGAGGAAAGGGGCTTCTGGCTCTGACTCACTTAGGGCCGCCGGAGAAACAAATGTGAAATGTTGGAGACAGAATAAAAGGAGAGAGAGGGAAGAAGAAGGAGGAGGAACATGAAAGTACTTTCACAGCGGGGTGGATCTGGGTTCTTGCCGAAGCAAGAGCGACAAGCCGGCCGGCTTGCGAAGAAGGATGCTTGACGAGAAGGCAGCCTTCAGATTCTTTCGTTTTTGGTTTTTTTTTGAAGTTTTAACCGTGCCTTTTCAATTAAAAAAAATATTCTTTTCAAAATCTCTACGAATTAATAAAACATTCATTGTCAACCAAAATCTTATGAAATTACCAGTTTAACCATCTAATTAAAACAGAACATAAACAAGAAATATGAAGCAGAAATGTAATTTCACACAATCAAATTTTGTTATTTTTTTTTTCAAAACATCACCTACATGTAATCCTAACATATCTCTAATTATAAAAGTAAAAATAAAATAAAATAAAAAACTTTCTACTCACACGTTCTTTAGCACTCCCTTCCTCTCTCATTCTATTTCAAAAACAAAAATAAAAAAAATTTCTCACACATTTTGTGTGTGCCCATATGCTAGTAACTAATTAAAATACTTGTTTACTTTTTAATTGTTAAATAAACATTCTTAATTAATTTTTTTATTCTAGTTGGCGAATGAGTGGGTCTCATTCCTGTCACGTCATCATTTAACAACCAAATTAACAAAGAATTTAACAGAGGTCTAACATTGCAACGAATTCATAAGTTGAAGTATAACATTGCAATGTTTAAAACATGATGTATGAGATTGTAATTCGACCTATAGTTGATGTACTTTTGTGTAGTTTGCTCAAGAAACAAAATGAGTGAATTCCCACGCAATTCACAACCGCCCAATTAGAAGTCAATATCATTTTAGGCCCAATAATTTCATCCAACTTGTCTACTTCCAACACTACTACAAAATTAGCAACCATTTCTTGTCGGATTATACAAATATCCGACTGGAATTTGTTTCTCTTGTCATTTTTAAGAATGCCAAAAATGGCTTGCTATGTAGTAGTGCAGTACTTCCAAGTCTAAGGCGATTTTAGTGGTAAACAAATAAACATTTTTTTATATAACTGAAGCATGTTAAATATAGTTAACAATGTACAATATTAATTATTCAACAAAATTTTTTATATATACAAGCAATGGTGGGGAGGGAGGAATGAAGCACAAGTGTGACAGCCCGTCTTGGAAAATTATTTTCGAAATTGTGAAAAGACTAAAATGCCCATGGACGTTAATTAAGGTACGTGTGTGTTTAACATTGGGGGGTGGCCCAATTGTTTTGGTTGGTTGTATTTGGACCACACACACACACATTCACATCACTCTTTCTCTCTCTCACTCCCGTACTCTCTTTATCTCTTAGACTCTCTCTCTCTCTCTCCTTCTCTACGTACGGACACACCCATAACCCATTCCAAAACCTTACAGATCGTGGGTGTTGAGGACACCATTGTGTTCCTGAGGTCCATACGAACACATTCATACCATTTTCAGGTAAGAACTACTTCAAATTCACGTAGAAACCTCACCCTCCGTACATGCACTATTCATGCAATTTTTCATGCTTGATTTTTAGGGGATTTTAAGCTCATAGGGAGCTTAAGGAGGTCCTTACGAAGCTCGGAGTGTTTCGTTGGAAGAATTTGGACGTCGGAATCGCGATATCGGAGAGTTTCAATTTGACCAGAATTATCGAGGCTTTTTCCTGCGAATCCCCGGGTCGAGTCAGGCATGGTTGTGTTCATATTTGTGAGATCTTCATTTTGGTATAAAGTACGTAGAAAATGGTGCAAAAATGAAGAAGAAACCATAGTTAGAAGTTATTCCAGAAACCGGCGAACAGGGCAACTGACGACTCGCCGGAGAAGACAGAGAATATTCCGTCAGTTTTGATGGAATATGCTGACACCGTCAATTAGTTTGGATGGATTCCGTTGGGTTTTAACGGAATATTCCTGACGACGTTAACTGACGCCGTCAATGTGCAGATCACGTGGCCGCACGTGGAGGCGCATTTGGCCGTGCCTTGGCCGGCGCATGTGTGGTCGGAAAATTTTTCTAAAAATATGGGGATGTTCGTGAGGTTGTGTAGATAATGGTGGTATATTCATATACCTAATTTGAGCAATGTATGAGAAGTTATTAGCCAGTTTTGTTTATGTGCTTAAAATGATGTTTATACAGTTATTTCTCATATAGGTGTGACTTATCCAGAAGACGAGTGTAGCCAGGCTAGGCACGAGGGTTACAACCCAGCTACTTATCGGTGAATGGGCTTTTGTTTTCTGTATATATCTATATACTTGCTTTTCCCAGAAAGTGAATTTAAAGAATAGTATGATTTGAAATGCCATGCAAAGTATCTATTTATTTTATTTATGCATTAGTGATTGCATATAATAATATTGGTGTTGCGGACGCACAGGTAAGTGGCAGGTAAGTTTATATACTAGTTATGATGAGAATGAATGATGTGATGTGATGTGATTAGAGCTCATAAACCTGCACACTGATATTAGTGCCCCCGCCCAAAGATAGGGGCTCAGTCTTTCACGTGATGTTCACCTCTCGCACCGCATGCTCGCCTTGGATCCAAGTTAGGTGCTCAGTCCTGTCGAATAAACCACTATAGGTGGGTTCGACTCGTAGATGATCCGCGAATCTTTGGCACAGTCTTCACGTGATTGTAGCACTAGAGCATATTAGTCTATATACAGTGATGTTGTGCAAACCACTAGAGGTGGTATTGATGTGTGTGCAAGATATACGATATGATTGAGATGATTATGAGCTATATGATATGATGAGATTGTTATGAGCTATATACAGCCGATGGCTGAGTTGATTATCTAGTATTCAATCACATTCACAGAGTTATGATTTGGCATTCAGTTATGATACTTTGGCATGGCATACATACATACATTCATACATGTTTCAGCAGGATTTTGACAATTATATATATGAGTATATACTTTATTTATGGGAAATTATACAGGTTTTACGGCGAGGGGTTATAACTTTTGAGAAAAGAACGGTTTTGAAAAGATTTGTTTTTGCCCACTCACGCTTTCTGTTTTTCGCCTTTCCAGGTATTAGGTAGTGTTCGTTGGTGGCATACGAGGAGCTCATCGGACGTTCTGACAGAATTCGCTTATGTAGGACCACCTTCGGGTGTTATCTCTGTTTAGTACTTTCTGCTTGACTATACGTAGACCATTTATGCTTTGGTTGTGTAAACCATCTTAATTCTCGCACTAGCACACTGTCTTGAATTGGGTTGCTGGTTGCATGATTTTAATTTGTTCGTATCTTTCTGATTAATCTTGCTTCCGCACTGTGCACATGGTTACGTCACTCTCACGTGACGGCCAGCACGCCTTACCTTCGGGTCGGGGTGTGTCAACAAGAGTCAATGATATTAACCATTCTATTTAAACAAAAGATCTACAGGGCAATCAAAAGAATTTGAGACCTAGCTACTAATCTATTTAAGCTGGGAGAATTCTTCAAGTTTATTGTAATTCCTCTAATGAAGATAAACAGAGCAACAATAATATGTGCATTTTTACATTCTATATGCATGCACAGTAAAAAAAAGCAGACGTGATAAGCCAAATTGGAATAATGTGCCAAACTGTTAGGCAAATGATATATTTAGTGACTATCACAACATGCAGAAAGCCAATCAGAAATGCCAAGTATGCAGGAACTTCCAGATCTAGCCAATCAGAAATGCCAGGTAAGGTATGTATAACAGGAACCTTTTTTATTTAAATTTTTTTTTTGACAAACGACATTATCTACACTAAGAAGCAGGAGGTAGGTAGGCTAGCAATAATGTGGTTCAGATTCGCCTTTGACGAGAATCAAACCCTAAGACCTCTCACTTATAAATAAAGAAGAATATCACTGTTTTAAGTAAATTCTACATTTTATACACCAACCTACAACTATAAATATGAATATCACACTCTTACCACATAATTCTATGAAAAAAATTTGATCGGGCCTACTTATCTTCAACCCTAAATCAAACATATAGAAAAACAAGAGTTTTATTTTCCTCATTCTCTTCTTATGAATAGAAAATGCACTAGATTTAATATAAATTCAATTTTCGTCTCCTTTCACGATTCAAAACCAACCTGAAACAAGAGTTTGATTCTCATCATGCGCTTTTTGCAAATCCAAATTTCCTAGAAATAGAGTCTGATTCTCATCCTAATGGATCGGTCTGCGAGAAACTCATCATGGAAAAAGAAGTACTACAGAAACATTAGTGACCAGTGTCTGTCAAGTTTGGGAGAAATTTTTCCATGTGACTGGAACACACACCTCAGAATTACAGGTGGTGTTCCCCCCTAATAACCTGTTGACACCTGTATTCTTATAACATAAATACAATTAATTAAAAAAATAAATTAAAACGACTGCCCCAGTCTCCAAATCGCCTCCCACACCCTTCTCCTCCCATGCCTCCCCCATTAGTCGACTAATTACTGGAGACCTACATCGTCCACCCCGCTCCACCCTCACTCATCCCTCCCTTCCCCACACGTTTCTTTCTCCCTTTCTTTTTCATCTAAATATTTTGTCCTCCTTATTGTGCTCTTTCTAAGATGGACACATGGGATGCCAAAAGATAGATCTTAAATTGGAGGTCGAAGACAACAAATTTGGGTCGATGGAGGTGGGTGGTTTCTGATAAGGTGGGGGAGAACTAGAAAGAAGGGGGAAAAAGAAAAGGAGGAAGAGAGAATATATGGAGTGTCGCCGGTGGAATCACATAGCGGCGATGGAGGTGGGTGGTCGGCGTGGAAGAGGATAGTTGGAGAGTTTTCACTTCTTTCTCTTTGAACTATAGGGAAGTATTAGGAATTTTGTTTATTAATGCCTATTATAAATATCAAAACGTAGCAATCTTTTTATTTTAATAATGAAATAGGAACATTTTAAAGTTGTATTGGTTGGGAACTCCAAGTAAGCTAATGTGCCTGGTCATCTAGAAAAATTTCTCTAAGTTTGGAAGCCCGAGCGGTCAATTGTCGTTAACCTCTTCCTTAATTTCATTATCCTAGACACTAAGTTTGGTTTCTGCTCTTCTCTTCCCACGAGTCAAAATACTCTAGAAATAGAGTATGATTCCAATACTCCTCTTCCTCCCAATCACAATGGATTTGATGAGTTGCTGGAATGCGACCACAAGTTAATACTAAGGATGGGCAACGGTTATGGCACGCGGGTAACCGCGGTTATTTATCCATAACCGTTTAAGCCTTTACCCATATAATCGTTTACGCATTAGGTAATTGTATAAACAAGTATACCTATACCCATAACCGTTTATAAACAATTAACTGTACCCATAACTGCGGCCGCACCTTCGGTAATAGGAAAATCCCATGAAGAGCGAGGAATCCGAACCTCTGAACTTGCACCAAGTGTTCGACAAAATGTCTGAATAAACGGAGACAGCAAGTTTGCCATTAGGGAACTCAAAAAAGTCGAGCTTCACCTAGCTGTGAACAGTGGTCAAACAGGGCAAGCGTTGATGGGTTCTTGTTCAAGAGACTGAGATGAGTCGAAGGAAGTGGTGATCGAGATCGAATCCGCCAGAAAATGCACCTGAAAAATCTGCAGAAAAGCGGGTCGAGAGGCAGGAAACCGGGTCGTCGGATTGGCTTCGCGGGTCGGCCTTTACAGAAATGGTAAGGCTGCTTCAGCTTTGCTGGAGCTGCTATATGTAGAAGTAACGATCATATTGCCTCTACCTTTACTTGCTTATTTATCTTTCGTTACAACTCTATTTCGCAAATAGCCTTTGGCTACACATTCATGTGGTCGAACTCTATCCGAAAATACTAATATTGACCACCAAAAATTTACGGAGTTTTAATGCGTAACTGTGGAAAATCGGACTTTGTAACTAGTCAACTAAGATTCTAAAATGAACAAGAAAGAAAAAGAAAAAAAGTGCTTTATCATTTAAACTTAATGAACATTTTACAAAGCCTCAAATACCTGCTATTCTCTACAATGCACAGGTTTCCGTGATATGTTAACTCCGAACAACCTCACCATTCCATGATCTTGAACCGTTCTTAGAGGATCACCGACCCTACCATGCATCTCTCTGATCCCCGAAATGTCGAGGTTTCTAGGTCTACAATAAATGAACATCTTCTTATCCTCCCCTACCGATCTCTCAAACCTCACAACATCACCAACTTTCAGCTTCTTCTCCTTCACAAAACGAATCCACCCTTTGCTCAACACATAACTAGCTCTGACTACTACTCCAATAACAATATCTAAACCTCCACACTTTGCCCACCTCATCCTCAAATTTCAACAAGACCCCTTTGCCAAACCCTACACTCAGATGAACCTGAAAATGCTTCTCGGCATGTTGTTTTGGTATAACCATGCGGTTCAATCTCCCTACGTCGCTTGGTGTTGCCACTTTCTCGAAGAGCAACTCCCTCCCGCTACTACACGTGTCCCTTAAATCAAGGTAATGCTTCATATGCTTTCCATCATCATCAAGGCCTACGGCACCACCATTGTACAACTTATACTTGTAAATCTCGAGCACGTTGGCATAAGATTGTTTCCGAAGCATGTCAACGATCTCAGCCTTGGAATGGGACTCCAAGAAAAGAGCCTCGGTGACATCACGTTCGTAGGGTTTCATTTTGTTTCGACTGTTGTTTATGATGGCATCAAAACCCCGGAACTTTAGCGAGGCAATGTTGTAGGTTTTAGCAGCTTCTTCTTCATCGTTGAAGGTTCCCAACCCCACACGATGACTCTTCTTGTATATTTGAGCTTCCCATCTTCCATTTGACTGGAGTACTACTCCTTTGTACTTTAGGCTTTTTAATTTTGATTTTTTAAAATTTTACAATTATTAAAACAAACGACTAAATAGATACCTGTTTGTAACCTCGGGTATAATACACATAATCATCCATTTATATTTCACGGGTAAACAGTTATATCCGTATCGGTGTATTTGTTTAAACGGTTACCAATAACCGTATCCGTAAATTTTATATGGACGGGTAACTGCGATTATTCATATCCGTGGGTATCTTCCTATCCTAGTGATTACTCAACAATGAATGGAGCAAATGGTGTAAGTCCAAACAAGTTGCATGCCTTCTTCTAGGTACAAAGGAGTAGTGCTCCAGTCAAATGGAAGATGGGGAGCTCAAATATACGAGAAGAGTCATCTCGTGGGGTTGGGAACCTTCAACGATGAAGAAGAAGCTGCCAAAACCTACGACATTGCCTCGCTAAAGTTCCAGGGTCTTGATGCCATCACAAACAACAGTCGAAACAAAATGAAACCCTACGAACGTGATGTCACCGAGGCTCTTTTCTTGGAGTCTCATTCCAAGGCTGAGATTGTTGACATGCTTCGAAAACATTCATATGCCAACGAACTTGAGATTTACAAGTATAAGTTGTACAATGGTGGTGTCGTAGGCCTTGATGATGGTGGAAAGCGTATGAAGCATTACCTTGATTTAAGGGACACGTGTAGTAGCGGGAGGGAGTTGCTTTTCGAGAAAGTGGCAACACCAAGCGACGTAGGGAGATTGAACCGTATGGTTATACCAAAACAACATGCCGAGAAGCATTTTCAGGTTCATCTGAGTGTAGGGTTTGGCAAAGGGGTCTTGTTGAAATTTAAGGATGAGGTGGGGAAAATGTGGAGGTTTGGATATTGTTATTGGAGTAGTAGTCAGAGCTAGTTACGTGTTGAGCAAAGGGTGGATTCGTTTTGTGAAGGAGAAGAAGCTGAAAGTTGGTGATGTTGTGAGGTTTGAGAGATCGGTAGGGGAGGATAAGAAGATGTTCATTTACTGTAGACTTAGAAACCTCGACATGTCGGGGATCAGAAAGATGCATGGTAGGGTCGGTGATCCTCTAAGAACGGTTCAAGATCATGGAGTGGTGAGGCTGTTCGGAGTTAATATATCACGGAAACCTATGCATTGTAGAGAATAGCAGGTATTTGAGGCTTTGTAGAATGTTCATTAAGTTTAAATGATAAAGATCTTTTTTCTTTTTTTTTGCATTAAAACTCCGTAAATCTTTCGTGGTCAATATTAGTATTTTCGGATAGAGTTCGATCACATGAATGTGTAGCCAAAGGTTATTTGCGAAATAGAGTTGTAACGAAAAATAAATAACTGAGCAAAGGCAGGGGCAACGTGATCGTTGAACCTTCTGCATATAGCAGCTCCAGCAAAAGCTGAAGCAGCCTTCCAAGCCTTAATTTCAGCTTCTTTTTCTTCTGCTGTTTTGATAATTGGTAAAGATCCCTAGAGAAAATACGAAAATGAGAATATATGAAATAAGTATGAATTTATATACAATTTAATTTCCAAACAAAATGAATGTCATAGAACATACATCAGTTGGAAAGGGGTCAATAAGAGGCGGTTCTTTATATGTGCCTTAGACAATATCCCAAAGATATTCTGTCATCAAGTAAGTCTTAACCCGAGAACTCCTTTCGTCATAGTTCTTAAGGTTAAGAACTGTAGCAACAACACTATCTGCTTCCATGTTTAATCTGCCTATTTATTGAATGAGATTATGTCATTTGAGCTTTGAGCATATGTGAAAAAAAAATACAAGGTAAAAAGTTTGAAACAAAAGGAAGTCTAAGTATACTTAAGCATACCTTAAACGATGAGCAGATCAAGAAATCAGTAACTAGACGACCTAAATGTGAGATGACAAACTTGAACAACCACTAAAGCATGTAAGAAAAAGGGATCAAAGAAACCATATCCGTTACCCCCGAGCTTTGGCGCTATTTATAATCTCATTCCAGCAGCGATTCAAAAAATAATAATAATCTCATTGCAAAAAAAAAAAAATAAATAAAAAGGACAGGTGTAATCTCACCTTTGATCTGTTGTCTTTCATTTTTCCAAGATGTCTCTTTCTTTCTTGGATAATTTGAACTTTAAGTCCAAAAATCCACAGTACGAATATGGTCACCTTCATCAAATTTGTAAAATTTTAAATTATATCTCACGTGAAATTGATGGAAGATCTTTGTTAAAAGAAATTGGAAAATAATTTATACACCAGATACATATTTTACATTATTTATTATTTTATATGTTGTATCATATTATGGATGAATGACAATAACATAATAACATTAACAATAAAGTTAACGATGACGTTAACACCAATTATCTATCTACCCATCTCCCACATTTTTCTCCAATGTTGAACGCACCAGACACGCTCTTTTGGGACACTCTTACTAGAAATCTGCCGAACAAGTGATCTGTTGGTCACACATAGTGTAGGTTCCTTTTTTTTTTGGACCTGGATTGTTTGCCCTCCTCATCTCATGCAATTCTCATCTCCTTCTATTTTTGTGATCACGGTTAAGCCACATCAATATTTTATATTGATTTTTTTATAGAAATAATAAGACAAAAAACAATGGGAATATAAAATGTTGACGTGGCTTAACCGTGACCACAAAAATAGGAGAGGATGGGAAGGGTATGGGATGGGCAGGGCAGACAATCCAAGTTCAAAAAAAAAAAAGGAGGAGGATTTTTTACCCTTCCATCCCCTCCTATTTGAACGGTCACGATTAAGTCACGTCAACATCTTATATTAATTTTTTTATAGAGATAATAAGATAAAAAGCAATGTGTGAGAGGAGAGGATGGAAGGAAATGAGAATATGAGGGTAGAGAATCCTCCTCCGTGCATGAAAGGCACATTTTAACTATCCTTGTATTTATCCTACAAGTACTTTGTTTGCTGTGAGCCCGTGACCGGATGAAAATATAACAAAGTAATACAGGGAAGGGCATGTCCACACTGTCGATTTTTATGGTTTTTTTTTTTTTTTTTTTTTTTTGAAACTATGGTCATTTTATAATGAGACACATTATACTTACTTTGATTGAAACCAAAATAAGGTCATAAGGCAGGAAACTGGTGCAAGTCTTTGTCTTCCAAGTAAGATCATATAGATAATTATTTAGTTTTTTTTTATGATTTAACTATAAAGTTAATCAGAAGAATAACTTTTCGTCTTTCGGTGGGAAAACAACCATGTGTTTTGTGTGTGTACCTAATTGAAGGAAAATTTCTGAAAAACATGTTCATTTGAGCAACATCTATGGCATGCAATTAACATTTAAAGGCGGAATCATGCTTGTATGCACTCAAAACAAAACATTACCCATGAAATTCAAAGCCTAGTAGTTATGGTGAACCATGACTCAACTCAAAACTTAAAGAAAGGAGTTGAGAAACTTTTATACCTTTGAAGCACCTCTTTGCTTAGCAAAGGTTAATCACCCATGTGAGGGCCTTCTTTCCTTTGTCTTCTTGCTCCTTGGCTCCATGGATATGGATGGAAGAATTGATTCTCCAAAAGTCCCTAAGGTAGGAGACCTCTAATTTTCGACACCAAGGATGGTGAAGGAAGAATATGAGTGACCTTGGAGGAGGAAGGATTGCTAGCTAATCCCCTCCAAGGGGGCCGGCCTCCTAGAGAGAAAGGGAGAGACATGTTCTCTCCAATTTTCTCCAAAAGAAACCCTAATGATGAAATGGCTATAAAGTTACCTTTATACCACATCACAATGGAGTGGCAAACTTGCAATTAAGCCAAGTTCACTACCCCTCTCTATATGGCCGGCCACTTAAGGGTTTATTGGGCTTTCAAGCCCTTTGTGTTTTCAAGTTGTCATACAACTTGAGCTAATGGGCTTGACATTCAAATCCCATTGGGCCTTGCGGCTCAAAACTAACCCGAGGTCTATAACGAACTTATTCGTTTGATTAATTAACATATTAATTAATCCTAGCCATATATATAATTAAACCATTTAATTATCCTTACTCATCTCTGTTGTATCCTTCAATCATTACCTTACACGGTGTGCGATCCATTAGGTTCCTTTTAGCGAGGCAGTGGGCGATTAGAACTCTTACTAATGGATTGTGAATTGAAACTTACTTTCAATTCTCCCTTTAGTGATTATACATCTTTAGGGCTTCCACAAGCCATGAGTGACACCTAGCAGTATGTCATGGCTACCCAAGCTAATCAGAAGAGGTTGGAAAACCTATTCAGTTTGGGATTACAATGCAATACGGTCTTTCTCTAATACAATACTCCTGACCACATTATTTGGTTTGATAGTTTATTCATGTCTACTATCCAATGTGATTCTCTTACTTATATAATTACCTTGAATGTGATTTGGAACGACTTCCTAAATCTCATTCATACTCTGGCCAGAGATTCTTAATCATATCATAGAGTATTCTCCCTCAACATTTGAAGGTTAGAGATCCCTTGTTGCGCATTCACTTGCCTCCATGGCTAAGTGGCTTAACCCCAACTATGCCGTGGACACCCTCTGACGGAGTGACTTTGACATAGCCAAAGATCAATGACCTAACCATAAGACAACTATAATGCCTCAGGTCAAATGACTACTTTACATTATCCCAACCAGGAGTTCTCATGTGACATGAGTATGAGAACTCTTCGTTGATCGCGTTCAGTGGACTCATTCTCTATTGAGCACCTACGTACTTGTCTTGGTGTCAGTCACACCATTGACTCGAAACCAGTCACTCTCCCTAAAAGAAGACATAGGACGTACTGATCTTAACGGACTGTCAATGCCCAATTGGCAATCCTATGATCAGGAACTTTTAGGATATGTATTCGAAAGAGAATGGTCTCATGAATCTAACTTCTTTAGATCACATTCTCCCTATTACATATTCCTTGGACTTATCGTTTAAGCATATAACATTTATATGAGACGGCTTAAAACAATAATCTTTGCCCTTTATATTAAACTAGATTAGTTTAACATGTGAAATGTCTGTAAAGTATCATCATATGATTGGTTTTAGGGCATATTTCCAACAATCTCCCACTTGCACTAGAGCCAATCAGCTTGGTCATCAGTGATGATACCTCTTCTGTAGTCATTTCAAAAATGGCTGAGTAGTAGGCCTAGACAATGGATATCTATATGTTATCCATAGAAGCAACCTTGAGAATAACGACATCACCATTATACATGATTCTCAATCATGTGGTTCAGTCTCTCATTTGAGTTCGGATCTTGATGAGACCTTGATTCCCTGGCTTGAGCTATCGCCCCATTAGTGTCGTAGTGTCGGCACATTAGAGACACTTTCTGGTTGGAACCGAATGGAGAGTTCATAAATGAACTTTCCCATCCAAACAACATTGTTGTAAACTTCTATATGGCGATATATATTTTGCATTCATGATGGAAGACACTAAAGTCATTACCTTTAATGTTTCCACCCAAATATCTCTTCAGTCATAATAAAGAGATATCCAATTATCTCTTCATTCAAAATGAAGAGACATCCAATGATGGATACGATATTAGATTCATAATCTAATACTTTTACGCTTCCAATGCGTTACTCTAATTCTTCCTCATTCTTGAGGAATCTATCCTTTAGTATTTCTTAAATACATAAGGACTCACTTGACAGTTGCCTTGGTTCTGATCCTAGGCTTGCATTGATATCGTCTTGTACCAATCTTGGTACAACTCATATCAACGCTTTTCATACAACATGAAATACATAAATCACCTTTCTGCGTACGCATAAAGGATTCTATTTACGCATTAATTCTTTGGGAGTCAAAGGGGTACGATCCCTTTGTGAAGAGCAACTTCCTAGTTTTACTAGAATTGTCCTTCTGACTAAAGTTTATCATCATATGAGAAACTTCCTAGCATCTTTTGTCTATCATTAGGGATTGATATAATCAAATTATATACACTGAAATCTATCATTATAGATTTCCATCACATGTATATAGACTATGTCTCCCATATACATTCTATCATTATAGAATGTTTAAAGTCATTACTTTAACGAAGAAGAATTCCTAAACTTAATATATCATATATATGTTTTAATTTAAGAATACGATTAACTCCCACTAATCTTTTGTAAACTTAGCAAACAAAAGATTCATTTACATCTTTATGAGAAATCAAACGATTTGATCTTTCTCTCATAAGATGCTTACAGCTCCCACTAGCTTGCTAAGATTCATGATGGATGGATCTTTACAACTTACACGTCTTGTGATTCTTAGTTTTAGACATATATTATCAAGACTATCTTGGTAATGGTTACGGAAACCCATATTCTGTCCAAACATTCAATCACCATTTAGTTGTAGTTAGCAATCCTCAAATTAATGGAAACCAAGACTACGTCAAAGATGGTTTCTTCCAAGTCAACCAATCTCTTTGATTGTAGTCACCTTAAGCTACCAATTAGCTACGAAGGTTTCATTATTTCGGGTCAAATGGTACTATACCATTTCCTTGAGTATATGTTGTATATACACTCAATGTACTCATAAGGATTTTCATTCTTATTTCTTTCGAATTAAGAGGTGTAACTCTATGACATAGTCATAAAGTTCAAACCATTCAACCGAGACGGTTTATAAATCCTTCTCAACTACATTTGGAGCTTGTGGTGTAGGAACTAGGTTGTTATATTTGTTGATCATCATCTTGTCACTTAAAGAACCCATTCTTTGAGTTCTATCTCTCGTTCATTTGCTCTATCTTAGGCAAATCCTACTGTAGGATTACAATGAACTGCCCAACAAATAACATTTATTAGTTGGTTTATATAAGTGATATCCAAAAGTTAATTTAAGGATATCCCACAAGATTGTTCTCAAACAAATATTGCTTATTAGCACACAACCCCAAATCTTAACACAATTAAGACTTGTCTTTCTTTCCAACTACATCCTATGGAGTTATGAAAATTTTGGAAGATCTTCTAATTGACAATCATATTGTCTTAGAAGTATATATATCATATCTATATATGGGTAATTTGATAACATCTAACGAACTACATCCTTTTAGAGTTCGTTCTTCTCCCAATGGAGAATTCCATTATCTTATGATGCTACTTTCCTTGATTTCTATCAAGGAAACTCTTCTAAAGTGTTATATTTCCTTGGATCAAATCTAAGGAGGTAAATACTTTAGACGTCTTACTCATCAACTTACATTCTTGAATTCTTTGAAACCTTTTGCAAAGTATTCGGACTTTTGTTTATTCAAAATAAACGATAGTCCAACCGAGAGCGATCTTCGGTGAATGTCATACAACATGAGTAGTATTATGTTGTGGACAAGTGCCACTAACATCTAAGTGAATTAACCTCAACAACTTTGTGATTCTTTCTTCTTTCCCAAAGAATAAAGATTCGAACATTTCGCCTCTATACAATTTTAACAAGAAGGTATTGGATCCGGATCTAACGATCCTAAGCATCCATCTATGACCAACTCGTAATTTATGTTTTAGAGGTATCACAACTCAATTTGGGATTAGTCACTACCTTGCAACCTTTTGGGTTTTAAGCATCGTCATATTCTAAACAGTTAACACTACCACATTATCTCTACTATAGAGACAATCAATTAGATTACAATAATCCAATCTTTGATTAATAAAGAACAATGTTTTGTCAAACAAAACATTCATCCATCTCTTATAGTGACGGAATTAAGTTCCTTTATTCAAACTGGAATGTAAAGACAATCTTTGTTTTTCCAATTCCTTTGGTAGTTCATATGAGGAAGTAAGTATTATCTGCTTTTGCAGAGATCTATTTTTTATTCACGTTCTGAATGTGAAGTACTTTCTCTTCTCTCATTAATCTTCTACTTCTTATTAGCCACACTTTTACAACGATTGTAAAAACATAGTTACTAATACGGAATCAAGCATTCAAGTAGAAGAACTAACTGTTTTGAACTATTCAAGAACAATTTACAACACCTTCGAAAGGTGTGTTCTTGACACTTGCAAGACATTTCTTGCATATACCCCTTCCAATGTCCATCATTTCATAAAGAAAGTTTGTTCCCTTGGAGTTATTTTGCCTTCTTCATTTGACTTCTCCCTTGACTACAATAGTCATGGTCCCTAAACTCCCATTGTCTCTCTTGAAACTTATTTCAATTGTGTTAAACACATCAAACGATTTGGAGAGCGTACGGTTATTGTTCACTATATAGTTTACTATAAACTTAGTGAACCATTTGGTTAGGGACACAAAGGTGAAGTCCAAGCCTAGTTTCCCTCTCGTGAAGTGGTTTAACACTTCAACACTCAATGATTTAAAATCATCATAAGTCCATGTTGATTGACTATTTTTGTCAACCAACCATCTTGTTCTAAACAAGATTACAAACATTCAAGAGTTGTTCAAGGCAACTCTCATTTCTTCATACAACAATTTGTTAGTGAAGAATCATGGCACATGAAGTGTCCATGTCCTTGTGTTTACTTCTCAAGTTCCTTGTTCATGTAACAAAGAAACAAGCACTAGTGTTTGCATAAACTAAGGGTTGTTCTAAGCAACTCTTATTTCTTCATACAACGATTTGTAAGTGAAGAATTATGACACCAAAAGTGTTCATGTCTTTGTGCTAATCTTCATAAGTTCTTTTGTTCATACAACAAAGGAATAAGCATTGGTTGTTTGTGTTGTCCTCTTTATGATAGACTTATCTAACATGTTCTTCCAATGATACATTATCAATAGGAAAATTGTGAGGATGAGACTACTTAGGCACATATACAATCCATTCAAGACAATCTATGGGATTGTGGTACCAAGTCCGGAAACTAAAGCCTTTGGCTTTTCTTTGTCAAGTTTTGGATAGCGTTTGCAAATATATCGGTAAATAAATACATAACGAATATAAATTGATTGATTTTAAGCCATTTGATCCAGGTCTTTAAATCAAATAGCACCACCCACTATTTTCGACAAATTCCATATCCCTCATCGGAATTCGAGAGTTTTGGAGAAAACTCTTAGTAGGGTATGGGAGGCTCACTATTACCAAGCCCACCTCACAATGATATGATGTTGGCTAGCAACAATAATAATTAGAGAGTACGCTTACTCATTTACATCTAATGTAAGTACCCATCTTATTTGGCCTCTAGAGAATGAAGCCTCACAATGATATGATGTTGGTTCCATTGCACTTAGTTAAGTCATTCCCACCATGCAAGTTCGAGTAGGGGTTCAAGAACAACCTCACAATGATATGATGTTGATCATTCTCGTTGCCTACCTTCACAACATCATGTATGCGTATAGGACTCTTCCTGAGTGTAAGCACGCACTTTGTACTCCCCCATGATAGGGTGAAGTCGGTGTACGAGTGACAAACGATCGGAGCCTACCACGGTGGAAGGCCACGAAAGAGTGTTCAAAGCACTCTCACGCTTATCAACTTAATAATGGTTTAGTTGAGGGTTTTAGGTCTCATCACATATAAGCATTTATTTTAATCTTATTAAAACAATTCGGTCCTATTACAACTATTGGTCCATTTGATTGATTTAGTAGTATATGATACTCCCACTAAGCTTGTAAAACGGTTTTTAAAGCAAGAGTATATGGTACTACTAACATAAGCTTTGCATTCATTGATGGACTATATAGTTACCTTCGGGCCTTAGGATGACTATGAACCTTTGATTCGATCCAACACGAGCCTAGTGTTGGACCTCGGTCTAGGGATGGAGATTGATTTTAGTTACACATTTAATCATATTAAGGCGTGTTTCTCCTATTGGGCGTTGGACCCAACTACTTCAATTTCATGCATATCAAATAAACAAGAAAGGAGTACTTCAAAGTAAAGAAGAGCTTATGCTCTTTTACAACATTTGATCAAAACAAATTACTTTAAAGTAAAGAAGAGCTTATGCTCTTTTACAACATTTGATCATATCAAATTACAACCAAAATTAATCTACACATTCCCATGGTTCAAACAAATTTGAGACGGCCTTTCACATAGCTCAATTATTGTAGGCTTAGGTTCATAATCACCCTTTCTTTAATTAATTAACGCTTTAACTAATTAAACTTGAATGCAACATTTTCATTTGGTTTTTGTATCCATAGAATTGATTTAAATAGAGCTAAATAAAATGAAAATCCAATTCTCATTTAAAGATACAAAACTATTTTGTTCTCTTCTAATTTGGGCCAAAAAGCAATAACCTCAACCATTGAGCTATATTGCAAAACATAAACTTTTGGGGTCACTTTGTAAAAACACAAAAGTCCACTACTTCATGTAATTACAAATAGAACCCAAAAATTTCAACAAATACAAAAACTTCATTAAAGGAGCAAAACAATTTGTCCTCTAGTGATTTTGGGCCTTTATGTAAAAACGTAAACTTTCGGGTCAAAGCACAAATACACAAAAGTATCAAAACTTTATGTAATTGCATAAAAGCCCCAAAAGTACCCTACTTGTAGGGTTGGCCGGTTTTGGATGAGAAAGGTGTTATAAACTTTTGAATCTTTCAACAAAAGTGAAAGGTGATGGGTTGTAAAGGTGATGGGTTGGTTTGAAAAAGTAGGTATAGGTGTGTAAGAGAAGTACCAATCAAGTACAAAAATTCAAACACATTTTCAATCATCCATCATTAAAACAAAGACTTTATGTAATCAACCAAAACTTTGAATCAAAATACCCAACCTTTTTGTTCTTGCCAAGAACATAACAAGAACAATGAAGAACATCCATGAAAAAACCCATAAGAGCTCCATGAACATTTTTCACCCAAAGACACCCAAAAAACTCTCAAACTTGAGGGAAAAAACATATTACCATACTAGGGTACTTAGGGGTTCCTAATGTCACTTTAAAACACTTTTAACAAGACAAACATGAACCCAAAAATCCACCCTTTGGATTTGGCCGAATTTCCCCAAAAACATGGCACCAAATTTTAGCTCCAAAATTCATGCTCATATGAACTACATCTACAACATTTGAGATGGCAAATTTTCTAACAAAATTTACATTCAAAGAAGCAAGAATAAAGCTTGTAACAATTACAACATTCAAATCACAAACTATGAACTACAAAACCCAAAAGGATTCACCAACTACTAGACCTAGGCTCTTGATACCACTTGAAGGAAAATTTGTGAAAAACATGTTCATTTGAGCAACATCTATGGCATGCAATTAACATTTAAAGGCGGAATCATGCTTGTATGCACTCAAAACAAAACATTACCCATGAAATTCAAAGCCTAGTAGTTATGGTGAACCATGACTCAACTCAAAACTTAAAGAAAGGAGTTGAGAAACTTTTATACCTTTGAAGCACCTTTTTGCTTAGCAAAGGTTAATCACCCATGTGAGGGCCTTCTTTCCTTTGTCTTCTTGCTCCTTGGCTCCATGGATATGGATGGAAGAATTGATTCTCCAAAAGTCCCCAAGGTAGGAGACCTCTAATTTTCGACACCAAGGATGGTGAAGGAAGAAGATGAGTGACCTTGGAGGAGGAAGGATTGCTAGCTAATCCCCTCCAAGGGGGCCGGCCTCCTAGAGAGAAAGGGAGAGACATGTTCTCTCCAATTTTCTCCAAAAGAAACCCTAATGATGAAATGGCTATAAAGTTACCTTTATACCACATCACAATGGAGTGGCAAACTTGCAATTAAGCCAAGTTCACTACCCCTCTCTATATGGCCGGCCACTTAAGGGTTTATTGGGCTTTCAAGCCCTTTGTGTTTTCAAGTTGTCATACAACTTGAGCTAATGGGCTTGACATTCAAATCCCATTGGGCCTTGCGGCTCAAAACTAACCCGAGGTCTATAACGAACTTATTCGTTTGATTAATTAACATATTAATTAATCCTAGCCATATATATAATTAAACCATTTAATTATCCTTACTCATCTCTGTTGTATCCTTCAATCATTACCTTACACGGTGTGCGATCCATTAGGTTCCTTTTAGCGAGGCAGTGGGCGATTAGAACTCTTACTAATGGATTGTGAATTGAAACTTACTTTCAATTCTCCCTTTAGTGATTATACATCTTTAGGGCTTCCACAAGCCATGAGTGACACCTAGCAGTATGTCATGGCTACCCAAGCTAATCAGAAGAGGTTGGAGAACCTATTCAGTTTTGGATTACAATGCAATACGGTCTTTCTCTAATACAATACTCCTGACCACATTGTTTGGTTTGATAGTTTATTCATGTCTACTATCTAATGTGATTCTCTTACTTATATGATTACCTTGAATGTGATTTGGAACGACTTCCTAAATCTCATTCATACTCTGGCCAGAGATTCTTAATCATATCATAGAGTATTCTCCCTCAACATTTGAAGGTTAGAGATCCCTTGTTGCGCATTCACTTGCCTCCATGGCTAAGTGACTTAACCCCAACTATGCCATGGACACCCTCTGACGGAGTGACTTTGACGTAGCCAAAGATCAAGGACCTAACCACAAGACAACTATGATGCCTCAGGTCAAATGACTACTTTGCATTATCCCAACCAGGAGTTCTCATGTGACATGAGTATGAGAACTCTTCGTTGATCGCGTTCAGTGGACTCATTCTCTATTGAGCACCTACGTACTTGTCTTGGTGTCAGTCACACCATTGACTCGAGACCAGTCACTCTCCCTAAGAGAAGACATAGGACGTACTGATCTTAACGGACTGTCAATGCCCAATTGGCAATCCTATGATCAGGAACTTTTAGGATATGTATTCGAAAGAGAATGGTCTCATGAATCTAACTTCTTTAGATCACATTCTCCCTATTTCATATTCCTTGGACTTATCGTTTAAGCATAGAACATTTATATGAGACGGCTTAAAACAATAATCTTTGCCCTTTATATTAAACTAGATTAGTTTAACATGTGAAATGTCCGTAAAGTATCATCATATGATTGGTTTTAGGGCACATTTCCAACACTAATGACACTCGCCTAATTAGGGTGAAATGTTGTAAAATGTATTTATCTTATGTAGTAATTTTTATCATGAAATAGGATTTGAACTTGAAACTTTTTTAATAATAATAGGATGTAAAATGTTCTAACAACTCTCTCACCAAACAACTGAGTTGAGAGTTCCGTGATCCGGAGTGGATTCAAAAGGAAGGGCAGAGCCTCACATTGCAGTAGGAAGGTGGTCGTTGCTGGGACGGGTTCAAACAGGAAAAATAATAATCGTAGTCACACTCTTTCCTTCATTGGTGCACTTGTTCTCTAATCTTATCCCTTTACAAGATCTAGAACTCCGTAAACATATAATAAAAAAATGTTAAAAGTAGCTCTGCATGTCTGGGCATGGACGAAGCCAATGAAGGTTCACTGGGGGTAGATGCCCCATTCAAATAATTCGTTTGTTTAGTTGCAGATTATAATTATATAATATAAACAGTTTATCTTTGAAGAAAATATATGTATCTAATATCCAACAAACATTCATTCTACTTGTACTCCATATCAAATATTATATGAGCAATAGTGATCTTGTTCTGTCATTCAAACCGAAAAAACCATCTCCCGCCTATCATGTACTTATATTTTTCTCATCACTTTGTCACTTTCCACTACTATATTGAAATTTTTGTAATATTGGAATTATGATACATCATCATTTGAAACCATCCTTAATATTATATTGCGTATAACCATACTATAATAAGATTTTCTTAGTTGTTTTCGGTTGCCCGCACTAGAAGAAATTTCTAGCTCCATCCCTGTGTCTGGGAAAAGGAATTATATATATACCACGTGAAACCGACGGAAGAAGTGATGAAGTAAACAGAGTGTCTAATAATATGAATCACTGATTGTGGAGCCTTCTTGTCTGATAATATATAGGAAAATACTTGGTTGCTGAAAGATTCAGTAGCACTTCCTGTTGCCAACCAACTACGGCTGGACACATGTTCAAGTTATGATTAAAAAATTCACAACTTGGACACGTGTCCAACCGTGATTGGTTGGCAGCAGGATGTGCTGCTGAATCTTCAGCAGCAAAGCATCGTTCTAATATATATACCACGTGAAACCGATGGAAGAAGTGATGAGGTAAAAGTAGCTCTGCATGTCCCCTTCTTCTACTAGTCAATCGTTTCTACTCACTACTATGATTGAATCATTGATTGTGGAGCGTTCTTGTCTGAGCCATAGCACTTTCAACTCTGCCTGACATAAAATTGTTTGGAAACAATGAATGTTGTTCTTTTGCCACAAGCGGCGAAAATATTGATATGTTAACTCTATCTTTATACTGTGGGTTTAAATTTTATTTTCAAATTTTTTATAAACAATATTTTTAAATAAATATGTTGCAAGACTCAATTTGTTAATTTGAAAAAGTAACAAACGTTGTATATTCTCAAGATTATCAGTTAATTCTTTAATTTATTAATTCAGTAGGTATTTCCCTTGAAGATATTTTTCCAACAGAGTGAATTTAACTTCATTATCAAATACTGCCTCCCTAAACAACACTTTCAACTGTGCCTGATTGATCCTGCCATTTGTAGAATTATCAGATAGACGGGCCATACGGTCCACATTTCAATAATACCGATATTGTTCCCAACTTGATAATTACCATCTGCATAATCCGTCAGGTGTGGGGTTTTATCACAAAAGACCTCAGTATTAGTTAGAGTATGGTTAGGATATTTAAACTATTACTTTTCTTTTTGTATGGCCTATGTGGGATTCAACACACCCCCTCACGTAGGACCCAATTAGTGGGTCACACGTGGGAGATCCACACATCGGTAACCATATGGAGCCAAGAGAACTCACCCTACACGCGAGGCCAAGGGACCCACCATCATCGCACGGGGCCAAGGGAACTCACCCATCACGTGGCAGTACAGTACGGGCCCGCTCCCTGGCTCTGATACCATGTAGAATTATCAGAGAGATGGGCCATACGGTCCACTTCCAACAACACCGATATTGTCCCCAACTTGGTAATTACCACTTGCACAATCCGTCAAGTGTGATGTTTTATCACAAAATGTCTCGGTATTAGTTGGAGTGGGGTTATGATATTTAAATTCTTCTTTTCTCATTGATACGGTCAATGTGGGACATTTCAACACGCCCCCTCACGTGGGACCCAATTAGTGGGTTATACATGGGATATCCACACATCAACAACCACAACCACAAGCACGTGGAGCCAAGGGGACTCACCCTACATACGGGGCCAAGGGACCCACCATCATCGCGCAGGACCAAGGGGACCCACTCATCACGTGGCAGTACAGTACGAACCCACTCCCTGGCTACGATATCATGTAGAATCGGATGGAACAGTAACATCTTCACATACATAACCCTACATTCCTTTTTCCATCGACAAATTCTTTAGTCTCACACCAATAGCTTGAAGAGATTCATCTTTTACACCACCAAAAAAATTAGCAAAACATTGAAATTGAAAATGCCAAAGCCATCTGTCCTTAACATGCAGTTATCTGACTCTCACTAGCTCTACACGCATCAGTTTCTTCTCCTCATATTCCAATTGTGATCTCTCCTTACAGTATCCTGCAAAGTGTCCTGCCACCAATCGCTTACAAACATAAGAATTTTTCTAAGGCGGAAATAGTTGGACTTCTAATCTTGGGGAAACAGTTGGAGCATTGTAGTTCCACTTTTCCCTGGTACAAAATTTTATCGACTTCTTATCCAAAATGGGAACAATGTTGATCTCTTTTGTTTACTTTCAATTTTCTTAAATTCATTTCAGAAATAACTTGGAAATCACCGGCAGAAATACCGCTCTCGTATAATTTTGTTTATATTTTGGATTTTTATATCAATTATCTACATCAAAATTTGCTAACGTTAACTTTGATCAACGGCATATTAACCATATATCAACGGCATATCCACATTTTTAAAATATGCGATTAACCACACCATTGAAAAACCATATATCTATTCAGGTCAGATTGAATTCATCCTTCATAGCAGAGGCGTGTACAGATATTTGCTTTAATAATTTTGTAGTACAAGAGCCATGTTCCAAATCTTCCAAAACTTGGAGGACCTCACAAAAACGAAATTTTGGTGTACAAAGAACCACTCTATAGATACTAGCACATGAATAATCCAATAATAAAAGGCCATTTGGGACCACACAATACAAAAGTTTAAATGGATTAGCATATAGCATGTAATCAGACCAAATGTTAAAGAGCTAAGTGACATATTAAGAGGACACAGAAGTCACAGAACCAACAATCTGTTTATTGATGTTCCACCCAAAAATAAAAAGATTTATGCCTAAGGCTCTTATCCAAACACAAAAAAGGCCTCCTTTACCTAAAAGCCCAATTAGCAACGTATTGAGATGCCACATTTATGGAGATAAATCATGCTTGTTATTTCTTTTCCTTTTGGATCAAGAAATTCATTCAGCTTGACTGCTTGAGCATTTTTGAAAGAAGAGGAGGCACCTTTAAAAATTCAAGTATCTTTTTCGTGACAATTTAAGTTAATTTGTTCAACTTGTTACTAAAACTCTTTTTTTTTTTACTCGTTTCTAAAATATTTTCTCTAATTGTTGTATTATTATACACTCACCCATACTAACAAAAATATGAAATTCAACACTGTTTTATACATATAATAGAGTGAGAAAACAAAAAAAATGAAGGAAAAGAACTTAAAAATTCAATAGAAATTTTGTAAATACTTTAACTATGTTAATATACAAATTTTCTGGAGAAAAAAAAAAAAAAAAAAAAGAGAGAGCACATTTCCGTATAAATAAAAATTCATAAACCTTAAGGCCTTGCTTAGTACGAGGAATTAGACTGAAATGAATAGGCGACTATTTACAAAGTATGTTGAAAGAAGAAATGAAAAAAACTAAGACCAACTTCAAAGTAGGAGAAGGATTACTCAACAAGTAAACTTATCTATTCCGATCATCTCCAAAATGGAAGAATAAGAAAGGGAAAATTTTCTTCTTATTTAATCCTCTTACACTCTCTCAAAACGAAAAATAATTCTCATCTACCTTCCATATCCTTGAATAGCTGGAAATACATAATTTCATACAAAAGTACAATAGCAACAGAAAAAACAAAATAAAAAGGAAAAATGGCTAGAAATACACATGCATGCAAGAGCCATATAAGTTGAATACATTGAACCTTGCTACAATCAGCGGAGTCAACATATTTTTCTAATGTAACTAGAAGTTTTATATTCAACATATCAAAATATTGTGTGCTTAGATTTTATTTGGCACACAGTATTGTTAAGCTAGATTATGAACTAATAAACAATGAGATTATACTTTTGGTAGATGCTTACGCTAATTTAAACAGAAAGAGAAGAAAAAAACCATATTCCACAAATAAAAATAACAATAAATAAATAAGTAAACAAATTAAAAAATGAGAAATGCTTAAGACTCCTTAGAAAATAAGACTTTCTATAAAAAATTTGTCACTTAATATTTTTTTTAAACAAAATAATAATTAACGTTAAACTTTTAAATAACAAAGAATCTATCCAAAGTCGTTTAAGAGAGCCTCCTAATCATTTCTCTAAAAACAAATGCAAAGTCGTTTAAGAGAGGCTCCTAATCATTTCTCCAAAAACAAATGCAAATAGGTTTGGGAAGCGCCCATAGACCCAATAGCGGTATTGCAAAGACCTCCTCAAATTTAGGAGTCGAGGTTGTGATGGGGGTAGAGAGAATTACGCAGGTGACGTCTTTCCACGTAACGTGGGTGGAGTCTGACATTCTCAGATCAGAAACGTGGTGGTCACGCGCAGTTATCGTGAAGGTCATGTGTTGTTGGAAGCCATTTGCATTTTGCATGGTTGCCACATGTTCCCACGTTGCCTCTGCGTCCTCCACGTGGTATAGTGTATCAAAATTCAAAATTACACAACCTCGACGTTCTCGTGTCCATGTTTCCGCAAACGCCAAGGCCCAAGGGTCTGGTTTTGGTGAGTTTTCTTGTACATCTTTCCTCTGAGTCATGGCACACGAGTATTAGCTCATCTTGAATTAATTGAGGTTATTGCCATTATTAGTTTGAGGTTTTTTATTTATAAGTGAGACATCAAAGATTTTAATGACGAGTTTAATTATATAAGAATTAAAATGTGTTAGTTTAATTTCTCTAGTACTCTATTGTAGTGACGTGAGTCCATTGATTGCAATCCAATAATTTATTGAAATCAAATTCATAAGACAACGATTATATATACTCAACAATTAATCTCATTTATACTGAACTCAATTTATAGGAACCCAAGCTTAAAAGTTAAGTGTCCTTGGGCCACCTCCAACCAAAGGGTCCAGAGGACTGAAAATAGCCCGAAAACCGTCTCCAACTGAGAGTCATGCCAAATGGCTCATGGGCCCCACTAGACAAAAAAGGGCCAAAGGGCAAACCGGCCGGGCCAAATGAGCCAACCAGCCGACCTCGGCCCCGGCCACATTTTCAAACTCAACGGTAACTAGCTGTTTTTTTTTTTTTTTTATAGTTTTTTTTTTTTACAACATTTTTAAAATTTTTTTTTTTAATTTTTTTTTTTTTCCTATAACTTCCTAAGCCATTAAACAACATTAAATTAAATTAAGTAACATGAAACAACATGAAACAACATTAAACAATATGAAACAACATTAAATAACATTAAACAACATAAAAATTATACAACATAAAAAAAACATTTAACAACATAAAACTTAAACGCTTACTCCATGCTTCTTTTGGCCCAAAGATGTGCAACAAGATCCTGTTGTGGGTACTTGTTTGTGGCACGGGAACGTATCATCATATAGTGCCTCATGTACTCATTTAAAGAGATACTACCAGTTATTGGATTGAAAGACAAATTAGGCCCATTTTGCATGAGCCCTTCTTGACCTATTTGGATCCTCTTGGTCGTCATCAGACTCTCCATCAATATACCCATCTCGCTCATCATCCACAATCATGTTGTGTAATATGATGCAAGACATCATGATGGAGTCCAAATTTAAGTTGTTGTAGTTTTTAAATTTAATTTGTATTTTTTAAATTTAAGTTGTAGTTTTTAAATATAAGTTGTAATTTTTAAATTTAAGTTGTTGTAGTTTTTAAATTTAAATAATAAATTATGTTTGGCCCTATGGCCCTCGGTTAGAGACGGTTTTTTGTGACAGGGCTAAAATGAGCCCTATGGCCCTTTGTGACACACCCCGTCCCGAAGGTAGGGCGTGCTGGCCGTCACATGGTTGGAGATGGTAAGAAATATGGCCATGCGCTCTTCAATAAAATATTAATTTCTTGGAGGGCCAGTGGGCTAAAACCAAGGTATTAAATATCGATGATATCGGAAATATCGGCAGTCTAAAAACACGGAAATTTCGATGGAAATATTAGGATATTATCGATATCGATAAAAATTGAATAAAAACCACGGAAATTGTAAAAAACACTTGGAAATTTTTATTGAAACTTTGCAGAATGTTTATTTAGTCAATTATCTATTAGTTTATCACAAAAAATTGGAAGGAAATGCATTGCATGATGGATTTAACTGATTTAAGTTGATTATATAGTGAGCTGGCAAACATTGTGAGTGTAGAAAATATGTAGTAATTAATTAAAGAAGTTTAAACACACCATAATCATTTATATATAATGAATTAGTACAATATTTTACACTTTATACATTTCATGGTAAGATACATGAGTGACTTAGTACCACATAGAGTTTCTATGAGGTTCAAAATTTTGACTATCTTCATCATCTCTATGTGTAGAGTAAGTGTATTGTGAAGAGTAGTCATCAAATGATAAATCCCCAAAATAGTTTTGCATGTAATTGTTAACATGCCACCCATATGGATGATGGAATCGAAATCGAAACGGACAGACAAACGAAGAGATAGAGAGAGCAAATCAAAAAGAAAAGAGACAGAACAAAATGGAAGACATTTCCAGTAGCTTCAAAAAGCAGGGTGAATATATTGAAGACCAAACCTCACGATCATTGACACGTGGGCTGGATATTTTGAAAGTAGGTTTGGATTTTTTTTTTCTTCTCTCGGATAACACACACAGACTGACACATGGGCTGGATATTTTGAAAGCAGGTTTGGATTTTTTTTTCTTCTCTCGGATAGCGCGCACACGCACACACACCCCACTTCCACACAGACACACACACACAGACCACTTCCTTCTCCCTCATTCCTCTCCTCATTCATGTTCGGTTCTCCCCCCATCTCTTCTCTGCAAGTCTTTTTCCCAGAGCAGACACACACACTCACACCCCACTTCCCCGTGTTTCCCCCTTCCCAAATCCCTCGAACCTTCTCCTTCATTCATGTCCTTGTTTCTTCTCCCCCGGAGCACAGACCACCACACCCACACCCGCCGAGCACCACCGTGGCACACACTCCGGCAAGCACCATCACCACCTGTGGACCGTTCCTCCTCCCTTTCTCACCTCCCGGCGACCATCATCAGGCAAGGGGATCCATCAAACGGTTTGATTCAAACCCGAACGGGTTTTGGGATCCGAAGAAAATGGATTTTTCATTTCCAACGACGGAGGCGCAGATCTTGGGTCTGAGCCTGGATTGCAGAGAGAGATCTGGGTAGCTGCAACAACGCAGCCTAGGCTGCCTTTCCGACGACGGAGCCACGACGATTGTTTCGATAATATCGAATATATCGCGATATTATCGATATTATCGACAATATCGCGATATTTTGACGACAATTAGAGGGATACATGGGAAAATATCGGTCTATCTGAAAAACGATAATATCAGCGATATTTCGTCGATATCATCAATATTTTAGTCATTGGCTAAAACGAGCCCTCTAGCCCTCATTCGGTTGGAGATTATCTTATTTTAATAGAAAATGTATGCTACATTGCTACTCATCTAGTCACGTAACCCAAAAGTTTTTTTTCTTCTTAATTATATAAAACAGAAGTTTTTGTATACCAAATATTTCTTTATGTAATAACTCTTGCTAACCAGGGTACCAATCATTATTCTAGACGAATTAATAGATCAATGCTAAGGCCAAAAAGAAAGTAAAATAAAATTGAGAAATGAATAATAAGATTATATAGCACCTTACCAATGTACATATATATGGTCAGGATCAGATGGACACACCTTTTGACACACTTTCTTCTGGTTCCTATTTTGTAAATTTTTCAAAGATATGACCCGTTTGTATTAAAAATTAGAGAACTCCAAAATTATTAAGACATTTATTTGTAGTGAAGAATATAGACGAATATGATTCTACAAAGAAAAATTAAAATGACTATCTTTTAATTTAAGAGTCATATAATTTTAGATTAAAACGTTGGCGCGAGAGTCAACATTAAACTGTGAGGTGACAGAGAATCCATAAAAAGAGTTCTATTTCAAGAAAAAGTAAAATGACTATCTTTTAATTCAAGAGTCATATAATTTTTAGATTAAAACGTTGGCGCGAGAATCAACGTTAAACTGTGAGATGACAGAGAATCCATAAAAAAAAATTATTTTTCAAGAAAATTTCCTTTAACATTTTCTAAAATTAAAAAGGAAATGCAAATATAAAAGAAGTGTACATATACTAGCACCAGCCGCGAGGGCAAATATAATTACATTAACTTTCCTGATGAGTCGCCCACAGGCTGGGCAATGGATTGGAAAACTAAAACTAGGGGCATTAGCGAGTGGTATTGGTGAAGTCGATTGACCATTTGGTGATGGAGAGTTGAACAAACGACTTCTACCATGGCAATTTGAGAAGCTTCCCAAAAACCAGGAGCTAATAAGGTGGATGACACACGGCTGATTGGACATTCAGCCAATTGTCATTCCTCAGAATCTAATCGCCACGCGCACTGTCCTGACTTCTCGTCTCTGTTCACAACCTGTGCATGAAAGGCACATTTTAACTATTCTTGTTTTTATCCCACACGTACTTTGTTTGCTGTGAGTCTGTGACTGGATAAAAAGATAACAAAGTAATACAGGAAAGGGGATGTCCACACTGTCGATTTTATGGTCATTTTATAATGAGATACGTTATACTTATTTTGATTGAAACCAAATAAATAAGGTGATAAGGCAGGACGCTGGTGCAAGTCTTTGTCTTCCAAGTAAGATCATATAGACAATTATTTAGTTTTCTCATGATTTAACTATAAAGTTAATCAGAAGAATAACTTTCCGTCTTTGTGTGGGAAAACATCCAAGTGTTTTGTGTGTGTACCTAATGACACTCGCCTAATTAGAGTGAACTGTTGTAAAATGTATTTCTATCTTGTGTAGTAATTTTTATCATGAAATAGGATTTGAACTTGAAACTTTTTTAACAATAAGATAAGGAGGTACAATTAGATCAAGAAATGCTAGCAACTATCTCACTTGAACTTTTCCGCTCTACCTTATTGGCTCTTTCATTCTCCAATAATGTTTTTAATGATCAAAACCGTCTATTTTCTAGATCCCCATTTAAAGATCAAGTGTGCAAAAATAAGCAGAATAGAAATTGTTTAATGGTTTGATTAACGTTGTCAAAATTTTATTGTTTAAGTAAGAAACATAGTTAGTCTATTTATTGAATAGCCATTAGATGACTAAATGATTTTAGGTTTAGTTTATATTTTCGTGTATGATCTTGAAAGGGTGATCTAGAAAGTAGACGGTTCTCATTGCAAATACATGAGGTTCCCTTATCATCAAGCAACATTGCACAATAAGAATGAGAGCCAAGAAGGTAGAATGAGAAATTTCAGGTGAGAAGGTTATTAACGTTCCTAATGATACGCTAATACCTAATTGGTATTCTTATCTGTTAAATATATATACACTCAACTTTAGTTTAAGGACCTCCTCAAATAAAGCTTATTTAAGGGACACTACTTATAGGCCGTGACGGATCTAAGACTCTAACCTTTGTGAGGTCATAGTGTAACAAATCAAAAGCTCGCAGCGTGTAAAAGTTCTTCAATTTTTGCACAAGATAACATTTAGTCGAGAACTTACTGGGCATATGTCATTATTTACCGAGACATGTCGATAGCTTCCAAGGCTAGATGTCGAGCATCGCCTAACTACCAAGTTGTGCTGCCAAGGCCTATCGAGCATGCATCACTTGTCTAGATTTGCCAAATTATGCTAAAGAGACATTTAATCGAATAGTTTGTGGGCATATTCAAGTCTGATAACAAATGACCATAGGCCATCCTACAACCTTCACCCCAAAATTCCCGACTTCATTAGGTTCCTGAGATCTAGTAGGACCTTGGCATCGCACAATCCGCATTGTATTTCAACGATCCAATGATCTATCTTTTAGATGTGCCCAAATCGAAAACCCTACATAAATATATGACTATTATATTAAATGGTGGTCATTTTAGTACTCCTTTGGAGCACCGTATTCATCTATTTGGTTCAACACAATTAGTTGTTTTTAATGATTTGAATTTGTCTATTTTTTCGCTAGATATGATCTGTGATAAATGATATATCATATCATATACTTATACAATTCACTTGTTAATAAGGCAGTAGCGTTAATTACTTGTTCGTATATCTATTTTTATCACAATTATGTAACTAAATAATTTTTTATTTGAGTGAATTTTTTACTGGAATGATCATTCAATACAAGGACCTAAAAAATAAGGAGGATTCTCTCCCCTCCTATTCCCATACCCTTCCCTCCCTTCCTCTCACTCTCACATGTTGTTTTTTGTCTTATTGTCTCTATAAAAAAATCAATATAAGATCTTGACGTGGCTAAACCGTAACCGTTCAAATATAAGGGGAGGGGAGGGGAGAGAGATTAGGAGAGGAAAGAATCCTCCTCCAAAAAATAAACTATTCGACTCATGACATAGGGTTTAATTTAGAGTGGGACCTAACTAGTAATTAACATCGTATTACCTTATTAATTAGTTAGAACTCGAGCACCACTCTATTACAATTTTACATATAAAACGATGCTCTTGTTTAGTTACAATTAAGTCATGTGGGATAGTACAAGCCTGCATTATGAATTTTTTTACAACTTGCTCTGCATGTGCATCATCTTTCACGGAACGTATACTATAGAAAAGCTTGATAAGTGCTCTTTCTGCCTAGTTGAATTTAAGTCCGAAAAGGCTCCTACAAATTTCGAATCTTGAGAAAGCCAAACTTAATAAAACTAATGCAACTATGTCATTAATTAATGAAAAATGCTGCGAATACCATCTATTTAGCCTGTTTATAGATCATATGATATGTCACCAATAGAAAATGAATTCGTTAATCAAATACTTAAGTAATAATTTTCAATTATCAACATCCACGTCATGTAGTTTACAGAATATGATTTAGATAGTTAACCTTCCTAGCATTATTCATAATATATATATATATATATATATATATATTTAATCTATGTGGTTGTGCTTCCATCATTAATTATAAAGAATATTATTAATTATTTATTAAGGAAAAAACATCATTAGGGTCACTGCAATAAGGTCCAAATAAAAGAAATGGGACGATCCAAATCTTGTGTTCGAATTCACATGAACTTTTGAACTAACTGATGCACGAATTAATATATCGTAATGCAAATTGTGCGTAATAAAACATAACATTAGCAAGTTTGTTCGCACAGATACATAGTGCTATTAGGTACTTGAATTATTCCCCCAACATTAAGGCACCAGTGTTTTGTTTTCTAACATAACTTGTCATTTTTTTCTTAGCAAAATACTAATTACTTTTAGTTTCTGATCAACTCAAATATAATGTTTAGTTTTGACCAAAAAAAAAAAAAAAAATATATATATATATATATATATAATGTTTAGTTGGAGGCTTGATTTTATAAGAGGGTTTTTTTAGTCAAAATGGTATTTGAGATTGACATAGCTCTTCACTTTGGTCCTTGAGATTGACATAACTCTTCACTTTGGTCATTGAGATTTGAAATCGATACAAGTAATCCATGAATTTGTTCATCATCAATCATTTTGGTCATTCCGTGTAAAATTATGTTAAATAAGGACCGAAATAACAAAAATACCCTCAATTAATAAACAATGGGTCAAAATCATTTGGCAAAAATTGAGGATATTTTTGTCATTTTATCATTATATAATGGAGATTCTTCACGGAAGAACCAAAATGATTGATGTTGACAAACTTAGAGACCACTTCTATCGATTTCAAATCTGAGTGATAAAAGTGAGGAGTTATGTGAATCTCAATGACTATTTAGGCTAAAAAGCCTTATAAGAATAGTGCTACGAAAACTACAATTTTATATCAGATTTTAATACCGCAAAATGCTATATACAATTAACTATCAACGAGTTATAATTATTAATAAACATAATATGTACATTCATTACCGACGATAAACGTATTATATGATACTAATATATACATAGTACAAAAATGTCGTATTTCCTAAAATTAGTGAATTCATAATCATAGTCCGAGTCTTAATTAATGGATTTGTTGCAAAGCGCAAACATTTTTCAATGAGAGCAAGATAAATTTCCAAATTAGGAGGGTTTGCATCCACCAAACCTTTTGCTTTTAAGAATAGGTATATATTGTCCCCATTGTTTTCAACAAAAGGAGGAGGCAGGACACAGATTATGTAAAAGGTGGTAATGGTATTTTGAGCCTCCTAAAAACCGGGACCGAGGCTGCTATGCAACTATGTCGGTACCCCCGTGATATATGACTATATATGATTCGGTATCCACAACTTTGGAACCTTGTGCATGTAACCGATCGATCAGCTTTCCAAAAGAATCACGAGTGCATTTTCCAATTAAAAATAAGTTTAATTACAATAACACCTCCTAAAGATTATTATATTTTTACAATTTTCTACGTTTGAGAAATAATTTTTAAAGAAATTTTTTATAAATAAATTGAAAAATAAAAACAAATTTAAAAAATCACATCAAACATTAAAAAAAAACAACAAATACAAAACTTGTGTTCAATCTGGGAGGTAAATTAAAAAGGAGTTCAATAAATTTCAACCAAATGAAATTGGCACCGAGGAATCTCATTAAATTAAGTTTTTTTTTTTCTTGAATTTATTTCCAATTCTTTGTAGCCGCCCACTGATCGCATGCATTTGGAAGAAATTAGGAAGGATAGAAAATGGATAGGACTATACTCTTCGGTGAGTATCGAACTTGTACCAGAATGCATAAGCATTATTATTTTCACCCACTGCAATAAAACATCATTTGATGCATACATACATTTCACCTCATGTTTTTGGTAGTACTAAACAAAGAAAACAACAACTATTTAATTTCTTTATTTGGTACATTACGAAATTACTGACTCTTGAAGAAGGAAAAGCAAAGAAAAGAGTCCACATGCATTAGTGGTTAGTGCGAGGTGTATTAGAATGAGCAAGAATTAAGATAAATCCACATTCAAGGAGGGTTGGCTAATGGCTAGGTTTCAACTAATTAACTTTGTCCTTACCTCATTGCCTGCAAAAATTGATCATATAGCACATTCCTAAAAATTGGAAAATATTGCTGATTCCCTTCTAAATAGGAATTACATGAAAGTCAATCACAATATGATTTTATTCTTCTGTTTTATAGTAAGTTATTTATGCACACATGCTAATTTGCGATTGACAACAAAGACAAGAATGTATGAATTCTTTTATTTCAAAAGCAATGAAAAATTATATTTTCACGAGCATCTCTTTCGCTAATGAACATATATAAGAATTTGAGTATGACACGACAAAAAGAAAAAAAGAATATATATGAGTATGAAAGTGATTGTTATAATCGGTTAATTCAAATTGGTGCAGAAAAGTCTTAAGAAAAGCAAATTACTGTCCTAATTTGTATGAAATCGGACAACTTTGGAACCTTGTGCATGTAAACGATCGATCAGCTTTCCAAAAGAATCACGAGTGCATTTTCCAATTAAAAATAAGTTTAATTACAATAACACCTTCTAAAGATTGTTATATTTTTACAATTTTCTACGTTTGAGAAATAATTTTTAAAGAAAATTTTTATAACTAAATTGAAAAATAAAAATAAGTTTAAAAAATCACATTAAACATTAAAAAATACAAAACTTGTGTTCAATCTGGGAGGTAAATTAAAAAGGCGTTCAATAAATTTTCAACCAAATGAAATTGGCACCGAGGAATCTCATTAAATTAAGTTTATTTTTTTTCTTGAATTTATTTCCAATTCTTTGTAGCCGCCCACTGATCGCATGCATTTGGAAGAAATTAGGAAGGATAAAAAAATGGATAGGACTATACTCGTTATGACACGACAAAAAGAAAAGAATAATATATATGAGTATGAAAGTGATTGTTATAACCGGTTAATTTAAATTGGTGCGGAAAAGTCTTAAGAAAAGCAAATTATTATCCTAATTTATATGAAATCGGACTTGGTATGTAAATTTGTTTTTACCACTTATAATTTGATTATGAGACTATTTTGGTGATCTATGTGAATTCTAATAGGAGAATCATATGATTGTTTGTCTATATAAATAGTGGTAACTTCTCTCACAAAAAAACTAGTTCGTTATTGAACTTAAACTTATTGTTAGTTGAACATATTGTTTCTGCAAGAACGGAGAAGCTTACTATTGAAGTTGACTAGAAATTCATCTTCTTTGTTGTTTTAAAAGTCAGATTACTGTTACAAAAATAAGAACATATCCAATGCTCTCTTTGAATAAGCTCCCTATAAACCTTCAAGAACTCTTAAACTTGAAGAGATAAAAAAAAAATCTCCGATCTCCGAGTTACTCCTTATCATTATTTGAGTGTTTTAACATCAGTGAACTCATTATAAGTCTATGACTTACTATACTAGGAAGTATGGTTGGATTAAATTTTTATATAAAGCTCCCAAGATAATTTTCTAACCCTTTTCATGAACGTTTAACTTTGAAATAGAGAATATGATTTGAGATGTTCTCTTAATAGATAATTTTTTTTATTAGCACTACAAAGTAATTATCATGTACTTCTCACTCCTTATTTTCACTAGAGATGAGTATGACGATTTTATTGGAATGTCAATAGTACCAATTAATAAATATGAAAATATGAAAGTATGTAAACATAAAATCGATAAGATCTTTAGTTGTTATAATCAAACTATTGCATAGTTTTATCAACTAGTGTTTGAATACAAATGATATTGAAATACTACGCGGTATGTGTTGAGAGTTGTCCCACATCAGTGAGGGACAATGTTTGCTATGTGCTTATATGATCTTGGGCTACTCTCCATATTGCCAATTGGTTTTATGGTGGAACCTCAATTTCATTATGGTATCAGAGCAAGGTTGTCCACGTGTGAAGCCTAACGGCCACATACGCTCCATGTCACCCAGTTGTTGTCCACGTGTAGGCTTGAAAATACGCCACACGTGCGGGGACGTGTTGAGAGTTGTCCCACATCGGTGAGGGACAAGGTTTGCTATGTGCTTATATGGTATTGGGCTACTCCCTATATTGCCAATTGGTTTTATAATGAAATCTCAATTTCATCAGTATGATGCTCACTCCTACAAACTCACTCATAAATAAACGAATTAGTGTTATTATATGAATGACTTGATAATAGTATGTTGATTGTTGCGATATGACACAATTCTAAATTCTCGTAAATCCAGATCGAACCATTTTAAGATAAAAGTTAAACAGTAAGAAAAATAGCTGAATCATTACAAGATTAGTTAAGAACATTTATGGTAAGATTTTATACAGCTCTTGAAAATATGCGACAACTTGTAATTTAAAATTTTAAACCGATAGAATTTTGGTAAAAGACAATAAAAAATTGAAAATAAACCCATAAAATTGGAGTTGCGTGTGGCGTGGTGTTTGGACGCAGGCGTTGGCAGTGTCAACGTAAAATAATCCAACTAGGACGTCCGGGTCCTGCCTTATAGGATAAGCATAATATTTTAATTTCATAAACAAAAAATAAATAAATAAATAAGGCCAAATATTAAAAAAAAAAAAAAAAAAAGTAAATACTAATTTGAGTGTGTAAATCGTGAGCGAGAGAGCCCTCCAAAACCGTTGGCGAATAAGTCACGTATTTTGCAGGGCGCCCACAGTCCCGTACAAAACCGGAAACCGACACCCTGTTTTTTCTCCCCTCAACCGGTTTTCCCCGAAACCAGTACGACCTCCCGAAAACCAGGAGCTCTTTTCTGTGTTTTTTCACTCCTGTTTTTTTAATTAATTAATTAATTAATTAATTAAGGACCCCACATCACTGATATGTGGCGATTCGACCGCACTCTGACACCTCAACGTGGCTGCCACGCGCCGCTCTCTTCCCCTCTCTGGTTTTGTACCTATCTGCATGCCTATCCACCCTTTTCCCCCACTTGTATCTGCCTTTGGAGCCTCTGTTGTCGATTTACCATCTTACCCTCGCCATTGCAATTGTAAATTTTTTGATTTCATACACAAGTTCCTTGTAATATAGAGCAATTCCAACTCAAGATTTTTTAATTATGTCAATGTAATTTTGTCATCATTTAGAATATGCAAAATGACTTGATTTTTCAAATGGTTCGTTCGGAAATACTTTTAAAATTGCTAAAAGTGTTTTTAAAGAAATTGATATTGGTTTCAAAACACTTATGCACCTTATAGGAAGTACTTCAACCTTTCTGAAATTTACTTGGATTTTTATTAAGGATTTATGATTTGTTTCAAAAATATTTTCACAAAAAACACTTTCGGTCATTTCAAAACCACTTCCAAATGTTTTAAATTTATAATTCACTATTTATAAAAGGGTATCGAGTTGAGATTTAAATTAAACTTCACCATGTACAACACATCGAATTCACCATTTATATAAATTGACTATTAAATTTTTTGTTTATTAGTGAAGAAAAATATATAATACTAATGCATCCATGATGTTTTGTTTAATTCATGATTTTCTTAAAAAAAACAAAAATTACTTCAAAATCTTGAATAAAAAATAAAATGGTTTTCCCAACTTGTTGAAACTCATCCTATCAAAAGGGTGAATTCCCAACCCCAATGGAAACAAGCAAGGGGCTCCCACTAATTGGGAGTACGTTTCACGCTCTGAAAGCGAGAGTCTTGGAGGAAATTAGTACAACGGATTAAACAATAATAAAAGAAATAAAATATAATAAAGTTTGTAGATTGCTTAGAATTGGATTGAAAGTATTTTTAGAATGATTGAAAATACTTTTAAAGAAATTTATATAAAAAACATGTAAAAAATATTTTAAATGTTTTTTTCCAATTAATTGATAATTTACTAAGAATTAGTTTTAAAAATATTTTTACTAAAAATATGTTTAGTTATTTGAAAATATTTTTAAACGAACCTTAATTTAAAAGGAAAATTTGAAATAGATTTAAATTTATAGTTCATATTTTGAAATAGATATAATTTTTAATGACTTTAATCCATATCAAAAAAATCCCTAATTCAAAGTAAAGGAGAGAGATGAAAGGGTGGGTTGAAAGCCAACCCTCCTTGAATATGGAAAGCAGTGTCTTGCTTTGCACACAACAAAAAATGAAAAAACAGCTGCGTCCCCCCAAAGCCAGTGGGCAGAGAGAGAGAAAGAGTAAACCCAGCAGCTCAACCCGTAAACCCAACCACGCACCCCACTTAAATACCCACCACTCTCTCCCATTTCTTCTCCAAATTCCTAAACCCAAAACCATCACTTCCTCTCTCTAAAATTCCCAACTTTCTCTCTCTAAAAACCCATCTCTCCGCTTTGAAGAAGAAGAAAGCGAAAATGCGGATGAGCTGTAATGGATGCCGAATACTCCGAAAGGGCTGCAGCGAAAATTGCAGCATCCGGCCTTGCCTGCAGTGGATTAAGAGCCCGGAAGCCCAAGCAAACGCCACCGTTTTCCTCGCCAAGTTCTACGGCCGCGCCGGACTCATGAACCTCGTCAACGCCGGCCCCGAACATCTCCGCCCTGGTCAGTTCTCTTTTTCTTTTGCTTTTTTCCGGTTGCATGTATTTTCCGGCATTTTGTTTTTCCCGAGAAACAAACAGAAGACTTGGGACTAATAGTTTTTGGTTTTGGATTTACAGCGATCTTTCGGTCTTTGCTATACGAGGCATGCGGTCGGATTGTGAACCCGATTTACGGGTCGGTCGGCTTGTTGTGGTCCGGGAGCTGGCAGCTCTGCCAAGCCGCCGTTGAAGCCGTGCTGAAAGGCCAGCCGATTACGCCGATTACTTCCGAAGCGGCGGCGGATGGGCATGGCCCGCCTCTCAAGGCCTACGACATTCGCCACGTGTCCAAGGATGAGAACTCGGCCGCGTCCAACGATCCTCAGAAGGTTAAGACTCGGTACCGGTTCAAGCGGTCCGTTGTCAAGCCCAAGACCAACAAAGTAGGCTCCGGTTCTGGGTCGGGCTGTGGCTGTGGCTCAGGAGCTGATGACTCGGCCAAGCCGAGTTGTACCGGGTGCCGTGGGAACGAGTTTAACCGATCGACGAGTCACGAGTCGTCGCTGAGTCACCAGTCCGAGGCGGCTGCCAACGTGGACGGTGACAGCAAGGAGTCGGAGAGCATGATTTCGTCCGAGACGGCTGAGGCTGAGCTCTTTTCCCGAGCCGAGCCCGAGTCAGCTCGCAAGCGGAGGGAGCCGGTTCAGGATGGGGAGCTAACTTTAGAGCTGACGCTTGGGTTGGAGCCGCCATCACGGGGCCACCACGTCGTTCCGGTGAAGAAGAGAAAAATTGAGGCTGAATTCGGCAGATCATCATCGGCCGACGACGGCGCGTGTAAAACGGAGCTTGGGCTCGATTACGTGGCCTGAGCGGTGGGGAAAAAGTAAAAGTAAAAAATGGTTCAGTTTTGACGACTCAGATCGGCTCGTTTGTTTAGCTTTGAAGAGATCAAGACCCTTGCTTTTGTTCAGAGTTGTTTTTAGTTTCGAAGTTTCGTTTTTTGACTTTTTTACCCTTTGTGAAGGTGAGATCAGATGTACAAATGTGGTTGGAACCTTGAACTTGCATATACAAGATGGTAAAAATGAAGAGAGGGACAAAAAATCAAAATCCTTTATTTATTTTTTTATATTTAGATTTTACTGATAAAAGGATAACGTCTTGACTGAGAATTACGCTCTTATCCAGAGAAGCCTATTACAAGCAATATTTGAAATACCATCGGTATATATTCTTCGATATTTAATCGATATGTGAAATTTACATATCGGAAATTTATTGATTTTAGCTTCAAATTAGAAGTTTTTCCAATTGATGGAAATTCAGACTTCATCTCTCTTTTTCATATAATTTTTAATTTTTTTAGATATTTTCATGAAAATATATATTGAAGAAATTTCAAGCCGTAGCCGCATGAGTAGTGGTATAGTACTGTAAAGTACAAGGTTGGTTTGTCAGAGAAACGCCATTTCCTTTGGACATGTGGGCATTGCGCATGCAAGAGACTTTTGTCTGGTTTTATGGGGTTGTTTTGCCAAAATTACGGATAAGGATTATCTAGTTGCCCAATAAAATAAAAATTAAGGATAAGGATAACATCAGAACGGACGCTTATCTTTTTCTTCTCTCCTTTTCATCTATTAGTAGTCAAATTTTGCAGGCTCCCTTATATGTTTCCCTTTGAGTTATTTTGAGCGTTGATAGGAAGTAAAATTTGTCCCTATCAACATGTGTCATGTGTCTTGGGACGCTAGTGTACTCGTCTTATACAAGTTCTCTCGGTGTATCTATTCACCTGTTACTTTTAGTGTAATTCGGTAAATCTTTTTGTTAATGTCTTTGAGCTGGTTGGGAAATATACGAGGCGAGTTGGCATAGAAGTACTCGGACGGTGAGACTATAATACTCTAAAGTGCGGAATATTCTGCAATTTAAAGCCTTAAATCCAAGTCAATGGCTTTTCAATTTTCTTAGACTACAATGGATATGGCACTATGGCATTCCACAGTGGATCCAAAAATCGAACGTGATACTAATAATACAAGTATCAAACTTCTACTGTGGGATGCAAAATATGAGTGCTACTCTTATTTTTGAGTTTAATATAAATATATGAAACTTATGAGTGTGGTGCACGTACAATATATGATAATTAAGAGAGATACAGAGATAATCAATCTAATATATAAAAAGTCACTTTATCAACTCACACTACTGTGACAATGGTATGATACAAATTCAATTTATTGTGTCTAATCCACATATATAGACATCACACTCATTAAACTACTCTGACAGGCTTAAGGTATGGTTTGGGGTTGATGTGATTTTAAAAAAAAGTTGGAAGAGTTTTTGGTATTTGGTAAACATCTCAAAACAGTTTTTTTTCAAAGTTTCAAATGAAAAAAAAAGCTAAAAAGTGGAAGCGGCAAAAAAGCAGCTTCAAAAAGCGGCTTATATTGTGAAAAACGCAGAGCTACAGTAACTACATATGGACGACAAATGCAGGCTCGAAGATACTGTCCCAGAGATCCGAATTGTCTCTGAGAACAAGTTCACTCATTCTACTCCATGGCAGGTTAATGTTAGACCTAAAAACGTTCTTGAGCCACTCCAAGCTCCCTTCTAATACCTCTTTGCTGTTCATTGTCTCCCTAATCAATTTCTCAGCCAAGGCGAGCTCATGGCCGCTGCCAATTGCATCGATGAGGAACCGCCCATTGATCCTATCCACCATCTGGCCTCCGCAGTCGTTAAGCCAAGAGTAACAAGCCTTGGCAATGTAATTCTGTCTAGCATTCCCATAGCGAACTCGAGCTTCTCCCGAAACAAATTCCAAAGCTTGACCTCCTCATCTGGATTAGGAATTCCACCGAACAGTTGGGATGCAGGAGGACAACCCAACACCACCTTGTAGAACAAGGGCATGTCGTTCAACACCCGCAAGAAGAGCTCCCCAACCTGCCCCATAGTCACCTGAATCACCCTTAGAGCCTCGCACAACACTGAAACGACGTCAGAGCACTGAGCATCGGGACGACAAGCGTTGAGTATCCCGGAAACCCACGACTTGCGACTGTCTAGGAAGAGGGAGGACGTGCTCCGGCCGGAGGTCGTCGATCAAAGCGACAGCGGCCAAGGCGTTAGCGTAGGATGAGATGGGCAATCGGAGCTCTCGATCGAAGAGGCGGTCGCGGGCGCGCTGAGAGATCTGGGATGTTGAAAATAAATCTTTATTTGTTAAGAAAATTAAATTAATAGCACATTTAGTATTATATCTTTTTTGATCATTTCATACAGTCACAGCTGTTTTACATAAAAGTTTACCAAACACTATCATACTGTTTTTTTTTTCAAAAGCACTTTTACAAAAAAATTTACTAAACATTATGCTGCTTTATTTCACAGCCGCTTATTCTCATAGCACAGCAGAAACAGTTTTTTTTCAAAGCACAACAATACCAAACCAGACCTATTGAAGTTGTGAAGTGTTTTGTTGTCTCTGTTTGTTTGCGTTAATTATAACACTCCTTGAATTGTTTAATTTTGTAGTCTCCTATTTTGTTTGCCTTTTGGGTTTGCTTTCGTTTAAGTGGCATGGTGGGATTCATGCCCTCCTTGTCCTATAACTGCTTATTCTCACAACCTTTCTAAACTTCATTGTTATAGGGTTTGCTGAAAAAGTTTTGAATTGTTATGAATTCTTTAATGGTCCGGGTTTGGCCTCATGTCCCCCTTGACATATTGTATTTTTCTTATTTATCAATAAATTCCCCTCAAAGTCACTTTTCATAATAGCAATGCTGGAGTGAGACGGACTTTGCGGCCAAATTAAAGAAAAAAAGAAAAAGTATAACACTCCTTGAATTGTTTAAATTCTTTGACAACTATTTGATTGAATTATGTGTAGAAAATTTATGGATTTAGTGAAATACCACAATTTTCTTAAGAATTGGCCACTGAACCCGAAACAAACCGAGAAAAATGACGGAGGAGGACTAGAGTGCGACAATGACCATACCGGAGGGCTACAAATTTAACCTCAACTGCGGAATCAGAGTATTTTAGGGAACACAGTTATATTTAACCCTGTTCTTTTGTTTGTTTTGTTTTTTTTTATAAACATCTGTGTCTAAACTGTGAAGTGTTTCATGAAAATTATGTGAAAAACGAATACAAGAATTGATGGGTTTATCATCATAAGATCTGGTCTGCCGTCTGCACTACGAAAATTCTAGCAAGAAGCTTGGATTGATTTAGCATGGACTTAACCTTGTCCCATGTTTGGTGTAACTTTGGAGTAGAAGGAGTACAGGGATAAATAATCATTTAAATTTGATGAAAAGTGGATAAGGACTAAATACAGTAATCTGTAAGGATAATTCGGTGAAACAAACGTACACTAAATTCTTGGATTAAGCCACCAGCCCACGCTTGGGACTCAAAACAATCAAACAAAAATTTATATCAAATAAACTGGGTCCCGGGTTTAAACTTTAAACATTTCCCTTTCTTCTTAGCGTAACCTAGTAATATCGCTATAAAATAACCAACTAAAATGAATGATGAGAACAAGTTGTTCTAGACATTGTCTTGTACTCTCTATTACATGGAAATTTAAAATAAGACATCCTGAAAAGACTTGAAATGGGAAATTGAATTGAAAGATTACAAAGCTAGTGATCTTAGATGGTGCACACTACTTTGTTGTAAACTAAATTTTCTGGTTGTTGCAACGAGGCTTATTTTGCAGACGCTCTTTCTTCAGTGCCATGAATTTAGCTGCTATATCATCATAGTCAGGCAGCTTAGGGTGGACATGAGTAGGATACTGGAAGGAGTCGGAATATGATCGTCGGAATTCATCTTTGTGATTGTCCTTAGCTCTTTCGGGCGGCATTGTCACGGCTCTGGAATAAGGAGGTACTGTCTCTTTTCTTGCACTCCAAGAATTAGTCACATGTGGAGATGTGGAACTATATGAGGCATGCCTGCATCGAAAACTCGATTCCTCTACTCTTCCTTTGAGCACTTTGTTTTGCATAGTGGGATGCTGATGATCCGGATACGTGAAAACGTTATACATCATAGCTTCATTGCCATAGCTCTTCCTCCTCATTTGCTCTGGACGCACTGCAGGCCATTCGATTCCCCTGTTCAATTGTTCATGTCCATAAGTTGGAAATCCAACCCTAGCTGTAATCCCTCTCTTTTGCTTCCACGGTTGAACTTCACAAGAAATATTTTCGTCGTTCCGGGTGCAAACATAACATGGATTTCCCAGGCTGCAGCCACAGCTTAATCCCTTTGTATCAAATCCACACTTGCTTTGATTTTTCAGATGCTTTCTGCCATAGTAATTTAGATATTCATTATCCTTAAAGCATTGATTTTCCTGAGAAATCGATCTCTTCCTCGGTTTCCCACTTCCCTTCCAACTTGATCTCCATGGGCTTTTTGACTCGCAATTCTCACTCCAAGTCTCATAACATTCCACATAACTGAGATCATAACTGCTTTCAAGATTCTCCCTCTTCGGTGCGATACCTTTGAACTTGAAGAGTCTTTGGTCCTGGGAGTCTGCATCTCTTGTTGTAGAAAACTGAACCTCTTCTATGTCATCAAGGTAAATCACAATATCTCCATCTCTTGTTCTAGCATGACTTGTGCTACCAGAAGTACTGCTCCGACTTTCTTCAGTGCCCGGAGTTGATATATTTGGAGAACCAACTTCAGAAAAATTCCCTTCAATCAGTGGCATAACTAATGAAGAACTAGCAGAAGTTCTAGATACATTAGAATCAGCATATACGGCTTCTCTTTCCATTTCCTCGACATCTAAAACTTGCATTCCAGATGTTTTGGTTCGTCCATAATAATCTGCATCCAGTACTTGATGTCCACTATTTTCCTTCACCTAATATGCATTCAACAAAAGGACTAATATTTTAATTTCAAGTATGATAAAAGACATGGAGTACTGGGAGCTAACGAAAGACTTTGCACAAAACCGAGCACAGTGGCATTCTAGGATTCATACAGCCAACTCCATTTAGTGGGATAAGGCTTTGTTGTTGTTGTTGTTTATAAAAGATATATAATAGCATAAATGTTCTAGACATATTTATTGAAGTATGCAATGAGTAATTACCTTTTGTTGCCATTCTGAATAGTACTCAATAGCTAAAACCTGTGGTTTGATGCAGTAATTTCTTGCTATTTCACTGACCAATATATGCTTCATCTCATCTGTTACTGACTTATGGTAGAGTCTCTCTATTACCTGTAGTTTTGGATTTTGTTAGTTCACACTCATGTATAACTTCCAATAACCTTATGAGATCAACGGAAACACCCTTTAAAAAATTTGTTGCAAAATCGTAAAACTTGACATCGTACCTCACGGCTCACCAGATTCCCAGGGAGTAGTTCAAGTGCACTCATTGTGAATTTCTGCCCATAACGTTCTCCGAATAGCTTCCTGATCCCCCTAAGCTCAGGCAGATCCCCACATCTTGCAGAAGCATAAATAAGACTTGAAACTGCTTCATTTATGTCATTTGGGCAGTCCCTGAAAAACCACCAAATTGCAGCACAAACAGAATTACTTAAGATCAAATGAGGAAAACAAAAAAACTTGGGAACAAAATAGAAAAAATTCAGATCAAGGCATATACTTGTGTCTGCGGATGTAAGGAAGGTGGATGAGGATGAATTCACAGAAATTGTCCAACACTTCATACAATGCCACTACGGATTCGTCTTTGATTATCTGCTCAACCTGAAAAATAGAATGGCCCAAATTTCAAAAAGTGTTAATAGTAATTCGATACTCAAGTTGTTCTTGGTAGCACCTTTAGTTTAAGTGCAACACTTTTGGCACCCAAAAGTGCTTTGGGGGAATCACAATATCCCAAATCAGAAAACATAATATTGGATTTAGTATGGCAAACCCAAAAAAAATTAGAGAATTCAACGAGGAAAAAAAAGGTAAAAAAATCCCAGAAGAGACGGAATTGTTGGCAACACAATAATATTAAAAATTTCCAACAACCGCATATTTTCTGGTTGTACTTTTCAGTTTTAACTACTCAACTTTCTCAACCAGAAGTTGAGGAAAGTGAACAAACCCAGGTGCCAAATTAGTTCAACCAACTATATGTACTATGACATAATTAATTAACTAGAATATTCATGACGAATTCAAATCAGAAAAACAAAGATGTCACGGGTTTTCTACTGTTACATTCATACCCTGTTAAAGGCTTTGTCTTCGTGACCATGTTTGATCAGCTCCGCCACGTCTTGACGTAGTTGCCTAACAATTGCTTGCCTCTTGTTTTTCAGCAACTTGAGCCGGCAGTGCACCTCTTTGATCAGCCTCTTGCTGCAACCCAAAAAACAAGCGCACACAAAACAAAACAAAACAAAACAATACAATGAGTTTGGTTTTATAAAAGATAAAGCTATGATACATTTCCAACAAAAGAAACAGCTTCAAAGATTGCATGTTTGAATTAAGTTACCACTTCGAAGCCTTTCGCCACCCGAATAAGATGTCGAACATGTCTACAATTGCGGAATAGATTTTGGATTGTTTTGAAGGTGAAAGAACAAAATGGTAGCAAGGCAAACCAGCTTCATTTGCAGCTGAAGCTTTGAGGAATAATGGGAAAGAGAGAAAATGTGAAGGAGAGAAGTTGAAGAACTAGTAACCACCATATGACAGTTGAGTTGATCACTTCAGAGTGCGTTGCATATATTTAGGAGTGGATTTGAAAAGGTTTAGAGAGAGAGAGAGTGGGAGAGAGAGGAGAGAGATTGTGGAGGCACGAGACAGTTGTTGGTCTCCTTGAAAAACTGCTCCCGCTACTACAAGTCATATGGGATGAGAGATTTTTCAGTGTGACCGGTACACTATACAAATAGTGAGATAAGTGTGCTAAAAAATTAATAGCTTAAAAAATAAAATTTTCCACAAATTCTATTGAAACACATGGTGTATCACTTGTATTTCCCTCACAATTAAAAATTTCTCATTTGGGACACTTGTGAGGCCACTCTAGAAACCCTCGTTAATAGAGATTAGAGCAACAGGACATGGGGTTAGTTTTTTTGCTAAGGTCCGGTTCTAGCTAAATATGTTTTTTTTTTAAATTTTTTTTTTATAAATATAATTTTGATAATTGTGCTGAAAAGGAAAAAGGCTCATTCTTTATCATTGAAGAGATAATCTGGGAAAAAAGATTGGATAAAGATGATATTTGATGACTCCAGTGTTAATCAACATAAATAGAAATATAGAGAGAGTTGAGAGACTTTAGAGAGAGAAGTAGAAAGAACTGTAATCTTCAGTGTATATTTTCATAAACATTAAGCAAGTACATGTTCCAGTATTTATACACAACTCAGTCTTCTTAACAAACTAACAACTTAACTAACTTTCTAATCTTCATACAAGTGGCAACATCCTAGCCTTCCAATGTAATCCCTATCATCCCTCCGCAATCTCATGTTTGAATGATCCTAACATGAGATTGGTACAATGAATGCGAAACAATGGAGCATTGAGGCCTTTGGTTAATATATCAGCAAAATGTTCTTTGGATGATACAAACTGCACCAGAAACTTGTTTTGGACTACTCTCTCCCGAACAAAGTGCACATCAATTTCAATGTGTTTTGTCCGTTGATGTTGTACTGGGTTGAAAGACAAGGCGATAGCAGAAAGGTTGTCACAAAATAGCACAGGGGTTGCAGATATTGGAACATGCAGGAAAGTGAGAATCCGTTGATTCCAATCCAGTTCTGCTGCCGTGGTGGATAACACACAATACTCAGCCTCAGTTGATGAACGAGAAACTGTTTGTTGCTTCTTAGATGACCACGAGATAGGATTATTTCCTAAGAATACAACGAAACCGGTTGTTGACCGTCGATCATTGGGATCACCCGCCTAATCAGCATCACTAAAAGCATGTAAAGTCAAATCACCCTTAGAGTAAGAGATACCAAAATCCATCGTACCTTTCAAATACCCCAAAATCCTTTTGACAGCAGTAAAATGAGACACCATCAGATTTTGCATGAACTGGCATACTTGGTGCATAGAAAAAGCAATATCGAGCTAGGTAAATGTGAGGTATTGTAGGGCTCACACTACACTTATATACAATGTAGGATTAGAATAGGGCTCACCATCATCCATGAGTAATTTGTTGTATGGGAGACTGGCTGTATCACAGAGCTTTGACTCAATCATTTCTGTGTTAACAAGCAAATCCTGCACATATTTCTGTTGTGACTAAAATAGACCATTCACAATTTTGGAAATCTGAATGCCCAGAAAGAAGTGAAGAGGACCTAAGTCTTTGATATCAAATTCAGAAGTTAAACCACTAATCACTTGTTGTATCTCAGTATGAGCACTACCTGTGATGATAATGTCATCAACATAAAGCAACAAGATCACAATATTTGCACCAACAGTTTTCACAAATAAGGATGAATCAGAGTAAGTGTTATGAAATCCCAACTGAGACAAAAAGGAAGTGAACCTGTTATTTCATGCCCTTGGGGCCTACTTCAAGCCATAAAGTGATTTATGCAATTTACACACCAAAGAAGGATTCTGGGGATCCTCAAAGCCATGAGGCTGAGCCATGTACACTTCTTCTTACAAAATACCATGAAGGAAGGCATTCTTGACATCAAGTTGACGGAGTGACCAATTGAAATAAGCAGCAAGTGCTAAGACAATCCTCACTGTGGTGGGTTTAACAACCGGGCTAAAAGTTTCACTGTAATCAAGACCAGGTTCTTGACTAAAGCCTTTGGCAACCAATCGGGCTTTATGCCTTGCTATTGACCCATCTGAATGCCTTTTGATTTTGAAGATTCATTTACACCCCACTAAGTTCTTATTGGCTGGTAAAGAGACTAAACTCTATGTCCCTTGATTATGTAAAGCACTGATTTCCTCTTTCATTGCTTGAGACCACACTGAACTTTTAAGAGCAGATTTATATAAGGATGGTTCACTCAGAGACAGATCAATATCATTGGAGGTCGCAAGAGTAGATAAGAAAACCTTTTTCTTAATAATACCACTCTTACTCATAGTTTGCATAGGGTGTAAGTTGAATGGTGGTATAGAGAGAACCACTTGTAAAGTATCTGGACTATGATCATGTGCCACATGGATGGAAATTGTGGCTGAAACTGCACCAGTAATTGACTGAGATGAACTTTGGGAAGCTGAGAGTGATGGATGTGAAGGTATGGAGGAAGACACAACAACAGATGGTGAACTTGGTGATGACTCAGAAGGACGTGGAGAGTTTGAGTTAATAACTAGAGAAGGGAATGTGACTATATTTTGAGATGAGACCACATGAGATGAAGAAAGACCATCAAATTTAGCAGAACAGAAAGATTTGGTTTGACTGTGTGCTAATAAATCAGGATAAGGAAACTCATACTCACTAAACATCACATGTCTAGAAACAAAGAATTTATTTTGAGACATAGCATAACAAATGTATCATTTGTATTTGGATGCATAACCCAAGAAGGCACACTTTTTAGTCTTGGCTTGAAGTTTAGTTGAGTTATATGGTCGTAATAAAGGATAACAAGCATAACCAAATATTCTCAAGTGAGTAATTACTGGGACAACACCATATAAGGCTTCAAAGGGAGACTTGTTAGACAATATGGGAGTAGGCATCCTATTAATAAGATAGAGAGCTGTTTGACATGCAAAAGACCAAAAGTGGGAGGGTATTTTGGCTGTTTGTAACAATGTGACTGTGGTTTCAATGAGATGTCTGTGCTTTCGTTCAGCCATGCCATTTTGTTCAGGAGTATAAGGGCAAGATTTCTGATGGGAAATGCCTTTTTGTAAAAGAAATGACTGAAGAGGTTTGCTAATATATTCACCACCACTATCACTTTGCAAAACTTTGATACTTCTAGATAATTGTGTGAGAACATAAGCATGAAAACCAACAAAAGTGGTACAAAGATCAGATTTATTAACCAATGGGAAAATCCAGGAATACCTGGTACATTCATCAATGAAGACAACATAGTACCTACATCCATCCACAGATTTACAAGGTGCAGGACCCCAAAGATCACTGTGCACCACTTCAAAGGGAATTACAGATTTATTGACACTGGAAGAAAAAGACAGTTTGCAGAATTTGCCCTCTAAACAACTTTGACACATTACAGGATTAGAGTCTTTGGGAAAAACAACATTAGAGGACACAACAGAATTAGATGGATGTCCTAATCGATTGTGCCAGACATTAGAGGTAACAAGCTGACCAATGAAAGCTTTATAAGAGACAATACTTGGAAAAGCTGCAGGACACATAGTGGCTAGGGAAGAGATTGGATAGAGTCTATTACTGCATAGCCCTTTGTATAGGATCATCCCTGTGGCCTTGTCCTGAATCAAAAAACAGAAGGCATCAAAGATAAGCCAACAGTTATTGTCCAAACATATCCTATGTACCGAGAGAAGATTCTGTGTTAATTTAGGATCATATAACACAGAGTTCAATTTGATAGGATACATAGAAGGCTTAAGGACAGTGTTACCAATGTGAGATACATGCAAACCTTCACCATTTGCAGTTTGGATGACTTCATTAGTAGGATAAGGAGATACTAGTGATAAGTTGGAAAGATCAACAATCATATGATTCGTGGCACCGGAATCAGTGATCCACACTTAAGGATTAAATGTAGAAGCATGTGAAGGATTTGATTGTGAGACCATAGTATGGTAAGCATGCATTGGAGTCTGTGAGTGAGCTTATTGTCCAAGAACCTGTGGTTGAACCCTTTGTTGTGGATAGACATCAACCTGAGAGTACTAATACCCTTGCTGTGAAAAGGAAAGCATCGAGGAATAAGCAGATTGAGCTCCAACACCAATATAATTGGGACCCTTCTCATTATAAAAACAGAACCATGTATTATGATTGAAGCGCCCACAAATTTGACACCTTGGCTTCTCAGGTAGAGCACAAGGAATAAGCTGCTATGTATTTGGAAATTGACCAAGTATGCCAAGACTTGGAGTTTGAATAACATGTGTTTGAGTAGGCATATACTGTCGAGGTGAAAAAATTTTGGTGTATTGATTGAACCTGCCCTTACCCTTGTTCTTATTAACATTGAACTGCTTGAATCCACCAGATACAAAACTTGATTAAGGTGATCCTCTCTGAGTTGGAGTATTAGCAACCATGGCTATCATAAATGGTGCATTGACAGTGGACTCGAGAATAGCTTATTCAGCAAGCAATTGTGTCCTAAATTCCTTCAGAGAAATGACATTTTCACGTCCCCTTATCACAATCTGAAATGTATTGTACTCTGCTGGTAAGCCATTTAAGGCAAGTATAACAATATCCTCATCCAGAAAATAAACCCCAGCAACAAAAAGATAATCTCTAGCTTCCTTTTCATTGTTTGCAGACTCGATTTCATCTGAAAAATGCTAGTCTTCGAGACAGTTGAAAACTGCTCTTGTAATCGAATCCAGAGATCCCGAGAATTGGTACTCCCAATCTCACAAGACATAGCTACAAGACTCAAAGATGCAGTGAGTAATTGCATTAAGGCTTTATCATGCATCATCCAAACCAAATACTCATCACTATCAGATTCAGATTCGCCAGAACGCAAGATAAATCGAGCAGGACATGGATGAGATCCATCAACAAACCCTAGAATTCCATTACTTTTAAGCAGTAATTTCATTTAGAAGTGCCAATTCAGATAGTTCGAATCATCTACTTTAACATTCACAGATGTGGAAATCGATGACACCAATGCAGTTATAGGAGATTGAAGAAGCTGTAATTGAGAGACAGTTACCATTGTTACAGTATTGCAAGTTGAAGACTGCTGAATTTGGCAGAAATGTCGTTGAGACCAAGCACCAAACATCTGGAGTGCACGAATTGAAGAAGACGAAACGGGACCAGTATTACAGTTGCAGAACCCTAGGGATGAAGAGAAACCCTAGATTGCAGAGCAGATGGAAAGAATTCAACCAACAACGACGCGCAAGAAACATAAAGATCGATGAAGAAAAAGAATCAGAGTTGCAAAAGACTCGGATCGAAGATCAAGCGTGAGCTTTCATGGCGATTGATACCATGTTAATCAACAGAAATAGGAATATAGAGAGAGAGTTGAGAGTTGAGAGACTTTAGAGAGAGAAGTAGAAAGAAATGTAATCTTCAGTGTATATTTTCTTAAACATTAAGCAAGTACATGTTCCAGTATTTATACACAACTCAGCCTTCTTAACAAACTAACAACTTAACTAACTTTCTAATCTTCGTACAAGTGGCAACATCCAGGAGAAGACAAAATGAAGAAATTGTTGATCAAGCCAAATCATAAATATCTCTAAAAGTTCATCAGAATGAAGTCAGCCGGCTCCTAAAACCCAGAAGTACGTGGTCATGAATCAATTAGAAAGTGGAAAATCACAAAAACACAAGAGCTATATAAACACTAGATGAAAAAACGAATTGGACGAAAACTGGTTTCAGAAACTTTGGTAGCAGAGAGTTTATATAGGCATCAAGATTCCTAATTTTAGATAATGTTGAAAATATTGTGTAATGAAATTGTGCTCTTTTAAGTGGTAGGTGTTTTTTGAAAAGTCTCAGTTTCGAGTCACATAAAAATATAAAATAAACATAGAAGTTTGTTTTTTTTTTTTTTTGGTTCTATTATGTGGCTTAACTTGACTCTGTATCGTTTCAATTGTATCAGATTTTTCTAAAAAGACGCTTAACCACTCTCCAATAGAATAGAATATGGTTAGAAAAATTAAAACATAAAAATAAAAGAATAATACTTGACTACTCAAATATGAGTAGGAATTCATACTCAAAATTTCTCAAAATTGTTCGTTATCAATTTATAGAACATCGTGTTTATAATCAGAACCGTTCATATTACAAATCACCCTATAAAGATCACATTTGCAAAAAAATCAATTAAAATTAAGGTCGTTTAGTCATCAAACTGTTTAAAAACAAATGAACGGTATTTGTAGAAGCATTAAGACTCGTCTATGTATTTGCTACAATAGATTGACTAAACGACCTTAGTTTTAGTTTATTTTTTGCATAGATGATTTTTACAGTGTGATTTATAGTATGAACGGTTCTGATCATAAGTACAAAACTCTGTGATTAAAATACTAAAAGTTTTGAGTAAGAGTTCCTACTTATCTTTGAGTAGCCAAGTATTGTTCGAAATAAAATGGTTCAAGTATGAGTTTTTCTTTTTCTTTTCTAAAAGAACAAGAGAAATCTTGTAATCTCGAATAAAAAGTAGAATGGGAATACGTATTACTCATAAACATTGTTGAGCCGAAAAGATTGGTATGGTGGGTGTAGTTTGTGCATATCAACTGACCTTTGTAATTTGTATAAGTTGGACGTTATTGTACTTTGCACACAACCTTAACAGACACGCATTGACACTGGACCGCATCTGCTCATTCCCCTCCTTGTCGGATAAAAGTGAAAAAGAAAAATAATATACAAACACAGAACCTGCTTCACCAAAACAAATGCACAAAATGGCTGCGTGGTTGGTTGTTTTCTAGGAATAGGTAATCAAACCCACCTCTCTCTCTCTCTCTCTCTCTCTCTCTCTCTCTCTCTCTCTCTCTCTAAACTGGTAATTTAAGTGTAAATATTGAGCTGGTGACCAACTGATGCCACAGGGGCATGCTGCATACATGAGACATGGCATGCAATAAACTGCAGGGTTGAGTGGGGGGAGCAACCTTGGCGTGGTGGATAAAGGCAAAAGCTCCAATGATGAACGATGATGCTCAATTTATAAGAAAACCAAAAAGGTTGCTTGCTGACTCTCACAACATTCTTTTAGGGCGCAATTGTTTGGCCGGCTTAAGGTTCACTGGACTAGATTACTTAGCTAGAATTAGTAGTCCTGTGTTTGGTGTAAATTGGGATTGTGTTTAATGGGATTAAGCTAGACTCGTGCCGACTAAATCCTTCACAAGGTGGACTTAGCAAGAGCCACCAAAAACGAAGGGATTCGTAGTCCTGTTTCTGTTCTTCGCTTCACCTCCGTTTATGTTCTTCGTCTCAGGCTTCACCTCGTGTTGCTTGCTTCGCTTCTCTCCTCCTCCCTCTTTTCCATCTCAAAGGATCTCCAAGTCTGCAATATTGGGTTTGACATAAACGGATCCAAGAAATCCAAGCCATCGCCGCTTCTCACTTCCCTGACTCCACAAACCCCGACTCGTCGCCGGTCAGCTCGCTAAGCATCGCTGCAGGCTGGTTCCGCCGCTCCACAGACTTGCAGCTCCTATTGAATCCACAGACTTGGAAAGCTCTCTCCAGTTCGAATCTTGCACTGAACAAAAACCTGAAAAACCAAGCTCGATTCTTCGTTTTGCAGAAAAAAATTTGGCAATTAATCGGAAAAAATAGGGGAGGGAAGGAGAGCGTGGGGAGGGAAGGAGAGTGTGGGACGGAGAGAACAAGGGAGATAAAGAGGGAGAAAAAGATGGAGGCTTCCAGAGAGAGGGAGAGTATTATTAGAATAAAAAAGGTATAATTAATTAATATAATATTATTAGATATGAATTAAAAAATATAATATTGTAGTTTGTTATTATCCTTCTTTTTAGTTCGACACTGTACCAAATGCTTCACTAAACTAGTACAACTTAGTCTAGTCTAAGCCAGTCTAGCTTAGTCCCTGCAGCTAGTCCAGTCCGAGACAGTCCGGTGCAACAAACGCACCCTTATAGTGTTTCACACCGCGCAATGGCACAACACCCAACATGATCCTCTTTTTGGTGAGAATCCTGAGGATCTGTAAATCATGTCCGTTCATCGTACATCGTTCAGTTTTTGTCAGGTACTATTTATATTTAATTTTAAATAAAAATACTTAAAATGATTTCTGACCGCATGTTGTACGATGAACAAATATAATTTACGGATTTCCGAAATCCTTACCAAGAAGATCCGGCAAGGATCCGAATTCGCACAACACAACTAGCATCCATTCCTTGGAGGGTCTTGTTGAATATTAGAAAGAATTTTACTCGAGAAATGGATAAAATATAATTCAATGCTAACTACATTTACACTCTTTGGGTTGAGATGATTTTTAAGATGCTGGGTAAGGTTTTAAGTTTTTCACATTGCATCTGATATTTTAAAATTATATCAATTTATAATTTATTTATATATATATATATATATATATTTTTTTTTTTTGAACAAACGATATTACGTACATTAAGAAGTAGATGTATGTGTTGGGTTGAGATGATTTTTAAGATGCTGGGTAAGGTTTTAAGTTTTTCACATTGCATCTGATATTTTAAAATTATATCAATTTATAATTTATATATATATATATATTTTTTTTTGAACAAACGATATTATGTACATTAAGAAGTAGATGTATGTGTTAAGTCTTACAATAGGCTAGCAATAATGTGGTTCAAATTCGCCTTTGGCGATAATCGAACTTAAGACCTCTCATTTGCAAGTGGAGAGGAATTTCACTAGACCGTAGTACTAAGTGGCACAACTTTTGTATATTTGAACATATAATTATCCATTAAATTGATGAGATTTTTAGGTTATATGGTGTAAATATGACTTACATGTTAACCTAGTTACGGATTTCATGTTTGCCATGTCATCAATTTAGTGAAGACCAACTTGAGAAAATTGAAACCCCATGGCCAAGTTTAAAAATCACCTCAAACTTTGAGGGTGTAAAATGTAGTTAGCTCTATAATTTAATATATAAAATGAACTTAATGTCATCAATATTTTTTTGTGATAGCGTGATAAAGCCCCCAGGCCATGCTGCGCTGGTGATACGATCTTGTGGTTTATAAGGCATACATTTACAATAAGCAAAAATGAGCAAATGGAAAAGACTTGAAGATGGACTTAAAATAAGATTTAAAAAAAGGCTAAGAAGATGCTCCCACGTATTCCAGTTGTACGCACTTTCAAGAATTCAAATAACAAGGAAGCTCTCGGTCGAAAACAGTGACGGTTGACTGGCATTTGCGTCGATATTTTACAGGTTAATATAAAACAATTGTCGTGATATTGGAGGTGGAGAAGGCGGTGGAAAGGGCAGGCCGTCGAGAGAATAAAACCAGAACAAAAACCAGCAATCCTTTACACATCAGCAAGGCGGTGGGGAAGGCAGGCCGTGGAGAGAATAAACACGAGGGAGGTTGGGGTCTGATGACTCAAGTGTAGCGATGCCAGGCAATCAGGTACTTGGTTCGCTTCCCTGGGAAACCAAGCCAACGAAGATAAGAACATGAAGCTTTATAATTCACCCAGTTGGAACAATGCCAATGCCTGGTATCATATCATTCATGGTTGTCACTCCCCGCATTGGGCTCCCTTGACCCCAATAGATTTGTAACTTATCCCTTCAAAAAATAAATTGACCCCTTTATCCCTCTCAATTTTCCAATCCTGCCCTCCCTTTCACACGCTATCAGTCTCGCCACTTTTTCCAGAACCCAGTCCACACCAGATCTGAAAGAAGCCATCCTTCCTCCCAGCGATCTCTCTTGTTCTCCAGGTCGCATTCTCCCAGCTCGGCGTCCTTTCTCTGGTAAGCTTCTCTTGTCTGAAATTTCATTACTTATTTGTTTGGGTTTTTAAATTTGGGGAGGGGAAGTGAAAGAGGGGTGGGAAGAGCGAAGGGATGAGGTTTGCAGTGAGTGCAAAAGCAGAGGCTCGCAGATGGGCCTACTGGGTGCCTCGCCGAGGAACCGGAGATCGCGTAGGCGGTCGGAGAATGAGACTCGAGAAGAGGAAGTCTCGGGCTTGGTGGAGGAGGTTGTGAAGCCAAGAAAAAGGCGGTCCAAGAAGGAAAATCTGGACTTGGTTCTCAGTTTGCCATCCCCAAGTTCATCATCAAGTAAGTCCCAACTCGAAATTGCTCTCTTTTCTTTTTTCGTTCTATGGTCTTTTACATGTTTCTCAGGTTCTTGTGTTTTCTTTGTTTGGTTTTGCAGTCGATGATGAGTATCGGGGTAATCTTGATCGAATCGGGCAGCTCATGACTGATCTGATTATGTGGAGAGATGTTGCAAGGTCGAACCTTTGATTTGGTTTGGGGTCGCTCTTCTTCCTTTCCTCTTGCTTTGCCAAAGGAATCAACTTTAGGTGACTACTAGTCTACTGCTACTCTCATTCACTTTTCCCACATTTTCCCTATTTTAATTTTAGCCTATAAAAAAACATCTAATCTTAACCAATTCAATCTGTCAAAGGTACTTCTTGTTTCCTTTCGGCCACTCTTTTCTTTGTTTCAGGGGGCTTCATTTGTATCCAATGCCCGTTCTTTTATTTCGGCTTAATTCAGGAGAGCCATCCGTGACCCTCAAGGTAATGACAAACAAAACATTAAGGCAGTGTTTGAATTCGGAATTGCTTGCTTTGCGTGATTAGTAATGGAAGCTCAACTTTTCTGAGTTACAGGTAGCTCTATTCTTTCTTCTGGGAGAAGAGTCTGGGCATCTTATAACATTTTGGAGGCTCTGTATGCTTGGTATGCCCAACTTCTAATCAACCAACTCTGTTGTTGATTATTTTCCATTGCTTTACTTGTTTCGTGTTATAATGATGATCATGGTGCCAACTCTTTGATCCCATTGTCTTAAATTCCTGTCTCCGCCACTGGTACACAGTCAAATGCAGAAATCTCTTTCGTTTCTCTCTCATCTCTCTTTCTGATATTTCATTTCTTCTTGCTATTTTGTTAAGAGCTCTAACTAGTACGAGCGCAAGCTCATTGTCTAGCTTTTTGACTTGTCATTGTCTGAATAGTTCTACACTCTAAACAGAAGAATATGCGAGTCTACCGTAAGAAGAGTTCGATTAATAATTAGTTATTCAATTTCTAAAAAATAAATGCAGATCATGGCTTATTTCTCTTCCAACAATTACAACAAAAACACCAGTAAATTAGCTAAGAGGTAACTGGATCTTATTAATCACTTCGTACATTGAACAAAATCAACCAAAGATAAACATCACACATATTACATCAAGAGGAAAAAAATACATAAAATTACATGGCATGAAGAATTTAATTCAGCGTTTCTTTTTTTTTGTCAAACTTCCCTGGTCCATAAGTATAAATGCATGTGTCACGAAGGAGGGGAAATTGCATCCACACAAATGAGGCGATTGGAAGAGTCGCAAGAAGAATAACTGGGATAACAATCCATGATTGTTTGTCAAGCATAAGGATAAGGGCAGAAGAGAAGGCCAACATCATAGCGGCGATAGAGAAAAAAAGGGTAAAAAGGCCTAATATCATTTTTGTGGGTAAAGATAAGAGGAAGTCTTCTTCGGAATAACGCGATGTGAGCAACCCTAAGAATATCATTACTGAAGTTGTGGAAAAAAATAGCGATATAGAATCTGACATTATAAAAACCATGAACAACTTTTTACCCAAAAATGTGGGATAGCCTTTGTCTTGTGTGTTTCCTCCAGGAACTGTAAATGCTGCAGCAAACATCATTGTAACAATTAAAGCACCTACAACTGTACAAGAAGTTGCAGTCGCTTTCATCGATTTCTCACCCACCTCCACCAATTCTTTGTGGTTCTTGGTAAATAATGCTCGAGCTGTCATGCGATCAGTATAATTTATCAATCCAAACGATGTTTATTGAAGCGCATGTCTGAACAACTGTCTCATAAGACTACTGAAAAGCATGCGCAATAGCGACCGTTGCGACGGCCAAACGATGTTTCATGGCTTGTGCCGTTATCAAAGCCATGGGTTACTGTAGATCAGGGGTGTCCAGTGACCAAGCAAAGAAATTATCATATTTGGGGAGCCCTTGAAAGTCAGAAACCGTAACCCATCGTAAAAGGTCAGATGATTTTCACAGCCTCTAAATAGTTATAGGTTCTGTTAGCCTCGAGGCTAATCCTCCACCCCTTCTCCTTCCCTCATTTTTTTTTTTTTTTTTGAATAATCGATATTATCTTCACTAAGGATCCCCTCCTCCCCTCTTAATGTAAATAATATTGTTTATTAAAAAAAAAATATTGGCATGAGTTAAATCGTAAGGATTCTAGGAGATCTTTCAAGAGTCCCTATTTTAGTAGGAAAAAGATTATGTATATTTCTTTCATTATAAAATTAGCTTTTGTATATGTAATTATTGTAACCGTGTGTTTTAGTGAAAATATAGAGTTTTGGGTTATATATATACAATTCTACTCTAAACCCTACAAAAAAGCCCTAAAAATATTCGACCCTTTGTGTCTTCAAACATATTTTTATTTTATAATTATATCCTACAGATCACCTACAATTTATTCCAATAAAAATCTAAAAGATGTGAAATTATCCATCATTGTTATTGACTTTTGAGCTATTTACTTCCATGTTTAACAATATGAAAATATAACGTCAACATTCAGCTGAATTACAAAAAATGTATAGTCACACTATAATCAACAAATTTACAGTGCAGTCTTACATAATAATTGTAAGGTTATAGTTATCAACACAAAATATGATTGTTGTTATTGTAACAAAGTTGGTTTTTCCGTTGTGAAGATCTTATTACATTGTCAAGGTAGGATCTTATGTGTGAACGTAATTGCATTAATGATAAAATCATCGTTTCAATTAAAGGATATTGGTACCCTTGTTTTAATGGATACCCTAACCAACCGGTAAATATTGTAAATTAATTTCATTAAAAAAGCGAAGTACTAGTAACGTGGTTCTTTTTGTACACACAAACTTCATTAAGGATAACTAAGTCCAAAAAAAAATTATTTTGACTACATCTCTATTAAGTAACAACCTCCCTATAGCTATAAATTAAAATTGGTTTGGTCCCAAACACTAAACACTATTGACTATATAGAGGTTTTATTGTATTTATACATGTTTTATATAAGAGTAAATTGTACGAATGGTCCCTCAATTTTAATCAAATTGGAGCAGTGGTCCCTCAACTAAAAATCCATTACCATTGGTCCCTCAACTTATCAAAATGTGTAGCTATAGTCCTTTTCATAAATTTTGTCAAAATTTTGTCAAAATAAGTTATATTGGAATGACCATTTATACAATTAGGGTCCCTCAACTCATCAAAGTGTATAATTATGGTTCTTTTTGTCAACTATGTCAAAAATTTTGTCAAAACGAGTTACATTGGAAGGACCATTGCTACAATTGGGTTAAAGTTAAGAGACCATTTCTCCAGTTGAATTAAAGTTGAGGGACCAATGGTAATGGATTTTTAGTTGAGGGACCATAGCTGCACGTTTTGATAAGTTGAGGGACCAATGGTAATGGATTTTTAGTTGAGAGACCATTGCTCCAATTGAGTTAAAGTTAAGGGACCATAGCTACAATTTACTCTTTATATAATTAAAAAAAATTATGATTGGCCTATGGCTCTTTTTGAGGACATTTTGTGTTGATTTTGAGTTTGACATTCATCACATTCTAATCGCCCTCCCTATTGGCTTGTAAGCTCACATGTATAATGAATTTAACAATAGCTGTTCTCTCTTAATACTAGAATAGAAGATGTAGTTTTCTCTGCTTTTCAGTTGAAAGTATTTATGTGTTATATCAAAAGTAATTAGACTTGTTAGCTGGCAAGTAGAGCCATGGCCATATATACATGTTGGGTGAGAATAATTTATCTCATGCATATGCAGTGAGAAATGAAGACTAACCTTGAACCATTGCAGTTCGCTTTGCATTTGCAGCGCTGCACCCTGAATACGATTAAGGTTCGCAGATAGATTCGCCGCTGAATGTAGAATACCATTGTTAAATGTATCTGCAGAACGCAAAAGATTTCTAACATCACCTTCCATCAGCACCCCGTATAGAAGGTTATAAATTTTTGCTTGACGACATTCCACGGCATATGCCAACACTGCTTTGCCTTTTCCATCTCGTATCGCAAGGCCTGGATTAGCCTTAAATAGATGATCAATGAACTCAACTTGTCCTTGTTCCACAGCTCGGAAGATTGCCGTTTGCAGGAACATATATTGCTTCGCGGTCTCACACTTGATGTTTTTACTCATGAAACATAAAAATTCTAGGGTTCGGACATGGACTGATTTCATTTCATGTATACGATTGACACCTAGGTTAAAAATGGAAACAGTAAGCAAAGTATGAAAAGAATAAGAATTAAAATGTAAAAATAATATCAACGATGTAGATGTAGCATACCCAAAAGTTTAAGGAGATTCTTAGCAAGTCCTCCAAATAAACCCACAACTGCATTGCAAATTAGTACAAATATGTGTTGGTAAAAATTTATACGAGGGTATGTTAATTAGATAACAATTCATCTGTAACTTTTGCAAGGCGCTTAATCTTCAAGTGCTTAAAAGCATCTATCTACTCATGCATAATTTGGCTTCTCCTCTTTTCTCTAGAATAAACAAATAAAAATAACAATCGCAATTTTATTTTAGAATATTTTGTTTTCCTCGATACCCATTAGTGGCATGTAGATTGTCATATATAGAACAGATGACCGAGTGGACTGAAAATGAAATGGATCAAAAGAAGACAAAATGACGCAATGGAAATTTACAGATTTGGTCCGAGCTCCGTTTTGGGCGCATACACATTCATGAAATGAGCGCAACGTCTCGATTCATTGTGAAGTATGTTAGATTTTAAAGTCGTTTAAACTCCCAAAACAGCATTTTAAAGTTTGTAATAAAAATAAAACCTCTAGTGTTCCGTCCGATTTATGTCAATTTATTCCCCTATGACCCCTGAACTCCCCTTGGGCTGGGTTTAAGTCTATTTAAGCCTTTTGGCTCCTCTTGTAATACATCATTCAATAATTACTCAAATAAACCTTTCGGTTTTCTCTCAAAATTTGGTGGATTTCAGAACATTATTTTTTCAGGGTTACGTTTGTATCCCTTGTTAGCTTGTGCTGCGTGACCGTCTAAACTTGCTATCATTCGACTTATACCAAGCAAAGAGGACTACACATGAAACAAAAATAATGCTATTTTTTGCATTATCTTTCGAGAATATGAACCTCCTACCGTGCTTTACTAGTTGTTTATATCATTTATGGGTTTCTTCAAGACATGAATGTTTTATATATTTGATGCCTCATGGCAACTGTCTATGAATTCTTTTATTTCAATGTAAAAAATAACAAAAAAAAAAAAAAAAAAACCTCTAATTATTATTGTTTGAACAAATATCTACACTAAAGGAAGGAGGATAGACTTAACCTCACAATGTGGGCTAGCAATAATATGATTCAAATTCGTCTTTAACGAGAATCGAACCTAAGACCTTTCACTTACCAGTGAAGAGAAATACCACTAGATTGTAGTACTAAGTGACCCCTCTAATTATTGACCATTTCTTACACACTTCTAATAGATCTGAAGCGCATCTATATATGTAGTATCCACGTATTAGAACTGATCAAGAGTCCAAATAACATGCAAAGCAAATGGCATTTCCGACACCAACAGGCAACGTACCTGAGTGAATTAGACCCGGTTGATCACCTTGGTCATCTTGTGGATTCTCAACATTTTGTAAAAGATCATTGGTGGGGGTAGATGTTTCGACCGCAGTAGGATTGACGTGTATCACTGTAGAGATAAGAACATAACAAGATAAATGATTTCCACAGGAAGTCCAAATAACATGCAAAGCAAATGGCATTTCCGACACCAACAGGCAACGTACCTGAGTGAATTAGACCCGGTTGATCACCTTGGTCATCTTGTGGATTCTCAACATTTTGTAAAAGATCATTGGTGGGGGTAGATGTTTCGACCGCAGTAGGTTTTACGTGTATCACTGTAGAGATAAGAACATAACAAGATAAATGGTTTCCCCAGGAAGTATGCTCATAACTTGAGGGGAGAGAGAGCGAGAGAGAGAGAGCAGTTCTAACGCTTACAAATCCATCGTTGCCAGAAATTGAGTCTCACGCGACATAAGAACGCAGAATGCGCACCAGCTAATGCATTTAAAGGGGAATGCCCGAAGTAGTCAGTAGTAAGGGTCAAGCTTGGGCAACGATGAATCAAATCCCATGCAATATCTAGTATGTATATGAACATAACAGAGTAAGAGGATAAAAACTATTAACATAAGAGTGAATTGAAAAAAAGAAAAAAAAAAGTATAACGACATGATGATTACATTTTTTTATTACAAGCGATACTTATTACATAATTAATGATACTATTATATATCATGGCATGGCGTATATAAATGTAGTAAACACTCAGTTGAAATTTGAGAAGAAAAAATCTTAACTTTAGAAAGAAAAACCTAACGATAAATTTATAGGGGTACTGCTAGTCTATCCAAAATTTTAAATCACATTTGCAAACTAATAATGTGCCACCTATAGAAAATAGGGAGTTTTAACGAATTATGTGCCACTTGTACCGAATTATATTAAATTTGCAAACTAATGATGTGCCACCTGTACCGAATTATATTAAATTGACTTGTTTGTACCGAAATGTATGTATTTAATTGTTTGTACCGAAATAATATTACAATGAATTAGTGTGCCTGAATGTTTCTACCGAAGTATATTATAATGAATGTGAGTGCCTACATGTTTGTACCGAAATATATTTATAATGAGTTTTTTTTTTTTTTTTTTCAACAAACGATATTATCTACCCTAAGAGAAATGATATGGGCTTAACCTCACAATGAGTTAGCAATAATGTGGTTCAAATTTATTTTTGACAAGAATCGAATTTAAGACCTGTCACTTACAAGTAATGAGGAATATCATTAGACCGTAGTACTAAATAATTATAATGAGTTCGTGTACCTAAATTTCTCTATCGAAATATATTATAATAAATTAGAATATAAATGTTACCATTTAAATAGATCAAGGGACCAAACTCAATTTTAAATATCGTTCGGCATTAATCCAAATATGATGGATTAAAATCTAGTTTTTTATAAATTTATATACGTACCAAATGATTGGGTATAGAAACAACTGGAAATAAGTTCAGCGCCGTCACGGCCTTCATTGGGTCCATGTGTTAGTTCTTCGGGAGGAGTGACTAAATAAAGCTTGCGAGCGATTTCATTGAAGCCCAGTGAAAAAGCATAGAGAACAGGAGTAACGTTGTCGGAAGCAGGAATTCGCATGGCCGCTATATTCTTGTTCTTTTCGATCATGTTTTCAACTATTTCGATACTTCCTCGATTTATAGCATAAATCAGAGGCGTGCAACCATGTTGATCTGTTATCGCCAAATCTTCTTCTCTCATCAATTGCAGCAGCTCTTTCACTATATCAAAATGCCGACAGATAATTGCAACGTGAAGAATCGTCCCTCCATCCTTAGAATATACTTTTTTATTGCCTCAGGATTTTGGTCAAGATACGCCTTTGCAGCATTCCAATCGCCGTGCCACACATAATAGAACAAAGGTTCAAGGTACGAGTCGTCATCGCCACTCTCATGTCTTGTTTTATCTAAAGAGAGGATGGAAAATAAAATTAATAATATTTTTTTCTCAATAGTAAGTTTCGATTTTTGATAATTATAGGAGCATTAGAGCCATATATAATTCATACCATCAGCCGGGGATTTTAATTCCAACTGAGTCCCAAGTTCCATCGACCGCAATGACATCAACTTCTTCATACTACGCTGGCTCCCACCTGCATCTTCACCTTCGGATGATCCATTGCCCGAAAATTTAAGGATGAGATATCGTTACAATACAATATGACTATATGAACATATAAACTACTATACATGTGTCAAAAATTATGCAACCAAACTTGCGTTTGTTCCGTGGGTGGCATGTCTTAATTTGTCCACCCAATAGTAGTCAACTTATTCTGTGAATAGTAACTATTCATTTTATCAATTTCCATGTAAACATCAAATCCAAAAAAATGAATTTTGTAAAAAAAAGTATACTATTTCATGGCTAAGCTCATTTCGTACTTTTTCACGACGTTTTACTTGATGTCTTCTTATGTTTCAACAGTTTCATATGTAATTAATCCTTTTTTCTTTTTTTTTTCTTTTTTGAAATGATCCATGAGTCATAATATGAATAAACTATAGAATTAGATATTTTCCTCTTTTTTCATTTTAAAATTATAATATCTTTAAATATATATTCACTCATTGTAACACCGACAAGTTATACACACAATCATATTCCAATATTACACAATAATTTCTAATTAAGAACTTTTAAATTCATAAAGAAAGTTTTAAAAAAAAAACCCCAGTTTCATGATATAAACCAAAAATACTGGAAAAAATAAAACAAATTACTGCTATTTGAGTGGGAGTAACTAGCTAGTATCCTGCAGGCGACCTGTATTTTGGGTTGTATAAATAAAATAAAAAATTGAACAAAAACACACACACACACACACACACACACACAATATTTTGAGTTTAATTAGTTTTTATTTTTGGTTTCTTTCTTTAATTTAATATTTAGAACAAACTACCTTTGAAAATTTTCCGGTTTATTTCGAACTTGTCTTGCAAAATATCCCATGCGGATTTGGCCAAGGTGATGTCACTGATAAAACTTAAAATGTCATCCCCGCAAGAAAGCTGGATCGCATGCAAAGCCTCGGCATTCCTCTGCTTCCAAACCTCATGTTTGTCACTAGGACCAACTTCTGGATGTTCAGTTTGGACAACGTTCCAAAGATCTTTCGCTTCCAAGTAGGTTTTAATTCGCAAACTCCAAGCTGTGTAATTATTTTGGTTAAGAATTTCAGGTACAATTCCACAAGCCATGCCCAATCTGTTGATTTACCCAAATGTGATTTATCGATCAAACAAGAAATTAGTAGAAACTAATCAAAACAAAGTAGTGCTAAAACAAAAACAAAAAATCTCCCGAAAGCAGCAGCTTGTGAATTCCGGTAAGTCAGCCTACAGTGGGCCGTGGCCAAGCTTTTGGTTTATAGGCAAACAATAATACATTTACAATTAAAAAAGACTTGAAGATGGACTTAAAAATAAGATTAAAAAAGACCAAGAATTGTTGACCGAAAAAATATAACAATTATTCAATTGATGATGGAGCGGATCCGTTATTTTGAACGCAAAATTTGACACAAATTCCAAACTATTAAATTAATTCACTTTTAATGATTGATCTGACATAGCAATTTCCTTGAAATAATTTTTTCTAAAACAAAAAATATTAGAAATAAAAAATATGAAAGCTTTTTATTTATGACCGTGATTCTCTTTCCTCAAAAAATATTAGAAGTACAACCTTATTAGCCAAGCCGTGCCAGGAGAATGGCCCGAGAACGGCCTGAAATCGAGTCAATCGCCGGAAAAACTGGGAAATTTCCAAAGGTGAATCTATCACAAAACCAGTCCCAAAATCATATACCATACCTAAAATTGATACTAAACGACGAGAGAAATTCACCCAAAGTATTTTCGAATCTCACCCACACTAAAAATCACGAGATCCTCACCGAAAATTATGGATGTCGTGGTCTGGGTTTGCGTTCGCAGCCCCAGGTCTAGGTTTCTGGGATCGAAGGTTGGCAAACCTCGTCGAGGTGGCGAGATTAGGTGGTGGTGGTGTGATTCGGGGTCTCTGGTCAAAACAGAGAGAGTGAGAGTGAGATGAGGAGGAGAGGAAGAGCAGGACGAGGTGTGGTGGTTGAGTGGTTCTCCGCCATGAAATGGTGACGGTGGTGAGCTCGGTTTCTGTGCGTTTGCAGAGGAAGGAGATAGTCTGAGAGAGAGAGAGAGAGAGAGAGAGAGAGTGAGAGGAGAGTGGGTGAGTGTGAGTGAAATAAGAGAGAAGGACCGAGAAGGTGGGAGAAAGGAAACACTAACGGCGATAAGGGAGAAGTGGGGTGTGGGCCCCACAAGACACAAAAGTTCCACCTAACAAATGGGACACAAATGTCTCCCAAACAGAAAATTCAGAGGCAGTAAAAAAAAATGCGTAAAATAATGAAGGATTATTTTGTCATAAAAAAAAGAAATTTTATATTCGTTTTACTGAAAAAATAAAAAGAATGTCCCAAACAGAAAATTCAAAGGCAGTAAAAAAAAATGCGTAAAATAATGAAGGATTATTTTGTCATAAAAAAAAAGAAATTTTATATTCGTTTTAGTGAAAAAATAAAAAGAATGAAGCGGTTGAGCAGGAGTAGAAATTGTGGGATACACTAGTTATCCACGTTGCAACTGTACTACTCTTTAAATTTATAAGCGCTAACACTTTATTGTGTAAAGTTGTAGCAATGTATCGAATGGAGAGGTTGAACAAGAGCAATTGTTTATTAAATATTAATTTTTTTATTTTAAATACGTTTAAAATATCTTAAAAATTGTGGGGTACCAGTGATAAAAAAATTATTTCGTACACACTCATTCGTGTGTTGAAAGACTAGTCTATGTATAATGTCAGCAGCTCCAATTTAGAGTCACAAGCTTCACCAAAAATAATGAGACAAATGCCCCAAATAAAAAAACTTCAAAACCAGCCAAAAAGAATGCATAAAAATGGAAGATGATCCACTTCGGATCCTATTTGTGGAGATTCTAGAATCATGTGAGTTTATCATTTATCGTACGATCAATTTTTATAAAATACTGTTTATGTTTAATATTAAATACATATATTTAAAATAATTTATAATCGCATGATAAACGTACATGATTTAAGGATTCTTAGAATCCACACAAAGAGGATCCAAAGATCCTCTTCCTAAAAAAATGCAAAAGTAATTTTGTCAAATGATTGCATGTATATCATCATCATGCCTTCTTCATTTTCTTTCTTCCTTAGGCAGGCAATGCCTAACCCATGTAAATATAAGTGTGAAGTGAGAAAACAATAAATAAAATGAAAGGATTGGTGAAAGTCTCGTGTAAAGGCAAAAGGAAAAAGAAAAATATAATAAAAAAATAAGAAAAATGAAAAAGGATGTGTGATTATGTCAGAACGAAATGTAAGAAAAATACAATAAAAATGAGGGCCATGCATTGTATGTAGGGTAAAGTGCCGTTTGTCCTGAAGTATCACATCAATGAAAAATAGATAACTGCCGTTTGTCCTGAAGTATCACATCAATGAAGGTAATTGAATTATTTTTTGATAAAATAAGAACCTAAATTTATTAAAAATTGTTAATTTCATCTTTACTATTATATTCAAATATACTTTATCTAATTTTTTGTCAACTCAAGTCACTTGACACATTTTGGATTGTAATACTATCATTTTCTCGCTTATAAACGCGTAGCATTTCATATAAGTTGGTTGCTAACGTTTAATTTATCTTCCGAAGTTAACTTACATTATTTCTTATGTAAAATTATCAATTTACCCTTTAAAGTTAATTTCGTATACCATTCCTTTATGATAAGCTATTAATCTACCATTCAATATGTATCATATATAATATGTATCATATATAACTAGCATGACTTAACTTGTCCAAAAATTAAATATACTAATTTTGAACTTAATATTAAAAAAATAATTGACAGATTTTTATAATTTAATAACTGTTCTTTTTTCAAATAATTTAAAAACTTAATTTTCATTAAAATGCTAATTCAAGAACTAAAATGTCATGCCACCCTTGTGTGTGTATATAAAAATATATAATATATATATATGTGTGTGTGTGTATGTGTGTGTGTAATAATGGCAAATTGAAATGGGAGGAGACATGTGATGGCAGAAAGGACATACATAACGTGCAGAATCCAGACAGTAGAGAAAAGTCGTGGACGTGTCGGGCAGAAAAAAATAATGGGGTGAAGAAAGTAAAAGTGTGAGTAACCTTTTTCAGATCTTAGTTCCAAATTTTACTTTAGAAATCTTAATTGTTTATAAAAATTTCATTTTTTGGAGGAACCTTCTGTTTGTAGTTGTTAGATTAAAATCCAACGGTCTGTATTTGTTGATCATGAGGATCCCACTATTTGCTTAGGAGGGGATCCAATTCCTGCGAAAATGGGTATTTTGAGTAGATAATAGACAAGAGTTGAACAAAAAACCTTCATTTGTGTATGTTATGGCCCTTTCAAATGTTGGAATAAAGTGTTTGTTACTGTTAAAAGTAAAAACACTTCTCATGGACCTCTAACAATGCATTCAGATGATGGAGTTTTAACCTTTCAATTTTCATTTTGTTTACATTAGTATACTTCATTTACCTTCGCAAAAAGGAAAAAAAACACACTTTTTCACTCGTATGAAAATATAGAGGTCTCAAACCTAAATAGCTACGGCAAATACTATCACTTCCCAATCCTCAATCTCTTCAATGCTTCTCCTTTGCTTTTTCCTCCATTTACGGCTTTTAACACATTTTGTTATTGTCAAATAGGTATCGGAGTGATTGAGACCTGGCCCATTGTGTCAATCGAAATCATTGCTACTAGGTTAGCAAAAGTATGATATATAAGGACCTTTCTCTCATGGTGCAAATCAAAATAAACTGAATTGTTAGTGATGATGATTGCGTTTCTTTTATGTTTCTAATTTGATTCATAAAAAAAATAATGAAATAAAAAATATTGAAGTAATTCATGCATATAAATACATTTAAAATATGTAAGTCATGCGTAACGCGCCATGATTCAAAAAATAACTTCTACACACACGTGAGAGCATGCAGGAAGGCTAGTAAAATAATAAGGAAGAAAATATCTAGACAAGTAAATTTACTAAAATGCCCTTCAATTTTGTAGTTCCGTCAAATCTTCATCGAAGCTTTGAATCCAGTTCTATTTGCGTCCACGTGTTCGTATCACCAAGTACTTTGAGAATATGTGTTTGTGTCTTTGGGTCAAGCCCAAATAATAATTAATTAGGTACGAGATCTAATTAATAAAACACTAACATAGACGGGCATACTTGCCAACTTGCTTAACGAGCCCAACAAATAAGCCATCGATATTACAGTCTGTAGCTTGCAATACGGACAACTCACTGTTGTCTCGATAAACAAGTAATAAATTTCTAAGAGTGCAAAATTACCATTTTGCCCTCATTGGAAACCAGCATAAATCATCCAATTTACGCCTCGTTCGCGCTCATGTGTTACATAAAAAGATGTGAAAAGGAACAAAGAGTAGCAAGGACTGAAATGTCCACAAAGGATTTCCACGTAGGATTTCCATTTAGTCCGTCAGGGGCATATTCATAATTTTCCAAGGTTGGGAAATAAAATAATATTAAATTCGGAACAGGATGTCACATAAGACTTAGGGCTGGTTTGGTATTGCTATGCTTTGAAAAAAAAAAAACTGTTTTTGATGTGCTATGAGAATAAGCTCATTTGCTGCTTCACGTTTTCAGCTTTATTTCACCCAAAACTGTGAAGATAAGTTTTTTTTAAGTGTTTGCCAAACACCTTTTTGAGCTCAGCTTTTTTTTATACCCACTAAAGCACATCAGTACCAAATCAGTACTTAGAGCTAGTTTGGCATTGCTGTGCTTTTAAAAATAATTAGTTGTGAAATAAACAAATTAGGTATTTTGGTAAATAGGATTTGCAAAAATGCTTTAAGTTCGTAAAGCAGTATCAAAGTGTTTGGTAAACTTTTATATATAAGTGTTATGGGTGTGTATAAGGACCAAAAAGGACACAAAAGTTATTTATTTGTTTGACAAAATGAAAGTGAATTAATATAAGGGAACTTTAACGAAAAAATTTCGGTACTGTTCACTTTAACGAAAAACCACATTTTTACATTAAAAAGTCAATCCTAGTATTATTCACTTTACCCTTTATTTTGTTTTTATCCTTGAAACTCAAAGTTTTCAAGTCATTTTCATTAGTTTTCCTTTAATATAATGGTTTAAAACTTGTGTCGAATTTTGTATTCAAAATATGGTGTCATGGATACGCCTTTGCAGCATTCCAATCGCCGTGCCACACATAATAGAACAAAGGTTCAAGGTACGAGTCGTCATCGCCACTCTCATGTCTTGTTTTATCTAAAGAGAGGATGGAAAATAAAATTAATAATATTTTTTTCTCAATAGTAAGTTTCGATTTTTGATAATTATAGGAGCATTAGAGCCATATATAATTCATACCATCAGCCGGGGATTTTAATTCCAACTGAGTCCCAAGTTCCATCGACCGCAATGACATCAACTTCTTCATACTACGCTGGCTCCCACCTGCATCTTCACCTTCGGATGATCCATTGCCCGAAAATTTAAGGATGAGATATCGTTACAATACAATATGACTATATGAACATATAAACTACTATACATGTGTCAAAAATTATGCAACCAAACTTGCGTTTGTTCCGTGGGTGGCATGTCTTAATTTGTCCACCCAATAGTAGTCAACTTATTCTGTGAATAGTAACTATTCATTTTATCAATTTCCATGTAAACATCAAATCCAAAAAAATGAATTTTGTAAAAAAAAGTATACTATTTCATGGCTAAGCTCATTTCGTACTTTTTCACGACGTTTTACTTGATGTCTTCTTATGTTTCAACAGTTTCATATGTAATTAATCCTTTTTTCTTTTTTTTTTCTTTTTTGAAATGATCCATGAGTCATAATATGAATAAACTATAGAATTAGATATTTTCCTCTTTTTTCATTTTAAAATTATAATATCTTTAAATATATATTCACTCATTGTAACACCGACAAGTTATACACACAATCATATTCCAATATTACACAATAATTTCTAATTAAGAACTTTTAAATTCATAAAGAAAGTTTTAAAAAAAAAACCCCAGTTTCATGATATAAACCAAAAATACTGGAAAAAATAAAACAAATTACTGCTATTTGAGTGGGAGTAACTAGCTAGTATCCTGCAGGCGACCTGTATTTTGGGTTGTATAAATAAAATAAAAAATTGAACAAAAACACACACACACACACACACACACACACAATATTTTGAGTTTAATTAGTTTTTATTTTTGGTTTCTTTCTTTAATTTAATATTTAGAACAAACTACCTTTGAAAATTTTCCGGTTTATTTCGAACTTGTCTTGCAAAATATCCCATGCGGATTTGGCCAAGGTGATGTCACTGATAAAACTTAAAATGTCATCCCCGCAAGAAAGCTGGATCGCATGCAAAGCCTCGGCATTCCTCTGCTTCCAAACCTCATGTTTGTCACTAGGACCAACTTCTGGATGTTCAGTTTGGACAACGTTCCAAAGATCTTTCGCTTCCAAGTAGGTTTTAATTCGCAAACTCCAAGCTGTGTAATTATTTTGGTTAAGAATTTCAGGTACAATTCCACAAGCCATGCCCAATCTGTTGATTTACCCAAATGTGATTTATCGATCAAACAAGAAATTAGTAGAAACTAATCAAAACAAAGTAGTGCTAAAACAAAAACAAAAAATCTCCCGAAAGCAGCAGCTTGTGAATTCCGGTAAGTCAGCCTACAGTGGGCCGTGGCCAAGCTTTTGGTTTATAGGCAAACAATAATACATTTACAATTAAAAAAGACTTGAAGATGGACTTAAAAATAAGATTAAAAAAGACCAAGAATTGTTGACCGAAAAAATATAACAATTATTCAATTGATGATGGAGCGGATCCGTTATTTTGAACGCAAAATTTGACACAAATTCCAAACTATTAAATTAATTCACTTTTAATGATTGATCTGACATAGCAATTTCCTTGAAATAATTTTTTCTAAAACAAAAAATATTAGAAATAAAAAATATGAAAGCTTTTTATTTATGACCGTGATTCTCTTTCCTCAAAAAATATTAGAAGTACAACCTTATTAGCCAAGCCGTGCCAGGAGAATGGCCCGAGAACGGCCTGAAATCGAGTCAATCGCCGGAAAAACTGGGAAATTTCCAAAGGTGAATCTATCACAAAACCAGTCCCAAAATCATATACCATACCTAAAATTGATACTAAACGACGAGAGAAATTCACCCAAAGTATTTTCGAATCTCACCCACACTAAAAATCACGAGATCCTCACCGAAAATTATGGATGTCGTGGTCTGGGTTTGCGTTCGCAGCCCCAGGTCTAGGTTTCTGGGATCGAAGGTTGGCAAACCTCGTCGAGGTGGCGAGATTAGGTGGTGGTGGTGTGATTCGGGGTCTCTGGTCAAAACAGAGAGAGTGAGAGTGAGATGAGGAGGAGAGGAAGAGCAGGACGAGGTGTGGTGGTTGAGTGGTTCTCCGCCATGAAATGGTGACGGTGGTGAGCTCGGTTTCTGTGCGTTTGCAGAGGAAGGAGATAGTCTGAGAGAGAGAGAGAGAGAGAGAGAGAGAGTGAGAGGAGAGTGGGTGAGTGTGAGTGAAATAAGAGAGAAGGACCGAGAAGGTGGGAGAAAGGAAACACTAACGGCGATAAGGGAGAAGTGGGGTGTGGGCCCCACAAGACACAAAAGTTCCACCTAACAAATGGGACACAAATGTCTCCCAAACAGAAAATTCAGAGGCAGTAAAAAAAAATGCGTAAAATAATGAAGGATTATTTTGTCATAAAAAAAAGAAATTTTATATTCGTTTTACTGAAAAAATAAAAAGAATGTCCCAAACAGAAAATTCAAAGGCAGTAAAAAAAAATGCGTAAAATAATGAAGGATTATTTTGTCATAAAAAAAAAGAAATTTTATATTCGTTTTAGTGAAAAAATAAAAAGAATGAAGCGGTTGAGCAGGAGTAGAAATTGTGGGATACACTAGTTATCCACGTTGCAACTGTACTACTCTTTAAATTTATAAGCGCTAACACTTTATTGTGTAAAGTTGTAGCAATGTATCGAATGGAGAGGTTGAACAAGAGCAATTGTTTATTAAATATTAATTTTTTTATTTTAAATACGTTTAAAATATCTTAAAAATTGTGGGGTACCAGTGATAAAAAAATTATTTCGTACACACTCATTCGTGTGTTGAAAGACTAGTCTATGTATAATGTCAGCAGCTCCAATTTAGAGTCACAAGCTTCACCAAAAATAATGAGACAAATGCCCCAAATAAAAAAACTTCAAAACCAGCCAAAAAGAATGCATAAAAATGGAAGATGATCCACTTCGGATCCTATTTGTGGAGATTCTAGAATCATGTGAGTTTATCATTTATCGTACGATCAATTTTTATAAAATACTGTTTATGTTTAATATTAAATACATATATTTAAAATAATTTATAATCGCATGATAAACGTACATGATTTAAGGATTCTTAGAATCCACACAAAGAGGATCCAAAGATCCTCTTCCTAAAAAAATGCAAAAGTAATTTTGTCAAATGATTGCATGTATATCATCATCATGCCTTCTTCATTTTCTTTCTTCCTTAGGCAGGCAATGCCTAACCCATGTAAATATAAGTGTGAAGTGAGAAAACAATAAATAAAATGAAAGGATTGGTGAAAGTCTCGTGTAAAGGCAAAAGGAAAAAGAAAAATATAATAAAAAAATAAGAAAAATGAAAAAGGATGTGTGATTATGTCAGAACGAAATGTAAGAAAAATACAATAAAAATGAGGGCCATGCATTGTATGTAGGGTAAAGTGCCGTTTGTCCTGAAGTATCACATCAATGAAAAATAGATAACTGCCGTTTGTCCTGAAGTATCACATCAATGAAGGTAATTGAATTATTTTTTGATAAAATAAGAACCTAAATTTATTAAAAATTGTTAATTTCATCTTTACTATTATATTCAAATATACTTTATCTAATTTTTTGTCAACTCAAGTCACTTGACACATTTTGGATTGTAATACTATCATTTTCTCGCTTATAAACGCGTAGCATTTCATATAAGTTGGTTGCTAACGTTTAATTTATCTTCCGAAGTTAACTTACATTATTTCTTATGTAAAATTATCAATTTACCCTTTAAAGTTAATTTCGTATACCATTCCTTTATGATAAGCTATTAATCTACCATTCAATATGTATCATATATAATATGTATCATATATAACTAGCATGACTTAACTTGTCCAAAAATTAAATATACTAATTTTGAACTTAATATTAAAAAAATAATTGACAGATTTTTATAATTTAATAACTGTTCTTTTTTCAAATAATTTAAAAACTTAATTTTCATTAAAATGCTAATTCAAGAACTAAAATGTCATGCCACCCTTGTGTGTGTATATAAAAATATATAATATATATATATGTGTGTGTGTGTATGTGTGTGTGTAATAATGGCAAATTGAAATGGGAGGAGACATGTGATGGCAGAAAGGACATACATAACGTGCAGAATCCAGACAGTAGAGAAAAGTCGTGGACGTGTCGGGCAGAAAAAAATAATGGGGTGAAGAAAGTAAAAGTGTGAGTAACCTTTTTCAGATCTTAGTTCCAAATTTTACTTTAGAAATCTTAATTGTTTATAAAAATTTCATTTTTTGGAGGAACCTTCTGTTTGTAGTTGTTAGATTAAAATCCAACGGTCTGTATTTGTTGATCATGAGGATCCCACTATTTGCTTAGGAGGGGATCCAATTCCTGCGAAAATGGGTATTTTGAGTAGATAATAGACAAGAGTTGAACAAAAAACCTTCATTTGTGTATGTTATGGCCCTTTCAAATGTTGGAATAAAGTGTTTGTTACTGTTAAAAGTAAAAACACTTCTCATGGACCTCTAACAATGCATTCAGATGATGGAGTTTTAACCTTTCAATTTTCATTTTGTTTACATTAGTATACTTCATTTACCTTCGCAAAAAGGAAAAAAAACACACTTTTTCACTCGTATGAAAATATAGAGGTCTCAAACCTAAATAGCTACGGCAAATACTATCACTTCCCAATCCTCAATCTCTTCAATGCTTCTCCTTTGCTTTTTCCTCCATTTACGGCTTTTAACACATTTTGTTATTGTCAAATAGGTATCGGAGTGATTGAGACCTGGCCCATTGTGTCAATCGAAATCATTGCTACTAGGTTAGCAAAAGTATGATATATAAGGACCTTTCTCTCATGGTGCAAATCAAAATAAACTGAATTGTTAGTGATGATGATTGCGTTTCTTTTATGTTTCTAATTTGATTCATAAAAAAAATAATGAAATAAAAAATATTGAAGTAATTCATGCATATAAATACATTTAAAATATGTAAGTCATGCGTAACGCGCCATGATTCAAAAAATAACTTCTACACACACGTGAGAGCATGCAGGAAGGCTAGTAAAATAATAAGGAAGAAAATATCTAGACAAGTAAATTTACTAAAATGCCCTTCAATTTTGTAGTTCCGTCAAATCTTCATCGTAGCTTTGAATCCAGTTCTATTTGCGTCCACGTGTTCGTATCACCAAGTACTTTGAGAATATGTGTTTGTGTCTTTGGGTCAAGCCCAAATAATAATTAATTAGGTACGAGATCTAATTAATAAAACACTAACATAGACGGGCATACTTGCCAACTTGCTTAACGAGCCCAACAAATAAGCCATCGATATTACAGTCTGTAGCTTGCAATACGGACAACTCACTGTTGTCTCGATAAACAAGTAATAAATTTCTAAGAGTGCAAAATTACCATTTTGCCCTCATTGGAAACCAGCATAAATCATCCAATTTACGCCTCGTTCGCGCTCATGTGTTACATAAAAAGATGTGAAAAGGAACAAAGAGTAGCAAGGACTGAAATGTCCACAAAGGATTTCCACGTAGGATTTCCATTTAGTCCGTCAGGGGCATATTCATAATTTTCCAAGGTTGGGAAATAAAATAATATTAAATTCGGAACAGGATGTCACATAAGACTTAGGGCTGGTTTGGTATTGCTATGCTTTGAAGAAAAAAAAAACTGTTTTTGATGTGCTATGAGAATAAGCTCATTTGCTGCTTCACGTTTTCAGCTTTATTTCACCCAAAACTGTGAAAATAAGTTGTTTTTAAGTGTTTGCCAAACACCTTTTTGAGCTCAGCTTTTTTTTATACCCACTAAAGCACATCAGTACCAAATCAGTACTTAGAGCTAGTTTGGCATTGCTGTGCTTTTAAAAATAATTAGTTGTGAAATAAACCAATTAGGTATTTTGGTAAATAGGATTTGCAAAAATGCTTTAAGTTCGTAAAGCAGTATCAAAGTGTTTGGTAAACTTTTATATATAAGTGTTATGGGTGTGTATAAGGACCAAAAAGGACACAAAAGTTATTTATTTGTTTGACAAAATGAAAGTGAATTAATATAAGGGAACTTTAACGAAAAATTTTCGGTACTGTTCACTTTAACGAAAAACCACATTTTTACATTAAAAAGTCAATCCTAGTACTATTCACTTTACCCTTTATTTTGTTTTTATCCTTGAAACTCAAAGTTTTCAAGTCATTTTCATTAGTTTTCCTTTAATATAATGGTTTAAAACTTGTGTCGAATTTTGTATTCAAAATATGGTGTCATGGATTTGTTCCATTATCAATTGAACAATTGTTATATTTTCATGGACTAAGATCCTCTTTGGATTCTCTGTCTTCGGAGCATAGAGATCAAATAATCCGGATCATTAAATTTAATCATGCGGCGACAAAGTTATTTTAGGTTTTAAATAATTTCACGCAAACCAAGGTTAAGCGAACCTGTTCATCGAAGCCGAATATCTGTTCCCCAATCTCCTGTACGAGTGCCCAAAGATCATTCATGGTATCGATCATTCATGGGATCGCTGGAGACGCGGACTCTAGGCGAGGCGGGACAATGTCAATGCCTAGTATCGATCATTCATGGTTCGTTCAATTTATAGTTCTACAATTCTTTTTATGAATGCATACGAAAAAGAAATTTTCAGTCATTTGGTACTCATGCCTCAGGAGCTTTCATTATTTTCTGACTGACTTTTGTCTTTTGTAAAATGTTCATATCTTCTAGGATTAATTACAGAAAGGATGTGGAATGGTCTCGACATCTAAGGTCATCTTAACCGAAGACTAGTCAGAGAGCTCGTTTTAACCCTCTTACCTCCATCTCCAACCGAGGACCAAAGGGTTAGAGGGTTCGTTTTATTCCTGTCACAAAAAACCATCTCCAATTGAGGATCAAATGGCTATAGTATGGAATGTGAAGAATTGAAATAAAATAAAATAAGACAGTATGAAATAGTGAAAAATATGTGAGAAATGGTGTAGGAAAAAATTAAAAATTAAAAAAATATAAAATAAACGTCCAAAAAAAAAAAAGGCTGGGACCATTTGGTTTGGGCACCCGTGGCCTAAAAGCCTTAAAGTGGGCTGAAAGAACCAAAAAAAAAAGAAAGGGCTGGGCAAGTGGAAAAAAAAAAAACAAAAAAAAACAAAAAGGGCTAGTGAGCGGGACTGACTGAAGATGACCAGCCGGTTGGCCCTCTGGCCCGTTCAGATTTCGTGGGGCCCACGAGCTCTCTGGTCTAGTCATCATTTAAAAACGATTTTCGAACTATTTTTAACCTTTTAGATCCTTCAGTTGGAGATGACATAAAAAGATTAAATTTGGTTCCTATGTGATTGTACACGGTCAATCGCAGAAATCTCTTACCTCTCTCTTTCATCTCTCCTTCTGATATTTCATTTCTTGCTATTTTGTTAAGAGCTCTAACTAGTACGAGCAGAAGCACATAGTCTAGCTCTTTGACTTGTCATTGTCTGAACAGTTCTATACTCTAAACAGAACGAAGAATATGCGAGTCTACCGTAAGAAGAGTTCGATTGATAATTAGTTGTTCAATTTCAAAAAAATAAGAACAGATCATTACTTATTTCTCTTCCAACAATTAATACAAAAACACTAGTAAATTAGTTATGATTTCTGATCGCACAATACACAATAAACAACTAAGATTTAAGATTCTGAAAATCCCCACATAATAGATCCGGAGAGAATCCATTCCAATCTTAACAATTGTCCAAAAAAATATAACAATGATTCAATTGAAAATTAAGCGGATCCGGCATTTGCGCCGACTTTACAGGTTAATCTTAACAATTGTCCAAAAAATATATAACAATTATTCAATTGAAAATAGAGCTGTAACAACATATTTTAAACACAAAATTTGACACAAATTTCAAATTATTATATTAATTCCCTTTTAATGATTGGTCTGACATAGCAATTTACTTGACATAATTTTTTCTAAAACAAAAAATATTGGAAATAAAAATTTGAAAGCTTTTTATTTATGACCTTGATTCTCTTTCCATGAATGTATTTTGATTGTCTCTTCTAATCCCCTTATTTTCCGTATTTTTCTTCTTCATCCCTCTCCCACAAACTCTTTGGTTCTGTAAATTCTCTCAGCCTTGATTTCGTATATTCCAGTCAATTGCCCAATCATGTAACTGAGCTACATACATTGCTTAGGTAATAGATAATTTATGCTTTTATTCTTATATTTATAACTACGACAATAAGAATAAAAGCATAAATTATTTATTATGCTATTTATGCTTACATGATTTTGTAGAGTTTATTCTGCAATGTATTTTAACGAAATATTATGTTAATGTTAACATAATATTTCGTGGAATATTCCAACCGGATTCAGAAATGGATCCCGGTCGAATCCGGGTCGGATTCAAATTTGGGTCGGTTCGCGGATACGCGCGTCGGGTCGACCTGGTCTGAGTCGCGGGTTGCACTGCTGCAACCGCCGGCTTTCGCAGGGAAGAAGGCCGAAACATTTCCGACTCCGTTCAACACTGAAATCTCCACCAAAATACACACAATTTATATCGAAATGAAGATCAAAGAGCAAGGAACAGAAGTATAACCTTAATAAGCCAAGCCGTGGCCTGAGAACGGCCTGAAACTCGAGAGTCAATCGCCAGCAAAATTGGGGAAATTTTCCCAGGGTGAATCTATCACAAAACCAGTCCCAAAATCATATGGAGGTCGCGGTCTGGGTTCGCGTTCGGAGCCCGAGGTCTAGGTTTCTGGGCTCGAAGGTTGGTAAACCTCGTCGAGGTGGCGAGATTAGGTGGTGGTGGTGTGATTCGGGGTCTCTGTGCAAAACTTAGAGAGTGAGAGTGAGGTGAGAGAGTTTGAGATGAGGAGGAGAGGAAGAGCAGGACGAGGTGTGGTGGTTGATTGGTTCTCCGCCATGAAAATGGTGACGGTGGTGAGCTCGGTTTCTGTGCGTTTGCAGAAGAAGGAGATAGTCTGAGAGAGAGAGTGATAGGAGAGTGAGTGAGTGTGTGAGTGAGATTGTCAATTATACCTAAAGCAAAAAAAATTACATAAGATGTGGCTTGGCCCAAAAGCCAGAGTCCACCAAAGAGGTCCAAAAGTGATCCCTCTGAAAAGTCAGATAACCTTAAAACGAAGATCACCCGCCGCCTTAACTGCGGCAGAAAAGACTTCACTTCCTTCTCTCTCCATCTCTCCTTGTGCACCCCCGTCTCGAGCTTCAGCACGGTGCTCCAGCCGCCCAAGTATTCCATAAGGCCCAAAACCACCCTCAAATTGTTGTTGAACGCGACTGCCATATCGGCTCCGATGACTAGCGGCGCGATGTCACTGACCCACACTTTCCATTTCGCCACCATGGCGGGAAAAGCGTCCATTTCTCTCTCGCTCACCTGGGTTTTTTACCAGAAAACAAGAATCTCTATTAAAAACAAAAAGTACTGTTGAATTTGGATCAAAATTCAAACTGGGCCATCAATTATTTGTCTTAATTTTGTTTGGAATTGAGAAGCTCCGGAGATGATCTGGATCCATGATGAACCTAAATTATAGTTTTGAATAGTAGATATAGTTACCATATCTTTGACTGGATCCATTTGTAATTGTCACACTAAAAATTATTGTAAGTGTGTAGTTGGGTACTGTGGATCAATAATTCAGTTTGGATGAACTTATCAGAAAGCTTGGTGCATCAATTAATACAACTGCCAACATGAATAAGAGGATTTTTTTTTTCAATAATTCCTTTGAAGACTTCATCTTAATAACAGCATCTAAAGACCTTTAAAGATTTTTTTTCAATTCCAAACAAAATTGAGACAAATAATTGATGGCCCAATTTGAATTTTGATCCAAATTCAACAACCCAATTATTTACTTTTTGTTTTAATAGAGATTCTTGTTTTCTGGTAAAAAAACTCCGGTCGGGCAAGAGAGAAATGGAGGCTTTTTCCGCCATGGTGGCGAATTAGAAAGCGTGGGTCAGTGACTTCGCACCGCTAGTCATCGGAGACGATGTGGCAGTCGCGTTCAACAGCAATTTGAGGGGGGTTTTGGGGCCTGGAACACTTGGGCGGCTGGAGCACGGTGCTGAAGCTCGAGACGGAGGAGCAGAGGAGAGATGGAGAGAGAAGAAAGTGAAGGAACTGAAATACACAAAGAAAGAAGTGAAAGAAAAAAAACTTTGATTTTGGGAAAAAAATTTGATTCATATTGCCGCACGATTTGGATAAACGGCCACGATTATGTGATCCGCTGGATCCGAGAGAAGCTCCCAGCTGATCTGGATCCCATGACGATGATTGTCGAAATGCATTATTTAGATTCATAATATGATAATAATATAAACATTTGTCTGACAATAAAGGGTTCCCACGGGGGAGGCCAGCCCTCTTGACCAGCAGGCCTACAACCAAATGATGACCCCTACGTGTATGTTGAAATTTTTGTATGAATCCCAACAGCAGTGGACATGTCAAATATGATTTTATCATAAAAAGTTTTTTTAATAAACGATATAATAGTTGTTAAAGAAAAAGAGAATTGATAGGAATCAAAACCGCACAATCCAGATTTCAATCAACTCATTAATTTTAGGCACATTCGCATTTTGACACACAGATTTATTGTCTATTTCACAATCCGATTGATCCAATACATAATGTTTTCATGATCAATTTCTTTTCAAAATTGAAGGAAAAAAATATGTGCAAAAAAAAATTTCATGATCAGTTTATTCTTAATTAATTATATGTTTCTGTCCCCATGAACCTTCCGACGTATAACACTTATCTATGCCAATGCACCAACAGAAAGCAAATTAGTATTTGGTTTTGTTTTCTTTCAGTGTGTGTGTGTATATATATATATATATCTTGTATACAAGGTGGTTCTTAAACGAAATCACCCATAAACCATGCACGTACAAAAAAAAAAAACTTATTTACACAAACTCTAACATGAAATTTTCTTAATTGATATGCAATCTATCTACAAGATTGTTCTTGTACGAAAGTGAAAGATGCAATAATTTTTGTGTATTTCACATTTGAAAGAAAAGAAAGGAAATTCTGTTGTGTGCAAGAACCACACATTAACTAACCATTTAATCGATCTTCCCTCTGCAGAAATTAAGCAGCTAGCTAGTTAGCAAATAGCTTGCCATGCAAATGCTTAACTTCCCACCTTGTACATATTTTGAATTCGAAGTTATGACATTCATGAATCTATCATTTCTTGAACTTATATCCAAAATTAAAGTGATATTTAGGGTCTGAAATCTGTACTTTCTTATCTGGATGGGACAAATTGTTGACCACCATGGAGGCGTCAACATAAATCCCGATTGGATCCGGCAATACATTGTATGCTCCGAGTCCTACATTGACCGGTACCCTAACCGAGACAGTCACAGGGATCCTGCCACTCTTGATTTTCTGCATAAGTGACTCCCCGATAGGGCCCTCAAAGTCACTCCCTTTCAAGTCTCCTCTCAAGTCCACGTCCATCAAGGTGGTATTTCTCGTCGGTTGACGAAAATGTGGGACCACCCCGGTACAAAGTTTCATCCCGGAATACTTGAGCTGCACGGTGCTGCCCTTCCCATATACAATGGATATTCTTTTGTTGGGATTCTCGGCCTTTACCGTGACCACAAATTGCGCATGGAGGTTGTAATCAGGGGTGAGGTTGAATGCCTTGACAGAGAAGTCACTAATACTGTATTTGGGCTTACGGGGATTGATAATTACTAGGCTGATGGCCACGGCAGCAATGATTACCACTAAGATTATGAAGATGCAACAACAACACCAACAGTAGCATCTCAGACAACTGTTTTTGCGGCGCCTGTTAGGGCGGTACTGGCCATTAAGGCGAGGAGGATTGCGGCCATTGGGACCTGGATAACCTGGATCTTGATGCATCATGTGTTGCGGTGGATGTTGATTAGGACCAGAGTGCATAATATATGATAATTTTCGATGGTATGACTAGGTAGCAACAGCAATTGAATCAAGTACGTATGTACGTACTTAATCCTTCAATTACTTAATGTGCATTCATAGATTGTACGTATGTTCTAGGTAAGTATTTGGAGATCGAAGAAGAAAGAGAGGTACTTGATCTTTCTTCTTCTTCGATCTAATGATGGTCAGGTGGATGATGGAGCCCGAAGGTGGCCGTCAAGGTGAGGAAGGGGAAGTGGGATTTTTTGCAGGGATATATATGGTGATTTTCCATTGGTTAAGGACATTGTTACATATGTGTGGATATCGTCAAACATTTGACTCCTGCTGGCCATGTATTGTAATTGTGCGTCAAAACGGGTTTTGTGGGTTTCAAAATTCACAACACCAATTTTCTATTTTAGGCTCAAAATAATCCGCTAAATTTACTGCCTTTTGTTGTAATTGTAAACTTTCTGAAGAGTTTGAGGCTTCGTAAGAAAATTAATTGGCAATATAGGAGTCGTCCAACCTCTTATAAGTCATTGCAAGGTTTCTCCTGGTATGGGGAGTAGTCTAACCTCTTATAAGTGATTTCTCCTTGTATGGGATGTAGTCCAACCTCTTTTATAAGTCCTTGCAAGGTTTCTCCTTTCACCGATGTGTGACTTTTTTATCTTTACATCTTCACACGCTCGCTCATGTATATGGTAAATTTTCAAACCAAACATGTGAACAACATAAATTAGGTGACATGGAACATGTGTGACCGTTGAGCTTCACACGTGGACCAACTTGCTTTTATACCATGTAGACTTCACATGTAGGTCAACTTGCTTTTATACCAAGTAAACTGTGTAATTCTCGTTGATTTATGTAATGCTACTATACATGGTTTAATACAAAACAGATACAAGAGTCCTATGTGAGATCCCACATTGCCCAGGGGAGTGAATCATGTGAGCCTTATATGTATATTTCAATCTCTACCTAGTGCGAGGACTTTTGGGAGCTCACTGGCTTCGGATTCTATCAGAACTCCGAAGTTAAGCGAGTAGCGCGCGAGAGCACTCCCATGATAGGTGACCCACTAGGAAGTTCTCGTCTGGGTTCCTAGAAACAAAACGCGGACAATATCATGCTACGGTAGAGGCGTGCCCGGGATGTGGTGGGGGCTCGGGCCGCGATGTGATACCTATCTCATCGAGAAAATTACATCTGAAGTTTAAAATACAATTCAAATATACAAAGATAATTAAGATAATTATTTCTAACTGCTCTTACTAACCGTAAATGAATGCAAATGTTAATTGAACTGATTTGGATAACTTCATAATTAGTTACAATTTAATCGAAATTACATACATAAACCAAATCGATCTCCCTACTATCCGAAATAACCAATTGGCAATGAATTTTCAACTTATCTCTAATTAACATGTAATTATATACGAGCAACATTCAGTTAAGAATCACTTCCTACAATGAAGCTGGTAATACTCGAGATTTATAACTTCCAGATGTAAGAATATTTACTCATGTACAAGATTCTTAATTAGCCTATTTTCATACCACTGAGAAAGAAAGAAAAGATTTAATTCCTCCGCGGCGTTGGAGAGGTGGCGCGGATTGCCTCCCGACAGTTACAAGATGGGTAAGCTCCAATTCGACAGAATGGCGACACGAGCTTCACAGCAGCAGTCTTAACCTTACAAGCCACCTTGTTTAACTTCATACATCTAGAGCGTTGTGACTTATCGGGTGATTCAAACCTGTAGGAGTTTAGGAATATCTGGCGCTTCTGCTTGGCTTGGTCCTCATTATTCCTCAACGGAATTTGTGCCACTTTCTTACGCTTAAACGACATTGATCTCCTCCCTCCAACACCCTGCCTGTTTGCACTTGTCTTCACTCGAGCCAATGGCTCGTAACTATAAATATCAAACCGCCGGCTCATGCTGGTGGTGGTGCTGCGGACTAGACCGTCCATGGCTGTATATATGTGCTTAACTATGGATGCTAATAATGAGATCAATTATTGAGCCGGAGAAGATTTTAGGTTGCTATAGCCTATTGCAGTTCACTTTGATCTTATATACAAGAATAAGTAAAGAATTTTTATATTTTGGTTTTACACGTTTTCTTTTCTTGGTTTGAAGGAAAATTTGAAAGTAGTTGTTGACTGCTCTCTTTTTTTTTTTTTTTTTCGTTCTTGGCTGGCGCACTCTATAGCAGCGCCGGTGTTGAGATTTTGGAGACTCTGTGCGAGACTCAAACGGAGGTCTTATAAGGTCTAAATTTTGGTTGTTATATTTTCTTTTATATTTTATATTTTTTTCTTGTGTATAAATTGATAATTTTAGCAATGATCCCTTAACTTTTACTCAATTGGAGTAATGGTCCCTCAACTAAAAATTCATTACCATTGGTCTCTCAACTCATCAAAACGTGCAGCTATGGTCCATCAACTAAAAATCCATTACCATTGGTCCCTCAACTTTAATCAAACTGGAGAAATGGTCCCTCAACTTTAACTCAATTGGAGCAATGATCCCTTAAACTTTAACCCAATTGTAGCAATGGTCCTTCCAACATAATTCATTTTGACAAAATTTTGACGAAAATAATCATAGCTACACATTTTGATTAGGTGAGGGACCCCAATTGTAGCAATGGTTCCTCCAACATAACTTATTTTGACAAAATTCTGACGAAGTTGACGAAAATGACCATAGCTACACATTTTGATGAGTTGAGGGACCAATGGTAATGAATTTTTAGTTAATGGACCATTGCTCTAATTTGATTAAAGTTGAGGGATCATTGCTACAATTTACTCAAACACAAAAGAAAATAAATAAAAAAAAAGCATGGTTTGGTGGCTATGTATCTGCATTCTTTATGTTTTTGGGTTCGAAACTCATTACTTTTTAAATAGAATAAGCATGGTGTGGTGGCTATGTACATATAGGGCTGGAAAAAAAATCCATTACCGAGTCTCTCTTCCATTGTTCTCTCGAACTCGCCGTTTCTCACTCTCAGTTTTTGGTGCCTCACGGATTCCGACTGGCTCTGCAGTTGTTAAACCATAGAAATAATCATTCATCAGGCCTGTATTTTGACTGCATTTTCTCAGTTTTTCTTTTTGTCTCAGTTTCCTCCGGCTCACTGATTCCGGCTGCATCTGCACCCGTCAAACTGCAGAAAACACCTGAAGTCAATTTTCTGAAGCTTGGGTTCAATTTTGTTGCCTTGGTTCTCTCCTCAGTTTGCTGCTTAGAATATCAAATTGTCCAAGTTTGAAACGAAAAAGCTTATTTGCAAATGGATTTCCTCGCTTTTACAAATTATTTTTGTGTTTGATGCATGTTGGTTTTTTTATTTTTATTAATTTTGGTTGTCTGATTTGTAATCTCTGTTCTTGATTTTAGTTAGATTTTCAGGTTTTGTTTTTGTTGCTTTTAGGTTTGTTTGCTCTGCTGCAATTACATTTGGTTAAATTTTGTCAATTTCTTTTTGTCTGACTCGGAAATTCTTGGGTTGTTTTTGTGGCTATTATATGATGGGGTGACAAACTGTTGTTTTCCAATTTTTTGGTTTTGCAGCATTTAACTAATAGGCAATTACCTTTGAGGTGCAACTCGGAGAAGAAAGTAAGGTGTATGAATCATCTAGAAACAAAGGTGTGACCGTTTAAGACCCAGAAACAGAAACAGTTGTGCTCCCGTCACTTTGGAGATTATGGGTGACATCTGTGTAGCCATCAAAGGGTTTACAAACGAGCAGAAGGCTATTGAAAATGGGATTCCGTCTAACACCAAGTCCGAGTCTCACTCTCATCCCAAATTAGGTAATTAATTTAGTGTTTTGAAATCTAATTAGGGTTGAGCTTCTCCTCTATATGTTTTTAACAGGAGAAGGTAATCATGGCTAATTCAAATCCTATTCCGATTCTAGGCATTCTTGTCTTTCCAATTCATTGGTTGACAAACCCCGGTCTTTTCTTCTCCTTTATTTATTTTTTCTCCTTTTGACTTTTTTTTTTCAGTTCTGTGTTTTCGAATTGGAATTTGAAATATCTATCTTGAATTTCCGTCTTGTTTGATTAATATCGCATATAATTCTACTCGTCATCGATATCTTTGGGTTATGATTTGTTGTTGTTCATGGAGATTGGTTGTTATCTACTTTTATACAAGGTGCATGAGAATCTGAATACATGATTGTGAAGGGATTTCCCCCTTTTTTTTTTTTTTTTAAAAGCAGATTGGCAGATTTGTGCACATTGCACAGATTGGCAGCTTGGCTATACACTTATATGTTCAACAGATTGGCAGCCCAAAAGCATAATATTAATATGTTAAATTTTCAATATAAAAAGTTGAATTTTAGCCCAAAAACATAATATGTCAAATTTTAGTCCAAAAGCCCAAAACCATTTCGGGATTCCGGAAAATTGGGATTCCCGAAAATTTGGTTTGGGATAGGTATTGAAATTGGGATTCTCGAAAATTTCAGTTTGGGAATCGGAACAAGGGTTTCGGTATGGGATCCCATACCGAACCACCCCTATGTACATATCATATCACCGTACACATATCATAATCAAAACAACTCATGCTCTTTATTATGAACTAGTTAAATAAATCACTGGTTATGATATTTGTAGCATCTTATAATGAACTGTTAGTTTTTTTATTGCATTTTTTCTCACTCTCTAAAGTGAAAATGATTCTAACCCCCACTCGGTTGATTGTTGTTAGATTAGTTAGAATTCGAGATTCGTGTCTTAAATGAATTAAACCAAATTAATCTAATAGTAATCAATGGGGGATGAGCATCACCTGCTCACCTCCACTTTAGTGTTGTGAGCAAAGTTGTACTATAATTTTTTTTATATATATGGATGACTAAATGGTCTTCAAATGGAATGAAAATTAGATGATCATTAACGGGTGACCAAAAGAATAAACGAATGACATGTATTCGATCAAATGATGTCATATATGGAAAGGGGGCTTTTAAAGATTATATCTTCATACTTTTAAGAATTTTAATTAATTATGATATTCCTAATCATAGATTTATCATCAAAAGTTATCTTTTATAATGATAGAAATTAAACTACAAATATTAAAGAAAAAAGAAAAAATTAATGTAGTTCAAAAAAGGCCTAAAATGGTTCTACTGGGAGTCGAACCCGTGCAAAAACAGATGTAAGTACCATCGCTTGACGATTTCCCTAAGGTAACATTGTGAATTACATCCACACTCTTGTTATATGTAGTATATTATAAAGGTTATTAAAATTCAAGGGCCCCTAAAAATCGAGGGCCCTATGCAATCGCACGCCTTGCACCCCCTCTGGGCTGGCCCTGCTCTATAGCATACCAATTGTAGTGTTTGAAACAACAAGTCTCACAGCAACCACCAGGAACGTCTTTCAATAGTATTTGTACTACCATAGAATTACACGTGGCTATGTTGGGACGAGAAATTTTCAAATTTTAAGAGATTGAAGTCAAGCTATTTAGTAAGGAATGGATTACCAAATGTTGATGGGGGACTAGAAAATCCTCATATGAGCATTATTGTAATTGTTAGTGTTTATAGCTTTTAGTATTGAGTTTTATGAAGGTTTTGGGTGTTTGGGAAGAGAGAAAATTGCAGAGAGTATGTAGCAATGGTGCTGCGAGAATGATGAAGGTTCTGATTGCTATTCCACTCACTTCCAACAAAATATATCTGTTAAGAGGAGAGAGAAGAGAGATTCTTCTCTAACAACTTACAACAAGATCAAATTCTAGCCTTAGATTCTATCACCCTATGAGATGATTACACATGTTATAATCTATCATTTAAATCTTAGGTTAGAAGGAGAGGCCACTTGGACTATAATCCAACGACTCTCATTACATCCGAATTAAACCTTATAAAATAGAATTCAAAACTGTGACTTTGGCCCCAAAAAATCAGCTCAAGGGGTTAAGCACCAACAGTAAAGACATGTGAGAGAGATTTGCATGTCCCTTTTTGTAATGCTTATATGATAATTTTTTTTAATCTCTCCTATCAACATTTTGTGTTCCATTTTATAAACTAGACTTTAATCCTTTAAGACTTGAAAATTCCTCACACAAACATAGCATAAGGAAATGTACTAGATTGTCTTTCATTATAGATAAGATCGTTTATACCTAATTTTTAGTCCTACCTATGAAAATTCATGTGTGTGGTTGTCACAAATATCTAGTGTTACTAATTCACATACTTAATTTAATAAAAAAGTACGACATATATTTTAGGGCATAGTCTAACGTGGTAGGCCAATTGAGCATAATAATGTCCTCAACTTTTTCACTCATATTCGAATCCTTCTCCTCGTAGAAATAAATAGCAGAATATCATTTTGTTAACAAAAAGTATATTATAAGATGTCCAATAGCCAAATTAAGCACAACTACAAGCATGGATCTGACCATCAATATTTTGGAATCCCAATTACATGGGAGTACCCTTTATTGACATTTGACCAACGAGTGCATAGTATTTAATTAGATAGATGTAGAATATTCGATGATTTTCAAGCAAAGTATTTCTATCTAGAAGTGCAACATTTGTATTTTTATATTGACTTTGGATTTTGCTTACGAATGTGAAAGCCTTTCTTATACCAAATAAGAATACGATAAAACGATGTCCATTAAAAAAATGATAAGATCGATCGATAATACATTTGCTCTTTAAAAAACGACAAACGATGTCCATTAACAGAAAAGTACATTGTTCTTATCTAAAGATTCAAGATAAATCGATCTTCTACATTCTCTCATCCAGATTTGAGAGCTATATATGGGACTGGACCTACTGGTGCTCATCTATTACATGTACTGCAGGCTTAATCTGCAGCAGCCAGCAGTACTCAGGCTTTTAGGCCTTTAACTAGCATAATTAATATAGGCATCATGCATTTGCGTTTGGAGAAAAATATTGTTTTTAATCACAAGTTATATACAATCAGGCATATGGTTTTATTATTATGCAATTAGTTATGATGAGTGATAGACACATGCATAATTGTATATAACGAGTGACAACCAATAATTTTATTGAAAATCTCGTATCGGTGAATCAACAAAAATTACAATATGTAATACAAGAAACCTCACACCTCACACAGCTAGGCATGTGGGAGATAATTGTGAAAGAGAGTGGAGAACTATTGGCCCGTCTCTTTGAAATTTAATCTCTTTCTCCTAAGTTAAGAATATGCAATACTAGCCAGTGACCACCAAACAAGGGGGCTTCACATTTGAGACGGTCCATGAAGAACAATAGAGTAGCTTATCAAGTTCACCAGATATAGCAGCTACCTATCCAGCAAGCGGAGGAGATGTTATTAATGGAAGTCACAGGTTCCCAGCAGATCCACAGTGCCAAATTTATTATCAATCTTAAGCCTTCAATTTTCATTTGTACCAAAATACATAAATTAATGAAGCTTGCATTTATGGCTGTGTATGCGTTTCCAAAGTCTGAGTCAGAGCAGCTCACGTAAAAAAAAAGCACCATTTTAATTCAGTAAATTCTTGAGCAATTAGCCGTATCACCATTCTTCCATGGAACCACAAAGGCAAAGCTTGATGAGTCCTGTGACTATCTGTTACTGTAAGCATGCAAACTTGTAGCTTTCATGTGAACCTTTTCTTTTCATACCATTTTCTCCTGTGATTTGCTTCAATACTTTCTTCTTAATTTTCTCATTTCTCCAGTCTCATTCCTCTATATATTCATCTCCTTCAACCCTTATCTTCTTACCGATATCTCAATCTCACAACGTCCTCTCTAGCTTGCAAAACCCTATTATTTTCCAAAACAAAAGAAGAAAAAAGAAGCAAAATTAAACAAAATCCATGAAGGGTTCCATTTGTGTAGCTACATTTCTTGTTGTTCTTCTTTTCCTTCCACAAGCCATGTCCGCAAGGCGCATAGCTCGGCCTCATTCACGTATGATTACTCTCGATTAAACTTATTCATTATAAACTGTAATTAATTAACATTAAACAAGTCTTCATTTTTCGTTTTTTTTTACATTTTTTCTGATGATTAAATATGTCATGCAGCTCATCATGGGCGCCATCTGAAGAGTACAATTAGAGAAGCATTAGTGAATAAAAAGGCAAGTAATTATAAGAGAGTTAGGGGGCCAGATACAGTCCAAGTGGCAGGGTCGAGATTGCCAGATTGCTCCCATGCTTGTGGATCTTGCAGGCCATGCAAACTAGTGATGGTGAGCTTTGTTTGCGCATCAATCGCTGAGGCTGAAACATGTCCAATGGCTTACAAGTGCACGTGCAAAAACAAGTCTTATCCTGTTCCTTAGTTCACTTGTCCATCACAGTGATTATTCAACGTCAACTAATGTAGTCAAATTTTCCTTCTTTTTGAACCCTCCAGTTTCTTTGCTAGGTAGAGATTTTGTGTAACCAGAGTGTTTGTTACTGATGTTTAACATTATGAAATCACCAAAGACTCGAATTTTCTTCGTTCGGTGGGTTCAAAATTATCTGAAGTTTAATCATCACGAAGAGCCTTTAATGTTCTCGATTTCATATGCAACAAGCCAAGAAAGTAAATTAGTTAAAGCATACAAGGAGCTCCATCATCTGGCAACCAGCATCTTGGATGTTAAAATTTTATGAGTAAAAGATGGAACTAAACAAATACAACACAAGTGGCATTAATATGGTGGTGGATCGCCTTTGGTGATCTAGGTAGCAACGTTGAGTTGAAGCTTATGATTTTCGGTGACCCTCAAACCGCTAGCCCTTTTTTGGATGAATTAATATATAGGTATTTCTGGGCTTTGTTACATTTGTATGGCCATTACCCAAAAGTTACAGAAAAAAGAGGGGTGGGGTATGTTAAAATAACACTTTTTGTGTCATAATGACCTCCAACAACACATTTAACACTCAAAATGAACAGTTTGTATGAGTTGTAACTTGTAGTGGATTGACTATTTATGTAATCTCACATTAATTTTATGAACATGAGATTATTGTGGATTTTGATGATGAATAATTGAACGAATCATATAAGAAGTCTAACCAATTATAATTATTGGAAAAATCAAGGGCCAAAATTACACCATAACTAGATTTCAAACTCAAATACGTATAGGTGAGCATATAATTGATATCGTCATGTTTATATTTGTGAGTCAAATGATTTTAGTTGGTACATACAAACCGGTGTTAGAGTAACATATTTTTGCACGTGCGAGGCCACAGGGAACAGAACAAACCCGCCAAAGGCCAAAAGAGAAACACCGGAGGGAGAGCTAATGTCTAGGCTGGTTTGCAGGAAATTGACTGGTTTGAGTGCCATTGACAGATTGAGACAAAACTTCCCAAAACAAAACAATTCCTTTTTTTGAATGCAAAACTGTTAACTCTAAAAAAAACAAAAAAAGGGATAATGTCATTCTTCTTCTTCCTCCTCCTCCTCTTCGTTCTGTATCATTCCTGCTCCCACCACCACCGCCACTTTCTTCCAGTGGGCCCTGCCGTGACACCATCATCGCCAACAGAACCACCACCGCCAACATGTCTCCTCAGATGCCATAGCAGGTACTCTCTCTCTCTCTCTCTCTCTCTCTCTCTATGGATTGTATGTTGCAACATAAATAATATTTGTCTTGTATGTCAATGCTATGAGTGCCGAGGTACCCACCCACCTCATCTTTTCAGAAAAGTTTCAATCTTTGTTCGTAAATTATGCAAAAGGAAGGCCATTAATTGTGCTATTAATCTCTTCCCTCTAAAAAGTTCCCATCTTCAAAGCTTCTGGGGCACCAAGCAATTATGCCATGATTCCATTCCTTGATTTTCTGTGTTTTTCCTTAAAGTGATTTTGGGTAGAAAAAAGGAGAAAAAGTTGAATAATTGTGAGGTTAAATTATAGGAGAATACTGAAGAGCATGAGTTGTTGAGTGCAATCATTTTGCCTTTGCCACCATTTTTTTTTTCATATCCTTCTTGTTTTTGGCCTTTTCGCTTTCGGTTAAGGAGGGTGCAAGATTATCTCTTTCTCTTCCTCTCTCTGGATTTTAGCCTCCTCATGAGATCAGGGAAGCGTAGACAATGCTTTCCTTCTTGCTCTTCCTTTCGCAAAGTGAGCTTTTAATTAGTCCCATCTCTCTTTCTGTTTGTGAATCGAAGATTCGTGTTACTAACTGTTGATTTTTTCTCCCACTGATATTTACTCTTAGAGCCTTTTCTAATGGTTCATGATAGCCTTTGTTTTTACTTTTTCCTCAGAACGTGTTTATATCAGTTGAACGATTTTATTTTATGTTGTGTTTGCCACATTTTTTAAGGAGTTAGAACTTTGCCTTTCGTTTGTGTGCTCTGCGTGCTCTGTTGGCTTCTAAATGTTTGATGTTATCACATTAGACGAGGTTATTGGATCGGTCCATAATTTGAAACCTTTTCTATGCTATCGTGTGTTATGTGCAACGATTTATAAGTATTGAAATGCTACCAAATGTAGGTTGATGAAGATGAAAATTATAGGAGACGGAAAAAGTGCAATGAAGAGTTGGAATGGCCACACAATTCAACTCATGTCAAATCGCAGTTAGCTCAATGTTTTAGTGAGTAGAGTATTTCTCTTCCATTCAATTCTTCTTTTGGTTCCCAACAGAGGAACACTGTGTCTCATGTATTTCTATCAATAATTATGGTGATGACATTTACTTCAAAATGAGGATCAGAACGCCTTTAGTTCGTGCACGCATTTCATCTGTTATATCGTATGCATTTGACGGCTTGAAGCAAATCTCTTGAATTGTAATATCCGTTGTATACACTGAGACCAATGCTACTGATCAAGTTCTTGTTAAACTACCAAAAGTTTATAATAAAATGTGTACATATGACCCTATAACAATCTGTTCACAAAATTTCAGTTTTCGCTAATGAGTTTTTAGTCGTTGTAGTTAATGCTATGGTTGGACCACGATCATGGACAGGACTATTTACCCGCTCAAATAACAGACGAAATGACTCTTTAAGTCCCTTTCAGGTGTATAGTTGTGGTGTTCCCTTGCCAACTTTTGCTTCTGATGTTGAATTTGTTTATGAACAGTTAATTTCTAAAGACTTGTATAGATATATGTGAAACTGCCGTAGCGTGTGAAATAGTATGACATTGTCACTTTGTATTTAAAAGCTTTCTTGGAATTTCTGAAGACTTAAGCATGCAATTCTAGCTTTGGTCACTTTTAGGTTCTTAAAGTTGAGTACTTTGCTGTTATCCACCTTACTGGACTTCCAATGTAATTTTCAACTTCTATATACAGGAACAGAGACTTCTGAGGCTTCAAGCACGATTACAAGTACCTTTTGACGAGAATCGCCCTGATCATCAAGTATATTCTTCACGCTGGTTCTGAACATGTTTTTTTATAATTACTCTTGTCCATTGTTGTCTTGGTTTAATGTGGTTAAAATGAGCTACGATAGATTCTGATGACCGTTAATTGTTTATTTCATTATCTATGATTCGAGTCTGCTTGAGAAACGATTTGCTATCATGACTACACCATTTGTTTGCAATTTAGTTTTCATGCCGAATCTTCAATAGCAGTACATGATTTAAATCTTATCTTGTTACCATTATGCTTCAGGAAGCCTAAACCCCTTTTCATTAGCTAAGTCTATGTTATTCGATTTAACTTCAGGAAGCCTTGAAAGCATTGTGGCATGCTGCCTTTCCAGATGTTGCTCTGCACGGTCTGATCTCCGAGCAATGGAAAGAGATGGGTTGGCAAGGTTCTAACCCCTCTACCGACTTTAGGTACAATTCTATCCAATTGACACAAAGTCTGACAGTTTGAAATTGAAATACTTCGTCTTATTACTAGACTGTACTATTGCATTCCACAGTTTATTCTCTTATAGTGAAATGCTCTCTTCAGGGGTTGCGGTTTTATCTCCCTCGAGAACTTGCTTTTTTACGCCAGGACTTATCCAGTATGCCTTCTTGACTGTTTTGTAGCTCCTGCAAATATTCACATCTTCTTTTTCTGTGTCTTTAGCTTACTAATCATATAAAATTCAAAATGAAGGCATCTTTCCGTAGGTTATTGTTCAAGCGAGAGGGAAATCGAGCAACTTGGGAATACCCGTTTGCTGTTGCTGGCATAAATATATCATTTATGTTGACTGAAATGCTGGATCTTTGCTCAGGTTTGTAAAGAAGTTCTAATATCTATCCCATGAATAGATTTTCTTATCATGTTTAATTGTAACGTTAAATTGAAATCATCTTCTTTCTTGAAGCGATTCAAACCATCTGTTTCACAAAATTTTATGTAAGGAAAGCTAATTGTTCTTGAATCTTCCTCGTCTCCTCATATAATTTGCAGAAAAACCAAGGTGTCTTTCAGGAATAAATTTCGTGAAACTATTAGGAGGTAAATGTACATCTCAGACAAGGTTATGCTCAAATGTCTTCTGTTTGGTTACAGATCAAATGTCTTAAAGAGTTAGAGAACTGTTAAAAAACAACACAGGTTACTGGTATCGACCCTCATGAATTATGAGTTGCTTGCAGAAGATGAAGCCGCCTTTGATGTACTGTATTGTATAGCTTTCGAAATGGTTGATGCTCAGTGGCTCGCAGTGAATGCGTCTTACATGCAGTTTAATGTAACTCTCTCGCTCTAAGCATGCACATACATAAACATGCACATTTTCACAAGCATGCGCGCACAACTTTCTAATGTTCGAATTCCTCAGAAATCATGCCTAGCAATTTCAACACTTCTCAAATATTAGAAAAATGTATTTGATACCTTGAATTCTACATATTATCCTCGGCTGTAATAACTACGTAACAAGATATACTTCAACTGTCCCCTACCAACGAGAACGTGCGAACCTCATCTATTTGTTTTTCAATATGCCCTTTAGTTAATGTTGGTTTATATTTGTTCACTCGTTTCTTAGCTTATCTTTGATAACACATCTTCCTGGTAATTTCAAACACTTTAACTATTAGAGATAAGCATTCATTGCAACACAGCTTCTTGTTAACTTAGGTCAAATTGGCTTGTTTGTTCTGATGAGCTCTCCAATCGCTAACCCTTAATTTTCTGCTTTTAATCCTTCAGGAGGTTCTACAAGCAACAAGGACGCAGTTGGAAAGGGAGTTGTCTTTAGAAGATACTCAAAGAATACATGATTTACCAGCTTACAATCTATTGTACCAGTAGCTCGCTTTAGAGGTAGTACAAAATCCCCTCGAAAATTTGCTTGAATGGTTGCTGGATAGGAATGAATAATGATGATCAAACCAAGATTGCAATGATTTGAGTATCTACAATTATTGTTGGAGAAATTTTGTAATGCTTCAAGTCGCGTAATAACTACGTTATCTTTTAAACTCTATTCACCCCACATCTAAATGTTAAAGCAAATATACAAATAAGTTATGTGGGTACAATGAAGCCCAACCTAACGGTATGTGTTACCGTTGTGTGTTTGTCAAAGTTTTACTCTTAAGATAAACCAAACACAGTGAGAGACATGCAAGAATATTCAAGACTTAACTAAAAACCTAATACTGCATAGTTTAATTTCTAGAGTCTTAAATGTAATAACAATATTTAGATGGAACATGCATTTTGCTAGAAGTCTAGACATATTTAAAGAAATAATGGATTTGATTGTCTTCAAATCTTCTACAGTCTACCTCTATGTATGCATCTTTTAGAATGGTGTTGCACGTACCACTTGGTTTTGGACACAATTCTTGATCAAGATCTTGTTTTGGAAAACACTACGACCATTTTCTTGATATGTCAATTTTATCGGAACAAAAGTAATCTTCGCATCTGTCAGTGTATGCGAGATAGTTCTGTCGGCTCGATCTTGTCAATGAAAGGTGCGCTGCTCATATAAGCTACGTCTTTTTTGAGTGCTACGTCAGTGGTCTTGATGTGCTGAAACTCGCACAATTGTTCTGCTACGAGTCTCTGTACTTCCTTCTGGTTTGCCTATACTGAGGTAGTGGAGCCTCCGACTACCTCTGGTGTTGACCTGCTGGTCTGTACTGCTCTTCTACTTGTCCTCTTCATCTGTGTCTTGGCTACAGTGTACGTGGTTCGTCTCTGGCTGGTGAGCAAGCTGTTCGCGATAGCGTTTGGCGTGGGCTGCCGATTGAACTCGAGCTGGACTGCTCTCGTGTTTTCCTCTGTTCGTCGTGTTTCCTCCTCCGGTGCTTGATAGGAGAAACTTCTTGCGAGCCTAGCCGCGAGTGGACGCTTCGCCTGGAATGTCCGGAATACTTGTCAAAGTGTGGACCTAACCGTGAATGTACGTTAAACTCAAGGGCTAAGTCGGGAGTGTACGTTGCCAAAACGCTCGGTTCGTGGCTGGTCAAGTGGCTATTTACCGGGACGTCCCTGGAAATAGTCATGATGATCTGCCCTTATTCTGCTTTGGGATACCTTGCTTGGGGCTTGCTGGATCTCGATGTGCTTCCGGAACTGGTTCACCATAGTCATCTGCTGCGTGAGGGCGCTGGTTAGGTCAGCAACCTGCCAGGACATGTGTTGTTCGCCATTTGGGGTGAAAGAGCTCGGATGATGGGCATCTCCGTAAATGGTGGAAGTGTAATGAGTTGCAGGTGCAAAACTCAGGCCTGGATAAAGCAAACCTATGGATAAAATGGCAAAAATACCCCTGGTCTAGTCACCGGTCCAAAAATCAGCTCCCCCGGCCTGAGTCAGAGCTAGTATGGTGACTTAAAGCCGGCTCATCTAAACTGGCTTGAAAATCAGTATAGGGACCTGAGGTTGGGTTGATAGAGCAGGTCGGGCGCACGGGCATAGAGCCGGTTCGACTTGGCCCGCCTAGCTGTGGGCTGGAACACGTTAAGCTTGCACATTGGCCGCTTACCCGTGGGCTTGGAGCGTATGTGTTGTTGCTTGCTGGGCTTGGGTCGCCTGGGCTATAAGGTTCCCAGCTGCTGCAGTGGACTGGGCTTCTGCCCGTGACGCCTTTGAGCCTCCTGCCCTAGGCTTTCTGTTCCATGGACCTGAGTCTCCTGCTCAGGGTTTGTGGTTGCACCGCTCTAGGCTTAGGCTTCGGCTGCTAGGCTTACAGCAGGGGCTGCCATAACATGGGCCTTCTGCCTGTGGTTTGCAGCTGCAACTGCAGCGTGGGTTGCTGCTTGGTGGACGCGTGGTGGTTGCTGAGCAGTGGTCACAGTGGAGGTGGTGGTGTTTTGCGGCGGTGATAGGAGGAGGTGGCCGGCCATGAGGTTAGGGTTTTGCCTACACATGGTGGCATCTTACTAGCCAAGGTGTGTCATTCGTTGGATGAATGAGAAAAGAATATTCCCAAAATATCAATTAAGAGAAAATATCTTGGGATAATGGTGGAAGTATCCCTAATTGATTGTGATAGGGATTCTTTACTTGATTGAGTTGATATTCAATTGAGAATGTTTAAAGATAGGATTTAGTAATTAACCCTATCTTTAATACCTTTAACTTTTTCATGCCACGAGCAAGGTAGCTTTGAGTAGTCGTAGTCAGCTACTTTGACGCTTAAGGATGTTGAGCTGCGCGTGGGAACAGTGGAGGGTCCTGCCCATTTAATGAAGGCAATCTTGTATTTCCTGAGAAAAAATTCAGGTGTCGTATTCTGATTTTCTGAGATTATTTATGTAATTGTTGTTCATTGAATTTCTTATGTCACATACCAGTCCGTATAGTAAGATATTGTCCGGTTTGGGCCACGCCTTCACGTATTTGTTCTTGGGTTTCCACCCAAAACGTGTCTCACTATAAGGAGGTGGGCATGTACATATAAGGCACATCACCTCCTCTCCCTCGGGTGATGTGGGATCTTACAATCCACCCCCCTTAGGGGCTCGACGCCCTCGTCGGCACACTTCCGGCTAAGGAGTGGCTCTGATACCAAATTGTCACATCCCAGTCTGCATAGTAAGATATTGTCTGCTTTGGGCCACGCCCTCACGGATTTGTTCTTGGGTTTCCACCCAAAACGCGTCTCACTATAAGGAGGTGGGCATGTACATATAAAGCACATCACCTCCTCTCCCTCGGGCGATGTGGGATCTTACATCTTAGATCCAAACTAAAATAATAACATCCCTTTCATATGATTTCCTAATACATATAGATATATTGACTTCACATTTCAGAAATTCTTCCCGATCTCGATCTATTTGAAAATAGTTATAATTCATTTATCATATTTACATATACATAAGAGCTTATGCCCAGAGGAAGCCACATATTATATCATTATCTATTCTAAAATTGAAGGGGGAAGCGGCACTGTAGCTACCTCAATTCTTGCCACTCAATTTCACTCTATTTACAACAATACCAGCACTGGATTGGGAAGGTAATTCTCAAAAGTTCAGAGGGTGATTTTGTCTATATGGTTTAGCACGGAGCCACTCGATTTCATGCTATTTACAACAATACTAGCCACATGGGGCTGGGTTGGGAGGGTAATTCTTAAAAGTTCAGAGGGTAATTTTGTCTGTTTGGTTTAGCACGGATTGAGGGATTACAGACAGTGAGAGAAAGAGAGAGTGACAGTGAGAGAAAGAGAGAGTGAGTGGTTGCAGGGAGAGAAACAGAGAGGGAGGGGTTGGGATGGTGAACAGAGCCGAGTAAGGTCCCTCAGTCCATGAATCGCTCTGGATCGTCCTTTCCCTTTTGCGTGTCGGATCGCCATTCTCATCCTTTGTCCACCTACCTCAACCTGCTGTAGTTAACGAGACACGAGAGTCTCAGAGTAGTTGAACTCGTCCAGCTCCACCTCGAACAGCGGCGGCGTCCTCCTCTGCTTCTTTACACGAGCATGAGGCGAGGACTCCATATTTCCCTCTTGCTTTGCTGTACTGGTCGTGCTACTTGATGGAACTGCGGCAGTGCTCTTCAGCTGCTGTGTTCTTCAATCATGATATGTTGCTTTTAATTTTTGGGGCAAAGCTTAAAGGAGAATGTGAAAAACTGCATTGAGGTCCTCCCCAACGAAGCCGTCAATGGCTTCCTCGCCCAAGGTCCTCCGCCTATTTCTCTCTCCTCACTTTGTCTTTCTAAAATTTCAGATTTATTTATCTAATTTTTTTAACTTGAAGTTTTCGGTTTTTTTTCTATTTTGGTTCTGGGTACTTTGTCTCTCTCACTCTACAAATTTGAGCAGCAAAGCACAAATCTTTGTGTTCTTCACTTCAGCCAGTTCCGTATTACAGGTACATCCACTTTCTATCTATTTTTTTTTTTTTTTTGTGAAGTGAGTAGAGTTGTTTCGGTTATAATTGTGTTAAAGTTTTAGTTAGGATTGAAATTATTGATTGCCCAGTTTTTGCTATGTGGAATTGGACGTGAGTTTTGTGTTAAAAGTCAAGAATTTGTGTGCTATAATAGGGATTGAGTTTCAAAGTTGTGTGCTTTGTGCATCAATTGGTGAATGAATTTGATTGGTTCTGTTTTTTGGGATTGAAATTTTAAACAAAATATTCATGCTTTTGTGGTGTAAGTAGGTGAATGAATTTGATTGGTTTTGTGTGCCTACGCTGTTAAAGAAAAGCCAAAACAAAACGAAACGAAAAAGAAAATTAACAAGAGTGATCGAGCAATGATGAATAACCTTAACAGCGTCGGTGACCCTGAGTAGCGTGAACTCGAATCATAGGTACTGACCTTTCCTTTTTGTGTTGAATTTTTTTTTAATGATTTAGGGTCAGATTTGAATTGGGGAATTGTTGCGGTTATAGGAGAGCTTGATCATGGTGATGCAGGTACAAGAAAAATTGAGGTGTTAATTTGATTTTATGTTTACTTTGGAGTTTTGGATAATGATCATGAATATTGGTGGAAGGTATGAGATTTCTTTAATTTTTTGCTTGGTTTATGATTTTTTTGCTGGATTGGACTAGCTGGGGGCTATGGGTCTCTTTGAATTTGGATATTCTAGGGGTCTCTTCGAATTTGGATATTCTAGGGTTTCTGACGAGTTTTCTGTTTGTGGTTTTGGTTTTTAGGGTTCGGATTTTGAGTGTGGCTGTAGTTTTTTGGGGCTTTTGTGTGTAGGCTTCCAAGCTTTTTGTGCTTGGGCTATATAATTTCAGATTTTCCCTTTGACTTTTTTTATTGAAGAAAATTTTAATTTTGTGTGCTCTGTAGGTTGAATACGTAGGGATCTATCTGTTTTTATATTTTTGTGCATTTTGAGAATAATGTTTCCTTTTTTTTATGGTTTTGTATCATATTTTATGAGTTTGTGCTATTTCTTTATCGTTGCAATAGATTTTGCATTCCTTGGTGGGAAGTCAATGGAAACCCTACTGCTTGGATTTGGCTCTCCATTCACATTGAACACATAATCTATTAAGCATAACAAGATGCCCATTCCTTTCTTCAGTTGGAAGAAAATGGAAACCCTATCAAAGTCTGTAACTACAAGCAAACATGACGAGACACAAATTGGGCAGAAGAAACCAAAAACAAAATTACGACAAAAACCAATGTGGCAGCAAGCAGTCTGGCAATTCTCCAAGAAATATGACAACTACCAATACATACGACAACGTCGTCCTTCTCAGTTCTCCCCCACGAACTCCTTTCTGTTTGGATCATCTCAATTTTCTAACCTATTATTACACTCATTCCTCTGTCATTTTCCTGTTTAGTTGATATAGAATGAGGTTTTGGTTGTTTTAGAGAATTTTTGTTTTCTTACCTGTAGAAAGAAATTGAGGATGTATGTTTGTGTTCGTTGGAAGGGTGGAGGCAGTAGTTTTTAAAAAAAGTTGTTTTTTCAATTTTTTATTTATGTGTTCATGGTTGTTTCAATGGATCTTCGTCTAATATAAATAGAGCTAAATTGAATGCCTATTTTTTCTGCATTGTATTTGCCTTTTTAAATTCATTCCCTTTTCTTGATCAATGTAGTTTGGTTTTGCAGGTCAAACTTTTCCAGCAAGAAGATTTAAGCTTCGAATTGGATTGAGGTATAAATGTTTCCACTTATTTAGTGTGCTCAATTGATTATTGCTTTGAATGCATTGTGGTTTGGAACATGATTTAGTACGTATTTGATTGACAGTGAAAGATTGAGAGATTTATGTTTTGGGATCAGACAGAATCCCTTTAACCACAGAGACTATTTTTGGCGAGTTTTTTTAGTGAGACAATGGTGTTATTATAATGCAGTTGGTAATTCTTTATTGTAATTGATCAATTACAAATGTGGTTAATTTTAAGAAGGTTTTCAACATACCTTGTACTCTTCCTACCATTTGTTGCCTCTTCATTTTGTACCGTTTTATGTCTCTGCAAGTCTGCTTCTCTTATTTTGTGTGTGTGTGTGTAGAGAGAGAGAGGGGGCATGGCTTACATTCGGAGTGATCAAGAGGTGAGTGATTTTATTCAAATACAATGATTTCATGTCTTTTATTCATTTTTGTGTGTTGATTGGCATTTGTTTTCTATAAGTTGGAGTGTGAACCATGAGTTACTTTACAGTGGTCTGTCTCATTGAGTTGCAGTTTCTTCCTTATGCACACGAGGCAATTCCACGAGGTTATTCTGAGCAGAGAGTACTCAAGGAGGGCATGTTTGAGGACCTGAGCTTGGCCAACAAGCAGCTCCAGTTTGTTTTGAGATTTTTAGTGGTGTGCTTGCTCTTGAATCGGCAAGAGATGGTCCAGCAGCTGCTCAATCAGCTCAGAGTCTTGGTTGATGAGTGCAAGAGGACCTTCCATGTTTGTGATTTTCCATTGTTTTGTTATTAGGGTGCTTTGATTTGTTAGAAAACATAAGTTCAGTGTTCGCATTCTTGCTCTGTGCGTTTTTAATCTTTTCTAACTGACTACTATGTTCTGATTCATTGTCCTGTTAGTTAACTCTATGTACTTTTGTGCAGCCATGGGTAATGAAAAGGGAAACAGTTATTAGGAAAAAGAATTGCCACCAAATTTTGACAGAAGTGGGACTGAGAAATTTATTCGTGCCAAGTAAGTTATTTTCTAAAATTAATTAAGAGCTTTATGTGGAACATGGAGAATGTTCAGTTATTATTTCCTTCTGCTTTTTTAACTTTCTTGGGAACTTTCAGATATGTGGGAAAACTGTGGGTTGCGAAGAATGCAAAGCAACCAGTTCCTCTCTTAATTCTGATTTGTGAAGGAGCCCGTGCTTTTCCTCAAACCGACGTTGTCTTACTTGAATGGCGGCACAATCGAAGTCCCTCACCCTCTGTTATCGTTGGACCATGAGGTGGCGATGATCATCTCTCAGAAAGCTCGCAATGTTCCGCAATCCACCGCCATGGATTACGTTGCGGGTAAATTTGTAATTTTTGTTACTGTTATTTGTTAATTAATCACTTTTTATTTTATTTTTTGAAGGTCAGTTAATGGTGTTGCTGTTAATGATTTAGTTTAATTAATCAGTTAATAATGCTGCTGCTAATTATTTAGTTTTAATATAATTATGCTGTTAATGATTTGGTTTTAAGTTTAAATCTGATTAGCGAAAATCGGATGGTGTAAGGTTATGCACTTGCTTTGGATATGACTGCCAGAGAAATTCAAGCTTCTGCTAAGGTAATTATCAATAATCGGATTGTTTAATGCGATCAAACACAGTAGTGAAATGTTCAATTTTATGGCTACAAGTTTCTAATTAGAATGCTAATGTTGCATTTCATGATAATCAAATGGTCTGATTTAAACAGTTACTGCAAATGTATTGTTGCTTTGTGATGGATGAGTTATCTTTTGCATATAAGACTTTTCATTTCTCGATACTAAGTCTAAAATAGAGATTTCAAAGCAAAACATTGATCCAGTATAAACGAGTTGTGATTTTGTAGTTTTTATATGTTTCCAGATAAAATCTGTAGAGATTAGAAAGAGAAAAAGGGCAAAGGAAAGCTATGGTGACTCTCGAAAAATGGTTCAAATCTTTGTTAGAGGTACATTGGATTTATGTTTCTTATGTGTTTAGTACATTGTTTGGACTATAGATTTGGATTGAACTCAATGTTGTCCGTGTATATAAATATATGTGTGTAAATATATTTTTGTGTGAATATATGTGCGCATATAGATTTATACATTGTTAGGATTAATAATGTTTGTGCTGTCAGGATTTTCGATTGGAATTGGGGCTAAGGACTAGGGATGTTGGATAGCATCTTAATTTATATGGGAGTTGATTTTTTCTTCTCTGTGAATCAGGATTGACAATTTCATTTTGCACAGGCCATACCGATTAAAGATGCTATGGTGTTGTCAAAGATAAACCCGACATATAAAGTTGGATATTTCAAGGTTGCCTGTTTTCTATTTAACCATTATCTTTTTCCTACTTGTTCAGTTTCATTTCTTACTTTCGATTACTACTTTTAAGATGTTGTTTTGGCTAGACTTTTGGATGAGGCCACAGTCCTGCAAAGATATAATTTTCTCTTCTTTTACATAAGATATTGAGTTTTTTTAGTCATTCATCGCTTTGAAGAATGCATTTGATCTGCTTGAGCATAATATTTTGATCTCAAACCACTTTCACAAAGCTGATTTATTATCTACACGTGTGCTATTTTCATTTCAAATTGTGACTGCTATTTTGCTTTTCCCATTCTCATATTCTTAACAAGTGACCTCTAAAATTTATTGCCTATGGCTTTTCAAAGCGCTTCAGGTATAAATTCACCTCACACTTCCTTGACGGGAGAATCAGACCATTGAGTGGGCCATACGACTAACAATTGCTTTGAACATTGCCAAAGCATTAGATCACTGCAGCAGCGAAGGCCGCCCATTGTACCATGACTTAAATGCATATATGGTTCTCTTTGATAAGGTGTTGTCTCAAATTTCCTTTCCCAAACGATAATTAATAAAATAGAGGACCAATTAAGTCTTTGAAAAATAAATTTCTTTGTCTACGTTGCTGAGTATTTGCAGCTTGCAACTTTCATTGGTTATTATATTTGATTGAGTTAAACTTGGATTTCTGGATTTTGACTTTTTCATTTGTTTCTCTGTTGCAGAGTTGGCTTCATTTCAGTACAGTAATTCTCTAAATAGGTCCAATAACTCACTAAATAGGTAAGTCGAGAAGAATTCAACGTTGCACTCTTTTTTTAGTATGCTGTTTAAATCTGTCAGTCATTTTAATCATTCTTCATGTTTAACTTTGTTCTGCAGGCTTCCTATGGCTAACTTAAGCATTTAAGTTATTCATCTTTTAAAGATGTTAGCTATTTTCGAACAGTTTGAAATTTAATGTTGACTCGAGGATGACTTTTAGCTTATCCCACTTATCTTTTACGCTCTCGCTTCATTCATGTGTTGAATCATGGTTTAACTATCTAAATTCAAGAACTAAAAATGGCCACGAGGCTAAAAAATGATTAGATTTTGAGATGCATATTTTGGTTTCTCATTATTTCTTTGTTTTGTATTTTTCATTTATTATTGTTCTTTTGGCAGCTTATTTGATTGTAGTTGTGGTTTTCCGGGGACGAACAAATCCTCTCCTTAAAGGTCGATTCTCTGAAGAATCACATTTCTGATGACCTCCGGGGGAGAATGATTAGTTGGAGGTTTAAGCTTTTGATAAGATAGAAATTGAAACATTAATTTGTGTTTGTGTGTTTATCTCTATATATATTATTATACATATGTGTAATCATTTACTGCTCTACTTATTCATCATATTTTTTATATGGGTTTCTGAAGTTCCGGGACGAGTTCGCCGTGGCCAAAATTGATGCCTTACTTCGATTCCAAACTCTCCAAAGCTGCCTTCTTTATAGATCATCAGAGCAGTGCTCAAATTCTGAGAAGGTATATTTAGAAACAATTATTGAGTTTTACCAATAATTTTGTTCATTTTTTTTTTCTTAATTTTCTTATGAAATTTAGGTTTTTGAGTAATGGGTTAGGAGTTAATTCTTAATCAATAGTAGGTATTGAAGTTGAGTTGCAAATGGTGTTGAAAGTATTAGTGCGAGACACAGAGAGAGAGTTTGAGATTCTGACAATATCCCAATCGACGTCTGAGAAAGAAAACATCCCCAGGCATTTCCAAATCCACCCCTGCTGCCACCAGAATAAAGTTTGTATTCTTTGACTTAGATTTCTTTCATTTCAATACAGTTCACTATACATGCATAATTACTCCTTTTTCTACACTTTTTAAGATTGTATAAATATTTTCCTACAGCCATGCATTTGTTTCTCTGAGTTTACAGTTACAGTCATACCATTGAGAACCACAAATTTTGAAAAACCAACATAACAATTTCGAAATCTCCTCAGAGTTTTCCAACAATTCCAGTGAGGTCGGCGTTGATGTTGGTCTTAAACTATTCCTCAGCACCTCAGGGGCCTTCTATTTCATGTAAGATCTGCTTCAAATTTTTTATTTAATATAATTGGGTTTTAGTTATTTTTTTGTAGGTTTTCTAGGGTTCGTGTAAATTCTCATCTGATCGATGATTTTTTTGTTATCATAGGCTGAAAAGTGTGTAATAGTATTAAGTGAAAACAGTTCGGGGATGATTTTTTTTTTTTTTTTTTTTTAAGAAAATTTTTTAAGAAAAAAATAGAAATACAAATGAGGGGGACATAAAGCCAAACCTCATTGATGGAAAAAAACATAGCAAATAACACGATAAGGGAACCTCACTTACAAAGAAAACATATGATCATCTGAAACGATAGCTGGTCGAAGCAGAAAGATCATGAATATAAGCAGATGCTGCACATGAAGGAACGTTGGACCACCACTAATATGCATCGTGATTTGCACCACAGTTAGCTAAGGCATTGGCTACACAGTTGCCCTCGCGGAAAATATTGGAAACAAAAACATGCATATGCCGAATCTGCCACAAGCAATTGCTCCAATCGACACGCAAATACCAAGGAATAATAGAACTAGGAGAGTTTAAGTAGTGAATCACTGTAGTTGAGTCCGTCTCCAACCAAATGTGATGCCATTCATGCACCCAGGCAACTCGAATAGCCTCAATTACAGCAAGAACCTCAGCTGCAATTGAACTACAAAAATTCATGGACAACGCAAAAGTGCCCAAAGCAATACCTTGAGAGTCCCGAAAAACACCACCATAACCTGCACGGCCTGAAGACTTGAATGACCCATCAACATTCACCTTGATCGACCCCACCCTAGGAGGTTTCCATGTAACAGGAATGAAACGCGGGGCAGAAGACAACAAAGGAGAAACGCCTAAAGTCTGAAAAATAGGAGCACTTGACGTAGAAGGAACCGAAGAAAAAACCAAGGTGGCAGATTCTTTAGAACACGAAAGAATTCTAGCCTTGGCATGAGCCATACAGAGCTTAGCACCCTCAAAACGAATCTTGTTTCGTAGAGACCATATGCTCCAAATAACATTACAAACAACAAGTACCCACAAACGGCGAGAAGAGGAAGACAAAGCAGCAAAGAAAGTGGATGAAAAAAAAATCGGGGATGACACTATATGATTTTATAATAGGGTTATGAGGTAGAAGACTGTTTGGGGATGGTGGATTCTCTGAGTATGACTGGGATGTTGAGAAATTGGAGCTCCTCTTGGGCCATATCCATTTGGATTTGCAGGGTCCGATTGGAGGAAAAGAAACGAAAAAAAAATTGGGTTTTGGATTGATGTGGTGTTTGATTTATTTCATTTTTATTCCTGCATGTTTGGTTTTTTTATTTTATTTATTTATTTATTTTTATTTTTTGATTTAACATTTTTTCGATTTAATTGTTGTTTTGCATCAGGCAAGGTTTTTCTTCCAGCAGTTGATATCAGGAGGTAGTTTCTGTCATATGAGTCTATGACGGTATGCAATGTGGCACTTTTCTGCTAATTTGCTGTGTAATGTGATTTCTTTCTTTTTGATATTGGAAGTGTTGGTTGTAGTAAGGAAATAATTACTTTCAATAGTATACAAGTTAGTTTCAATAGTATACGACTCAGTTTTTGAATAACACTCGGGTAGTTTTCAAATAACAATATTACTAATTAGTTTTCTAAATGCCAATTTCATCTCTAAACTTTGTCTTAAGTGGAGTATTCTTACTAATGTAACATTTTGTTAGCACATCAGTATGTTTTGATTGTTTCTCTGCTTGGACAGAGAATTGTTAACGTCCAGGTGAGAACGTGGGCCGGCTCATGTTTTAGTCTCTCTGTTGTGTGCAATTTTACTTGGCATTCTTCAATGTAGCTATAGTTAAGGCTACACTCTCAGTATTCCATAATCAAACCACCATTTGAACTTTTTTCATCCACAAAGTTAAGCTTTTATGTGTCATCTTGAATAGTTATACGTTATTGCTTCAGATTACTCCAGTGCGACATTGTTGTTCTCTTACTTACCTCTCAAGCTTGCTTAATATACCTAATCTTTTTATTGTTGTATCGTTAAGGAATACTCAACCGCAGTTCCAGTTCATAGTTATGAATCGGCGCCATATGGGTACAAATTCTTTACACCCACGGTACAAATTCTTGACACCCAATGTTAGTTCCTATATTCTCTCATTTGGTTGATTTAATGACGGAATTGGTGGACACCTACAAAATTAGTTTGTCGAAGTTCACTATAAGCAGATCCTATATGTTTGATTGTCTAGGATATTGTAACTGTATTTTGGTGCATATTGGGGAATAGATTGCTTTTAATTAGAGCTTTTCTGGTGGTCGCTACCAGTCCTCGCCTATATTGGGCAATGATTTTTTTTTCTGTTTATCAGTTGTAGTGGCATACTAAGTCATGACTGTTATAACCTCTAACCTTCACCCTTTTTTTTTTTTTTTTTTTTTTTTGCTTATTTAGGTGAAGTTTGCAATCCAATACATGCGAAGAGTTATCCAGTAAAAGGAAAAATTTGACATATTAATGTGAACACCATTAAGGTATATTATCCCGTATATATGATAGGTTGAATCTGTTTTTTCATCTATATATATAACACGCCTATACTCTTTAAAACCACTATTAGAATTTAATTATGATTTGAATTAATTGATCTCTGGGGTGTTTCAAGTGATCATCTAGAAAGAAATATGCGGTTCTTTAGTAGTACCAAAGGCTTGAGAGTAGGAGTTCTTAGTCATGCAAATGGTTTGCTTGCTAAATCTATTTCAAGGCTGGAAGAAGAGTTAAAACATATGTTATTGTCTTATATGTTTGTATTTGAATGGTAACGATGTTGTTCTTCTGGTGCAAGGATCTTCCTTTGAATCCATTTCAGCTTAGGCCATACTTTTCTTTCATTTCAGCTTCATTTTCATGTTCATCAGGTCCTGTTTGTATGTGTTTTGTCTAATTGTAAGACCTAACAATTGAATTTATTTTATGTGGAAACAATCATTTTGACCACGTTTTACAGATTATTGTTGACTGAAGGTAAGCGAAAATTGCCCTCTTCATCTCCTCAATTAAATTTGATTATCTATTAATTTCCACCATTTTTTTAAAAATTTATATCAATTGCTAAGATTTTGGAAGGGTGTATGGGTTTGGGTAATTTTCATACGCTTGAGGTAGAGATTTTGTAGACAAATCGACAAATCTCATCGCCGCTGCACTACAAACCAGTCTTCGCCGTCCATTAGAATACCCAAGAAGAAATTTTGATGGTCGCTCGACACCCGGACTGTAAAGTCGTCTTGGCTCTGCAAATTCCACCTCCAAATCCTTTCTGACCCTTTTTTCCCAAAAGCTTTCTTGCTGATTTGTGATCAAGTAAGATTTTGGGGTTTTTATTTGGCATTTCATTTAAGGATTCTTTGCTTCAAATTAGAAAACAAACTCAAGCCCTCAAACCCTAAAAAAAAATGATTGATTCGTATGGATTCTATGTTGGTACTGAGGTTTACAATTTATTTTATTTTTTTGGTTTTTATTTTTCCTCCTCGGTTGTTATTTTCCTTTTACTGTATATTGTATCTTCTGTTTGGGAATGCCTCTGTTTTTTCACTTGCTGAGAATGCCTCTGTTAGGGGTGGCTCAACAGGACCGGGAAATCTGGAGAGGGGCAAAGGGGTTAGGTCATCTCCAACCGAAGGGTTCAGAGGGTCGAAAATAACCCGAAAACCGTCTCCAACCGAGGGCTAGGTCAGAGGGCTTTGGAATCTAGGAGGGCCCCACGGAATCGGAAAGGGATGGCCAATTTTTTTTTTAATGTTTTGTTATTTCTGTCGGTTATAACCGACAAAAATAATATATACTATATTATTAGTGTCGGTTATAACCGACACTAATTGTGATTTAAACATAACGGCTGGCAAGAATAATTTTTATTAATTACTATTTGTGTCGGTTATAACCGACACTATCAGTAATCTGAATTGCAGTAGTGTCGGTTATAACCGACATTATCAGTAATCTGAATTGTAGTAGTGTCGGTTATAACCGACACTAATAGTTTGAAATTTTTTGAATACAACGGCCAGCTGACATCGGATAGCCGTTGCAGCTAGCCGTTTTATTCTTCTTTTTTTTTTTTTTAATTTAAACCTTTTTTTTCTTCTATAAATATGGTGAAGCTCCTTCAATTCTTCAATTCATCTACAATATTTATTTCAATATTTTCTTCAATATTTCCTTCATCTCCAATATTTCTTTCAATTTTTCAATAATTTCCTTCCATATTTGTTCAATAATTTCCTTCAATATTTCCTTCAATTTTTTCAATAAAAATGGCCTCATCTGTAATGAAAGGTAGGGCTTTGACCCGAAAAGAAAATGAAGCTCTTTGCAGGGCTTACAGATGGGTATCGGAAGATAGTGTGAGGGGGATTTCTCAAACAAAAGAAGGTGTTTGGAGTCGTGTGTCCCAAAAATACTTAAGAGTTTTACGAAGGCACCACTTCACCGAATATTCGAAACCACGAGAGTTGTTCTTCAAGATGAAAGAAACATCTTCAACCATGTTTGAATAAATGGCATCAAGCACTATTAGCAGCCGCAAGTAGACATGAAAGCGGCGCTAATTACTATAACGAAGTTAGTGTTTTCACAGTTTATTTTAAATGTTTAATTATATTACATTTAATTTCATAAATTAATTTTCTTTAATTTTTGTAATTATATTTAATTATATTACATTTAATTTCATGAAATAATTTCCTTTAATTTTTGTAATTATATTTTCTCGGTACGCCAAGTGGATGAATTGTATATGGAGGGCAGCTCAAAACCCTTTAAGTTTCACGGTTGTTGGGAAATTTGTAAAGGGTGTGTGTTATTTGAAGATCCACCACATAGAGCTCATACGCTGGTGTTGGGAACTGCATCCTCAGCTGCAGATATGAATGAAGATGGATCTCCTACCATTCAACAAACAAAGGTAGAAAATCCGTCTTCGGATGAAGGTTCCATACCTAGTGCTATGGGATGAAACAAGGCGCAAAGGTTGAAGGAAAAGGGCAAGGCAAATGATGATTACGTCGCTCAACATGAAGTGGCGGCCTCATTGCAATTAATGGCGGAGCAAAATGCCCTTGAGGCGGAAGAAAGGAAGTGTAGGCATGAAGAACGGGCCAAACAAATACAAGAAGAGATGGATGATAAGAATATGGAAAGGAACACTTCGAATTACACTCCAATGAGTAAGGCCTATTTTGATAGAAAAAAAAAAGAAATTATGTCTCGGCGGCAGTTGTTTACCTCTGACTATTCTCCTACAATGGCGGATGATGAAGATGATGTTGATTATGAATATTAAATTTTAGTAGTTATCGATCATACGATTTAAGTTAATGTTGTTTTTAAATTTAATTTGTAGTTTTAAATTTAATTTGTCGTTTTTAATTTAAGTTGTAGTTTTTAAATATAAGTTGTAGTTTTTAAATTTGTAGTTTTTAAATTTAAGTTGTTGTAGTTTTTAAATTTAAATAATAAATTATGTTTGGCCCTATGACCCTTTGGCCCTCGGTTGGAGACGGAGGCAAATATGGCCATGTACTGTTCATTAAAATATTAATATCTTGAAGAATCTTGGAGGGCCAGAGGGCTAAAACGAGCCCTCTGACCAGCCATCGGTTAGAGATGGCCTTAGCAGAGGGGGGATTGGGCATGTAGCATCAGGGCTAGGTTACCAAGATGGTGTTTAGATTATTTGTGTTCCTATTCTTTGCTAGAATGGTTTAGATAAAGCTCTTCTTCTGCTCCCTACTTGACTGAAAAAACCATTAGTTACAGTTTTAATTTAAGTTGTAGTTTTTAAATATAAGTTGTAGTTTTTAAATTTGTAGTTTTTAAATTTAAGTTGTTGTAGTTTTTAAATTTAAATAATAAATTATGTTTGGCCCTATGGCCCTTTGGCCCTCGGTTGGAGACAGAGGCAAATATGGTCATGTACTGTTCATTAAAATATTAATATCTTGGAGAATCTTGGAGGGCCAAAGGGCTAAAACGAGCCCTCTGGCCAGCCATCGGTTAGAGATGGCCTTAGCAGAGGGGGGATTGGGCATGTAGCATCAGGGCTAGGTTACCAAGATGGTGTTTAGATTATTTATGTTCCTATTCTTTGCTAGAATGGTTTAGATAAAGCTCTTCTTCTGCTCCCTACTTGACTGAAAAAACCATTAGTTACAGTTTTATGGGTATGGGTTTGTTGTGATGGGGTTTTGTAATTTTCAATATTCTTCGACTCTTTTTAATCTGCAAAATCAAATTACCTATGGAATTTATAACATGCAATCAGTTTCTTTTTAGTTGAGTTCAAATAATGTTGATTGCGTTGTTATAAAGCTCTTTTTTATAGTTAGGTTGAAAATCATATCGATAGTTTCTTTATTTAGTTGGTCCAATCTGTGATAGATGAGATTGTTTTGTTTGATGTTTCAATCAAAATTTGATCCTTTTTTGTGTGAAATTATAATGGAATTGCAAGTCAAGTATATCTTAGATTCTTGGTTTGCATACTCACCTTCCCACAACTATTATATTATCTATTGACTGGATGGATTTTTATAATTTCTTGAATCTACGGTCACAATGCTTTTTATAATTTCTTAGATCTATCATTTTTGTTCGTTCATGATCATGTTGAATGTTTTTTCAGGTTATATGGGTCTTATTCATGCAGTTAAGGTTGGTGCATTCAAGTCCCGCAGCATCGTGCGGGCATATTACTAGTATTTTACTAAATAGATATCCATGTTATGATCCAAATATGATTTTGAATTGAGCTATTTACTAAAATGTGCAATATTAAACAGTAATCTATTGTAGACTTAGTCATATTGATTAGAGTAACGTAATCCTTTATTGCACTTAAGTATAAATTATCACATTGTTTCTTAAACAAATAGCAGTAAATTTGTCAGCTAGTTAGTGCATGTACATTAGGAGGTTGATTAATCCACACATTCAACACATTTCCAATAATTAATTGATTCCTTCAACTTCAACTGCGACCTGCTACACCGACTGATTACTACACTTTACCAAAAGGTTTCAACATTATTGAGATTATATAATATTCCCTTCTTTATAAAACTCATGTAATTAGCACCTCTTTCGAAAGTACTCTATAGATTGAAATGCAGGAAGAACCAGAAATTGAGGCAAGCCTAAGAGGCCAAGCAGATATATGGAAGTACATGTTTGGTTTTGCTGATTCCATGGCCTTAAAATGTGCTGTGGAGCTACGCATAGCCGATATCATACACTCCCATAGACCTAGTGATGGTGCCTCAAACTCAAACCCTATGATCGCTTTGTCCCAATTAGCCTCATGCATAGCACCCTCCCCAGACATCACTGAGCTCACACGCATCATGAGACTTCTTGTCCGCCGGAATATATTCGCCGTTCATCACCCATCCGATGGCGGGGAACCTCTTTATGGTTTGACACATTCATCAAGATGGTTGTTACATGATGCAGAGCTGAGTCTAGCACCAATAGTTATACTGGAGAATCATCCCTGCCTAATGGCGCCTTGGCACTATCTCGGCCGAAGAGTCAAAGAAGGAGGTCCATGTGCCTTTAAGATGGCCCATGGGCTTGAGATTTGGGACTACGCTTCTCAAAATCCAGAGATCAACAAATTGTTCAATGATGGCATGGCCTGTACTTCTAGGGTTGTGACGAAGGCAATACTCACAGGTTATGAACATGGATTTGATGGTGTGGGATCATTAGTGGATGTAGGTGGTGGGACTGGAACTGCAGTGGCTGAGATTGTCAAGGCCTATCCCAACATCAAAGGTTTCAATTTTGATCTGCCCCATGTCATAGCCACAGCACCGATGTACCATGGCGTGTCACATGTAGGTGGTGATATGTTTGAGGGCAATATTCCAAATGCGGATGCAGTTTTCATGAAGGTGATTCTCTTTTACATTCCAGTTATGGTATGATTGTAGCCTTGTAGGTATGGATTTCTTTCCTTTTGTCACCTTCAAGGGACGATCTCGTAGTTTTTGGTTTGTGAAGAAACGTTGTCAGCTAGACATAGTATTCTTGCCTAAAATTGAAATGACACTAACTAATTTTGTATTAATGTAGCATATAATGCACGATTGGGGTGACAGTGATTGCATCAAGATTTTGAAGAATTGTCGAAAAGCAATACCAGAGAAAAGTGGGAAGATCATTATTGTTGATAATGTTCTAGAGCCAAATGGTGAAGGGACTTCGATTGACACACAATTGGTCCTGGATTTAGTGATGATTGCACACGCGTCAGGTGGAAGGGAGAGGACTGAGAATGAATGGAAGAAGATATTGGAAGAAGGAGGTTTCCCTCGCCACAAAGTCATCAAAATTCCAGCTTTAGCATCCATTGTTGAGGCCTACCCTATGTGAACTAAATTCCAGTATCATGCAAATGTTGTAGTTATTATGTATTGTCAATAAAACGATGCTCCATCGTAGTGATTCCAGCTGGCTTAAGCACTTGCTGTACTTCCATTAGACCCAACGAACATCATTCATTCGAATAATTGCATCAAACAATTTACTTACTGACAAACCCATTGACTACTAATTAATTAATTCAATCTTGATCATCCAATACTCTTCAAAATCCTTGGCTTCGTATGGAATCCTCAAAAACCCATCGTTGCAAAACCCTTATTCCTCAGCTGATCAATATAGCAGCTGCAAGAACTTTTCATGAAGGAGCAACTTGGTATGAACCATGAAACGCTTCATATCACTATCCACACCAACACAAACAGGCACGTAACCCTTCGGTGTTGTAGAAAGAGAACTTTTCAGTCTTTTCGCTCCTATTAACTGGCTCAACTTGCCGCTTCTTCTCACCCCCATTAGCAAAATCCAAAGCACTCTCTTCATCTGTATTTCTGGATTAGTACTTCAAAACTCTTTGGTTGCGATTAGTACTTCAAAACTCTCTTCGAATTTGCAGCGGCCAAGTCCAGTTCATAATTAATTGATTCCTTCGACTTTAACTGCTACCTACTACCTACCGATGGTACCTCAAACTCAAAGCCTATGATCGGTTTGTCCCAATTAGCCTCATCCATAGCACCCTTCCCAGACATGACGCACCTCACACGCGTCATGAGACTTCTCCTCATTCATCATCCATCTGGTAGTGGGAAATCACTTTACACATACTTATCAAGATGGTTGTTACATGATTCAGAGCTGAACCTAGTCTTAATGATAATGAATTTTTCGTTGAAGGACAATTACTTTAATTGAATTAAAATTAAAAGACTATTATTACAATTTATTTAAAATATTACAATTAACGTGATGATGCAGTACTATCTAATAATTTCTTCAAATGCTTTTGGGTTCATCGAGAAGGAGGAGAAAAGACTGAGGTAGAGAGAGACAAAAAAATTTAATTGCAACATTACCTAAGGGTGGAATAAATTTCCAAAAATCTCCAACCAAACCGAAAAAATACCCTTGAGGTATTCGGCTTTATGAATACCCACGGACCACGGTCCGGGTTTGGATAATATTACCACCACCCGGAATACAAAACCCACCCGCAGATTTCGGGTCTATATTCTATCTTCAACCTTACGGGTCAAAATCTCGCGGATAAACAAAAGCATTGACTGGTAGGCAAAAATGAAACAGCAGTGGGACCCCCTGAAAAATAGGTGGTTCGTAAATACTCCGGGGAGGGTTACGTGTAATTTGCAGACTACAAAATCTGTACGGACGGCACGTGAGAGCTCCGTCGGGTTAGCACGTGGTTGGTGGCTTGGAGTTATCGAGGTGGCGGTGACCCTCTTTTGTCCTCCCCTGACAGCGGAGGCCTCTGATGGCTTACGCGTGGCGACTTAGGTGGCTCCCAGTTTGCTCCTCCTCGAGATCTTCATGGTCTTGTCGAGTCAGTCGACTTTGGGGACGAAAGTTTTTTATTTTTTATTTCTATAAGATTTTCTTTGCTTTCGAATAGGAACGTTTACCTCAGGTACCAAAACGTTGAACAATTAATTTGGCTCAAAACGATCTCATTTTTGAAGACTACTCGTGAAATAATCAAAGGAGATTAAACCTAATCTTTTATTTTCTTTAATAATAATGATGGAAAGTATACATTATTACGACTCATTCCATGCAACGTAAGTTGAATGAATGATAGTGCCGGCCTTTACAATCTTCGTCTATTTAAAAAACTAATATAGATAACGTATATTTTGTAATATATTTGTGTACTATTTTGGTTTGGTTAATGATGCATCAGGTTAATGAACAAATTGATTTGAATAGAGATTAATTGTCTTCTCATTTGCCGGAGGAGATGTTACACCAACCAATCTAATATAAATATGTAGTCTCTTAAGCATTACTCATTTCATATATTAATGGTATTTGATAACATTTGAGATGAGCAATTTAATTTTTTTTGGGTCAAATGAGTAAAAGAAGATGATAATCTAACTCATAAATAATTGTACGTTTATTTCCCTACAATAATTTGGGATTATTTAATCTAATTGCTCATTCCAAATTTTTTATGTTTAATGAAAAAATATATTTATGAAAAGGAAAAGGATCCGGAAAAGGATCCTCGCCGGATCCTTTTCCTAGGGATCCTAGAAATTTCGCAATCGTGTTCGTTCATCGTACATAATACGGTCAGAAATTATTTAAAATTTAAAATTTAAATATAAATAATACTTAATGAAAACTGACCGCACATTATCCATTTCCTTATGAAAATTGCAAATTACATTTTTATAGCATCAATAATAGTTTTCAAATTATACTATGAGCGAGTGCAGAATGCATTTTTTGAATCACAGCGTGCTAAGCGCGATTTACATGTTTTAAATGTATTTATTAATGTAGATGGAAATGAATAATAAATACATTTAATAAAAGCGGTCTTTTAACTAATCAAAGCAGCTGAATCCATATTAATAAAAGCGACATTTCAATTTCCATCTACATTTTATTGAATTTACATTAATAAGATTAGAAAAAATAATATTAAATAAACAATTGATTGCTAACCCATTGTGAGGCTAAGCTCACGCCTTCCCCTTAGTGTAAATAATATCGTTTGTTAAAAAAAAATGATCATTTGACAACTAATTGAATCACATTATTATGCGTCTGCGAGAGACTTTTTTATAACTGACACTACGTACCTCTTAAGTATTTAACAATTGAGAAATAATATTTGATAAACAACCGCGTGCAAAAGGCATTTTTTGAATCACCGCGCGCTACGCGCGACTTAGACATTTTAAATGTATTTATCTGCGTGAATTGCTTGAATATTTTTTTATTTCGTTATTTTCTTTTTTTATCACCGGCGATACGCGCCTCTTAAGATATTTTGAATACAACATTCATGATTTTTCTTACTTTTTATTATATTTTTCTTCCCCATCACATGGGCATCATCAACTTTGTCATTTGTTTATTTTTTTTTCTCTTCCCTTTCATTTGTTTATTCTTTTCTCTGTCGACACATTGAGCCTCCGGCTTTATATATAACAAGTAATTGTCAATTGTGTTGAAAATGCTGGCGGGTAGTGAATGCCCATACAGATCTTGGAAGATTATTCAAAGTGTGTGCAGGTTGATGTTCAACAATGGCATTGTTATTGTCAATGTTCATGAAGGTTGAAATAGACTATGGAAACAAAATGCGTGTTTGTCAAAAGATGCAATGTAAATTTTCAAATTATAACATTTGAGAGGAGCAATTTAATTTTTTTTTGGGTCAAATGAGTAAAATAAGATGATAATCTAACTCATAAATAATTGTACGTTTATTTCCCTACAATAATTTGGGATTATTTAATCTAATTGCTCATTCCAAATTTTTTTATGTTTAATGAAAAAATATATTTATGAAAAGGAAAAGGATCCTCGCCAAATCCTTTTCCTGGGGATCCTAGAAATTTCGCAATCGTGTTTGTTCATCGTACATAGTACGGTCAGAAATTATTTAAAATTTAAATATAAATAGTACTTAATGAAAACTGATCGCACATTATCCATTTCCTTATGAAAATTGCAAATTACATTTTTATAGCATCAATAATAGTTTTCAAATTATACTAGCCTCCACGCACGTGCATAATGCATTTTTTGAATCACGGCGTGCTACGCGCGATTTACATGTTTTAAATGTATTTATTAATGTAGATGGAAATGAATAATAAATACATTTAATAAAAGCGGTCTTTTAACTAATCAAAGCAGCTGAATCCATATTAATAAAAGCGACATTTCAATTTCCATCTACATTTTATTGAATTTACATTAATAAGATTAGAAAAAATAATATTAAATAAACAACTGATTGCTAGCCCATTGTGAGGCTAAGCTCACTCCTTCCCCTTAGTGTAGATAATATCGTTTGTTAAAAAAACAATGATCATTTGACAACTAATTGAATCACATTATTATGCGCCTGCAAGAGACTTTTTTATAACTGGCACTACGTACCTCTTAAGTATTTAACACTTGAGAAATAATATTTAATAAACAACCGCGTGCAAAAGGCATTTTTTGAATCACCGCGCGCTACGCGCGACTTAGACATTTTAAATGTATTTATCTACGTGAATTGCTTGAATATTTTTTTTTTCGTTATTTTCTTTTTTTATCACCGGCGATACGCGGCTCTTAAGATGTTTTGAATACAACATTCATGATTTTTCTTATTTTTTATTATATTTTTCTTCCCCATAACATGGGCATCATCAACTTTGTCATTTGTTTATTTTTTTCTCTCTTCCCTTTCATTTTTTTATTCTTTTCTCTGTCGACACATTGAGCCTCCGGCTTTATATATAACAAGTAATTGTCAATTGTGTTGAAAATGCTGGTGGGTAGTGAATGCCCATACAGATCTTGGAAGATTATTCAAAGTGTGTGCATGTTGATGTTCAACAATGGCATTGTTATTGTCAATGTTCATGAAGGTTGAAATAGACTATGGAAACAAAATGCGTGTTTGTCAAAAGATGCAATGTAAATTTTCAAATTATAACATTTGAGAGGAGCAATTTAATTTTTTTTGGGTCAAATGAGTAAAAGAAGATGATAATCTAACTCATAAATAATTGTACGTTTATTTCCCTACAATAATTTGGGATTATTTAATCTAATTGCTCATTCCAAATTTTTTTATGTTTAATGAAAAAATATATTTATGAAAAGGAAAGGGATCCTCGCCAGATCCTTTTCCTGGGGATCCTAGAAATTTCGCAATCGTGTTTGTTCATCGTAAATAGTACGGTAAAAAATTATTTAAAATTTAAATATAACTAGTACTTAATGAAAATTGACCGCACATTATCCATTTCCTTATGAAAATTGCAAATTACATTTTTATTGTCACATCCCGGCCCGGGGCGGACCACTTCCCGGGCTCGCTCCACCACCGTATCACGATATTGTCCGCTTTGGGCTTACCATTCCCTCACGGTTTTGTTTCTGGGAACTCACGAGCAACTTCCCAGTGGGTCACCCATCCTGGGAGTGCTTTGGCCCTCTTCTCGCTTAACTTCGGAGTTCCTACGGAACCCGAAGCCAGTGAGCTCCCAAAAGGCCTCGTGCTAGGTAGGGATGAGAATATACATTTAAGGATCACTTCCCTGGGCGATGTGGGATGTTACAATCCACCCCCCTTAGGGGCCCGACGTCCTCGTCGGCACACTTCCGGCTACGGATTGGCTCTAATACCGATTGTCACATCCCGGCCCGGGTCGGACCACTTCCCGGGCCCGCTCCACCACCGTAGCACGATATTGTCCGCTTTGGGCTTACCATTCCCTCACGGTTTTGTTTCTGGGAACTCACGAGCAACTTCCCAATAGGTCACCCATCATGGGAGTGCTTTAGCCCCCTTCTCGCTTAACTTCGAAGTTCCTACGGAACCCACAGCCAGTGAGCTCCCAAAAGGCCTCGTGCTATGTAGGGATGGGAATATACATTTAAGGATCACTTCCCTGGGCGATGTGAGATGTTACATTTATAGCATCAATAATAGTTTTCAAATTATACTAGCCTCCATGCACGTGCAGAATGCATTTTTTGAATCACGGCGTGCTACGCGCGATTTACATGTTTTAAATGTATTTATTAATGTAGATGGAAATAAATAATAAATACATTTAATAAAAGCGGCCTTTTAACTAATCAAAGCAGCTGAATCCATATTAATAAAAGCGACATTTCAATTTTCATCTACATTTTATTGAATTTACATTAATAAGATTAGAAAAAATAATAGTAAATAAACAACTGATTGCTAGCCCATTGTGAGGTTAAGCTCATTCCCTCCCCTTAGTGTAGATAATATCATTTGTTAAAAAAAAAGGATCATTTGACAACTAATTGAATCACATTATTATGCGCGTGCGAGAGACTTTTTTATAACTGACACTACGCACCTCTTAAGTATTTAAAAATTGAGAAATAATATTTAATAAACAACCGCGTGCAAAAGGCATTTTTTGAATCACCGCGCGCTACGCGCTACTTAGACATTTTAAATGTATTTATCTGCGTGAATTGCTTCAATATTTTTTTTTTGTTATTTTCTTTTTTTGTCACCAGCGATTCGCAGCTCTTAAGATGTTTTGAATACAACATTCAGAATTTTTCTTATTTTTTATTATATTTTTCTTCCCTATGACATGGGCATCATCAACTTTGTCATTTGTTTATTCTTTTCTCTCGTCCCTTTCATTTTTTTATTCTTTTCTCTGTCGACACATTGAGCCTCCGGCTTTATATATAACAAGTAATTGTCAATTGCGCTTTGTTTTTTTTTGGAAACTATCAATTGCGCTTTGTTTGTTTGCATTTGAAAGATAAGGTTTTGGGATGAAATAATAAGATCGGGCGTTTTGTTGTGTCTTGGTCTCCACGGTTTATCATTTGCTCCCTCTTATTCCTCATCTAGAAATGGATGGCCCTAACTCTGTGCCTTCTGGATCTAGGGTTTTGATAGATAGATTGATTGATATATTCCCGTATTCATATAACTCGTATATATTATTGAGATTATACAATACTAGCTTTTGTGCACGCACTTCAGACATTTTTTAAATCACGGCTTGTTACGTGTGATTTAAACGTTTTAAATGTATTTATATGCTTAAATTGACAAAAGGAAAGTCAAATATTTGAAGTAAATGAATAATTTTAGATCATGCTAGAAGAAACCCCTCATAAACCAATTAAAGCTGCTGAATTCACATAATAAAATCGGTCTCTATAGAATTTATATTAAGAATAGAGAAAATAATATTTAATAAACAATTGATTGAATCACATTATTGCTAACTCATTGTAAGGCTAAACCCACTCCCTCCCACTTAATTTAGATAATATCTTTTGTTTTAAAAAAAAAAAAACAATAATTTGGGTGTGAAAGATTTTTTTTATAACCGGCATTACATGCCTCTTCAGATGTTTCGAACGTGTTTAAAAATAAAGAAATTAAATCACATTATTGCTAGCCTATTGTGAGGTACTAATTATTAAAAAAAAAATGCACCAAAAAATTAATTATTAAAAAAAACACTGTTAAAATTACAAAATTACCCTTGTATTATTTTATGCAATTTTTTTTTGCTGCTTTTGATTTTTTTTGGCTAAGGGGCATTTTGGCCATATTCTTTTTTGTCGAAGCCGTGACCCCAAAGTGGAGCTCTGGCTTTATATATAGACTAGCCTCCCTGCACGCGCTCGTACGCAAGGCCCTCTTATAATTACGGCGTTATAGCGCTACTTATACAATTTAAATATATTTACCTACGTAGACTTGAAAAGTAAATTAAACATTAAAATAATGAATGTAACTTTATCATATATTTGATGGAAGCAAAATATGTTAACAAACACATAAACACACACAGTAAAACAACATAACAAACTAATTATGAACAAACCACCGAAATTAGGACTAAACTTTAAACATGATTAAAGCTAAAAGGAATACCAAAGTTTATTCAAACTTACAAAACAGAACGAAAACAGATACTTAAAATTTGATGTTAACAATTTCCTAATTTTTGATCACTCACCTTTAGTGTAGAAATCCTTGAAACAGAAACTGAAAGATGCCAAAACGTGAAAGCACAATATTTTGAAACCCTTTTTTTTCACAACTTACAGAGTTGAAATTTTTCAGACACCTGAATTTGTCAAAGGAACTGGTCACATTATATCCGATGAAAAAATTTGTTTTTTCAGATAGTGTTGATAACCTTTTGTTTTTTCACAGCTCTGAAGTAAATTAGTCACACACAAACGATAAATAAATTAGGCCAACACTATTAGTAACCCAAAAAAATGCCAGAGAAATCTACAAAATAGCAAGACATGAGAAATCAAAACCACAAAATCCAAATATTACAATGATACTTTTTTAAAAGAAAAAACTGAAACCACTGCATAAGTCATAAATTACACCAGCAAGAAAAATTAAAAGACCTTTGCAAATTGCAATTAGTCATAAACCTAACATTTATAAACAGTAACACTTTTCATTACAATTTTTTTCCCATTATATGTTTCAACATAGAATTATTTCTTTGTTTTTTCAAAGCTTAAAAAATCACTAACCTACAAAGAAAACATCCAATCATTCTCTACATCCCACAACCAACCACATAAATTTTAACCCAAAACACTTATTTCACGACACAATTTACCGTCTTGCCTATTCTCAGCTTCTCTGACACACCCCGACCTTAATCAGGGCATGCTGGCCGTCACGTGAGCGTGACGTAAGCCATGTGCGCATTTCGAAAGCGATAAAGAATATAATTTACGGATAATTTAAAACCAAAACACTAGCAATACTAGTGTAAGAAGAGATGAATTCCAAGAATACAGAGCATAAAAGTCTAGTTGCAGTCAAGCAGAATAATGTACTGAATAACTGATACCCTCAGGTGATCCTACATGGATGGTGATCTGTCAGAAATTGCCTTGAGAGCCTTCGATATGCCAACAACGAGAATTCTACTCAGAACCTGGAGGGGCGAAAAACAAAGTTGAGTGGGTCAGTAAAACAAAGCTTATATGAAAACCTTATCTTCCTTTGAATATACTAACCCCTCGCCGTAAAACAAGTATAGTTTTCCCAGAAAATAAAATACGTAAATATAATTCAAATCATGTTCAGTATATCAAGATTCATATTTATATGCATGCCATGCCCAATATCATGAAATACCAAATGTAAACCAGGTGATGCAATTCATAACAATCATCTGCTAGCCGAAGCTACCTGACGTGATCTATACGGTGAATCTAGAGCTCATTTCAATCATATCTCAATCTCATATCTCATCACATAATTCATCATGTATATACTTCACATATCTCATCATATCTCATCATATATATACATATCTGCACACGAGTCGAAACCAACTCACGTAGTCTGACCAACAGGACTAGGTGTAAAATAATAATACGCTCTAGTGTTACGATCACGTGAAGACTGCGCTAATCACGAGTCACCTACGAGTCGAACCCACTTATAGTGGTCTATCCGACAGGACTGTGCACCTAACTTGGATCCAAGATGAGCGTGTGATGCGGGAGGTGAACATCACGTGAAGGACTGTGCCCCTAACTCTGGGCTGGAGCACTAACACCGGGGTGCAGATTAATGAGCTCAATATGCATCACAACATCACCATCTATCTCATAATCATTACCAGCATAATATACTCACATGTGGCTTACCTGGGCCTCTGCAGCACCATGCAACAATTAGGGGTGGAAATTTTTACCATAATACCGTACCTACCACCCTACCATACTGTACCATACCAAATTTTTACCAAAAATTTGTACCAATTGGTAATGGTACGGTATTTGTACAGTACCGTACTATTTCGATACGGTACTGGTATTCAAAACCAGTACCGATGGTATACCGTACCTACCGATAATTTATTAATATTTTATTATGTATTTATAATATATATATATATATATATATATATATAATTATGTATTATGTAATTTTTATTAATATTTTTATATCCTAGTCTGAAGATTTTAGTTTCAAAGTATTTCTTATTCATAATGTTCTAAGTGTACATGATAGTATATGTAGACAAGAAAAGAGAATGGTTACAATCAACCATCTTTACATAAAACCCTAGAGACCGGGTAAACCTGGGACACACACTTTTCCTTAATTTAAGGTGATTTACATCAAACCCAAGACTAAGAAGTAATCAGCAAGTTAAGTGCCTTGAATCAAGGAGAAGAGAGAGCTGGAAAGCAACTGGCGGTTGATAGATTGCTTGGAGCCTTGTGATACAAGTTGACATACGAGTTGACTTGCTTGAGCCATTTAGCACATAAACTTTAGGTCGACTGAATACTATTCCAAACAACTTTATGTCGACTGAATACTATTGCTTGAGCTATTTAGCACAGAAGATTTAGGTCGACTAAATACTATTCCAAACAACTTTAGGTCGACTGAATACTATTCCAACATAGTCATTAGTATATTGTGGAAACTTCTATGGCTTGTAACTTATATTGTGGAAACTTATATTGTGGCTTGTAACTTCTATGGCTTGTAACTTCTTGAATTAGGTTAGAAAAATATTAGATTTTGGGCAAACTAAGTGGCCTAAAACAAAGTGGTAATTACCATTGGTATACCATACCAACCAAACTATTTGGTATACTGATATTCGGTATACCGAAAGTTTGGTACGGTAACGGTAATAGATTTTGCTGTACCAAATATTTGGTATGGTAATTGGTACAGAGGTTTTGGTACGGTAATCGTACCAAAACCACCCCTAGCAACAATATGCATAATCATGATAATGCATATGCTAAAATACGATGCAAGTGTGGCATGACATTTAAAACACATTTCCTTTAAATATGTTTTCTGGGAAAAACGTCAAGTATGTATGTATGTATGTATGTGTATATATATATACACACACACACTAAAAACAACTGCTCACTCACAGATATGTCGAAGGGTCGTAGCCCCCAAGCCTCGAAGGATTATGCTCGTCCTCGGGATAGGTCTCACCTATATACGAAACAACTATATAAACATCACTTAAGAGCACATAAACGAAACTTGGTAATAACTTCTCATATATTGCTCAAATTGGGTATATGAATATACCACAGTGACCTGCTAATCCTCAAAAACATCCCCATATTTTTAGAATAATTTTTTGATGTCCCACGTGCCGCCCACGCTCAGGCACGTGCCTGGCACACTGACGGTAACAGTAACGGCGTTAGGGAATATTTCGTTAAAAGCTAACAGATTCCGTTAAAACTAACCTGTCGCCGTTAGGAATATTCCGTCAACTCTGACGGAATATTCTTCCTTCTTCTCCGGCGGACCTCGCCGATCGCCACCGTCTGCAACTCGCCGAAAAACTAGAAAATTTTCAAATCTTCATATCTTCTTCATTTCTCAACCAAAATTCACGAATTTTATATCAAAATGAAGCCCATGACAAGTAGAACAAAACTTTACAACTTTCAAGCCTTGAAATCCACGGAATCTCGCCGGAGAAGCCTCAATAATTCTGGCCAAACTTTGAACTCGTCGATCTCGACTTCCCGACGTCCAAATCACTTGGTTTTTCTTCTCCGAGCTTCGTGAGGATGATCTAAAGCTTCCTATGGCTTTAGAATCTTCTAAAAACCTCGCATTTACGTGTTCAACGGTTCCAAGTCACGTACCTGGTATGGATGTTCTCAGGAGCTTGCAAATAGCATGAAAATGGACTCCATTGATTCGATCTGTGAGAGATGAAAGGGTTTTGAGGTTTGTCAGTACTTTTGTACGGAAAATGGGTGAAGGTCCGAGAGGGATGAGAGAGAGAGTGAGATTCTGAGAGATAGAGAGTACGGGAGAGAAGAGAGAGAGTGTAAGTGTTGGTTTGTGTGTGTGGTCCAAAAGCCACCAATCAAAGACCAAGACAAGTTTTGTTCTAATTGGGTCCAATTATTTAGGACTTGATATAATTGGCCCAATTTCTTAACCCGAAACACAAACACTCACCCAACGCTCAAGGGCATTTTCGTCATTTCACATTATCGAGAATAATTTTCCAAAGTAAAAAAGGGTATTCCAAAGTAAATAAAAAACTCCAATTTATCTTTTCCAAGCTGTGATAACATGATTTGAAACAATAGGAAATAACAATTAACAAAACCAAAGCAACAGTAATGAAACCAAACAAAATAAAATCACAGCTAAAATTAAAAAGTTCAAAAACTGATTACCAATTAATAAATCTTGAATGATATAACCAAGTCTTATCATTTTTTTACCTTCTTTTATGACGCTTCACTTGACTCATTAAAACGCTTCACTTCTTTTATGCTTGGTTATACAAAATAATTATATGTTGTATCATTCACTTTTGCGAGGCTTTACTAAAAAACAAAGAACAACAACTAAGTATTTTGTATTTCCCATGAGCAACCACATAAATTCCAAGTGATTCAATACATTCATAAAACAACATGAAACACATTTAACGTTCAAATCATACAAAACTGAAACCTCAGAATATGCGAAAAGAATTATTAGTTTCTTACAGTAAAGCCTGAAAAGAATAACTCTAAATTACTTACCTCTATTACCAAAATGTTACAATAGCAGAGAAAAAGGCCCAAAAATGAAGACTCACAACTCCTGGAATAAAAAAGAAAACCACCTCTAACTTTACTTCCTTTCATAAAAAGGTCTTGCCTTAATTTTCCCACATAAGCATTGCTTCCTTGGGATATGTCATCAGCATCAAGTGATATTATATACTCGGTGTGAGAGCCATGCCTATATCTCTGTGCAGCTAAAAGAAACTTTCCTTTATTGGTGAATGCTGGACGAAGAGAGGAAAAAAATCGCATGAGAATAAGAAACCATTCAACAATAAGCATCATGCAAGCTGTCAAGAACCACTAAAAGAAGTATCAAATAACACAAAAGATCAACTGCATTGTATACAATAGGAGAATGAGAATTAAGAAGGCAGCGAGTCACTATAGCCCTGATTTTCTGCAAACTTAAAGTTCACAGTAAGTTAAAAATCTCAAACTTAAAAGTCTATTTTACAAAGTTAAACATCAAATGACCCATTTAACATATTTATAAAATAACATCAAACACATTTATGCATCAGATCATATAAAAGTGAAGTCTCACAACATTCATAAAAAAAAATTATTACTTTGTTAGAGAACAGCTTGAAAAAAAATTGTAAATTACTCATCTCTATTACAAAAATGTTACAACAGCAGATAAAAAAGGCCAAAAAAACGAAAAGCCGCACCTCCTAAAATAAAAAACAAAACCAAACGACACATTCCCAGTATCAATCTAAACGATATCCAGAAGAAAAAAAATGAACAGACAAAACCCATGTAAATATACAGAACAACCCAAAAAAAAAGGAACTGAAGCCAGTAAGAAAATCACAAAACTCACCAAAAAGGATACAGACCCGGCGACTTATTGTTAGGCTCTGGAAATGCTAATCTGTTGATGCCAAGAGAAGAAACCAATCAGAAGATTGCCCAAGAGGGATAACCTTATCACATATATACAATGAAGTCATCCAAAAAAAGGGCCTTTACCTCAGTTCTCGTGGAGCAAAAACTAAGTGCTCTTTCCTAACAACGTTTCTGACTTTTCGAAGTCGCCTAGTGTCATGGTTCATCATCACCCACTTGCTGAAACCATGCATCACATATGGCCAATTTTTAAAATATATCTCAGAATACGCTCACATAACTTGAAAATTGCTAGAACAATCCGACAACAAATGAATCGGAATTGTAGAAAACATTCAACAACTTCTTCAAATGTGATCTTCAATGCAATAACATGTTTCTCCAACGTAAATTTGAATGTTGAATGAAAAAAGATCAGTATTTTCCATACTTATACCGTGTTTTCATAAGTGTCTTAAAAGCTCAGAATAACAAAAATCAGAATTAATACACAACTTGTCGCTCTTCCAATGACTTCACCGGTGGCATAGTCCTTGAGTATCCAATCACGTCTAGTGCCAATTCTCCCTTCGCCTTGGCACCATGTTTCTATTTCAACAACATCACTCCTGTCCCACAAACCCACAGTTTAAGTTTCACTTTCCAGATTAGAAATCAAAACCCAAAAAGTAATATAAGAGAACACCCACCAAGCTGGATATTTGTAGATTTCAATATGCATACCTATTAGCTGCTGAACACTGAACATATCGCTTCTGGGTTCTTCCTTTACCTGCACAAAAAATTAAAAAATTAAAACTCACAAACCAAAAGCTAAAAAAAAATAAAAATTCAGTTCACTCAACGAACTCAGGTATAGGTAGAAAGATCGTCAAGAGAGGATCAACTTTCTCTCCTGGGCCGAGACCAAATTCCGGCCGGATTGGGCGGAATCAGCAAAACTCCGCCAAAAAACCGTCACGATTCTAGGCTCGAATATTTGAGCACAGTTGATTTTGAGGTATGGGTGTCATATCAGATGGAAGAGGGTTCTGATACGAATATATAGGCTCCGACCTTGCGCGATTTCGTTGCCGTAGGAAAAAGTTGTGATGAAATGAAGTTTTTGGAGTGGAAGAATTAAGGAGGAGGAGAGGAAGAACAGCAGTGCAGCTGCTGATCTGCACGTAAGGAGCAAAAGGGGAAAACAGAAATCAGGAAAGCAAATAGACAGAGAAAAGCTTGGGTATGGTGAAGGAGGAGAGAGATGACTTTTAGAGAGAGAAAGCAGAATCTTTTAGAGAGAGAATGACAGAAGCAGAAAGGACCGAGCAAGAATGAAGCGGTGGAGGAGGAAAGGATATTCTCATCCTCTTCCATCCCTACCTCTCGCACATTATTCTTTGTCTTACTATTTTTATAAAAAAAATCAATATAAAATATTGACGTGGCTTAACCATAACCGTTCAAATAGGAAAAGATGGAATGGTAGAAAGATTGGAAGGGTAAAGAATCTTACTCCGGAGGAAAGCGGTGGAAGATTGTAGACTGATTGAAGAGGCAGGATATTATTAAAAGATAAATTTACAAAATTACCCTTGCTTTATTTTTTGCATTCTTTTTTATTGCTTTGAATTTTTTTTTGGCTGAGGGGCATTTGTGTCCAAATATTTTTGACGAAGAGGGTGACCCCAAAATAGGCCTCCGGCTTTATATATAAAAGATATATTTCCCTTCTTTATCTAACTCATCTAGTTAACAAATGTTTCCAAAAAGCACTCTGTAGATGGAAATGCAGGAAGCAACAGAAGTTGAGGCAAGCCTAAGAGGCCAAGCAGATATATGGAAGTACATGTTTGGTTTTGCTGATTCCATGGCCTTAAAATGTGCTGTGGAGCTACGCATTGCCGATATCATACACTCCCATAGTCCTACTGATGGTGCCTCAAACTCAAAGCCTATGATCACTTTGTCCCAATTAGCCTCATCCATAGCACCCTCCCCAGACATGACGTACCTCACACGCATCATGAGACTTCTTGTCCGCCGAAATATATTTGCCATTCATCACCCATCTGATGGCGATGAACCACTTTACGGGTTGACACACTCATCAAGATGGTTGTTACATAACACAGAGCTGAGCCTAGCCCCAATGTTTGTGATGGAGAATCACCACTGCCTAATGGCCCCTTGGCACTATTTGGGCCAATGTGTCAAAGAAGGAGGTCCATATGCCTTTAAGATGGCCCATGGACTTGAGATTTGGGACTATGCGTCTCAAAATCCAGAGTTCAACAAATTGTTCAATGATGGCATGGCCTGTGCTTCTAGGGTTGTGATGAAGGCAATACTCACAGGTTATGAACATGGGTTTGATGGTGTGGGATCGGTAGTGGATGTAGGTGGTGGGACTGGAAGTGCAGTGGCTGAGATTGTCAAGGCCTATCCCAACATCAAAGGTTTCAATTTTGATCTGCCCCATGTCGTAGCCACAGCACCGGTGTACCATGGTGTGTCACATGTAGGTGGTGATATGTTTGAGGGTAGTATTCCAAATGCTGATGCAGTTTTCATGAAGGTAAGTCACCATAAAATCTTTTACATTCCAGATATATGGTATGGTTGTAGCCTTGTAGGTATAAATTTACTTCCTTCTGTCACTTTGGAAGCGGCGATCTCGTAGCTCTTGGTTTTGAAGAAACGTTGTTAGTTAGACATAGTATTGTTTGTTAAATTTGAAATAACGAACTAATTAACTTTTGATTAATGTAGTGGATTATGCACAATTGGAGTGATAGTGATTGCATCAAGATTTTAAAGAATTGTCGAAAAGCAATACCCGAAAAAAGTGGGAAGATCATTATTGTTGATATAGTTCTAGAGCCAAATGGTGAAGGGATTCTAGATGACACACGATTGGTCTTTGATGTATTGATGATTGCAGACACGTCAGGTGGAAGGGAGAGGACTGAGAGTGAATGGAAGAAGATATTGGAAGGAGGTTTCCCTCGCTACAAAGTCATCAAAATTCCAGCTTTAACATCCATTGTTGAGGCCTACCCTACCTATGTAAACTAAATTACATTATCATGCAAATGTTTTAGATATTATGTAATGCCAATAAAACGGTGCTTAATCATAATGTCAATAAAACGGTGATCAATCATAGCACTTCCATTACGAGGAGTTAGGTTTATCTCCCTCTGACTAGGTGTAACTTTTTCGTTATCAATAAAATTACTTCGTACTGTTGAGGTTTTCTAAAATAATAATAAATAAATAAATAAATAATAAAAACCACTTCCATTGGACCCAACTAAGATCATTTATTCAAATAATTACATCATACAGTTTACTTACCGACAAACCCATGACAAATAATTAATTAAACTGGTTCAACGCTGTAAATTTTAGGTTTGGGCACCTTGATCATCCAATACTCTTCAAAATCCTTGGCTTCGTATGGAATCCTCAAAACCCCATCATTGCAAAACCCATATTCCTCAGCTGATCTACATAGCAGTTTCAAGAACTCCGCATGACGGAGTAACTTGGTATGAATCATGAAACGCTTAGTATCACCATCCACACCATCACAAACAGGCACGTAACGTTTCGGTGTTGTAGAAGGAGAACTTTTCAGTCTTCTCGCCCCTATTACTGGTTCTGAACATGTTTTTTTTTATTATTACTCGTCCATTGTTGTCTTGGTTTAATGTGGTCAAATTGAGCTACAATAGAATCCGATGAGCTTTCATCGTTTATTTCATTATCTATGATTCGAGTCTGCTAGAGAAACGATTTGCTATCATGACTACACCATTTGATTGCAATTTAGTTTTCATGCCGAATCTTCAATAGCAGTACATGATTTAAATCTTATCTTGTTACCATTATGCTTCAGGAAGCCTAAACCCCTTTTCATAGCTATTTGGTTCTTCATCGTTGAATAAGTCTATGTTATTCCATTTAACTTCAGGAAGCCTTGAAAGCATTGTGGCATGCTGCCTTTCCTGATGTTGCTCTGCAAGGTCTGATCTCCGAGCAATGGAAAGAGATGGGTTGGCAAGGTTCTAAACCCTCTACCGACTTTAGGTACAATTCTATTCAATTGACACAAAGTTAGTCTGACAGTTTGAAATTGAAACACTTCCGTCTTATTACTAGACTACTATTGCAATTCCACAGTTTATTCTTTTATAGTGAAATGCTCTCTTCAGGGGTTGCGGTTTTATCTCCCTCGAGAACTTGCTTTTTTACGCCAGGACTTATCCAGTATGCCTTCTTGACTGTTGTGTAGCTCCTGCAAATATTCACATCTTCTTTTTCTGTGCCTTTACTTACTAATCATATAAAATTCAAAATGAAGGCATCTTTCCGTAGGTTATTGTTCAAGCGAAAGGGAAATCGAGCAACTTGGGAATACCCGTTTGCTGTTGCTGGCATAAATATATCATTTATGTTGACTGAAATGCTGGATCTTTGCTCAGGTTTGTAAAGAAGTTCTATATCTATACCATGAATAGATTTTCTTATCATGTTTAATTGTAACGTTAAATTGAAATCATCTTCTTTCTTGAAGCGATTCAAACCATCTGTTTCACAAAATTTTATATAAGGAAAGCTAATTGTTCTTGAATCTTCCTCGTCTCCTCATATACTTTGCAGAAAAACCAAGGGGTCTTCCAGGAATAAATTTCGTGAAACTATTAGGAGGTAAATGTACATCTCAGACAAGGTTATGCTCAAATGTCTTCTGTTTGGTTACAGATCAAATGTCTTAAGAGTTAGATAACTGTAAAAAATAACACAGGTTACTGATATCGACCCTCATGACTTATGAGTTGCTTGCGGAAGATGAAGCCGCCTTTGATGTACTGTATTGTATAGCTTTCAAAATGGTTGATTCTCAGTGGCTCGCAGTGAATGCGTCCTACATGCAGTTTAATGTAACTCTCTCGCTCTAAGCATGCACATACACAAACATGCACATTAACACAAGCATGCGCGCACAACTTTCTAATGGTCGAATTCCTCAGAAATCATGCCTAGCAATTTCCACACTTCTCAAATATTAGAAAAATGTATTTGATACCTAGAATTCTACATATTATCCTCGACTGTAATAACTACTTAACAAGATATACTTCAACTATCCCGTACCAATGGGAACGTGCGAACCTCATCTATTTGTTTTTCAATATGCCCTTTAGTTAATGCTGGTTTATATTTGTTCACTCGTTTCTTAGCTTATCTTTGATAACACGTCTTCCTGGTAATTTCAAACTCTTTAACTATTAGAGTTGAGCATTCATTGCAACACAGCTTCTTGTTTAACTTAGGTCAAATTGGCTTGTTTGTTCTGATGAGCTCTCCAATCATTAACCCTTAATTTTCTGCTTTCAATCCTTCAGGAAGTTCTACAAGCAACAAGGACGCAGTTGGAAAGGGAGTTGTCTTTAGAAGATACTCAAAGAATACATGATTTACCAGCTTACAATCTATCGTACCAGTAGCTAGCTTTAGAGGTAGTACAAAATCCCCTTGAAAACTTGCTTGAATTGTTGATAGATAGGAATGAATAATGATGATCAAACCAAGATTGCAATTATTTGAGTATCTACAATTATTGTTGGAGAAATTTTGTAATGCTTCAGGCCGCATAATAACTACGTTATCTTTCAAACTCTATTTACCCCACATCTAATGCTAAAGCGAATATACAAATAAGTTATGTGGGTACAATGAAGCCCAACCTAACGGTATGTGTTAACGTTGTGTGTTTGTCAAAGTTTTACTCTTAAGATAAACCAAACACAGCGAGAGACAGACAAGAATATTCAAGACTTAACTAAAAACCTAATACTGCAAAGTTTAATTTCTAGAGTCTTAAATGTAATAACAATATTTAGATGGAACATGCATTTTGCTAGAAGTCTAGACATATTAAAAGAAATAATGGATTTGATTGTCTTCAAATCTTCTGCAGTCTACCTCTATGTATGCATCTCTTAGAATGGTGTTGTACGTACCACTTGGTTTTGGACACAATTCTTAATCAAGATCTTGTTCTGGAAAACACTACGGGCATTTCCTTGATATGTCAATTTTATCGGAACAAAAGTAATCTTCGCATTTGTCAGTGTATACGGGATAATTCTGTCGGCTCGATCTTGTCAATCAAAGGTGAGCTTCTCATACAATCTACGTCCGTTTTGAGTGCTACGTCAATGGTCTTTGACACGCCCGACCCTGATATTACCCGAACACCGGGGTAGGCACTTGCTGGCCGACACCCGAAGGTGACGAAGCCATATTAGGATGCATGAGAACAAGAAATAAATAAGACTTATAAATTTAAATATAATTAATATGAAAATGAGGAACGTGTTTAGAGCATACAACTAATTTAGAACACTAAAAATAAATAATATAAAATTGAATGAACAAAAGAATGGGTCCTACACCAAGAGGACTTGAAGAAGCCGATGCGGAAGTGTCTTGACACCGGAATTGTACGCCTCGATTCTAAGTCCTGAGGGGGCGCAAAACAAACATGAGTGGACCAAGTTGATATATATATATATATATAATACTGAAACAGTTATTCAATAACGTACTAACCCCCAAAGTTTTATGGAAATTCAATAGTATAATATGTAATAGGTTTTTCCGAAAACCCTAGCATGCCATAAAACCTTTCATAAAACATATATCGTATATAGTGTGCTAACTAGTGGTATCATAATCGACCCGAAGGCCCCTACATCATTCGACCCGAAGGCCTAATATATAAATCTTCAATCAACCCGAAGGCCCCTACATCACCCCACCCGAAGGCCTATACAATAATCTTCAATCGACCCGAAGGCCCCTCCATCATCCGACCCGAAAGCCTATATAAGTACCATTGCCCGGAGGTAGAACAGTGACCACTAGATATGCACAAAACCATTGAATATAATCTTTCAAAACATAGGTACATATATCTCAAAAACATCTTCATAGTATAAAGTCATCCATCATCTATACTATAAAGAAGTGTGTGAAAACATGTTCTAAATAGTATATCGTCATCCATCAGATATCCTACAAAGAACATGGGTTAAATAGAAAATATGGTATTTCAAAATATTCTAAGTAAGCATGATAATCATATAAGGTAAATCCAATTTACTCATAAAACGTTATCTAAAACGTGACCATTAAATCATGATTTTCATGTATGCATTTCTACTATTAAAACATGCATTTTAGAAGGGGTCCACTCACGGATACTTCGCCGTCGAAGAGCCACGCAAACTACTGAAGACGGAATCGCCACAATAAATGCCCCTAAGCACATAAAGGGTCCAATTAATAAAACTATACTATAACGATTGAATTTGGGAAAATAGACATCAAAAACGGATTCAAGACGTCGAATTACCCTAAGAAGGGTCCCAGGTAAATTCCGAAAAAGTCAACATGGGAATATTCCAGAGAATATTCCAAGAATATTCCCTGACGGAATATTCCATCTAGGTCAAAGGGTTTGGGTCAACTGGGTTGGGCCTAAAGGTTTGGGCCTCAAGGGTTTGGGTTTAGTTTAAACGGGCCGAAGGCCCTAGTGAGTAAAGGCCCAAGGGTTTGGGGTCTTGGGTTTTGGGTCTAGGGGTGTTAGGTTTACGGGCCGAATGCCCTATTTGAATGGCCCAAGGGCCTTAATCCAAAGGGTTTAGGTTTGGGTTAGAAAAGGGTTTGGGCTCGGAGGTGTAGCGGGCCAAAGGCTAGATGTTTGGTCACGGCCCGAAGGGCCTGGGTTTCTGGGCTATGGGTCGCTGGACTCAAGGGAAGAAGAAGGCCGGATTTCGGCCAGAATTTTGGATAAACTTTACACGGTCATAACTTTGTCAATACTTAACGAAATCAAGTGATTCAAAATAAAAAATCATAGTTCTTGATGAGACAAAGAGAATGGTACCTCGCACGACGTCTAACTCATCGTGGCTTGGCCGAAAAATGCCTCGAAAGTCGCCAAGGTCGCCAGAAACTAGGTAAGATTCAAATGAATATAACTTATTCAATACTTAACGAAATTGGGTGAAACAAAAAGGAAAGTTGTAGTACTCAACGAGACGAAGAGATTGATACCTTCTATGCTGGCTAAATCACTTAGTTTGGCCGAAAATTGGCTAGAAAACCGTAAGACTTGCTGGTAAAACTGGGAAAACACATCCCCGAGTTGTTCTGCGTCCAACTAGTGTACACAAACATCAAACCTACCCTAACTAACCTTAAAACACACCCCACAAGGTTTTAGAGTCTTACTCTTGGTTGTAGATGGTGGAACACGTTAGGGAAGGTTACATAGTGATGGGAAAGAGAAAAGCTTGAGGAAGGGTTCTTCCATCGATCATGGGTTTGTGGGACTCGCAGAGGATGTGGGGAGGGGTGAGGTCGCTGTGTCGTGTGAGTGTGCATGAGTGCGTATGTGTATGGGAGTTCGAGGAAGAGGGAGCACGGGAAAGATGAGGGAAGAGAGAAAAGTGAGGGAGAAGATGAGACAGAGAATTGGGCCTCGGGGGACAAAACCAAACAAATGGGCCCCACGGGCACACACATTAAGATCCAAAAACAATTTTAAAAGAAAAATATCCCAAACTTAGTGAAATTACAAAAATTCACGTAATTGCTCTGCTACGAGTCTTTGTACTTCCTCCTTGATTTGCCTATACTGAGGTAGCGAAGCCTCCGACTACCTCCGGTGTTGACCTGCTGGTATGTACTGTTTTTCTACTTGTCTTCCTCATCTGTGTCGTGGCTGTGGTGTACGTGGTTTGTCTCTGGCTGGTGAGCAAGCTGCTTGCTGTAGCGCCTGGCGTAGGCTGCCAATTGAACTCGAGCTAGACTGCTCTCGTGTTTTCCTCTGTTCATCGTGTTACCTGCTCCGGTGCTTGATATGAGAAACTTTTTACGGGCCAAGCCGCGAATGGACGCCTCGCCTGGAATGTATGGAATACTCATTAGAATGTGGACCCAACCCTGAATGTACGTTGAACTCGAGGGCTAATTCAAGAGTGTCATTTGCCAAAACGCTCGATTCGTGGCTGTTCAAGTGGATATTTGCCAGGACGTCGCTGGAAAGAGTCATGATGATCTACCCTTATTCTGCTTTGGGATACCTCGCCTAGGGTGAGTTGCATCTCGATGTGCTTCAAGAGCTGGTTCACCAAAGTCGTCTGTTGCACGAGGGCGCTGGTTAGGTCGACGACCTGCCAAGACAGGTGTTGTTTGCCATTTGGGGTGAAATAGCTCGAATGATGGGCATCTCCGTAAGTGGTGGAAGTGTAATGTATTGCAAGTGCAAAACTCAGGCCTGGATAAGGCAAACCTATGGATAAAATGGCAAAAATACCCATAGTTCAGTCACCGGTCCAAAAATCAGTTCGCCCCGCCTGAGTTAGAGCAGGTCTGGTGACTTGGAGCTGGGTCAACTAAAATGGCTTGAAAACGGGTATATGGACCTGAGGTCGAGTTGACAAAACAGGTCAGACGCGCGGACATGGAGCCAATTCGGCTTGGCCCGTTTAACCAAGGGCTGGAACGCGTTGGGCTTGCATGTGGGCTGCCTGCCCATAGGCTTGGAGCGTATGTGTTGTTGCTCGCTGGCTTTGGGTCGCCTGGGCTACATGGTTCCCAGCTGCTGCTTGGTGGGCGCGTGGTGGTTACTAGGCAGCGGCCACAATGGAGGTAGTGGTGCTTCGCGGTGGTGGGGCTCCTCCTACCATTATGTTGTGCCTTGAGGATCGTCGACATGGGGCCGCATCTTGGTCTCTATTCTTCGACCCAAATACTTGAACTTAGGGCATTCCATTCGTCGTGGTTCCGAAATTTTCCACCATTGTATCATTTCTCTAGGGACTAATCAAGAAACTTTTCTTTGAAAAATTAAATGATACTGCGTGTGAGAATTGCGAAGAGTCTTCTTCAAATGTTTGAATCAAGCTCTCAATGAAAGCACCAATTTATGGTAGCAAAAATGTAACAGCCCGTCCCGGAATTTACGTACGGAGGACGTGAAATGACGAAAATGCCCCTAGGCATTTAATTGAGGTATGTGTGTATTGTACTTGGGATATTTTTAGTGGTTATATTTGGACCACACACACACACAATCACCTTCTCTCTTCCTTCACTCTCGTGTCTCTCTCTCTCCCTCAGATTTTCACTCTCTCTCTCCCATTTTGTACGGCAAACACCCAAACCCATTGAGAACTTTGCAGATTGTGGCCAAGGAGGATGCCATTGTGTTCGTGAAGCTCAGATGAGTTGATTAATACCAATTTCAGGTAAGAATACATTCGAAATCTCGTAGAACCGAAACTCTAATTTTCATGCACTGTTCATGTGGACGTAAAATGTTGATTTTTAGGGAAAACTAAGCTCATAGGGAGCTTAAGGAGGTCCTAAGGAAGCTCGGAGTGGTTCGTTTGAAGATTTTGGACGTCGGGAAAGCGAGATCGGAGAGTTTACATTTTGGCTGGAATTATCGAGGCTTTTTCCGGCAAAATCTCGTGATTTTTGGAACTTCAAAGAGGTATAAATGTGTTCTCCTTGTTGTGGGCTTCATTTTGATATAAATTTCATGAATTTTGGTTGAGAAATGAAGAAGATATGAAGATTTGAAATTTTCCCCAGAATCCGGCCAAAATTCGAGTTACAGACGGCGGCGGACGGCGGCGCTGACGGCGGCGCTGACGGCGGCGGACGGCGGCGCTGACGGCGGCGGCCGGCGAAGCTCACCGGAGAAGAAGGGAGAATATTTCGTCAGATTTGACGGAATATTCCTAACGGCATCAGGTAACACTGTTAGTTTTAACGGAATATTCCTAACGCCGTTACTGTTTCCGTCACACATGCCAGGCACGTGGTCGCGCGTGGCGGCGTGGGTGGTCGGAAAATTTTTCTAAAAATATGAGGATGTTCCTGAGAGTGTGTAGATCACAGTGGTATATTCATATACCCAATTTGAGCAATGTATGAGAAGTTATTTCTAAGGTTTCGATTATGTGCGTTAATTAACGTTATTTCAGTTACTTCTCATATAGGCGAAACCTATCCAGAGGACGAGCGTAGCCAGGCTAGGCACGGAGGTTACGACCCGTCTACATACCAGTGAGTGAGCAGTTATCTTTCCGTATATAGCTATATAAATGAATTTTGCCCAGAAAATCAGTTTAAATGAAATGTGTTATGAAATGCGATATGAAATGCCATGCAAAGTATCTATTTGTTTAATTATGCATTATTGATTGTTTATATTAATGTCGGTGCTGAGGACGCACAGGTAAGTGGCAGGTAAGCCTATATGCTAGTTATTGTGAACGAATGATGAAATGTGATGTGATGTGATATGATTAAAGCTCATAGACCTGCACACTGATATTAGTGCTCACGCCCAGAGAGGGGCTCAGTCTTTCACGTGTTGTTCACCTCCCGCACCGCATGCTCGTCTTGGATCCAAGTTAGGTGCTCAGTCCTGTCGAATAGGCCACTATAGGTGGGTTCCACTCGTAGGTGACCCGCAATCTATCGCTCAGTCTTCACGTGATTGTAGCACTAGAGCATTTAAGTTTATTATCAGTGATGTTGTGCAGACCACTAGAGGTGGTATTGATGTGTGTGCAGGGTATATATATGATTTGATTATGAGTTATATGATTTGTTGAGTATGATATGAGCTATATACAGCCGAGGGCTGAGATGATATTTGAGTATTCAATCACATTCACAGGGATGCTTTGGCATTCAGTTGATACTTTGGCATGGCATATACATACTTTCATACTTACGTATTTCCAGCGGGTTTTGAGATATATATATATATGAGTATATACTTTATTTCTGGGAAATTATACAGGTTTTACGGCGAGGGGTTATAACTTTTGAAAGGAAAGGTTTTGAAAAGAATTGTTGCTGACCCACTCAGTTTTATGTTTTTCTTCCCTCCAGGTATTAGGTAGCGTTCGTTGGTGGCATACGAGGAGCTCATCGGACGTTCTGACAGAATTCCATTTATGTAGGACCACCTTCGGGTGTTATTTCTTTTCAGTACTTTTGCTTGACTGCACGTAGACTTTTATGCTCTGTATTATTGAATTTCACACTTCTTGTACACTAGTATTGCTAGTGTTTCGGTTTTAATTGGTTCGTATCCTTGAATTGATCCTGCTTCCGCACAGTGTACATGGCTTACGTCACGTTCACGTGACGGCCAGCACGCCCTACCTTCGGGACGGGGTGTGTCAAAAAATTCGATGTCCTTAGCCTTGACGAATTTGTACCTACAAAATAATCAACACATTTGATCAAAGATCAAAGCCTCATGCGTCCACGAGGCGGGCGCCCGGGGGTGGTGGGGGGAAGTTTGGCTAATTGATCTCCGATGACAAAGTTAGTTTCTATGAAAAAAGTGAGTGTTTAAGACTTGTATCCGTAGCAAAAAGCTTACCAAAATTTGGTGAGGTATTTATAGGAGGAGGTGGCCGGCCATGGGGTTAGGGTTTTGCCCTACACATGGTGGCATCCTACTAGCTAAGGTGTGCCATCCATTGGATGAATGAGGAAAGAATATTCCCAAAATATTAATTAAAAGAAAATATCTTGGGATAATGGTGGAAGTATCCCAAATTGATTGTGATAGAGATTCCTTACTTGATTGAGTTGACATTCAATTGGGAATGTATTAAAGATAAGATTTAGTAATTAACCCTATCTTTAATACCTTTGACTTTTTCATGCGATGAGCAAGACAGCTGCTTAGACGCTCAAGGATGTTGAGCTGTGCATGGGAACAGTGGAGGGTCCAACCCATTTAATGAAGGCACTCTTGTCTTTCTTAAGAAAAAAATTTAGGTGTCGTATTCTGATTTTTTGAGATTATTTATGTAATTGTTGTTCATTGAATTTCTTAGATCCAAACTAAAATAATAACATCCCCTTCATATGATTTCCTAATACATATAGATATATTGACTTCACATTTCAAAAATTCTCCCCGATCCCGATCTATTTGAAAATAGTTATAATTCATTTATCATGTTTACACGTACATAAAAGCTTATGCCCGAAGGAAGCCACATAATATATCATATTTTACTAAATAGATATCCGTGTTATGATCCAAGTATGATTTTGAATTGAGCTATTTACTAAAATGTGCAATATTAAACAGTAATTTATTGTAAACTTAGTCATATTGATTTGAGTAATGTAATCCTTTAATGCACTTAAGTTAAATTCTTCTGTCGTAATAAAGATAAATTTAGTATAAAATTGTTTCTTAAACAAATAGCAGGAAATTTGTCGGCCACTTGGTGCATGAGCATTGAGAGGTTGATTAATCCACACATTCAACACATTTCCAATAGTTAATTGATTCCTTCAACTTTAACGGCTACCTGCTACACCGACTGAGTACTACACTTTACCAAATGGTTTCAACATTATTGAGATTATATAATTCCCTTCTTTATATCACTCATGTAATTAGCACCTCTTTCAAAAGTACTCTATAGATTGAAATGCAGGAAGAACCAGAAATGGAGGCAAGCCTAAGAGGCCAAGCAAATATATGGAAGTACATGTTTGGTTTTGCTGATTCCATGGCCTTAAAATGTGCTATGGAGCTACGCATTGCCGATATCATACACTCCCATAGTCCTACTGATGGTGCCTCAAACTCAAAGCCTATGATCGCTTTGTCCCAATTAGCCTCATCCATAGCACCCTCCCCAGATATGACGTACCTCACACGCATCATGAGACTTCTTGTCCGTCGGAATATATTTGCCATTCATCACCCATTTGATGGTGGGGAATCACTTTACGGGTTGACACATTCATCAAGATGGTTGTTACATGACGCAGAGCTGAGCCTAGCTCCCATAATAATGAACTTTTTGGTGTGGGATCATTGCTCCGATTAAGTTAAAGTTAAAAGATCATTGCTAAAATTTAATCGAAGTATTACAGCTGACGTGGTGATACAGTACTATCTAATAATTTCTTCAGATGCTTTTGGGTTCATCGAGGAGGAGGAGAAAAAACTGAGGTAGAGAGAGAGGATAAATTTTAATTGCAACATTACTTGCTCCACCAATTAGAGTATTACACTTTATTAAAAGGTTTCAGCATTATTGAGATCATATAATATTTTTTTCCCTTATCCATATGACTCGTTTACATCGTTGAGATTATATAATATATGTTTCCCTTCTTTATATAATTCATGTAATTAACGCATCTTTTCAAAAGCATTCTATAGATGGAAATGCAAGAAGCAACAGAAGTTGAGGCAAGCCTAAGAGGCCAAGCAGATATATGGAAGTACATGTTTGGTTTTGCTGATTCCATGGCCTTAAAATGTGCTGTGGAGCTACGCATTGCCGATATCATATACTCCCATAGTCCTACTGATGGTGCCTCAAACTCAAAGCCTATGATCACTTTGTCCCAATTAGCCTCATCCATAGCACCCTCCCCAGACATGACATACCTCACACGCATCATGAGACTTCTTGTCCGCCGGAATATATTTGCCATTCATCACTCATCTGATGGCAGGGAACCACTTTATGGGTTGACACACTCATCAAGATGGTTGTTACATAACTCAGAGCTGAGCCTAGCCCCAATGCTTGTGATGGAGAATCACCCATGCCTAATGGCCCCTTGGCACTATTTCGGCCAATGCGTCAAAGAAGGAGGTCCATATGCCTTTAAGATGGCCCATGGATTTGAGATTTGGGACTATGCGTCCCAAAATCCAGAGTTCAACAAATTGTTCAATGATGGCATGGCCTGTACTGCTAGGGTTGTGATGAAGGCAATACTCACAGGTTATGAACATGGGTTTGATGGTGTGGGATCGTTAGTGGATGTAGGTGGTGGGACTGGAAGTGCAGTGGCTGAGATTGTCAAGGCCTATCCCAACATCAAAGGTTTCAATTTTGATCTGCCCCATGTCGTAGCCACAGCACCGGTGTACCATGGTGTGTCACATGTAGGTGGTGATATGTTTGAGGGCAGTATTCCAAATGCTGATGCAGTTTTCATGAAGGTAAGTCACCATTAAATCTTTTACATTCCAGTTATATGGTATGGTTGTAGCCTTGTAGGTATAAATTTCTTTCCTTTTGTAACCTTGGAAGGGGCAATCTCGTAACTCTTGGTTTTGAAGAAACGTTGTTAGTTAGACATAGTATTGTTTGTTAAATTTGAAATGACGAACTAATTAACTTTTGATTAATGTAGTGGATTATGCATGATTGGAGTGACAGTGATTGCATCAAGATTTTAAAGAATTGTCGAAAAGCAATACCCGAAAAAAGTGGGAAGATCATTATTGTTGATATAGTTCTAGAGCCAAATGGTGAAGGGATTCTGGATGACACACGATTGGTCTTTGATTTATTGATGATTGCACACACGTCAGGTGGAAGGGAGAGGACTGAGAGTGAATGGAAGAAGATATTGGAAGAAGGAGGTTTCCCTCGCTACAAAGTCATCAAAATTCCAGCTTTAGCATCCATTGTTGAGGCCTACCCTATGTAAACTAAATTACATTATCATGCAAATGTTTTAGATATTATGTAGTGCCAATAAAACGGTGCTTAATCATAATGTCAATAAAACGGTGCTCAATCATAGCACTTCCATTATGAGGGGCTAGGTTTATGTTCCCTTGACTAGGTGTAACTTCTTTTTCGTTATCAATAAAATTACTTCGTACCGTCGAAGTTTTCTAAAAAAAATAAACTTCCATTGGACCCAACGAAGATCATTTATTCAAATAATTACATCATACAGTTTACTTACTGAAAAACCCATGACAATAATTAATTCAACTGGTTCAACCCTGCAAATATTAGGTTTGGGCATCTTGATCATCCAATACTCTTCAAAATCCTTGGCTTCGTATGGAATCCTCAAAACCCCAACATTGCAAAACCCATATTCCTCAGCTGATCTATATAGCAGTTTAAGAACTCTGCATGATGGAGCAACTTGGTATGAATCATGAAACGCTTAGTATCACCATCCACACCAACACAAACAGGCACGTAACGTTTCGGTGTTGTTGAAGAAGAACTTTTCAGTCTTTTCGCTCCTATTAACTGGCTCAATTTACTGCTTCTTCTCACTAGCAAATAGCAAAGCACTCTCTTCATCTGCAATTCTGGATTAGTACTTCAAAAAAATTTGGTAGCGATAAGTACAATTCATTTCGGTACTTCCTCGGTAAAAATTCAAATTTAAGCCCGTGCTATTATACTATCTACATACCGATTAGATGTTGGTTAGTTAACGATGTTTTTAAAGTCAATAACTTAATGATTGTGACATGCATCCTAATTTACATGTCATAAATAAAAAGGTAAATTGCCAAAGTGCGCTACGAACAAGATTACAAAATAATAAGAATATCATTAATAGGGAAGAATGCCGAAACGGCTACAAAATTCCAAGAGACTACATTGTGAATAACTTGTTATTCATGCTAAACTATAAGCTATATTTATAGAGAGCAAAACCTAGAAACTCTAATTCAGATGGGCTAGGCCCATTTACTAACTAACAAGCAAACTCAAATAATCATAATATACTAATATTTTCCAACACCCCCCCTCCCGTCAAACTCATGGCGATATACGACATGGGTTTGCAAACAAGCAGATGCGAACTAGTTCCGTTAGGCGGACTGGCAGGCATGCAAACTTGACTTGACTAGCGAACTGGCGAACTAGTTCTTGCTGGCAAGCTGATTCTGGCTGGCAAACTGTAGTTCCGTTAGGCGGACTGGCAGGCATGCAAACTTGACATGACTAGCGAACTGGCGAACTAGTTCTTGCTGGCAAGCTGATTCTGGCTGGCAAACTGATTCTGATTCAAACTGGCTTGAGAGTATGGAAAGAACCCGTCACTAAAAGGACGAGATTTCCATATCTCAATTGTAGCAACGAACGAACAAAAACAAAGTACTATCACTCGAGCGATCACAGGTCCAAGCACTCAACTGACGGTCACAAAACAATTCTAAACAGGCCAACATCTCTTGTGGGCCTCAAAGACATCAACCAAAAAATGGGCGGCAAACAGCCCACAACCCATTTTTTCTCTTTGCCCATGTGGGCCAAAACCTCAAACAATTATTTTTTTTTTCTCTCTCTATTTTCATTTTTTCTCCTTTTTTTTTTTTTTTTTTTTGTGCCATCTATTTCCTTATTTCCTTATTCCCTTCTTCAATTCCTTTCTTCTGGACGAACGAGTGCAAAGTGCAGCAGCGGTGGCAAATTTTGACGCGGCAAGGATGGTGCAGGTTCAGCAGTGGTTTCTCAGGTTCAACACAAAAAAAAAATGGCAGCGGGTACAGAGCTGGGTGCGGGTGCAAGCGGTTGGATTCGGGTCTGGTTCATGGTTCTGGCAGAGATGTGAGGCGGTTGTGACGACGGCAAGGGTAGTTATGATTGTGCGATGGTGATGGCAATGGTCTGCGGATCAGAGCGGCGGCGGATCAGCGGACTTGGGTTGTGGTTGCTTTACAGGTCGCCAATTGGGTCGATCGGGGTTGATCAGGTTGAAGGCGGTTCGTGCAACAAAGCTTCAGTTTTTTTTTTTTCAAACTACGAAACCCTAACCTAGGGCACAACGAGAAAACAAATCACAACAAAGAAGATGACAAGACAAACAAACTAGCTACCAAGAACAAATTTAACCCCGGAGGATCAAGCTAACTCTGATACCAAGTTAAATATCAGAGTACGCTACGAACAAGATTATAAAATAATAAGAATACTATTAATAGGGAAGAATGCCAGAACGGCTACAAAATCCAAGAGACTACATTGTGAATAACTTGTTATTCATGCTAAACTATAAGCTATATTTATAGAGAGCAAAACCTAGAAACCCTAATTTGGATGAGTTAGGTTCATATATAAACTAACAAGCATACTCAAATAATCATTCTAATATTATGAGTTAGGTTCATATACTAACTAACAAGCAAACTCAAATAATCATTCTAATATTTTCCAACAGGTACGTATAGTCTTTGTGAGGACGCATCATGCCATGACTACAAAGTTGAAAATAGATTTAAATATTTTATTTCTCCGGCTACTACTATTTTACTTTGTGATTGTCACATTATTCGTGCTTTGAATATGCCGTATCACTATCACAAAATTTTACAATAGTTAATGACGTTAATTGCACATAATTTGGTGTCTAATTTGGGTATTAGCCACCAGTATACCTTTCATACAGCTCATTAGATACCAATAGATCTGTTATTCACCTCATTATGTGCAACTAACGACGATAATTATTGCCAATTTTTCTAGTAATTAGAACATATTAACACTAATGTCTCTGTCATTTGAGTTTACCTACAACCTATGAATTCAATGAGATGACTTTAAATTCAACCTTGCCGACCCTCAATCTAGGAATTTCGAAGGCTAGATAATAATCTTCGAATGTGTATAATTATGTATTTAACTACAAGTGAATATAAATAATCGAGTCTGTTTCCTTTAATTTGTTCACATAAGCTACTTCCCTATCTTTGACCCATGGTTGTAATTCTGGCTTGTGGCTGCACCATGAATGAATTACTTGAAAAAAATTGGTGCCGTACGTCATCGACCACGGCCTCGGCGACAATGCCTCCTTATTACCAGCAGCAGCTCAACCAGATCAGCATCATCATCATCATCTAAGCGACAACGTTCGCCGTTCTACTAATTCTTCGCATGTTTACTATTTTGCGCAGTAATAATACACAAGAAGAGGAAGATGATTATGCGGAAGCCACGAGGCTGCTTGAAGGATGAGAAATCGGGTTGAACCTAGCATCTAGATGCATGTTATGTTTCTATAAGCTAAGCCTAATCCTGAAGGTATTATTTTCCAACTACTTTAGTAAAATAATTTTTTTGAACAATAATTATTTTACTTTAGTAAAATAATTAGTACAAAATAACTTGGACAACTCATAATTTCGGTGAAAATAATATCATGACAGGTCAATTTTTAGTGAAAAGTTCAATCGATGAGTTTTAGCAAGATCTTTTAAGTGCCTTCCAAAAAAAAGGTTATTAGGGATCCGGAAATGGTCTTACAATCATTATGTGACATAAGTAATAAAAAGTTTATCATGATTTTTGCACATTTTCTCAAAACCAATAAAAAAATGGTGACTTGTAGCTTACAATTTTTTGTGAAAAGATCGACGGTTAAATTATAGTAAGATCTTTTGACCGTAGCAAGGAAAATGTTGTTGTCGAGATTAAATGTCATATCGAAAAATTAAAGGACCTTACATGTACTTATATGAGTTAGCCCAATAGTTGAGCACACTTTATTGAGCCATATAAATATTCTTCACTGAAATTTTAACCTAAATAACAGAAAAATATATAAAAATTACTAGTTCTGGCTCCGCTATGACTCAATAAATAATAAGAATCGGTAACAAATAGCCTAGTTATAATATTTCCTAACTACGAATGCAAAAGATCTTGTAAAAATTAGATAGATGATCTAGAAACTTAGGTAAATCAATAAAATGATGCAGCACGAAGTTAACATGAGATACCAACATAAGTCCTTAAAGAACAAATTCTAGAATCCACTAGATTTTGGTTGAAAATTTAAAATTTTGTTTGATTATTGATTGAAAGACGACATTACAATGAAGCCGACAGCTTTAACAACATAATCAAAATGCAAGCCCAAGGGCCTTAGGGAATTGAACGAAATCAAATCGATATTAATCGGATGACAAACGAAAAGTTCAACTTTTATCACAAAAATTAAAAAACTATTTTGGAAGCCTAGACGACTGCAAATGGCTGAAATCCATCGTATCTCATAGCAAAGCAATGTGTTTGAACCGTGGCATCGTTCTCCTTTCCGAAAAGTACCATGGGCCCAAATCTTTGCACATTTCTGCTGCGTTCTTTTGACTTCCATGGGTCCATTGCGTCTTCTACCCACTCAGCAATATGTTCTATATCATAAAAAACTTATTTGACTTAATTTTATTCTCACGAATATATATATATATATATATATATATATATAGTGTGTGTGTGTGTGTGTGTATGTATGTATATGTATATATATGTGTGTGTGTGTGTGTGTGTATATATATATTATATGAACTTCAAATAAATATCTGGAGTAGTTTCCAAAAAAAATAAAATAAATAAATATCCAGAGTGATCCTTTTGTGTAGTAGTAAAAGGACCAATAATCATTTGTATAGGACAGCAGAAAGATGTTAGCAATACAAGAAAAAAGACAAAAAAACAAAAAACAAAAAACAAAAGCAAAAACAAAAACAACTAAGCCTGCGCAATGCGCAATATTCCCATACACAACATGTTCTTAAAAGATTGCTTAATATATTTATTTCTTTGGGATAAACACACTAGAAAGGGACGTTGGACAAACCGGCCTCTAACAAGGCATTACCATCTCTACCTATATATATGGCTTTATACTCTCAACAAATCATAAACCAACACTAAACAGAGTTAGCTTCTTACTAAAACTAATTAAAGCAACAATTGCTGTGATTATCTCTAACAAAAAAGCAGCCATGTCCCGTAATTTGATTCTCTTGTTCTGCCTTCTTCTCATCATCTCCTTTGCTGAGGGAAAACAACTAGGCAGCAGTAAGCTTTACAAGATTAGAATTTTAATTATCTAGTTATAGACGATTATCTATTTCGGTTTGTATATAAAATCAATGTTTTACTGAATTTCATTTTTTATGTATACGTTGGATACTAATACGTTGCCTTTTGTGTTTTAACTCTCCTTTTTTCTTTCTTTTGAATATTTGACTGTGTAGTTGGGTTTGGGGGCCTGAACGCAGCTCCAAGAGCCCCAAGATGCCAAAAGGTATATGGGGCAAAACTTGGGGATACTTGCGATGGAATCATTCAGAAGTTCAAACTGAATGCTTCTCACTTCTCTGAAATCAACCCTAACCTCAACCGTGACAGTATCTTTGTGGGTCAATGGCTTTGCATTGTTGGCACTGCAAAATAAACTGCAGACTGAAGGAGGAAAGTTTGAGTTGAAGCAGATAAAATAAATGCATGAATAAAAGAGAACTAACAAGCATCAGTGTTCGTCCCAATTTCCACTGTGCTTTAATAGTTTTTACATTGTTGTAAAAAAAAATAAAAATTTCACATTGTTGAATCCTGGTGTTTATGCTGAATTTTTCCCTTTTGCTTTTTTTCTTTTAATAATTTTTAATACTAGATTTGTTGAAATGACGATATTATACTTTAATTTAAATTATAGAGTGCTGCTAGACCCACCACATTGTCCTATTTTCTCACCCACATTATAATCTCATCCATCATAAAAAGTTAAAAAATCGAAACACTATTTCTCCACCCACCATTATACCTAAAATAACCATAACTATACATTTAAATTCTTTTTAATTTGTAGTAGAATAAATATTAGCTAATAAGCCGAGCAACTTTGTTTTGCAAACCCAGCGAAAGATACGAAGAGCTTCCTCCCCGCGATCTTGTTTTGCAAACCCAATGATGATGTTGGTCCATGAGACAGTGCTTCTTCTTGGCATCTGCTTGAATAACTTATAGGCCTCATCAATTAAACCGCAGCTCGCATATATGTGTACGAGTACACCCCAACTCACAACACTCCTCTCACGCATACCATCAAACACCCGGCGTGCATACTCCACACCACTACCTGACCCTCCACTCGTTGCATACAAATTAACCAAACTCGTGTAACAAACAGATTGGACCCAAACCAACTCCTCGAACCCTCCCGTGCACATGTTCCCCTTCTCTCACCAACCTCAACCTTGCACTAATACATACGAATAGGTAAAACCCATCAGCCTCCGTTTTCGAACCCACTAGCCATTTATACAATTTAACAGATTTTCGCAGTGTGTCCTATGATCATATGGTTCCACACATTAGCACCGGGTTTTCGACATTTTCAAAAGCTTTGAGGGCGTGATCGAGAAACCCAGAAGCAAGTAGAATGATAAAATCTGAACAAGAATGTAGCTTTTTTGTGTGAGTCCGTGAATTGTTGTTTTTGGTGTGAATTAGGGGTGTACTTACAAATCAATGGAAGCAAATGCTTTTTGGTTTTAGTACTTATATGTCATTTTATAAGAGGGTAAAAAGGGCATCAAAATTTTTATTAAATTGTGGGTAGGAAGAGAAGACAATGGGATGGAATTATTAGCTCTCAAATTATATTAAAGAGAATTCATACTCGAGCGCTGCTAATATGGCTACACACATCTGTTAATTAAATATTATCGTTTCCTTTTAAATAAACTATGGGAATTTATAAGTTTGCCACAGGAATCTTGATATTCGTCTATTCATTCGATCCGACGGTTAAAAATTGAAAGTGGTGTGTGAAACGTAAAAATAGATGCGTATATAGCACCACTCTTTAGGCAATACAACATTCATTAAGAATAAACAAGTCAAAGGATTTTTTAATTGCACCTCTATTGATAAATAACTTTTTTAAAATATAAAATTAGTTTGATCCCAATACTTTATAAAGATTTTACCTGTATATAATGAAGCGATTAAAATACTTTGCATGCAATAAGTGATTTGGCTGTACAATTACATTGTTTGAATATAGTGGAATACTCGAAAGAAACCGTGAAATTCTCAGTGCATTTAAGGGCAAAGTTTGATAACTTTCTTTGTGTGTGTTGATCATTGGCAAGGGTGGACATCAGGAGGTTCGGTTCGGGTTGAGCCACAACCCGCTAATCAATTTATTAGGCTCGGGTAGCCTTTATCAAGGGTTTAAATATGCTGGGCTTAACCCACTAGCCATTTATCAATTCCTTAGGACCAAGTCCACACGCCAAATATAAGATCACAAAATCAAGAGCCAATTCAGGGAGTAATGTCTGCCACTATCGATCACAAGATCAAGAGCAAGGTATTAAATATCGATGATATCGGAAATATCGGTAGTTCAAAAATACGGAAATATCGATGGAAATATCGGGATATTATCGATATCGATAAAAATAATATGGAAACCACGGAAATTGTAAGAAAAACTTGGAAATTTTTATTGAAACTTTGCAGGATGTTTATTTAGTCAATTATCTATTAGTTTATCACAAAAAATTGGAAGGAAATGCATTGCATGATGGATTTAACTGATTTAAGTTGATTATATAGCGAGCTGGCAAACATTGTGAGTGTAGAAAATATGTAGTAATTAAGGAAATAAGTTTAAACACACCATAATCATCTATATATAATGAATTAGTACAATATTTTATACTTTATACGAAGGGAGGGGTTCAAATCCCTCTATGCGCAAGATTGAGACTTTTCAGCATTTTTCAAGTATTTTTGGGTTTCATCTCGCGATAATTAAGTGAATAAGTGTGAAAATATCGTCATCTCACAAAAACGAATCGCCGATAATATCGATATTTATTATTACCACAAGGATTTATAAAATAAAATAAAAAATTAAAATTTAACAAAAAAAAGGTGCTTTGCCAGCTGCTGCTTCCACAACGTCTAATTGGGGAACAAGGCCGGTACAAATCCAACAGCCCACATCTCCCCTCCTCCCAACGCAATTATCACTCCACTACTCCAAAAAATAACACCCCCATTTCCCCTCGAACCTCAAACCTCTCTCTTCTCCTTCCCCTACCAAAAATCACACAATCCCTTTCAGATCTCCAGATCCAACCCCTCCATCGACCTCCGAACTCTAACAACAATGGCGGCAACCACCCCTTCCCCCCGCGAAGAGAACGTCTACATGGCCAAGCTGGCCGAGCAAGCCCAGCGCTACGTGGAGATGGTCGAGTTCGTCGAGAAGGTCTCCGCCTCCGCCGATAAAGAGGAGCTCACCATCAAGGAGCGCAACCTCATCTCCGTCGCCTACAAGAACGTCATCGGCGCCTGCCGTGCCTCCTGGCGCATCATCTCCTCCATCGAGCAGAAGGAGGAGAGTTGCGGCAACGACGACCACATCGCCATGATCCGTGACTACCGATCCAAGATCAAGACCGAGCTCCCCAACATCTGCGACGGCATTCTCAAGCTCCTCGACTCCAGGCTCATCCCCTCCGCCATCGGCAGCGATTCCAAGGTATTTTATCTCAAGATGAAGGGCGATTACCACCGTTATCTTGCCGAGTTCAAGATCGGCGCCGAGCGCAAGGAGGCCGCCGAGTTCATTTGCCGATAATATCGATATTATAGTCAAAATATCGCAATATTATCGATATTATCGATAATATCGCGATACTTTGACGAAAACTAATTGGATACCTATTAAAATATCGTTAATGCGAAAAACCGATAATATCGGCGATATTTCGCCGATATTATCGGCATTTAAGACCATGATCAAGAGCCATCTTTTGGAAACCAAGATTTAATTATATAGTAGCTCTCAACCTACACGTACTAGTTTAGGATTTACTTAATGCGACTTCACATATTAAACTCTGAAAAACATTTACATACTTAATTTAGGATCCATCACGATCAATCACTTTAATTTCATTTTTTACTTATACAAGGCTCGTTATGAAGGTAGGAGTCATATATTGTATATGTAATATACATGAAATTTGAGACAGCAAATATATGGAAATTCTCAACTTAATGGTTGTTTCTAGCTCATGTGCTCTTAATATCGAAGGTCTTTTTTGACAAAAAAAATATCGAAGGTCTTTGATTTGTAGCTAAAACAAACTAATTAGTAGGTATAATATACCACTTGGAGAAAATTTCAATCAAATACTTACAAAAACACAGCAACTTATTCAGAAGGAAAGCATTTGTTTCTTGTTAGACTTTTTTTCTTCACATAAATGCTTATGTCTTCGTATTTTGAATTACAAATTTGAACAAGAATTCAGTGAACTAATAATTTAAATTCTGACAACATTAACATAAGCATTTTTCTTGGATTTATCCAATTGACAAGGCCAGCTAGGAGATGGTTTAGATTTAGTGATATTAAGATTTTGATCACATCCAATGTATCAAAATTATTAGAAAAAACAGAAGAAGAAGAAGAAGAAATTATCTTAGCATGGCATGTGGCAAAGCTGTTCTAATGTCTAAGTGGATCATCCGATTGAATCAAGTATATGAAGTGCAATACAGCAAATCCATGACCCATCCATGATCAATGTCTCTAGACCCACAAAACCCATGGCAAATGCTTGCCCATGAGTGGTGCAATTTTGATGTTTATTGGTAGTTGGACTCCAAAAGTCCTTGCTATTTATATCAGTTCATACACACACGTTACAACATATGGTTAGTGGTTGCAATTTGGGTCTTCTCCACTTTTCAACCAAAGCCACAAGTGTCACATAGTCGGTTGCACTCAAAAAGGAGCTCTCAGATTTGTCAATGGGATTGTCTTTAGAAACCACTAACATTCTACATGTGCCATGTGTATATGTTAGTATATTTAAATATAATAATTGACATTGGGGTTCCGTTGGAATGGAAGCTAGAAGTGGGTTTATAATATATAATTTTATAGGACTTGGATTCTCTATTCATTTTTTTCTATACACATCCTCCTGTTTGTGTGGTCACGGTTAAGTTACGTCAACATTTTATATTGATTTTTTATAGAGATAATAAGACAAAAGAATGTGGTTTAACCGTGACCACACAACAAAGGGAGGATGAAGTGTATGGGAAAATAGGAGCAGAGAATCCAAGTCCAATTTTATATGCGAAGAATTAGGTTCTGTGCTGTATGGATGACATGACATGGGTAAGGGATAAGTAATCGAGCACTAATGGAAGAGATATTTCTGGTACATGGGTTGATACACTACGTGTCATTAAACAAATGATGAGATATGTGTATTAAAAAATTAATAACTTAAAAAATAAAATTTCTCACCACTTCTATAAAAACACGTAGTGTACCACTCGTGTTCTGATCACAATGAAAAATTTCTCTACTAATGGAATTCAAATACACTCAAAACCCCTAAAATACTCCTAGAGTGAGTTCTTCGGTTCTTCCACATCTCGAATGTTCAAAACCAATCTATGGAGTCAAGACTAACATTCATGCATTTTAATTGTGGTTGTGTGCACTAGGTTTACAAACTAAAGATATTTTTTTTAAATCATTCGCAAAAGGATGTCACCGTAGATAAAATCGTAACATATGCCTTTAATTCATCGGTGTAAAGATAGGCTATTTCCCCATATCATGCGAGCCATTCTTGTCTTTAAAGAGTTGAAAATCCAAGAGGGAGAGTGATAGTTTTCCAGCGTGCCAACATTCCTTTAAAACTGTAGGCTAGTTATAATGTTTTGGACTCGATGCAATAGGCAATAGCTACCAAGAGTCATGCCGCGCACCATTCTCATATCTGGTCCCATATGTTAAAAGGTAGAAAATAAAATGTTAGGGTTTTGTGCATGAGTAAATACTTTTAATGACTTAAACTAAAAGCCCCTTTATATGAAGTTAGCATATAGAAATTTCACCCAATCACCTAAAAGAGCTTTTGACAATAACACCTTTGACACTCTTTAACTCCAAGCCCAAACAAATTCTTAAACCTCACCAAAAATGAATATCCCGATGATAATTCTTTGGTAAGTGATTTTCACGCTTTTTATTTTTAACAATCTTTGAGTTGGATAAATCGAAAGAGATCCGTTGAACACAATAAAAGAAATGAGTGCAAAAGTAGAAAAATCTGCATGTCGATCAATTTTGTATATTTTGACACAATGACACCCACCATTTGACTGCGCCACAATTAAAGCATGATTACTGGCAGAGTTATGCTGACTCTAATCCCAAATATAATATAGCTTCGTGCAACCAATCTACCTAAAGCAACAACTTATGTCTTATGCGGTGGTTCAATGGACGCGAGCACATAGAATGATATAGAATTGCACCAAGTCAAGGACTCTAGGCAACCTTTAAAGCCATAAAGTGTTTTGGTTGGTTGTTTGGTTTTGGAATTCCATGTTTCCAACTAACAAGATGAACTAGTCAAATTACAGAGAGCTTCCCTAAACTAATAAAGTGAGGTTTTGGTTGATGCAAGAACCACCAAGGACACTTCTCTATTTTTGTAACTTATATTGACATTGTCCACAAAATCCCTCAATAGGCTTATCCTTCTAGTCGACATAAGCAATATCTCTCTACTTCTAGAGACTCGTCCTTCTTACTTTTCCTTTCCACCAACTTTTTCCGGAGAACGAGTCTAGGGGAGGATCACAGCCCGCAACGGTGTACTCGTGTCACATAATTCTTTCTCATCCAATACGTATCTGAACGCATGCGACATTTTCTCCCAATATGTTGACAAACCAATATGTGGTCAAGAGAAATGACCACATGTTAGGGTTAGGCCAATATTAAGAGAAATATTATAAAAAAAAATTGCAAAAGCGTAAGGCAATTTCCTCATCGCCCCAAAGTTCCATAAAACGGTCAAGAGAATATATAATAATTTACACAAACCACTATAAACTCATGATTCAAAGAGCCTCTCTCTCTCTAACCTCACCCGTCTCTACTACATACAAAGTCCCAACAAAAGGAGTCAAAGTCATTCACAACATACCCTCATCTACTGACCTCAAACATGAGCTCAACGCTAAAACACCCTAGCAAATAACCACAATCCTTAATCAGCCTCATCGGCTAATTAAACTCCAAAACAAAAGGTTAACGAAAACCAAATTATCCGAAAAGAGGAGTTTAGCGGTCCATCACTTTCACTTTCAAGTGGAGTTCTTTTAAAACTTAAAGGTAGTGGCACTGGCCACGCCTAATAGCAGTGAAATAGTTGAAGTCATGGTGCTGGACCCTAAGCTGCTTTAGCCAAGAATCCGCCACACTCAATAGCGACATGAGCCTCTCTTGGTCCTTTCCACAATTGCCTGATACCCACACATTTCCTTGCATCTTGTAAGTGGCCAAACCAAATGGAGGGAGAGAGATGCCTTCCCCTTTCTTTTGCTTCTGTTGCTCGTTGCTCTCAATATCATCCTCAAGGTCCATGTCTACATAGAGTGCATATCGGGCGTGTAAGTAAATATCGTGCACATACATAGCTATCAAAGAACTTAGATATTTATGGTGAAAAAGGCTTTAGCATGGAAACAAAACTAAGCGAAATGGACTTGGAGAATAAGTACCTTGAAAAGAAGATGAAAGGGTGTGGTAAGTGAGGAAGGATGTGGACAGATCCTTTATAGTCCTTCCCATTGGAATGTGATAAATTGGATACCTGAAAATAATCACATCAACAAAGTTAAATAACTTTTGCTTTATCCTGATTAGGAAGCATGCTCGTCTGTGTAATCACGGTCATTTATAAGCAGTATTTATTCTCTACAACGTGTAATTATAACCGACGTCGGAGTGATTTTCCAAAAATGTTTGCACATTCAGTGCTTTCATAAGCAACAAAACAATAAAGTTAAGTAGCATGCTCAAGACAAATTGCACGCTTTACTCTGATTCTATTTAGGTAATTATTTGGGTGTCGCATCACATGTTAAGGCATGAGAGAGAGAGAGAGAGAGGTACCAAGCAACAGCCATCCAACTAGCTGGTGAGAGATCAACACTCCTTAATGACATCAAGCCAGGGTATCTTTGAGCTAACGAATTGATCTGAAAGCATATAACGAACAAAGTGTCAATCGAACCGACATACTTTTAGCATGCGTACAACAATATGGAATCTGAGAAACTAATAAGCTTAAGTGGTCATGATCGTCCAAAAAATTAGAACCTCATATCTTGAAGCGTATTATATAATTTTCTTCTTAAACAGAAAAAGTCAAAAAGATAAAAGAACAACCAAAGCAAGAACATATTCTCATGAAGAGAGAGGGATTTCAACATATCAAGGTCAAAAGTTTAGATACCTAAACAGGAGAAAGTAATCATGTGACTATAACAAACCCTTTAATTTATTACTACTACCAAGTTTAATCAGATAAGACACAAATTAAACCGAAAAAAAGAGAATTAGAAGGGCACAAAGTAAGGTTTGCATAAGAGGAAAATGAACAACAAAAGGATACCTTATCCATGAGAGGAACTCTCCCATAGGGAGTTGATCTCTCAAAATACTCAAAATATAGGTGCCCTAATCTATCATTCACATGCCAGAGATTGTCTTGCTCGAACCCACCATCTTCCGAAGAGCATCCATCCCATCTCCACAACTTATCACTTTCACTCTCAAAGCTGCACGAATCGCTAAACGAATCCCTAGTCTCGCAGTCGCCCGACTCGGCCTCTTCCCTGAAAAATTCATTTGAATGTGATTCTGCCATTACAGCAACTTTACAAAGACAGTTACCCTTTTTTTGCTAGTAAATTACACGAAATTACAATAAGTAAAACTGTATCCGATGGCGATGAGCATAGAATCACCAAACCCCATATCAGAATCTTAGCATTTCGATTGTCTACAACAATTCACAACCAAAACTTAATTGATTCAATATCGGTTTCAAGCCAATTCAAACCAACATTTACAAATTCGATCACCGGAACAATCAGGTTGCGAAAATCAAGCAGACACAGCTACTACAAAGTACAAATGCAATTTAATTTCAACATGAAACCTGAAATATTGATACCTGAAGCTATTCACAGATGAATTGCTAGTGAAAATTTGGATAGCAGAGAGGTAAGGCACATAGTACTGCACAAGGGTCTCGCCGCTGTCCATGGCGATCGGAACTCCGGCGCCATAAGCACTCCATTCATCATAGCAATTCCAGAGATCACTCAATGTGAAATACTCAACCTTTTCTCTCTCCCATGGATGCCATAGCCGATTGAGGTTCCTCATCTCAGACTGCAACACAATCAGCAGCAACACCAAACATCCAAAAAAACAAAAATCAGCATGCAAATTGATAAAAAATCATACATTCAAAAACAACCCAGAAACAGAAAATCAGGCTGCAGCACAATCAGCAATACAAAATCAGCAGGCAAATTGATGAAACAACCCTAAACGGTTAATTACAAACCTTGGGTAGGAATTGGGGTCGGAGCACCGGGGTTGTACAATGGAGGAAGCAGTCAAGGTTTGATTGCATTGACCCTTTGTCCAAAATCATTTCCTTTTCTTTCCCTTGCAATTCTAGAGAGAGAGAGAGAATGAGAGGTGTAGAGAGAGAGAGAGAGGGGAGAGAGAAAATTTGAGTTTTTCGCTCACCCTGAATCAGAGGGAGTAAAAAATGTTTCTCTCACCCCAACCCGGAAAACAGAACGAGCCTTCTAAAAGAGAGAAAAAAACAGAGAGAGAGAGAGGAGAGGAGAGAGAAACAGAGGAGAGAGAAAGCGAGAGAAATGGGAACGAGGGAAGAGAGACTGATTGTCGGGATTAGATTTCCCTTGACAAGTGAGAGAAATATGGGAAATGGGCCTACGAAAGAGTTCTATTTTTTAACGTTTGGACACAACAATTCACGGGCGAGTCTTCGCACCTCTGTTTTTTCTCTTCACAGATAAGAGTCTTCGCTGGCAATGCTATCAATTCCCAACGTATTTCCGTTCGCCGGAGAATTCAAACTCCGGTCAACCCTCCGGACACGGAATTCTCTCCCTGTTTTTTCGGGTTTTTGTAATCGTTTTTCTCTCTTCACCAACCTTAAAGAAAACTCAAGTCCTTTGATCAAAGTCACGACAATTCAACATTAAACCTTGAAGCTAAATCAATCCCACAAATCAAAATTACAAAAATCCCAGAAAAAAAAACCTGCCTTTCAATCGAATTTTCCGGAGAAACTGACAGAAAAATTTTAGAAAACCAGAACAAAAAGAGCTGAAAACCAAGTTTTCTGCGCGAGAGATTTCTGGGTTTTTGTAGTTTTGCAACCAAAGACACGATTTTGTAACAGAACTGCGAGAAAATGATTCAACTTTCCGGGAAAAGCAGAGAAAGCAAAGGAAAAAATACAAACAGAAAGCGAGAGAAGGAGGGAGGAAAGAAGGAATCAGGGAAAATAGCAACTGAGCTTTATGTTGTAGAAAGAGCGAGATTTTGTAGAGATAAAAAGCAGAGAAATGGATTTGGAAACCAACAATAATTAAGGCATCAGAATACCAGATTTATCATTTACCAGACTCCATCTGTCTCAATCAAAGGTCCCTCCTCCCTCTAAAAAGATAAACCATATCAATTTATCAATTTTCTTTCCTGTTGCTTATATTTTTAATTTCACTGGATTTTTTTCCTAGATATTATGATATCTTAAGAGCATATTCAAATGAAATGTTAAAAGATAAATGTCAAATATTAATTTGATGGATGACATGACAATATCAAATTTTCTCTTTTTCCAACCGATGTGTTTTTTTTTTTTTTTGTTATAAATGATATTTGTAGAACCCATTTTAATAATAAATCAATTAAAATAAAATTTCAAGATCTATAATTTATGTATTAATGGGATCCACACAATAAAATAATTAAACGTTATTTGACATCATCTTTTTTCATATGTCAAATTTGACATATGAAAACTCATTTGTCAATCCACATATAATTGACATATCGGTTGGAGTTTGCTCCTATCTTCAAATTGATTACATAACATTCCATATAGGATTTGACATCTCCTTTGGAGATGGTCTAATATGGTCTAAGGAATGTGATATCTACATACCATTTTTACTTCTCATACACATTTTTAATTTTCGATCGTCGGATCAGATGAATTGAAGAAGATCAAAGGACAAAAATTAACAAGGGGTGTGTGAGAAGTAAAAATAAGTGTGTGGACCGAATGAAACTTGGTCCATGGCTTGCTTGGTAAGTAGCATAATCGCCTTTGAATTCTTCATTTTCTTTTCAACACTCTGCAATTATCATAACAAAAAAAAAAAAAAAAATATATATATATATATATATATATATATATATATAGGAAAAGGGGGATTTGAAAAAAAAAATTCGTGCTTAATTTGGTTCATAATATTGCCAAATAATGTCGAAACTCTTTATCTTATTTTAACCGAAAATTAATATGTTTTTAGAAATTATGGATTTATTTTTTGGTAAAGATAAGATGATAAAATTCTTTATGGAAAAAAAATGAACTCTTATTACCACTTCAAAAATCTCATTCTACACTTCTCTGTATTTTTTCTTTCTAATTATAAAAAATTTAAAGTGCAAAATGAGATTTTTAGAGTACTAATAACAATTAAAAAAAAAAACCCCTCAAAAATTGAGTGGAGTAAAATTAATGCATTTATCTTCTTTTTTTTCCACATAAATTAATGCATTTATGACACACCCCGACCCAAAAGTGAGGCGTGCTGGCCGTCACGTGAGGGTGACGTAACCATGTGCACAGTGCGGAAGCAAGATTAATCAGAAAGATACGAACAAATTAAAACCATACAACCAGCAACCCAAAATCAAGATAGTGTGCTAATGCGAGAATTAAGAAGGTTTACACAACCAGAGCATAAATGGTCTACGTGCAGTCAAGCAAAAGTACTAAATAGAGATAACACTCGAAGGTGGTCCTACATAAGTGAATTTTGTCAGAACGTCCGATGAGCTCCTCGTATACCACCAACGAACACTGCCTAATACATGGAGGGGTGAAAAACAGAAAGCGTGAGTGGGCAAAAACAAATCTTTTCAAAACCTTTCTTTTCTCAAAAGTTATAACCCCTCTCTGTAAAACCTGTATAATTTCCCAGAATTAAAGTATATACTCATATATATGATTCTCAAAATCCTACTGGAAAATATGTATGTATGAATGTATGTATGCCATGCCAAAGTATTATAACTGAATGCCAGAACATAACTCTGTGAATGTGATGGAATACCAGATAATCAACTCAACCCTCGGCTGTATATAGCTCATAAAAATCTCATCATATCATATAGCTCATAATCATCTCAATCATATCGTATATCCTGCACACACATCAATACCACCTTTAGTGGTCTGCACAACATCACTATATATAGAATAATATGCTCTAGTGCTACAATCACGTGAAAACTGTGCAAATGATTCGTGGGTCACCTACGAGTCGAACCTACCTATAATGGTCTATTCGACAGGACTGTGCACCTAACTTGGATCCAAGGCGAGCATGCGGTGCGGGAGGTGAACATCACGTGAAAAACTATGCCTCTAACTCTGGGCGGGAGCACTAATATCAATGTGCAGGTTTATGAGCTCTAATCACATCACATCACATCACATCATTCTCATCATAACCAGTATATAAACTTACCTGCCACTTACCTCTGCGTCCGCAACACCATCATTATAATATGCAATCACTAATGCATAAATAAAATACATAGATACTTTGCATGGCATTTCAAATCATACTATTTCTTAAATTCACTTTCTGGGAAAAGCAAGTATATAGATATATACAGAAAACAAAAGCCCACTCACTGATAAGTAGCCGGGTCGTAACCCCCGTGCCTAGCCTGGCTACGCTCGTCCTCCAGATAGGTCTCGCCTTTATGAGAAGTAACCGAAATAACGTTAATTAACGCACATAATCGAAACCTTAGAAATAAATTCTCATACATTGCTCAATTTGGGTATATGAATATACCACAGTGATCTACACAATCTCACGAACATCCCCATATTTTTATAATAATTTTTTCAGCCTCCATGCGTTGGCCAAGGCACGGCCAGACGCGCCCCCACGCACGACCACGTGACCTGCACACTGACGGCGTCAGTTAACACTGTCAAGAATATTCCTCGGAATATTTCGTTAAAACCCAACGAAAACCGTCCAAACTAACTGACGGAATATTCTCTGTCTTCTCCGGCGAGTCGTCAGTCGCCCGCGACTGTTCGCCAGTTTCTGGAAAAACTTCCAACTATGGTTTCTTCTTCATTTTTGCACCATTTTCTACGTACTTTATACCAAAATGAAGATCTCACAAAGATGAACACAACCATACCTGCCTTGACCCCTAACTCGCCAGGGATTCGCCGGAAAAAGCCTCGAAAATTCCGGCCGAAAATGAAACTCTCCGATCTCGCGATTCCGACGTCCAAATTCCTCTAACGAGGCACTCCAAGCTTCGTAAGGACCTCCTTAAGCTCCCTATGAGCTTGAAATCCCCTAAAAATCAAGCATGAAAAATTGCATGAATAGTGCATGTACGGAGGGTGAGGTTTCTATGTGAAAACGTACCTGAAAATTGTACCTTTGAACTCACCACACCACGAGGAACACGATGGTGCCCTTAGTTCCTTCGATCTGCAAGTTTTGCAAGGGTTTCTGGGTGTGTCCGTACGTAGAGAATGAGAGAGAGAAGGTCTGAGAGATAGAGAGAGTACGGGAGTGAGAGAGGGAAAGAGAGTGATATGAATGTGTGTGTGTGTGTGGTCCAAATACAACCAACCAACATAATTGGACCACCCCCAAACTTAAACACACACGTACCTTAATTAACGTCCAAGGGCATTTTAGTCTTTTCACACATTCGAGAATAATTTTACAGGACGGGCTGTTACAATTTATCACTACACCACATTCAACAATAAGTTATGAAGATTTCTGTAACTTCATTAGTAGCCAATCTCAACCTAGGAGTTTGTATTTGCGTTTTTCATCACCAAACAGGATGGATTTGCGTTTTATTTTCTAGGAATTTTAAAGCTAGTCAAAGAGTTTGTCCATGTTACAATTTTTTTTAGGCGAAGCGGCAGTGTTTATTGATAAAATTAGGCAGTATTATAAAGGTAATGCTAAGGATATCAAATTTGGAGATTAAATTGCAAACTAAATGATGTGTCACCAATAAAAATAAGCACGTTTATCAACGTGTAAGTAATAAATCAATCATCAACTTCCATGTCTTTTAGTTTTCAAAACTTCATCTGTAAATTTAGTCTCTCTAGCATTACTCGTATTATAATCTTGGGTTAATTATAAAAAAACTACCTCAACTATTGGTGTCACAACATTTTCACACGTTATCTTTTAAAATTGACAATGTCATACCTCATCTTACGAATTTGTGTCAATGTTATACCTTCCGTTAGCTTGGCGTGAATTTCTCAATTAAATGCTGACGTGGCTTGATCCGGGACCCATTTTCTATTAAAAACTAAAAAAAAATCATTTAATATTTTTTAAATATTAAAATAATAAATAAAAGTTTAAAATAAAATAAAATAAAAAACAACAACAACACTTAGTTCGTCCCCTCCCCCCATTTCTCTCTTCTCCCCATCTTCATCTTCTTCCACATTCCTGCAACTGCAAACCAGAAGAAAAAAAAAAAAAAAAAAAAAAAAAACCAATTTGTCTTCCCCCCACCCCCTCTTCTCCCCGCACCCACTATCCGCACCCAACCTCCCTACCTTCGCACCCACCCTCCGCACCCAACCTCCCACCCACTACCTGCAACCCAAAAAAAAAAAACCCAGATCCCGTTGAGGTGGAATCGGGAAACCTTCGCCAGGCCAATTCCGAAGGTGGAGAACCTGGGTGCGGAGAAAATGGGGGGAATGGGTGTGGAGGGAAAAGGGTGGGTGCGGGGGGGGGACGGACGAACTGGGTTTCCTTCTTTCTTTTTTTTCTTGACGAACTGGGTTGGGTTGGAGTTTTTTTTTTTTTTTTCTTCTTCTTCTTCTTCCTCCTCCTCTTTCTTCTTTATGGGTTTCATGGGGGTGGGTTTGTGGTGAGGGGAGTGGGGGACAAATTGGGTTTGGTTTTGGTTTTTGTTTTTTTTTCTTCTTCTTCTTCTTTCTGGGTTTGTTTGGGGGGGGGGGGGGATGAACTGGGTTGGGTTGGGGTTCTTCCTCCTTCTTCTTTTTGGGTTGCAGGAAGATGGGGGGAGAGAGAGAGAGGGGGAGGAACGAACTGACTCGAGGTTTTTTTTATTTATTTTAAATTTATTACTTTTCTTTATTATTTTAATATTTAAAAAATATTAAATAACTTTTTTTTAGTTTTTAATACTTTTTAATAGAAAGTGGGTCCCGAATCAAGCTACGTCAGCATTTAACTGAAAAATTCACGACCAAGTAACGAAACATTAGCACAAATTCGTAAGATAGGTGATTATCAATTTTAAAAGATGAGGTATGAAAATGTCGTGACATCAATAAGTAAGGTAATTTTTTGTTATTTACTCTATAATCTTCAAAGAATCTGTTCTGAATTAAATTCGAAAGTTCCTCAAACCAAGAATTAAAAGTTGAGGAAAAAGTCAACTTAAGCCTCACAAAGCCAACTTAACCATTTTATATGTTACCGTATTGACAAATCTACGAATATGACAAACTAGGGACGACTCAAAGCAACGCAAAATTTCTTTAGTGTCCTCTGCAATCAATCTCAGTGGAGAGTTGCTTTGGTGAAGGCTGGCAAGAGACTGCACCACCACCAAGCATCAGTCTCAAGAACCACCTTCTAATCTCACCGTTCATTTTTTTTTCCTTTGTAAATATCTCACAATTTATTCTTATATACTTAAATTAGACATTCCGCCATTTCCAACTTCTAAAATTATGGACCCAAAAAGTGCAAGTATTCTCTCTCTTTTAGCAAGAAAGTGCAAGCAATTTATCACTACATCTCATAATTGCATCATTTCCTTAGAATTTTTAACGAAACATTTCCGATACGGTTTACTTTTAACGAAAAATCATATTTTTACTTTTTCTCTGGTACTATTCACTACACATTCATTTGTCATTTTTCATTAAAACTAAATTTTTTTAAAACTTTTTATTAGTTTTCCTTTTATTTTATACAGATAAAATAAATAAAATAAAATAAGTAATATATCGTCGCATGTCCCCTAACACAATAAAATAAATAAAATAGTCCAATCCTTCTACACTTTTCATATCATATTAAATTTATGCTTATAATGTTGACAAAAACGTGTTGTCACATCCCGGCCCGGGACGGATCATTTCCCGGGCCCGCTCCACCATCGTAGGACAATATTGTCTGTTTTGGGCTTATCATTCCCTCACGGTTCTGTTTTTGGGAACTCACGAGTAACTTCCTAATGGGTCAGCCATCATGGGAGTGCTCTAGCCCCCTTCTCGCTTAACTTCAGAGTTCCAAAGGAATCCGAAACCAGTGAACTCCTAAAAGGCCTCATGCTAGGTAGGGATGGAAATATACATTTAAGGATCACTTCCCTGTACGATGTGGGATGTTACAGTGTCATTTTTGTTTAGAATGTGAAGAAATTGACAAGAAAATATGGATTTTAGGCCTCGGAGAGCAAGAATTAGAAGGCGAACCATACCTACTCCAATTGAATTAATTTGTAATTATTTTATTAATACTGTTTTTGTTCCATAGCTGCAGAACATTAACTAGTTAATTTCACTTATTAATAATATTATTTCATATCATAATAATATTATTTCCTATCACAGTCATAGTCATAGCTGCAAGGCAAACTAAGGTTCGAGGAGAAGAAGCAAATCTTGGCATTTGGGAAACCGCGTGAACGTAACAACACCACCACTGTCACAAAATAATAGGTAAAATACGACGACGTAGAATGTCTGTAACTCCCCTTCCCACTTTAATATACAGAGAGGCAGATTGTCTGCCCTCCTATTTGTCTATCATTTCCATCCCTTCTTATTTGTACGGTCACGGTTAAGCTACGTCAATATTTTATATTTTTATTGTTTTTTATCTTATTATCTCTATAAAAAAATTAATATAAAATATTAACGTAACTTAACTGTGACTGCACAATATAAAAGAGGATGGAAACGGCAGGCAATCTGCCTCCATATACAGAAGCAATTAGCTTTGAGTATATATTATTTAAGTTTTTTTTTTTTTTTTTGTCAGCAATTACTCAACAGTATGAACAAGTGGATAGATATCCAGCACGACAGCGTTGATGTGAGAGTGAGTTGATCTTGAGACTGAAAATTAGAGTGGGTCCGTTCCAGTTTGACGAGTAGCTTGATGGCATTGTGTTTTGTAGGTGATACGTCTGACAGTGATGTGTATGAACATGTAGAAGATCATATGCATCTGAATTTTATGTAATTAACAACACAAAAGATTAAGACACTTATTTAATCTTAGTTTAGAAGACAAAGTTTTGGGGTGTGATGTGTCGTTTTGGCAACATGTTTCACGCTTTCCATGCTTCCTTTTTGAATCACAAAAAAGAAAGGCACTTTTATCTCATTTTCTTCAGTTACCTTTGTACTATTTCAAACCTAGAATTAGCTTAATTAACCTAATGGATGGCTCCGAATGATGCTTTGATATTAGCGACTTAATTTTCATTTTGCTAGAGAGAAAATCTTGATTACTGAGTTACCAAGTGAACTTAGAACTAAGCATAGTATTAAAGTAATTGAAATTATGATGGAGGCTAGCTAAACCAAAGCTTTATAGTTGTTATTTGTTCAAAAAAGTTGATGATGATATCACATTAAGCACGACTTGAGTCTTTAAGTTAGTAGGCACAACTCCATCCAATATATACGTAACAAATCAACTCATCCCATCTTGATAAAAATCTCGAGTTCAAATCATATAGACGATCATTGTGCGATGAGTAATGAATAATATAAGCAACCTCAATGGGCTGTCACATCGCTCTTCTAAGGATTGAGATGCTAAATTCAAAGTAAAATTTTGAAGAATTACTACCGTTGCTCTGGCTGAAGTAAAAATGAAGATCTGTCGCACTTTCGGTGTCAATGAGGTTTTATAATAATTACTGAATTTATCGGCAATATTTTTGTGACAAGTTGTTGTAACAGAAGAAGAAAATGACACCAGGGATGCTTTTGTATGTCTGCAACTGCAAAGTGGTGGTGCCACGTTTATCTGTAGAACTTTCTCGCAATGTCACTGTATTTATCCATGTGCCTCGGATTTACTTTCGAACAATATTTGATACTTAAAGATGAGTATGAACTCCTACTTAAAATTTCTTAAAATTGGTAGTTGTCAATTTATAGAACTTTGTGTTTATAATCAGAACCGTTCATATTATAAATCACCGTATAAAGATCGCATCTGTAAAAAATCAATTAAAACTAAGATCGTTTAGTCATCAAACTATTTAAAAACAAATGAACGGTATTGATAAAAGCATTATGAACCGTCTATATATTTACTATAGATTGACTAAACGACCTTAGTTTTAATTTAATTTTTGCATAGATGATCTTTACAATGTGATTCATAGTATAAACAGTTATGATCATAAGCACAAAGCTCTGCGATTAAAACACTAAGAATTTTGAGTATGAGTTCCTACACATCCTTGAGTAGCCAAGTATTGTTCTTTATTTTCAGGCACCTCCTCGAAAAGGGATCATCTCCTGATCCCTTCCTCCTAATCCATCAAATTAGGTAATCTGTACCATTAAAATTTAATTCAACGGTTACAAATGGGGGTTCACTTTAAAAGTTATAATAATTTCAGCCGTTGAATCAATTTTTAATGGTACGAATTCTCTAATTTGATGAATTAGAAAGAATGGATCCGGAGAGGATCCCTTTCCCACCTCCTCCATCAGAAGCAAGCAACCTGCTTCAAAGGGGACCCATCAGCAACATGTTTTGTCTGCTAGTTATTTGACGTGGTCTTCCACCTATATATATATATATATATATATATATCACGATAATATTCTGGAAAAGAAAACAAATCCTAGTTGCCCCACTTCATGAATCTACTGTCTGCTAGCTAACAAGAACAAAATAAAGTGTTGCCGAATTGTTTGAAACTGAAATACAAAAGTAACCAAGATAAGTGTTGCCTGTAACAAACACTAGCTAACAAGAACAACCTACTTCCAACATTGTTTAAAGAAGTTAATTAAGGGATCCTAGATGATGATTAATTTCTGAAAACTATATATATATATATATATATTACAAAATATATAATTAGAAAATGGATGACACAGACTTACAAGTTAATTGTTTCAATCATGTGATCGATTTTGAATAGAAAGATATATGTATAACCGTGTTGCTAAAAGTTGATAAAGAGAGTACGTTTTCACTCAATTATTTTTTTAGGAAGAGCTTGCATTAATTTTATATAGGTAATGTTAAAGAGATCAATTTTTTTAGAATAATGCTAAGAAGACTAAATTAGTAGACTAAATTTAGAAACTAAATGATGTCTCACCAATAACAAATAAACACGTTATTCAACACTAAATAATAATCTAATTATCAATTTCCATGTCATTTAGTTTACAAAATTTAGTTTCTCTAGCATTATCTAATTTTTAACCCAAATTTACAAATCAAATAATGTGGTTATGAATGATTAAATTATTAATTAAATATCGATTAACGTGCTTATTTATTATTAATGACATATCATTTGATTTAAAAAATTTGTTCTTCCTAATATTAATCATTTTCTATACCAAATGAGTTTTACTGTTTTGAGGACTCTTGGAATTAAATAGAAACCATCATTGGAATTGATATAACAACACATCTGCCCAACCCCTGCAGATTGCAATTCTAAGATTTTTGACTGAGCATCTTCAATGAAAATATTAAAATTTTTTTTTTTTAAGAAGAACATGAAAATATTAAATTTAGCTTGTTAAATTCATTTGATCCCTGGCATGACGATTTGAAGTTAGATATTAAACTTTCATCTTTATAAAGGATGAGTCAAATTAATATTTTTATATACAGTGGGAACTACAGTTAAAAAATTGTGTAAATTGGTTTGGGTACGGTATGTGATTGATAGATCCGGAAGAGACAAACATTTATTAAATAAATCAAATTAATGAATTTGATATTATTAGGCTATGTTTTAAAAAAAAAAATTAATGAAACATTTTCGTTTACTTTTAACGAAAATGATATTTTTACGCTAAAAAATTACTTTCTGGCATTATTCACTTACAACACATTTTTGTCATTTTGATTAAAATTCAAAGTTTTCAAGCAATTTTTATTTGTTTTCCTTTTAAAAAAACGTCTAGGATGTTAGGCGTCAATTCAACTTCAGATAAACCTCATTGATCAGAAGAAATTTACTATTTTTTTATCTTATTTGGCACTTTTGATATTTCTTTTGGATATGATCTAAAATATTTGATTTAGCAGCCCATCGTTATGCTTCTATCCTAAACCCATTAATTGACAATAAATTCTACTTAAGTTCTCTTTCAAATTGTCGCATTATACATGTCCGACGCTCTGCAAACGTCGTGGCATATAGATCGACCAAGTTGGCTTTGTTCTTTGAACTTGAATCTTTTTGGTTAATATAACCTCGGGATCTTATCTGTGAGGTTCTTTTGGAAGATTGCAATTATCAATAAAATACTATTGTTTCATCTCGAAAAAGTGTTTAATATAGTGATATTTCTTTTTAACTTATCACAAAATATATCCCACATTCAAATATGTTGGAAAATATTAAAGTCAGTAATTTGGTTTATTTTTATGCTAGGGTTGTTTGGTATTTATGTATTCTATCACATGAATTATATATGGTTGTCAGATGATAATTGTATTACATACATGTAAGTATTATAGTAAAACTCATGATTTTGATTACTTTCATATTATTTATTTGGGTTTACTATTATTTTCTTGTTTGTTATCAATTAGGTCTTTATACATACACCCTCTAACTATTTTCTGAAAATACGTAGTCCTTCGATTATGTAGCCATCTTGGCAATTTTTAGTATTCTTTCTTTATTGTAGCCAATGAAATAAGAATGTGAATTTGTATGTTTGTTCTTCATTTTCCGTCCTTTCAAAATTTTCAACTACATTCTCCAGTCTTCCTTTCAAGAAAGAATAAATTTAATTTGTTTGTCTTTATTTTTGGTGCTGAACTGTTGGAATTGTTGGATTTCATGCCAAAGAAAAAAATTCTCAAAAGATTAGTAAATTCAACCAGATTCTGTATTATAAAGGCATATATCTTGTATTAACTGGCTGAAATTGCAGTCTGATTAATTTGTACATAAATCTGAGCTAAGTAAGCATCAACTAGAAGCCTTTAACAGATTCTGTGATCAGTTTAAATCAAAACCCGGATTCTTTTCCCACCTAGATAGCTTGCATGCAACATATAACCAGACTCCAAACACATACAATGGAGGACAAAGCTTTATAATTATTATGATATTATATACGGCTTTCCATTTTTCATAGGGTTTTTATCACAAGATGTACTTTCCTCACTTGCTCCTGCCAACCCAGTGACATGATCAGCTTCTCGGAACTTCGGATTGTTGAAGAGAAAGGGATTTTTCTGTAATTTTTGTAAGAAAGTTACAGGAGATAATTGGGTGGGGAAACTGTACGGAGGTGGGGGTCGCGGGCTGGTGGGAAGGTGGGGAAATTGGAGGGAAAGAGGAGAAAGTGGTGGATCTGGTTTTTATTTTGTTTATCTTTCTTTTCTCTTCCTATTTTGTTTTTATGGATTTTAGATTTTTAAATAATTTTAAAAAATTCATTATCTTTGGTATAATGTTTTTATTGCCGATGTCTTTTGTATAATTCACTTGACATTATATTATTAAATTTGTGGATTATATATCTGTGTCATATCAAAACTTAAACAAAATAATTAAATTAAGAGAAATTTTTATATATTTAATGATATTAACACGATAATTAACGTTAAACTATAAAATAATAAATAATTCATAAAAACCTTTTTACCAGTTCTCTTAAATTAATGTATAGTAATAATATTTAGAGATAATATCGATCTTTATTGAAGTCGATGCACTAAACAAAAAGAAGGGTCAATTTCAAGAATATATTTTAATAGAAGTCTTTCCCATATATATTGCATCAATCATTCAATCTGATAACTTTCTGACTCTGATTGAAAGTCAAACTGAGGTGCATTTGATTTGATTTTCATTGGCCATAGAGGAGCACTTTGAAAGGGAGTTATACCATTAATATAGAAACAAAATAGTTAGCAAAAGTGCTCAGTGCCAAAACGTAATAAGATTTTTGGTTCATTCGAACTTAAAAAATTATTCGGTTTGGAGACGGAAATGCTATATCCATCCCCATAACCGCAAATTAACCATCGGGTATTATCCATAACCATATCCACCGGGTAACGGATTCTCCATCGGTTAACGGGTATATCCATCTTCGTCAATACAAAAAATATATTCGTTCAATTAAGAAATTATAAGTTAGTAGATATCAATTTCGTCATTAAACATTTGATGTATAAAATGATCCAATGAATGGATCTTGTTGAGTATAAAAATTAAAACACTGATGATATTGGCTTATCTTTGTTATGTCGTATAAGCACCATTGAGTTTGCATTGATTTTGATTCAAAACTTTACTTTCCTATAAAATGCAACTTTTGTATTCTCAACAAATATTTATATATATATGTATATATATATATATATTATACTATTATATAATATATAAATTATATTATTTACTAATCGGATCGGATTCGGTTATGGATACAGTTTGGGGATCTCTATAACCATATCCAAAACCATAACCGAATAATATAAACGGTTTTTCCCCATATCCAAACCATACCCGAACTTTCATATCCAAATCCAATCCATTCGGGTGGTTATCCACGGTTATTGGGTTTAACAGTTAAAATTACCATCCCTAATTATATATACTCAGGAAAGAGAATAAAATATAAAAGGGCAGCAAGCTTGAGAGGTGGGGAAGAAATACGAAAGAAAAAAATTGAAAGAGAAGTACCAAAAGTTTTTGTCTATTTAATTTATTTTAAGTGGTTATCGGAGATTTGTTTTGGTGGTTAATTTTTTTCTTTTTTGACTCATTGCATTTAAAGTTTAAATTCTCACATTCTCATTATTTAATGTAAATTATATTGTTTGTTAAAAAAATTATTTTTCATATTTCATTGAATTAAAAAACTTTTTAGTGTAATATAATATATATTATCTTTGATATAAAAAAAGTAATATAATATATATTAGGTCAGTCATCAGCAAGTAGACTGTCTCTTTATGGCCCTGCATTAAAGTTGAATGGTTAAGTAGTAGCCAGGAGGATCGCCGTATTCTTACTGTGAGGATTCTGAAAATCATTTTCTCATATTTTTTATTGTAAATCATGCAGTCAGAAATTATTATAATTTTTTTTATTTAAAATTGAATATAAATATATCTGATAAAGATTGACACACGATATACGATAAACAGATGATGATTGAAGCATCCCCGAAATCCTCACAAAGAAGATCTGGTGGGGATCCTCACTCAAGTAGCAGTAAGCTAGCTGCTAGTTGGGCGTTGGGAAAACAAATCCTCCTTCAATCTTCCAAATTGTGAAGTGTATGTGTAACTGCTCCTTGTTGGTTATTTGGTATTAGCAGATAGCACACACTTTATGTGTGTGAACAACCACCCACCATCTCTCACATTTTCCTTAAGCGCAACCGTTTCAGTTCATTCAAACAATCCAAAAAACATCATGATTTCACTTACCTGTATGTAAAAATGATGGTGGGACAAATTTTCTTAATAAGTGCATATTTTTATCTTATGTAAATATTTTGATACAAAATTACCATTTTGCCCTTCTTATGTATCAATTGTGTATCAAAAGTGAGGGCAAAATAGGAAAATAGGGGATATGATTGTCTTTTTGTCAAAAGGTACAAAATTACTATTTTGCCCTCCTCATCTCAACATTGTGTATTCAAAAGTGAGGGGCAAAAAGGTTGACAAGGTGTGTTCTCTTAATAATAGTATAGATAGTTGACATCTTTTTATATATATTTCTGTTTGTAATTCTGTTTGAGTTATATTCTATACATGAAGCAAAAGGTTTCCACCTTCTAAAATCAAATTTTCAAATAACTCATTATTTTGGTCTCTGATATTTAAAATCAATATAGCTGATTTTTGAGATTGTCCATCGTTAATCATTCTGGTCATTCTGTAATAAGTCTTCGTTAAATTCAGGATATTTTTGTCAAATCAATCCCTCCTTTCGAACTGGTGATTTCTTCAATTTAATGGAGATTTTTCATAAAATGACCAAAATGATTAACGGTGTACAATCCAAAGAGCACTTCTATCAAGTTTAAATCTCATTGACTAAAGTGAGAAGTTATGACAATCTCATAGGTCATTTTGGCTAAAAAGTCTAAAAGAAATTCAATATACAATTAGTTCATTTTGAAAGGACAAATACCTAAGATTTCATGATCATAAAAAAATTCTCTATAGTTAAGAAGAAAATAATTGATACCTAAAAAATCCAATCGTGACACGGAAGAGGCTAGGTGTGTTTAAGTACACGGTGATTAAATTTTATTAATAATAGTCACTAGCTACTCAAGTTTAGTGGTATTGTTTCCTTATTTGTAAGTGGGAGTCCAAATCACCCACTTCTTTTGTGTAAAGAAATAAAGTTTGACAATCACGTTTCATGCTAGTACGTATAAATATTTTGGTTATTTATTTCGACTAAATTTTTTAGGGAGAAAAAGTAAGCGGCTATTATTTCAACTAAAATGAACAAATATGTAACTGTATAAAAAAAACCTAAATTGAACAAATATATAATTGCATGGGGCAACAAAAACAAGAAATGCAGACTTTACGTACGCATAGACAACACATGGTTGATAGTGCAGCAATATTAAGCAATTGTCAAAACCGTAGGACAATAATGTCAAAGTCAAGAGGCTATTGCAGTGATCCACTTAACTTACAAAGGTAACAAAATTACAAAAAAAATTAACAATGAAATAATAGGATCTATGTTGAGGCCCTATTTTATCGACTCATGTGGTAAAAAGTTGTGAATCGTAACACAGTGGTGAAGTCTCCGCCATCTTTTGCCATGCTACTTTCGCACGCAAGAGACCAAGATTCAGAAAATTACAGATTCGTATTCAGAGCTTTCCGGGTTCGATCTAGATTAGAAATCAAGTATTATGCAAACTTTGGATTTTGATTTTTGGAAAGATTTTGACGGGGATATCTGTAGGGATGAAGCCGGAAATTTAACTAAGAGAGGGCACCTTAAAAAATTTGAGCTCTTTTTTTGGACAAATAAAGCTAGTTCTTTTACAAATGCTGAAAAAATTAATTACAAAATGCCTAATTTTATTACTCTATTGTCTAATTTTATCTTTAATTGTTGACAACCTAATGCTCATTTGTATTAATTAACCAAATACATGCAACTCAACAAGGTTTAGACATTAGTGCGTGAGAAAAATATACAAGACGGAGGGACATTTAAAAACTAAAAGAGGATTTTCCCTATTTTAATATGATTAATTGAATAATCTGCAAAGCAAAAAAAACAAGAATGATTAATTGAATAATTTTTAATGAAAAAAAAAACACGAGAGGGGTCATATGCCCCCACTGGGCCTTACCTCCCTCCGTCCATGGATATCTGGGAAATGAGGTTTGGGGTAACTTGAGAGAGAGAGAATGGATTAAATAGCTTGAGTTTCTTGTACATTCATGGCAACGGCGTGGGAAGTAATTTTGCTAGGATTCTATGGCAAATCTCAGCATTTGCGACTGAGGTGGGAGGCATAGGAAAGGTCGGAAATGGTAGGGGTGGGTGGCGTGGGTGATAAGGGGGGGAACATTTTTTTTACCGATTCATTTAAAAGTAGTATCTCGTCACAGAGACCACAAAAAAAAAGGTTTAGCTTTTATATTTTGTTCTTTTCAAGTTGTAGTCTTGCTCTTGAAGAATATTAGAAGCATGACTAACTTTTTAAATAGCCGTCAAATTTTCACAAAATATCTTATTAGTCACCGTAATTGAAGGGGTTTATGAAGTCTGAAAAATGAAATTTAATTGGAGATATTTGTGCCTTAATTGACTCCAACTCTAATTAATTCACACGTCCATCTCAGAAATTAAAAATTAAAATGGGCAAACAAAAATTGGATGATGGGTTTTTAACCAAAAAATTTAGATGATAGGTTAGATAGAAGGAGGTAGATGTGTTGGGTTGGTGATGATACCTAATGGGCTTGGATGGATGGAGTTATTGCCCGAGTGTCCCCTCTTAAGCCCCACTGAATTTATGCCTTTCTAATTGCTAAGCTAGTAAGCTTATATGAGTTTTGCTCTCCTGTCGTCGTACGCATGAAAGGAATAAATTTCAACGGTTCTCTTTTGTCTTTTCATGTGTAGGAGGGCAGGAAAGCAAGGATCATATGGACTTTTCACTCATTTGCTCGTAAAAACACATGTACGGGGATAATTCTGAGGCCTATAAATGCCTTCAAGCACCCCCTCAATTCCCCTTTACAAAGGTTGAAGTACTAGCTAGCTGGCTGCCAGTCCAAATTATTGTCGAAGTTTTTGGTACCTAAAGATCAAAAGGGAGTACATTCGTTAAACAACACCAAGGGATGTCGTGCTAATTTGGTGCCTACAGGATATTAGGTTTAACAGTGTCTAAGTGCAACAAGCATACTTTTAAAATTGCAAGATTTCTAGCAGCTAGACTATTTTATGCTGAATCTTTGAACTGTATAAGAAACCAAATTCAGATGATGTTAAAGTTCTGGTCTAACTTGTAAATGAGTCGGATCGTAAACGGATCGCTCATTAAGAACCGGATAAGATATTGTTTGTCAAAATCTAGATATAGGCATGATAATTTCTTGCATGACTCATTAACTCGACATGAAACGATACAATCCGTTAACAAATCGAATCAAATTGTTATCGGATCATCTCTTACGGACTCACTAAGATAACAGGTTTACACAATACAACCATACTCGTTAAGATAAATAGTATGATACGAACACGACAAATACGACCCGTTTACTAAGCCTGATATGCATGTACACTAAATGTGACAAAGAATTTGGCACAACTAGGGATAATTTTGAATCTTCAATTATTAATGGCGTGGCCTAACGAAACCGTTATGCTATATACGCAATATGTGTGAAGCTAAATGCGGCAGCGTCATGACACCACAAAAAACGACATATATATATATGCATGCGTGTATGTATGTGTGTGTGTGTGTGTCTATATATATATATATATAGTCAATGAAGGTTATCTCGTTTAAAACTTTTCTAGTTTCATGTACAACATGGATCTTGTCCATAATTTGGTTTTCCTATACACCATCAGGCTGTTCCTAACGTGAGGTTAAAGGTAGCGATGGTGTCAACCTAATCTATTAAGGCCACACAACTCCTTAATTCAGTTTCATACGCATTATAATTAGTCAAGGGCTAAACTCATTCTTCCAATATCACTTGCATGTATCATAATTCTCGAGGAAAAATTCGCACATAATATTTGCCAGAAAAGTGGATTTTCAGATTATCTTGGCATTCGTGGCCAGTTAGATTATTGAATAAAAATTGGACCCTATCAATTATGAAATAGTTAACAGTTGCCAACCATGCATGCTGATAATTAGATAAGATTATATGTTAATGTGCATGGTCGTAGGATTTGATTTTGGAATATATATATATACACACACACACACACACACACTAGAAGGTAAGCAAATTGTTAACAAGGAGAGACCACCAAACTAATTGCTTCACTTAATTTGACTAATCAACATTCTCTTATAATTAAGAGAAATGTCAGCAAATTGCTTGTGATTCAGGACAACATCCCATGCCAGCAAGCAATTTTTGCCTTCTTCACTCTCTGTAAGTGCATTTGTTAAAGAAATACATGCCCTTTGAGTAAAACTACTGCTCTTTTGCCTGTTTATTAAGGCCCAAATAATTGTAGCCAGCATATTATCTTCAAAGTTCATACTATTCATGTATACATTAGCCGCCCTTATGCAAATAGGGCTATTTTGATAGTTTTCTGCACACCCACCCCAAAGTTGCCTTTAATTTGTCTTTTTCTTTTACAAACGATATACATTAGTGGATTAAATTGTTAGTTGTTAGGGAGAAGAGAGATCAGTGGCGATCAAACCCACACAAGGATGTATAGACATTATTACTTTTCACCATTGCGGTAAAGCGAAGATTTTTAACAAAATGAAGGCATTTTCATTAAGAAAAAGGGTCCTTGTGCTTACATTGTCGAACAAAAAATAAGGAAAAAGGTACCAGTTAAATGCATTTTTGGCCCTTGTATATTAGCAAGTAGAGGCCTCCTATATATAAAAGGTCGTGTATGGACAATTACTAAGCCCAAAATGAAAAATACTGAATTTATTAGGGCAAGACATATCAGGCCAGATTTTGGAAATAATATACAAAAGCCTTTCGAAAATAGTTTTGTCGCTGTGGAGCGTGAAACTTCAATATATTTTGGATTTAGAATTTTCGGATATTGGAGATGGATTCCATTTTTATACAAATTTTTGTTCTGCAGTAAGTACTCAATCTGTTGCAGGAACATCAAATAAATGGAGATCGGAAGTACGTGCAACCTTCTTCATTGAAACTTCCCCATATATCTATGGTACAAAGATAGCAATGAATTTTAGCTAAGAAAGTTACATACCAATTAGCAAACAATAACATATCATGTGTCGATGCTTTTGTAAAACACAATAATTTCTCCGTGTTCATTTTGTAGTTGATAGTAATGGGCTTTTCAGAACATAAACTTATATACCTACTTACACAGCACCACTGTTAATGAGGATAAGCATGTTGTGGAGATATATATCAAAGAGGGTTTTCATGATAGTAAAATCCCTACCAATAATCTCACTCTGTAACCTCACGATAACAAATAAAATGTAAACAATTAAACAGTTCAAAATACTAATTATAGTAATAATACAAAAAGAAAAACAAACTAAAATTTGCTCCTCTCTCATCTCTTCATGAATACTGATCAGTTACCAGGATATCTGTTTTACAAATTTATCTGCCCCTTAACAATGCCTTCTCTGCAGTTTCCACCTCTTCTAAAATCCTCGCCTTTCTCTTCGCCGGAAGCGGAGCCGTCGGTCCAAAACTAACATAATGCCCTGAAACCGCATTGATTGCTGAGTAAATGTCTCTAAAAGAAACCCTACTGAGCAGAGTCTTCTCCCTCCTGTACTTGGCCACCCATGAGTTTGATGTTTCTCTCAGCTCCGCCACGGCAGAAGCCACATTGGGGTCGTTTCTATCCATGTTAATGGTCGTTCTGACCTTGTTGATAATCTCCTCCGTTTCTTTTACGTACTCCTCGTCCGAAGCGGCAAATGCTGCTGGTGTGAGCGGGAAGAGCCATGCTGGCGAGGACAGAGTTGCTACTGCTGCTGCCGCCATAAAGGATAAGAATTGGCGGCGTCGAGGTTGTGGGATTGTGGCTGTGGTGGTGGTAGTGGATTTGGTGGACTTGATTGGAGGAAGAGATTTGAGTTTGGAGGAAGGAGTAAGGAGTGTTGGTGAGGCCATGGTTGGGAGTGGGGGAAGAGAGGATTGGGGAGGGGAGAGAGAGTGTTTGTAGGAGTAAGCAGTAATTGGATTTGTGCCACGTGTGCTTATCATCTTATCTTATTTTTTGGTCTTTTGGATGAGAGGTGACCCAATGCCAATGAGGTGGATATAGATCTGCTGGGGTGTACGTGTTGTTAATTAGTTTCACGCTACATAAAGTTGTGAGGCCTTGACTGTTCTAAAACAACAAAATTAGAGGGTAGAAAGTTGCGTAAGTAACACTAGACTTTGGAGTATGGTGGCCAACTTGAACTAAGCAATAGGGTGTAACGATGTTTTGGGAGATTTCAAGTTCGACTTATATGAATCTACGATACTATATACAACTAACTCATTGTCTGATTTTTAGGAATAAAATACTATTATTTTAAAAGAAAAACTTTGTACGTTATATGATAGATAAAGAGAAGTCAATCCGTGAAGTATGATATAATAGAAAAAAACTTACATACACCTAGAATACCGTTGTCAGGTTGATAATATCTGAAATCAAGTATGCATTGTCATTTGTCATTTTAATTTTCTTTATTTGTTGCTTGAGCCATAAATAAAATTAAGTTTTGTTATTGGGCCAATCTATCCTTTTTTACACAAAGTCATACAACTTTGGCTCACCAACTTCGAATCTCAATTTGTGATCCTATTCCAGGACTTGGACGATCTCAACTCGTTCGAAGGCTCGGACAGGTTTATCCCCAGAAGTGTGTCTACCACACAAACCACCAGACTCGGGCATATCTCGCCTTCTTAAAGGCCAACACACGCGTCACCTGAAACGCTAACGTCGCGGTTGCGATCGTGCGAAACGTAACAGGACACAACTGAGGCCATCAACAAAGACTTACAGTCATTGTCAATGCCAACTTACCAATCTACCCTCGCTCCAACTCAAAACATATGATCGAGGTTGCTCTTTCCTCACTACCTATAAATAGAACCATAGGCCTTTAAGCTCAGGACCTTTATCAAATTCAATTTGTATGATTATACTAAACCCAGAGGAATTCTTCAATCAACCCAACTTATTTTCAACACAACCCTAATTGTTCTTCAGCAAACCTCTAACTCTTCAGCTACAATCTCAAAAGCCTATCTTCGAAGCAAACATTGCCTACGATCCCTGAGATCTAAAATTTTTACAGCTCTGCCATCCCATGATATGATTCGGTTGACATGCAATTCTAACCACCCTAATTTTTTTCTCCAAGGCACATGTTTTGTACTAAGTCCAATTTGATACCAGTGAGCTCAGTGAACTCTTCTAGCATTATCTCACCCTTCATGGCGTGAATCTTATTGGAGTTTTATTGGTTTCTTTATATTTTCAATTTATTTACATTTCAAGTCATGTAGCTTGTCCCATCAGCCTAGATTGTACTTTTGTAAACATTGTAATCTCGACTTCATCATGAAATGATCATATTCTTCTGTTTCTCACTTTAGTTTCCATTCCTCTTTTATTTACATTTTAGGAAAAAACACACAAATTTACACTGAATTTTAAGTCGTCGTTCACTCAAGGCACATAAAAGAACATAACTGGACCAATGTCCCATTCAGTGCACAATAATTTGGTTAAGAAGTCGATTTACCCACAACTTTCACAAACACTGCCTGTTTGCAACTTCTAAAAGTGGCACGTCTATCTCTCTTTCTCTTGAGCCATCCCTTGTGTCAAGATTGAAAGCAGCATTCGAGTTAAATATGTATTGAACCCAGTTCGAACTCTGTTTGAGTTTTGACACCAAAATTTATAAGGAAAACTAATGAAAATGGCTAGAAAATTTTGAGTTTTAACGATAAGGACAAAATAAAGGATAAAGTGAATAGTATCAGGATTGACTTTTTAGTGTAAAAATGTGGTTTTTCGTTAAAGTAAACAGTACCAGGAGCTTTTCGTTAAAGTTCTCAAATTTATAATGTGTAATCAACTTCAAATATCAAATTCCAAATACAAAGAATTTCTCTGATGGAAGAAAATATCCCCCAAATCCCTCAGTCTATAAATATATTGAGCCCAAATAATTCAGGCAATAAAAACATTGGGTTATATTTTGGACTCTGACCAAATGTTCAAATCTAAATGGTCTTCTTTGGGCTGGTGTTCTGTCAAACTCATCCCCTGAGTCCCCCAGTCCCAGACTCCTAAGTGGAGTCTACATAATGAATTCTGCAGAAGAAATTTCAATAGCCACTTTCATTGCCTTTACACAAGTGGAGTCTGCATAATGCATTCTGTTTCTAAAGCCTAACAAAAAGGTAATTACATCTCTTGTTTTGTCCCCCAAATTCTTCATTTCACTCTTTAGTGCTTACCAAATTTTACTTTTGAACTTTATTTACCAAGACCATGTTGCTCAACCTCGGTTTTAGTTGCGATTTTATTCTTTACTTTGTACATATGAACCCCACCCAGTCCCTATCTTTATATTATTTATAGTATAATTTGGATGCAAAAAGGTAATGGGGTACAAACTTCTTGCTTCATAAAGAAGTCAAGGTTAACATTTGTGTTCCCTTTTCATCATTTTACCTTGCACCCATACATCTAAAAATGAAATTGTCCTTAACTTTTTGACTTGCAATGATTAGTTTGGTCCAGCGGCACACAATCTTCACGTAATAAATAATGTTTCAAGTTTACTCACACAGAACGATAATAATAATTTATAATGAGTTCGATATGGTACATTATGGTTTATTGTTGCAGAGTTAACAGCCTAATACAAAGTGAACTACATGCCTTTTGCATATAAAATGCATTTGAGCATCACTGCCAATAATAATTGGGAAGCCTTTCGTGGAAAAATAAGCTAAAATACAAAATAAAATTGAAAAGGAATCCGAGGGCCATGTTATGAATGTATCGAACAATGGTAATTACTAATTAAAACACTAGATGAGAATTATGACACTTTGCATGATCATTCCATATGGTTATGAATCATGATCAGTAATCATGATCAAATAATCATTTGTAATTAGAGAATTAATTATATGTGGACTACAATTCAATAGACAGGTAGAACACAACAAAGTTGAGATAATTGAGGGCCTGCACTTTAAGAAAATTTGGTGTAAAGATAGAGAGCAGCAGTAAAGCCATGACTTTAAAAGTTTGTGGAAAAGACATACGTTGATTCTTCTGAATTTTGATAGACTATGATTAAACACGAACAAGAAAATAAGAATTCAATTTCAATTTTGGTTTAGTGCTTGGATTTTTCAAATAAACAAATATATCAAAAAGCTAAAGGAACATAAAAAGTTATGGCGTACGCATAACTGTTTGTCCACATATCCAAATTATGGAAAGAGTATTCTAGTTTTATTTATTTACAAAAAAAAGAATAAATTTTGGATATGTTGATATAAACTACAATGGTATGAAACTCGTCATTAAGAAGTGTTGGTGTCAAAACTTAAACAGAGTTTGACTTGGTTTAAAACATATTTGTCTTGAGTGTTACTTCTGGTCTCAATGCAGTGAGATGGCTCCAGAAGAAGAGAGAATATGCGTGCCACTGTTGGAGGCTGCCAACATATAGAGTTTGTGTTTGAGTGTTTGTGAAAGTTCTACGTAAAATCAGACTTTTTAACCAAATGTTTATGCACCAAATGAGATGCTAGTTCGGTTAAGTTCTTTTTTATGCCTCGAGCGGACTTAAAATCCAATTCGAAAATAAGTGTTTGCCTAAGTTAAAACTGAAAATGAGATAAAAGTGGAGACAAAAAACTGAATGTAATCATTTCATGATGGAATCGAGATTACAAGCATTAACAAAAGAGAATTGGGCTAATGAACCAGTCTACATGACTTAAAAAGTAAATAAATTGTAAAATATAAGAAAAGCAGTAAACTCTAGCAATATCCAGGCCATGTAATTAAGGTAGAATAATGCTAGAGGAATTCTTTTACAACGGGGGTGGACTGAAGGGAAAACTTTGTCTCAAAGAGTTGATTAATTTTGGTTGGAATGCTTATTAATCGAATCATACCATGAGGTTGCAGTGCTATAAATGTTTTAGATCCCAATGATCCTAGGCAGTGTTTGCTTTGAAGAAAGCTTAGGGTTGTAGCTGAAGACCTGAGAGAGTTGCTGAAGAGCAATTAGTTTGTGTTGAAAAGCAATTAGATTGATTGAAGAACCACTTGAGGTTTGTAATCATAGAGATTGAGAATTGACGAAGATGCTTAGTTTCAAGGCCTTTGGTCCTATTTATAAGCGGCTGGGGAATAGCAACCTTGATTATATAGCTGAGCTGGTGCAAGGGTAGATCGATCATTTGATGCTGATAATAATTGCAATTCTTGGTTGTTGGCCTCCACTGGGAATCTGGGACTAGTGTGTCTGGTGGCCTTATGCTGGGAATCTGGGACCAGTGTGTCTCTTAACATGTGTTTGGTGACTCGTTGTTAGCCTTGTTACGATTGTTGCGCATGACACCAGTGTGTCTGGTGACGCGTCACTCGTTGTTTAAGGAGACGAAAGATTATCAGGATTGGGTATCCACATGGTAGATGCACTTCGGATGGGTAGAGTTAGAGTCCTTAAACAGTTGTGGAATAGTGAAAAGTGGTCGCCCGAGCCTTAAGGGATTATCCTAAGTTAGGCCTTAAAGTTCGTGGGCTGTTGTCGCATGACTTTTGTAAATATAAATAGATTGATTTCATAGCAGCCTTATTTTTATTTATGGTCCAAACGAGAAGAGTCAAAATTAAGACATCTTACTTATCATTAGACTAATGGTGCGTTTACTAATCCGTAATCAAATTGAGAGGAATTGGATTGAGGGGGAATTGGATTGAGGAGGAATTGAAATGAGGTGGAATCAGAATCAGATTCCTGTTGAAGTTGTTTACTAAAACTGTCTGGAATCGGGGTACAAATGATGTTGAGTCCATATAAGTTGTTTACTAATTCACTTCAATCGGAATGAAAACTAGATTGATTACTATATTGCCCTTACATAAATAAATTATTTTCATACTAATTAATTTAATTTAATTCTTAATTAAATTTATATAATAAAATTCATCTATATAAGCATATATAAATAGGTTTTATTTATTTATTAAAAGATGACAAGAATGATGTTGAGTCTATATAAGTTATTTACTAATTCACTTCAATCGGAATGAAAACTAAGTTGATGACTAAATTGCCCTTACATAAATAAATTATTTTCATACTAATTAATTAAATTAAATTCTTAATTAAATTTATATAATAAAATTATCTATATAAAAATATATAAATAGGTTTTATTTATTTATTAAAAATGACATAATGAGTGTCAAAGGAAGGGCAATGTTGGAATAATGAGCAACAAGTGAGGGCATAATAGGAATAAAAGATGCATTCCTGATTCCCTTACCCTCAAGGAATTCAAATACCTCACAAAACTAGGGAATCCCATTCCTCCAATTTCAGGAATTGAATTCCTTGTTTCGTGTGGGGTCCACCACTTTTTTGATTCCTTAATATTTAGTAAACACCGGAGTACTGCGTAATCGGAATTCAATTCCCTTTCTTTATTCCGATTACCCTTACGTAAACGTGCCATAAATTGAGAAGCTCCCAAGAGATCTAAACCTAAGCATCACAAAAAATGGAAGATTTTTAAAAAAAAATCTCAAAATTATGATTTCTTATTTAAATTTTCGGATTTGGCTACAATAGATATAAGTTTGTAGTCTATCCCTAAATTTTCATCTACTTTATTTTAGTGTCATACTTGATCAATATTATCTTTTTCATAGTTAATTTTTTATTCTACATGTTTGAGCCAATGTCGGTATTTGATGCATTATTTTGTAGGTCCATACTGTTTGGGTTAATATTTGAACATTGGACTTAGATGAAGGAAAGCCCAAAGGTGCCAAATTAAAAGAGGACTTGCCTGAAGCCTAGTATCAAGCCCAGAGGCAAATTGAAGTCTTCTCAGCCAAAATGCAAGCCACATGCTTACTATTGAAGTGACAAATGATGGAGACTAACCTATTACTAGCCAAAGAACACTTTCTAGTGGCATTCCAAGTAAAAAGCTGATGACTCATTACCCTCCAAGTGCTTTCAGGCAAGAGCAAAGTTATAGCAATTTGGCTAATTTGCCTATAAAAGGAGGAAGAGGCCCCAGAGACAAACACACTCAACCAATCAAACAAACAAACATACAGACTCTGCTCTCAAGCCAGATTTGCATCCAAAAGCTGAAATCAACCTAGATTCAGGCCCTTTTAGCGACAAGCTATCTCTTGTCCAATTTAAAGCTCTGTTATCTCCTTTAGTGGCATAGTATCGATTTCCTTGTGTAAACTTGTTTACCATCCATCCATTTTTAGCATATAAACCCCTGATAATTCAAAGAGAAGCGATTGCAAGAAAGTTCAACCTTGACAGACAAGGTGAAATCTTGCCCGAAGCTCTTTGTTTGTTTGTTAAATTTGTAGATCTATTACTTAATGCATTCTCCAGTATGTATTCAAGTCATATCCACTTGTTTTCCCACTTTAAGAGTCTCATTTGTATCTGGATCTAGTCGCTTTAATGGATATGCTTCCATTTAAAACCAACTTGGAACCAAACAAATGACTTAAGGGGATCTGGACTCCCTTCATTCAAACATACAAGACTATGAACTAAAAGTCATTGTTTACAAGGCAAGAAAAGGAACTTAATGTGGACTTAACCCATCCACGACAATCCTTTGATAACAAGAAGTCCGAGTAACTTGGGGCGCAAGTAATCGACTAAAAACACTCTTGTTCTACATCTGCTATACTGAGATAGCAGTGGCACGCCTATCACTTAGTTAGTTTGGATTGCGAGCCTCAAGGCCTACACCTAAGGCCCCATAAAGGCACATTTCCGAACTAACTTTGTCATTTTCTTGTAGCACATCAACAAGCAAGAGCCCGACTGCACATACCAAGTGCCAATCCCTTGGGGAGCTGTGCTAAGGTCCGAGGATCCTTCTCCAGAGAAATCTTCGCCTGAACACATTGAATCATATATTCTGCAAACAATTATATAAGAAGTCCATTTTTTTTACTTTTTAATTTTATAAAAATAAATGCAAACGCATGTTGGTTGGTCAATGCTTCGGGTTATAAATTATCAGAAATGAAAAAGCTAATTTTGGATTTGCAGACATGATCTTCATTTTCAGGAGAAAAAGAGGTGGGGTGTGAATTAGTCATGTCCCATGTGAATGTAACGTGCTCTTCTCATACTTTCAAAGAAAAAATATATCTTGAATGATATTATTTTCTAAAATATGTGGAAGTATATTTTTCTAAAATATGTATACGTACGTCAACAGTGACCATCTCACAAAATAATGTGTTATTTTTTTGACGAAATTGTGTATTGTTTTGGTAAAATGAAATATGATTATATATATGATTTTGTATGCATCTGTAATTTTAATACCACTGAATATTTGATATCCATTTGCAATTATTTTTGTAAAGAAATTATAAATGCATGTAAAAGGCCTATTCCTTTTGAGCTGGGTTGCCTGCCCTTCATTATCATTTCCAGTTCCACATGATCTGGTTTAGTACTGTTCCAGCCTTGCTATTCACAACGAAGGGGAACACAATTTAATTGGGTCACAGACTTACAAACCTCACCTTGCAACTTGCAGGCTAGATGTATACAACTACAAGATTTGTGGTTATAGATTAGGGTTTAAGTTTGAAACTGAATTGTAGGGTTGCAGTACTAGCTCAAATGGATAACATGTGAACAAAGCACAAGGAGAACGAGAAGTCATAGGTAGGGCAACTATACACAGAGGGCCATTGGGTCTATGGAAGAAATGTAAGAGCAATCATCAATAAAGAGAGAGTTGTCTTATGCGACGTAGTGAACTTGCATGTCACAAAAGTATATTTATCTTGTGTTTCTATTTTTTCTTCTTCTTATGAGACAAAAGAATACGTGATGAGGGATAAAAAAACAAAGAGGATATATTCGTGTTTTAGGATTTTTTTTTTTTCATATGTGACAACTCTAAAGAATTTTTACGAGTGAACAAGCTTTTTCTAGAGCCAATGCAGATGAACTTTTTCAAGTGACAACCAAATTTCTCTAATTCATGTTCATCCAAAACTCACTATTAACGACAATGATCAATGATGCTTTATGTTATATGTACCATCATTTAAAAAATAATAATAATGCTTATCTTCGCTTCAACATCATATTGAGACAACTGCATAAGGAGTTTAAGTAACAGACAAGTTTGGTTAAAGCCTAATCTTATGCCATGATTTGTGTTCTTAGAAAGAAATCATAAATCCCCACACTTTTAAAAGTTTTTAAGTAGGGTTGCTTTCATTTTTGCCAAAATTGTCATTGCCAACCGTAGCTTAGTTGTTAGCTTATCCCCATCTCCTTTTCCTTTTCCCTTCCCTCTCTTCATTTAAATCATCATATTTGTCATCGATTCATAACTGAACGAGTAGAGTGTATCTATGCGTCTAGAGTCAGATTCAACTACATCATACAACTAGTTACAAAATACGCCATTAGCCTCGGCATTTAAATCACAACACTTTAAACTTGATATTTATATCAAAATAAAAGGACAGAGATCCCAGTCGGATCTCACCCCACCAAATCCTAAGGATCCGGAGATTTGGACCCTTGAAATTTGATCAAATGGCTACAAACAAGAAGCCCTTCTAAAAATGATAATAATTATAGCCGTTTAATCAAATTTTAAGGATCCGGGAATCTCCGGATCTTTGGGATTTGGTGGGGAAAATCCGGCTAGGAAGAGAAAAAGAGGAAGGGAAAAAGGAAAAAGAAGGCGGACAAGAAAGCTAGCACGGACGGGGAGGTGAGTGTGTGTGTAGGGTTTGTAGTAGATGGGGAGAACCGGAGGGGACTATGATTCTCTCATTTCATTTTTCCATCTCTTTTCATCTTCTCATCTTACATTCTCTTATTTTGTCTTTTTTTTACTATAAAAAATTAATATAAGATGTTAACGTGACTTAATTATGATCGTTCAAATAAAAGAAGGATAAAAAAAAAAAAGAAAAAAAAAAGAGAATCCTACTCCAACCGAAGGAGGGAGGGAGGGAGGAAAGTTGGGCAAGTTGGCAAATTTTGTTTACGTCGTCATTACTTTGAGGGTGGGACATTCGGCCACGGCACGTGTCCCGAGTTCGTGTCAATCTGGTGTGTGCCTTTCTGTCTTTTCAACTTCGAGCAGCAACACCAGTTCCAGGTTCACATTCTTTCAGTCCACTCCGTAATAATGAGGAATGGGATCCGTTCGATTGGAAACGAAAATGCTATATTCATCCCCATAAGCACGAAAATTAACCATATCCATAATCGTAAATTAATCATTGGGAATTATCCATAACCATATCCATTGGGTAACGGATTTTCAATTGGTTATCTGTTATATCCATTTTCGTCAAAAAACAAAAAAAATTATATTTATCTAATTGACGCAATATAAATTTTAGTAGATACTAATTCCGTCATTAAATAGCAACATCCAATTACAAAAAACATAACAATATATTTTAAGTTGTTCATGATAACATGCACCAATTTCTTGACAGTGAGACTCTTGAAGAGAGATGAATTTGATAAACTTGTAACATTTGATAATTGATATATAAAATGATTCAATGAATTAATTTGGTTGAGTATAACAATAAGAGTATTGAATTGATGAGCTTGCTGGTATGTCCCATGCATGATGTTTGGTGCATAATAAAGATAGTATAGGGTTTGATGCATGCATAATGAATTAGTACATAGAGGGTTCGGTAGATTGAACAAAATTATATTATATATCAAATATATATATATATATATATATATATATAAAATATTCGGGTCGGATGCAGATTGACGACCCTTATAACTATATCCAAAATCATAACCGAATAAAGTTCACAATTTTTCCCCATATCCATACCATACCCGAATTTTCATATCCAAATCTAATCCATTTAGATGGTTATCTACGGTTATCAGGTTTAACAGTTAGAATTGTCATCCTAGTAATAATGGACTTGATTCTCTTCTTCTCATATCTCTTCCCTCTCTTTTTTTTTATTTTTTATTTTATTTATACCATTCAAAAAGAAATTTAATAACTTAGAGTTGTGTCACATATTTAATAAGTTTTATTTTTAAAAATTTTTTAGTTAAAATAATCATTAATATTGATGTAATTTTTTATTTTGATCTCTGACAATGAAAATCGATAGAATTGATCTTTACGTTTGTCCACCATAAATCATTTTGATCATTTCATAAAAAATATATTAATATCCTTGTTAAATTGTTATGTGAACGATCATGTGACCCACCTTTTTAAGCATATTTTTGCCAAATCAACTTATCCACTTAATGAGAATATTGACAGTTTTTCACAGAATGACCCATAATTTACAGTAGACAAACTTAAGATCACTTATATCAAAATTCATTATTAAGGATCAAAGTAATGAGTTATGCCAATTTCATAGACTATTTTAGTTAAAAAGGTTTTTTTTTTTTTTTTTTTTAATTTTGTTTATATGGTTTTTGTTCAACATACTTTCATCTTCTCCACCATTATTCACATCGGAAAAGGATCCTCGTCGGATCTTTTTCCTGAGGATTCTTGGAATCTCGTGATTGTGTCCGTTCGTCGTACATTGTGCCGTCAGAAATCATTTTAAATTTTAAATTAAATATAAATAGTACTTAACAAAAACTGATTACATGATGTACGATGAACATGCATGATCATGAAATCCCCAAGATTTCCAGGAAAAGGATCCAACGAGAATCATTTTCCATTCATGGTAAATTTGATGGGATTTGGATCCTCTCCTGAGCTCAGCCTGCTGAGCTTCTTGAGTAAATAACATGGGATGTTGGATTTTGATCCAATGACTATAATTCTTTTTCCTGAGGATTCTGGGAATCCTGTGATTGTGTCCGTTCATCATACATCGTAAGGTCATAAATTATTTTAAATTTTAAATTAAATATAAATAGTATTTAACAAAAACTAATCATACAATTTATGATGAACAAACACGATTTCGAAGTTCCCAGAGGATCCTTTTCCATTCACATCACCGGTTACCCGCCCCCTCTTCCACACGTCACTCATGGTACATTTGATGGAAAATTTTGATGTTCGTAGTTTGTGGATTCAATTGGATTTGACCAAAAGCATTAAAAACAATAAAATAAGGATCAATAAATATGAAGCACAATTTCAAGTCATTTTCGATTTTTTATTTTATTTCTAACAGTCTAAATTAAAAGGAAGGGATGAGAAGAAGAGAAGTGAGAGAGAAGAGAATCATCCTTCCATAAAAATAACACGTAAAAATAAATGTATTTTTGTGATATTTTTCATGTTTTTTTTATCTTTAGTAAACATGCTTATGAACTGGATGATAACGATTAACCAATAACTAGGACCAAGTCTTGAAAACAATGCAATATAACATAACTTTTGAGACAAATAAGAGCACAAAGTTAACTAACAAAAGATAAAACATTTGATTTAATCATCAAAATATAACTGCTAATAAAAATTTATTCTACAAATTGACATAACATGACAAATAAGAAAAACACCCTTAAAACCACTTGCATGTAGCGAGACTACAAAACACAATAAACTCATGCAGAGTTTTTGGAATTCTTACAAAGAAGGCAAAAATGGGCTTAACCAAAACAAAAACCACAGACGAAGAACACCACTTGTGATTAAGAGCTGCCACCAGAGTTGACCACGAAATAGACACTATAGCCAAATAAAGCACACCGCAATGGTGCATTCGAACCAATTGCCCCCAAAAACTTAAAAGGTCAGGATTGTCACCGACTCAAAGCCAAAGTATCAAAGGTATGAGAGATTTCTCTTTTTCTTGTAATACGGATTTTTTTTCTCTCTACATTTGAACGTATTCTAATCATGATTGTGATGATTGCAAAATTTAAATATTTTGACTATAACTTTCAATCAAAATATAATCGAAGGGATACTAAGTTAAGAAAAATAAGTCATATATAAATCAGGGTTCAATGATACATTATAATATCGTAGTTTTCATCATTTACATTTTAATTAAAAATTTAACTTATTTTGATTTCTTACAAGCATTTTTTTTGTTGTCAAAGACTTATTACAAGCATAAAAATTTGAATTTCATTTTTCCCGTTGAAGTAACAAATTGTGCATCATAAAAAGAGATTTTCATTATTTCAATTTTTTAGCCTTTTAGGTGGGAAGAAGAAAAAGAAAAAGGAAAGAACTGAAAAGAAAATGGGGATAAGGATGATTGGACGCGCCATGAGGAAAGTGTAATGAACAGTGGAAGTTGCATCATGAGATTGATTTCAATCATCGTTTCAGTCGGGAGTGCACGGCTACTCCACAGTAAACTTCCCTCTCTCTCTCTCTCTCTCTCTCTCTCTCTACTTTCTGTTCTGCCCTGCTTTTGCAATTAATGCACCACCTTCCCTTGAGCTCTCTCCAGTCTCCACCATATTAGTAATCAACTCTCTCTCTCTCTCTCTCTCTTTCTTTATTTCCTTCTGTTCTGCTCTGCTCTGGTTTTCTGCACTCTGATCCCAAAGCTCCAATCTTGGCAGGAAAATTCAACAATAAGGTAAAAAACTTACTACCCTTTTCTCAATTTTTCTCACACACTCCAATTTTGCTTATAATTTTGGATGGTTTGTTTGTTTCATAACTAAACAAGTTGCTTTCCATTTATCTCTGACCAATAACGTTCTTCTTTATTTGTGCTTTTTTTTTTGTTTGAATTGAAACTTGAGTGATATGGGGTAATAATCACAGAGCAATCAAAGATCTGCATGTACAACTTCTCTCTCTCTCTCTGCACTCCAATCCATTTACTTTGATATCTCATTTGAGTTTTGATTTCTGCTGGGTAAAAATTCAGGGGGAGAGAGAGAGTTAAACATCTTAAATTTCATATTTTTGCTGCTTGGCTTGGTAAAAGACTGAAACTTCCAACATACCATTGGATTTTGATGGTTGTTTGTGATTTGGGTTTTACTGCTCCGTTTGCCCCTTTTTAATAATCATGTAATACTTGAGTGATCTCTTCTGCTTAAAAGTTTTAGGACTTTCCTTGATATTTTCTCAGGAACCAAACAAGGATTAACCCTGTGTATACTTTGTTTGTTTGTTTGCTTGATGATGTTATTTGGCAAAAGATCATTCCTCCTCGTCTTTTTCCTGCTTTTATTTACTTTCTCTCTCTCGGATTTCTCTTTAGTGGGAAAACAACAGTTCGTACCAATTTCATTGTTGCCTTTACCTCTCTCTCTCTCTCTCTCTCTCTCTCTCCCCCCCCCTCTCCCTCTCCCCCTCCCTCCGTCCGCCTATGCTTTGTTTGGTTGCTGTAAAAGTGTAGGAAAATTTAAAATATACTATAAAATTCCAAGTTGTCAAGAATATTTCGTTCTGGTTTGCTTAATTAGTATCCAATTCAAGTCAGATAAGCTTGATTGTTTCTTCATCTGTTTGTGGGCACATATAATTGAGGTAGGATTTTCGATAGTCTCATTGTTTTTTCTGGTTTTTTGCATCTCTGTGCAGTTCTGTTTTATTAAGAATCTTTTAAGCGACATATGTTTATTTTACTTGTATTATTGAATTTTGATAAGTCCGAATCACATAGCTGGCTGAAGACAGGGTATTTTCATGTTTTATAGTGCACTTCTTGGTTTCTATCTATCCGATTTTACGTGGTGCGTTTTTATTTTGGGGTCTGAATCTCATAGTTGGCAGAATACAGGGAAAATTTCGTGTTTTTGTGGTGCCATTTCTCTGTTTTTCTGTCTCCGTTAACCTCTGTTTTTATCAAGCGATATTCTAATCTAATTTATATTATAATCTACTGGTCTTTGCCTTCTATTTTATATGAATCAATTTGCTCAAAACCCTACCACTTGGTTATTATCAGTGTGATTCCTCACGAAGGGCAATAGGATCAGGAGAGGACAGCCTTTCTAAGTATATTCTATTCCTTGTTTCACATGGAATTGTGTTTTTTTAATACATCTTGTTTGATTTGGTTAGTTCTTTACATGCAGCCATTTTTGCATTCTGTGTTGCCAGAGATTAAGCAAGTAATTAACTAATGTCTTCTCGTTCGCCTCAGCTGGTTTTATCATGGATTCGCGTTACATCCACGGATTTCATTTGACCAAGATAAAGTGACCTCATTTTTCTACATGGGCTTGTAAAGTGGCTGGTGGTTTGGATGTGTGGGAATCTTTGGTACTTGGATAGTCATTTGCTCGGTTGACCATTTGTGGCGAATTCCAGAATTTCATGTGAGATCTGGTTGGCCAAAGTAGGACTGATCCCTTGTTAAGTCAGATGTCTTCTTTGTTGAGCTGAGGAAATGGGGGGTTGTGTTTCGACTAGTAGTCGGAGTACTCGTAGTAGCAGGAGCAATGGAGAGAGAGTTGCGCAGACAGGCCTGGGGATTGGATTTTGCAGCCAAAAGAGAACGAAGAAGACATTCTCTGACCATTCATATACTCTTCAGAACTTACACACCTTACCCAACCGCATTTTTACCAACGGAAAGAGTCAGACTTCTTGCATATTCACACAGCAGGGCCGCAAAGGCATAAACCAGGATGCCATGGTTGTGTGGGAAGTAAGTGTTTCTCCTCTGCAATCGAAAAACTAATTGAACATGTTGGTAGGTAATTTCTGAACTCTTGATTTTATAATCTTTTGAAGGATTTCATGTCCGATGATGCGATCTTTTGTGGTGTTTTTGACGGCCATGGTCCGCATGGCCATCTTGTTGCTCGTAAAGTAAGGGATGCATTGCCTGTGAAGCTGCTATCCTTCTTGTATTCGTATCAATCGAGGTTAAAAGGGTCCAGTAAAACATGTTTCAAAGGGAGCGTAAAGAAGTCAGATGGTGGAGATTCTGAGAAGGATGGTTCGGCTGAAGAAAAATTGAATTCATCATGGAGAGACGCTTTCCTGAAGTCATACAAAGCCATGGACAAGGAGCTGAGGTCCCATCCGAATTTGGATTGCTTCTGCAGTGGTAGCACTGCTGTCACTCTAGTCAAACACGTACGGCTGCAAACACCTTCTGCACTCTTAATTTTTCCCATTTTGTTTGCTTTGTTCTTGATTGCTTCACTTTGCAGGGGTCAAATCTTTTCATGGGTTATATTGGGGATTCTCGAGCAATCCTGGGATCAAAGGACAGTAGTGATTCCATGGTGGCAATCCAGTTGACTGTTGATTTAAAGCCCGATCTCCCAAGTATGAATCATATATATTTCTCCTCATCAATTTTTTGTCTGCATGCTTGTTTTTGAACCTAACTGTGTTGGTGTTGTGTAAAATTTGGTAGGGGAAGCTGAAAGGATCAAACGATGCAAGGGTAGGGTGTTTGCTTTGCAAGATGAGCCCGAAGTGTCTCGAGTATGGCTGCCTTTTGATGATGCCCCTGGCTTAGCAATGGCTCGAGCCTTCGGTGATTTCTGTTTAAAGGAGTATGGAGTGATCTCAATACCTGAGTTCTCACACTGGATACTTACCGACAGTGATCAGTTCATTGTTCTCGCTTCTGATGGGGTAAAAATTTCGTGTTATATTATATCCTCCTATATTCTCTACACAGTTTCTTTCACTACTTTTGTTCTTTTTGGTTCGATGTTTGTAGATTATTTCAACGTGGAAATACTGGCTTTAGTAATGGCCTATGGACCTCCTTATAAGCTGCAAAGAAAACTAGAAAATCACATAGGAATCATACAACAATAAAGAATATCCATTTGTGCTCGAAATGGCTTCCAGGAACCAACCGTGAAGTGATAGAATTACAAACATGTCGCATTTTAAGCATGATCAGGGAATTGTCGATAGATAACATGAGATGTAAAAATCCAGTAAGAAAGTCTTAGGCATCTTGATTCTTAAAACATGAGTGAGAAAAGAGTGCTCACGTCTAGCATGTTCTTGCTACTTTACTGTACACTAGAAGGCGTTGATATATGTGAAGTGGTTCCAACCTATGAGGACTGCATTGCTTGTTACTGTCCTGATTCCCTGCTCGCTCAGGGAACCTAGGCAAGCCGGAGATAACATAATTGACATTTAAATGATTGCTGCATGTCAATGAGTACTGCTCTGCTTATTCATGTCCTGCTTTGCACGTAATTTTTAACCTTGTTACGTCTTTCTTAATATAACTTCTCTCAAAGACGTTTAACTTGTAACGTTACAGGTTTGGGATGTCTTAAGCAATGAAGAGGTTGTTGAGATAGTATCCTCAGCCCCAAGCCGGGCATCGGCTGCAAGGACTGTGGTGGACTCAGCTGCTCGTGAATGGAAACTCAAATACCCAACTTCGAAGATGGATGACTGTGCAGTTGTTTGCTTGTTTTTGGATGGGAAAATGGACTCGGAATCTGATTACGAGGAACAAGGTTTTTCATCTGCAACCCTTCAAAGCAATCACTCTGGCAATGCAGTTGAATCAGATGATGGCCAGAAGTCCGAGCCATCTTTGCAGAGGAATTTCACTGTCAGATCATCTGATGAAAGTGATACTTATGGTCGACTACCGGTTGAGATTGAAGGGAATGAAGACACAGTGGCAGCTGAAGATCAGAACTGGTCGGGTTTGGAAGGCGTGACGCGCGTGAACTCCCTTGTTCAACTTCCTAGATTTTCCGAGGAAAGGCCTTAGAAATTGTGATTCAAATATAAACGAAACCGGCTAGCTTTTGTTGTATTATGGGATGATTTTTGCCTCGTTAAAATCCAAAAGATTGATAAATCTTTCTGGGTTTCCATTTCCTCAGCATTTGATGTAGAAGGCGCAAAAAGTAAGGAAACTGTTCTTATCAGGCAACTGAGGCAAATATAAATGTCTCTGTGTTTCTAAGTTTTATGTGCATTCTTTAGTCCAGATCAGATGTAGATGCAGCCTAGATTTTAATGTTCTACATGACTTCTGTAAATGTATGCAATACATTACTCAACCGAACGTCTACGTATAAATGTTTTTAATGAAACGATCATATCTGCCGGTGTAAAGGAGCCCGCAGCATCATGTACGCAACACGTTGATGCATTGTAAGATTCAGCTTTTGAACTGTCCAAACCCATTGCTGCCTAGAACAAGATGCACATCTTGAATAAAGCCATACTATTATTTTAGGTAATCAGGCAACCATTTTCAGATGATGTGCATTTAAATTGTGAAATAAACACCCTGCTAAAGATAAGTGGTAGGGGCAACTGGTAAAAACAACTCTTTCCTTTCTGTGAACTTTTAACTTAATGTCACTCGAAACTTTAGGCCTTGTTGCAGCTTTTGTCACCTACAAAATAATGGAAGCAGTATGCCAATTCAATCAAAATTTTGTTCGAATAATATCACCTATAGTCTTAACTCCATCTACTTCTGCGTCCCGTGATTTACACGCAACACTTTAAAAGGTATTTTGAAGTCTGAAATATCGATCCACGTCAAGTTTGAGATGCACATGCAACCTTACAGATGAAAAAATAGACAAAGTTGGTCATAAGTGGCAATTACAACATCAAAATTGAGGTGACAAATTACTCAAATTTCCAATGAAGTGGCATATTTTTGCAGCAATACCTAACATACAGGTGATATTTATAAAATTTGTTCTGTGGCAAATAACTGATACAACAATAAAAAGGAGTGGATGGAAAATTGCAATGTGGAAAATGACCCCATTAAATACCTTGCCAGTGAAGAAAAGAAAAGGAACAAACCAGAGAAAGAAGAAAAAAAAGGAGGTCTGCAAAAATAAAGATGAAACCTTAAATTGCAGGCTCTTTGATTCACATTCACAGAGGAAAGAGACGGATCTGCACATGATTAATGGCCGCAAGAGTTGCTGGTACGTATTGGGAGATTTTAATATGTTTAACGTACAGCTCAATCTTGGTAACCAAGAAAAGACCCCCCCGAGTTCTTCGCAAATCACTGTACATTGCCTTTTAAGTGGATCACATTCTTAAGAATTATAATCATTTAAATTTTTTAAGTTTATTAGAATATGAGTTTGAGAAATCATTTTTCTTTTTAGTTTTTTCCTTTGTTAATAACATACGAAATTGAAAAAGTGTGGGTTTCCTCTTCAAATCCGTAATCAAATATCTAAAGTTCAGGAATCAAATAATTGATTCGATTTCGTTTCCTTTCTTCCTCTATTTCAAAGTTCTTTTATTCTCTGAATTCTGTTAAGTAATCATATGCCCTAAAATCAGGGCCATCTTTGAGATTTTTAGGGCCCTGTGCGAATTTTGTAAAAGAGGCATTCCTTAAGATAGTTTTAAAAAAGTATGACAATGTATTGATACTAGAAAACATTCACTTAAATCAAAACAAAGCCACTAAGTACTACGGTCTAGTGGTATTCCTCTTCACTTGGAAGTGAGAGGTTTTATGTTCAATTATCGTCAAAGGCGTATATGAACCACATTATTGTTAGCCCATTGTGAGGCTTAGCCCACTTCCCTACCCCTTAGTGTATATAATATTGTTTGTTAAAAAAAAAAAAACCTTTAGCACTCACTGATTGTATGTTTACAAGTGTCTATAATGATAAGTAAAAAGATCTACAAACATAATATTCACTAAATAATCAAAAACAGTTTTATCTTAAACAATCAAACATGAAAAAAAAACCTTCAAACCTCTACCTTTAAAGTTTTACTTGAATATATACCGTTGTTATATAATAAAATTAAGAAACTTTCATTTTTAGGGTGTTATTAGACACTCAAAATATCTCATTGTACTCCAAGTTTTTATATTTAGAAAGAAAGAAAAAATCTCTAATAAGGAGTGGACAATGCGGTTTTAAAGTGCTAACAAAAACAAATTTTTTTTTTTTTTAATATAGAACATTATTACATGATGTTAGATGGCAAAAATTTAGGGGCCCCTTCAAGTTTGGGGCCCTGTGCGACTGCATCTTTCGCTCCCCCTCAACGCCCCCTCTGCCTCGAATTTTTTGAACTTCTGAGTGCACATGTTATATTTGTTGAGGTAGCGCATCTAAATGATGTACTCTAGCCACTTAGTACTACGATCTAGTGATATTTCTTTTCACTTGTAAGTGAGAGGTCTTAGGTTCGACTCTTGCCAAATACAAATTTGAACTACATTATTGCTAGCTCATTGTGAGGCTAAGTCAACCCCACTCTTTCTTAATGTAGATAATATCGTTTGTTCAAAAGAAAAAAATGATGTACTCTGGAATTTTTGGAAGACCCCAGAGTCCCTTAAGTGCATCAAAATTATCGACCCAAGAAAAACCCAACTCATCACTTCTCTCTCCACGCACGTATACATTTGTATGTCTCCTATCTATCCATGGCTTCGCCTAGAAACTCTGGCAATTAACTCACCGCCAACAGTTCACCCAACTTGCTGAAAATCCTCAGCTATAACTTATAAGAAGAGCCCTTCTTTCTACATTCCAAATCACCAAGCTAACTGCAGCAAGACCTACCCTTCTTTCTCATTTCTCTCTCCTCGGTTTCTGCAGCATTGCTCCGATAATGGCTTACAAAACCCGCTCTTCGGTGCTCACTCTCATCTCCATTTCTGTTATCCTTCTTGCCCTAGTAGGGGGAGCAGTTGCCGGGCGAAATGTCCGGACAGCCTCCAACAAAGATGACAAGAAACAACCTCAGTGGTTTCTTGACCATGACGGAAGTTTTGTCATTCCCGGCATTGGGCGTGTGATGCTACCACCAACGTATAATGTTTCACCTTATGCTCCACTCCCTAGCACCGGCAGCACTGGTGTAAGTGTGGGAAGCCCTAGTAGTCACGACTATGTTCCAGGCAGTGATGACACATACGGTCCAAACCCCGGTTACGAGGTTCCAACCCCCGGCAATGGTGGCGGGAGCCCTACAGGTGCTCCAACTCCCTGAATTCGTTTGGCAATGAGCTTTGAATGAGCGCGCTAGGTCATGATTCTGTATCACTCGACTAGTTGTATGTGTGTTTTTCTTCTTCTGTCTATTTAGGTTGAGAGAGTTATATTCTTGAGAGACCAGCATGCTGCTTCTCTAGCTTCGAATAAAGTAGAGTAAATAAATCTATGTTTTGCTGTTTTTATGTGGCAGTTCCACTTCTAATGTGAATCAATGAATGCTGCTCTGCAGCTGTTACTCTTTACTCTTTGACCATGTTTTTGTGTTTGCAAGTAAGCGTGTGAGAGAGAGGGAGCTTACTTTTTGGGCAATGATTTTTTTCGCGCTTGTGTTTGCGAGGTTAGGAAGTGAGTGCGGAAATCACTTCCCTACTATTATTTTTGTGCAGAAAAATATTTTTACAAGGTAGACCTAATAGAAGAAGCAACTAGACCTACTAATCAGAAACAAATTACACCAGAAAGCGAAAAGGATATGTTCAAATCCGACATTAATTCCAAAGCCAATCAATATCAAGGTTTGTCAACGAATTAGTAGAGCTAGAAAAAAATTTCGTCAAATTAATAAATGGTCACAAGTTCGAGTCGTGGAAACAACTTCTTTGCAAAGCAAAGAAGCAAAGTTAAGACTGCGTACAATACACATTTCCCCGACCATTGCTAATAAATGGTTAGGTGTGCCATCAATCAAAGATTAGATATAGACCCCACTTGTTAACTTCAATTTGGTATGAAAGCAATTCACAAAACACCTTCTAGTTCTTAATAGAAAGACATAATCCATCATCTTAATTCACATATGAATGTTCCACTTGAACATATGTGGTGTTCCCAGAAGTTTAGCCATAAAAAAACAACTGTTTCTAAATTACATTGGATCAAAAGGGAACAAGAATTTTTCGATTCATCTGAAAACATCATGAATTTGAGTTTGCAAAATCTGAATTCAACCAAGCCAACACCCGTAAAGTTCTTCAAGCTTGGACCTGAACCTGTTACATAATCCTGTAGAAATGTTACTGCACGAAACAGCTGCAAAGGCATAAACAACTGCTATAGTTACTAATAAATAATCCTAAAGTGAAGCCTGCATATGTTTCTAAGTTGGAATCATAAGCAATCTTCATTTTCTCGATCGAGCCCTACAAACATTCAACAAAATTTTACTGAAAAACGTTCAGAAACAAAACACGCACTGGTTTAGATATAATCATAAACCAATTGACGCGAAACGGCGTTTATTGTTTACTTGGATTCATAACAACATGTGCAGAAACTTAGCATATTTGGCATTCAACAGCCGTATTTATGCCTAGAATAAATGCCAGCACCAACCACAGAATTTTCACATTGAACACCAGCCATCAAATTCAACAACTACCCAGATGAGAACAAATTGCAACTCCACAGATACCAAACTTCATTTTAGTTTCCATGAATTCAAAGTCCTATTCATACCTCTAGCTATCCATTCAATTACAATTACAACCACCCACCTCGCCTAACCAAATTGGTTAAAGCAGTGTGCTTTCTCGTCTCCACCCAAGTTCGAATTCCCGTCCTCTAGTTTAGATTAAAATAGAATATCGCTCCAATAAAAACAACATTACATTTTTGCAACTAAATACAGATGCAGTTACTCAAGCTACATCCAATTACATCATGGATACAAATTAAAGGTTCGACATTTATTAAATTAAGCTATCTATTTAGCTGCTCCTTCAATTAATCATCACCAAAAAAAAAAAAAAAAACAATTCTTTTGTGCACCCAAATCAACAAAAAGGGTCGGACCCACGACAATCAAGCAATCACAAAGGGAACCCATTACACAAATTGCATTCAAAATACCAAAAATTGGAGGGAAAAAAACCCATCAAGGAAATTGAGAAGAGGGATCGGAGGATCAACCTGATTCGAAACAATGCCGGTGTCTAGAGAGAGAAAAAATCGGATGCAATCTTGAAGATGAGGAAGCAGAGGAACGCGAAGAAGATCGAGAGGAAGAGGTAATCCACGAAGACGAAGAACTCGATGGAGCCGTGGCTCCTCTTCTTCTTATTCTTCGCGACGCTGGCGTCCTTCGATTCTTGGCGCAATTCTTCGACCTTCGCCATTGTTGTTTTCTGACCCGGTTCAGGCGATATCGGATCTAAAAAGGGGTACCGGGATCTAGGTGCAGGAGAATGTTCAGATCTGGGGTTCGTTCTGTAATTTCAAAAATTTGGGGGTGCTGCTACTTGTTTGAGGGAGGCAGTGGAAGTTGGTTTCTGTTAACGGCAGTTGGATCCCGCGCGATTTGTGAAATGTTGGGTGGTCACGTGCACTGCATGTGATGTTCAAAGGAAATGGCCCCTTTAACGCCACATTGGATTAAATGGCCCCTCTATTCGGTAAGAACCACCGAACATTGTGTAGGATTTCGATGAGGACTAGATTTCTCTACTTCGGAAGGGGATATTCGAATTTGTAGCAGAGTGTTATTTAACAGACTGAGCTACAAATCCCTTGCTAAAAATATGACAATACTTGGCTGCTTCCTTTGTGCAATTTTTTTTATGATGTGTTCTTTATGAGTTATCTTTACACATGTCAAATTATAAATTGCTAGAAGGACGAATGGTTCAATTAAAAATATCTTAATTTAAAACTCAAAAATAGCCATTCTTATTTGAATAGTAATTACAATTTGACACGTGCACAAAAACATTTCTCTTAATATTTAAATAAATCATTTGCAACATATATGTGAAACTGTGATTTGTAAAGAAGATGAAGCTCATTCCGAGGAAGAAGCCAAAGCAGTGTTCTAAAAATTTGCCCAAAAAGGCAGTCATTTCAACATCAAGAAACATCAAGTAGTTACAAAATCTCATTCTTCTTACTCTTCTTTATGGCATAAAAGTATACAGTTTCTCCAAGCTACAACATGAGTTGCAGTACCTGTTGAAATTTACAGCTACTCCAATGAATATACATAGCACGAGATCGGCAGGGGAAGCCGACTGAATTTGAGAACGAATATAGAACACATTTGGCAGAAAAATTATTCTTCATATCGTATATGTTTGGTTAGGATAACCAATAATTGCTGGTCTCCCAAGCTACATAGCTCATGCTGCTTCTTATTATATTGTGGTCTGCACAGCCATTGAATGATGATCTCCCCTAACAAGTACTTTCCTCGCAGTTCTCGTATAGAAATTTTGCACTTCCAGGGTGGAAACAGTGGTTACCGCGTTGGCTGTAGAAAACCGTCTCAGAACCATGCTTTTCAGAATTTAGTCCTGCACACGGAATCACGTATTCATTATTTGAAGATTTCATTGTTGGACCCAAACATGTATTAGGATTCTGAAATAGGCCCTACAGTAACAGCTAACGTGACGTACCTTTGAAGAACTGCTTGACGAAGAAGCAGAATCTGCACCAGAAGATGCCTCGGATAAACTGGAATCTGCATTCTCATTTGAATAACTGCCCAAAGAAAATATAACCAGTGAGAGACGATACACACATATCGAAATTAACAGGTATACAAAATAGGGCAGACTACCCTTATCAGGGTAGGGGTTCCCACACAGAAATTCTCGCCATATAAAAGAAACTAAGATTGGAGGCTTACGTTGAGAGAATAGTAACCCAAATAAGCTCCACACAGTCCACCCAAAGAAGCCTTTGTTCAACAGGGATCAGGCCATACGTAACCACATGAGCAAATGGCCAAAGTTTCCATCCCGCCTGTCATGCCAATTTATTCCCGAATATAAGTAGGTTACCACTTACAATATACCAATCAAACCTATTCACAGAAACTCAAACCACAAGAAGCATTTAGATCAAATATCAAAGTCATAATAATTTCTGCTTAATTTTAGTTGCTAGGTTCAAACATAAACTATAATCTGAAAAATTATATTCATGTTTTTACTATCCACCCTCGACCCTTGTATATACTTTTTTTAAGGTATCACGTTAACCTCTGCTGGTGTGGCTGTAAGTGTACAAGTGAAAGAAACAATTACTACTTTTGGAGACCACATTAGCTCAAAATTCAAATGTTCTCTTCTTTTAGATATACTTTTGTACTTTACCGACATATGGAAGTTCTTTTACCTGTTATTGTTACATGATCTATTAATAAAATCAGCAGCATATGAAGCAAAACAAGCTATGATAACTGGGTCAGAGAACTTAAATCAGATATAAGTGAAGAGATCCTCCTCAAGTGTTTTTACAGAAATCCAACACTACCTGGTAAAAAAATAATCTCGCAATCCATTCAAAACAAGCAAAATACAATCACAAAAACAAAAACAAGACATTTAAAACTGATAAGGAAGATTTAGAAGAGTTTCTTACTGTCAGCATGGGCACAAATGTAGCCCTCAATTCATCAAAAATCTTGGTTGGGGACTCGAAACGCAAGAACCCCAAAACCACAAAATAGATGCTGTTCCAAATCGCTGACCAGACTGTTTGATCAAAGGCTATTTTGGCAGGGACCACCCACCAATCCTCCAAAGGAAAAAGAGCCTGAAAATCGTAGCCAATAAGTTTAGCCATTCATAGAAACTCATCAACAAGCCAGAAATAAGCAAATATAGACCAGACTTCTCACCTCACAAAATTGGTAATAAAAATGGGAAAGGGATCCATGGAAAGTAAACCCAACAAGGCCTGATCTGAACATGCGTTTCCGGTCAAAATCCAAAAGTGGCCTCACTTCAAAACACTTCACATACAATAGGAAACAACTAAGAAACCATAAAAACAAGCCATGACTGAGACGAACTTTATCCAATCTTATCTGAAGACAGTGAAGAGAGACTTACTTGGGCAATCCAATCTCCTAGAGTATAGACAACCCCACTTATCACCATTTTGGCAAAAACCGGATTTGCTTTGAGAGCCTGTTCATACGCAATCCAATTGTGTTCCGGTACATATCTTAGTATCTCATAAAGTGTCCATCCCTGAAAAACGTTTCAAAAATTAAGCTACATCCAAAATATAACAACTTACAGAGGCAACCACCTTATTCAATATAGAGAAGAAAAGAACTCGATTTCGATTCAGCTCATCATTCAAACATGTATAGGTTAACTTAAGAAGTCTTAAGGATCAACCCATTCCAAAAACAAAGTTGAAGACTGTAAGCAAATTAACAAATTAAGCCAAACAACATAACCCTTTAAACCTTCAGCTTACTTGCATCAAAATCCATGAATTCACAGATACCAATTTCAATTCGGTTCATCATTCTACTAAAAGATGTTCCAAATCCAGCAGAGAAACTTAACTAAGTGTAGATTAAAGTATTAAGAATCAACCAATTCCAGAATTAAAGCCGAAAACTTTAATCAATTAATCAACAAATTAAGATAAACCCATAAGACAAAACCCTTCAAAGAGTCATAAGAGCATCATAATCCATGAACACACAGACCAATATATCTACATATATACATACACACACACGCATATGAATGAGATCACTTACATGCCAATAATCGTGGTCGATTGTGAGCAACTTAGAGACCGCATAGGTCCCAAATCCCAGAACAATCAACGCATTAATTGCTCTGCTCGTCAGCTTATCCAAATCATCCCCCTCTCCTTTCTCCTCCAACGATGTCGAAAGAGCCTGAAACTCTTCCGACCCATTAACCAGTAACCTGCTATCTTGCTCCTCTGCAAGTTTTTCCTTCAACGGAACCACCTCTCTGTCCTCCGTGACCGACCCCACAATCCAGCTTCGTTTTTTCCGGGTCGGGAAGCCCGAAAGCCTTGGTGGGTCTGGTTTGCTGGAGGCTTGGGTGCAGAAGAAGAGTGAAAGCGAGTTGGGTTTGTGAGATTGAGCAGCGGAGGAGGTTGAGGGTGAAGGGAGGTTGTGAGCTGCGATTATGTTTAGAGTAGACATTTGTCGGGTTAATCGACAGAGCATTCGGAGAAATTGAGGAAGTTCAACGTAATGTAATGTCTATGATTGTACGTGGGAGTTTTTTGGGACTGAAATGTTTGCTTCTTTGATCGAAAAAATAACACGAGTCTTGGATTTCTGAGTGGAACAGAGAAAAGGTTCGTGCTTGCTTTCTTTACCATACATTTACACATGCTTCTAGTGTTTTCCGTTTGACTTTTGAAACACGAAAGTCTAACACGACCAATACGAATTTTGACACAAGAAACAAATGTTAAAATTATACCATCGACAACTTTCAATTTAGTTTCATCATACATATCTAAATTCTTGATTAATTTAAATTTCTTTTGCTTTTCCGCAATAAAAGATTAAAGAATATAGACTAAGCATGGTTAGTTCTTTGTACACGAGTTTGGGGGAGAATAACATTTATTCTGAGCTAAGAATAAGCATTGTTGGAAGGTTCATATATCCTTCTCTTCTAACCGTTGATCTTTGGTAACACAAATTGAAGTGTTCTCTATGAATCCTTGTTATATTACGATACCTAGAGAAGTAATTCACAAGTGCTCATTCCAAGATTTCGTAGGCTGTTTGAATAATTCCTGAGTAAGCAGTTCCTGTATCTATTAGTGTCCCACCACGAAACTGCGGCCTACTAGCAAAATGTTCGGGTGGGATATGTAGACGCGAACTTGCAACACTAATGTCTAGCATGTTCAGAAAGTTAGGAGTAAGTCTACCAAATTTTGCTAACTCAGTGTGTTGAAAAGATGGTCTGTTGGGTATGTCTGCACCAAATCTCAGATATGTGTTGGGACTGTGATGGTCATAGGGCATTCTTTGGAGGCAATGTGAGAACCGGCCTTGGGAAATAGAACCTAATTGGCTGACAAGAGAATGAGGTGACCATCCCAAGCCTAATATTCCAGCGACATTACCTCCCTCTTCACCATAAGCATCCATACCTATCTGATTAATACCACAGCCGAAAATTATATTTGGAACCCTTTCACTTCGCGTTGAGTTTGATTTAAAAGTAAAGGTTTCGGACGCAAGATAGCCTTCGGCTGTAGCCCATACACTATATGGTATGAGCAAAAGTTTCTGATGCATTTTCCAGGAAAGCAAAGGGGATGACGATCACAAATAAGTTTTCTATAAGATGAAGATTGCGAATGATTGAAAACGGGTTTGTTTTGGTGAAAGCTGTGGTGCCCTGGATCTTTACATTCTTGGCATTGTAGCCACATAAGGTCAATCCCCGTGTCCATGTCAAGAAAGTAAGAAATGGGCTGTGACATCCTGAATGTGCCCATGCTCACTTGCACCATGAACGTAGCGCCCTTCTGGTAATCAACTTTCGGACGCACAAAATTAGTACCTGAGTTAAAATTGTTGGGCTGTAAACGTTCGTTCCTTAGGCGTTTGACGCGGGCTTTGATTGTAGAACGAGGTTTTGTGTTCTTTGTGCTGGTGTGAGGTTAGGTTGGTAAAGAGGTGACTCCGGGGAGTCGCGGTGGATGAGCTTAATAGTCAACCCTAGTTTTGCATTTTCGACTCCTGGTAACAAAATAATTGATGACAGAATGTATAGACAAAGAAAGATGACTTTGTTGGCCATGAAAATTCCAAATGTAGGCAATCTTGTTTGAGATGGTTTATTCTAAGAACAAAAATAAGAGGTTTTATAATGCAGATTGTGAGCTTTTGTTAATAGAAAAAACGCCTTAAATTTAAAGTAGAGATTTGGTAGTTAAGACGGATTAATTAGGCGATCTTGATTTGTATCAAACTTCTTTTTGGTTTTTTGGGATGAGGATCCTCTGCAAGTTATGAAAAAAAATTATATAATTAATTTATTAAATACGTGGCATTGTTAGAACCCTTGGATCATTTTGGACAGTGCGTATTAGAAGACTTTTAAGAATGAGGATCCTCTCAGGATCCGAGGATCCCGAGATCTTCCAATTACATCCGTTCATCGTATATTGTGCGGTCAGAAATTATTGTAAACTTTTTATTTAAAATTAAATATAAATAGTACTTGACAAAAATTGACCACACGATGTACGATGAACGAATGTAATTAGAGGATCCTCGGATCCTCACTCGACTTTTATAGTCTTGCACTCTACTTTAAACAGATCTGAAATGCTAGATTTTATTTATTTTTTTCAAAAAATGCTAGATTGTTTTAATTTGTGGAAGTTGTAATCTGTCCTTTATTAACACAATTTTGACCTTTTTTCTATATAAAAAAAAAAGTGTGTTCAAGGCTGACAAGGCAAAGAAGATTGAACTCATCTTTGAAACTTTTATTTATTTCTGATCTGATAGTATTCCTTATGAGCATTAGGAACAGGAAAATAGTTTTCATGGATTTCGAGTGCCATCTTGCTGCTAAAACGAAACATACTTCTGTTAAGATTATATGTCACACGGTGTTTTGTTTGTTAATATACTCCTATGGCGCTTATGCCTTCAGCATCGAGAGACGGTAGCAGTGCCAAGCAAAAATCAACAAAAATGGCCACTGTACACAATAAATGATATGTGCTCTTTGAGGCCAAAGAGCACCAACATATGTGCCCATAGACCAATAGCAACAGTGCAGTTACTATCTTTGTGTCTATGCCCTCTATGGGCGTCACCAATGCTAAAAGGGCACAATAATGTATGTTGTGCTGAAAAGTGTAAGCACAAATAAAGGTCATTTTGTGCCCAGTTCTGACAAAATTGTCAGATGGCTGCTGCCACCCATGTTAGCACATTTATTGTTATTGTGCCCAATATGTCAACTATTTTTAAAAAAAAATTAAAAACCAAAATCACTTACAAATTGAGATTGAGGCTAAACAAAAAATTATTTTTTCATAAAATTAAAACAGCCCACAACCACAAGCATCTATAATATTACAATTTACAAAGATATTCACAACCATTATATATATAAAAACAACTAGAATTTTACATGTTCTATCCCCAACTAAAATAAAACTAAAATTATAAAGGTTTTAAGTGAATATCGGTTCTCTCAGGAAAAAGAACATCAAATATTAAGGTTTTAAGTGAACCTGCACGGTTCTTTTCTCATGTTCGAATTGGCAACCTGGTCAGGGTGGCTTTGGTGGTTGATGGGTTTCAATGTGGCCATCGCGCATAGAGAGGGAAAAAAATGATTGCCTGCTTCTGAACAACTGGGTTGTTTTGAATGGCCCTGCCAAGTACCCCAAGCATCCATTTTTCTTGTACCTGCACACCATGATCAAGCTATCCTATAACCGCAGCAACTCCCCCATTCAAATCTGACCCTAAATCATAAAAAATAAAAAAAATAAAAAAATTCAACATAAAAAGGAAAGGTCAGTACATATGATTCGAGTTCACGCTGCTCAGGGTCACCGACGCTGTCAAGTTTATTCATCATTGCTCGATCACTCTTGTTAATTTTCTTTTTCGTTTCGTTTTGTTTCGGCTTTTCTTTAACAACGTAGGCACACAAAACCAATCAAATTCATTCACCTACGTAAGCCACAAAAGCATGAATATTTTGTTTCAAGTTTCAATCCCAAAAAACAGAACCAATCAAATTCATTCACCAATTGATGCACAAAGCACACAACTTTGTAACTCAATCCCTATTATTGCACACAAATTCTTGACTTTTAACACAAAGCCCACCTCCAATTCCACATAGCAAAAGCTGGGCAATCAATAATTTCAATCCTAACTAAAACTTTAACACAATTATAACCGAAACAACTCTAATCACTTTACCAAAAAAAAAAAGAAGAAGATAGAAAGTGGATGTACCTGTAATACGAAACTAGCTGAAGTGAAGAACACAAAGATTTGTGCTTTGTTGCTCAAATTTGTAGAGTGAGAGAGAAAGTACCTAGAACCAAAATCATATTAAGGTTGAGAAATTGGAATTTATTAGAATTAGGGATTCATTAATACAACTATGCCTCAGCCCAATTCTATTTTTTTTCATTTGGCCTAAAATAGAAAAATCCAAAAACTTCAAGTTAGAAAATTAGAGAAATAAATCTGAAATTTTAGAGAGACAAAGTAAGGAGAGAGAAATAGGCGGAAGACCTTGGGTGAGGAGTCCATTGACGGCTTCGTTGGGGAGACCTGAGCGCAGTTTTTCACAATCTCCTTTAAGCTTTGCACCAAAAATTAAAAGCAACATATCATGATTGAAGAACACAGCGGCTGAAGAGCACTGCTGCAGTTCCATCAAGTAACACGACCAGTACAGCAAAGCAAGAGGGAAATATGGAGTCCTCACCTCAGGCTCGTGTGAAGAAGCAGAGCTGGAGGACGCCGCCGCAGTTCGAGGTGGAGCTGGACGGGTTCAACTGCTCTAGACTCCCATGTCTCGTTAACTATAGCAAGTTGAGGTAGGTGGAAAAAGATAAGAATGGCGACGGAGACGAGAGAAGGGAGACGGCGGCGAGATGAGGATAGGACGGAGGCGAGACCGTTTGTGTCGTGGGTCATCGAGAGAAACGATTGGCTTCATCACCAACTCGGGCCTCATCACCCATCGACGCCACTGCTACTTCTCTCTTCGCCGTCTTGTACGCCGATCTCATACCTGCAATCATATGTTTATTAGATCTGAAATTGAAGAAATTTGGCTATGAATTTGTAGAAACTAACTTGAGGATCGGAAAGATGATGGGAAGAGGATTATGAAGGTATAATTTGATGGTCTGTGGTGACAAGTGGAAGGCGGCGCTGTTGCCTGAAATATAAGAAGGAGAGGAAGGATACGGGAATGAGAGTGAAGGGGAAGGAAGAGACAGGATGAAGGGAAGAGAGAGAAGACTAATAACCTTTTTTTCATATTTTTTTATTGTTATTTTGCACAAAAGGCACAATTATTTTTATACGTGCCGTTTGAAATCTAAAAAGTATATAGTGCAAATAATTCAAAATGTACATTTGATTTAAATTAAATATATACCAAATATTATGGCATAAAATTTAATATTAAACGTTTGGGCCAAAAAAATAACTTTTATTTAAATATATTTAATCATAAAATACAAAACAATGTACGTTACCATGAGGTTAGAGTTGTGCGGCCCATGATTTGTGACACTTGGGTGTGTAGCTCTTGGCGGACTGTCCTCACTTAAAATCACTTTTTGAAATATGGAGTGGAAGATTCATGGTGTCCTTAGTTAAAATCACTTTTGAAAATTGGGGTGAGTGATTCATGGTGCTTTTCAATTGAACCAACATTTGACTTGGGTTTCTTGGCTTGTCATTGAACAATTGATTAGAGAAAATATTTTGGGCCTCATTAATTCTTGAAAAAATTGCAGAGGAAAGTTTGGAGATAGAAGAGAGGTTTGTAACAATGTTAACCCCAGTGGCGGAGCCACATAGAGGCCAGTGATGGCCTAGGCCTATCTTGAAATTTTAGCTCTAATATATACTGTCTGCAAGCTTTAACAAAAAATGAGCATGTAGCTCATTCGTTTTTGGTGTTTTGCATATCCAAATGGCATTGGTTCGAGATTTGCTTGTGTTCCAACATTTTTTAGATTTTTGAAAACTGAAAGAAAAAAAATCCTTATAATTTACCTTATTTTTTACCATAATAAAACTAAGCCCATCTTTTTTTGTTATAATTAGCCTTATATTTTAACATATAAAAATCTATCCTTTCTTTTGGCCAGTCAATATAAATCAAAGGCTTATATAGTCTAGAGCAAAATCTAATTTCAAGTTATGATCTTAAATTTTTGTTTGAATCTATTTTTTTTTTTATCCAAATTTGTAAACAAGTTTTATTCTTATGATATAATCATTTCAATACTAAGTTTTTTTCATACAGAAAGTAAAGCTCCACCATTCTTGTTTGATTAGAATTTTCCATGCAAATGCAAAAAAACAAAACATTTAATTTTTCTTCATTAATTATATTTCAAAGGCTAATTTCTTTCTATGACTTAAGGGCCATTCCTAATCTGGTTTTCTGGCTCCGTCACTGGTTAACCCTTGAGAAACATACATGTTATTGGTAGCCTTTGTAAAGGCACAAAAGTCATTTTGTGTCACACATAATATATTTAATTAATAAAAGTTTCATTATTATAAATATGGACACATGCAATTGTGCTTATAAATCCTATTTATAGCACAAAAAGTCTTTCGTGCCTGTTCATGTGCCCAATAATGTGTTTGTGTCCATCTTCTTTTACATTGGGCACAATAGATGGTGCCCTTTATTGAACACTTTTCCACCTTATTCTTGTTCAAACACACACAAACTTCTCATTGGTGTCCTTAATTTTGTACCCAAAGCCCATTTTTCTTTTAGTGAATACTCCACTCGCCTCCGATTGACACCCACCCAAAAGGCACTGGGAGGGTGCACCACCATATCAGCACCTACAAAACGGAATGTTGTAGTGGGAAGATTCTCAAACCCTTGTCTTGACCCTGTTGGCCTTTTGTAGCACAAATTGAAAACTCTCGGCGTTTGGATTCTCGTTATGCCAGGAATCCTAGACAAGTAATTCACCAGTGCTCGTTCCAACATTTCGTAGGCTGGTCGAACAATCCATGAGTAATTACTCAGTAAAATGTTCGGGTGGGATTTCTAGAGGTGTTCCTGCAACACATATGTCTGTCATGTTCACAAAGTACGCACCAAATGCACCATAATTGTACATGCCCGTGTTTTGAGAATATCGACTAGTTGGTTTATAATCTGCACCAAATTGGAAAAACGTAGTGCGGCTGTGATTGTTATTGGCCATTTTTTGGAGGCAATATGAGAACCTGCCCTGAACTGTAGAGCCTAATTGGCCGATAAGGGAGTGAGGTTTCCATCCCAACCCTAATATGCCTGAAACATTACCTCCCTCAGAACCATAGTGATCCATGTCTTGCTGATTAGTACCACACCCGAAAACCATGTTTGAAATCTTCTCTTTAAGGAACCTTGAGTCTGAATAGAAAGTAAAGGTTTCTAATGCAAGTTAACCTTCAGTAATAGAACCATCTTCATACTTCAAACGATATGTGCAAAAGTTTCCACGGCATATTCCAGGTCGGCAAAGGCGGTGGCTACCACAAGCGAGTCTCTGATAAGAAGAGGACTTTGAACTGTTGAAAATTGGTTGTTTTGGTAAAAGCAATGGTGTCCTTGATCTCTACACCCTTGACATTGTTAGAAATTATATATTATAATTAATATTATAATATTTAATTTTTATATGAATGAAAAATAAGAATCGTGTCATAGTTGAATTCAAATTCATGAGTTGCGTCGTTCGTTGGAACTTTAGGCAACGATCACAATGTTTCAAAAGGGGGTGGCTTGAGTTCTATATAAACTCAATCATCCCACATATCTAAGTATCGAAGAAAAGAGTTTTCTCCAATGTCTTTTATTCTTTGTTAGTCAAACTCCGAGTCGTGTCTTGAGAGTACGGAATATATGAAGTTCGCCAGAGTCCGACGATTGAAGTGCTTTGACTTCGGATTATAGATTGTTGAATCCTTAGAGATGGACGCCTATCGAACTACAAGCACAAGAGTAGGGGCGAAATTCTATCTTTAGGACATTGCATTTATGCAAGCCTCAATCTCCAAGTTTGTCAGTTTTTAAGTTTATCTCAAGTTGTTTATATTAATTTATACATAATTAATGTCATGAATTTCTATGTGATTATTATTATTAGAATTCTTGTGTTATTTTCATATTTTCTAATATTGCTCATACAGACATTGGATCCATATCAGGCGACTCCCGGTGTCCATGCTTGACATTGGATCCATATCAGGCGACTCCCTGTGTCCATGTGAAGAAAGTAAGAAATAGATGATGACCTCCTCAGTGTGCCTATGCTCACTTTCGCAATGAATGCAGATCCCATTTGATGATCAATTATTGGGGTAAATCACCACAGGTAGGAAGAAAAGTTTTTGGCCTAGATATTATACAGGGTAATGCTAGGGAGATTAAATTTGTAGACAAAATTTTAGAAACAAAAGGACATGAAAGTTGATGATTGGTTTATTACTTAAGCGTTGATAAACGTGTTCATTTCTATTGTTTACACATCATTTAGTTTGTAAATTTTGTCTACAAATGTAGTCTCCTTAGCATTACCCTATCATATATATCACTATAAGAAAATATGATTAAATGACGACAAACACTCGTCATAGAAAATGAAAATGCATCACAATATGTGATGCATTTCCACCTTCACATATTGATTGACATTCTGAGATGCTTATATAAAAGGACGACCTCAACCTAATAAGGCTCCCTGGTTTTGAGGGGGTGGGGGGGAGGGGGGGTGTGTGGGGAGGGTGAGGGGGGACATCTATCGTACGCAATATTATCATTGCTTTACAAAGAGGTTGTTTCCACAACTCAAACGGTAACCTTTCCGCCACAGGGGTGAAAATCCACTCTAAGAAATTATTATACATGGACACACAAATTAAGAGGTCTATGCAGCAGTTGCCACATTGCTCCATAGAAGAAAAATGAATTATTACATTAAGATGACTAACCAACCACTTTCACCCTCATCTTTTATTCATCTGTAGTACAAATTGAATATTTATAATTTCTTTCTGCACTAACAGGACGAGTACATGAAGCTAGAGGAGGAGTGTTAAACCCAGTAGCCGGAATAGTTGCAAACCTTGAGATTCCGAAATGTCGTAAATATAGTTGGTTTTCTCAGCTTAAGTGACAAGACCCCATATCCCAAGTAAGGTTTGGCCACAAATTCTTTCCTTAAGTTCCCTTGGACTTTCATAACACAAGTAGTCTGGGATTTTCCATAGCTAGCCAAAATTTTTGTTTTATCCTTCTTTGATATTCCTTCTGCATCCACTCTCAAGGGATCATAAATTGCTTTGTTGATGTCAGCAAGCAATTCTGTTGGGGAGTCAAATACATTTGTAGAATTGAAAAACATCTGAAAAACTTTGAGGCAGAAGAGGTGGAGTTTTTTGCATGCCTCTGGCATACCATCACCATTGATGCCATTAATTACCAGAGCATATTCTAGAAACTCTTTCTTCTTTTCATCCAACATCTTTGTATGATCCCAATTGATTCTTCAACCCCCAAATTGGGATTTCCCTTCATGTGTAGCAGAACAAGGTTTGGTTTCCCCTCCTCTTGCTCCTTCTGCAATTAAATCATTAATTTCAATTTTCCCCACTAGTTAATATTACTAAACATGATGACAACTAATAAAAAATGCGTCATTATGAATTTCTCGAGAGATTATCCAGTCTTATTATCCCACTGTCATATGAAGTTAATATTAATCCATTTATGTGTATCTTTATTTTTTTATATTTTGTCAAAACATTTGTTATTAATGATAAAACCTGGGTATCTAATATAACAATCATTTCGTTCACCACCACTATTATAACAGGTGCATTAATAATATCATATGACAGTGTGACATTAAAACAAAAATTTCTCCTCATATACCTGATAGCTTTGAATATCGTTCAAAAGCCGTGTCAAAACCATAAGTGAATTTGTAAGTGGATGGATTTGAGGGGACTTGAGGATCTCTAATTCTGGAGGTGTACTAAGCAGAAGAGCAGCTGAAAGAAGAATAGTGTGTGAAGCAATAGAGCATGTGGCTACTTGGAGGTATTCAACAATTGACGAGGGATGCCCATTTCTGCTCCATTCTGCTTCCTTTAACCAGCTTACAAATGTTTGCTGCCACTAAATTCATTTCGGCAAAATTAAAAAATAGAAAAGAAAGAATAAGTAGCACATTTTTTTTTACCGTTGTGTCGACTAAATTTATTTACCGAAAATTAATCTTACTAGATCCTGGAGATAACTCTTTATGTCATATCCATTTTTATTGAAGAATTGCCAAGAAATGTCATCAACAAAATCTTTGAGAGCCTTGAATATAGTTTTTCCATGTCCATCCAATCCTTCGTCCTGCCATCTGATTTTTTAGGATGAACACATTTAATTACATAAAAATAATACTATGAGTTACTGCTTTATGTTGGGATGCATGCGCGAATTATATATAACTTCAGTCACATAACATGAATGCGAGATTCAACACATAACAGTGAGCTATGTAGTTTTATATATTGCATGACAAATTTTATTTAACCAGCAGATACAATAATTATAGGTTAATGTAGTCTACCTCTTGACGGCATTGGCAAGAGCTTCCAATTCATTCATTGGACCTTCCTTATCAAAAAAATCATCAGCAACTGTAACAATTACTGCACCTTTGGCAACTGCCAGCCGTACATATGACAGGGAAGAATGTGATACTGTTGAAGCAACGGCGAAATAGCAGTACGCGGTTTTCTGTCGAGCAAACCCCATTTCAACAAGACCCATGCCCTTTGACCACCTTCATGATTAATTATATTTTCACCCAAAACAGAAAAAGAAAATGCTTTCCACGATTAATTAACTCCAGTATTAAAATATATAAAAAAAAAGGAAATTCTGCATTATCTTTTACTAAAAAAGGTACTGGTGTTTAGTTATTTTGTTTTTAGGCAAATTAAAGAAAATAAAATCTTTAGTGAAAATGTAGAGAGTGAATACGAACCTTTCTAACTCCTTTAATTCATTTCTGAACATGGACTGCCGTAGTGTATAATTCTCGATAGCAAGTTGTAGCAGCATGCCCTTGCTTTGACATGATAATCTGCAAGGTTTGACTGCCTTAATGTATTTAATTAGTTAGTACTAATTTAATTACCCGTAGGATAAGCCTCTTCCTGTCCATGGACCAACAGGCTCTTCCCTCTCAATGAACTTCCTGTGCTCCAGATGATCCAACCGAGCAAGCCATGGAATACTAATTTCATGCTTAATCTACTCAAGGGAAATATGCAACAAAATTAATTAGCAGATGATCAAATAACTAAATTATAATGATTGAGCATATATTCTGTTTTATTTTGCATATTTTTATTCATATTTATCCTGATTATTTGTCATATAAACCTGGTCTTGCAAGTCAGTCATACTGGTAGGCCCAACCAAATTCTTAGAATCTTTCAATGTCTGCTTTTCTAATATTCTTCTACAGAACTCCTTAACATCCTCAAGCTGACTTTCTCTTATAAAGGTCACATCAGTTGCCCTGTATAAATTATATATGGCTCGCAGAAAAATTTCATGGTGCTCTTCTACGTAAACCATTATATCTTCATCATCAAGGAACCAGCAGAACTTCCCTGCAAACAGTAACAACTTTTACCATGTAGACAAAAAAATTTCTTGACAACTGTGTTACCCATCGTAGCAAAACTAGCAACAACGGGGTATGAAAGTTATCACAAGTATATATAATTAGAAAGAGTAATATTAGATAGACTAACTATTTAAATCACATTTACAAATTATGTGATGTTTCGCAATAAAAAAGCATATATAAGCAATTTAGCATTAATTGATCCTTACGAGGAGATACTGTATAACCGTGTAGTCTGAGAAGTCGAAATGCGAGTGAATCTTTATATAGTTGTAATGGCATGGCATGCTTTTCCTTGCTCTTTGGCTCTTCGCAGCTGATGTAACTTCTGCTTTTTTTTTTTCTTTTTTTTTCTTTTTTTTTTTTTTTTAGAAAAAAAAAAAACATTTAATCAACCGGATAGTGTGCATATATTGCTTAGTGATGAATATTAGGAGGTCACCTGTAAACTTGTCCCAGCATACTTTTTATCTCCGCCATGAAATGCTCTACCAGTCCCAGCCTCTCAATCCGATTAACGAGGCAAACCCTTAGAAGGTCTTCATCCATGGGGAAGATTGCAGGAACTGTACACGTTTATAGAATTGTCTCACTCTTTAAGTTCATGTGGTTTATTTGTCACGATACATTTTTATTGTGAGGTGTATATCTAAAGTTGTATAATGCTCCGAAGTGTATGATGGTTTGGAACTTTTTAAATATTAGATCTTAATTTTTTATATTTTATTAAAAATTTAACGATTAAAAAATAGTAATTATGATACTCCGAGATGTATCGTGCGTGCGTATGTGACATTTGTACTGGTGACAGCAGACTACGCATTGTAGACCAACAATCACATCATAGGAAGGAAAAAACAAAACAAAAACAAACTTTATTGGGAATTTTGGCATTTTTCAGATGGAGTTGACTTGCATGCATCATGCATGCTTTCATGATGTAAGTCCTACGTACCTGAGAACCCACATCTTTGGACAATAGAATCCAACTCGGACAAAAACTCCTTGCGTCCTGTCTTCATGAAAGCATAAGCAATAGCTGATGGGGATTGGATAAACAGTCCATCTTCCTCACTTTGGGATATTAGTAGAGTCTCATTGGAGTTAATATCATATGTTTCAGGCAAAGCTTCGAGGTATTGCATGAATTCTAGTGAATAGTACTGTTGCTGATCACCACTTTGCACCAACCTGCTGCTACAACGAAAATTAGATTAAATATTTAGAGTTGTTCGATAAATATTTCATTTTTAGTTTTTGTTTTACTTTTTATAGAATAAAAGTAAGACGGTGAGTGGTAGGAGGGAGAGGGAGAAATGGACAATGCCATAGAAGATTAAAACCCAAACTAGGTAAGAAAACCTATGATAAAACTGTTTCAGTTTTTAGTTTTCATGTTGCCTATCATTTTATATGTATTTTTATCCATATTCTTCCCATCACCAATCCTCTCTATCATAATTTATCCCTCATTTCTTCCTTGTATTTCCTCTTTATTACTTAGTTTTTGTATCTCTACAAAAGAAGTTAAAGTACTGTTGTAAAATCAAAACTATATATACCTGTGCATTTGAAATATTTGTTTTCTCTCTTGGAAGACTTGTTCTACCAGCGCTGTTGAACCATGAGAAAAATAAACACGCAGTCCTTTGGTCTGTGCAAGTTCCACCATTGCTGGGAAAACAATCACAAACCACTCAGGAAAAGTACCATTTTGCTCTTCCAGTAGCTTCTCTGTACTTGCATGGATGAATGCCAGCCCTAAACAATAAACATAAGAAAAATTTGTAACAACCAATTACTCCAACTGCAAAAACGGGTATTTTCCATATTTAATTTTTTTTCCAGGGGCCAGTTACGAAATTTGATCAACTAGTTTCTTTTACTTACCTTTCTGAATGGCATCATGGCCAACATCCCATGTGGTAAGTGCAACAATGCACGCAAGAGTTGAAGTGAGGGACCCTAGGGTTGGAACATGGTCATCATCTCCCCAAAAGCCTCGTATGCTTTGGTGTTGGAGCACCCAATCCAAGCATCCCTTGAACAAGGGTTCATCTGATCCTCGATGAGGATTCGGAATCATAGACAGCCACGCAGTGTCGTAAGGAGAAGGAGGAACAAGAGAAACAAGATCAACATCCGGTGAAAACAATTCTTGTTTAATTTTCATTACTAGATTCTTAACCAAAACTTCTTGAGAATACATGCGATATTGTGTTTTTAGATACTCACACGCTCACAAGTACTTAGGTACGTACACTTCTTTTTTGCTTTTGTTATGTCTAGCAGATCAGGCATATGATTTCTATGATATTTATAGAGAGCTACAAGCATACACAAACTAATTTCCCCGCGTGCGCAGACCTAATAAATCAAACTCCACATTTTTCTCGGACAAAGTTTCGATACAATAGAAGCAGTCATTAGGTTCAGTTGACGTCAACCCATTTGTTACATATATAGTTCAACTTTCTTTATGGTATCAGAGCAAAGTTGTCCCACATGTGAAGCCAAATAGCCACACGCGACCCCGTTGTATTGTCCACATGTTAGGCTGAAAATTCGCCACACATAAGGAGGTGTGTTGAGAATGAATCATACATTGATGAGAGGAGACCTTGCATGAGTATATAAGTAAATTGGACTACTCTTCATATTACCAATTGATTTTATAGTGAAACTTCAACTTTATCAGAAATGACATAATTAACGAAAAGCTCATTGTTGCAAATAAATGAACATGAGTGTCCAAAAAGAAGACAAATGTAAGAATCCATATGAACTCATGCAGGAGTGGATGAGTTGCGTGGATTATGATGTATGCGGAGCACAGACATTCGTATCCAGTTCTCAAAACCTTACTACCAGTTAATGCGTCCACAATGGTGTGTGCTCTGCAAGGGGTACCATGTGTGGATCACATACATTCGTGTCCAGTTCTCAAAACCTAATTTACTACCACTTAATCCATCTACAACTGTGTGTGCCCTGCTAGGGGGGGATGCCCCATGGTTGGCCCCTTTAATTAATTAGCTTCTTGTACTTTTAGCAAAACAAAATTGTCATAGAAACGTGAGTTGCCCTTGTGGCCTCTTTAAGTGGTTGGCCTTTTCAGTAAGTATTAATTGCTTCTTCCCTTATTTGTTGTACATTAAGTTGTTAATGAATAAATAAGGTTATCCTTAATGAACAATAATACTGGAATTCCCAAAAAGAAAGTGAAAAAACATAAAGCTTGATTGATAATATAAGAAAAGATAACAAACTAAAAGGTAAGATGATCTATTTATAATACAACTTTTTTTTTTAAATAAGCGATATTATCTACATTATGGGGTGGTGGAGTGGGCAAAGCCTCATCAATCATAATATAACTTAAAAACCCAAATATTCCTAAGAATCCTAATTAGAAATGAATTAACAAAAGAATAAAAAGGGTCCTAAAATATTAAAATCCCATTTTGTGCTAGCAAACAATATAATTCGGCCAATTAATAAGTCCCATACATCACAACAAAACGTTGAGTTTGACTCGTGTCACTGTTCTCTTTGAAATGGTTCATGGACTCGCATTGGACATTAAAAGCCCAAATTCGCAATGCTTTGTTCGTTTGAACTCCTTTGTGCATTTCGACTTAATATTTTATACACTTTACCATTTAATGTACATCAAGTTTTAACCCTACTTCACGTTCAGATCGAGCCTCCAAGTGGAGAGTGCAAAGAGAGAAATGAAGACAGATGTTTTATGATCATTGGTTGTTAGGTTGTTAAGCTCAAATATTAGGAATAGCAACTCACAAATGTAATTAGTTAGTCATTTTCTCAAAAATATAGAAGCTTCATTTCTCTCTAAATTTTCTCTCCAGTTCTCTCTCAAAACTCTCTCTAGTTCTCCATCTTTCTCAATTCATCATTATTCTTGATTTTTCTCAATGTAGTTAATAAGAAACCCATATTACATGTTCATATCAAACTTACACGTACACGATCATCTCATAATTTAAGTTGAATAATGTCTCAGCTTTGTCATGACTTTAATTTTCAACTAATTAAGTCTCGTCTCTTATAGATTAACTTTTCGGCCCTTTCCCATTCCTTAACAAACCAACCAACAATAAGAGTTTTTATCACAAATGGTCCCTGACATTGATCAAACACATCATTTTGGTCCTTGACATTGAAAATCAATAGAAATGGTCCCTGAGATTGATCAAACACATCACATATGGTCATTCCGTTAAAAACTCTTTGGGCAATTTTCAAAGCTTCGTAACTCAATCGTTTCTTAACCAAATTCGACCCATAATATATCAAAATGAAGATAGGAAAGTACAGAACAAGATTATACCCATTTGGAAGCCCAATGGTCGCCGGAGATGGCCGGAAAATAGCCTCAAATGTGACTGGTCCGCGGAAAAACTGAAAAACTTGCCGGAAACTGGGTAAACTTTAAACGTTCATAACTTCTTCAATACTCAACGAAATTGAGTAATTCAAAAATGAAAATCATACTTCTTGACGAGACAAAAATAATGGTACCTTTATTGACTGCTAATTCACCGTGGTTTGGCAAAAAAACTGCTCAAAATTGGATAATCATTTTCGAGTTAGCCAATTTCGAGCCGTTTTCCGGCCAAACTACGGCGAGTTAGCCATCAAGAAAGAGACCATTCTCTTCGTCTCATCGAGAAGTATGATTTTTATTTTTGAATCACTCGATTTCGTTGATTATTGAAGAAGTTATGAACGTTTAAAGTTTACCCAGTTTCCGGTGAGTTTTCCAGTTTTTTCGTGGACCAGTCACATTTGAGGCTAGTTTCCGGCCATCTCCAGCAACGATTGGGCTTCCAAATAGGTATAATCTTGTTCTACACTTTCCTATCTTTATTTTGATATATTATGGGTTGAATTTGGTTAAGAAACGATTGAGTTACGAAGCTTTGAAAATTGCCCAAAGAGTTTTTAACGGAATGACCATTTGTGATATGTTTGATCAATCTAAGGGACCATTTCTATTGATTTTCAATGTCAGAGACCAAAATGATGTGTTTGATTAATGTCAGGAACCATTTGTGATAAAAACCCCAACAGTAATGAAAATGTGAAGAAATCTCAGAGAAGTGGTAATGGAAGCTGAAGAGAATTTAGAGAGAGAATGATGTAATTTCTGTATATTGCACTTGTATTAAAAGATATTTACAGCTGTGACTCTCCTACTATTTATGGTAACTAGGAAATTTAATGAGGAAGTAAGCTCCTACCTACCTAACAACCCAAAGCATAGGATTGTGACACTTGTCCTTACACAGATAATGCCATGTAGACTGGCCATCAATTCTATGAGGTGACTTCTCATCTTCGTCATATTTTGTGGTGACTTCTCTCGAGTAGGATTCTCTTCCTTTTTTTCCCCCTCCTTCCCTTTCTTTTTATTTGAACGGTCACGGTTAATCCACGTTAACATCTTATTTAATTTTTTATAGAAAGAGAAAGATAAAATAAAGAATGTGAAAGAAGAAAATAAAAAGAGAAAGGAAAAGGATCCTAGTCTGACTTCTCTATCTATGTGGGGGCAATATAGTACCAGGATAGTTTTAAGGATATTTTTTATAAAGATGAACTCATCATAATGGAGATATGATGGCCGGTCGTAATACTCAATCTTGACTTCCTATTTAAGCGTGACAGTTCTAATTGTCTTTTGATTCTTTTTGTGAGTTTTGAATATAATTTCTACATATATAATTCACATAAAGATGGTGAGACGATGATCTCGTCGCTACCAATAAATAATTTAGAAAAACAAAATTAACTCACTTGTTTATACATTTTTTAATGTAGCATGTCATTGTATATTGTACTCGTCTGTATTTAAAAATGTATAAGTAAATGTATCAGTATTTTGTGTCTAGTAAATAACATCACTCGGTGAATACATAATAGTTTCTTTAGATTTAAATTTTCTTCTCATCGGAACTATTATTGATTTTTAATTAATCATTACTAAAACCCAATTAAAAAAGGGTAAGTATCCTAAACTTCTACCACACTATTTGAATTAGGGATGACAATTTTAATCGTTAAACTCGATAACCGTGGATAACCGTCCGAATTAATTGAATTTGGATATGAAAATTCGGGTATGGTATGGATATGGGGAAAAACCGTGAACTTTATTCGGTTATGGTTTTAGATATGGTTATAGGGGTCCCCAATCCCTATCCGTCCCCGTATCTGACCCGAATATATATATATATATATATATATATATTTGATATATAATATAATTTTATTCAATTTACCGAATTCTCCCTATACTAATTTATTATGCATGCATCAAACTCTATATTATCTTTATTATGCACCAAACATCATGCATGGGGCATACGAACAACCTCATCAATTCAATACTTTTATTGTTATACTCAACCAAATTAATTCATTGCATCATTTTATGTATCAATTATCAAATGTTCCAAGTTTATCAGATTCATCTCTCTTTAAGAGTCTCACTGTCAAGAAATTGGTGCATGTTATCATGAACAACTTCAAATATATTGTTATGTTTTTTATAATTGGATGTTGCTATTTTATGACGGAATTAGTATCTACTAAAATTTATAGTGCGTCAATTGGATGAATATACTTTTTTTTTGTTTTTTGACGAAGATGGTGTCACAGCCCGTCCTGGGAAATTGTTTTCGAAGATGTGAAATGACGAAATTACCCTTGGAAATTAAAAATGTGGTGAGTTATGTATTTAAATTTGGACAAGTTATTTTCCCTAAGTGTTAGACCTAAGTGAACTAAAGAACCTTGTTTTGTTTGGTTGGTAACCAAACTAAGTCCACATTTATCCCCTTTCCTCATTCTCTCTCATTTCCCGTGCGTTTTCTCTCTCGCAGACTCACTCTCTCTCTTCTCCTCCAAGGTTGTACGGACAAGCATCAAAACCCTTTCAAACTTCACAGATCGAGGTCAAAGAAGGTACCATTGTGTTCCTTGCAAACCCAGGAACACATCTATACCATTTTCAGGTAAGAACTCCATCGTTTTCATCGCGAAACCATAACCCCAGTTTCGGTGCACTGTTCATGCACACGTAAATATGGACTTTTTAGGGAATTTCAAGCTCACAGGGAGCTTAAGGAGGTCCTCACGAGTCTCAGGGTACTTCGTTGGAAGGAAATGGACGTCAGAGGACCGAGATCGACGTGTTTCTAAGTTTGCCGAATTATCGAACTTCCTCAGGTAAAATCTAGTGGATTTTAAGCTTTGAAACTTGTATGGTTGTGTTCTACATGCTCGTAGCTTCATTTTGGTACCAATTTTGTGAAAAATGATGGAAAAATGAGTGAGATATCAAGATTTGAAATTTTTCCAGTTTCCGGCGAGTTGTAGACGGCGGTCGCCGGCGAAGTCCATCGGAGAAAGAAGAAGAATATTCCGTCGGAGTTGACGGAATATTCCTAACGGCGTCAGGTAACACCGTTAACTTTTGTTAGTATATAACGGAATATTTCGTGGAATATTCCTAACGGTGGTTAGGGTTTCCGTCAGGGTCCCCTGCGCGTGGCCGCTCGTGTGGCCGTGCACTTGCCGGCGCGTGGCGGCGCGTGGGTGGTCGGAAAATTATTTTAAAAATATGGGGATGATCCTGAGATTGTGTAGATCACTGTGGTATATTTATATACCCAAAATGAGCAAAGTATGAGAAGTTATTAGCTAGAATTGTGTATGTGCTTAAAATAACGTTGTTATAGTTATTTCTCATATAGGCGAGACCTATCTGGAGGACAGGTGTAGCCAGGCTAGACGTGGGGGTTACGACCCGACTACATACCAGTGAGTGGGCAGTTATTTTCAGTATATATATGTATATACTTGACGTTTTTCCCAGGAAACGTATTTAATGAAATGTGATTTAAATGCCATGTTATGCCTGCATTTTTAGCATATACATTATCATAATTATGCATATTGTTGCGTGGTGCTGTGGAGGCCCCGGTTAGCCCAGGTAAGTATATTATGCTGTGATTGATTATGAGATAAATGATGATGTTGAGATGATATTGAGCTCATTAATCTGCACCCCAGTGTTAGTGCTCCCGCCCAGAGTTAGGGGCATAGCTTCACATGATCGTTCACCTCCCGCACCACACACTCACCTTGGATCCAAGATAGGTGCATAGCCTGTCGTATAGACCACTTTTAGTGGGTTCGACTTGTAGGTGACCCGCGATTAGCGCATAGCCTTCATGTGATTGTAGCACTTGAGCGTATTCATTATACACCTAGCCTGTCGGTAAGACCACGTGAGGTGGTACCGACTTGTGTACAGATATGTATAAATATGTTGAGATATGAGATTGAGATATGATTGAATTGAGCTCTAGTTCTGCCGTATAGATCACGTCAGGTGACTTCGGCTAGAAGATGATTTATGTTGAATTGCATCACCTAGCTTATTATTTATTATATTGTGATATTGGGCATAGCATATACATGGCATACATTCAAATGAATCTTGATTTACTGAGCATGATTCGACTTATATTTATGTATTCTATTTTCTGGGAAAGTTATACTTGTTTTGCGGCGAGGGGTTAGTATATTCAAAGGAAATAAAGTTTTATATAAGCGTTGTTTTACTGACCCACTCAGCTTTGTTTTGCGCCCCTCCAGGTATTAGGTAGCTTTGTTGGTGGCTCACGAGGATTCGGGTGGAAGTTCTGACAGTACATCATCCATGTAGGATTATGGGTTACTGTTTGATTCGGTAATTTCTATGCTTGACTGCACTCAGACTTATTTATGCTCTGAAGGTGTATTAACACTTATTTCCTTTCTAGCCATTCTGGATGTTTGGTTTTTATTCATTCAAAATTTCCATATCTTAACGCTTCCGTTTCTTGCACATGGCTTACGTCACGCTCACGTGACGGTCAGCATGCCTCGATCTCGGTCGGGGTGTGTCAGATGGATATAACCGATAACCGATTGAAAATTTGTTACCCGGTGGATATGGTTATGGATAATCTCCGATGGTTAATTTGCGGTTATGGATATGGTTAATTTTCGTGGTTATGAGGATAGATATAGCATTTTCGCCCCCAAACCGAACCGTTGCCATCCCTAGAATTAGTATACTAATTAATCCACGAGGTTGAATTTCATGAATCTAAGATATAGTATTACTAATTCGACAAAAAAAAAAAAGTATTATTAAATTGTTAGACTATTATAACATGAGATAATTAAAAAACACAGAATTTTGGTTTTTTTTTCTTTTTCTTTCTTTCCTTCCAAGTTTTTAAATGCATAACTGTTACATGCAGAAAAGTCATCACTGTGTTTCACATTAGATTTAGAGATTCAACCGATCATGTCATTATCTTCTCTAACTGGTGTATGTCAATTTTCTTTTGTGTGGTGTTTGTTCAACTGAGAATAAGTTGGTCAGGTTTACTGTGCCACATGAATCATGTTTTTTATTAAAGGTTTTTATCACAAATGGTCACTGACATTGATCAAACACATCATTTTGATTCCTGACATTGAAAATCAATAGAAATGGTCCCTGAGATTGATCAAACACATCACAAATGGTCATTCCGTTAAAAACTCTTTGGGCAATTTTCAAAGCTTTGTAACTCAATCGTTTCTTAACCAAATTCGACCCATAATATATCAAAATGAAGATAGGAAAGTGTAGAACAAGATTATACCTATTTGGAAGCTCAATGGTTGTCGGAGATGGCCGGAAAATAGCCTTAAATGTGACTGGTCCGCAGAAAAACTGGAAAACTTGCAGGAAACTGGGTAAACTTTAAACGTTCATAACTTCTTCAATACTCAACTAAATTGAGTGATTCAAAAATGAAAATCATACTTCTAGACGAGAAAAAGAGAATGGTACCTTTATTGACTACTAATTTATAGTGGTTTGGCAAAAAAAGGGCTCGAAATTAAATAACCATTTTCGAGTTAGCCAATTTTGAGCCGTTTTCCGACCAAACTACGGCGAGTTAGCCATCAAGAAAGATACCATTCTCTTCGTCTCATCGAGAAGTATGATTTTTGTTTTAGAATCACCCGATTTCGTTGATTATTGAAGAAGTTATGAACGTTTAAAATTTACCTAGTTTCCGGCGAGTTTTTCAGTTTTTCCGCTGACCAGTCACATTTGAGGCTATTTTCCAGCCATCTTGGGCAACCATTGGGCTTCCAAATGGTATAATCTTATTCTACACTTTCCTATCTTCATTTTGATATATTATGGGTCGAATGTGATTAACAAACGATTAAGTTACGAAGCTTTGAAAATTGCCCAAAGAGTTTTTAATGGAATGACCATTTGTGATGTGTTTGATCAATCTTAGGGACCATTTCTATTGATTTTTAATGTCAATGACCAAAATGATGTGTTTGATCAATGTTGGGACCATTTGTAATAAAAACCTTTTTATTAAAAACCTACGCTTGCTTCTTGGTCAAGCGTACTACTGCAGCACCACGTACCTCCTCATTCATAACCTAGCTAACCTGATATGCAGAAATTACTGCCGTTTAGTACAAAAAATAAATAAAATAAAAATTGATGCCCCAGGCTGAGGGCTGCTGGCCGACATGTATGGATTTTTCAACGTGGTAACACATCAACCTTTGATCAACCACGCTACACGTAAACTTTACATTTTCAAAGATCGAATTAGATGATTAAATTTTTGTGTTAGAGATTATAACCCTAGACCTTCATTAATACAAAATTTATTGCGTTGGATTGATGTTCTTGTTTCACTTATCACAGAAATTTCGTGTTTACTAGATATGTAGTACATGGTAGCCGTAATAGCGGAGATCGAGCAAATACACACTTGTTTGCCCAAAACAAACATAACTAGTCTGAATACTGAGATGGTCCATGATTTATGACCACAGCGGCTTACAAATGCGAGGATTGAGACTAAAGCAACAATCTGTCTAATCCCGATTACTTGCATGAGGTTAATTAATGTAAACCTAATAATGGTCTTAAACAATATTCTTAATCATGTTGAAAGAAAAGTCCCAGTTTGTATTGTGCGCCTACAGGTCTGATTCAATTTGTCTTCTTTACTTCCAAAGTCCCCGATATATATTTTTCGGCTTTACTCTGTACGTACGTACCTTGGTCGTGATCCATGTGGATTAATGTAGACTAATTAAACGACAAGTACCAATTATATATTTCGGCGTTGTACGCACCAGTGTCAAATCCAACAACCGCAAATAATATATATGCAAGTTCAAAGCACAGTACTCACAACTACTGTAAGTGGTCTAGTAATAAGGACGCGAATTGCTGTTTCTTAACAAATAAAAAAATATGAGAGGTTCTGAATTCGATGTTCCGAGTCGGTGAGTCTATTTGACTGTGATCTTGAGCAAATAGAAATTCCCTATAGCCTCTCCAAACCCGAAAGGGATGGATAACCTTGGCTTGTTATCTTTCTTTTTTTGAAGAAAAATAGGCACAGTGTTCACGATAATCTGGAATTCTTATCTGGGAATGTAATCTTACTATCTTCCTTGTCCAACCCCTTCAATCAAAAGAGGCAATCAAACATAAGAACTAGAGTTCAGGAAACAGAGTGAGAATCGAAGAAAGACGAAAAGTTAGTAAAACCATGCATACATTATTGGCTTATTTTGAGCATTGGAACTTGATTTTGATTCCATTTTACTCTCTGAAACTTAAAAGTTGACACTTTACTCATTAGAACTAGATTTTGATCTCACTTTGCTCCTTGAAACTCAAAACTCGCCATTTTACTCATTGAAACTCAAAACTCCACACTTTACTCTTTAAAACTCAAAATTCGCTGTTGATTACCTTGTTTCTATTTTTTAAAATAAGTTCATCCATTTAAACTTTAGAATTGGTAATATGCTAACTTTTCTCCAGAAATAAATGAACAGTAAAAAAGCAAAAAGAATCATCTTCTCTTTTGACCAGTCACCTCCATTAAGAACATAAAAACATAAGAAATAACGAAATCAATGAATCTAATAAAAAGGTGACTGAAGATGGAGGGGGAAGGGGTGATTGTATGGACAACGATTAGAGAGAAAGGGGTCAGAGAGATGAAATCAGGGAATTGTTTTTGCTATTTTTCCTACTTTTCATTTTTTCAATATACAATGTTTGAAAATAATTTTTTTTTGTTTCAATCTATGTCGCACCATTTTTCTGGATATGTAAGCTTTTATAGTTGTGCCACGTCAGCCATAAGTGGACCTTAATTGTGTCACATAAGTAGACTTAACAGAATAAATAGAAACAAGCCAAAGTGAAGTGAATACTGAATTTCAAGGGCAAAGCGAGATCGAAATTGAATTCCAGGAAGCAAAGTGACGACTTTTGAGTTTCAGGGGACAAATTGAGATCAAAATAAAGAATTACACGGAGCAAAGCAGCGACTTTTAAGTTTTATGAGGCAAAATGGGATCGAAAAGCTAAAAATAAGCCTATATCTATATATACTAAAACCGAAGTGAAAAAACACTGTTCACTAACAGTGCATGGGCGGAACTGCCCTTTGCTTCCTTTGTGTTCTGAATTTTTTTTACCGTTTTACCCTTCCACTAACAGTTTATTGCCGGAAATGCCCTTTTATTCCTTTGTCTGATTTTTTTTTTTTTACTGTTTTAACCTTTCATTCCTTTGCCTCTGATTATTTTATTTGGTTTGCCTTTACTTTCTGTCCTGCACGTGTTGATCATCAGGGTGGGGGAGGACTTCTGACGGGAGGGGTTCTCCCTTTTCCTTTTGTTTTCATCTATTTCTTTCTTCACTTCTTCTTTGCTTTTTCTCCTTCTTTCTTTCTTGCTCCTCTCCTTCGTTTTCAGTTACCCTTAAAACCCGTGGGTCAGTACCCATTGAATTTTTTTTTTTAGTTTCTCAGGGTGGATTTCTTACCTCCAAGATTTGTTGGTGAGTTTTTTGCTTTTTTATTATTTCTATTTTACTTTTTTTTTTCTGGTAGTTTTCGATGTTGATGTGAGATTTGTGCGTGAATTTTTTGTTCTGATTTTTGGGTATTTTGTGTATATCGTTAGATCTGTTATTTTCGTTAATAATTTTGGGTATTTACTGTTTCCTTGCTTATCTGTTAGTGTTGATCGTCTGCTGTCTGAAGATGTGGTTTTTCTGGCTGATTGTGGTGTTTCAAGTGGTTTGTCTATTTTATTCTTTTTCTCTTTTCTTTGATTAGGAAGAAAATTTGTAGATCGATTGGTGTAAAATTAAATCTTTGCGTTTTTTATCAGTTATTTTCTTCTTCTTTTTTAGTGTTTTTAGCATGGTTGTTTAATCTGATTGCATTTTTTGTTTCAGGAAAGACTGGTCTATCAATTTTAGGGTTTCTCTGTGCAATCTTGGAAACCCTTTTCGATTAAGGAAGTTTTGGTCTTCTCATTTTGGGGTTTTGTTTTTGTACAATTAGATTTTTCATGTGGGTGTATAATCGGGTTTACTTTTGAATTTCAGGGGATTCAGGTTTTTATTTTTTTGGAACTTCTCTTTGCAACTTTGGAAGACATTTGTGCTCAAGGTGAGAAACTTTGGCTGCTCGCTTTTGATTTGTTGTAGAATTAAGTTTTAATTTTTTGTTTTTGTTTTGAGAGTCACATGCGTGGGAATTCATTTGTTCTTTTTTCCTGCTTTTGAAAAATGCCACTTGATGTGACTATATAATTCAATCTAAATTTCAAGATGGGTTCCTGTGCAAATTTCATTTTTCTGATTTTGGGGGTTTTTGTTTATAGGCTTGAATGTCGTCGTTTTCCGAAACCCTCTGTACTCAAGATAAGCAATTTAAAATTTTTTGATGGATTTAGATTTTTGTGTAAGTTTATTATATTGGAGTTAAATTTGGTTGCTCCTTGAAGTTGGTTTTGTTTAAGTATACATTGAAGTTGAATTTGGTTGTTTCTTGGGGTTTATTTTGTTTTTTTGTTTAGTTTTATTTATGCTTTTAACTTAAAGAGTAATGTGGGGTTGATTGAAACAAGCATATGCTACATGGCACATGCTTGACATGATTAGAACTTCAATGTCACGATGTGTGGTTTTGTTTGAGCAAGTCTCAAGAACTTATTGTTTTTTTCTTTCTTTTAGGTGGTGGAATTGTTGTATCTGATGAAGGTTTCTATTTTTCAAATGATGCTACGGAATCTCAAAAAATTTATGCAGCATTTAAAATTCTTTCCTTTGCTTAGGTACTTTTATTTAGATTAATCAACGTTATACTAAGATGTATTTATTAGCTCAATTTATATACTACTGAAAAATCAATTTGTAATCTCGCAGCAACGCGCGGGCATTACTATCGAGTTAGTTTCTAAACAACCAGAAACAAAGCCCAGCACACGGTAACTGGGCTTATGAATTGTTGAAGGTTGAAAAATAAAAGGAAGTAAAAAGCCCAAATAAATATCTGTAAGCAACCAACCCAAAGAAAAATAAAAAGAAGAAAAATGCGCAGCTAGAAATGTAAAAAGGTCCCACCGAGATTTGAACTCGGGTTACTGGATTCAGAGTCCAATGTCCTAACCACTAGACCATGGGACCGTTGCGAGTAACTTGATTTTAATATCCACTCCGACTTCAATCTTCACCATTCGGCGTTTCAGGCTTTCAGCTCCACTCGCTAAGCACACAGGCGAACAGAACACCCAAAACCCTGATGAGAAGAACCCTACTGAGACCTCCCTTTTCTTTCTCAGCAGCCCGTATTCTTCCTCCAAGACCTCCCCGTCCGTAAAAAAATGGCGGGTCTTCATCAGAAGCTTCGAATTCTTACTCGGCGTCAAGTTTCAGCTCAAATCCCAGGTGGCTTTTCACCAACTCTCTCCCTCCTCCCGAATGGGTAGAACCTTTCAATGACGTCTCTGACGTAGTATCAAACACACGAAACTTTGAACCATTTCCGTGGGTCGCTCAAATTCTCAATCTTTTAGATGGGTCTCGAACGATGGAGGCCAATTTAGACTCTTACTGTCGCACATTCTTGATCAAATTGTCTCCTAATTTTGTTTCGTATGTATTGAAACCTGTTGAGCTTCGTGGGAAGCCCGAAACTGCATTGCGGTTCTTTGCTTGGGCTGGTAGGCAGAAGAAATATCATCAGAACCTTGAATGCTATGAGTCTTTGATTGAACTTTTATATGTGTGTGGTGATTTGGACCGCATTCGATGTGTTCTTGTTAAGCTTGAAGAAATGAACTTTTTGATGACTTCTCTGGCAGCGAATTCTTTGATTAAAAGCTTTGGATGTCTTGGGATGGTTGATGAGCTGTTGTGGGTTTGGCGTAGAATGAAGGAGAATGGGATTGACCCTAGTTTGTATGCTTATAACTTTCTATTGAATGGTTTGGTGAATTCGATGTTTATTGAATCAGCTGAGCGGGTTTTTGAGGTTATGGAAGGCGGGATAATTGCACCGGACATTGTGACTTATAATACAATGATCAAAGGGTATCGTAAGGGAGGGAAAACCCAGAAAGCAATGGAGAAGTTTAGAGCTATGGAGGGGAGGAATGTGGAACCTGATAAGATTACTTATATGACTTTAATACAGGGGTGTTATTCAGAAGGAGATGTTGATTCGTGTTTGGGTCTTTACCAAGAAATGGAAGAGAAAGGACTTGAAATTCCGTCTCATGCATATACTTCAGTGATCAACGGGCTTCGCAGAGGAGGGAAATGTGTGGAAGCATATGCTGTTTTTGAAGATATGATTCAGAAGGGATGTAAAACCAATGTGGCAAACTTTACAGCATTGATTGATTCGTATGCAAAATGTGGGAGCATTGAAGAGGCAATGAAGCTTTTTGAGAGGATGAAAAATGAGGGACTTGAACCAGATGAGGTCACTTACGGGGTTATCGTCAATGGATTGTGTAAGAGTGGGAGGGTGGAGGAAGCAATGGAGTACTTTGAGTTTCGGGAAGGCAGAGGGATGACCGTTAACGCTATGTTTTATTCTAGTCTAATCGACGGTCTTGGAAAGGCAGGGGAGGCTTGATGAGGCTGAAAGGCTCTTTGATAAGATAGTGGTGAAAGGATGTCCACAGGATTCATATTGCTATAATGCCCCTATCAACGCCCTAGCTAAATGTGGAAAAACTGATGAAGCATTAGCTCTCTTTAAGAAAATGGAAGAGGAAGGTTGTGATCAGATGGTTTATACATACACAATACTCATCAGCGGACATTTTAAGGGCACGGAAATGAAGAGGCATTGAAGCCCTGGGACACGATGATTGATAAGAGCATCACACCGAATGTTGCTTCCTTCAGGGCCCTCTCTATTTGGGTTTGTCTCTCAGGCAAGGTAGCCAGAGCCTGCAAGATTTTGGATGAGCTAACGCCAATGGGTGTAATTCCTGAGACAGCTTTTGAAGATATGATCCAATGTGTTATCCAAAGCTGGTCGTGTCAAGGAAGCTTGCAACTTAGCCGATGGAATTGTGGACACGGGTAGGGGAAATACCAGGACGAATCCGAACTGCTCTAATCAATGCCTTGAGGAAAGCTGGCAATGCAGATTTAGCTATGAAATTGATGCATAGTAAGATTGGTATTGGGTATGAACGAATGGGTAGCCTCAAAAGGCGAGTGAAGTTCCGAATTCTCTTTCACAGTTGAGTCTTAGCAAATCTGTATTTCTAAGAAACTTTGTTTAGCTAATTCAAAGATGGCACCATATATCGGTTACCATCAAAAGATGTAGAATTGATGTTCATTCTCCAATACTCGTATATTATACCATTCAATTTATTGCAGAGTAATGATTGCTAATTTCACCACTACTATTATATTCAATTTTTCGTCAACTTAAGTAATTTCACACACTTTAGAGTATAATACCGTCATTTTCTCACTTATAAGCCTTTAACATTTCATATACATTGCGAATCTAACGTCTAATTTACCATCCGAAGTTAATTTACACTATTTTTTATGAAAAACTACCAATTTACCCTCCAAAGTTAACTTCATACACTATTTCTTTATGAAAAACTACCAATCTACTCTCCAATGTGTATCACATGCAAGTAACGCGATTTAAATTGACAGAAAGTTGAAAGTTGAATATAGTGGTTTCGAATATAATATTAGGGATGTAATTGGCTGATTTTTATAATTCAATGACTCATTTTTCTAAAAAAAATAATTTAGAGACCTAATTTTCATTAAGACTATAATTCTTGGCCTAAATTAAGAGTTCGCCCTAATAAAAATATCCCAAGAAAAATCTAATCCTTTTTCCTTTTTGATCAAAGGCGAAGGAAGAAATTGAACTTGAGACCTCTTTCGACATTTTGAAGAGAAGTAGCTTAGTAATATGTCAAACTATTAATTGATAAAAACTGTCATATTCGAGAACTTCGGATTGGTCCTTAGGTAGCTTTAGTGTGGACTCTGGAGGGAATCAAAGGTTAAAATGACCTAATACTGACCTGCATATTCGACAGAGTAATAATGAATCGAGCTTTTATCCTCATCCTCACGGGGGTCTACCACCCACCCACCCCAGAAAGTAAAAAAAAAGGAAGAATTCTAGGTGATTTTCAGAGTTCCATCAATAATTGTTAGAAACTTTAGCTCTTCAAGGTTTCTTAAATAATAAAATTGTAGAGTGCAGATTCAACCAGACGGGGATAGTATAAACTCTTGAATAAGCAACTCAACTTAGTAATATTCAATATATTGCTTCCTAAGTTTTTACCTATTCTAAGAATTATATTTCCAAATTAATTTCTTGTCGTGGTGTTCATTCCGCCTTGCTGCCATTTCATTTTCAGGGTATTTTATAGTTAATCCCTTTTACTGCCACTGCTAGAAATCTTCAAGCTCACAAAATGCACAAATATGAAGGTTCTCATTCAACTTAGTGTAGGAGTTCTTAATAAGTGTATGGGAAGTGGGAACCTTCATATTTGTGCATGGGTATTTTATAGTTAATCGCTTTTTCATTATCATCCATTTTGAACTAGTAAAGAACAATGGATAACGGAAAACTCAAAAAATGCATGAACAATGGTAAAGAACAAAGTTATCATCCATTTTGAACTAGTGAAAGAGAAGGCTAGTTTGTATTGCAAATTGCAACTGTACTGAAGTTATGAGACTTATGGAGGCAGATTGTCTGCCCTCCTAATTGTGGTGCCCTTCCGTACCCTCCTATTTTGTGCGGTCACGGTTAAGCCAAGTCAACATTTTATATTAATTTTTTAATAGAGATAATAAGACAAAAGGTAATAAAAATATAAAATATTGACATAGCTTAACCGTGACTGTACAAAATAGGAAGGCACGGAAGGGCACCACAACTAGGAGAGCAGACAATCTGCCTTCGAGACTTATTGCTCTTGTAGGTGAAGGCCCATACCCCAAGGAGTACAGTTATCAATCTGTGTTCCCCTTTGAATGCCTGTCAAAATCAAAGGAAAACTAATGAAAATAGTTTAAAAACTTTGAGTTTTAACGATAAGAATAAAATAAAGGGTATAATGAATAGTATCATGATTGACTTTTTAATGTAAAAATATGATTTTTCGTTAAAATGAACAGTATTGAAAACTTTTCGTTAAAGTTCTCCAAAATCAAACCTTCAGGCCCGGATATTTTTGTGGCTATGTCACAATGGGCATCTACACTGATGCTTTGATGAAACCGGGACAAAGGATGGGTCCCCGAGAGCAAGTTGAGGGCGGTGTGGAGATGCTTATAGGCCAAAATCTGGTATACCCTACCCGTATCAGCCGTGACTTTCATCATTTGCAAAGATGCTTCTCTTTCTAAGCCTCTACTTTGTGCAATTGTCCTTTGTTGTTTGAATGTGGCTTTTTATCTTGATGTCCTTAGGCCATCTCCAATTGAAGAGTTTAGAGGGCTAGAGAGCTGAAAATAATCTGAAAACCATCTCCAACTGAGGGCCAGGCCAGAGGGCTCGTGGGCCCCACAGATTTTGAAAGAGCCAAAGGGCTAGCCTAATCCAACCAGACAGCCAGGCCCGCTGGCTGGACCAGAGGGTTGAGTATTCTTGTCGGATATAATCGACAGTATTGTTAATTATTCATGTCGGTTATATCGGACAGGAATGCTAGGCCAAATTTCAAATACAATAGCTAGCTGATGTCAGCTAGCCGTTATTTTTGATTTTTTTTTTACAGCTTTTTTTTTTTTTTTTTTTTTTTTTTTTTTTTTTTTTTTTTTTTTTTACAAATTTTTTTAAATTCTATTTTTTCCCTATAACTTCCTAAGCCATTATATAACATTAAATTAAATTAAGTAACATGAAACAACATTAAACAATATGAATCAACATTAAATAACATTAAATTTAAATAATAAATTATGTTTAGCCCTATAACCATTTGGCCCTCGGTTGGAGACCGTTTTTTGTGACATGGCTAAAACGAGCCATATGGTCCTTTGGCCCTCGATTGGAGATGGAAGCAAATATGGCCATGTACTGTTCATTAAAATATTAATTTCTTGGAGGGCCAGAGGGCTAAAACGAGCTCTCTGGCCAGCCTTCGGTTGGAGATGGCCTTAGAATTTTGGTCATCTGGTTTGAATCCTTTTCAAATTTGGTTTTTTTTTTCTGCTGTTTTCTTGCACCGAATGTGAAGTATAAACTGCTAACTGAAAAACTTTGCAGTGTTAGAACTTTCGGGTTTTGCAATGCAGAGGGATTCACATACAACATAGAATGGAGCTGAACTTGTAGTCCATTTTTTTGTTGACTAATGTCATCCGTAATAAGTTACATTTATGTGCTTTATCTTTTGTTCTGATTGGAAGACTTGGCACAAAGCCAATCGCAGTAACGTTCCAAGATTCATACAACCGTCCCCACATAGTAGGATAAGACTTTGTTGTTGTTGTTGTATATTTTGTTCTGATTCTTCGTATTGGCAAAGATTCGTTGTCATCCTCTTTGTAGCACCCACCCCCTTTTCCCTTGGAACAAAGTGCCCCTTTTCCCTTGGAACAAAATGACGTATCAACTCTTGGACAAATAAAAGTTGGTGATTGCTAGTGACATCTCTGGACAGTAGCATACAACAAGTGAGTCACCAGCTAGTGGCAAATTGCAAATGAATAATATCAGCCATACAAATGGTCACGTTAATTTTGTGTATCTAATTGATGATTCTCCCATCAGTAATGTCATTATATTAAAACCTGTTCATTCTTAATGATGTTCTTGCAGAAAACTAGTTGAAATTGAAGAAATTGTCCTTTTGTTATTGCAAGAGTTTTCGTAAGTTCTTTCGTATGAATTGGTCCTAACTATATTTACTGATACAAGATGATTTCACAGACATGTTAATGAGAGGGAAGTTAGAACAAATCACTCTAATGCTCTACTTAATTACTAATGATTTGTAGTCATAACATGATAAGACCCTTGATAGGGTGGGGGAAGCCAGATTACAGCAAAGCTAAAAGCAACATGCTTTGAGCCAAATCGTAAACGAAGAGATAAAGTGAGAGGGAACAAAGGTAAACATCACATGTTAAATCACAAAGCGACTTTAGGCAGAGTATTACATCAAGAGATTTTATCAACTAATCAAAGTTTATTAGCACATTTTTAATTAATCATTGGGTTTATTATTATATCAAGTGAAACCGTTCCAGAGTCCGGTGAGATTTATTTTTGTGAGAATGATTTTACAAATAACGTGATTTGAGTGATCCTACATAAGTTTCTCTCAAGCAAAATTGAAACCCCACATGATCTGAGAAAGGATTCTGGCTTCTGATTGAGTGGCTCCTAAACTGACACTCAGATGCTTGATTAAATTCATTCTTCAAAAATAATAATCTTCCGGACAATAACAATTGCATCAGCTTTTAACAGGTGTGCACATGACCACAAATAGTGATGTGACATGGAGAAAATGAAGCTACAAAATTTGTGTAGGTTGATGAAGATATAAACGGTCATAAGCACTAAACACATTTAGGAGGCAGGGCCGCAGGGACCAACTGAGAATTGAAGCTTTAACCACAACCAGTTATGGATTATCCACCAAGAAACGTGGGACACTTCACCATAATCTGCACTAATGCGGGAAGTGTTTGTATTTCCAATTTTTTATTTCTCCACTGTCGTTATTTTATTTTGTATTTCTAGTTTTTGGATGGACAAATCAATGGATAATCGAAAAATATAACGAAAAAAGATTGGGATCCTAAGTATACTTTAATGAGAGTACGATTTTCATGCTTATCAATTTTTTCTGTTCTAGTATTCCGTGGATGATTTAGAGAAGAATAAGAAATAAACTAGATGTGTGAATATAACTATTTTCCATTCCATGATTTTAAATTGCATTGTCTTGATCTTCTATCCTAGTAATTGTGGGTTGTCGACTAGCTAGTCTGGAAGGGAACCCTAAACCCTAGATTTGATAATATATACTTGTTTGAGTGACATTAAACTACTTGACTATAATAGATTTAAGTGACTTGTAGATTTGATCAATGGAGTTGTCATGGTAGTTAGGCAGGGTGTTCCTCGTTTAACCTCATGTCATATTGTAGAAAATCTTCAATATCATTGTTATATATCTCCATGTCAGTGTCTCACTTATAGCAGTATCTCACTCATTATGTTATAAATGAGATACATAAAAATATATTCGCTGCAAGATAATTGATTTAGTGTCCACCTACATCTGTGCCACAATGTCATAAAATCCTTTTAACAGAAGGGAAAATAGCTAGAGCATGGTGCTGTAAGCCAAGCTGTCAAAGTTGCTGATTGACTTGGTCCTTGCAACCCTTGTCCCCATATCTTATCATTCAAATCTCTCTCTCTCTCTCTCCCCTGAAAAGCATGACACTCGGTATGCCTTGTGGTTTACAAACCATCGTACAATTCTAAGATCGATGGAGTAGAGAGAGAGAGTTGTGCAACCAACATTAGAAGGTTGGCTGAATTTTTGAATAAACGACAGGTTCCATAAATAGATTGGTTGATTTTTGAATATATATTGTGGTCGTTTCTGAATATATGTTGTGGACTATATAATCATACACTACATGCTACAAATTTAGCAGACCTCCACTAAAAATTGTAAGCTGTAACGACTTTGTTCTTTGTTTTTATTTTTTATGCATTATTTCCTCTTCTGAAATCCCAGCAGCCACAAAAATTTCTCCAATGGAACCATCTGTGTGTGGAGAAGATGATATCGTTAGGTGGTTTGAGGACGTGACGGAGAAGGCGGGTTCAGTTCAAACGCAGACGCTCTGGCGGATACTTGAGCTGAATTTCGAAGTGGAATATCTCAAGAAATGGTTGGGGGACATCGAAATCCAAGAGGTAGATGCATGTGTGTTGGAATCACTCTACACTTATTTGGTGCCTCTTGCTTCACATGCAGATTTAGAGCCTTACATTCATAGAATTGCAAATGGGGAATCAGGCCCCATTCTCACAAAACAACCTATAACTACTCTCTCCCTAAGGTTAGCTTCTTAATTATATTCATAAAAGTTGAGATGTGTTTCAATTATTCCTAGTAAATATACTTTATTTTCCAAGTCCGAATAGATATCCACCTAGTTTGGATCAAATTAGAATATTGCTAGAATAAAATAGAATTTTTTTTTGTTCTATTGAATTCAAGGAATAAAACCATTACCTGTATATGTTCACACCTTGTAGAAGGGTCTAATGGTCTCCTTTGGTTACACTTTCTCTAGTTCTGGAACCACAGAAGGAAGACAAAAGTACGTACCGTTTATGCGCCACAGTTCACAGACCACACTTCAAATTTTTAGGCTGGCTGCAGCTTATAGATCAAGGTTTAAACTTTGTTTAAATTTCAGTCCAGTATTCGAATTCATAAGACTGTCATATATGTAGGTAGCTATTTTTACAGCTTTTCATATTTTATATGAAGTTATGAACCTTTATATTTACAATTATATGTCAACAGCACTAGTTAGAATAATATTCCAAAAGTATTAATTTAAACTTGTTTAACCGTGGCTCTTTAATTTTACCTTCTTCGTCTTAATCGTAGGGTTTATCCGACGAGAGAAGGAGGGAGGATCTTGGAATTCATATACAGCAGTAGACAATTCAAAACCAAGGGAGGATTAACAGCAGGAACAGCCACAACTCACTACTACGCCAGCCCGGAATTCAAAATTAAACAAGAAAAAACCAAGTCATTCACTTGCAGCCCCGAAGAGGTCATTTCGAGCGGTGACAGCAAGCAATCAACATATTGCCACCTTCTCCTCGGCCTCTTCTTCTCTGAGCAAGTAGAGTTCATAACCTCCACCTTTGCGTACAGCATAGTGCAGTCCTTTATCGCCTTCGAAGAGCTCTGGAAGGAGTTGTGCATTGACATTCGAGACGGCACTCTAAGTAAACGAATCAATCTCCCCAAAGTGCGAAAAGCTGTCTTGGATATCATCTCCCCAAACCCAATTCTGGCTTCGAAAATTGAAGCTTGTTGCGAGGAGTTGGAGGATTTTGATTGGTTTGGTCTGATTCCAAAGCTTTGGCCCAATGCCAAGTATGTGTACTCTATAATGACAGGATCAATGCAGCCGTATTTGAAAAAACTCCGGCGATATGCAGGGGAAGTGCCGCTAGTAAGTGCAGAATATGGATCAACTGAGAGTTGGATTGGAGTGAATGTGGATCCTTGTTTGCCTCCGGAGGATGTGACATTTGCAGTGGTGCCAACTTTTTCCTACTTTGAGTTCATACCACTTCATAGACAGAAGCAAGATTACAATTTGGTCATTGATGATTTCATAGAAGATAAACCAGTACCATTGTCACAAGTCAAGGTTGGACAAGAGTATGAGATTGTCCTCACTACTTTCACTGGTAAGTAATCACTGGTGTTTTTCTATGTTTCTCACATTCTTTTCTTTTTCTTACACAAACCTGTAAAAAAAATCAAGTGACAAAAATACATACCGGTGTCCATAAATTATTTCTTAGTCTAATTCTACATAGTAAAACCCTAATACCCAAGTCGAAGCATGTATTTTTTAGGTTTGCATGAATTTTTCTTTATCATGGTTAATAGTCTAAATCAACCTATTGTTCCAACAAAGGTGATCACGTGCGAGAAATTGAATTATCAAAATACTCTCTATAACAAAATCACTTTTTCTTTTTCTTTTTTTTGGATAACAACAAAATCACTTTATACCCTTAAATTGGACATGTTTAAGCATCGATCATTGGTACATGCCATCTTACAACAAACCAAGGCTTAATAAACACACACATGTGGACTGTCGATTATTTAAATATCAGCGGCAATCATGGAAAAATCTGGTCCCCTTCCCTTGACACGTGGGCCACAAGTTGCAATTTGGAAAAATTAGGCACTTATAAACTTATAGGGTACGTGGACAAAATTAAGTCCACAATATCATGGTCAAAAGAAAAATGCTACAGAGATCAATAATTTAAACCATTTTTTTCAAACCACATTGCGAATTCTAGATCCCTAGTAGGATCTTCATGATGTATTGATCGGATGGAAATAAAAGCAAAATTTTGTTTTTGTCTATACCTCTAAAAACACTTGAAATTTGTTAATGTACGTTAATTATTTCAGTTGATTATGACACTGCGCTTGTTCTCTTTTTATTCGAGTTCAAATTTAGTTTTCAATAAATTACTTTTTGTATAACATTGTATTTTGCTCTCTATATTTTTCAGGACTTTATAGGTACAGTCTAGGAGATGTGGTGGAAGTGGTAGGTTTCCACAATGGAACTCCAAAATTGAACTTTATATGCAGGAGAAAGCTTATATTGACAGTAAACATAGACAAAAACACTGAAAAGGACCTTCAAATGGTGGTGGAGAGAGGGTCTCAACTATTGAGCAAGTCCAAAGCAGAACTGATTGACTTCACAAGCCATGCTGATGTGCTGACCCAACCAGGCCACTACATAATATACTGGGAGATCAAAGGAGAAGTTGAAGAGAGGGTTCTTGGTGAGTGTTGCAGAGAAATGGATGCATCTTTCGTGGATCATGGTTACGTTGTCTCGAGGCGAAGTAATTCGATCGGACCTCTAGAGCTTCGGATTGTGGAGAAGGGAACGTTCAAGAAAATTTTGGAATATTTCATAGGAAATGGATCGGCATTGAGCCAATTCAAGACCCCTAGGTGCACTAGCAACAAGGTGCTCTTGAACATTCTCAATTTATGCACCACTAAAAGGGTTTACAGCACTGCATATGCTAATTAGCAACATTATTGTATTTGGCAAAAGGATATGGAGGGTTAAATTCTTCCGGATCAGAGAAGTTACATGTCAAAATCATGAGTTTGGATCAGAAATAAAGTTTAGCTTTATCTAATGTCGCCAATTTATTTGTAGAGTTTTTGTGCACATTCAATGTATAGACATTCCTATAAGTGAAGGATAAAAACGATGACTTCTTCAAATTATAACACATAAAAGTAAAACCTTTTGTTAAGAAAACAATAGAGGATATATTAGTGTTAGTCGCGGATTCTGACAAAGTTACCATTCAAACTTGTATAGTTTCTTAGGATTTAAATATAAATGGACCCCTTCGTATACAACAAGCACAACCACTACCATGAATTTTGAGGATGAGCTAGGAGTGTTCGTGGCAGCAAATTGTGGGAATTTTGAGGATGTCTTCTCTCCTCTTCAGTCGGAAGCTATGGCTTTCAGGGAGGGTTTGGCTTGGGCAGTTGATAGGGGTTTTCAAGATTTATTTTGAGACTGATTCCCTTCAGATTGTGGAGGCGTTGAGGGATCCTACTCTCAATTTTTCATCAATTAGACAACTTGTGGAGGACATCAAATTGCTACTCCATTCAATCACTGAAGCTACTACGGTTACCATACTCGCCGCAATGCAAACTCAGTTGCCCACCGACTCATACGGATTGGTCTCTCTCTCTAAGGCAAAGCTGTGAATGGAATAATTCTCCTCCTACTCCAAGTGTAGTTATTGACTTACTTGTAGAAGCAAGTGCAAGGCCTTGGAACAGGCTATGGATGAAACGATGTATTACAACTCTTTGATGAAATGAAATTTGCTATTGTATCTTTTTGAAAAGAAAAAAAAAACATCAGCACTAATGTGTACTAGTGTTTTTTTCTTTCTTTTAATGAATATAAACTAAAATTAGACTAAAATGATAAAATAGTTTTTAGCAAAACTGTATCTTATGTATATTGGAAACCAAATGGCCCCATCTAAAACAAAATGTACCTAAAGCGTATTGATCAAGGTTTTAAAAGACGCTAAGCGCTAGTCGAACTTCGGGTGGCGGGCCTAGCTCTTAGAGGGCTAGACGGATTTAAGTAAATCTATTGTATTTCATGTAAATAAGTGTCTATTTATACTTAAAATATATATAGTTTCATCACATAAACTAGAAAATAAAATGACATATATATTATGAAATATTGGAACATAACGAAAACATGGGGAGCAAACATATAATGTGTGTTTATTTAAGTGTTCAGTAAGTCTCTTACAATTTATTAGAAATAATAAAATACAAAAGGAAAATTATCTATTTTCTATCTAAGTGAGTTGCAACCTAGGCGAGTGTCTAGGCTGGTCTGGGCGGGCTAGGTGGGTGCTTAGGCGGTCTAGGCGGGTGCCTCAACAGGTCTAGACGCCATTTCTTAATTTTCAAAGGCCTAGACATTAATCGGGATCATGGCCAGCCATCTAGCGCCTAGGCGGGGCTAGGCAGGGATTTTTAGAATCGTGATATTGATACGTTTAAAATCAAACGTACCGCAGAAACACAAACGTACGTAATAATTGTTTAAAAAAACATACCTAAAACTCATTGGTATATGTTTAAAACTAAATGCATGTCTCTTTATAAAAACAAACGTACTCATATATATACAAACCAAAGGTCATACATTAAACAAATGCATAGTTTCACCATAGTTTAGTTTTGGTCCCTAAAAATATAGTTAGATTGGATATGTGGGACTCACATGTGTCACATCATTAGATTAATAGTATGTGTGTGTGTATACATATATATATATATATATATATATATATATATATATATAGAAAAACTAATAAAAATGACTTGTTAATTTTGAGTTTTAATGAAAATGACAAAATAAAGGGTAAAGTGAATAGTACCAGGATTGACTTTTTAGTGTAAAAATGTGGTTTTTCGTTAAAATGAACAATATTGGGAGTTTTTCGTTAAAATTCCCTATATATATATATCATATATTAAACAAATTTTGTTTCTGAATTTTCACCATAGTTTAGTTTTTGTTGAGAAGTCAACGATATCGTTCCTGATATCTTGGCTTAGTTTTAGGAAACTATTTTGTAAATTATTTGTAATTGATTTGTGAATATTTGTAATCTTAGAATGTAGGCTAGGTTATTTCCATGGTAAGGACTCTCATTGTATAAAGTCTCTTAGTAGCAATTGAAGAAAATAACTTCTGCAAATATTCTTTGCACGATTCTTTACATGGTATCGAGAGCTAGGCTAAAAACCTAGTTCCTTCCTCTGCCTTTTGTTTTGCTATTTTCACATAGCCCTTTTTTCGTCGTCTGCCATGGCCACCGACGCAATTTTTGAAAGCAACTCCAATGCTAAGGCTGATGTTTCCAACCCTTTTTTCATCCATCATTCTGATCATCCAGCCATGATGCTGGTTTCGAAGCCCCTGAATGGGGATAACTATTCAACCTGGTCTCGTGATGAAGATCTCGCTGAGTGCCAAAAATAAACTTTGTTGATGGCACTGTCACACAACCTTCTATCAAGACCAAGCCGGACGATCATGCTTCGTGGCAGAGATGCAACGACATGATCGTTGCGTGGATTATTAATTCCACTGACTCAGATATTGCTGACAGTATCCTTTATATGACTGATGCTCATGCGATTTGGGAGGAATTGAGTGAGCGATATTGTCAAAGTAATGCTCCCCGAATTTTCCAACTATAACGGGACATTGCTTCACTTACACAAGATCAACTCTCCATTGCTGCGTATTACACGAAGATGAAGAGTTTGTGGGATAAGTTGTCGTCCTACAATGACTCTGTTTCTTGCATTGTGGAGCACAGAATGAGAGGAACAAGTTAATGCAGTTTCTCATGGGACTTAGTTACTCATATAATGCCGTTCGAGGGTAACTTCTGTTGATGAATCCCCTACCTATGGTTTGTCAAGCCTATGCATCGATTTCCGAAGAGGAGAAGCAAAGAAGCCTTGTTTCTTCTCGAGTTACTACAAACACAGCAGCTATGGATGTGCGTCAAAGTGGTTCGAAGTCTTCTAATCGCAAACCTTTGCATTGCAGTCATTGCGATCAAGACTACCATACCATTGATACATGTTATCAACTTCATGGGTATCCACTAGGCCACCATTTGCATAATGTTAAGCCACAAAAAGGGAACAATCGTCCCAAGAAGGAACAGAGTTCTTCCTCGGCTAATCAAGTCTCGAAAAATGCAGCTACCAAGGAGGAGATGTAGTCCGTCATGTTTGGGCTTTCTGATGTCCAATTTCAACAGATTCTTTAAATTATGAATGGCCAGGGCAGTGATGAACAGCCACATGCCAACGCAGCTAAGACAGGTTTGTCGAAATCATCTTTGCATCTCCATCGATGGATAATCAACAGTGGTGCAACGAATCATATCACTTCTTCACCAGAATTGCTTACTGATGGTGTTAAAAATGAGAAAATGTCTCCTATTTTGTTGCCCAGTGGAGAACAAGCCCGCATACTTTCCATTGGTCACATCCCTTTGAGTTCTACTTTTAAATTGCAAGATGTGCTATGTGTGCCTACCTTTAAAGTATATTTGATGTCAGTGAGTCGTATTACAAGTGGATTAAATTGTTCCGTAACTTTTTTTCCTTCTTGGTGTGTAATGCAGGACCTAACGACGAGGACGGTGATTGGTTTGGGTAAGCGAAGATGAGGGCTGTACTACTTGGTGGCTTTGGCTCATGCGAAGTCTAAGCATCATCGGCGATTCTGCAACCTTGTGCTCTCACTTACGGAGTTATGGCATCGGCATTTGGGTCACTTGTCAGCCCCTAGATTAGATTTCATGTCAAAACAATTGTTGTATTTCCCTTTTATGTCTAATAATGCTTGCGATATTTATTCATTAGCCAAGCAACGTAGATTACCATTTGGTGTCAGTTTCATTTCATCTAATAAACCATTTGCTTTGATTCATTGTGACATTTGGGGACCCTTTAAAGTTGTCTCAACTTCTCGAGCCAAATATTTCTTAACCATTGTAGACGATTATTCTCGCTTCACATGGATTTTTCTTATGCAACACAAAAATGAAACACAACCTATCCTTAAGAATTTTTTCTCTTTTGTCAAAACTCAATTTAATACTTCTATTTGCTAGATACGTGTCGACAATGGTGGGGAATTTTTTTTCCCTTCGTGATTTCTTTAAAGATCATGGAGTCATTTACCAACATTCTTGCGTTTATATGCCTCAACAAAATAGGGTCATAGAACGCAAGCATCGACATATACTTGAGACTGCTCGTGCCTTGCGTTTTCAAGCTAATCTTCCCCTCCATTTTTGGGATGAATGTGTGCTCACTACCGTTCATCTCATTAACTGTCTTCCCACACCCATTCTTTCCAAGAAAACACCTTTTGAACGTTTATATTCCAAACCACCCACTTTAAAACATCTTAGAGTTTTTGGTTGCCTTGCTTTTGCCACTGATGTCCATGTTTCTCACAAATTTTCTCCACATGCACAGAAATGCATTTTTATAGGATATCCAGTTGGTCAGAAAGCATACAAATTATACAACCTCACCACTCACCAAATCTTTACAAGTCTTGATGTTGTCTTCTATGAAACTATATTTCCATATCAAACCTCACCTTCTCCAACTTCACCTCAACTTGTGTCTCACCCTACCCCATTTATTACACCTCACCTATTTGATCCCATGTCACCCTCCGTTATCCACCCACCTGACCCTCTTGTCTCTTCTCCGCCTGCTGTTCCACGTGCGCCGTCCTTTTCAAACGATACAACGCCTACCGCGCCACCTTCTCATGTTTTCATGGACGATGCAGCACTACCCGCACCTGCAGCTCCTGACCTCAACCTGTCAGCACTTGCAGTGCCTTCCTTTGTTCTCGTCCCGGTGCTTCGTCACTCCAACTGTCATTCTTCTTCGCCACCCAAGTTGCGTGACTATGTTTGCCCTACTCTCAAGCTTACCCAACCAAATTCTTCATTGTCTTCGTTGTCTGGTCACACCACATGTACACGGTATCCATTTGCTAATTACCTCACTTACCATCGTTTCTCACCTGCACAACAATCTTTCCTTGCCAATATTACTCGACAGGTTGAACCCCGAACTTATGAGGAAGCTGCTCGTTTCCCTCATTAGCAATCTACCATGGCTTCTGAATTAGACACTTTAGAAGCTAACCGCACTTGGTCTCTCACTCCTCTTCCCCGTGGTAAATATCCCATTGGCTACCGTTGGGTTTACAAAATCAAGCATCGTTCTAATGGCTCTATTGAACGCTATAAGGCACATTTGGTTTCCAAGGGATATACCTAGCTTGAGGGTACTGATTTCCATGATACGTTTTCTCCCACTGCCAAAATGGTCACTGTTTGATGTTTATTGGCTCTTGTTGCCTCACGGCAGTAGTCTCTCCATCAGTTAGATGTCAACAACGCCTTTCTTCATGGTGACCTTCATGAAGAAATTTATATGACTCCTCCTCCAGGTCTTCGACGACAGGGGGAGAACTTGGTTTGTCACCTTAGCAAGTCTTTATATGGGTTGAAACAAGCTTCTCGTCAATGGTTTGCAAAATTTTCCGAAGCTATTCAATCCGCCGGCCATGTACAATCCAAGGCCGATTACTCTTTATTTACCAGGAGACAAGGCAAGTCTTTTACAGCCCTTTTAATTTATGTCGACGATATTTTGATTACGGGCAATGATTCGAGTGCTATCGATGCCCTAAACGGTTCCTCAATGGTCGTTTTAAAATCAAAGATCTTGGCGATTTGAAGTATCACGTTTTAAGAAGGGGATCTTTATTTATGCTTTAGAAATATTGAAGGATGAAGGTCTCTTGCGAGCTCGCCCCATGGAATTTCCCATGGAACAGAATCTTAAGCTATCAGACAATGGTGAAATCCTCAAAGACCTGACAAAATTTAGAAGATTGGTGGGGCGTCTGATATACCTGACAATCACTAGGCCGAATATAACCTATTCAGTGCATGTGTTGAGTAGGTTTATGCCTGAGCCTCGCACACCACACATGGAAGCAGCCCTTCGGATTTTGAAATATATAAAAAATACACCTGGACAAGGTTTGTTCTTCTCTTCTCAAATGAATTGGTGTTAAATGCATATTGTGACTTGGACTGGGCAAGTTGTCCAACAACACGAAGATCAACTATAGGGTATTGTATTTTTTTGGGCTCTTCATTGATTTCTTGGAGATCAAAGAGACAAAAGACCGTGTCTTTGTGATCAGCGGAGGCCGAGTATCGTGCCATGGCTAGAACTTGTTGTGAATTATCATGGCTGCGATATTTATTGAAAGACCTATGTGTACTACATCAAAAATCGGCTTTGCTTCATTGTGACAATAAAGCAGCTCTCCACATCGCTGCTAACCCGGTTTTTCATGAGTGAACCAGGCATATAGAAATGGACTGTCATACAAGATGGTTCAGTTGTCACAAGATTTGTTCCTTCTTCCAATCAACTTGCAGATGTACTCACGAAGCCATTGGGGAAGGAAACTTTCTCAAGGATTATTCACAAGTTGGGAGTTCTCAATATCCACTCTCCAACTTGAGGGGAAGTGTTGAGAAGTCAACGATATCGTTCCTGATATCTTGGCTTAGTTTTAGGAAACTATTTTGTAAATTATTTGTAATTGATTTGTGAATATTTGTAATCCTAGAATGTAGGCTAGGTTACTTCCCTTGTAAGGACTCTCATTGTATAAAATCTCTTAGTAGCAATTGAAGAAAATAACTTCTGCAAATATTCTTTGCACGATTCTTTACAGTTTTGGTCCCTAAAAACATAGTTAGATTGGATATGCGGGACTCACATGTGTCACATCATTAGATTAATAGCGCGCACGCGCGCGCGCGCGCACACACACACACACACACATATATATATATATATATATATTTGTTTTACATAAGTTAACAGTGGAGAATATCAATAGTGCACATTTTGTTAAACTCATGTACCCCAATTAACAAATGTTTACAGCAACTAGCCCTCTACCACAGTGATGGAGAGGGGTGTTGCCCTTGCACCACGGTTTGGGTTTGAATCCCATCGACTTTTTAATCTAACATTCAATCTAACAAATCTATCGGTTGACAAAAAAAAAAAAAAATAAATAGTATAAGGACAAATTGAAAATTAAGGTGAAAGTTCAAGGGACATAAAGAAGCATAAAAGTGAAGGAGAAACATGAGGAGTGTGATATCCCGTCTCAAAATTATTATTTATTTATTTTACAGTTTTAGAAAAATGTTTTCAAGGGCATTTTGGTCATTTTAAAAATTACTTTGGTGTTTGGAGATGGGTTTAGAATAGATGGATAAAACTTGATTCCATGAGCGTTTAAACAAAAATCGTTCGCAAATCGAAATTAAACGAAGAAATTACAAGCCTGGAAAGTGAACAGTCTTTACCGACAAAATTATTTGTCTTCCGTCCACTTTTAGACCTCGTAGTAGTATAAAAGTTGTTTCTCATGTTGAGATACATATGGCTGTAAAACTTGGTAGGATTTGGAATTAGTTGGAAAACTAGGTTTCTATTCGTCGAAAACCAATGCGAGCACTGCGACGCATGGGAAATTTAAGTGACCTAGATTTTGGAAATTGAGGCATTTCAATGTTCTGAGCCTATATCTATTGTCCGTTTATTGAAACAAATGCGACGATTTGATTACTCAATTTTTTAGTTAGTTGGACCTTCACTATCCAATCTACTTATATCACAGATGAATTGAATTACCGACCTACATCAACAAGTTTTTTGTTGTTATAAACATATTATTTTTGTTTGTGATTTTTAAATGTTTTTTAGTTCACTTAAGTCGTGATTTTACACTCATATGCATATTTCATGACCGAAAGGTCAGTGGACCAAAATGCTAAGGGTTCTAGTAGCAGAACAACCTCTTTGCAAAGCAAGAGTAAGGCTGCGTACGGTAGACATTCCCCTCCCACCGCCCCCTTCCTTTCCCCCGGTCCTCGCAAAGCAAGAAGCTTTGTTGGTTTGGGGTTGCTATTTTTTATGCATAAATATTACATTTTTTTCTTAGGCACTGGGTAAATTCAAGACATTTAAAGATTTTAAAATTTAAATTTGAGTAAATGATGGATAAAATGTAAATATATTTTCATTTTTATTATAAAGAGCAAAACGGGAATAAGAAAAGATCAACTAAACCTAAATTGATAAGAACATGGATTTTTTTATTTTTTGTCAAAGATAAGAACATGGAATTGGACTCAATTCAAAAGTAGAATGTTTTTGTACCTAGATCTAAATGTCCCTTGTGATTCGGAAGAAGTTGATGGGTTTGAAAATGGATTTTTTTTTTTAAAAAGCATAAAAGATACCAAGACCTCAATTGTTTGTCCTTGACTCCTTATGTTCCTCATCTCTTACGTTGAAAAAAATACACACTACACTACAATGCTCCTCCAAGAATCACAGAGACGGGCACCAGGCAAGAAGAAGCTGATTGCAGGAAAGAAGCTTCCAAAGTATGCCTAGCTACATGGTGTTTGATGTAAAAATAGCATATGATCATGTGATCATTTTTATTTTTGAACAGTTGTTTTCATATATGCTATTGAATGTGATTAATAAAACCTACATGTAGGTTACAAGTTCCATAGTTCAACCCCCTCAGTTTAGCCAAACAAATCACTTTGCCACTCCCCTCACTTAATACCACCACTGAGAAGTAAAGTTCCTTCGAACTTCAAAGTACTTCGTCCAAACACACACTTAAAAGAACATTCAAGTTCTATGGCTGTACGATTAGCGTTTTGTATTGCATTTTTGTAGTGTTTTAGGAAAATAGATTTGTAATGATTGAGTAATTCATTTGTAGAGTTCGTATGGTGCATTATTGACAATTAAATATAATGCCAGTCCCATCTCCAAACATAGGGATTTCAGCTCACGTTTTTTTTTATGGGGCTCGCATTGGCCTGCAGTACTATGATCATTTATAATGCTAGTCCCATCTCCAAACATATGATCATTTATATTGACATTTGACGTGGGTAGCGAGTTATTTAGTGAGATATCGATGCCATCTTGGTACTGCATTCAATTGATGCTGCAGCTTGAAATTATTGTTGAAAGTAATTATATAATGCTTTTGCACTTCAGTTCGAATTTTCTTTCTCAAATTTAGTAAATTGTAAGTGATTTTTGAAAAATAAAAATCTCACTAAAAAGTGCAAATTCTAGGATTCGTTCATTAGACTATGTAACTGTGCAACCACTCATGAAAATAAGGTTTTCTCTCGCATAATTGTCCAATCGACTAATTTTGATCATCTTCGGCCTCTTCATACACAATGGTTTATTTGTTTGGACTGCATTAAAAAAGATGACTTTCTACGTCTCTCACATATATATATATATATATATATATATATATATATATATATATATATCGAAAGAAATGTTGTCGCAGAAAAATTTGCTAATATGGGTTTATTTTCTACAACTATGGTATGGCAAGATTCTCCTCCACCGACGGTTCGTGCTGTTTTGTTTTCGGATTATGTTGGTTTGTCTGGCTTTCTCCTCTCAAATTAATGTGCATCTCGGCGTATAGATTTGTCTCACTTTTTTTTTTCCCTAACCATGTGGTGTTCCTTGACTGGTTTTGTAGGCTTAGACCTTTTAGGTTTGGCTTTAGAGGGGTTGGATTTTATGTCCCCCCTCTTTTCCTTATACCTTTTTTCATTTTGTTTATAGAGGCGTAAGGTTTATATTCTCCCTTCTTTTTCTTCTTTTTCTTGTATTATGAGGGATAAGTTTTATGTCCCACCTGACTAGGTGTAACTTCTTTTTTCGTTATCAATAAAATTTCTCTCGTACCGCCAATGTTTTTTAAAAAAATAAATACTTTTTCTCCCGCATATGGCCTCTCTTCTCTTCCCAACCTATGGTCCCACATAATTATCTATTCGGTTTTGAAACAAACTTCATTTTGGCAGACATGTGCTTTAGGTATTTCATATTTTAATTGCATTGGTGATTGGTTAGCAGCACTAAGTATTTCTGTTGATTTATGGAAATACTTGGTAGGAATTAATCCTTCTTGAATACAATTCAAGTCTGCGCCGAAATCAATCAAAGCAATAGATTCATAATGAAAGTCTTCGATTATTATCTTTATTTTGGAATACCATTTTCGGATTCGTATTTTGTCTAGAAGACCTAAGACAAGATTGTGAGTTGAATTTTCTTCTAAGGAAGGATAAAATTGAGGAGGGATTTGACTGTAGCTTAGCTACAGTCAAATTATCTATTCTAAAGTTAAGCGAGTTTGCGCAAAAGCAATCCTAGGATGGGTGACCCACTGGGAAGTTCTCTTATGAATTCCCAGAAACAAAATCGTGAGGGCGTGGTCGGGGCCCAAAGTAGACAATATTGTGTTACGGCGGAGTCGAGCCCGGGATGTGGTGGAGCCCGAGTCGGGATGTAACATAGTGTATTTCGATAGAGCAAATATTACAATGTGTATTGAATGGATCTCACAACACCCTTTTAAAGTAACTAATCATCAGTGCAAATGACTCAATTACCCTTTCTAACAACCTTACTCTAACTAAATCAATCTTTTTAACAACCATAATTGCTTAACCAATAATACACTGCCACATGGATTAATGACATGTACATATGGTAATTACTCCCCCTCAAACGAAGTTGGGCTACTAAAGCTGAGTTTGTTGTTAATGTAGAATTAAGTCCCAATCCGAGTCCTCTGCAATGCTTAAGAAAAACTGGACTATGCAGTCCCTTTGTAAACATATCTGCCACTTGATCATCAGTAGAGATGCAGTGAACCATAAGATCTCATTTTTATACCTTCTCACGCACAAAATGGTACTCAATATCTAGATGTTTTATTTTGGATGAAAAACAGGATTTGAACTCAATGCCAAAGCTGACAAGTTGTCACAATATAAAGATTGTGGTATGGACAGATGTCGATGAATATCTTTGAATACTCTATTGAACTTTTTGATACAGTAGATTGTTTCTTTGACTGCCATGAGATAGGATTTGTTCTCAAATAAACAACAAACTCTGTGATTGATCTTCTGGTATTAATGTCTGCTACCCAATCCGAGTCTGAATAGGTAGTGAGATTAAAATCCTTGCTCTTTTTATACTGTAAACTAGACTCAAGAGTGCCTTGTATATATCTCAATATTCTCTTCACTAAAAACATATGTATATCAGTTGGTTATGTCATGAATTGACAAACCATGGTCACAAAATAGGCAATATCTGTCCTAGTAAAGGTTAGATATTGGAGAGCCCCATATATCCTTTTGTAGTGACTTGGATCAGATAATAAGGTTTCTTCCCCTGCAAGAATCTAAGTATGAGACTTAGATGGTGTTGATGTCGATTTACAACTGTCCATACCTGTTTTTCTCAATAAATCTTTGGCATATTTAGTTTGAGCTATAAACAAAGATCCATCTTCTTTATATTGAATATGTAACCCCAAGAAATATGTTAGCTTCCCCATATCCTTGAGATCAAACACAACTGCAAGATCTTCAATGACAGCTTGTATTTTCACTGAGTTTGAACTAGTAAGAATTATATCATCAACATAGAGCAAGAGAAGAACTATATCTCCATAATCTACTTTGACAAATAAACTTGTATATGAAAGAGGATTTAAAACCAATAGTTGGAAGGTAACTTGTGAATTTAGAGTTCCATGCTTGATGAGCCTGTATCAATCCATAAAGGGATTTGACCAATCTGCAAACGTGATCAGGACTTGTAGCATCCACAAAACCTTGTGGTTGTTTCATGTAAACCTTTTCTTCCAGGTCTCAATAGAGGAAAACATTCTTGATATCGAGTTATCTTAATTGCCAATTGAATTAAGCAGCCGAGGCTAGAATAATTCTAATAGTAGTATGCCTTACCACTGGATTGAAGGTCTCTGAGTAATCTAAACCTTGCTCTTGACTGTATCCTTATGCAACCAACCTAGCTTTAAATCTTGACACAGTGCCATCTAGATTTTTCTTCACCTTGTACACCCATTTACTTCTAATGATTGACCTGTTTGATGGTGGTGGAACTAATACCCAGGTTCCTTGAGCATTTAATGCATTGAATTTTTCTTGCATTGCAATTTACCATTTTCGCTTGCTTGAAGCATCTTTAAAAGTTCTTGGTTCCTCACTGTCTGTTACATCAGCTAAGAAAGAAAATCCTCTAGAGAAATTGTCACTGAGATTGCTAGAAGTATTATCATTATAAAAGTCTTCAAGCTGTAAAAAAAGATAACTGAGGTAATAAAGCCAAATATCCAACATAACTCTTCCTTGTAATGGCACCAGTTTGTAATCTAGTTTGAATACAGTTTTGATTTGGAACTGTAGTGACTGAATCATTGATATTATGTGATGAAGTAAAAGGAAGAATTACCTGTAATTGTGTAGGGTCAATGACAAAAAGCAAAGAAGTAGTGTTTGGTGAAGAGGAAAAAGTATAGCCAGATGTATTTGATGTTCCAGATCCAGATCCCTGAAACATAGATTATGTTGACACATTACCCTTTGATTAATGCATTGAATCATTGTTATCCACGTCAGTAGTCTCAGATGATACTTGATTCTCAACCCTGATTGGAGACAATGAATTATGTGAAACTACATTGTCTTGATTTTGCTGTCTGTTTGAAACTGGTATAGGTACAATGATTAGTGAAGACCTTTGTTCATCTTGTCTAAATCTCATTCCATTACTTCTGCAACTTACTAATTTTGCAAGAAACAAAGATTCAACAAAACATACATGTCTGGATATAAGACACTTCTTGGTTTGCAGATTATAGCATATAACTCCTTTATAGCCTAATGAGTATCCCAAAAACACACACATAACTGATCTTGGTTGTAACTTATTCATATTGTATGGTCTTAACCAGGGAAAGACAGCTAAACCAAATATCTTTAATGACTGTATATCAGGTATCTTCTTATACAAAACCAAATAAGGAGAACTAAAAGATAAGCTTTTGCAAGGCATCTTGTTTATAAAAAAACATTGAATGGGCACATGAAAGGTACCATAACTCAGAAGGCAAACCAGCTGCAATAAGGAAAATGATTGCAGTTTCCACAATTTCCAAAATGTGCTTCCTTTCTGCACCTCAATTCTTTTGTAGTGTGTAAGGACAAGATACTAACTGTAGGATACCTTTAACAGCCAAAAAATTAGTAAAACACTTGCTTGTATATTCACCCCCCATCTATTTGTAAAGATTTGATTGATACGCCAAATTGAGTAAGAGTAAATTTGAAGAACTTGACAAATATTGTAAACACATCAGATTTATTGCTCATAGGAAAAATCCAAACATACTTTGTATATTCATCCACAAATGTTACATAGTACCTATATCCCTATAGAGATTTTACAGTTGATGGACCCTAAATATCAGTGTGCACTTTTTCAAAAGGAAATGTACACCTACTAGTTCTAACTGGAAATTGAGTCCTAGACATCTTGCCTTAAATACAAGAGATACAAATATTATGTATATCATCTGTGTGAACTGAAATATTGGACTGTTTCAACATTAAAGCCATTATTTCATGAGCTGGATGTCCTAGCCTTTGATGCCAGACATTATTTTTCACTATTTTACCCAAATATGCTGATGGATCCCTTGTAATGAGCTGTGAACCTCTTGAATTTGTAACCACAGGGATCTGGAACAATTCCTCAGGCCCACTCTTTCCTTGGTACACTATCTCCCTTGTCTTATTGTCCTGCATAAAAAATTCAGATTCATCACATATAAACCAACTTTTTTTGTCAGTACATAGAGAGTAAACTTCTAGTAATGTTAGGTACATGCAGAACTTTATTAAGAATCAAAGAGTGTGTAGGAGTCTGAAGCTTAGTAGAACCAATGTTTTTAATTGATATCAGAAGTTATGTGATGTGAAGCACTAAAATCTACAATCCAGGCATCTTGAGGAAGAAATTGTGCAGTTTGTTGTGCATTTATTGCAGACAGTGATGATGGTGGAGGCTGACCTTGATATGCATAATTCCCTATTTGATAACAATCCAATGCAGAGTAACCTTTCTTCCCACATATTTGACATTTAACTACAAGCCTAGTGGTTGGTGCATTTGTGTTCCTGTGAAAATAATTAATTACAGTGTGTCCTCTTTTGTTGCATATCTGACATTCAATTACCACTGTAGTTCTACTATCAACATTTCCAGACCAAGTACCATTCTCATTATTGGCTTGTCTTGAACCACCTAAGTAATAATTGGTTGAATTCCCAGAATTGTAACCCCTGCCTCTAAAGCCATTGTTGTTTATATAGTTGTTCCCACCTCTGTAGTTGTTATTCCCTTTGTAGCTGTTCTCATTAGAAGTAAACTAACCATTTAAAGATTGTGATCTAAGTGCATTATGACCACTAGAATTGGCAGAAAATCCATAACCATATGACTGACTTAGAGACTGAGATGGTAAATAGTATGGTTGTTGAAATTGAGCAGGTGGTGGTGGTGAATCATAAGGTACAGCAGTGATAGTACCAGCAGTCATGGTCGGAATATGATCATGACTATGAGGATTTGAAGTTGAGCAGAAGAGTTAGAACCCAGACTTGAACTTGAACTGGACCCTTGAACATATAATGCTGACAAATTCTGAGTAATTGCATTCATTTGTCCTTCAATTTGTCTCTCAACAACAAGTAATGATGCTCTAAATTATTTCAATATGAGTGTAGACTCCCTAGCTAATATAACAGTACGAATCACAGCATACTCCTTAAGCAACCCAACAAGACCAGCAATCATGATATCATTATCTGAAATAGATTATCCTGCAGCACTAAGTTGTTCCCTAATATGTTTGAGCCTCAACAAATACTTATCTATTGAATCTGAACCTTTCTTAATAGTGTGCAGTTCAGTTTTTAAATGGTTAATCCTGGACTTAGAAACTGAGGCATATTGATCCACAAGATTAGTCTATGCTTCGTGTGCATTTCTACAACCAAGAACATACTTCATTGCCTCATCAGTTAAAGTGGCAAGTAATAGACTCAATAATGTCATATTAGTTGTTTCCCATTCAATATATTATACTATAATCTCCTTAGTAGTCCCAGTATCAGGACTTATTACATACTTTGGTGGACAAGCAGTTGTACCATCAAAATATCCAAACAGTTTATACCCTCTTACCCAGACTGAAACTGAAAAGCTCATGTGGCGAAATTATCATCCCTTAGCTATATGGTAAGCATACCCAAAGCACTTTCAACTTTGAAAGATGATGTACTCAGAATAGACAAACTAACACTCTGACAATTACAGATGAAGAAACTATAGAGATTAACACTCCAAGCATACCAAGAAAGATTGACACTTCCTTTTTTTGGTAACCAAATCTTAAAGAGTGACACGTTCTTAAAGCAAATCTTGAAATATTGACACTTTCTTGAAACTTTTATATCTAATCAACAATTCGTACATCACTGTAACCAATGATTTAACCTATGAAGCTATTAAGAAATAGAAAGAACAATGGAAGTAGAAAGGTAGAACAACAAGAAAGATGGAGAGAAAGCTTAGTGTATTTCGATAGAGCAAATATTACAATGTGCATTGAATGGATCTTACCACACCCTTTTATAGTAACTGATCATCAATGCAAATGACTCAATTACCCCTTCTAACAACCTTACTCTAACTAACTCAATCCTTTTAACAATCATAACTGTTTAACTAATAATACACTGCCACATAGATTAATGACATGTATATACGGTTATTAGCTTCCATATATATTGAAATTGTTCAGTTTGCTCATGGATGTTTCTGTACGATTTTGCATGTCTCCCTTGATACAAGCTTGAGCAAAATATGCTTATGAATTCCATCTGTGATTTAGCTTTATAGATGTGCCTACATTTGTACTACTTATTTGCCACCCATATAAACATATAGCTTTATATGAGATTGCCCCTCATTTGCAATGAGTGTTTTTATGCGATGTTTATATGTCTAGGCACTGGAATTAATGTTTTTTGTTTTTGTTTTGATTCCAGGTGCTCAAAACCAAATTTTTTGTTGTTCTGAATATATATGTGAACATATAATATCAGCATTTGGAGTGAATCAAATTCATTTTAAATTTTCTTAAATTTATTGATTATCAAATGACATAGTTAACAGCTTCTTTGATTTTAAAACAATTGAAGGCAAGATTTACATAATTAAATAGTCAATTGAAAAATTGAAATGAGATGTTAGTTTTATCTGACTGATTTCTTTGTTGGGTTTATTACTGCTCAATGTTAAAACGCAAAAATGGTTTTTGGGAAAGTGGTGATAGGCCCATCTGGGTTAAGAAAGACCATTTACTGCAATGGCATGTTTGAGTTCCTCCAACTCATCGGAAGGTAATAAATTTCACTCTGAATTCTGGGTTTTCAAGTTTTTCCATAGCTTCGATTTTGGTTTTTGAATATGTCTAAAATATTTATAGTGGCAATTTGTTGTTTTGGTGGGCAGGAAAGTTGTTGTGGTAAATTTGGATCATGCCACCGATGTATTGCCGTATCCTTTTCGGGGTTTTATTTTTTTCATGTTTGTAATTTGTAGTGTTGCATTGCATTCCAATGTCGAATGTTGAGGGTAATAAAGTAGAGCTACTGGTCCACCTTCTTTCATTTGGTGCTTTCAACATTGAATTTTTTAATCCCACTCATTCTGCTTATTTTTGTTCGATTTGGGTTTTGCAGTTCAAAGCCGATTTGGGGATTTTGAAATGGTGGACACTGGGCCAGTTACACCTTAACAGGTACTTCATTTCAATGCCAAGACTGTGCATTTCTTTTGCGTAATTTTGATATGCTGATTTCAATTGAATTCCAAGAAATGTTTTATTTGCTTAGTTTAATTTCTAGTTGTTCAATTGTTATAAAGATCTGTGAGTGTGTATGAATTATTGGTTTCTGATTTTTTGGATTTGGTTAATGTTTCAATTGTAAATGTGATTATGCAATGAAAGCTAAGGACACACAAATGATACATGTAGTTTAGAATTTGTAAGTTACAAGCTCATGGAAAGTAAGCTGTTGTAATTGTCTAATGACATAGTCAAAGAGTTGTCCACCTATCGTTTACTTTACAACGGTCGTCAACGAACACTGTAGTCTCATTCCGTGGGAGAAATTTCAAAGTAAGATGTTAATGTTTGAAATAAGCCTATGTTGAAATTTATTTCATCGTTTCATTTTTCGTATGAAAAAACATTTTATTGTTAAAAAAATTTTGGTGCTTTGTTTTTTAAAAGATTCAGGATGAGATTATTTAGCTTTCATTGATTGGCATCTTTTTTTAGTTTTGTCTGTGCTTTTGTTTGTAGGATCAACTTGGGAAAGAACAGAGCAGAGCACAAGCATTATCAATTTATTTGCTAAAGTATTGCAGGCTTGCAGCTATCTGCATAACTCCAACAAGCCACACCAAGCTTACAATGGGCTTGCACGCCTGTAAAGCTCCCTGCCTCTTTCCCTCGCTCAATTTTTCTCTTATAAGTTGTGTTAATATCAATTTGCACATTGATGAAATAGGAGCAGCTAGATTTTGAACAACTATTTATATGTATGTAGAGTTGTCAACAACTATTATATCCTTTATATAAATACTTTGTACATGTTTTGTATAATTTTTTTTTTACATATTTACGCACAGTGGTTACAACATATTTAGTTCCTTATTCTAACACATACAACGCTTATAATCAATTTGGCATTCCCGCGGCAACGCGTGGGCTAAATCTCTAGTTTGTTCTAAGCAATTCAAAAAAGCCTTCACCTGCTTCTTAAAACAACACATGGCATGCCCACTCGCTCAGCTCCAGCCACACCAGACTGGCTTCCTGCAATAAGAACACAGTCGCATATAGGTAGTCCAGCAACTTCTACCCCGGCTCGCAATGCAAGAATGATCTTCTCTGAGCTGGCAGAAAACAATTAACACGCCAAAGCGAACAACAAAGTCAGTTAGACAATATATTACTCTACTCAGTCATAGAGTATTAGAAAGAATGGGCTATATGACGCTGAAATTATTAACGTTTGATTCAGCAGGTTTCTTTAATGGAATGGTAGGAACAAGAACACTCACACACAGAGAACAGAGGTTCAAAATATATTTCTGTTTTTTTTTTCACAATACGCAAGAAGCTCAAAAGAGCATGATTTACTGATGGAGGAGTGAGAAACAACTTCTCTCACAACAGTACAAAACAATCACAACCATCCATTCTTAAGTCATCATGTAAGATGCTTACACTTGTCATGAGCTATGACTCATTACAATCTAATCTAAATGCCAATTGGAATATGATCCAAAGGCTCACATTCAATCCTACAACCTGCTCATAATAAACACATTACAGCAAACATATTTATACACCAATACTCCCTTCTAAATGGTTTGCTGATTTCACTCCAAGTGCAGCTCTCAATTGCTCAAACCGATCCTTAGGAAGAGCCTTGGTAAAAATGTCTGCCAATTGCTCTTCTGTGCTGCAGTAGTTCAACTCAATTGTCCCATCTTAAATTGCATCTCGTATGAAGTGATACCTTGTATTGATATGTCTTGTTTTCTGGTAGAACACAGGATTTTTGGACATAGCTATGGCAGAAGTATTGTCACATAGTAAGGGTGTAACCTCTACTTGTTCCTCTCCAAAATCAGATAGCACAAACCTCAGCCACATTGCTTGCGTTGTAGCTTCTGCAGCACTTATATATTCTGCTTCTGCAGTGGATAAAGCCATACTGCATTGCTTGACAGAAGCCCATGAAAATATTCCTGAACCAAGCTAAATGTTTATCCCGAGGTACTCTTCATATCATCCAAACTTCCTGCCCAGTCACTGTCACAATAGCCTATTAACACAGCAGCTTTACCTTTCACATACTCAATTCCAAAGTCCAGTGTCCCTTGTACATATCTCAGGACCCTTTTAGCTGTTCCCATGTGCTTTCTAGTAGGTTTCTGCATAAACCTTGCCAATAAGCATGATGCATACATTAAATCTGGTCTACTAGCTGTCAGGTATAATAGACTACCAACCATTTTCCTGTACAAATTTTGATCAACATCTTCACTTCCATCTTCCTTAGATAACTTATCATTGATTGCAAGTGGGGTTTTCACAGCTTTACAGTCTTTTAAACCAAATTTCTCCAGTAAGGACTTGGCATATTTCTTCTGATGAATAAATATGCTCTTCTCAGTTTGAATTATGCCCAAACCAAGAAAATGATGTAGCAATCCCATGTCTGACATCTCATATTGTTTCATCATATCCTTCTTAAAATCTTGGATCATTTCATCAAAACTCCCTGTGTAGATAATGTCATCTACATACAGAGATACAATAAGCACACCTGCATCACTGAATTTAGTATACAAAGTAGCTTCACTTTGGCTTCTCTTAAATCCGGATCTATTGAAGTATGTGTCTATCTCATCATACCAAGCTCTAGGAGCTTGTTTCAGACCATATAATGCCTTTTTCAACCTGTAAACCTTGTCTTCCTTCCCTTTGACTTCAAATCCTTGTGGTTGGTCCACGTATACTTCCTCAAGCAGTGTACCATTTAGGAATGTAGATTTGACATCTAATTGAAACAATTTCCATTCCTTTTGAGCTGCCAATGCAATTAAGGTCCTAATGGTATCAAGCCTTGCCACTGGTGCAAATGTCTCATTGAAATCAACCCCAGGTTTCTGAGAGTAGCCCTTAGCCACTAATCGTGCCTTGTTCTTCTGCACTGAGCCATCTAGATTAAGTTTTGTCTTGTAGACCCATTTTACACCAATTACTGGTTTGTCAATTGGCCTATTAACCAACTCATATGTTTCATTCTTTTCAATCATTTCAATCTCTGTGGACATAACTTTTCTCCAAGCTTCATCCCCTGATGCTTCTTCAAAACACTCAGGCTCTATTACACAGAAGTTGCATCTCTCATAAACTTCATTCAAACTCCTGAACCTGAGAGGAGTATGATCATATTCTTGTAAATCAGTGTGATTCACTTGTTCCTCTTGACTTAAGGAAGAAACACAAGTTTGATCATGCTACTCATGTAATGGTTCTGTGCACTCCACATCTCTATCATTATCTTCCCTCTCAACATTACTCCATTCATCTTCATTAGCAATTGAAATAGACAGATTCTTCTCAGCACTAGATTTCCAGTTCCAGCAAGAATTCTCATCAAAGATCACATCCCTGGAGATAACAATCTTCTTGGTTTCAGGATTGTATAACCTGTACCCCTTTTCACAGGTTCCATAACCAAGAAAAATACATTTGACACTTGTGGCATCCAGTTTCTATCTCATCTGTGATGGAACTTATGCATAACACAGAGATCCAAACACTCTTAAGTGTTTCACTCCATGTTTCCTTCCACTATAGGCTTCAAATGGGGTCTTCTTATTCAGATCTTTGGTAGGGCATCTATTTAGAATATAGACTGCAGTGTTAACTGCTTCTGCCCAAAACTCAAATGGAATACCCTTCTCCAATAGCATGCATTTGGCCATTTCAACAATGGTCCTATTTCTCCTCTCTGCAACACCATTTTGTTGAGGAGAATAGGCCACTGTCTTTTTAAACCAAGATCTGCACAAAACTGAGAAAATGCAAGAGAAGTGTATTCTCCTCCCCTGTCACTTCTTAATTTTTTCAGTTTGAACCCACTTTGTAATTCAACAGTTGCTTTGAACCTTTTGAACACACCAAAAGCTTCAGATTTATTTCTCAGAAAATAAACCCATCCCATTCTGGTACAGTCATCTGTGAAGGTGATAAAGTACTTGTTTCCAGCTTTGGTAGGTGTTTGCATTGGTCCACATATGTCAGTGTGGATCAACTCCAGTGGTAAGGTTGATCTCCACTTGGTTTCTTTGGGAAAAGCATCTCTGGAATGCTTGCCAAGTGCACATCCCTCACACACTGTGGTGTTCACTTTTAGTTTAGGTAGTCCATTGACCATCTCATGTTCTTGCATCTGCATCAGAGCATTCAAGTTCAAATGCCCTAATCTTCTATGCCATATCTCAGCAGCTTGCCCAACACTGGCTCTCATGACAATTTGAATTCCTGGTTGCAATTTCATGGGAAAACTCCGATTCCCTTTCATTGGGATCTTGACAACTAGATTAGAACATGTGAAATCATCATAGATTCTGACTTCAATTCCCCCAAATACAAGGTAATATCCATGCTCCATCATCTGTCCCACACTCAATAAATTCTCCTTTAAACCAGGTACTAACATGATCTCCTTTATGTACCTTTTTCCTTGCTTAGTTGCAACCATTAACTCTCCTTTTCCAACCACATTAATCAATTCCCCTGTGCCCATCTCAACTTTGGCAGTAACACTCCTATCAATGTTCACCAGTAAATCTTCTCTTCCTGTCATGTGATTACTACAGCCACTATCAACATACCAAACGTCTTCTCCCTTCTTCACTGCAGCAGACATACACACATAGAACATAGTTGGATTGCTCTCCACTTGACCAGCATAATTAGCCTGTTGAGTAATCTTTTTAGACCTACAATCCTTGGCAAAATGCCCTGGCTTATCACAATTATGACACCTTGGTTTCCCCTTGAACCAACACTCTCCAAAATGTAGTTTATCACAGTATTTGCAAGGATTCTTGGCTCCATCAGAAGATCCAGTAAATTTCACTTACTGATGCACAGGTTTGTTATCCCACTTCTTACCCTTGGTCTTCCAATTCTTTGTGGGTTTAAAATTGTGATTGGCATTATAATTAGATTGTCTAGGAGCTACACAAACCAGAAAATGCCTTTCCAGTCTCATTTTTAGAGTGTCTCTCAATCCGTTGTTCGTACCCCTTTAGAGTAGCAACAACATCCTGCATATCAACAGTTTCCAAATCCCTAGTATTCTCTATCACAGCAACAATACTATCATAAGATTTTGGAAGACTTATCAATAACTTCTGCACAATTCTTTGATTTCCAATATTCTCACCATAACTTTTCATTTACGTAATAAGATCAAATAATCTCACAAGATACACAGAAAAGGTTTCATGCTCACCCATCCGAGTATATTCAAAATCACGTCGTAAACCCTGGAGTTTCACATATCTCACATGTTTATCTCCAATGAACTCTTGCTTCAGTATATCCCAGGCTTCCTTTGCCGTCTCCAGTATGGCAATCCTTGGAAAAATTCCATCTGATACAGCGCCTTGAATAATACCCAGAGCCTTAGCATCCTTAACTGTGTTTTCCTTCAGAAGCTTACGCTCAGTTGCAGTAAGCTCTTCTTCGTTCTTCGCTGGAGGATTATAACGCTTTTCAACCATATCCCATAGATCGTGAGATCTGAAAATGGTCTTCATCTTGATCTGCCAGAAATCAAAGTTTTCTCCATTGAAAATTGGTGCTCGAAGATCCGGACCACTCGATCCAGCCATATTAGACTTGTTATCGAGTTACCCAGAAATTTTCAGAACGTTCTTCAATCACCGCAAACTCGATTCTCCTTCGAGTTCCTCCACTGTCAATCACGTCACAGTTTCACGCCCAAGTCGAGATCGAACCTAGCTCTGAGGCCATATTAACGTTTGATTCAGCAGGTTTCTTTAATGGAATGGTAGGAACAAGAACACTCAGACAGAGAGAACAGAGGTTCAAAATATATTTCTGTTTTTTTTTCACAATACGCAAGAAGCTCAAAAGAGCATGATTTACTGATGGAGGAGTGAGAAACAACTTCTCTCACAACAGTACAAAACAATCGCAACCATCCATTCTTAAGTCATCATGTAAGATGCTTACACTTGTCATGAGCTATGACTCATTACAATCTAATCTAAATGCCAATTGGAATATGATCCAAAGGCTCACATTCAATCCTACAACCTGCTTATAATAAACACATTACAGCAAACACATTTATACACCAATAGAAATACCAACATTGAGATCAAGAAAAGTCAATGCCACAGCTAAGAAAGGAAGGAGAGAAACTTGCACAAGCATTTGCCAACCATAACAGCAAAGGATTAAATACTAGATATATGAAATCGGTCTTTAAGTTGAGTGCTGAATCATACATGCATAACCGCACAAACGGGACAAATTGGTATATACTCTCTTCCTAGTTCTCTCTAAAGCCGTTTGAGGCCGGTCGGATAAAAGCATTTCTAAGGAAAGAGAGAAATGTATCCTCTTTTGTATTATATTTTGGTGACTCAGAAGAAATTGATGTGTTTGAAAACCCTAACAAAACAAGCACACAGATACAAAGATTTCAATTGTTTGGTCCCACACCTAAGCAGGCGTTACGTGATTCGTGAACGTTGTTCTGTCTTGGACAGATGTTGCTATGTTCCTTCCTCATCTCTTATATATTACTTTAAATACACAGTATAAATTATAATGCTCCTCCAAGAATCACAGAGAAGGCACCAGGCAAGAAAAAGCTCAAAGGCTGGAAAAAAAGCTTCGAAAGTATGTCTCACTGAAGGTAATTATAGCATGTGGTGTGATCATTGCAGGCTACATGTAGATATAAGTTTCGTTGTTCAATCCCTTCATTTTAGTCAAACAAATCACTTCGCAACTCCCCACTTAAATCCTATCATTGTGAAGTAAAGTTCCATTGAACTTAAAAAACTTCGTCCAAACACACACTTATGGCGCGTTTGGGAGAATGAAACTTAGGCTTAGTTCATTAGGAATGCGTGGACTTTAAATGACACCATCCTTTATTTTAGTAATTAGCAGCTTAGTTGTATTACATCTAGTCATTTTAAAATAACATTCATGTTTTTATAGGGTGGTGCTGTCCACAAAATTATTTGTACCTCTCACACAACCTTCTCAATTTTCGGCTCTCGGATCGAATGATTTGAAGAAGATTAATGGACAAAAATTAACAAGGGTGTGTGAGAGGTAAAAATAGGTGTGTGAATAGCACTAACCTCTTTTATTGCATTGTAGTGTTTTAGTAAGAGTTTGTGGTGCTTGAGTAGTTAACTGGAATTCTTAAAGTAATTTAGTAATGGCTTTGTATTTCCAATCACCCGTTTCTCTTACCTCGCCACCATTTTACTGATCTACAGAACTGAAGTCTATATCTCGCATAGCCAATTCTTGTCAAGCAAGAAACTGAAATTTCAAGCAATGTGTCACTCATGATATCCTATTTAGACTACCCACTAAATCTTTGATCCAATGCACCTCGGTGTGCAAGCCTTGGAGATCCATGATCATAAATCAAAGTTTCATTCAGTACCACCTTAGGCGAACAATCAGTTTCAATAAACGGAATGACATTCACCTCCTCCTAGTCCACAGTGTTTCTGGTAATCGCACAACTTCTGTTAGAACCCACCGCCACACAACGGTCATGTCCGATATAAGACAAGAGGTCTTTTCTGTGCATTATGATAACCAGGATTTTGACAAGAACTCCGAGATAGAATTTCCAAGTGCTCTCAAGGAAGAACTGCAGAATGATATTCTTCGCGTTGTCGGTATTTGTAATGGTCTGGTATGCTTTGCAGATGATATGCATTGTTATAGTAACAGCTTCATAATATGGAACCCAACCCATTTATTAGGAAGTCAGTAACCCTTCCCAACCCTGGTATTACTTTTCCCATGTATAACAGCATTCCCAATTATGGCGGATTTGCTGCGGCTATTGGTTTCGGTTTTGATGCTATGACAGCTGACTATAAGGTTGTTAGAGTTGCCACCCCTAGCAATGAACTTAGAGGTCCAACCATGGCTGAAGTTTATTCACTAGCCACTGGCTCGTGGAGGAGTCTTGGTTCCGTTGCTCCTCAATGTGCAATATATGGAAGAGAAAAACACCTTTTCTTTGATCATCATTGGCCAGCAGTACGTAGGACAAGGGATGATCATTTTATATTGACATTTGATGTGTGCAGTGAGTTATTTCGTGAGATATCGATGCCAAAGAGTGTCATCTGGAGGTCCCCATTGGGATTGTTGTTTTCCGTTTCAGGAGACAGAAAATCTATAGCTCTATTCGTGATGGATGACACTTCTAAAGATTATCTTGATATATGGGTGATGAAATAGTATGGCGTGAGGGAGTCGTGGTCTAAATTGACTAGTCTCGGTCCACAAGGTCCAGAAAAACTTTTACCTCGGGCGTTATGTTTTAGAAAGAACGGTGAAGTATTAGTAATGCTTCTTGTGAGCAAACAATTGAAAAACCTTGAGGTTTGTGGACCATATTGCTCTGTTGATTCTTATGAAGAGAGTCTCCTCTTTCAGGACAAGACCGATGCGGTCTCTCACTAAGAAAAAAAATAGATTTTGTAATGACTTTTTGTGAGATGTTTGAGCTCCCTGAAGTGTGCTGGTGTTTTTTTTTGGCATGGAACATTTTATCTGAAGCTCCGGTAGTTTTTCTTGAGTACTTCTATTATTGTTGTAAGCTTGGGCTTTTTGAAAACTAATAAAAACTGAAACTATGGAAGAATCTCGTTACAATTTCAATTCGTCTGCAGCTTCAAACTATGTACCCGTTATCTGTGGAAGTATCTATGAAATGCTTTTGCAAACTACAAGAACCAAATACAGTACAATTTAAAACTTGTCTCGGCTAAGAATTAGGGCAAACTTTATAAAAACTTTTTAGGGACTAAAAACGTGTTTTGGCTAAGAAAAAATTACAAATTACAGAGTTAGTTCATCGGACTACGTGACTGTGCAACCATTTTAGTCAAAATGATTCTTGAAATTAGCATAACTCCTTACTTTGGTCCATAAGATTTAAAATAAATAGAATTGAGGGTATTTTTGTTATTTTGGTCCACCAAAAATTTTCATTAAATAAGGATAAAATGATAAAAATACCCTCATTTTTTGTCAAATCATTTTAGCCTATTGTTTATTAAATTGAGGGTATTTTTGTTATTTTGGTCTTTATTTAACAGAATTTTTCACAGAAAGACCCCAAAAAATTGATGATGGACAAACACATGGACCACTTCTATTGATTTTAAATTTCGAGAACAAAAATGAGAGGTTATGTCAATCTCACAGATCATTTTGAATTAAAAGTCCACACAAAAATAAGGCTCCATATGGCCATTTCTCCCTTCTCAACCTGTGGTCCCACACAGTTCTCTCCAAAGCCGTCTATGGCGGTCGGACACAAATGTTTCAAAAGAAATAAAGAAATGTATCCTCTTTTGTATTTTATTAAGGTGACTCAGACGATATTGATGTGTTAGAAAAAGCACAAAAATACAAAGACGGATGTTATTATGTTGCTCATCTCTTACGTTGACAAAATACACTTTGTGCTAATGCACCTCAAAGAATCACAGAGAAGGCACCGCGGAAGAAGATCAAAGTTGGAAAGAACTTTCCAAAGTATGTCTCACCGAAGGTAAGTATAGAATGCGATCATGTGATCATTTCGATCTTTGAAACAATTGTTTGTATATATATGCTGAAATTTGACTAATACAGACTACATGTAGATTCCAATTTCCATAGTTCAATCCCTTCATTTGAACCTAAACAGTTCACTTTGCAACTCACTCACTTAAATCCTACCATTGTGGAGTAGATTTCCATTGAACTTTAAAGTACTTCATCCAAAGACTCCAAACACACACTTATAGTGCGTTTGGATGAAGGACTTTAAAGTTTCATGGAACTTTAGCTAAATTCATTAGGAATGCAGGGACTTGAAATGACTCGAAGCTCTAAAGTTTAAAGAACTTTCAAATGACATCGTCCTTTATTCTAGTAATTACCAGCATGGTTGTATTACATCTAGTCATTTTAAAAAAACTTCCGAGTTCCATGGCCGTACGATTAGTAAATTTGTATTGCATTTGTAGTATTTAGTGATAGTTTTGTAGTGCAAGAGTGGTTAATTGGTAGTGTTTTTATAGTAATTTAGTAATAGCTATTTTTACTCACGCCTTTCTCTTACATCGCCACCATTTACTGATCCACAGAACTGAAGTCTATCTCTCACTGCCGATTCTTGTCAAGCAAGGATGAAATTTGAAGCAATGTTCGACTCCCTTCCTCAGGAAATCACTCATGATATCCTATTTAGACTACCCATTAAATCTTTGATCCAATGCACCTCGGTGTGCAAGCCATGGAGGTCCATGATCATAAACCAAAGCTTCATTCAGTCCCACCTTAGGCGAACAATCAGTTTCAATAAACAGAATGACATTCACCTCTTCCTAGTCCACAGTGTTTCTGGTCGTCGTATAACTTCTGTTAGAACCCACCGCAACAGAACGGTTGTGTCCAAAATAAGACGAGGTCTTTTCTGTGCATTATGATAACCAGGATGTTGACAAGAACTTCGAGATAGAATTTCCAAGTGCTCTCAAGGAAGAACTGAAGAATGAAATTCTTCGCGTTGTCGGTATTTGTAATGGTCTGGTATGCTTTGCAGATGATATGGCGTGTTACGGTAACAGCTTCATAATATGGAACCCATTTATTAGGAAGTCAGTAACCCTTCCCCACCCTGGTATTACTTTTCCCATGTATAACAGCATTCCCAATTATGGCGGGTTTGATGCTGCTATTGAATTCGGTTTTGGTGCGATGACATCTGACTATAAGGTTGTTAGAGTTGCCACCCCTAAAAATAAACTTCAAGGTCCAACCATGGCTGAAGTTTATTCACTAGCCACTGGCTCGTGGAGGAGTCTTGGTTCGGTTGCTCCTCAATGTGCAATATATGTAAGAGAAAAACGCCTTTTTTTCAATGGGGCTCTTCATTGGCCTGCAGTAAGTAGGGCAAGGGATGATCATTTCATATTGACCTTTGACGTAGGCAATGAGTTATTTTGCAAGATGTCGATGCCAACGAGTGTCATATGGAGTTACATATTGGGATTGTTGTTGTCTGTTTCGGGAGACAGAAAATCTATAGCTCTATTTGTGATGAACACGGATTCTAAAGATTCTTATCTTGAAATATGGGTGATGAAGGAGTATGGCGTGAAGGAATCATGGACCAAATTGATTAATCTCGGTCCACAGGGTCCCGAAAGACTTTTTCCTCGGGCGTTATGTTTTAGAAGGAACGGTGAAGTACTAGTAATGCTTCTTAAAAGAGGCAGGCATCTTTGCTTAAGCAAACAAATGAAAAGTCTTGAGATTTGTGGACCATATTGCTCTGTTGATTCTTATGAAGAGAGCCTTCTCTTACTGGACAAGACCGATGCAGTTTCTCTTTAAGAAAAGGAACAGATTTTGTAACAAGTTTTTGTGAAATGTTTGAGGCGCTTAATGTGCTGATGCTGCAGCTTGAAACTATGTACATGTTGAATTATCTATCAAAAGCTAATTTTATTTTTTATTATCAATGTATTTATATCAACTTAATATCAGTTGTTAATCTTGGTATAAATTTCAATTGGCGTTGCAGATTATGTACCAGTATGTGTTAAGTATCTATGAAATGTATTCGCACTCGAGTTTGAATTCTCCTCCCCGTAATTTAGAATAGAATAACGCTCGTTTAAAAAGTTTTGTTTATCTTGTGACTCGAAAGGAATTGCTGGGTTTAAATAACTAATAAAATACACAAAGATACAAGATCAAAAACTTTTGGCCCAAGACAAGTTTGATATATAATAATTCTATACAATAACTATCCCATAAAACCAAACGATCCCTTAGGCATTTCATCCTCCAACCATCTCTTTGTTTCTCTGTATTTTTCTCTCTGCTCTTCTTGTTTACATGTCACTATGAAATGAAGAAACGCGCAACCGAGTTTCCCTCTTTTTTTCATCGGTTTCTCTGCGAGGCTTCGGTCTGAATCTAATGGGCGCTGAAGATAGGTGGCAAGGCATTGCTCTAGCTCCAGTAAATACAGACAGAGAAGAGGAGCAATGGAGGAGCTTCAACAACTCAGTGAATGCAGTTTCTTTAGGTTTTGTAGCAACTGCTATTCTCATCTCAATGTTTCTTGTGATGGCTATTTTTGAGAGATTTTTCAGGCCCAGATCATCACAGCTGCCCACTTCAGCTCGCACTACTACAACTACTACTCATTTGGATCTTCAACCACAGATTACCTACAATGATTCCAAGCTTGATCACCACCACTCTCACAAAGTAAGCTTTTCTTCCCCTTTTAATTGTTATTACTGCACAGACGTTGTTTGGCCCAGTTGGATAGGGCTATTTTTCCGACTCCTTCCTGTAAATTAGAGTAATTTAAAATAATATTTTCTCTTCTCTCTTTGTTTACTTTCCTGTGGGGTGCACCGTACACGTATAGCTAAAGGTGTCAAATATGACCAGATTGTGCCAAAATTGGAAAACTAATGTTTTTCTTTGGGTACTGATTTTTATATTTACGTCTCCTTCTGCAATCATTCTCTTGTGTTCATCGGTTCTTCTTTAATTAATTAAATTCAAGAGTTAGAAACGAAATGAAAGAGTGCATGAGAGAAAAGAGAGCGAGGAAATCACTTTCGTTTTCTTTTTAGCATTTCCGTTTGTTTCTTTGTGTGCATTAACATTTAGGCACTTTAGCTAATTGAAGAGTTGGTGGTTTAGTTTAAGGACAGATCACAATGATTTAAGAAACAAAACATCAAAGATGACAGGGTGTTATTTGGAGTTTTCAGTTTCTATAGTGGCTGCATTATATGTAAGATTTCATAGGATCTGCATAATTATGCTTTACTTGATTAATGATTAAATCCAAAATCTTATGATTTAATTTTTAAATCACTGAAAATTTGTCATATTTTAATCCATTTTTCATTACTAGTGTTTGTAATGCTTTGTCCACTCTTCTTATTCCTTTGGTTTTGTCTATTTGAAGTAACACGTTTTGTGAGGAGAGAGATATAATACATCTTATTGCACCTATATGTCTCTTTTTACATGACAAGAAGGAAAGAAATAGGCACAACATGCACCCGGTTGCACCTAAGTTTTAGCCATGATTCACACCCTTTGCATTTTAATGCTCAAAATTGTAGGCAATAGACGAGGGTGTTAACTAGCTTAAGTCTTCCACAGTAGACCAAAAAAAGTAGTGTGCAGATACTAATGTATTGAACTCATATAAGAATTATACATTTACAGTATGCCAAAAATTTGAGTGTGAAACTAATTTGTTAAACTCATTATGTAGTAGTAGTGTTATAGAAATCAAATTTAAACTGTCTGATTTCTATATACAAGTTACACTTATTCAAACTATTATGAAAGATCTTAATTACGTAAATAAAAGATATTTACTAGAATTCATCAGTCAACGACAAGTACTTTTTTTCCTTTTAAACTATTACCATTTACCCCAAATTTAAGCATTGGAATGGCAAACCTAATCACATGCTACAAGTACCTATGTTAGGAAATATTTTAATTTATCACACTTTCAAGTCACCATGTGATATGTGCCAAATATAATGTTTATGCCTTCTGTGATCTCGAAAACAACATGCATGCTTAATCTTTTTGTTAATCTATACATTTTACATATATAATCTTGAGTAAGTTATATCTTAATCACTTCCCGTAGATCACGTGTCCACAAGACATTGAGCGATTAGGAAATTAAAAAAAAAAAGGATATTGATTATGCATAACAGTTGAATTTGGTGTGTGAGGAAGGCTTGATTTGTGGAGAATGTTACGTATTCTACTCATAGCTTAGTATTTTGAAAGATATATAATTGAAGGAATATTTTTTTTATTTACTTTTTCTTAACCTACTCGTGAAGTGATGAATATAATATCAGGATTTATGTTCTAATCTTGGATTAAAAAGCTTGTTTTTATAATAATTTTGATTAAATTATCAACAGCATGCTGCATTTGAATCTTTAAAGTTAAAAGCCACCAACCACGCCAGAAAAGTATCTTCCTCATCAGAACCCTCTTTGGTTTTAGCGATTAATTTGGACATTTCTTCTAATTCAAAGTGTCTGATACTTCACGTGTCATTAAATAAGTTGAGAGACATAAATTTATATTATAATATGTGAAGTACCGCTAGACTATCCGGTGCTTGAAAATATTAGCCTTATCGTTTTGCTTGCTACAATGTGATATAGAAAATTAATTTTGCTCACCTGGGTTGCTGCCATGGTAGCTTCCAAAAGGACCAAAACCAACACATTCCAATTTTTATGTGTTTTGTACCAAATTTGTGCAGATGAGAGTTTATGCGAGAGAAGTATCTGTGATGATGCCTGGAGAAGATATGCCTACCTTCATTGCACATCCTGCTCCTGCACCGCGTCCGCCGGAGCGCATCGCTTGGCCTCTCCATCATCACAAACCGTGCTTTAATCCTGCATCGAGCTAAATTTCAAGCTGAAATAAGACATGGACACTGACAAGAAAAACCTAGTTTTCGTTAGTCCTTTTAGTTTCGGACATGATCGAATTAGAGTTAGTTGACGATCACATCAGTCTGTTGAACGTAGGAGGAAGCCAGGAACCGAGACTCATCAGCAGAACAACAATCATATGTACATATTCCGTTTTATGTATAAAGCTTTGGCTGTCATCTCAAATTGATTTTCTTGGTGTTTAATTTCTAAATATCAAAATAATCCTCTATTGAGTAAACCTGAAACAAGGATTAGTAATACATTAGTCCTTAAAACGATGACTGAATTTCCTTCCTAGCACGATATTGTCCGCTTTGGGTTGCTTTGAGCTTACCATTCCCTCCTCACGGTTTTGTTTTTGGTAACTCACACGAGAACTTCCCAGCGGATCACTCATCCTAGGAATTCTCTCGCCCGAACTCGCTTAACTTCGGAGTTCTAATGGAATCCGAAACCAATGAGTTCTCAAAAATCCTCGTGCTATAGGGAGGGGAGCATGTAAATATAAGGCACATCACCCCCTCCCCGTTGATCGATGTGAGATCTCACAGAAAGCTTGTATCCCTCTCAAAGGCTTACACCAAAACCAATTTTGAAAAGGAAAGTACAAAGATGTCTTTGTCTTTCCCATCCCATCCCATTCCAAGAGAAGATACCAATTCCAGGACAAACATATCCCTACACAATTTGGCAAATCTCAAACATTTGACAGAGAAAGAGACTTCTGTAAGTCTCAACACAAACCGTGCCTTAATCCTGCATCGAGCTACCAAGGTCCGTCAGCCGGAGCACGCGCTGTGCGGCCACACATAGAAAGAGAGACTTTTGTATTCCCTTTTCTGCCGTTACTACCCATGGTCTCATCCGATTTAGAGAGAGGCCGAACGTACACAAGATCCTCTCCAAATGAAGAGTGCTCATAACTAATTCGCACAAAATTAAGATGCTTGAGCAAATCGAAAAACATTTAGATAAAAGACTGAATCTTTATACCATTTTCCAGATAATTTACATTGTTTCAGAAAGCAAAACATGTTTTGCCAACATTTGCTAGGAAAGTGCTTAATTCCACAGTACTTTCCGAAACAAGAAAAGCACTTTTGTCCAGTACAGAAGCAACTTTAGACAAAGATGAAGCACTCTAACGAAACCAGAGGGTTGTCGACGGAGGACTCATTCCCCTGCTGCGCGAAGCCGCCGTTTGATTCATCCTCCTTTCTAATTTTGCCTTCATTCCCCTGCTGCGAAACCCCGCCGTTTGATTCCTCCTCCTTCCTAGTTTTACCCTCATTCCCTTGCTGCACGACGGCGCCGTTTGGTTCCTCCTTTTTAGTTTTGCTTTGTTTCTCAACTCCTCCCACTCCCAGCTGCGAGGAACTGCCACCAGCTGGTCCAGTCACCTTAGACGCCGACGGGCTTCTTCCCCTGCCCCCTCGACCCACTCCACCGGCCGTCCGGGTAGCCGGTGACCTCGACCTGGACGACACCGTATCGCGCCTCACTCCAGTGGGGCCACCACTGCGCTGCTGCATACTACTCAGCTGACCCGATTCCCTCCCGCGAAACGAACTCGTTTCAGTTCGATTCCTCTTCCCCATCGAAGGCTCCGATGCCCTCGCCAGAGGTCTGGCTGCTCTTTCCCTCCGGGCGGCCAGGTCGCCGGAGTAAGGACGCTTACTACGCGCCGCCGTTGAAGAAGCGCCATGCACTCTGGGACCCACATCTCTCTTCTGCTTACTCGTAACCTCGTCGTCTCTGGCGTCAGTTATGGTGGTGGCGGTGGTTGCCGTCGAATATGAGAAGCTCTCGCTGAGGGTGACCCCACAAGGCTCCGAAGCCTGGGAAGGCTCGGCGGAGACGGCGACGTCGACGGCAAGCTCTTTGGACGGCTGCTCTGGTTGGAGCTTCGGAGGCGAATGGGTGTCTTTCTCTGGGCTTATTTTGGGGATTTGGGGTTTGAAAATTGGGGTTTCGGAGAGAACCTCTTTCACCGACTCTTCTTCGATTTCAACAACGGGCGGCCGTGAACTCGGCGGTGCTGCGGCTCTGAGTAGGGGTTTTGGGATACGGGTCGGGTGGGGTTCCGCGAGGGAGGATCTGGCGTGGAAGTGGCTGTTGTTGGGGCCATTTGGGTGGTGGTGTGGTGGCGGTGGGTTTTGGGTCTTGGCGGTGCCGAGACAACAACCCATTTGATGATATTTTTGAAAGCAGAAATTATCAGCTTTCAGAGAGTCCTTTTGTGCTAGTGACTAGTGAGTGAAGTGGAGGTGGGAAATAAAGATTTGAAAATTTAACGGTCATAAATTGGAGAGAGTCTGAAATCTGAATGAAATTGAAAGGAATTGGGGGTGACAGTGAGAGGAGAGCTGCATAAAGACCAGGTTACACTTGTAAATATCATATGAGTGGACACAAAAGTCTATCCGCGCTCAGTTATTATATGGTTTCTTGAGTAACCTTAAAAGATTTGCCCAAAAAAAAGAGTAAATTTAAAATTTGAGTTTAGCTACAATATTCCGTGACATTAAGTTGATCAAAATATTAATGTTTAAAATGAATCATGAATGTGATGTATATAATTTGTTCTTTTAAATCTCACCCGTTTATTTCACATTTTATTGAATACAAGAGGTGAAAAACTTGATATTGGATATCATTAAACTCAATAACCATATTGAAGCATAATCAGTAATCAACATATCATGATATTATTGATTACGAGTCGATACTTTAATCACATAAATGTCAATATGGTGTCGATACGTTTATCGCTGAACGTTTACATAACAAGTAACATCTTATTAGTTGGCCTAACCAAGTTGTTATGAAATCTCAAATGGAAGAGAGACTTTTAGTACGGACATAAGTTCAAGAAAACAAAGCAGAAAGATAAGATACCCCCATACGCCACCACCATCAATATTCAATATGGTCCCCAGATCAGATGCCTGTGAGCTTGTGACCTACAAATTGAAGACATTGGGCATGAAAGCCCCCAGAAAAACAGAATTTAGGACCAGAGTAGGACCGGCACTAAGTACTGCTACCAACAAACAGGTGGGACTTATAAGCAAGGAATATATTAACTACCCTGTCCATTCCTTCATCATGATATTGTATTAAGTTTTATAAGATGGATCATCCGAAGGCGGCTTCTAGCAATCCGCGTTGGACATTTCGTGTGTGTTTAGTGCCAAAACTAGAATCCGAAACAAAAAACGGAGCACGTATACATGATCTATTATCGAAGAATGGGCAATTATTCTTGTTATTAAGTATTAATTAGCTGATTAACAGCAACAATCACAAGAATATAAGACCTCCACACCAGAGGGATATCTGATAATTACAATGAATTGAGAACACAATCGGAACCGATATCGTAACAAGACCAGGTAAGCTTGGGCCCTCTATAATCAGCACTTGTACAATACAGAGAATGAGCAGGAGGGAAAAGAATACAGACTAAAACCTCATGGTAAGAAGACATGAAGATTTTATGCGTAGGAAACAAACCCACTCATCACGAGGCAGAAACATGCGAAGATGAAGCCCGGTCTGATTCTATCATAGATTTGATGTAGTATTCGCCAGCTTTGTATGACGACCTTACCATGGGACCAGATGCCACATATCGAAATCCCTGTTCCATTAAAATATACAGTTATTAAACTGTTATGCATAAAAGAGGATCGTATGATAGTATGCTTGATACATTGAGATGGTATTGTATTCATTCATGCCATGAGATCCTTGTGAACAAATTTATATAGGTGAGGCGGGCCAGAAGATCTTTTGTTTATCATGTTGAACTCCCAATATAAATAGCTTAACCTAAAATTCGGTATCCTATCCGAGTGATATGAAGTGAATACTAGTAATGAGAAAAGGAAACACTAAAGATTTCTCGAACAAAGCACTACCAATACTGATTGCTGATTTAATAAAGTAGAGGACATATCAAGTCAACAGGGAAAAGCAAAATATGGAGGCAATACTACTACCCTAGCCAAATAAGACATTCCCATAGCCAGCTTAGTTAAAAACAAAGGGATAGAAGAATACCATTTCCATGCCAAAAGCTCGGTATCTCTCAAAGGCCTCAGGGGTAATGTATTCAGACACAGGCATGTGGCGCTTCGAAGGTCGCATGTATTGACCAAATGTCATAACATCAACGCCTGCTGCTCTCACCTTCTCCATCGTCCTCACAACCTGATCAGGTGTCTCCCCGCAGCCTAACATTATTGAAGTCTTTGTAAGTGTTCCCACAGGAGCATGGTCTTTGGCCATCATTAAAACATCTAAAGATTGCTTAAAATTGGCACGGTGATCCCGCACTGCCCTCTGAAGCTCTTCAACTGTCTCAATATTGTGAGCAAGGACATCCAATCCGGATGTTGCAACTTTCTCTACGCAGCTCGAGTCTCCCCGAAAATCAGGAACTACAAGAAAACATGCAAAATCAACAGCACATATGAACTCTAATCACATAATTGCCAAACTTCACATCCATTAGCTTAGTACTCACCACCTCTTAATCATATAAGCATAAAAAGGCAATATTTCGCCGACTCAACGTAAATGTTCTGAATTCCATACCGAGCTGACTCTATCATCCTAATTCACACATTATACTAAAACAAATTCATTAATTAAAGAACAAAATCATACCCAAAGCCTCAATGAGCATGCTGGGTTTGAGCACCTTCAACTTTTGCACGGTCTCTGCAAAATGTCCACTCCCTTGATCGGGCAGATCGTCCCGGTCCACGCTAGTAATCACCACATAATCCAAACCCCAAGACGCAATCGCCTCCGCCACATTCGTCGGTTCATTAGGGTCCGGCGGTGGCGGAGTCCTGGAAGTCTTCACATTGCAAAACCTCAAAATTTCAACCCAAAACCAAAAAATTCCCATCAATGCAAAATCCATTAGACACAGCAATTATCTCACATGCACATTTCATCAAACAACTTACCTGCAACCGCGCGTACACGTATCACCAAGAATCATAATCGTGGCCGTGGCGGTGCCGGTCTCGCCGCCGGACCAGCACTCGCCGAGGTTGGGGCACTTGGCCTCCTCGCACACCGTGTGAAGCTTCAATTCCCTGAGCTTTTTCTTGATCTGAGTGTACTTTTGGCCGCCGGGGATTGACTCCTTCATCCATTTCGGCTTCGGAAGAGGGTTCTTCTTGGTTCCGACTTCAACGGAATACGGGCCTTCGCCTTCCACGAAGTCCGTCAGAACCGGAGACTCGGCGGCGAGGCGGGCCCGCAGGCCCGCCAGAGTTTGGGGGAACTGGGAGGAGGAAGTGGCGGTTGAGGGCGGGGTTTGGGGGAAGGAGGAGGAGGAGAAGGACCGGGCGGTCGATTTTACTATCCGAGCCGCTAGGGCTGTGAACCGGGTCTGCATCTCTCGTTGGGTTTGCGATAATGCGATCGGAGACGGAGAGAGATTCAGATGGTTCGACGATGGTGGGGACGAAGAAGGTGATGAGGATTTGGTGGTTGGTTCGGTTGGCGCAGACAATTTTGGATCTGAAATCACGACCCACGTTTGTTTTAATTACGGGCCTCATGTTTTGGTTGTGGACTGGATCAGTTGTGGGTGACTGGGCCTGAGAAATTTACAATCAAACATTGTGGGTTTTTGGCAATCACTTCAACCCTGACCAAAATGTTAATGAGAGGTTTTGAGTTCGAATTTCGTAAATTGCTAGTTTAATAGCAATTTGATATGAAGGTGCAGAAGGAAAAAAAGTGTATGAACTTCATTTTTTAACTAAAATGTAAATAATTGTCCAAAAATCGTAAAAAAATGTAAATAAAAGATGTTTGAATCATTGTGTAATGTGTGACTAAGAAAAAAAGGAACAAATCAACGAGGTTCAACCAAAACATGAACAAATGGAATGTTAGAGACAGAGAATATAATTTGGGATAAGAGTTGGTGCCTCTAAGATTATTTTTAAACTCTTTTAAAGGACTCTTCAAGGTACGTAACACAATTTTGATAAAAATCATATCATTTTAAGATTTTTATACCCAATGGATTGTTATGAGGGACTTGTAGAGGTTTAGTTTAGTTTCGCTCTGTCAATATCGCTTGTACAAGAAAATGGAGTGTCTTTCGACAAGGAAAAATAAGACATTATTGAAGTACTGAAAATGTTGAAACAAATAAAGGCCCTTATTCCTTAATTTGGAAGAAAGGAAAACGACGGGATTTCATGTGATTGGAGAGGATGGGATCAATTAGTCAAAGTATATAGATTGGTCCCAATATTGAGAATTGATCCTATATTTTATAGTAGCTTGATTATGCCGTCACTGCAGCAGGAGAGATTTTTTGTGTGCCAGGAACAAAGTCTGGTACACCAAAAATAATAATACAATTGGTTAGAATCTTGAAAAAGAAATTCCAATCAATTGTATTATTACACTTGGTGTATTGGACCCTGTTCACGGACAGTAAAAAATTAGAAGTTGTGTTTGGTGGGGGAGTTCATGAATTAAGCTACATTTTTTTTTTTGGTAAATTACACTTTACCACCTCAGGTTTGAGGTTTATTGCAACCTCATACAATATCATAAAAAAATTTCATTTTCAATTTTCATACCACACGTACTATTTTATTTCAATATAATACATCCATTACATTTTCAATTTATTGGTCCGTTAAGAGCTAACGTGGTGGCTGCCACATTTGTGCCAAAGTGGCTGCCAAATTTGTGCCACGTGACAAAAAAATATTTTTTTATGCATTAAAAATATTATAATATTGACCCTATTTAAAATAAAAAAAAATCAAAAACAAACAAACAAACCCAGAAACCCATCTCTCACTCCACCCTCTCTGCTCTTATCACAATCAACCCAATCATTAGAACCTTCCACATTTCCCCCACCACTCCCACCGCTATCTCCTCCACTGGACTTGGACCTCCCGACTTCCCCACATAGGTTCCATGTGAAGGTATCAGAAATGATTTGTTCTAATTTGTTTTGCAGATCTCACCGTCATCTCCTCCACTGGACTTGGACTTCCCGACTCCACCCTCCCCCGTCACTCCCACCGCCATCTCCTTCACTGGACTTGGACCTCCCAACCTCCCGACTTTCCCACGCAAGCCCATACAATCGGGATAATGGGGATGAACCACGGGCTAGTGGTGGGCTCGATTCATTGGGCAAGGTGGGGGATCGAATGAATCTCGGGGCAGAAGTTTGAATCTTGGGTTCGAACCAACTTAAATAGATTGGATACACGTGTAGCACCAAGAAGACGATGCGGCCATGGAAGCCATATGAAGGTATCAGAAACCTTAGAAATTGGAGAGAACGTGGAAGATGGACGGGGAAGATGGGTGGGGATATCAGACGGGGAAGGTGGACGGGGAAGATGGTTTGGACGGAGATGGGAGAAATGGTGATGGCTGTGTATGAGGGGGAGGGGAAGGAGCGTCGTAGGAGGGAGGTGGAGATTGAGGAAGAGAGGGCGAGAGTTGCAGAGATGTGAGGGGGAAGGAAGGGGATCTGGGTGTGGGTTTGTTTTTTTTTTATATTTTTAATAGGGTAAATTATTATAATATTTTAAATGTATAAAAAATTATTTTGTTGCCACGTGACTCAAATTTGGTAGCCACGTCAGCACAAATGTGGCAACCACGTCAACTCTTAATGAATCAATGGATGAAAAATGTAACGGATGAATTATATTAAAATAAAATAGTACGTGAAGTATGAAGGTGAAATTTTTTGAAGATGTTGTATGAGGTTGCAATAGACCTTAAACCTGAGGTGGTAAAGTGTAATTTATCCTTTTTTTCTTTTGGTCTATATAAATTTAGCTATTCCAATGTGATGAATATAACTCTCGTCACAAATATGGTTATGGTTTTCTAACAAGTGGACCCCTAAATTTTGTTCACACCAATAATTATTTTTCATAAACTGTCACATAATATCATTGATTTAGCTATTCAAATATAAATAAATGACAAAATCTTAAGTTTACATCATCCACATATTAGTAATATCACGAGACGTTTTGACGAAAAAAAAAGAGTAAATTGTACGAATGGTCCCTCAACTAAAAATCCATTACCATTGGTCCCTCAACTTATCAAAATGTGTAGCTATAGTCATTCTCATCAATTTTGTCAAAATTTTGTCAAAATAAGCTATGTTGGAATGACCATTTATACAATTAGGATCCCTCAACTCATCAAAGTGTATAATTATGGTTCTTTTCGTCAACTATGTCAAATTTTTTGTCAAAACGAGTTATATTGGAAGGACCATTGCTACAATTGGTTTAAAGTTAAGGGACCATTTCTCTAGTTGAATTAAAGTTGAGGGACCAATGGTAATGGATTTTTAGTTAAGGGACCATAGCTGCACATTTTGATAAGTTGAGGGACCAATAGTAATGGATTTTTAGTTGAGGGATCATTGCAGCAATTGAGTTAAAATTAAGGGACCATAGCTACAATTTATTCAAAAAAAAAAGTAATATCATGAGACGCCGTAGTCGACTAAAATAAGACAAATATGGTTATGGTTTTCTAACAAGTGGACCCCTAAATTTTGTTCGCACCAATAATTATTTTTTATAAACTGTCACATAATGTCATTGATTTAGCTATTCAAATATAAATAAATGACAAAATCTTAAGTTTACAACATCCACATATTAGTAATATCATGAGACGCGGTAGTCGACTAAAATAAGACAAATTATTGTGACCTAGGACAGGGTATTATGTGTTGGAGAAGAAAATGAAAGATCTTGAAATAGTGATGTTATCCAAAGACATTTTTCGATCGTGTCAACTTCTGATTTGTTGATTTGAGCAGCCAATAAGCACATGAGCATCAACCTTTTAAATTTATGCGCATGACCTAATTTATTTTGTGAGTAAATTGTACGAATGATCCTTCAACTTTAATCAAATTGGAGCAATGGTCCCTCGACTAAAAATCCATTACCATTGGTCCCTCAACTTATCAAAATGTGTAGCTATAGTCCTTCTCATCAATTTTGTCAAAATTTTGTCAAAATAAGCTATGTTGGAATAACCATTTATACAATTAGGATCCCTCAACTCATCAAAGTGTATAATTATGGTTCTTTTCGTCAACTATGTCAAAATTTTTGTCAAAACGAGTTATATTGGAATGACCATTGCTACAATTGGGTTAAAGTTAAGGGACTATTTCTCTAGTTGAATTAAAGTTGAGGGACCAATGGTAATGGATTTTTAGTTGAGGGACCATAGCTGCACGTTTTGATAAGTTGAGGGACCAATGGTAATGGATTTTTAGTTGAGGGACCATTGCTCCAATTAAGTTAAAGTTAAGGGACCATAGCTACAATTTACTCTTATTTTGTTTGAAGATAATGAGATTTGAACTTGCAATCTTTCCGACCATTATAAATGACAGTGACACAATATTTCTGTCCCACTCGCCCATTCTCAAGTCAAAATGGTATTAAAAATCTTATACCAAATCACTATATCAAAGACAATAAGCTTTGCTCCCTTTTTTTTATTTTTATATATTGTATATAAAGAAATGGAGCGTTTTAACTTACTTTAAATTTCGAGACAAAGATTGTTTTATCATCACCATAAATTGAGCAATAAAAGGATCTCGCACAAACGCGTGAGACGATCTTAAATGTCAAGTATGAATGGTCAGAATCAGCTCACACGCGCATGCACGACTATTAATCATAACATTTTTTTAGGTAAGTTTTACGAATAATGAGTTAGATTAGAGAAATCATATTATGTTTGTACATTGTGACATGTGATACATTGATCAATAATTGGGCAAAATTAACTAATATAATTAGTAGATAATCACCTCTTAGTTACATAATCTAGTAAACTAACCATCACAGTTGAACGTTAGCAGACAAAAGAGAAGCCTGCAACACACCAATTTCAGCGGTGTTGTCGCCGTGGCACGTGCCATTTGCGTTGTGGCTCTCTGTAATATACTATTTATTCCGGGGACAAAACAGACAACTACAAAAATATGATCAAATCGGATGACGTCAGCAAAACAACGCAAGCGTTGGCGTATTCGGTAATTAGCAACTTGTAATTTAACTTTATTTTAATTAAAAAACTTTAATTTACAGTGTGTGGTTTTACAAAATAAAACTAGTAGAGGGCACACACATTGTGTGTTTGAAGGATTTCTTTTAATAAATGTATTTTTTTTTAATATTATATAATTACTGTTTTATCCTCCTTATGTAAATATTATGTATCAAAAGTGAGAGTAAAATAGGAAAAATAAGTATATGATTGTCATTTTCTCAAAAAAGAGGGTAAAATCGGACAAATAGGGATATGATTATCATTTTGTCAAAAGGTTCAAATTACTATTTTGCCCTCCTTTTATCAATAATGTGTATCAAAAATAAGAGTAAAATAGAAAGAAAAAAAAAGTTAACAAGGAAAGTTTTCTTAATAGTATAGAAGATAAAAAAGGTTCGTAACTCACTTTATGCGTGCTTTTTTTTCTTTTTTTTCTTTTGATTACTTTACTAATTTGTCTTTATTTAATTAAATTATTTCACCAAATTTGTCATTTTTTTGCCTTATATATAAAAATAATCGGTGGGGCTTAATTGGCAATTGCCAGACAGATTCTGCGACGAATGACAGCTAAAAACCGCTTTTCATTTTTCAGATACCCATTTTTTTCTTCAATTTTTCTTATGACTTGTGACTTTTTTTCTCCAATTTCTGCTTTTTCCAAAAGCCGCTTTTCCTCACCTCCAATTTTATTCCCGCACTCTAACATTTATGACCCCAAAAAATGAACCGGATTGACGCTCCACCTCATCCCAACGGGCTTCTGGGAAAGACCAAAATTTATGACCGTTTGCGTAACTTTGTTTTGCAGCGGATTCTATGTACAGAGTATTGACATCCATATTAATTTTTACTTTTCACAAGTGTGTTCAATTTCTATCGTGGATCAAACAAATTAAAGAATATTAACAGCTAAAAATCACCAAAAATATTTGAGATGTAAAAATACGTGTGTAAATAGCAGTACCTTATACCATTGAGTACTATTGTCTAGTGTATTCATCTTTGTTTAAAAGTGAGATGTTTTAAATATGATTCTCGCTAAAAACGAATTTGAACCACATTATTATTAGCCGATTGTAATGTACATAATATCGTTTGTTAAATAAAAACTAGCATTTGCCTATACATTTTGTGTATATGAACACATTTTTTTAGAAAATGAGAAGGAGGGAGGGAGAGAGAGAGAACGTGAGGGGAGTGTGAGGTTTTTTTTATTATGTTTTTTTTTTTTTAATATTTGAGGTATTTTAACATCATATGTAGATGAGACTTCAATAAAAAATTGTAAAATTTAGACCTCTGAAATTACATTATTGCCCATCATTTTTTTTGTGTGATTGAAGATTAATTTGTCTTTTCACTTTCTTGTAGTTGACAAAAAGAGTTTCATTAATTAGTAGAGATATCAGTATCATGCATAAATGTGTGGTGTTGCATTTTGTGGGCTTTTAATTGGCTGGACGAAAAAGCCCATAACAAGTTAAGAAATCATTCGACAAAACACGTGAAGGCCATAGAAAACTGGCGGGTATTATTGACTGTACGGTGTTTTATTGTAAGAAAACTTTTGAAAATTAGTTTTCTCGGTTTCTCTTTACTGACCACGTTACGCGCGCGTGGGAAGCGTGGCGACACATTTACCAGGTTGAACAATGAACTAATTTCAGTCCAAAGGAAACAATATCTCTGTGATTTTTTTTTTTTTTTTTTAAGTTTATTTCTAATTTTATGGATAAGGATGGAAATCTGGAATTAAAAGTTCATTTTTTAAAGCACGTTCTCTTCAGTTAATTCAACTTCTAAAAACTTCGTGCATGATCATATAGTCTAACGATATTATACTACTTTGTTAAAAGATATTTGAAGTTTAAATTTCGCATTTAACTGTTCTAAACAAAAACTTCAGAACAAGAGTTATTCAAAAAAGATTTCACGATACGCAAGATGATATCTTTCTCCAATATGTTCAATTGATTTTCTACTTAACTTGAAAGTATTTTGAGATCACATAATAATTAGAGGCATTGAACATTATATTTCAAGAGTAAATTGTAGCTATGGTCCCTTAACTTTAACTCAATTGGAGCAATGGTCCCTCAACTAAAAATCCATTACCATTGGTCCCTCAACTTTAATTCAACTGGAGAAATGATCCCTTAACTTTAACCCAATTGTAGCAATGGTCCTTCCAATATAACTCATTTTGACAAAAATTTTGACATAGCTGACGAAAAGAACCATAATTATACACTTTGATGAGTTGAGGGATTCTAATTGTATAAATGGTCATTCCAACATAGCTTATTTTGACAAAATTTTGACAAAATTGATGAGAAGGACTATAGCTACATATTTTGATAAGTTGAGGGACCAATGGTAATGGATTTTTAGTTGAGGGACCATTGCTCCAATTTGATTAAAATTGAGGGACCATTCGTACAATTTACTCTATATTTCAAAAAAGGAAAACTTCTTAAATAAAGCATATGAGTAATGCGCTCAATCTTTCACAAAAATAACATGATAGTCATCAAGTTTATCTTTTTTTTTGTCCAACCGTTGGAAAAGCTCTAATAACAATCAACTACCATATTAAATTAATTAGATATATTATCACAAGATTTATCTAATTAGATATACTCACAAGATTCAAGCATCCTCACAAGATTTATCTTCCTTACATATTAAAGAAAATTGAATTTGAATCACATGTTTTATCCTCAAATTTATGAGTTGCCAAAAAGTAAAAATATTTCGAAATTTTATTATTTATAAAAGCTGAAGTCTCCTACTTCAGCAAATTTAACACGCGCTCCACGCAGAGCGTGGACTTGATGTTCATCCATTTCTTACAAAGAGATAAGTATGACTTACGCACGCACATACGCTGTTCCTCAGTTGAACAAGTTTAGGGAAACAGATCCTTTCCGGATTTTTTCCTTCGAAACCTAAGAATGAAGTGATTCGGATCTTTAAAATTTGATCCAAAGATAAAAAATTATTATGGCTTTTAAAAGTTAACTTCTCTGTTTTTAACCGTTTGATCAAATTTTGAAGGTTTGGATTACAATCTCCGAGTTTTGAAGGGAAATGTCTGGAGAGGATCTCTTTCCAAAGTTTAGAGAGAGAAAGAAAGAGAGAGGTAGTGGGAAGAGAGAGGAAGACAGAGAAAGCGGGGAGAGAGAGAAAGAAAGAAGAGAAAGCAAAGAGAGAAGAGTTTCAAAGCCCACTTACATCCTCCTTCTCCCTCACTCTTTCTCTCTCTCTCCACCTTTCTGCGTTTTCCTGCCTTTTTCTCCCAAGTCTTAAAAAACAATTTCCGGTAATTACCAATCCAAATTATGACGCAATAATTCTGTTGACGTCCCTCACTACCATGGTTCCATTGCTTAATTCATTGAATCTTAGCTCCTAAGGTATTTATTTTTTCTCTTTTCCTGCTAAAAAATTCCCAGATAAACACATCACTACCTTTCCGAGAAAGCTCTCTGCATTTCTTCTGCATTATTTACTTCAATAATCTCCATTGATTTCACTCAGCATTTGCTTAGTTATTATTTCACCTCTCCACTTTCTCTGTAAGTTCATCCCATTGCTTTTCTTTTTACCAGAATCACATGCTTCTGTATATTTGATTCTCTTGTGAAGTTGTTTATTTTTGTATTTTGGCAATTGGGTTTCCATTTTCTGGGAAATTAAGATCAGGGGTTGTTTATTTTTGTATAATTAATTGTTATGTTAATATTATGTTTGAATTATGTGGTTTTTGTTTTGGATTAATTTTCAGATGGAAGATGATTTGTAAGTGATTGGATAGAGAAAAAGGAGAATTGAGAAGTAAACCAAAACTTGGGATCAATGGGAAGGAAGAGATCTGTTTTGGAGCACAAGAACTTGAAGATCTATGCTGAGGTTTCAGTGGGGTTGCTTTTGATCTACTTTGCTCAAGTTTCTCTTGGAGCAACTAGTCCTACTGATGGTAATTCTCTACTTATTCGATAGGTTTTTCGCTATAATGTGGCTCCGGTGTGGTGTTTTTCTGAGTTCATATGCGTTGGTTTAGTGCAGTTTTGTGTGGAAACATGTTTACTTGATTGTTGTTCTTAATTCTTATGGTTAATTGGAGATGTAAACACTTATTGGATGTGTTTTACTTGTGGTTTGATCAGTTGCTGCAATTAACAACTTACACGCTGCGCTTGGCACGCCTGTGCTTCCCGGGTGGACTTCTGCTGGAGGAGACCCGTGTGGTGAAGCCTGGCAAGGTGTTCAATGCAACGATTCTATAATATTGGGAATGTACGTTAATCTCTTTGCTCGCCGTCTTTTATTGATAGAAATTTTTAATCGTAACATGTAAATTGTCAGTGGCTTATGGTTCTAATGATTTTATAGAGTACTTAATGGCACTAATTTGGGAGGAGAACTGGGTGAAAACTTGGGAATGTTTGCTTCAATACGGGCAATGTAAGTTGTACTCGCTCTCTCTCTCTCTGGTTGAACTTGATGTGTGTGTACCTGTGCGAGATTGTTGGTTTGTTAATTTCTTTTGCTTCGAGTTATTTTTTCATTCACTGGCATTAAAATCCTTTACATTGTTCTTCATTTCAAGGTAGAACAGGCAAAATGGAAGTGATATGCACGAGGGGGCGATTGCAAGTAGATTTAGGTTTGATTAGTTTGTAGGGGATTTTTCTGTTTAAAGTTCGCCGCATATTTTTTTACATGAAGTTATTTACTTTGGATGGTAGTGTGGGGTGCCAAGCTCATTCCTAGATAGTAACATGGCTCATTAGGATGATAGTGCATTTGACAATGTGACTTGTTTCAATTGTGCATGTGTGCGCCGCATATAGAATGCAAATTGTCGGGGGAATGATCGTAGAATACTTGCCTCACATCATAATATGCAGCTGACCTTATGTTTTTTTATACATTTGTGGATTATTGACATTGGTGTTTGTGTGCAGAGATCTAAGCAACAATCATATCGGAGGAAGTATTCCATCCAATTTACCTGCCACCCTGCGAAGCTTGTACGTTCAACCTCGTTATGGAATTATAATTTTGTACTGCAAATAATTAATTACTAGCCTGAGACTGCTGAAATATTTCTACCTGTTGTGCTCACATCCTTGTGCAAAAGATTTGATAGTCTTTACCTTTGTCAGTTTTCTTTCAGCTAACCAATTCACCGGAAGCATCCCAGATTCTGTAGCCTTGTTAACTGTGCTCACAGCAATGTAAGTCATCAATTTGCTAGCTTTTGGTACAGCACAGCAGCTCCCAGTTTTTTATATGATTGTTTCTAAGTTATGCTATTTCGCCAATCAGGTCTCTTAATAATAATCAATTAACCGGAGAAATACCAGATTCCTTCCAAGGCATTCCAGGGTTGACCAACTTGTAGGTTCTTATTCTGAACTTTTTGGAATTATACTTTCTGGACTACTATTGTTGTCTATTAGTGGCTGATATACACACTTACTGTTTGCAGAGATTTTTCCGGTAACAATTTGAGCGGCCAACTGCCACCCTCTCTAAGAAGCCTAACAACTCTGACCACTCTGTGAGTATCTTGTGTCTGAGGTTTTTCAATAAGCATACTTTATCTCGATGAGTTGAGCTAACTCCTCTATTGGCAGACATTTGCAGAACAATCAGCTGTCTGGAACCCTCGACGTTTTGCAGGATCTTCCCCTAAGTGACTTGTAATCCTCTAAACAGTTCATTTTATTTGTCATATACAGTACTCAGAAGTTTATAATTTTATCCTGCCTTCTGATTATGTCTGCTTTCTTTCCCATCGTAAATGATTTTCTGCCTTGTTGAACAGGAATATAGAGAACAACCTTTTTGCTGGACCCATACCTGAAAAGTTGCTCAGCATCCCGAATTTCAAGTGCGGTTTCTCACTGTAGACTTATCGTTAAATGAAGCATTAAGTTTTATTGTTATTAAGGAAAGAGATTCTGCACATAGCTAATTCTTATATTTGTAATGCAGAAAAGATGGGAATCCATTCAATTCTTCTCTTGCTCCAGTCGCTCCACCAACATCCCCGTTGACTCCACCCACATCCACGTCGAGTCCGCCAGCACCTCCACTGCCATTTTGGGGACCACCTACTGGGAAAACACCTGGCAGAAGTCCTCCAAAAAATGGGACGGCTGATGGACCATCTTCACAAGATAAATCAAATTCTGGAAAGCCAAAGAAATTTCTAACTAAGAAAAGGGTGGTTGGAATATCAATTGGAGGGGCTTTAGTGTTTATTATTTTTATACTAGCGATTCTGTTTTTTATGCCAAGACATAGTAGACGAAGAGAAGAGGCTGACGGAATTTCCAAGCGGCATCAAATAGGTGCATTTACAGGTGACAGGGAAAATCCTCCCAGGGACAATGGGTCCTTGGTGGTTCTACCGACCAATCAAATACAGAAAGGTAACTTCTCTCACTTTTTTCTTCAGTTTAATTTCTTTCTCAGCCGTCCAATTTTATTCATCTTATTCTAAGAAACTCACTAAAATCTTCGTGACAGTTCCAAAAGAAGCAGTTGTGAGGCCGAAAGAGGATGATGAACCAGAAACCAGAAGAACATGGGCAATTCCAAAGCCAAATGACGAGCAAGATAGAAAGGTACATAAAATGGCCGCAGCACCAAAGCGAGAGGATAGTTTGAGTGCACTTGATATGTATTCGATGCCTGCTCCTCCTCCTCCACCTCCCCCTCCTCCACCACCCCCTGTTCAGAAGGTCATTGTGAAGCCAATGGTGCCTACGGAACTGCCTACACAGAAGCCTGCCACCAAAAGTCCAAACCGTACAATTTCTGCAAAGCCGTTTACCATTGCCTCCCTTCAGCAACATACAAACAGCTTTTCTCCAGATAACCTTCTAGGATCAGGCATGCTGGGAAGTGTCTATAGGGCACAGCTACCTAGCGGAAAGGTTTGTGTCTTTATGATGGGTTTTGCTTTTATTGCATATACCTAATGGCTGAGTCATTGAATGAAATTTATGTTTGGTGCTTGTTTTGTACCATTTTAGTAATTTCATTATGCTAGGTCCACCGGCATTGCTTGATTGCTTTCAACAGCTTTCTTGTTTACAGTTTATTTATTATTTGCTATGTGTACTTCAGACCTTAGAGTTCTTTCTGAACCATATGATCGACGAAATAACCATGTGGCATGGGTGCATCTAATTCTTTATATAGGGATTCGGTGCTTCATGTTCATTATGTGATAAGTTTTTAGCAAACCAAAAACCATTCTTCCCTTCATTCCAAGAATATATGAATTCACATGTAGAGAGTTTCCATTTTCATTGACATCAAATGTCAAACTTGATAAGCAAGTTCAGGACAATCAAAATCAAGCTGTCCAACTTGATAAGCGATTTCAGGGAGACTTCATAATATCTATGAATTTCACTTTAAGCAGAAAAGATGTGGATATTTTACTTTATAAAGACTAAAGGTTAAATGAAGTCTTATCTACATTTGCAAAAACATCAAGGCATAGGACAGAGTTGCATGAAGAGAGTTATTTCATTTTTTCAGGTACTTTTGTATGCATGAAGAAAATCTTCTCCCTTCCCACGTCATGTGCTTCTATCTCTTGTGATCGAGCAGTTTCTGTTATATTAGAAACTGACACTATTCTTTTGGGATGCTTTTGCAGCTACTTGCAGTCAAGAAATTGGACAAAAGAGCTTCTAGTCAGCAGAAAGATGACGAGTTTCTTGACCTGGTAAACAGCATTGACAGGATCCGGCATGCTAATGTTGTCGAGCTTATGGGTTACTGTGCAGAGCATGGTCAAAGGCTTCTTATCTACGAGTATTGCAGTAATGGTTCACTGCATGATGCTCTGCACATAGATGATGAATTCAAGAAGAAACTCCCGTGGAATGCTCGTATTAGAATGGCACTTGAAGCTGCAAGAGCCTTGGAGTGAGTACAATTTCCAAACATAGTCATTACACTTCTTTTTCTCTGATCAAATGGTAATCGGAGATACAGTGAGTCTAATCCGTTTTTGTTTTGTTTGAGAAGGTATTTACATGAAGTCTGTCAGCCACCTATTGTACACAGAAATTTCAAGGCTGCCAACCTTCTCCTTGATGATGACCTTTCAGTGCGCGTTTCTGACTGTGGCTTGGCTCCCTTGATATCATCAGGATCTGTGAGTCAGGTGAGTCATTGTTCTACATTTTTTTTAGTTGCCTTTTTTTCTACAAAGGGTCACGAGTCATAACCAACATTGACGACTTAAGTGTTTTGGAGAAATTTATTTTATTTCTTCTTCATGATTTTAATTAGTAGGAGAATTTTTTGTGATGGGTGCTTTCTCCATTTTGATTGTATACAAGTATAGATAGATAGCCTTCAAATGAGCAGTAACAAAGAAAAGTAGTGTAAGAACGGAAACGATTCCTTTGCATCTTAAATGGATGTAATTTTGCATTTTAATGTTAGCCAATATACATTTGCTTTTCTCTGATAGTTTTGTAGCTTTTGGTCATTCCCGGCGGTTTGATTTTCCCTTCCTGATCTCGGAGCTTGCTTATTGGACTATCAGTCTTCCTTGTTACTTTGTTTTTGAAAGACATGTAGTTTCTTGATTGTCTACTTAGGCTTTCCAGGCACTCTATTGTAGAGCCATTGAACTGAGGATACTACTTACCGTCATCGCCAATGCTACTTACTAATACTAAATTGTTTCTTACTATCAGTTGTCAGGACAGCTTCTATCGGCCTATGGTTATGGAGCTCCAGAATTTGAGTCAGGAATTTATACTCATCAGAGTGATGTTTACAGCTTTGGGGTGGTAATGTTGGAACTATTAACTGGCCGGAAGTCCCATGACAGGTGAAAAGAATGACAAATTCAAGTTCTTAATTGCATTCTCACCCCCTTCCTCTCGACTCCTGCTTAATTTGTTTTGTATTTGAAAATTTTGAATTTACAGCACAAGGAACCGAGGGGAGCAATTCCTGGTTAGATGGGCCACTACCCAGCTTCATGACATTGATGCACTATCGAGGATGGTTGATCCTTCTCTAAATGGACAATATCCTACAAAGTCTTTATCGCATTTTGCAGACATTATATCTCGATGCATTCAGGTGAGCAACGCCTTTTTGACTTCTTAAATTATGCAGTTAAGACAGACTTTGTTTTATGGAGTTTGGGACAAAATATTCTTCAACACGGGCATCAATCAGTAGGTAGACATAAATTACCTGGTATATCTATTCGGTCAAAATATATAACATGCTTTAAATGCTCATAAGCATAAGTTTGATTTACCATATATGTTGTTTTACTACCTCGACTTCAAAGCGAACCATATTCCTAACACGGATTGTATTCTACAGTCGGAGCCAGAGTTCAGGCCACCAATGTCTGGAGTTGTCCAAGACCTTTTAGACATGATACGGCGAGAGCCTAATGGCAGTGGATCAAGTGAAGACTCACTCTTATGAAAAAAGACCTAATGACCACACTGTTAATGATGGGGATGCACTAATTGCGGCTACTACTAAGAAGAGACATCCGCGTAAACATGCAGTAGATGATGGCCGGAATTATCACCACCAACGTTTGCATCACAGGCGTTTCCGGAAAACTCACTGCAATCAACCATACTAAGGTTCTGGAATGTGAATAGCCCAACAGTCCGATTTTGGTGTTCGATATTTTGTGGTCATTCTATTATTATTTTAACTCGTGCAACGACGTCTGTCCTGTAAAAATTAGCTAACCAATTGTTTGGCAATTTGTAACTAAAAATTATTGATAGTGAATGATTTTCGGCTTGTGTATATCTGTGATGCCTTACAAACTTTGATTTGCTACCGGTTCAGGCGTTCTATTCCATTTCGTAACTGATCTGCACTGCGAATTTTCGACGGATTGAAATGCCGAATACCCAAATCACTCGTAAAGAACGGCAGGAATTTGATTCGTTCTGTCATTAGGTTCTTCACTCACAGGCTGATCTGATTGTAGTTTGAGCAACTTTTTGTGAATGCATGAGTGAAGATGAAGTGAAAACTGGTTTTGGTGCGACTGTTGACATGTTACAACGAATTTGGCTGCATGTATTCCGATTTCCGCGTATTTGATACATTGCGTACACGTGAGGAGGTGTACAGAATGCTAGGATGGACACTTCGTTGACATGTTACAACCAATTTGGCTGCATGTATTTCGATTTCCGCGTATTTGATACATTGAGTACACGTGAGGAGGTGTACAGAAATATATAGATGTTACATAGGCAATTTACTTGTATCGGAGAGTAAAAGTTAATAATAATTAGCTGTTAGTTGAAACCATTTTGATAGGTGTGAAATAGTTAAAACAAGTTTGATGGATTAGTGATTGTGTTTGTACTTAATCACCGCTATTTTCGTTCCCTTAATGCATTCCTATAATGCAAAGACTAGAAGAATTCAGAAAATATACATGTGAAGGTCTTTCGAGGACCGTCCAAATGTTTTGTACGAGTTTCTTTTGTACCCACCAAGTATTTGAAGTAATGCCTTTGGGCATATCTCGATAGGTTGCGTCGACAACACAGACAAATCCTCTTGATATCACTCATCAAATTGCTTCAGCAAATGTCGATATATGTGGATAGGTGCGCGCCATGGTTTGACCGAAGACAACACCAAGTACTCGACAAAATGACTCAGTGAATAAACTAAATGTTTTTTTTTTGTGCTCCTTGTACTCTATTTTTATCTAAACTTAAACCTTGAACATTGAGACCTCATAAGATTCGAATTCTAAATCCGCCACTGAACGCGCATGATCCATTTGAATGGTAGTCGAATCCAATACATGACGATGTTATGCCCCTCTTACATCTATTTAATTTCTATCAATATGCTATATGAAAATAAATCTAGTGAGTGTGACAGTCTTAATTAAATAAATACGCCTCCAAATCTTACTGATAAGGAAATGACTGAAAAATACGATTTTTTTCTTCCCATTTTTTAATGTCTAAAATATGACACGTCGGAGCAAACAGAAGGCCCCACACCACGCTTCCCCGCCAAACGGTTTTATATAATTTTCTCTGATTTTCTGTTTCAATTTTCCCAGGAAACAAACGGCTCCCACTAGAACCAAGGCCGTACGTACACGCTTTTATCTCACCAACCAACCGCATTAACCTCTCTCTCTCTCTCTCTCTCTCTCTCTTCATGATCGACGATTCCGATTCCCAAAACCTGTAACCCTCGCATTCCCGATTAGGATTCCCATTGTTGTTGCACCGTCACCAGAGCGTGGATCTCCTGGTTCGCCCACATGAATCGATACGATCCGAACCCTTTCGCCGACGAGGAGGTCAATCCCTTTGCGGTGAGTGCCGTTACAGACCTACATTTACGTATACGAGTTTTCGGGATTGGAATTGCTGAAATGTTGCGCGAAATCTTCAATCTGTTTCCGTTTCTCTTTGATATTTGATTGCAACAGGAATTTGAATCCGCAATGTAGCTTCCGTTTAGGTTCTTAGAAAAGGAAGAAAAGGAAAGAAATAAAATGTTTTTGGGGTATGTGAAATTGGAGAATTTGATCTGACTGGAGGGGATGTTCCGCCCCCTTGCATCCGAGTCTGTATTGCTTCCCCTCCAGTAGATTAGAGTAGTTTAGAATATCACATTTGTAAAGAACGTTCCTTTCGTTTGTAACTTTCCATTTTACTACGTTTTTTGTTTTGTTAAATTTGTAGAATCCTGGAGGTGGAGGTGTTGCCCCTGCAAACCCAAGGCTTTCGCCCCTTCCTCCGGAACCCTATGATCGCAATGCAACAATCGATATTCCTCTTGATAATTCAAAGGTAGGTCAATACATGCAAGATGCTGAGTCACATTGTCAAGGCTTTTTTTCATCCGTTATTAACTTGTTTTACAAGCAATTAATGGTTTCTGTTTCCTTGTTATTTTTTGTTGCTTTAGGGTTTACAAGCAAAGGAGAAGGAACTCAAAGCTAAAGAGGCTGAATTGAAAAAGAGGGAACAGGTGCTTTCCCACAAACAAATTTCCCAGACCGTTACACATAATTGTTGCAATGAGAACTAGAATAATAAACCACTTTTGATTGAATGTTTCGGTGAACAAAGTATTTGATCCAAGTTTTTTGTTTGGACACCATTATACAGTCCTTGCAACATTGATTTGAATGAGATTTTTATGCTTTTAGACAAGTTACTATTCTATTTAGTAAGTGGAGTTTATGATGTTATTATCCATTTCCAGGAACTAAAGCGGAAAGAAGATGCCATACAACGAGGTTCATCCTTTTTCTGATATGTGCTTGTGAAAAATTATGACACCCAAAGTCCAAATCTGTGATTCCCTTGTTTTGTTTGGCAGCTGGAGTTGTTATAGAGGAGAAGAACTGGCCTCCATTTTTCCCCATCATCCATCATGACATTGCAAACGAAATCCCAATCCATCTACAGAGGATCCAGTATGTTGCGTTCACAACATATTTGGGTAGGTTAAGTTTTATTTAATTTCTTTTGTGATGGTCCACACAGGTGCCTTAGTTTCCACATGATATTTGATTGCATAGTTTTCGTTGATTGCTTTTTTTGTTGTATGTACTTTAGTAGTTTGAGATTAAAACTGCTTAAAAAAGTTATATCATTGCCAGAAAACAGGATCTAGAGGCGATATAGATTGCATGCTTTGTTCAAACTTACTTCTTACAATTTTCAGAGCTGAGATTTGCTTTTGCTTTATTTGGTTGGGTTGAGGCGATCTTGTTGTGCTTTTTACACCGTACCTTGTTTTGGTACCAAAAGATCTTCTAAGTTCAAACCATTAAATCAAATTTTTATGTGGTTTGACAAAGTTCATGGCATCGCTCAGGTTTGATTGTGTGTCTTCTGTGGAATATTCTGGCAGTAACCGTAGCCTGGATCAAAGGAGAAGGTTTGATCTGTGACTTAGTGTAAACGTATTAACCATTATAAATAAACTCATAATTTAGTCTGAACTTGTATCCTCTTGCAGGTGTAATAATTTGGCTTCTGGCTATAATCTACTTCCTAGCAAGTGTTCCTGTAGCCTATTTCGTCTGGTATCGCCCTCTTTATCGAGCTATGAGGTAATTACACTTCCATGGATATGACCTTGTTGTACATCACTATGCCAGAATTGTATACGAGATTCGAGGCCTATGCATTTGATGATTGTGCACTTCTCGGTCATTTGTCCAACATATCTTATATCTTATACTTTTTTTTTTTCTGTTGTTTTTTCATCCTAACATAGTAGGTCTCATAGTTGTAATTGTGTACCATCTATTACAGGACTGATAGTGCTCTGAGTTTTGTTGGGTTTTTCTTGTCTTATCTGGTGAGTTTATTTTTGTTCTTCCTGCAGTTACATTTTCTGCATTCAAGATGTGAAAATTAGCTCACTTTCGTGCCCTGATTTTTTGCAGCTCCATATTTTGTTTTGCATTTACGCTGCAATTGCTCCTCCAATCTTCTTAAAAGGGAAATCTATCACGTAAGTTAAGTTTTCTTAACTGTGCAGTCTACAAGGTTTAGTAATGGCTCAGTTACATTCATTCTTTCGTTTAGGGAGGAACGAGGCAGATATGCAAAATGAATAAGGGATGCAACATTCAAAATCTTACTTTTCAGCTTGACATTGCTCGTGTATAATTTGCATCCATGTGTGGGCTACTCCTATAATTATGATTTCGTGCAGATCTTGTTAGTTAAACTATTCTCCCAATATTTGCTTCTTCTAGTCGTATTCCATTTTTCGTAATGAAATGATGTATATTAATCATATTTCCTCCTGAATACTGTTTTCTTTCTGTTCTGAGGCTGTTTTTTCTATGGTGTGATCATGTTGACAGGGGTATTTTGCCTGCCATAGAACTGCTGAGTTACAATGTTTCGGTTGGGGTAAGTTTCGGGCTTTCAGTATCCCATGTAGGCTTCGAGATAGAGACAAATTTGTTTTTCAGCAAGTAATCTAGCAGTGTTACTGATAAGAATTTCAATACAATCGAAAACCTTGAACTGTTATTCTGCTCTGTCAGTGGTTTGAAGTTTTCTTTTGAGTTGATGACCCGGTGAACACTCAGACTTGGTTTCTTCATTTCAGATACTTTACTTAATTGGATTTGGGTTGTACGTCTGTGAAACCCTTCTCAGCATCTGGGTTATTCAGGTTCGACGATTAACCACCTTGCTTTCTTCTCTTGCCCTTAACTCTGCATTTCCTCCCCCTCCCCATCGAAACTAATTCTTCGTGTGTCGCATTTGCAGCAAGTATACACGTATTTCCGAGGCAGCGGAAAGGCAGAACAGGTGAAGCGGGAGGCTGCACGAAGCACCATGATGGCAGCAATGTGAAGTGGCGAAAACCTATGGATTTCCGGTAGCAACTTGTTAGGATTGTATTTTTTTTTTTTGGTCAATGGTTTCTTCACAAACCAGAAGATTTTGGGGGATACTAGTAACTTGTTAGGCTGTGCAGTCAGATGGATGTTGCTCTTTGAGTTCCTACTTTTGTTCATTGAGTGGTAGTTCATGATTTTTAGTCACATAGGCTTTCCTTCGATTGTCTCTACAGTTTTGAATTTGCTTCAACTTCAGTCTCTGTATTCATATATAAATAACTGAAAACATTAACTTGTTTGGTAACTGCTTTCGCTTTCGAGTGAAAACTATTTTGAAAGTTATTTGATGAACGTTTTTGTTTTATTCAAACTTGAAAATGATTTTTTTTTCTTGGGATCAGATTGTGAATTTGTTGTCGAGGACACGTGACATAAAGTCCATGACACTTTTCGAAGTATGGATGAATTTTAGTTGAACAGTAATTATTAAATTCACTGAATTTAATTTTCATACACTTTTGTATTTCAAAAGTAATTATGAAATAAGTACTTCAATTAGTTTTGTAAGCGTTCAAACCGCTTCTTGACCATCAAAGCGCTTCTGACTCTAATCGATAAAATATTATAACTCAGAAGTGTTTCTACCTCAGAAAAGCACTTTAAGAGTAAGCACGTATCAAATACTTTTTCGAAAATTTCTTTTTTAGGGTGCAAGTGAATTTCTAATGAAAGTTTCAAAATATCCGGTCGGTTTTGGCCCCGAGGCTCATCTAGTTCCTACATGAGAGGACAAACTTGCAGGGGCTGCAGCAGGAAAAACCCTAATAACACACTCTGAGCTGAAAAAACCGGCGAGCCCCCACCGCCGAATAGTCCGAGTAGAAAGCAGGCAATGATGCTCCACAGCCAGAGTTACAGCTCCATGGAATTATGCCAAGAAAGTTTCCAGGGCTTAATTCACAGCCGCACTTTTTCACCAAGTAAGCTTCGAAACCGTCATCAATATCCTTTCAGAGCTAGGGCTTTTCTGGAATTTAGCTTACCCAATTCTCCGAATGTGGAAAACATTGTGAATTCACGAGCTCAGAAGCAGAATTTGAGAGGTTCCAGGGTTTTGGTAGGGTTTAAGCTTCAGTGTCATTCCAAATCGTTGGTTTTGCCCACGAAAGTTTCTTCTATTAATGGTAAGAAGAAGGGGTATGGAGGCGTGTTGCCTTCGATTTTACGGTCTATAGAGTCCGAAAACGATGTTGAAAAGACCCTTAATTCGTTAGGTGAAAATTTGAATCCGAAAGAACAGACTGTGATTCTCAAGGAACAAAAGAGCTGGGAAAGGGTTTTGCGCGTTTTCGAGTGGTTCAAGTCACAGAAAGAGTATGTTCCCAATGTAATACATTATAATGTGGTGCTTCGGAAACTGGGTAGGGCTCAGAAGTGGGATGAATTGAGGCTTTGTTGGATTGAAATGGCGAAAAGGGGTGTTCTGCCAACGAACAACACATATGCAATGCTCGTTGATGTGTATGGGAAAGCAGGCCTTGTGAAGGAAGCACTTTTGTGGATTAAGCACATGAAACTGAGGGGAATGTTTCCGGATGATGTTACTATGAATACAGTTGTTCGGGCATTGAAGGATGCAGGAGAGTTTGATAGGGCAGACAAGTTTTATAAGGATTGGTGCACTGGGAAGGTTGAGCTCGATGAGCTTGATTTGGATTCTATGGGTGACTCTGTGAATGGTTCTGACTCAGAGCCTATTAGTTTTAAGCACTTCTTGTCCACTGAACTTTTCAAGACAGGTGGGAGAATTCCCACGTCAAAGATTACAACCTCATTGGATACACAGAACTCTGATCGAAAACCACGACAGGCATCTACATATAATGCTTTGATTGATTTGTACGGGAAGGCAGGGCGTCTTGATGATGCTGCTAATGTGTTTGGAGAAATGATGAAGTCTGGGGTGCCAATGGATGTTATAACGTTCAACACTATGATCTTTACTTGTGGAAGTCATGGTCATTTGTCGGAAGCGGAAACTTTGCTTAGTAAGATGGAAGAAAGGGGAATTTCTCCTGACACAAGAACTTATAACATTTTTCTATCTCTGTATGCTGATGTGGGGAACATTGATGCTGCTCTGAACTGTTATACGAAGATCAGAGAGGTGGGTCTTTCCCCAGATATCGTATCTCACAGGACTATTCTTCATGTGTTATGTGAGAGAAACATGGTCCGAGAAGTGGAGACTGTGATTCAGGATATGGAGAAATCTGGTGTGCGCGTGGATGAGCATTCTGTTCCTGGTGTCATCAAGATGTATATTAATGAAGGACAGCTTGTTCGGGCCAAGTTGTTTTACGAGAAATGTCAGTTGAATGGTGAGCTGTCATCAAAGACATGTGCAGCAATTATAGATGCATATGCTGAAAAGAGATTTTGGACTGAAGCTGAGGCGGTATTCTATAGGAAGAAAGACTTGGGAAGACAGAAGAAGGATGTTGTGGAGTATAACGTCACGATCAAAGCTTATGGCAAGGCAAAGCTTTATGATAAAGCTTTTTCTCTCTTCAAGGGCATGAGAAATCATGGGACTTGGCCCGATAACTGCACATATAATTCTCTCATTCAGATGTTCTCAGGAGGTGATTTAGTGGACCAGGCAAGGGATGTTTTAACTGAAATGCGGGAAATGGGTTTTAAGCCGCACTCTCTAGCCTTCTCTGCTCTTATTGCATGCTGCGCTCGCCTTGGCCAGCTTTCTGATGCAGTTGATGTGTACCAAGACTTGGTAAATTCGGGGGTCAAACCAAATGAATTTGTATATGGTTCTTTGATCAACGGATTTGTAGAAACTGGCAGAGTAGAGGAAGCATTAAAGTATTTTCGGCACATGGAAGAATCTGGGATATCTGCAAATCAAATAGTTCTTACTTCCCTCATAAAGGCATATGGTAAGGTGGACTCCCTTGATGGAGCAAAAGTACTCTACGAGAAGTTGAAACATCTAGAGGGTGCCCGAGATATTGTTGCATCTAACAGCATGATCGATCTCTATGCAGATCGTGGTATGGTGACTGAAGCCGAATTGGTTTTTGAAAAACTGAGAGCCAAAGGTTGGGCAAATGAGATAACATATGCGACCATGATATATCTTTACAAGAGTGTGGGCATGCTTGATGAAGCCATTGATATAGCAGAGGAAATGAAACTGTCAGGTCTAGTGAGGGACTGCGGTTCATTTAACAAGGTAATGTCATGTTATGCCATTAACGGGCAGCTACGGGAATGTGGCGAATTATTGCATGAGATGGTAACTCGGAAACTCTTGCCAGACATCGGGACTTTTAAAATATTATTCACGATATTGAAAAAAGGTGTTTCCATTGAAGCAGTAACGCAGTTAGAGTCATCCTACCATGCAGGGAAACCTTACTCTAGGCAAGCGATCATCACCTCTGTCTTCTCTATGGTGGGTATGCATGCTTTGGCGCTCGAGTCCTGTGAAAAATTCACAAAACCTGATGTAAAGCTTGATTCTCTTCTCTGTAATGTTGCAATATATGCTTATGGGGCCGCTGGGGAGATCGACAAGGCTCTGAACATGTTCATGAGAATGCAAGATGAAGACCTGGAACCAGACGTTGTAACGTATATTAACCTAGTGGGTTGCTATGGAAAAGCTGGTATGCTCGAAGGTGTGAAGCGAATATACAGCCAGCTGAAATATGAAGAGACAGAGCCAAATCATTCCTTGTACAAAGCCGTTCTTGATGCCTATACAGATGCCAACTGGCATGACCTTGCCAAATTGGTTAGCCAAGAGATGAGACACGCGTTCTACTCAGACCATCAGACGGGTTCCGAAACTAAAGACGAGTCTGATGAGGCAACTTCAGAGCTAGAGGATTTGTAATTATTTTGATGTGATAAACTCCATGTGGTGTTACACTGTACAGAAACACATTTGTTCATGCATCTAATACTGTATCGTTTAAATGTACCGGGTTCAACGGAACATGTACTGTATTTCCCAATATTATTGAATTAAATCTCAATAATACTCCAACACTAAGCGCAATTTTCTTTTCCGATATAGCAGGGCAAAAAGGGAACCGTTCAAATTTCATGGAATGCGATGAAGAACATGTATTGACTTTCAGATGATACCCTTAAACAACAGGAAATTGGATTCTACTACGAAGTTCCACATCTCCGACACGAAGATTAGAACCTAATTTACCGTTGGATTCAATCCAGCTCTTAGCCGGCATCTTTTTAACCCCTCTCTGTTGCATTATCCTCCCAATCTCCGAGGCATCATTCCACCGGCCTACTGTTCTATACACATTAGCTAGAAGAACGTAACTCAGATGGTAGTCCGGTTCTAGTTCTATCATTTTCTTCGCTATGCGCTCTGCAGTAGCAAGGTTCAAACAGGTTGTGCTAGCACCTAGAAGAACTGCCCAAAGAGACGAATCGTTCCTGCAATCTGCATTCTCTATTAAATTCTCAGCTTCTTCCAGCAGTCCCGCACGGCCTAGAAGGTCAACCATGCAACAATAATGTTCAACCCCAGGTTTAATCCTGTACTCGTTTGTCATCATGATAAAATTGCTTCGTCCTTGGTCAACCAAACCTGCATGACTACAAGCAAAAAGAACCCCTATGAAGCTGATATAATCTGGCTTAATCCCGTCGTTAATCATCTCATCAAATATTTTAAGAGCTTCTTCACCTCCCCCATTCTGAGCAAACCCACAAATCATGGAGTTCCATGTTATCAAATTCCTAACTGGCATCTTCACAAAAACACTTCGGGCAAAATCTATGCAACCGCACTTTGCGTAGAGGTTAACTAAAGCTGATTCTACAATAACATCTCTCCAACCACACCTTCTCACATACTGGCAGTGGACCTCTTTCCCATGTTGTACAGCCGCCAAACCTGCGCACGCACGAAGGACGGTTCCAAAACTGTAAAGGTCAGCCTCTTCCATTTCCCTGAAATGCTTAACGACAGATTCAAAGTCTCCAGCTTGACAGTACACCCCTAGTAATGCAGACCAAGAAACTGAGTTCTTCTTTGACATCCTATCAAAAACACGCCGAGCATTCTCTACCGACCCGCATTTTCCATACATGTCAACCAAGCTACTCTCAACAACCACGTTCCCATAAAGTCCATATGTAATGACCTTAGCATGCACTTCTCTACCTTGCCTCAGCCTCCCCAAGTTGCCACAAGCAGTCAATACCGTCCCAAACGTAAAACCATCTGACGACAACCCATGATTTCTCTGCATCAAATAAAAGAACCCCAATGCTTCCTCAAACAAATCGCTTCTCGTGAAGGCAGAAATAACCGAGGTCCAGCATATAGCACCTGGTTCAGACATTTCATCAAACAGCCGGCGTGCATCTACCGACCTATAATTTCTCCCATACATGTAAATCAAAGCACTAATAATCACATCATTCGAATCGAACCCACGCCTGAAAACAACTCCATGAAAGCACAGGCCAAGCCTCAAGTCCCCAATCTCCGAACAAGCTTTAACCACAGCAGACAAAGTGAAGGCATTTGGCTCAATCCCAAATTTCAACATCTCCCAAAACATTTCAATCGAATTTCCGGGCTTTCCAGCCCGAACGTAGCCGGTGATCATCGACGTCCAAGAAATCACATCCTTAACAAAAAGACCATCAAACACTCTTCGAGCCTCGGACATATTCGGAACCAACTTGAAATACAGAGCAAGCAAGCTGTTCCCAACGAACCGATCGGTTTCGAGGCCGGACTTAACGACATGGGAATGTACTTGGAGGCCATGGTTGAATGAAACAGCTTTGGTGCAAGTTTGTAAGAGCGAAGCGTAAAGGATCGTTTTGAGGGTGATTTCGCCGGAATCAATGGAGTTGAGGACCGTAATAGCATCGGAGAGTAAGCCCAACTTGCAGAGTTGGAGGATTTTGGATTGTTTGGGTGATGGGGTTTTGGTGTTTTGAAGATTGAAGGAGGTGAGAGAGCTGCAATGGCGTTTGAAGGCGAGCTTCATGAAAAAATGGGGACGACCGGCGAAAACGAACTTTTGAAAATATATAGCCGTTTAGGAACTCTATCCGCGCACGGATTGAGCATGCCGGAATTGCCTTTAAAATAGCTGAATACACTTCAGTTAAAAATATTTTCGTGACCAATTTTCAATAAAAATGTCAGTAAATTGTTCACTTGGTTTGCTTCCTCCATTTGCAGATCTCCAATCTCTCAAAGTCGAACATAAGATAATGTATATACATATGTTAGTGTACCTACTTAATAAGTCAATTATAATTAAGTATCAGATTCGGTATTTATCAAAATCAAACATAAAATTTTTCACCTACCGAAAAAAAAAAAAAAAAATGTCACTCGACTGAAATGTCAATGATAACAAAAAAATTGAGTGCGAAAGCAATTTTCCACATGAGCGTAAAATGTGTTCTTCTATCACCTTCTTTGTCACTTGGTTAAATTGATTTTTTAATGAAAATTATAAATGCGATTTGATGACACCATAAAATTAAAATGGACATCATACTTTAGTTGTGAGTTGCTACATTTGACCTAATAAGTCAATTTATTTGAAAGGATGGATCATTAGACACATTAATAATGTTTCCAACCGCCTTGATGTGTAAAGTCAATTGCCCCTTCCAATTTTCTCAGCAGACAAACAAAAGTTAACTCCACCACTTGGAAGACGGATGGCCGTTGGATTTTCAAAGATTTGACCATTTAACTCGGCCAACCGAAAGCCCATTCCAAATCAACTTCAACGAGCTACTAACTGCCACCCGCATATTCACCGTCTGACCCCATATTAATCACCAGATCCTCGTCAAGCCACCACATGTACGGCCAAGATCTCATCTCCCATCACCCCCAGCCAGATGGCAAAAATATACTGGCCTTGTTGCATGATCCGTAACGCTAAAACCCCGAACTACTCTATTCCCCCAAACCTAACGATCCATCATCCCCCACTCATCCAACGGTCAAACACGACGCAATGCCAACAAAACTTGCTCGATGTATAACTTGTCTGAGGCATATATAAGCAAATTGTCATTTCTTATTTTTCAGCTCCAAAACCAACGTGTCACATTTTTGTTCTCGCTTCAGAAGTTAGTTTCAAACCGAAACTGAAGGAGGATGGTGGTGTTTTGTTTTCTGGTGGATCAGAAGAGGCAAGTGCAGGGAAGCAAGCCGGCGGCGGGAATATGCTCGCGGTGCGGCGGAGGAGCGAGCGTGGCGGACATGAAGACTGCTACAAGATTCTGCTACGTCCCGTTTCATTGGAAATCTTGGAAAGCAATCATATGTACTTTCTGTGGAGCTATTCTTCGATCTTACCGATAGATTATTGGCTATTTTGCATGTTTCTTCTAGCAAAAAGGGCAATTCCGACTCTTTTGCTTGTTATGGTTGCTTTGCATCAAACTTACACATGATGTATAGCTAGCTAGCTAGGTCTTTAATTTAATGATTATTTTGATGGATATCCATAATTATTTTATTTTTCATATCTTTTATTTTGTGTTATCCACGTTTCTCAGTTCAATCCAGCGTACCAAATGCCGCTTAAACTTCTTGTTTTAGAAACGGTTTATTTACGCTTGGTGCAATGCGTCGGACTCTAACTCAGCCTAATGACTATAATTGCGAGAATTAACCCAATGCGATACCTATAAGCAAATATTTATTTGGTTAATTTGTTTTCTTTTTATGTTTTATTGCATCTGTGTATTTATATTTGGTTTGCGGGTGGTTGCGTTCATGGTGTGGAATTTATGTAGAGATAGAGAGGTGAAGGCAGAGGCCAGTTGGAACTTGGAAGTCGACATTCAAATTCAGTCAGATGAAATGAAGGCAAAGTTTGGTGTTAGGTTGGGGGGTGAAAGTAAAACCATAAACCTTGTGCTACTCACTCACATGGCCTCTCATTTTCAGCGTAATCTGGCTCCTTCTGCAATAAATACTATGCGAGATATTTTTGTAGTGTGCCGTGAACACGGCTCAGCACACTAATTATCATATTATAAATGGTTGGATACTTGATAAAAAAAATCTTCCAATCATTTGTATTATAACACTTGGTATACTGGACCGTGTTCCTGGCACACTGAAAAACTTCTCCAAATATATAAGTAAAGAAAAATGTATACTAATCTTTTGACTTTTGATAGTAAGTGTCTTGAGACTCCATAAAACAATTGCAGAGGTATAGGCATTCCGGTTTAATAATGCGTTGTCATATTGATAAAACTTGCACATAATAATGTATTATTGGACAAAAACATCTCATGACAATAGATTTGTTCGGTACATTACAAATCAGGCATCGCAAAATGAAAATGGGTGTTTAAGATTGTCATCACACTAATTTAAAGGGGTGTGTGGAGAAGTCTTTTGGAATCAATGATGCAAGATTTTTTCTTGGAATATACAAGCATGAATTTGGAAAGAGCAATACTAGGGAGACCATCTATTTTAAATTATATTTTGTAAATCATATAACATGTTTGTGGATGATGGAAGTATTACTTAAATGTTAATTAACATACTTATTTCCTATTAGTGACACATCGCATGGTTTCAATTTGATCTAAAAAGTTGGTTTTCGGTGGGGGCTTTAGATAAAAATGACGCCTTATGAAGAAAATTGATGATGCAAGTTGTGGATGGAATCAAATGGATATGAAGAAAATTGATTCTACATTTGCACTTGATTTTAAATGCAAATTGGATCTCATTATGTGATAAGTTTAGTATTGAATTGTCGTGCTCTTATGCACTAAAGTTAGCTTTGTGAAATTCGACATATTTATCGTGAAATGAATTTTCTTACTAAGATTTGGCTCGTTTGGGTTATCATACAGTTTGAGTCTAGTCTTTTTAAGCAAGCCCTCCTTCTTGTAGCTGGTTGTTAGTTGCATATATAACTGATGTCTTGTGGCCCTGTAATGTTCTTATGTAAGTAATCTTTTATTTTCTTTCGAATTTATGCCCTGTTGTCAATAAAAAGAAAGAAAATTGCTTCAATGGAGGCTTTCTTTTTGTAGGGCAAACTGATTATAGTAATAAAGTATAAAAAATTGATTCTACAAATAGTTAAACTGATTTTATTAATAAATAATACAAATTGATTCTACATATAGTTTTGAAAGTGCTCTTGCAACAATGGTGGAAAAAGGATTGGGCTAATAGTAAGGGGTGTAAATTCGTTAACGTTTACACTAGATAGACTTTGTTAAGTAACAGGTCTGTATAAAACCCCTTTGGGCATGGTCGGGGTGCTTTTATCTCTCGTTATCAATTGAATCAGTCAAGAATACAATCAAGTGTTTATCGCCTTTGATCGCTCCCAGCTCGCTTTCGGGGCGAGCCTGCACTCTCGCTTCTCACTCACCTACGAAAGAAAGCAAAAATACTAGACTCGACTTTTACTCTGTCAGGGACATGAATTGAAATTTCAAAATTCTAGTTTGTTCGTTTTTGGATTTGGTTTGTTCGGGTTTAAACTTTTGTCTCTCTATAAAGTAACTCAAAACTAATGAAATTTTAAGAAATATAAGTTTTGTTTTTGTGTCTTTAGATAAAGCTCTCATTCTTTAACCCATATTTTAATCTAGGACTTTGGCTTTTTACGAAACCATGAAACGTTGTCGTATGAGCTCCTTCAAAATTTTTATTTTTTGTTTAAATAACTAATTTACCGAACACTCCGCCATCTTTATATTCTCGTCTGAAAAATGTTCAAAACCCTAGCTAGGGTTTAAGCGCACCTGACCGTTTCCAACCCAAAACCCCCAAAATCTATAAATTCGCTCTGCTTTTCAGTTCCCATGGATTTTCACTCGTCTAATTTCCCCACCCAATTCCTTCTTTCGTACGCTTACAGATGGTAGGGCTCATCCCTCAGCTAACACTCGAACGAGCTTCAAAGCCCAAGAATTTAAAGGAGCCGCCCGACCCCGTTGATCCCCAAGACTTGTCGGTTGCAGATTCGTTCTTGGATTTTCATTCCATAGAGGATTGGTTCAAGAATATTCCGAATTGTGATATGGCGGAAACAGGGCTGGTTAAGGCTGAGGCGGTTGAAGCAGAGTATATTGGAGGTGAGCCAGCGGGTGGTGGGTCTGGTTGTGTGGTGAAGTTGGAGGGTCAACTGTTGGAGAATTCGGGTTGTTCGATTGCGGAAGAGTTGGGAAAGGTTAATTTGCTTGGAGGGTGTGAAGAAAGTTCGGTTCTTGATGGTCGGAATGGTGTGAAGAGTAAAACAGTGACGCGTGATATCGTGGAAATGGAACCGGTGAGTAATGAGAATGAGAGTGAGGTTTCAAAGTCGAAGTTCGAAGGCGAAAATGGGGTGGGGAGTGAAATGGTGAGTGGGAATGGTGGGAAGAGTGGAGCAGGGAATAGTGAGTCCGAGAGTGAAAGCTCGGAGTCTGAGAGTGAGAGTTCGGAGTCATCGTCTTCGTCGTCCGAGCGTGGTAGCTCTAGTGATGATGACAGCAGTGATGATGATGAAGAGGAAAACAGGAAAGGAAGAATGAATGTGGAGGTGGAGGAGAGCGATGAGGGTGGTGAAATGGAAGAAGGTGAGATAAGGGATGCTGATGGAGGGGAGAAGGAAGATACGACATTCGATAAAGATAATGAAATTGATGATGATGAAGAAGAAGATGAAATGGTTGCTTGGACCGATGCTGAAACTTTTGATGAGGATGATCTTGGAGATCTGAAAGGACCCATTAGGTCCAAGAATGAGCTTGAGGTAAAAAAATTTAAAAAAAATTGTTCGATTCTCTCTTACTTTGGAGCAATTAATGGATTTGTGCATATTTCAATTGATAAGCTGCTATGAACAATTGGTGAGAGGTAGACTTAGAGTCCCTATTCGGTTTTTTTAGGTCGTTACTGATAGGCTTAGGTGAGGAATACAGGTTTATTTCGTTTTAGTGCAGAGAAGAAGATAGCCAACCTCAAATATTATGGTGGAGGCTTTTCCGACTTTGGTTTGGGATCGGAGAAAAGAAAGGGTACTTAGGATCATCTTTAAGCAAGCAAGAAAGTCGTATTCTGGATTTTTGGTTTTTTGGTTTGATATATAGAATACCCTTTAGTGAATTAAGTAGCTTGTTTGGTTGCTCTGGAATTAATAACGCATGACAAAAAATCAACTTTTTTCTGAAGTTGCATTACTTACAAATCCTCGGTGGAATTAGCTTTCTATATTTCTGTTTGCCATTTTCTCGATTCTTTGATATCTTAAAACATGCAGTGCTTGCAAAACCTTTAGTGAAATTAGCTTTCTGGAGTATATATTACTGCTTCAAAATAGCTTGACAGGATTGTTTTGAATTTTGCAGGTGCTTCCCCCAATTCCTCCGGTGGAGGTGACCTTGCAACCACATCATCGGACGCAACCTGTGGGAGTTGTCTTATCGGTAAGCTCATAATGATGTGAAGCCTATTTTTTTTATCTTGATTGTGCAAGTAAGCCTATATCGGAACTTAAACTTCATCAATCTCTGGTGTCATTGAAAATTTAGAATCTAGGTGACACTCCAGAAGGTGCATATTGTGATTTGTGGTATTGATGCCTGCAATTACATCAGTTTGATGACAATTTGAATTTTTACAGGTTCTTGGTACCCAAGTCATTGTAGAAGGGGTCGAGAAGCACAACCCTCTAAACGAGGGTTCAATTTTGTGGATAACCGAAAGCAGATCTCCGTTGGGGTTGATAGATGAAATCTTTGGACCTGTGATACAGCCTTATTATGTGGTGCGATACAATTCAGAAAGTGAAATCCCTAGTGGAATACAAGCGGGCACTTTGATCTCTTTTGTTCCGGAGTTTGCAGATCATGTGCTAAATAACAAGGATGTTTACAAAAAGGGTTATGATGCATCTGGTGCAAATGATGAAGAGATATCTGATGAGGCAGAATTTTCAGATGATGAGAAAGAGGCTGAATACAGGAGGATGCAAAAAATGTCAAAGAGGGGAATGAGTGACCAAAATGCTGGCAACAAGAAATACGACAGAAAGAAGTGTAAAAATAAGCCGGGACCTTGGAATAGTGGTCAACCTTCACCCCAGCAAGCACCAACGGATGCAGGTCAGCAGCCTCCCAATCAACACCATCTTCATTTCTCGCCAGGGGCACCATCTTCTTCTGCAGTATCACAAGGATTGGCTGGTGGGACTGGATTAGTTCCACCATTTCCAGCTCCTACACTTCCTGCTGGTATCAACGCAATTTCAAATGGACTGTGGACAAATGGAACGCCGTTTCAACCACAAAATACATCCTTCCCTAACGGATTTCTAAATAATAGTTTGCCATGTCTTCCACAGTATAATCCTCAATATCCGTATCAAATGTCTATTCCAAACAGAATGCTGCTCTGTCAGCAGGCTGGTGCTGTCCTAGCAGGTCAACAGTCGAACGCCTTTACAGGACCTGCATATTCACAAGGGATGGTGGGTCAACACGGCTTTAATCAGGCAGCATTTGGGATAGGTTTACAGGGCCAACCCATTCCAGGCCAACAATTCAATGCCTTTGCAGGACCCATGTATCCACAGGGGCTGGTGGGTCAACTTGGTTTGAACCAAAACGCATTCAGGATGGGTTTACAGGGCCAACCTACTCACCCGATGTACAATGCAGAACAAGGAATGCCGTCAAATGGATTACGTGCTGAACAGAACCATAATATGCCACAACCTGTTGCAAATGCAGGCAACTTGGACAGCCAGCAATTTAGTCAGGGCGCATCTTCTAATCGTGGAAGGAGACCCTCCCATCGAGGGGGTCGTCATTTTGGAAGGGGAAGAGGTAGGCAGCAATCTAGGTGAAAGTTATGGCATGCTCTGCTGCACACTGAAGTTACAAATAGGCTTTGAGAAGATCCATCGTTTGAAATTGCTTGGTTTTTTGTATTCGGTTTTTGTCGTTTTTTTATTTGCTAGTCCAGTATATGTAAGAACAGATGGTGAACATGTTCTCCATTTAAAATGCCACATCCGCCTTGGTTGCAGTTAATTTTGAACATTGACAAATTTTGGTTTAGTAAAAACGTAGAAAATTTTCAGTTAATCCTCTCAAGCGTACTCATTTTGTAGTGGAGTGGAAGCAAACTTTCAAGCCCCAGATTTATGAGAGCAACGGAACAAGTTCACCGTCAGATAGTGTCTCAATCCAATAATGCATTACCATGTGAAGAAAACCTTGCACATGACAATGCACTATTGAACAAGAGATGACACATAGCAGTGAACTTCACCAAATTTATAATCTTGTTAGTCGGTAAGAGTACGTTACAAACACGTGCGGTACTTGAATGCAAGGATCTCCTTGTGTGTGTCTTGGGCGGATAGGTTCAAGTGATGGTAAAGCCCGTACCGAAGAATCTCTCCTTAAAAAGGGGCATATCAATCGAAGTATACATCAATTCAAGGAATCTTAAATAATTTAAAGAAAATATAACAGAAATATCACTAAGTAACAAAATATTAATGATGAGAATAAATTATCAAATTAGAAGGTTCTAATCAGTCAAGAGAACAAGAGACATTGAACTTGGGAAACAGTCATTGGAAGTTGCTTTTTAATGCTTTTTTTCTTCCCTTGAAGGTTTTCCAATGTGGGGCTGGTGGAGGTGCTTCCAATGAGGCGAAAGGGGTACAAGTAACCCATATGATCAAAAGAGAATATCAGGACTGCAGAGTGCAGACTGGTAATTCAAGTTTTAGCATTCCTTGTGAAGTCAGTGCAAGTCTGGCAGCCGCAATCCAAGAAACGACAGATTTCGCATCCAAAGCACACACAAGAAGTACAGCCTTGGCATGTCGGAGACCGGGTGCAGCCTCTGTATACCCTTCGACTTGCTCGTTCTTCTTCATCATCACAAGTTATCCTGAAGTACAGAAACAACCATTCACATTATGATTACTGAACCTTTAAACATATATATTAACGACAACATACCAACAGTGTTTTATATACTGGGTGTGCGCACTAGTTCACAGCCTACCGTCGTGAGCTAAAATGCCTACTGGTAAATGTGTAATGGAATAACATCATCATTTACATTTTACTCCCCCAACCGAAAAGTCCCTATCTGCTTCCTAGTGTTTTCTTGAATGCCTATTTGTTATCCTTAAGATAACTTGAATGGCAACAAACTACCATTATTAGAAGTGTCTGTCCGCACAAACATCATCTACTCTACCCTAGAAAGTAACAACTAGAGTCAATTTTCCAGAAACGAAGCTGCAATCCATATTTAAGCAGCTAGTCCGGCTAATTCCTAACTAAATCCATGAAGATGGATGAACAGTATACATAAACATAAAATAGGCGATCACAAAAGAAGCTACAACAAGCAATCACTCAATTGTTCCAAAAACTGTCGATAGAACGGCATATTAAAAAACCAAACTAAATTATAAAATCATTAGCATAGGGATGGAACAAATAAGTTATTCATATATTTCACATCCGTGAGATAAAACTAAAATTAGTGCATGGTTCATGAATGGTTGATGGCCTCTAGTATAAGAGAGAACAACTTGATAAATACCGAGTAGAAGTATTTGTTCAGTGTAAGAGAGGAACATACTTGTCATACGGCAGATCAGCACATTTCCATTTCACATCAGCCAAAGCATCATGGTGAACCTGACATTCCTCTTTTGTCCGGAGGCGAAACCTGCGCTCCTTGTTGCATCTGGTACAGGAAACAAACTCATCACGGTGACAAACACGTCCATTGTTGGACCTGTGGGAACCATTAGCACTTTTTGATGCCTCATTATGGTACTTGAGCAGCACTGTTTTACACAGAGGAACCTTCTTTCCATTATCAATTATCCAAACATTATTTTTCCATTTTCTAGCTGTCTCTCTTCCAGAATGCTTCTCAAATGCGGCAGGAGTCAGTTTTCCTAGTGATTGAAATACAAAGGGAAAATAAATAAGATGGTTATAAGCACGAAACCTCAATCTGAGCTTTCGTCATGACCATTAAAGTAGTTAAACAATACTTAAAACGCATGCATACCAACTTCTACCATTTTTTCTGGACACTATCAACAGATCAAACGAACTACATAAATAAATACTAATGTTTTCACCTCTAACTTGTTAGAACCACAAAAAGGGCTGACAGTACACAAAGGTTGTAAGCAGGTGGTCTCCATTATTGGTAAAGACTATGTCTTTAAAGGCAGCAATTTGCTCTACAGACAGAACAACTGTCCTTGATGGACTAAGTTGTTTTATATGAGAAAAAGATACTGGCAATTCAATGTACATAAAGACATAAGAGTCTTGTTATGAGATGCTCTAATGTTTCGGGTGTGTGCCAAATTCAGATTCAGGAAGCAATCTTGTGGAATTCTCTCATGAACTATATTATGGAAAAATAAGATATGGCACACCCAACATCTGCAACTAAGTGAAAGAAGATGCACTACTTTCGGATCCTCGGTTGTCAGAAAAGAGGTAATCTTCAAATCTCCATGCCATATACTCAGTGCTTATTGATAATAGCACTGTAGAAACAAAACCAGATGCGCATAGAGACATCAAATAACACAGCCAAGCTTGAAAAGTTATAAGCTTGGTTGCTCATGAAATAACACATGGGATTATCAATGCCCGTAATCCAAGGATGAAAAAGCAATTCCATCAACCATATAAATACATGAAAGACGAAAGAAAGATATGCAAAACCCTACAATGACTAAACCATGCTATGCAACTTTACAACATCTTACTCTGTAGAAGAGAAAGAACAGAACTCAGGACACATTCGAAAGCAAAACCTCGAAAACCAATCTAATTACGAGGTTGTGATCGCCACGAAACTGGCAATGTAGGTTTCATTCTCAATACACCAACTTAAAGAAAAGCTCTGTACTCCGCAAACAAGCTAGAAACCATCTGAACTCCACCATATGAAGAGTAGGCAAACATATAGCTACTGTATACCCAGCAAGGAGAAGGCATTCAGTGAGACAAAACAACATACATCTAATACAGTGAACAGCTTGCAAAGCAAAAGCAAAAGCAAACGCTCGTCGTCATCAAATACAAACCCAACAGATTAGGCAGACCGGAAAGGGACAGACAGACTGCAGCCATCAACGTCAAAACCCAGTCCACGACGAACTCAAAGAAGCTCAAAACGCAAACAACATGCATTAAAAATAAAAACCCTTTTTCCCAAAAAGCAACAAAGTGGGAGAGATCAAAACGGCAGAGAGAAAGACCTTCCTGACAGCCAGGGGTGCACTCGCAGGTGACTTCGAGGTCACCATTGACGAAAACCCTAAGCCTCCCGACTGCATCACCGTATCTGTGGCTGGTGCAGCCGCACGTGACCTCTATATGGTCCGACCCTCTATTCACCCCGCTCATCTCTCTCAGCTCATCGTCGCTAAACAGCACCAACCCACTTTCTCTCTCTACCCCATTCGCCATTTTCTCGATTCTCTCTCTAAAAAGGTGAAGTCTTGATAGAATCCCAGAAATCCCAGAAGGTTAAATCGAAGGAAGAGTCAGAGAAAACGGAAGAAAATCAAAGAAAATAACATGGGTTTTCTGGGCTGTATCGGGACCAAGAGGTAAAACTCGAGAAAAATAAGCCCAGAACACCACAAAGATAGAGAGAGGGCAGGGACGGAGAGGCGAGTGCGGTAATTTAAAGGGTTTCTAAGAGGCACGCATCTCCATGGATTTATTCCGAGAGAGATCTGGTGGAGGAAAACGTTGAAAGTTGTTGTTTTTTTGTAGGTAGAAAGATAAAAATAATGAGGAAAAAAAAATGGAAGCGTTAAGAGTTTGATAGAGAGAGAAAGTGTGGGTGAGATGAGAGAGAGGGTGAGAGGTTTGTTGGTAACGGGGTTGAATGAAATATGAATGAAATATGAGCTGGCTGTCGTGGGGTGGAGTTCAGCAGAGAAGAGTGAGAAGGGGTTAAAGCCCTCTCTCTTTCATCACTCTCCCTCTCTCTCTCCTCTCACTTTCTCTCTCTACTAGCTGCCAATTGCAAGAGATGCATGATATGACATGAGAGGGAGCGACCGAGCGAGCGAGGGAGAGAGGGACATAAAAGAAAGGGGAAAAAATTGGGTCTTGGGGTCGGGGACTTTTCGTTTATGAAAAATCCCTCTCGTGGGAAGCAGACGAGGCTTTCGGTTTCTGTTTAAGTCCTTTTTTTACTCTATCTTATTTTCTTTTTACTCTTGCTCGGAGATTTGCACTGTTTTCATAAAAATGATATCTTAAATTCAGCGATATTCTACCCTAAATTATTAAAAACGAATTTAAGATTGACAAAGAAAAAGAGCATAATGATCTAGTCAATTTATCTTTATAAAATAAAGCTAAAATTATTTGTCATCTCTTTTTATTTTTCACACACTTCTTTTAATTTCTATGAGCAGAAGAAAATCACTAAACAAAATTAATAAGAGTGCTTGAAAAAGCCTAAATAAAGTCATAAACTTTGTTACTGTTTTACTGTGGTGGTGAAGTGAGGTGAGAGGTGCTGGCTGACGCCAGGCAACCTGAGAGACAGAGGTGTAAGGATTTGATGCAGAAAGTGTAGGGAAGAGACGAGTTTGGTGTTGGACTTTTATCAATTAAGTGGTCCGCAGACCCATAATTGTGATCAGAAAATGGAGGTTTATACTTGGTATTCTCGAGAATCGGGATCGGAAAGCTGTAACAATGACAGTGATTTTCAGTTAGCTTTAGGCTTTAGCAGTGTTTGGTTTCTGAGAAAAATTTCAAATATTGAAACCGACTTTTGTGTAAAACCCAACCCAAACCTAAAACCCTTTTGACTCTTTTATCATATACATGAGTCAAATGGTTTAATATACATTGAGATTTATGACCGTTAATTCATTGATCGCAGAGTACGAGCCAAACTAATATTTTAAACTTTTTTGGTGTGAAGAAACTTTGGCATAACTATCAAACTAATGTAACTCTCACATTAATGAGTGAGATTAACATGTTTTTGAAATATGCCCCTATAGATAAGGTGCCAAACAACCCTATTCAAATTGCTGTTAATCTTGAACATAAAGTTGAATAGAGCAGCCTGACTTGTGCGTGTATAAAAGAAAAAAACGTTCGTTCAGAGAATGTCAAACTATAATGATTAATGACCATTTTAATCAAATTACACCATTATAAGATTCACATTCATTGGCCATAGAGATAATAGAATAATATGCGATTTATATGAGGAAGGTTCAGTTTCTAATATTACTGATATTTTTTATTTGAATGGTCATAATTAAATTACGTCAACGTTTTGTGTTGACTTCTTTATAGAAAGGGAAATAATAAGAAGAAAGTGAGAGAGGAGGGGAGGCGAGAGAAGGAAATTTGGAAGGAGAGAGAATCCTATTCAATGCATTTGCTAGATAGACCAATTATTTAAACTATATTTTGTAAATTATATAACGTAGTTGTTGAATAATAAACTAAATATCAATGAACGTACTTATTTTCTTTTTATCACCTGTCATGATTTGCAAAATTTCACAGAAGTGCTCATATATATTTATATTATAGGGTATCTCACCAACCTTGAATTTATGGAGATAATTTTGTATAATTTTAGTGTGTGGAGCCATTCAGTAAGGTACGTCATCGTTTCATAATTGGCACATGCATTCTCTGTTTTCTATACAGAATTAAGCTATTTAAAAACAAACTTAAAGCTTTGTTTATGGATGCATTATTGACACTAAGCTGGGAATCAGCTTCCGAATTTGTTGACAAAGTTGGATACCACTAAACATCATCAACTGAGTTCTCAGTTGTCGTTGAGGCTAATCATCAAATTCATATATTATCCTTGTACAACTATAAAATTAGGTTTAAAATTGATCGATGTAGATGTGTCGATTGTTTAAATAAACTTTATATATACTTAATTGATTACAAGTTTTCGTACCGTAATCGTTATATTATGCACAAGTACAAAAAAGTGGCCTGCTTTTGTAAGTTGGTTTAGACATGCTTTCCGTGGTGGATCTAGAAAATATTAGACTATCTCCAACCGAACGAGGGCTAGAAGGCTCGTTTTAACCCTATGATCCTCCAAGATATTAATATTTTAATGAACAGTACATGGTCATATTTGCCTTCATCTCCAATCGAGGGCCAAAGGACCATAGAGCTCGTTTTAGCCTAGTCACAAAAAACCGTCTCCAACCGAGGGTCATAGGGTCAAATATGATTTATTATTTAAATTCAAAAACTACAACAACTTAAATTTAAAAACTACAAGTTATGTTTAAAAACTACAACTTAAATTTAAAAACTACAAATTAAATTTAAAAACTACAACAACTTAAATTTATTGGAAAAAAAATGAGAATTTTTTAATATTTTTTTACAAATTTTGGCCGAAAAACTGTACAAAAATTAAAAATTAAAAATTAAAAAATAACGGCTAGCTGACACCAGCTAACCGTTGTATTTGAAATTCTGGCCTACCATTCATGTCGGATATAACCTACGGGAATAAGTACAATGCTGTCGGATATAATCGACGGGAATAATTTGAAATTCTGGCCCAGCCCGGGGCTGGCTGGCTGGTTGAGTTGGGCCAGCTGATTGGCCATTTGGCCCTTTTTTGTCCAATGTGGCCCACGAGCCCTTTGGCCTGGCCCTCGGTTCGAGACGGTTTTCGGGCTATTTTCGGCTCTCTGGCCCTCTTGACTCTTCGGTTGGAGATGGTCTTATTAGAGGGGGGAAGGGGGTGGTTAGGCAATAAGAATAGTGTGTGTAATGAACAAAAATTTTCGAACAGTATAGTATGAAAATTGGTATTTCATCGAGTTTTGGCAAGTTTGATGTCATTTTCCAAGTTACACATCTGTCAACAGATGCTAACAACTTTCAAACGAGCATGTCAACTGATGTTAATAGCTTTTGACCGAGTATGCCGACAGATGCCAACACATATCGAGTGAGCATATTGAAAGATGCCCATAGCAAAAAAGGCATGAAGCTAGCAGCTCTCCTGCCCGGTGCCCCTGAGGCAATTCATCAAATAGTTGGAGGCAAACTTTCAAAGGCATATCATATTTTCTAAATGTAGTACTCAATTCTTCCATAGAGAATTTCTAAGTTTTGGGTTTTAGCTGACTTATCTTGTCCCAGGATGGATCCGCCTCTCTGCATGCTTCAGATATACATAAGAAGTCATCTCTCCTTATTAATCTTAATCTTTGTTGGCACACAATCTGTGTAATTTAATTCAGAGCCACATGAAAGCCCCGAAGAACTTTTATCCTTTGTGAAGGGTTGGCTTGGACTTTCATGGTGCCCAAAAGCACAATGGTGGGAGTGATGATGGTGGTGGATGTCTATGTCGGACCATATCACAAGTCACAAGAAAGCCATTGCGGCGGGGGATAATGAAGAGATTCTGGACTAGTACTCTACACAATGTAGCATAGTAGGACTGTAGTTAGTTTGGTTTCATCAATCGATATCTTCAACAATTTCAACTAGTTGATTCGTACCCATCATTAGGTCATGACACAGAGCAGCCACTAGGCAACACCAAGCCAATTGGGATAAATGTGGTTATCTCAATTTACAAAATAATAGATGAGTACTACAAGATGAGTAGAGAAATTTCGGTAAATCTACATGATTATGAAAATACTCACACTAAATTTAGATTGAGCTGGAGACATAGTAGAATAAATACATAACGTCTCGTAGTTGTGTGAAAACAATGCTAAATGACTGCGTCCATTGTATGCAAGTTGTTGTCCTCAACGTTGTATGATGCCATCATCATCGTCTTTACCAAAAGGTGGACGAAAAATTTCAGCATAGTCCCGTTGTAAAAAAGTATTGTCACTGTGGCACGCGATCCGGCCTGTAGTTGGTTTGATATCCATTCAAGTGACTTGGCCACAGAGTCACATATAGAGAAAGGATATTGCTAACAATGCTCTCGTTAAAGTGAGACTATCTATGACACTTCACAATTTAACTTTAATTTTTATGTTAACATTATAAAATACTGTGTTAAAAATAACAAAGAATTCATAAAAAAAATCTCATTTTGATAAAGTTCCCTTAATATTAATTTCTCATAACATATAGATACGGCAACAACCTTCATCTCTCTCTGCATTCAAAAAGTTGTGCAGACAGCCAAACTCTCAAACATAAAAATCATTAGGCCTTTAAAATATAATTAAGGAAAAGTACACATGAAACACTGCCCTGAACACATTTTATGCAACACGCAATGATTAACTATAGGATTTTCTTACTCCAAAATGTATAATTAAATTTAGGTGCTATGATTAGGTCAAGCCCTCCCACGGAAGAGAAAATGAACCAACAATATATCTCTTTCGTTAAGTAATTAGATTGAACATATAATTAATAATTAGGAAAATTTTAGAGATTCGTCAGGTTATTAGACAGCTTAACTTCGTGAAGGATGCGTGCTATTGGTGCCCATTTTGACTTTTGGATAGCTAAACTAACTACGGTTGCAATTGGCACAAGCCATGTTACATTGGATTCTCCGAAAGGACCGCTTGGACTTCGAACTTTATACAAAGTAGGCCTACCAAACTTGAAATGAATAATATAGAGACGTACGTGCATAGTCAATACACACACAGCCTTCTCCATTTTTTTTTGGAAAAAAAATGGACATTTGTTGGGGGCTCATACTACATTGAACTTCAAGGATCAAATTGTGTATTTTTCAAGTTGCACCTTATAGACCATTTTTGCAAAATATTAACCAGACTAGAAATATTGGAGGCTTTTCATTGAGTTCAAAGAAAATTAATGAACATTATGTTATAAAAAAACGTAGGAATTGACAAATTAAATGAGCAAATAATTTCGAATTGTATTGAATTTTTGCAAGTAAGACCTATGAATCGAGGCTTACAAAATAGATGGTTGGCTTACAAAATAGATGGTTCAGATCGTTGAAATTTAATTCGAGGTGACCACTTATACGAATCAACTCTATGAAGGGTGGTGCTATTTACACACCTCTTTTTACCTCCTACACACTCTTGTTAATTTCTATCCATTGATATTCTTTAATTCATTTGATCTAACGGCCATAAATTGAGAGGGGTGTATGAGAGGTAAAAATAAGTGTGTAGATAACACCAACTATATATGAATTAGGATTTAGAGATACACATTTTGATATAAGTTTTTGTATGATTCACTTCGTAATGTATTTCAAGTATCCAACCGTTTGTCTTTTATGTCTTATCTTAAAGATCATGGCTATCAAAAATCACCAAAATCCAAAATTATATGATCGTTGGATTAAATTTAGTATTTCTTTGTAGAACCGTATTCAATATTCATTCATTTTTCTCAACTACAAATGAATGTCTTAATAGTTTGGATTTGTCTTTCTTTTTTTTTTTTTTTTTTTTTTTTTTTTGCAAGGGTGATTTATGAATGATGTACTAAAATATAGATAGTTCGGATCGTTGAAATACATTATGAAGTGAACCCTACAAAAGTGTGAAAATATATATCCAAAGTGTGTGTCCCGAATATATATTCTTGTGCCACAGTCAATTGTCATTCACATTATTCATGGGTGTTTTTCTTAATCTTACGTAACATTTTTCTTCCCGTAATTAGACTTTCATTGGCAACTCCAAGACTACATTTTTCTGGTCCAAATTTGCCTAACTTACGTATATACTAAGACCTTTGGCGGTGCCTACAAACCACCTACTTCTGTAGAACAAGTCCAAAACATGAGATGCAAACAAACAGAATTCTAGGTCACCCATATGGCTAAACTTAGGTTGGTTACTACAAAGATACATAGAATATATATGCACCGCAGCAATTTGGCCTAACCATGTGTTGTCACTATGCCCGTAACTGTAGCCAAATTTAAGGAATATGCATGTTAGTTGATGCATGTCCTCTCTCATGTGCAATAACAGTGCATGCATTTTTGGGGGGAGAATTTTGCAGAAACTTGGAACGAAATATATTCTCATCTTCTTGTATTTTTTTTACGTGACGAGAGATGTAAGAAGAGGAGAATATATTCTAAGTTTGTTATAAGAAGTTTTCGTTGCTTTACTGCATGAATCAGTAATTTAGTAAGAAGAGGATTGTAATTGCCATTTAGATTGATAGACTTACCCTTTTATGTTTGAATTGATATAGCTTAATAACAATTCCTTGGACTACAAGATTTCGTACCAGAGGCTGAAACCATGAAATTGATAATGAAGCAAAAATACATAAAAAATACTCGAGTAGACTAGCTCTTGTCGTAGTTCAAAATTCTTAATCGTTAATCCTTAACGATTTTGTCCTTAGTTAAGAATCTCACGATTAAATTCTGAACCATAGTATAAGTCGATCCATCCGTAAAAATCCCTAAATACAAGTTGAATTACATATGTAAGAATAAAAAGATTGATTCGTTTGGTCCTTATGAAAAGATTCTTAGTCATTATCAGCCCTATATCGATCGATCACTTATCAGCCCTAGCTATGAAGCTGCAAAATCCAATGTTTATGTTCGTGTGAATATATATCTGATACATACATACGCAGTAGATTGGAGGACATCATACATATAAGCTTTTGACGCCATCTGATCTGATCTGATGATCTGCAGCTTGCTAATTTTGGCAATGCTTAATGAAGCTGCATTCATTTACCATTTTACAATTTTATAGGGTAAATATCATTCACAAAATATCAATACGCTCTCATGCTTCAAAATCTTCAAGTATTATAATCTCCAATTTTACCGCAACCAAAAGTAAAAGTCGTATTCAAATTACATTTATGGATCACTGTAAAAGTCGGTCAGTGTGTAACAAAACTCTACCAGCATAATTTGCGTTAATTATTAGTAAAGAAGGATGGGCATAAAAACTGTGGAATCGTTAAATCAAATCGAATTACGACAAAATAAACCGTAAAAAACCATGTTGACAAAAAAAGTCAACTTTTGTTCAAGACTGAACCAAACCGTTAAAATTGGTTCTAGTTCTGGTTCATGCATTGTGAAAATTGTATGAGCCAAACCGAACCTGTATTAGTTCTTTGTTTTTATTTTAATATTTAATTAATTTAAGGGAAAATTAGAATCCCCTACAGTTTTTCTATATCATTTAGATTAAACATCTGTGTCTTTTTAAAATTTGATTAAAGTGCTTTGACCAATAGTCACCTCTATTTTTTAAAATTAAAATAATTTTTGAATTTATCCTTTTATCTGCATGATGCACTTGTCTTTATTTAGTGGAGATATTAGTAATTACACTATTATATTTTCTCTTCTTCCAAATATGTTTTGTTGATCACAGTTTTTTTTGTTGTGCAAATGGTTTTTTTTTTTTTTTTTTTTTTTCAAATAGTTGGTGATCAACATAAAAGCTCCGTGCAATTTTTTCACTTTTTTTGTGAAATTATTATTTTTTTTGCTGTTTTTTTAAGTATAGTTGTTGATGAATTATTATTAGGTATAATACATTACGTATATATTATCTGCGGGTACGTTTGAATTTACAAAAATCATTAATTGGTACGTTTATTTGCAATTTTTGGTACGTTTGATTTGATACATTAATATTGGTACATTATTTTTATTTTGGTACGTTTTATTTTGTACACATTGTGTATTGGTACGTTTATATTATTCTCAATCATATTTTCTCTTAACGTACTAAAAGAAAAACTTATTTCGGTACGTTTGATTTTGGGGGATTTAAAAACATTTTAAACTATTTTGGAAAGAAAATATCTTAAATCGTAGATAATTATTGCTAAATTGTAGCATTATTGTGAAAATAATTTTGAATCTAACCAACTTTTTTTTTACAATTATCTCTAACGGAGGAGAGTGTAATCAAAAGCTAGATTATAGGAAATTTATTACAACATAATGTGCATATGACACACCCCGACCGAGATCGAGGCATGCTTGCCGTCACGTGAGCGTGACGTAAGCCATGTGCACGAAGCGGAATCGTTAAGATATGGAAATTTTGAATGAATAAAAACCAAACATCCAGAATGGCTAGAAAGGAAATAAGTGTTAATACACATTCAGAGCATAATTAAGTCTAAGTGCAATCAAGCATAGAAATTACTAAATCAAACAGTATCCAATATTCCTACATGGATGATGTACTGTCAGAACTTCCACCAGAATCCTTGTGAGCCACCAACAAAAGCTGCCTAATACTGGAGGGGCGCAAAACAAAGCTGACTGGGTCAGTAAAACAACATTTATATAAAAACTTTATTTTCCTTTGAATATACTAACCCCTCGCCATAAAACAAGTATAATTTTCCCAGAAAATAGAATAAGTAAATATAAGTCAAATCATGCTCAGTATATCAAGATTCATTTGTATGTATGCCATGTATATGCTATGCCCAATATCACAATATAATAAATAATAAGCTAGGTGATGCAATTCAATATAAATCATCTGATAGCCGAAGTCACCTGACGTGATCAATACGACAGAAACTAGAGCTCATTTCAATCATATCTCAATCTCATATCTTAACATATTTATACATATCTGCACACAAGTCAGTACCACTTCACGTGGTCTGACTAACAGGCTAGGTGTATAATGAATACGCTCAAGTGCTACAATCACATGAAGGCTATGCGCTAATCGTGGGTCACCTACAAGTCGAACCCACTGAAAGTGGTCTATACGACAGGCTATGCACCTATCTTGGATCCAAGGTGAGCGTGTGGTGCGGGAGGTAAACGATCATATGAAGCTATGCCCTGACTCTGGCGGGAGCACTAACACCGGGGTGCAGATTAATGAGCTCAATATGCATCACAACATCACCAACTATCTCATAATCATTACCAGCATAATATACTCACCTGGGGCTCACCTGGGCCTCCGCAGCACCATGCAACAATATGCATAATTATGATAATGCATATGCTAAAAAAATGCTGGCATAACATGGCATGTAAATCACATTCCATTAAATACGTTTTCTGGGAAAAACGTCAAGTATATACATATATATACTGAAAATAACTGCCCACTCACTGATATGTAATCGGGTCGTAACCCCCACGTCTATCCTTGCTACGCTCGTCCTCCGGATAGGTCTCACCTATATGAGAAATAACTATAACAATGTTAAGCACAAATACAATTCTAGCTAATAACTTCTCATACTTTGCTCAATTTGGGTATATAAATATACCACAATGATCTACACAATCTCAGGATCATCCCCATATTTTTAAAATATTTTTTCACCTTCCCACGCGCCGATGAGTGCACAGACCTACGTACCCCCACGCGCGGCCACGTGACAGTCACACTGACGGTGTCAGGAATATTCCGTCAGATCCTAACGGTAACTGTTAAACTTAACTAACGGCGTTAGCATATTTCGTCTACTTTAATGGAATATGCTCCTGTCTTCTCCGGCGAGACGCCGATCGCCGGCGACTTCGCCGGTTTCTGGGTAAAATTTCAAAACCACTATTCTCCTTCGTTTCTTCACCATTTTCCACAAAATTGGTACCAAAATGAAGCTAATAACATGTAGAATCACGTTATATAAGTTTCAAGGCTTAAAATTCACCAGATTTTCCCCGAGAAAGCTCGATAGTTTGGCTTACCTAGAAACACGTCGATCTTGGCCCTCCGACGTCCATTTCCTTCCAACGAAGTACCCCAGGACTCGTGAGGACCTCCTTAAGCTCCCTGTGAGCTTGAAATTCCCTGAAACAAGTAGTTTTACGTCCATATGAACAATGCATGAAAATCGGGGTTTCGGTTTCACGAGATTTCGAAGGTATCCTTACTTGGAATGGGTACCAATCAACTCATATGAGCTTCACGAACACAATGGTGTCCTCTTTGACCACGATCTGTAAGGTTTCAACGGGTTTTGGTGCTTGTCCGTACAAAAGCTGAAAGGGAGAGAGAAAGAGAGTCTGAGAGATAGAGAGAGAGTGCGGGAGTGAGAGAGAGAAAGAGTGTGACTGTGTGTGTGTGGTCCAAATACCACCAACCAAACTCCCAATGTAGATACACACATACCTTAATTAATGCCTAGGGGCATTTTTGTCATTTCACGTCCGTTGTACAAAATCTCCGGACGGGCTGTTACAGCATATATCACCAAAATTATGACAAAAAAAAGATTAATCAAATCACTAAAAAGCATGAATATTTGATCTAGAAAATTCAAAACCGAAGCGCCTATATCAAAAGATCCCTTAATTTAAACCTATATTATACCATCATTTTAGGCCTAGTATCAATAAAACTCAATTAAAGGCCCACAATCCATCTTATACCATCATTTTATTTCTCTACTACCCCTCACATTTCTTTTATTTCTCCTATCTTGGAGAATCTTTATAATGTCTCAGCTCCACCAGCATCCCAAACACTTACTCTCTAGTTTCCTTTTGTTTGTTCTATTTTTTGTTATCATATAACCTTCTAACTATGTATATATATGTTATACTTTGCATGTAATCCGTTAATAGTTAGTCAAATAAGTCAGCATATTATCAAATCAATCATCAATTTATTTATTTTTCAAATGACGATAAGATTACATTTGTCTTTCCTTCTTTTCTTTTTGTAGCTGAATTCTTGTTTGATGGTGTTTCCTTTTCCATGATTTTCAGATAAGACTGACCTGTAGCAACGTATTCTCGTTCTGGGGAAGTTTGATGCCAAACGCAATTAATGTTTGGTTATAACTGTAAACCTACATGAACTGAAACAAAACCGTCGTCAATTAAACTATACGTTTTTAGTAATAAATTTAAGTAGAACCGCACCGAACCGAACTGTTGATATTTCTCAATTCAGATTTGAGATTGGAATCGGGCAGGAATCAGACTGTGCCCACCTCTAGTCAAGATTGTTCTACAAAGCTTTTGAAAATTAAAGAAGTAGCCACAATAAACTGTTACGAACACTAATACAAATAAGTGATCGTTGATATTGACAGATAACATATAATTAAGGGAACTGTTATTAGCACTCCAAAAATCTCAATCTACACTCCTCACAAGTGTATTTTTCTTTCTATTTATAAAAAGTTTAGAGTACACAATAAGATTTTTAAAATGCCGATACCAATTCACATTATCAATACACAAACCCATAACTAAACCCTAAACTAAAAAAGAAGTCGAATGAGCCCACAAAACTTTCTAATCCAGTTCTAGTTAGTGATCATGATTTATAACTCGTGTTTAAAGCTGCATGATAGATGGAGGGCAACTTGTGACGGAAAATACACACACACACAGAGATTAATGTTATAGGGTTTCTGTTGTTGAATGTCAGTGACAGAGTACCTTAAGTTAAGAGGTCTGCTGAGGTCTAATCCCATCTCTGCTCCTCATACTGCCTGCTGCCTGCTACTCGTACCATCTCTCCCCGAAGACGACGCCGTACTCTATGAATATTTTCACCATAAAGTCAACCTTTAAACATCTCTTTGTTTATCGACAAAAATAAATTTCTCTCTCGTTTATCCACATCAATCTTCATTCTTCACTACGGCTACTTTTTTTTTTTCTCCCTTTTTTTTTTTTTTTTTTTTTGAAGAATCGATCTGATGTACACAATTATTACTTGTCATTAACGCCCAATAAATAAAATGTTTTGTGAGAAAAATGTTGCTATTCACATATTATTTTTTACTTTTTAAATATTTTTCTTAATTTTCAGTTATCGGATCAAATGAATTAAATATAATAAAATAACATAAATTAATGCGTAGTGTGTGGAACGTAAAAAATATATGTGGACGCTTGTGGAAATCAAGCATATGATTTATAACTTTAAAGCAGGGTTCTAAAAAATGTTAGGTGCTAGTCGAGCAACGAGCTGGGACGTCTAGGCAGGCTTAGGTTGACTAGGCCAATTTAAATAAATTTATTATATATTTGTATAAATAAGTGTCTGTTTATACTTTAAAAAACACACTATTTATATTGGGACACATAAATTGCAAAATAAAATAACATATAAATTATAAAGTAATAGAACATAGAAAACATGGAGAACAAATATATAATGAGTGTTCATCAAAGTATTCAACAAGTCTTTTACACTTTTATTCAAACATTAAAATGCAAAATAAATGTTATAGATTTTCTGTCTAAGTGAGAGTCATAACCTAGGCGGACGCCTAAGTGGATCCAGTGACATTTTCTTAATTTTCAAACACCTAAGATCTAATCGGGACGGTGACCAGACGCCTAGCGCCTAGTCGGAACCTAAGCGAGGATTTTTACAACAATGCTTTAAAATAAAGAGAAATACTACAAAATCATGATGCTAGTGGTGGAACCAAAACAACCTGACAAATTAAAGCATATTTGTATTCCTAGTTCAAAGGTAATTCTGGAAGGCCACTAATTGGCTTCTTATCAAATTTGTTTCTATTAAACTTTCAAATTACAATTATACATGTTTGCATAATAAATTTGTTGATATAAAATAAAATAAAAAAGTTTCAAAACTAATTTAAACTATATATAATGAAATCATTTTTGTCAACCAATAATTCATACCACAATGTAAGCTTCATGAACCAACTAACTTAGTAAATCATCACATATAACTGCATGCAGAATGAATGTCACGGGTAAATATAATGGAGGAAGGGAAAGAAATATTCAAAGCACATGAACACAGAAGTGCTAACTACATAAGAGGTGAATAGTGATAGAGGAGGAAAGGTGGTCGTATAAAAAGTTTGATGTGGTGCAATGGAATTGGTTCAATTGGATGAGCTGTGGAATTGGAAACGATTTAAGATATTGGAGGAAATTAAAAAACTATGAGGACGCCACTTAATACCACGGTTTAGGGGTTTCATCTTCAAGGTGGGTCCTGAGAATTTGGAGGCCCTAGGCGAGCCTTCGAAGTGGGGTCCTAAAATTCTCTAATCTCCGGTTCTTTGTATATTGATTTGTATAAAAAAGAATTTGCTGAATAAATAAAAAGTTCTATTTTCACATCAAATATCATTAAAAATTAATATCAAAAGAAGATAAATATACAAACATTATTTGAACATTACATGATTCACATTTTTAGACACAAATGTACTAAATGTTTGCAGTCAAGAGTTTAAGATTGAGAGTGAAGAACAATAAAACTTGATGATCAAGAGAGTAAATAACAATAAAACTTGATTGACGAGTATAATAAATTCAACGCCAATTGTTTCTCTTGTGCTTTTTTTCTTATAAAATCAACATCACACTAACGAATTGAATATTAAAATAATCCATTGAATAAAAAGTTATTGAAAAGAAAAATATAAAATTCAAAGTTTTGATTACCTTAAAGTACAATCTTTAAGACCATATGATAGTTGGTTAGTTGGACATGGATTGGCAGTAAATTTGAAAAACAAGAAAGAAAAAAAAATCTAGTGACTGAAAGGCAACTACGTGTTTCGAACTCAACACCCTAAAGAAAAATGAAGGCAACATTTCCACTGCACTAACAAATGAATTATGACATTTCTTACTTTTTTTTTTGTATTTATATATTAATTACATGATATAATTTTATGTTGGGGGCCCTTCCAAAATGAGGGCCCTAGGCGGACACCTACTTGGGCTACCGTCAAGGCTGGCCCTGCCTCTTCACTTATAAGTAAGAGCTCTTAGGTTTTAAGGTTTTGAAGTCTAGGGCTGGCAAAGAATCCATGTCAAGAGTCGGATCTTTTGTGGCGGTGGCGGTATGTGGGTTGGCAGCCATTGGGAATTTAGTATGTTGTGGTGGGGTAGAAGGCTAGGATTTTTGGGCAACAGAGAAATTTTTCAAATTCTAGGCACACCACGTCGTATACATAGGAAAAGGATCCTCACTGGATCCTTTTCCTAGGGATAGTAGGAATTCAGTAATCGTGTCAATTTATCGTATATCGTGCGGTCAATGTTCGTTAGGTACTATTTATATTTGAATTTTAAATGATTTCTGACCGCACGATGTACGATAAACAGACATGATTGCGGAATCCCTAGGAAAAGGATCCGGGATCCTTTTCCGTATACGTACACAAGCTCTACGTCTCCCCTATTATTCAGTTATGCAACCAATCTTCTCCTCTAAGCCACCAAATAACAACCAAAACTTTATCCGACCAAATAAAAAAAATGAAAACTAATTAAAAGGGCTTGAAAATTTTGAGTTTTAACGAAAATGACAAAATAAATGGTAAAGTGAATAGTACCATGATTGACTTTTTAGTGTAAAAATGTGATTTTTCGTTAAAGTGAACAGTACCAGAAGTTTTTCGTTAAAGTTCCTATTAAAAAAACCAAAACTTATCTAGTAACTACCTATCTCAACTGTACATTTGGCTAATTGTCATGATGCCATCTGGCATCATAACAAGTAGAACAAACAAAAGGAAAATACTTACCTTAATTGGAATGTAATGATGGAAAGATTGAGTTTTAGTGTGAGAGGTTTACGAATTTGATAGAGCCATTTTTAATTGAGACCTAAAACGTTTTTGAAGAGTGAATTAAATTTGACTTTATCAATCACAATGAGACTTTCGACCAACATTTACAAAATGACATATAACATCATATAACAATTGCACATTCAATATGGATGACATTAACAATAAATATATGCGTTGATAATATGTTAGTATAATAGCATCTCAACCAGTTAGTGAAAGGTAATGACGACTGAACGGCAATGGCAATAAAATTGCCCTTACTTTTTGCTGAAAGCCGTAATTGTCACGAGGAAGGGCAAGGATAAAGGGGAACTATTCACAAACATATTTTTTTTAATTTTTAATGTTTTCTTCGTCTTATCCCAACATCCTATCGCAGCAAAATTTTTGAGTATTTTAAACATTTAATTTGTAAGTGTATTGAACTTTGTAAGGTTTTTAATTTTTTTTAATTTTCTAGAGTTGGATTTTAATCCTAAGCATTGAAATGAAATTTTTTTTTTTTAAAAATCAAAGTTTCACAAAGAGCCACATGGATGGAGAAGTGGGAAAGCTGGTGAGCAGCTCACAGTTGGAACAAATCTGGGCTTCACATGGTGCCACCTGTCTGTTGGGCTTCAAGTAGGGTGCAAGCCTTTGCAACTGTGAATTGCTGTGAGGAACAAATGACCGAATTGCCAATTGCAATGACAATTGGGTGACTATGAAGTTGGTCTTGTGTTCGTCGTTGCCATGCAGTTGAGGACGATTGATTGAGCATCGGGTCATGGCCTCCTTGGCTTCTATATATACACTTTATCTTATTTTTTGAGAGATTGAGGGTTTGTTTCATTGAAATTGCAGATCTGGATCTAATTGATCCTTTGATTAGAAAGCTCTAGAGAAGAAGGGATTGCTAGTTTGTTTGTTTGTGAATTGCTTCTGCTGCTTACTGATCAATCTATGCTATGGATTCATCCATTTAATCAGTCTCACCATTAAATTGAATCTCCGTTAATATCAAATGATCCCATCCCATCACTTCAGTTGATTGCTTGTTCAAAGTTCATACATACATATGTCGACTGTGGAGACTGTACCTCGCCGGTATTTTCGTTCCTACGTGGCCCAAGTACAAGTCGACGGACCGCAACACGTAGCAATAGGCCAGGATCTTCCCGTTGTCGTATAAGGTTATTCAAGAAAACCCAAAGTCGCTCCCCCGTTGACGATTCAGTTTCTGTTTTGGAACAGAACCTGGTAGATTCAAAGGCATTTCTTTGAAACTACTCAAATGTTAAGCTACTATACGGCAGGACATATTATACAACATTTTTAACCGATACTCTTTCCAGTCTTGGTGTTCCACAAGTTGAGCAGCCCGCTATTGTTCAAAAAAATTTCTCCCTGGTCGATGAAACGGCGGTCTCCGAGCTGCATGTTGACGTCTGCATATCTGACATCATTGAGTACTTTTCCGAGAATAGTATTAGTGTTGCTGATAATGAGTCTATCCTTATCGATACGGTTGCAAAAGTCATCAATTGTGGGTTTGGAGAAACTGAGGCTACTTGATCATAGTTTGGAACTACAAGCTATCATTGAACATACAGCGGCATGCCCTATCTGTATGGAACCTCTTGATTGCCTTGATGCAGAAGAGGATGAAGAAGCCACTAGCCAGGCCCAAGCAAAAAAAGAAAAAGGGAAGAAGAAGAAACCAGACCAAAGAAACGAAGAATAAATGAAGACGACACACCACAGGACCAAAGAAACTATGAAGAAGAAGAAGTAGAAGCCAGACCAAAGAAACGAAGAATAAATGAAGAAGCAGACCCCAGGATGAAAGAAAATATGAAGAAGACAGAAGAAGAAGAAGCCAGACCACAGGAAAAAGAAGCGGTTGATGACGATCATGCAAAGATGAGAATGATTACACGCTTGCCTTGCTTGCACCATTGTTATGGATATTGCATTGTCCACTGGTTGGAGATAAATCACGTGTGTCCCATATGCCAGTACCCCATGCCAGTAGCGGAGACCGCTGAGGCATCAAAACCCTACTGAGTCCTTTATGCGTCAGTGCCTGCCTGTTGCGGTTATGCAGGGATGCTTTGCAACCTTTCCTGATTTTTCTCATTGCAGAGTTTGGAAGTTCTCTGGAATCAAGTGGTTGTGATAGTGAGACGGAGAATCCAATGGACTTCCCTCCTCAGCTCGCATAACCGAAGCAGCTGCTGAGAAAGCATTTCCCAATAGTAAATGCATGCCGGCAAGGGTACTTAATACTGACGTGCCTGTCATCTAGCATTTCCAGGCTCCAGCCTCTCAGGGGCAGAGATAAAAACCTGTGTTAGCTACTCCTAAGGGACCCATTATCAGTTGATATCATCCTTCAGATAAGGTAGCATGCATTGTTTGTCGGGAAGCTGCTGGATCGGAAGATGCAGACCTGGAACGTTGTGAAAGAAAGTGCTGTTGAACTCAGTCTGGAAGTCTATGCCCAACATCTGGTCAAGAAGAAGAGTCTTGCAAAGGCGATGCGATATGAACTCTTTTTTTTTTTTTCAGGAGAATTGCTCTAGGAATTGCGTAGGTCAGACTGCTTTATCCAAGTTCATATTCAAGGTTGACAACAACTTGGATAGAGTTGCCTGCCATCTCATCTATATGCACCTATTCCAAAAATATGTTATCCCACTCATTAATGTGAGAGCTATCTTAGCTTGATAGTCATGCCAAAATTTCTTCGTGACACCAAACTTTCTTCTGGGCAGCGTATTTTTACGCTGAGGAAATGGGTTTTAAGACTTGGGCACCATCGTGGTTTCTATGCTTTATGTTTTGGTCAGCATGTATATAGAGTGTTAAAATATCAGTATTAGTGGAAATATCGATATATAAGTTTGTGGAATTATTATTGGATATATCGAATATCGATATTAATATCGGTTGCTTTGGATCAAAATGATGAAAATTTAAAATGAAACTTTAGAAGTTATCAAATATTGGTATGGACGAAATATAAGAGTTTCCTTGATATTTAACAGATGTGTTAGAAATATCGATGATATATGTCAATTTTAGTCTAAATGTAAGAGTTTATCTGATATGAGGTGAAGTTTAGACTTCAACCCATTTTCGTATATTTCTCTAATTTTTTTTTTAGTATTTCTATGGAAATATCGACTGTATCGAAGAAATTTTAATATGATTTGGACAATGGCAACGGTTAGCTAAATCATTTTGTGAAAGGCAAAAAAAAACGGTCCACTCGTTTGGGCTCAAGTCCAACTTGATATTTTTTAAACTCAAGCCCAACTTGATTAAACTTCATAAACTTATTTGTTTTAAAAAAAAAAATTGGAAAAACTAAAAAATAAATAAATTTAATTGATTTTTATCGCAAATTGTTTTTGACATTGATGTAACCCTTCATTTTGGCCAATGGGTTTTAAAACTGATCAATTTTGGCTTTGACTTTCACTGCACACACCAGTTCATTTTGTTAGAATTTCGTTAAAAATTTTGTTAGTTCGCTTACGTGGCACATAAGTGGGGGTCCACTGCCGAATAACATGGTGCCACGTCGATTACATATACTTCATATTTAAAAACCCTTATACTTACTTAGTAATAGGGTCTAGTGGTATTCTTATTCATTCGTAAGTGAGATGACTTAGGTTTGGTTCTCGCCAAGGGCGAATTTGAACCATATTATTGTTAGCCCATTGTGAGGTTTAGCCCACTAGACAAGAGTAAGAGCGATTACTATTCATAACCATTTTTTTTATTTTCTAATGTTTTCTTCATCTTAACCCCCTGAGATTTTTAGGTAATTTTTAACATTTAATTTGCAAGTATGTTGATCTTTGTAAGTTTTTCTAATTTTTCAAATAATTCTTTGGTAATTTTTATGCTTTTTATTTTATTTTTTAGAGTTGGAATAATCCTAACCGTTGAATTGAATTTTTTTAATCAAAGGCTCACAAAGAGCCGCGTGGGTGGGGAAGTGGGAAAGTTGGTGAAGAGCTCACGGTTGGGGCAAATTTGGGCTTCACGTGGTGCCTCCCTGTCCGTCGGGCTTCAAGGAGGGTGCCCCTTGCGATTGTGGACTGCTGGATGCTCTAACTGACCAATATGGACAATCGAAGTTGGTCTTGTGTTCGTAGCTGCCAAGCCATGCAGTTGAAAACGATTGATTGAGCATCGGGTCATCCCCTCCTCGACTTCCTTATTCTTTATAATAGCACTTGCATCCCTCTTCCCCTAGGAGATAGTGGATTGAATCCCCTTCCTACCCCCAAAACTCCTCCACCCCATTCCAATCCACTGAGCTCAGGGCCTAGTTGCTCACCTAGGCTAAAATCGAATAACCTGGCCCCTAAGCCATGTGACACAATGGTTGACGTCATCTATAATTATTATTTTTTCAATTAATTAAAAAAATACAAAAAAATAATAAAAAATACAAACGAAAAAAAAATCTATAAATACCTAACCATGTTCTTTCACCTTACACCACATTTCAATATTTTCATATACTTTCAACCAATATTTTATTATCATTTGAAATTAAAAATAAAAATATCTTTTATTATTTTATAAAAAAAATATAATAATGCTTTAATATAAATTGCCTAGGCTATTTAGTTTAGAAGTGGAGATGCACGTGGGCATTTACTGTTTATTAAAGGTCGTTACTCTTCACTTGGGGGATTGAATTGCCTATTGGTGGGGGGAGCTTTTTAGGGGTGGAAGTGCTCTAATGTAACAAAGTATTATCCTTTTTCAATTGGGAGGAGATTGTTGAGTGGACTAAAGCGTCATATTGTTTGTCTGTTGTATGAGTTTTTCATACTGAGGGTTCGAATCTCTCTCTTTACGTTTTTATTGATGACTTGGTATTTTCTTTTGAACTTTTTGCGAGCTCCTTTTATTTTTAATAGTTAAAAATGTGTAATAGATAAAATCCCCCTAAGAACATTTAAAAATCACACAAGGAAAACAAAAACCTTATATTTTATTATTCACGTTCAGGATTACGTCCTGGATCATTAGACCTGAATTCGAAAATAAAGAGAGAAACAAAGAATACTATATATACACTTTATTTTATTTTAACTCTATGAGGAAAAAATTAACCTTTTTTTTTCACTTGATATTTTTTTTTGTTGAGTGAACAGAAATTGGTATTGGGTTAATGAGAAGAACAATTTTGGAAATTAAATGAGGGTATAATAGAGAGAAAAAGTTCATTCTGATTCTCACAATAATTTGAAGTTCAAATACCACCAAATTGTAAAATACTTCAAATTTTAGGATTCAATTTTAAAATTTACATAAGACAGACTAAATATTTGATGAATGAGTGTTCAAAAATTCATGTTCAACTGAGGTTCTCTAATTTCATTATGCTTGTCCAAGTGCCATAAATACAATCCAGGGCCTGATAAGGTTTTTTTATTATAGGAAAACTAACGAAAAGAGCTTGAAAACTTTGAGTTTTAATGATAAAGACAAAATAAAAAGTAAAGTGAGTAGTACCATGATTGATTTTTTAGTGTAAAAATGTGATTTTTCGTTAAAATAAATAGTACTGGGGGCTTGAAAACTTTGAGTTTTAATGATAAGGACAAAATAAAGGGTAAAGTGAATAGTACCAGGATTGATTTTTTAGTGTAAAAATGTAATTTTTCGTTAAAATGAACAGTACTGAGAGCTTTTCGTTAAATTTTTTTTTTTTTTTTTGGGATGAGAGTTAAGAAACGAAAAAAGAAATTCAAATTTTATATTGAGACAAGACAGTAAATAGTGAAAAAAAAGTTTAAAATGGGGAGTCGGTTTTGTCTGATTCTTGATGAGAATAGGTAATTAGAAGCTACATATATATTTTAGAGAGAGAAGTGCAGAAGAGAATGTTCTTTTGGAATAATTGTGTGTTCTATTCATCCCTCAAGGAGGGGTTTATAAGATGTTACAATCCTATCAATAAGGAAATAAATAATTTACATAAAAACATATTAAACTAAGAATCCTAAGATTACAGGAATATACACAAAAAAGTCAACACTCTTCCTCAAGTTGGTGCATATACGTCACACATGCCCAACTTATGTAGGAAACTTGAAAACTTATGACTTGAAACAGCCTTTGTGAGGATATCTGCCAACTGATCTTCAGTTCTTATTTCCGGTACCTCAATTATCTTCTCTTCCAATTTTTCTTTGATGAAGAACCGGTCAACCTCAACATGCTTTGTTTTATCGTGCTGTATTGGATTATGTGCAATGTCACGGGCAGCTTTATTATCACAAAACAATTTCATAGGTTGATCATGTTTTATACCCAAATCCCTTAGCAGAAGCTTAAGCCATAAAATTTCACAAATCCCTAAGGCTATACCTCTGTATTCAGCTTCTGCACTAGACCGGGCAACCACATTTTGTTTCTTACTCCTCCATGTAACCAAGTTACCCTCAACGAATGTAAAGTAACCTGATGTTAAGCGCATGTCATCCGCTGATCCTGCCCAATCTGCATCAATATAACCTTCAACTCTAAGATGATTATTCTTTTTAAACAATATTCCTTTGCCTGGGCTTCCCTTCAAATATCTCAAAATCCTCATCACTGCATTCATATTGTGTTCTCCAGGATTATGCATGTATTGACTCACTACACTTAAGGCATATGCAACGTCTGGTCTTGTGTGTGCTAAGTACATTAAACGGCCTACTAACCTTTGGTATCTCCCTTTGTCAACTGGTACTTGATTAGGATCAACACTAAGCTTCAATCATTCCTCTAATGGTGTAGCTACTGGCTGACAAGCTGACATGCTGGTTTCGTGTAGCAAATCAATAATATACTTCCTCTGAGATAAGCAAATTCCAGAATTGCTTTTCGACACCTCAATCCCTAAAAAATATTTTGAGGATCCAAGATCTTTCATCTCAAATTCTGTAGACAAGTATCCTTGCAAAGCCGCACGTTCTCCCGGATCATTCCCTGTTACAACCATATCTTTTACATACACAATGAGTGCAGTAAGCTTCCCATTTCGTCTTTTCAAAAACAGAGTATCTTCAAAATTACTTTGTGTGTAACCAAATACTCTCATAGATTTTGTGAATATTCCAAACCATGTTCGAGGGGACTGCTTCAAACCATACAAGGATTTCTTCAACCCGCACACTTTTCTTTTGTATTTATCCGGAGCACTACATCCTGGTGGAAGATCCATATAAATTTCTTCTGTCAAATCTTCATGCAAGAAGGCATTATTCACATCAAACTGCTGTAAGGGCCAATTAAGATTCGAAGCCAAGGACAACAAAACACGAACTGTGTTAATCTTTGCCATAGGGGCAAATGTATCTATATAATCGATTCCATATTTTTGAGTGTACTCTTTTGCTACCAGTCTTGCCTTGAAACAATCCAATGTCCCATCAGCTTTGTACTTGACAATATAGATCCATTTGCATCCCACAGATTTCTTGTCAGCTGGCAAGTCCGTAATCTCCCAAGTAACATTCTTCTTCAATGACTTCAATTCTTCATTCATTGCTGCTTGCCAATGTGGATCAGCTAAAGCCTTCTGCACACTGTTAGGAATATATACAGTAGATAATTGAAACACAAATGACTTATTTGATTCTGATAGGTGGGCTGGTAGACACATAATTACCTAAATGGTATAACACATTAGATTCTTGGTTGGGTTTATTCACCTGGTACCTAGTTTTGCATTTAGGGTCAGCTTCGTAAGTAAGTTTAGGAATACCTCAGTTGACACGGTTAGGAAGACGATGTGGTGGTGGTGTATCCGGGATCGAAGACGATTGATTATGGTTATTGGGGCTCAAGGGTGGTGAGATCGACTATGAGGTAGCTGGCAACAATGAGCTGTCCAATGATGAGGAGGCTGGCAGTGAGTTGTCCATCAATGAGGAAGGTAATGAATTTTCCGACGATGTCGGCTCATCAACATTGTTTTCATATGAATGATCACCACTTAACTTCAAGGCATTACCACTTAATTCCAAGTCATTCACATCATTATTTTCTTGTGAATCATCACCACTCATTTCCAATACATCACCACTTAAGTCCAAATGATTCACATCATTATGTTTTTGTGAATCATCACCACTTGTTTCCAATACATCACCACTTAAACTCAAATGATTCACATAAGGAATATTATAATCAAGAGTTTGAACTTCTGTCTGATTCTCCTCCTGAAGTGCAGACTCATAATAGGCAAAGTACATATCATTTTCATGAAATGCAACATCCACAGTGACAAACAACTTTTTTGTCGGAGGATGATAATAACGATATCCTTTCTGATTAGAGGCATACCCCACAAACACGCACCGTAAGGCTCGAGGTTCAAGCTTACTCCTCTGCTGTTTATGGAGATGAACGAAAGCCACACAGCCAAACACGTGAGGTGGAAGTTTGGAACTACATGAGCATCAACATGTGAGGAGAGAGCCTGAAGAGGCGTCTGAAAATCAACTGATCGGGATGGAACGCGATTAATGAGATACGCAGCCGAGGTGAGAGCTTCTCCCTAATAGGATAACGGGAGACGCCCCTCGAGAAATGAAGCACGGATAACCTCCAGAAGGTGACGGTTCTTGCACTCTGTAACCCCATTTTGTTGTGGAGTGTATGTACATGTAGTTTGATGAACAATACCATTATGATCCAGAAAGACACGAAGTTCAGAGTTCACATACTTGCCACCATTATCACTCCTGAGAACCTGTATTTGTGACTTATACTGTATTTGCACCATTTTGTGAAATTGCTGGAACAAGGAAGTAACTTCACTTTTTGACTTCATCAAACAAACCCAAGTCATACGTGTGCAATCATCAACAAAAGTAACGAACCAATAAACACCACCAAATGTAGCAGTTTTAGATGGTCCCCAAACATCAGAGTGGATTATCATAAATGGAACATAACTTTTTGTCAAACTGGACGGAAACGAAGTACGATGACTTTTAGCTAGTTCACAAACACCACATTTAAAGCTAGAAACGTCATTCTTAACAAATAGGCTAGGAAACAACTTTTGTAAATAATCAAAAGAAGCATGTCCAAGTCGACGATGCCACAACCAAACCTCCGAAGCTTTATTTCGCTCATCCTGAGATCATTCCACAGTAAGAGCTTGAGTCAACATCTGGGTACTGTTCGATGTCAGCTCCAAGTAGTAAAGCCTCCCTTTTCTGATACCATAACCAATCGTCTTGCGAGTCCGAATATTCTTAAAAACACAAAAAGAAGGCCAAAAAATAACAAGACAATGTAGGGCGACGGTTATTTGAGCAACATATAATAAATTATAGTTAAGAGAAGGAACAACAAGCACGGTATCAAGATTAAGGGTATCTGAAAGGGAGACATCACCTTCCCCAATCATAGGGGCATGATTACCATTGGCAACACTTACAACAGTTTTGGTGGATGATTTTAGGGTTTGTACCTATCTAGAATCACAAATCATATGTTCAGTAGCACCAGAATCAATTATCCATGTATTATTCGTAACAGATGCAGAAATCTTTAAAGTCTTACCATCGTTAATTGTATGTTTAGAATGTACCTTAGTTTCAGCAATCAATACACACAGCTTATTACACCGGGGATCACGAGTCTTGTCCCAATTAACAGGATAGTTAATAAGTTCGAAACAACGATTTTTGGAATGTTCTCTCAAGCCACAATAAGGACAATTGCTGGGTGGATGATAGCAAGAACCACAGGTCCGAGCAGTAATGATTTCATCGTGAGCCATTTTAATTGTAGCGTGTGGGCCACAAAAAAAAAACAAACAGCAACTCAAAAAAACATTACTGTTCCCCTTTTTTCTTTTTGCCTTTTCTCATTTTTTTCTTTTTTTCTTTTTTTTTTCCTTTTTTCTTTTTCTTTTCTTCTTTTCCAACGCAGCAACGCTTCTGCGTTTTCCTTTTTTAATTGTTTCCTTTCTTCAGTCCGCACAAATACGAAAGGATTGCAGCGGATGAGATTTGTGCAAGCAAAAAAAAAAAAAAAAAACTTGCAGCAAATGGTTCGTGGACTGGTGCGATGGTGGGTGCGAGCAAGTTCAGTGGCGGATCAGACGTGGCTGGTTGTTTCAGGCAAGGAGGTTCGGCAGCGGAAACGATCGTCGGGTTCGGATTTCGGATTGCAGCAGGTGACAGCCAGCATCGGCAGATATGGGGGTCTGATTTCTGGATTTCAACACAATGCGTATAGACTCCGGTGCGACAAAGCAAACGAACAGGAGGGTTCGATCCAGCAACGAAGGCGTCGCTCGCTGGTTACACGGCGCACAGCACAACTGGCGGTGCGGCTGATGATCGAACGGCGCGCTGCACAATCTGGCCGCACGGTTTGGTGATCTGGAACAGCAGCAGGTTTTTTTTCTTAACCTAGGCTTTGGTGCCAAGAAGAAGAGAATGCTCTTTTGGAATAATTGTGCGTTCTATTCATCCCTCAAAGAGGGGTTTATAAGATGTTACAATTCTATCAATAAGGAAATAAATAATTTACGTAAAAACATATTAAACTAAGAATTCCAAGATGGTAGGAATATACACAAAAAAGTCAACAAGTGCCGCTTCGATTTCTACTGAAACACGAAGCGAAGACGAAGCCCTACTCTGCATCTCCGCATCTTCTTTTTAGCTTTGAGGTGATCGAATTCTCACCTAACATCTTCTCCTCTTCATTTGTTCGTTGGTTCTGTGCGTTGAATTGATTAGGGATTTAGGGTTTGTTCCATTGAAATTGCCGATTGGGATTGATTGATCGATTAATTAGAAAACACTAGATATGAATAGATTGCTAGTTTGTTTGTTTGTGAATTGCTGCTGCTGCTGCTTACTGATCGGTCTATGCTATGCTATGGATTCATCCATTTAATCCGTCTCCATTGATTGAATCTCCGTTTATATCATATCACCCCCAACCCAACCCATCAGTTGATTGCTTCTTCAAATTGCATACATACATATGAGGTGTAGTGGAGCTAAGACTGTTTAAAGGGAGAGCCGCTTGGCGAAGCTACATTTCAAACGACATTAATGGATTTAACTAAGGTTTGAAATCTTAATAACTGCATCAAAATATAGTGTTTCGTGCTAATTGCTTGTTCTGCTGATTGAGGTTTAGTACCAACTCATGGAAGCTATGATCCCTTGACAGAAACGATGCAAGTGAGGCATCGTAGTCATAGTTTTAGGTCGTGTGTTTTTGTTGTGTCTTGTGTTTAAATGTGGGTTTTGAGTTTCAACTATGTTCTTATCTTTTTTCGATAGTTGTAGGGTCTGAAATAACTCATAAATCAGGGTGTAGTGTATCAACTTCATCTTGTGTTATTGGTCGAGACTGGAGTTAAAAAAACACCACCACGTCTAATCGCACTAACTTATGTCTTGGTGCATGATGTTAAATCTCAGACCTAATTTATGTGGATGCTAATCATGGTTAATTACATTTTCATACCTCAGGTTTGGGCTATATTTCAATTTCTTACAACATCTTCAAAACATTTCACTTTCATACCTTAAGTACTATTTTATTTCAAAATAATACCTCCGTTACATTTTCCATCCATTGATCCGTTAATTGTTGACGTGGCTGCCACATATATGCCACGTGGCTGCCAAATAAAAAATAATTTTAAATTTTTTTTTTTAAACATGAATTTTCTAAGAAGAATGAGGAGGATGATGAGGAGGAGGAGGAGGAGGGGAAAAAAAACACCCAAACCCACCTCCCCACCAAAAAAACTTGCAGCCTGCAACCTAGAAGAAAAAGAAGAAGAGGAAGAGGAAGAGGAAGGAGAGAAAAAAAAAAAATCCCAGAAATCGTCTTGGACAGGGAAGGGAGGTAGGTCGCAGCTCGGGGGGGGAGGGGGGACGGAGGTGGGTCGCGGGAACGGGGGGGGGATGCAGGTGGGTGGCGCGGAGGGGGGACGCAGGTGGTTTGGGGGGGGGGGGCGCATGTGGGTCTTGCTGGGTTGGGGGTTTTGGGCCTTTTTTTTCTTTTTCTTTTTTTTTTCCTTCTTCTTATTCTTCTTCCTCCTCCCCCTCCTCCTTCTTCTTCTTCTTCCAGGTTTATGGATGTGGGGGGGTTGCAGGGAAATGGGATGGGTTTTTTTTTTTTTTCTTCCTTCTTCTTGCAGGTTTAGGGATCTGATGGGTTTTTTTTTTTTTTTTTTTTTTTTTTGTTGAGAAAATTCATGTTTTAAAAAAAAAAAATTAAAAAATTATTTTTTTTGCCATGTGGCAATATGTGGCAGCCACGTCAGCACTTAACGGATCAATGGATGGAAAATGTAATGGAGGTATTATTTTGAAATAAAATAGTACTTAAGGTATGAAAGTGAAATGTTTTGAAGATGTTGTGAGAAATTGAAATAGAGCACAAACCTGAGGTATGAAAATGTAATTAACCCTTTTGTTTTTGTTGAAATTTATGTTGATGCTAATCTTTTTTATGTTGAAATTAATGTTGATGCTCATCTTTATGTCGTTGAAGGATTTAAATTTGGAGACAAGTTTAAAGCATAGGAGAATCAAGAGATGTACAGAAGTTTAGAGACAAGTGGGAGGACTGCACGAGAAAAACCTGTTTAGATTGCATAGACATTTGATGATTAGGACTTAGGATGCACATGCATTCTTGTTGACGATTTGTGTCTTGTACTTGTAAATGAATGGGGATGTTGTAAACTTTTCGGTGATAGAAATTGTAAACTTTAATACAACTTAAAAAAAAAAATTGAACTGAATTTCCATCACCGAAATGTTTACAATTTCTATCATCAAAAAGTTTACAACATCCCCATTCATTTGCAAGTACAAGACATTGACAAGAATACGTGTGCATCCTAGTCCTAATCATCAAATGTATGTGCAATCTGAAAGTTTTTCTCGTGCAGTCCTCCCACTTGTCTCTAAACTTCTTGATTCTCCTATGCTTTAAACTTGTCACCAAATCTAAATCCTTCAACGACATAAAGATGAGCATCAACATAAAAAAGATTAGCATCAACATAAACTTCAACAACAAAAACAAAAATATTAGCATCTACATCAATTAGGTCTGGGATTTAACATCATTCACAGGACATAAGTTAGTGCGATTAGACGTAGTGTTGTTTTTTAACTCCAATCTTGGCCAATAACACAAGATGAAACTGATACACTACACTCTGATTTATGAGTTATTTCAGACGCTACAACTGATCGAAAAAGGATAAGAGCATAGTTGAAACTCAAAACCCACATTTGAACACAAGACATAACAAAAACACACGACCTAAAACCATGACTACGATGCCTCAACTACATCGTTTCTATCAAAGGATCATAGGTTCCACGAGTTGGTTCTCCCAGCACAAAAGTCGGATCTCGCTTTCCACCACGCCTCAAACACGTTGGGTTGTAACCAAGGAACAAAATGCCGATAATATCGGCGATATTTCGCCGATATTATCGGTTTTTCACAGTACCGATATTTTAATTACTATCCAAATGGTTTTCGTCAAAATATCACGATATTTCCGAAACTATCGCGATATTTCCGAAACTATTGCGATATTTTCGAAATTTGCTAATCGGAGAAGAATGCCGGAGCTTCTGCAGCTCCGGCCGAGTGTAAAAGAATACCCTAGACTCCGATCTAGGTATCAAAATGAAATAGAAGACGAGATGAATGTTTTTATGTATTCCGTTTGCCGTGAAATGGTCGGAGGTGTTCGGAAAGTTCGTCGACACCCACGGCCTCGCCGGAGATAGGTGTGCCTAATCCCGAGCCGATTTCGTCCCAAAAACCTTGCAAAAACACGATTTTGAACTTAAATTTCACATATAAGCATCAATCTAGAACAGAAAGAGGCAAACCCGAAGCTTACCTAACCGGAGAAATTCAAAACTCGCCGGAGTTCCTGCGTTCGCCGAGTTGCAGAGACGAGAAGGAGAGGGAGAAAGACGAGGTTGCTGATGATGATGGGTGTCTTCCTGAAGCAGGTGCGATGGTGTGCGTGTGTGTATGTGGGTCTCGGACCCTCGGTGCAGATTGAAAGGAGAGAGACGGCGCCGACGAGGGAGGAGCAGAAGGCGATGTGGGAGAAGGATCGAAAGACCTTAAGGTCTCTGTGTGTGTGTGTGGGAGAAGGATCGAGAGACCTTAAGGTCTCTGTGTGTGTGTGTGGGAGAAGGATCGAGAGACCTTGGGTCTCTGTGCGTGTGTGTGTGTGTGTGGGAGAATGGAGAAGGGGGAGAAGGATCTCGAGAGAGAAAGAAGGATCGAGATGGGCAGCTAGACTGTCTGCGTGTGATGTGTTGTGTGTGTGCGTGTGATGTGTGTGTGTGCGTGTGTGTGTGTGTGGTTGGGTCACTGACTCACCCGACAATCACTTTTTACAATTTCAGAAGGAGGACAAAAATAATAGTGCTTTCATAATGAAACCGTGTGCCACTGTGAGTATGTGATATTCTTTCACATTCAAAACCGTGTGCCACTGTTTGTTATATTCTTTCACATTCTCAGAGGTGGAGTATCAAAGCCATTCAGAGCATTTTCGTTTCTTCTTCTTCCCTTACCCCTTTCAAAGCCATTCCAGATCCATTCCAGAGCTTGAACACAAAGGGTTCCATATTTAAGGTAAGTTTAAAAACTTATATTTATATTATTGTAATTTATACAACAACGAAAAAAATTTTGTATGTTAATTTTTGTTAATACTTGCATGTTAATTTTTGTAATTAATTAAGTAATGTTAATTTTTGTATGTTAATTTTTGTAACTAATTAAGTAATGTTAATTTTTGTAACTAATTAAGTAATGTTAATTTTTGTATGTTAATTTATACAACAACAAAAATATTATTGCAAGTATTAAGTAATTAATACTTGCATGTTAATTTTTGTAACTAATTAAGTAATGTTAACAATTACATGTTAATTTTTGTAAGTAATTAAGTAATGTTGTATAATTATTCCCTAGGATAATTTTAATATGTTTAATGTTATTTATTATTTTATTAATATTAGGTTTTATTATCAAATTAGATTATTATTCATTAATATTAGGTTTTTTTTTATTATCAAATTGGATTATTATTCATCACTATGTTTTATATTAGAATTTTTTTTTATCAAATTGGATTAATATTCATTAATATTAGGTTTTATTATTCCATATTATTTTTATAATTACTTAAATTTTTACAATCATTTTCTTTACTTCGTATTTAATTCTTCTGTAGAATAACTTTATTATTTAGGTTCTCTTATATAACCGTTATCACTACTATATTTTTTGGCCAAATAAAAATTGTCTAATTTTCATGAAAAATAAATATAGGTACGTTTAAGATGTCCAGTGGAGTTACTAAACGTGATCCAGCTTGGGAACATGGAGACCTAATAGACGGAAACAAACATGGCACAATTTGCAAATATTGTCATCGGGTAATGAAGAGTGGCGGAGTGACACGACTTAAGTACCATCTTAGTGGATTAGATCCAGCAAAAAATGTCCAACGATGCGATAATGTCCCCCAGAAGTGAAGGCATTCATCAGCACATTATTAAAAAATAAAAAACAACAGAAGGAAAAGATAACACATGGAATGGAAAATATTTGAGCTGGGCTACGAGGAGAAGTCATTGGCAAAGCGGTTGACAGTGATGATGATGACGATGAGGACGAATGTGATGATGACATGGGACCTGAAGAACGACGCAGTTTGAAACAAGCATTACGTGCCTCCAAACAGTCAGCATAGGAAAGAGAACACCTTCATAAAATTCCTAATAGAGCACAAGGTTCCGAGACAAGTGGTGGTGCACAAATGAGACGGGGAGGCAGTCTTAGAGAATCACAACCAACACCACCAATAGCCCCAAGTTAGTATAAGTCATCCAAATCACGTCAAAAGAGTGTTTGGAGTTATTTCACTAGAGATAATGTGAAGGAGGGAATGGGACGTCTAATTAGTAAGTTCTTTATCTATGAAAATGTCCTTGCTGAGAAAGCATCATCACATCATTTCAAAAATGTGGTAGTGGGATGTCAACAGGCCGGTGTTGGAGTACAACCTCCCACTCCCTATGAGATAAGAAACAAATATTTGGATATGGAGTATAAAGACATTGGCGAGTATGTTAACAAGTTGAGGTCAAAGTGGGAAACTAATGGTTGCACAATGATGTGTGACGGATGGACTGGCCCGACCAGATTGTCTGTCATAAACTTCATGGTATACTCTAAGGGAAAGACAATTTTTTTGAAGTCTGTTGATGCTTCAGACCATATAAAGAACTACAAGTATATTTACAAATTATTGAGGGATGTAATCATGGAGGTTTGAGAGCATAATGTTGTCCAAGTCGTGACCGACAACGGTTCTGCATTTGTCAAAGCTGGAAAAAAGTTAATGAAGCATCATAATGTGTTTTGGACATCATGTGCAGCACATTGTATTGATATCATGTTTGAGGCAATGAGGAAGAGAGAGAATGTTGCTACTATGGTAAAAAGAGCTAGAACGATCACAAATTATATTTACAATCACGGTTGGTTGTTGGCAAAGATGCGTGAATTTTGCAAAGGAGAAATTATTCTTCCAGCTACCACTCGATTCGCCACCAACTATATTGCATTAGACAGCCTACTTAAGAAGAAAGCAGGGTTGAATCATCTATTCACTAGTGACGATTGGGCCAACCACAATTTGAGCCGCTCAAATGCAGGTCGTATGCTGGAAAGTATAATGCTTGATTATGCTTTTTGGACTCAACCAGAACATGTGTGCCAAGTGTTTGAACCTCTTTACAAAGTTTTACAAATCGTTGACACAGAAGTGTATCCTACTATGGGGGCAATATATGAGTTGATGCGTGTAGTGAAGGATGAATTGGAAAGAAAACATGGTGCAAGGTGGGTCATAAAGATAATTGAAGATCGATGGTATAAAACATTATACCACGATTTGCATGCAGCAGTTATAAATTATGTCATAAAGACAATTCGTTTCTTTAGTTGCATAAGTATTATTTCTCTTATTAGAGTATGTGTTTCTTTGAATAGCATATTATTTGAATCCTCGATACCAATACAGACCCGATGTTGGAGATGATGGTACCCTTATACGTGCTGTACATAATGTATACTCTAAATTAGACCCTGCATCACCAACAATTGGCCAATTTGGAAATGAGGTACACAATTACTTAAATTATAATAATTACTTTGTTGGATTAAACTAACACGATTTATTGAATTCAGCTAACATGGTTTAAAGATGCAAGAAGAACTTTTGGAGAACCAACATCAGTTGCTGCTCGAACAAAAATGTCTCCTAGTGAGTGTAAACATATTTCACTATAAGTTTATAATAGAATTTGTTGGAGTTATTAGGCTTATCAACATTGTTTTTCATTGCAGCTGAATGGTGGATCATGTATGAGACCGATGCACCAACTGTGAGAAAGTTAGCAATCAAAGTATTATCACAAACAGCTTCCTTATCTGCTTGTGAAAGAAATTGGAGCACATTTGCACTCATACACACAAAGCAAAGAAATAAGTTGGCTCATAGTAGGTTGGAAAAATTAGTTTATTGCTACTACAACATGAAGCTTCAAGTTCGAGATAAGGAAGCAGAAATAGATCATGTCGACCGTGGTGACCCACTAGATGTGTTTGATATTGTTGCTGAAGATGATGATACAGAGGGTAACCAACTTTATCAGTGGATTAGACCTCTTCATTTAGATGATGATGAAGGCAACCCAGCTCTCAGAGTTGCTGAAGAAGAATGTAATGAAGGGATAAATGTAGAAAGAGTATTAGAGGAGGATGTGGGATCTAGCAGCGCTGACTCTTTGGAAGAACTTTTGCGCCCAAGACCAAGAAACATTGGAATTCCACCTTCTTCCAATGCTACATAACCACAACATCGTGCGGATACTAATGATAACTCTAGTACAAGATCAGGAGACTCATCTACCACCGAATGTGGGAATGATAAAGGATATAGTGGAGCTGGAGGTAGTGGTGGTGGATATGGAAACTATTATGGACCACCTCCTGGATTTATGAGCCCCTTCACTGGTGAGGCAAACTTCACGCATGCAACACAGGATGATGACCATGGCAGTAGGCGGGCAGGACCAGGAATTGGTGCCATAGGGAATGACTATACTCGTTGAGAAAGAGGCAAGGAGATTTTGTCAAGTCAAGAAGATGACTCGTTATCTAGAACTTCGGACTCTGTTGGAGTGGGAAGTAGTAACTATGGTTATACTCATAACCAACCATTTCCCTACCCTTCATATCCCATTCCTGTTGGGATAGAATCGAGCGACTCATGGAAAGAATCCGAGACTCAATCTTCAAATGATTTTGCTTATGGACAACGTCAACCAATCTCGGATCCATATGGGTGGCATGTTAACAATTACATGCAAAACTATTTTGGGGATTTATCATTTGATAACTACTCTTCACAATACACTCACTCTACACATAGAGATGATGAAGATAGTGAAAAATTTGAACCTCATAGGAACTCTATGTGGTACTAAGTCACTCATGTATCTTACCATGCAATGTATAAAGTGTAAAATATTGTACTAATTCATTATATATAAATGATTATGGTGTGTTTAAACTTCTTTCATTAATTACTACATATTTTCTACACTCACAATGTTTGTCAGCTCGCTATATAATCAACTTGATAATGTTAACATTACCAAGGTATTAAATTGGAAGGAAATGCATTGCATGATGGATTTAACATTATCAAGTTGATTATATAGCGAGCTGACAAACATTGTGAGTGTAGAAAATATGTAGTAATTAATGAAAGAAGTTTAAACACACCATAATCATTTATATATAATGAATTAGTACAATATTTTACACTTTATACATTGCATGGTAAGATACATGAGTGACTTAGTACCACATAGAGTTCCTATGAGGTTCAAATTTTTCACTATCTTCATCATCTCTATGTGTAGAGTGAGTGTATTGTGAAGAGTAGTTATCAAATAATAAATCCCCAAAATAGTTTTGCATGTAATTGTTAACATGCCACCTATATGGATCCGAGATTGGTTGACGTTGTCCATAAGCAAAATCATTTGAAGATTGAGTCTCGGATTCTTTCCATGAGTCGCTCGATTCTATCCCAACAGGAATGAGATATGAAGGGTAGGGAAATGGTTGGTTATGAGTATAACCATAGTTACTACTTCCCACTCCAACAGAGTCCGAAGTTCTAGATAACGAGTCATCTTCTTGACTTGACAAAATCTCCTTGCCTCTTTCTCAACGAGTATAGTCATTCCCTATGGCACCAATTCCTGGTCCTGCCCGCCTACTGCCATGGTCATCATCCTGTGTTGCATGCGTGAAGTTTGCCTCACCAGTGAAGGGGCTCATAAATCCGGGAGGTGGTCCATAATAGTTTCCATATCCACCACCACTACCTCCAGCTCCACTATATCCTTTATCATTCCCACATTCGGTGGTAGGTGAGTCTCCTGATCTTGTACTAGAGTTATCATTAGTATCCGCACGATGTTGTGGTTGTGTAGGATTGGAAGAAGGTGGAATTCCAATGTTTCTTGGTCTTGGGCGCAAAAGTTCTTCCAAAGAGTCAGCGCTGCTAGATCCCACCTCCTCCTCTAATACTCTTTCTACATTTATCCCTTCATTACGTGCTTCTTCAGCAACTCTGGGAGCTGGGTTGCCTTCATCATCATCTAAATGAAGAGGTCTAATCCACTGATAAAGTTGGTTACCCTCTGTATCATCATCTTCAGCAACAATATCAAACACATCTAGTGGGTCACCACGGTCGACATGATCTATTTCTGCTTCCTTATCTCGAACTTGAAGCTTCATGTTGTAGTAGCAATAAACTAATTTTTCCAACCTACTATGAGCCAACCTATTTCTTTGCTTTGTGTGTATGAGTGCAAATGTGCTCCAATTTCTTTCACAAGCAGATAAGGAAGCTGTTTGTGATAATACTTTGATTGCTAACTTTCTCACAGTTGGTGCATCGGTCCCATACATGATCCATCATTCAGCTACAATGAAAAACAATGTTGATAAGCCTAATAACTCCAACAAATTCTATTATAAACTTATAGTGAAATATGTTTACACTCACTAGGAGACATTTTTGTTCGAGCAACAACTGATGTTGGTTCTCCAAAAGTTCTTCTTGCATCTTTAAACCATGTTAGCTGAATTCAATAAATCGTGTTAGTTTAATCCAACAAAGTAATTATTATAATTTAAGTAATTGTGTACCTCATTTCCAAATTGGCCAATTGTTGGTGATGCAGGGTCTAATTTAGAGTATACATTATGTACAGCACGTATAAGGGTACCATCATCTTCAACATCGGGTCTGTATTGGTATCGAGGATTCAAATAATATGCTATTCAAAGAAACACATACTCTAATAAGAGAAATAATACTTATGCAACTAAAGAAACGAATTGTCTTTATGACATAATTTATAACTGCTGCATGCAAATCGTGGTATAATGTTTTATACCATCGATCTTCAATTATCTTTATGACCCACCTTGCACCATGTTTTCTTTCCAATTCATCCTTCACTACACGCATCAACTCATATATTGCCCCCATAGTAGGATACACTTCTGTGTCAACGATCCGTAAAACTTTGTAAAGAGGTTCAAACACTTGGCACACATGTTTTGATTGAGTCCAAAAAGCATGATCAAGCATTATACTTTCCAGCATACGACCTGCATTTGAGCGGCTCAAATTGTGGTTGGCCCAATCGTCACTAGTGAATAGATGATTCAACCCTGCTTTCTTCTTAAGTAGGCTGTCTAATGCAATATAGTTGGTGGCGAATCGAGTGGTAGCTGGAAGAATAATTTCTCCTTTGCAAAATTCACGCATCTTTGCCAACAACCAACCGTGATTGTAAATATAATTTGTGATCGTTCTAGCTCTTTTTACCATAGTAGCAACATTCTCTCTCTTCCCCATTGCCTCAAACATGAGATCAATACAATGTGCTGCACATGATGTCCAAAACACATTATGATGCTTCATTAACTTTTTTCCAGCTTTGACAAATGCAGAACCGTTGTCGGTCACGACTTGGACAACATTATGCTCTCCAACCTCCATGATTACATCCCTCAATAATTTGTAAATATACTTGTAGTTCTTTATATGGTCTGAAGCATCAACAGACTTCAAAAAAATTGTCTTTCCCTTGGAGTATACCATGAAGTTTATGATAGACAATCTGGTCGGGCCAGTCCATCCGTCACACATCATTGTGCAACCATTAGTTTCCCACTTTGACCTCAACTTGTTAACATACTCGCCAATGTCTTTATACTCCATATCCAAATATTTGTTTCTTATCTCATAGGGAGTGGGAGGTTGTACTCCAACACCGGCCTGTTGACATCCCACTACCACATTTTTGAAATGATGTGATGATGCTTTCTCAGCAAGGACATTTTCATAGATAAAGAACTTACTAATTAGACGCCTCATTCCCTCCTTCACATTACCTCTAGTGAAATAACTCCAAACACTATTTTGACGTGCTTTGAATGACTTATATTAACTTGGGGCTATTGGTGGTGTTGGTTGTGATTCTCTAAGACTGCCTCCCCGTCTCATTTGTGCACCACCACTTGTCCCGGAACCTTGTGCTCTATTAGGAATTTTATGAAGGTGTTCTCTTTCCTATGCTGACTGTTTGGAGGCACGTAATGCTTGTTTCAAACTGCGTCGTTCTTCAGGTCCCATGTCATCATCACATTCGTCCTCATCGTCATCATCATCACTGTCAACCGCTTCGCCAATGACTTCTCCTCGTAGCCCAGCTCGAATATTTTCCATTCCATGTGTTATCTTTTCCTTCTGTTGTTTTTTATTTTTTAATAATGTGCTGATGAATGCTTTCACTTCTGGGGGGATATTATCGCATCGTTGGACATTTTTTGCTGGATCTAATCCACTAAGATGGTACTTAAGTTGTGTCACTCCGCCACTCTTCATTACCCGATGACAATATTTGCAAATTGTGCCATGTTTGTTTCCGTCTATTGGGTCTCCATGTTCCCAAGCTGTATCACGTTTAGTAACTCCACTGGACATCTTAAACGTACCTATATTTATTTTTCATGAAAATTAGACAATTTTTATTTGGCCAAAAAATATAGTAGTGATGACGGTTATATAAGAGAACCTAAATAATAAAGTTATTCTACAGAAGAATTAAATACAAAGTAAAGAAAATGATTGTAAAAATTTAAGTAATTATAAAAATAATATGGAATAATAAAACCTAATATTAATGAATAATAATCCAATTTGATAAAAAAAAAAAAATCCTAATATAAAACATAATGATAAATAATAATCCAATTTGATAATAATCCAATTTAATAATAATCCAATTTGATAATAATCCAATTTAATAATAATCCAATTTAATGAATAATAATCCAATTTGATAATAAAAAAAACCTAATATTAATGAATAATAATCTAATTTGAAAATAAAACCTAATATTAATAAAATAATAAATAACATTAAACATATTAAAAATATCGTAGGGAATAATTATACAACATTACTTAATTACTTACAAAAATTAACATGTAATTGTTAACATTACTTAATTAGTTACAAAAATTAACATGCAAGTATTAATTACTTAATACTTGCAATAATATTTTTGTTGTTGTATAAATTAACATACAAAAATTAACATGCAAGTATTAACAAAAATTAACACACAAAAATTAACATTACTTAATTAATTACAAAAATTAACATGCAAGTATTAACAAAAATTAACATACAATTTTTTTTTTTGTTGTATAAATTACAATAATATAAATATAAGTTTTTAAACTTACCTTAAATATGGAACCACTTGTGTTCAAGCTCTGGAATGGATTTGAAATGGCTTTGAAAGGGGTAAGGGAAGAAGAAGAAACGAAAATGCTCTGAATGGCTTTGATACTCCACCTCTGAGAATGTGAAAGAATATAACAAACAGTGGCACACGGTTTTGAATGTGAAAGAATATCACAGACTCACAGTGGCACACGGTTTCATTATGAAAGCACTATTATTTTTGTCCCCCTTCTGAAATTGTAAAAAGTGATTGTCGGGTAAGTTAGTGACCCAACCACACACACACGCGCACACAACACACGCGCACACACATCACACGCACACACACAACACATCACACGCAGACAGTCTAGATGCCCATCTCGATCCTTCTCTCTCTCTCGATCCTTCTCCTTCTTCTCCATTCTCCCACACACACGCACAGAGACCCAAGGTCTCTCGATCCTTCTCCCACGCACACACACAGAGACCCAAGGTCTCTCGATCCTTCTCCCACATCGCCTTCTGCTACTCTCTCGTCGGCGCCGTCTCTCTCCTTTCTCTCTGCACCGAGGGTCCGAGACCCATATACACACACGCACACCATCGCACCTGCTTCAGGAAGACACCCATCATCATCGGCAACCTCGTCTTTCTCCCTTTCCTTCTCGTTTCTGCAACTCGGCGAACGCAGGAACTCCGGCGAGTTTTGAATTTCTCCGGTTAGGTAAGCTTCGGGTTTGCCTCTGTCTGTTCTAGATTGATGCTTATATGTGAAATTTAAGTTTAAAATCGTGTTTTTGCAAGGTTTTTAGGACGAAATCGGCTCGGGATTAGGCATACCTATCTCCGGCGAGGCCGTGGGTGTCGACGAACTTTCCGAACACCTCCGACCGTTTCACGGCAAACAGAATACATAAAAACATTCATCTCGTCTTCTATTTCATTTTGATACCTAGATCGGAGTCTAGGGTATTCTTTTACAGTCGGCCGGAGCTGTAGAAGCTTCGGCGTTCTTCTCCGATTAGCAAATTTTGAAAATATCGCGATAGTTTCGGAAATATCGCGATATTATCGATAATATCGCGATATTTTGACGAAAACCATTTGGATAGTAATTAAAATATCGATACCGTGAAAAACCGATAATATCGGCAAAATATCACCGATATTATCGGCATTTTGTTCCTTGGTTGTAACATCACTGACATCTAACCATTAACTTAGACTAACAAAATACTAAACCCCAATCAGCAGAACAAGCAATTAGCACAAAACACTATATTTTGATGCAATTATTAAGATTTCAAACCTCATTTAAATCCATTAATGTCGTTTGAAATGTAGCTTCGCCAAGGGGCTCTCCCTTTAAACAGTCTTAGCTCCATTACATCTCAAAAAGACGGATCGAATCATCATTCGGCCACAAGACAACAAGATCTTCAACACAACAATCATAGTCAATTAACAACATAAAACTATTAAAATCTAAGTTAAATTCATGTGACCTGCAGTTTCACTGAGGGGTTCTCCATGTAAACACTTAATGAAGCTGCATGTATTTATCATATCCATACAACTGCTTGAACAATTTAAAGAACCATACAAATATTGACTCTCCAATTTTACAGCAACCAAAAGTTAAAGAAGAATTGATAAAATTGGGAGAAGAAGCCATACCAATCAAAATCAAGTCCCATATCAAGCCCAGCAGTGAAAAAAAGTCTCCCCAATCCTGACGCTTAGTATTTGAGTATCGGTTAACAGAGTTGTATAGGCTGTCCTGGTGGATAGCCGCTTAATATTTGAGTAGCTCAAAAGAAACGACTTTCTAGCGACCTCGTTCTGTTCGAAAACAGTGACTGAATAATCAATGGCGGAGTGTCCTTGGATTCGTTTGATTAACCTTACAACAAGGGGAAGATCATCCTGGCTTATTGTTAGGTGTTGCGGTAGGCCGATTTGCACTTGGGCCACGTAGGAACAAAAAAACTGGCGAGGTACAGTCTCCACCGTCGACATATGTATGTATGCAATTTGAAGAAGCAATCAACTGAAGTGATGGGATGGGTTGGGTGATGGGTCAGTAAGCAGCATGAGCAATTCACAAAACAAACAAACAACTAGCAATCTCTTATTTTCAATGAAGCAAACCCTAAATCCCTTTTTAAAAGAATCCAACCCCAGCTCATTAGAGATTCTACACAAATCTAGAGAATTCTAGCACCAAAGTCGGTGCATCATGCATGCATATCAATATGCTAGATAATTCCAGCATTATCTATATATAAATCCAACACAAAAGGTGAATAGTACTTTTGGTGTCACCGAGCTTCAATAAAAATATTTGGACAAAAATGCCTCCAAAACAAAAAACTTCAAAGGCATTCCAAAATAATGCATCAAATAAGGTAGGGGCATTTTCGTCATTTTAATAGTTTTTTAATAATTATTTTTTTTGTGCAGTTTTTATTTATTTATAATTAGTATCTCACAATAGGCTAACAATAATGTAATTTAATTTCTCTATTTTTAAACACGTTCAAAACATTTTAAGAGGCGTGTAATGTCAGTTATACAAAAAAGTCTTTCGCATGTGCATAATGCATTTTTTGAATCACAGCGTGGTACTGGCAACTTACACATTTTAAATATATTTATATGTGTAAATTGACAAAATGAAAGTCAAATATTTAAAGTAAATGAATAATCTTAGATCACTAGAAGAAACCCCTCATAAACCAATTAAAGCAACCGAATCCATATAATAAAATCGGTCTCTATAGAATTTACATTAAGAATAGAAAAAATAATATTTAATCAACAACTGATTGAATCACATTATTGCTAGCCTATTGTGAGGCTAAGCTGTGACATCCCACATCGCCCAGGGGAGTGATCCTTAAATGTATATTCTCATCCCTACCTAGCACGAGGCCTTTTGGGAGCTCACTGGCTTCAGGTTCCGTAGGAACTCCGAAGTTAAGCGAGAAGGGGGCTAGAGCACTTTCATGATGTGTGACCCACTGGGAAGTTGCTCGTGAGTTCCCAGAAACAAAACCGTGAGGGAATGGTAAGTCAAAAGCGGACAATATCGTGCTACGGATAGTGGAGCGGGCCATGGATGTGGTCGAGCCCGGGTCGGGATGTGACATAAGCCCACCCCCTTCCCCCCTTAATGTAGATAATATCGTTTGTTAAAAAAATAATCATTTAACAACTATTTTAATTACATTATTATCTGCGTGCGAAAGATTTTTTTTATAACTGACATTACACGCCTCTTAAGATGTTTTGAACATGTTTAAAAATAGAGAAAATCATATTAAATGAACAACTTATTGAATCACATTATTGCCAGCCTATTATAAGGTACTAATTAAAAAAAAAGATAGAAAAAATTAATTATTAGAAAAAACACTATTAAAATGATGAAAATACCCCTGCATTACACGTCTCTTAAGATGTTTTGAACGTGTTTAAAAATAGAGAAAATAATATTTAATAAACAACTGATTGAATCACATTATTACTAGCCCATTGTGAGGCTAAGCCCACCCCCTCCCCCTTAGTGTAGATAGTATCGTTTGTTAAAAAAAAAAAACAATCATTTGACAACTAATTTAATTACATTATTATCCGCGTGCGAAAGATCTTTTTTATAACCGACATTACACGCCTCTTAAGATGTTTTGAACGTGTTTAAAAATAAAGAAATTGAATCACATAATTGCTAGCCTAATCGTCAACCTCTTTCTCAAAATGATAATCATATCCCTGTTTTTCTTCTTTTACCCTTACTTTTAACACACACTATTTACAATATGAGGACAAAACAGTAATTGTATGCTATGTTAAAAAGTAAAAAATTATGCCCACGTTAAAATAAACTGCCCCATCATTGTCCCATTTTTCATAACTGAAATTTTCTTTTTTAGAATGTTAAAATCTAATCGCACTCCTTAATAAAAAACAAAAAATAAAAAATAAAATGAAATTTAAAAAATGATTTTAAGTCATAGCATTTCTATTTCTATTTGTATGAAATGTTCATGAACTTATTTTATGGTAAAAACTCATGCTTTTTGTGTATATGTTATTTTTACAAATGCCTACAGATTTTTAAGATACCTTCTTCTTATTTTTCCTTCAAACATTAATTTTTTTTTCTTGAAACAACCATTAAGATATTTGAGGAAACTAAAATATATTTTAGGTACATAATGCAGCTCCATGCGTTATTGTTTTACTAAATCTATTTGCAATCAATTAGGTTTTTTGTATGATTCTTGTCCACGATTTGTGTCTTGTACTTTTATATAATATTTTATTTGTTTTAGTATGAAATTGAATTTTATTTTGTAATTGAAAAGTATTTTTAAAAATCGAATTAATCAACTTTTGTAACTAATTTTTATTCTTGTTTTCAATTAAAAACTAACTTCTGTAACTAATTTCTATTGATTCCAGATTCCAGGGCGGCGGGTTGCACTGGTACTGCGGGGTGCATTGGGACAACGGCTGGTTAGGCGGGCTGAGGCAGGGCGGAGGAGGCGATCTGTCTAGGGGTCGGAGGGATCGGGATTGCAAGGCCAACTCCGAGGATGTAAGTACTAATCTCTTCATCTTCGACTGACAACAAGATTGGTTCTTTAACAACCAAGGTTGGATCTTTAACATCCAGTAGTTGTTCCGGCAGCAACGGGGGGACCCGAGGCTCCAATGTGGTCAAATCCATGTCAAGAGTTGAATCTTTCTTGGGTGGGGAGATGGGGCGGCGAGGGAGATTGGGGATTCTGACTGTGATAGTGGTGGAGGTTTTAGGGTTGAGTCTAGGTCTGGCGGATAATCCATGTCGATAGTCAGATCTTTTGTGGCAGTGGCAGGTGGGTTGGCAGCGGTGGGGAATTCGGTCTGTGGTGGTAGAAGACTTGGGTGTTTGGGCAGCGCGGAACCCATCGATGTCTTCGAAGAAGAAGACTTCGTCATTAGAGTTCAGAGGGAGAAGGAGAATTTTTTTTTCAAATTCCAGGCACTCCCCGTCATATACATATACGTAACCAATCTTCCACTCTAGGCTACCAAATAACAACCAAAACTTATCTGACCAAAAAACAAAACCTTATCTAGTAACTACCCATCTCAACCGTTCATTTGGCTAATTGTGATGATGCCACCTGACATCATAACAAGTTGGATCAACAAAAGGATTTACTTACCTTAATTGGAATGTAATGATGGAAAGATTGAGTTTTAGTGTGAGAGGTTTACGATTGTTTTTTTTTTTTTTTTTGTCGAATGAGAGGCTTACAAATTTGATAGAGCCATTTTTAATTGAGACCCCAAACGTTTTTGAAGAGTGAATTAAATTTGACTATATCAATCAAAATGAGACTTTCGACCACATATAGCATCATATAACAGTTGCACATTCATGATTTTATTGATCTTGCACATTCATGATTTTATTGATCGATGCTTTAATATTGAAGAAGCCCACATTATTAAAAGTATACCGTTGAGTAAGTTTGGGAGTGCTGATCAATTCTTTTGACACTACACAAAGAGTGGGGTGTATACGGTTAAGTTCGGTTACTTGATTGCTCAAGACGTAAATCACAATGGAGAGCTTGGTCGCAAGGGGGTGGGTGAATCAAGTGTCAGCCAAGGAAAGAACAAGGTTTGGACTGCTATTTGGCGACTGAATGTGCCACCAATGTTGCGGCATTTTATTTGGCGTTGCTGTAAAAATATTCTTGCGATGAGAACCAATCTCCAGCGGGTTCGATTGGAGACGTCTTGTCCACACTGTTGTGTTGCATTGGAAACACAAGTCCATATTTTCTTTAAGTGCTTGTTTGCACAAGATTTTTTGGTTTGGGACACAAATTCAACTTGATTCGAATTTGGTTGGAGGGGATGATTTTTTTGGAGTGTTGGCAGTAGCTTTGCCAACGATATGAAAGTGCAAAGGAGGTGGGAAAGATTATGAGATGGGTAGCTTGTGGCCTTTGGAGATTGTGGAAGTGTAGGAGTACTTTGATTTTTGAAAAGCAAACCGTGGAACCTATGGAGACATTGAGATTAGTACAACAGTGGCTTGAGATTGATGAATCACAAAGTGAGCATAAGATGAGATGGAACGAACCGCGACGGCAAGCGGAGAGGGTGGAGGAGTATCCTACGTGTTGCGTGCAGCCTCCGTTTCGTACAATCAAAGTCAATTGTGTGTGGTGCTCGGGTTAAAGAAACTGGGAAGGGAGGATATGGGGGCAGGTGGCTTGGTAAACATCCTCTGTGAGTCCAATTTGATGGCAGAGTCTGTGAGTCCAATTTGATGGCAGAGACCGAAGCAACACGGGATGTTATGATAGCTTGCGTGGAGCGAAATATTTTAATTTTGTTCAATTGGAAACGAACTCCAAAAGCCTTATGGAAATGTTTAATGGGATCACGTCTGTTATTGAATGTATGCTTTTTGATATACAATGTATTCAACAACAACTCTGGTCAGTAGAGTTTATTTTTGCTTCTAAAGTATGTCATAAGGGCAACACATCTAGTGACTTCTTTTGTTTCTCGAATGATGAGGGGTCTCCATATTTTGGATTGTGTTGAACCATAATGGTTTTTTAATACTCTAACTTTCGATGTGAACGTTTCTATTCAGATTTAATATCATTTCAATTTTGACAAAAAAAAAAAAAAGTTGCACATTCAACATAGATGACATTAACAATAAATATATGCGTTGAAAATATGGTAGCAGAACAACATCTCAACCAGTTGGTAAGGGCAATGGCAATAAAATTGTCCTTACTTTTACTCTAAACAGTACTTGTTTTTGTTCAAGTCCACCGGTTTGAAAGGAGGAAGGGCAAGAACAATTATTATTCACAAACATATTTTTTTTTAATTTTTAATATTTTCTTTGTCTTATCTCCACATATTCTTGTCTCCGTAGATTTTTGGATAATTTTAAACATTTAATTTGTAAATGTGTTGAACTTTATAAGTTTTTTTTTTAATTTTTTGGTTATTTTTATGACTTTATTAATTTTTTTAAAGTTGGATTAATCATAACTGTTGAATTGAAATGTTTATTGGAATTAAAGCCTCACAAAGAGTCACATGAGTGAAAAAGTGAGAAAGCTAGTGAACAACTTACGGTTGGAACAAATATGCGCTTTTCGTTGGGCTTCTAATAGGATGCAAGCTAGATCTGTCATTCGTGTCGTGTTTTTCGTGTTCGTGTCGTTTTCGTGTCATACCCGATATCTTAACGGGTCATGTGGTGTAACACCTGCTAAAATAAACGGATAAAATGACCCGACTCGAAATCGACCCGATAATATTAACAGGTAATATGACCCGACCCGTTACCCGTTAAGGAAAATATATTTTAAACCAATAAATAATCAAATGAAAAACATAATACTAAATAAGTATATACATACCATATTATCACATTCAAAACATAAAAACGCATTTGTCTTTCAAGTATTACATATTTACATACCCAAAATAAGAGCATAATAAAAAATAAAACATTAGAACATTACAAAATAACAAATGTTCAAAAGATTTGCAAAATTAAGGGAGTTATGTTTCAAGGTTTGGAACCTTGCACATTTTCTTACAATCAAACTCTTCAATTTTCATCAATCACCATGGGAAACGGTATTGGAACTTTGGCTTGATATATTATCTTCAAGAGTTATATTGATGATATTTTCAGTGAGGCTTTCTACATTAGCACTCTTGTCTCATTTATCATATGGCTATTGTTTAAGTAAAGTCTTTAATAGTTTTTTAATTAATGTAGAAGTGTGAAAAATATAGAAAAAATATATAAACGCTCGTAATGACAAGCTTTACAACTTTCGTGAATGGCTTAACTTTGAAATGTGCCACTATAATCATATAAATCATAGATCAAAATTTAACCGTCGATTGTTGTTTACATTTATGCTTCATTTTTCTCACCAAATTTTGTTTTTTCAGATTTTCTTTTTTGAAAACAAGATATATTAAAGGATACAGGAAGATGAACGGTTCGGATCGTTGATATTATGTTCAGAGTTTTACCGTTGGTAAAAATATTGTTTGGTGTTTATAAAGTCTCTACAAACTATATAACATCGACTCATATTTCAATTAACCGTAAATATCGGGACGTGATATCAAAGATCTGAACCGCTCATCTTCCTACATCCCCTAGAAGATCATGTTTTCAAAAAAGAAAACTTTAAAAATGAAATTCAATATAAAGAATAAAGCCTAAACGATAATCGACGGTTAAATACAAATTTAAGGTTTATGGATTATAGTGTCGCATTTTGAAATTGACCCCTTCACGAAAGTTGTATCACTACGAGTGATTGTATATTTTTTTTTTTTTTACATTTCTTACACTTCTACAATAATTATTATTAATTTTATTACTTTTACACTCAAATAAAAAACACTATTCATGACGGTTTGGAGGGTTTTAAAAATCTAAACGATAATGTAAGTGTAACCATTGTCTACTCGTTGAGGAATGATGAATCACGAGTGTTTATATATTCTTTCACATTTTTCATATTTGCAGGGATGTCTTATTGCCTATACTAATACTATACTAGTTGATTTTAATTTTGGACAACAACATGTTAAGTAAAATTGATCCTATTAATGATAATAAGAAACTCTCATAATAAAAATAAATAAATGAATAAAACTTAATTTTTTAAACTTATATAGAATAATAATACAAAAATATATATTTAATATAGAATATACCAATATATGCAATATGGCTATTGTATTTTATAATAAATTTTTTAGTAATTAAACTTTAAAATTATAATTTATTTTTCTTAACGGGTTACCCACGTGTTACCTACGTGTATACCTGTTAATGACCCGATTAATTATCGTGTTCACCCGAAACCCGTTATTTTCGTGTCATAAAAGAATTTGCCCGGTCTAATGCAAGCCCTTGCAATTGTGGATTGCTAGAGGAATTTTCATTTTTGGTGCGTGGTGGAGATGCTCTAATTGACGATCGGGATCATGGTCTCCTTGGCTTCTATATATACAATTTATTTTATTTTTTGAGAGATAAATTTTAACATTTTTTTAATTTTTGTTTTTGATTTTTTCTTTTGTTAAGTGAACAGAAATTGGTATTGGGTTAATGAGAAACAATTTGGAAATATATGACTATATGAGCATATAATGTAGAGAAAATTTTCATTTAGATTTCCACAAAAATCCGAAATTCAAATACCACTAAATTGTAAAGTATTTAATTACTCTAATTTTTTTTGTCAAACAGTAGATTTGTTAGAATAGAGAGCTAAAGAGGTTCAAACCCACATTGTAGTGCAAAGGCAACACTTATCACTGTGTGGTGGAGGACTACTTGATAATTACTCCAAATTTTAGAGTTGATTTTAAAATTTACACATGACCAATTAAATTTTTGATCCTTTATAGTATCAAAAAATTCATATCTAGCTCCAGTTTTTTATTTTCATTTCGTTTATCTAAATGTGCCATAATGGACCAAAAAGAAAAGAAAAGAAAAGAAAAAGAAAAATATAAACGTGCCATAAATGCAATACTAGCCCGGATAGGTTTTGTTTGATTCCTGATGAGATTAGGATTAGTCATCAATCAGAAACGGCAATTAGCATTCATATATTTTAGAGAACTTTAACGAAAAACTCCTGATACTGTTCATTTTAACGAAAAATCACATTTTTACATTAAAAAAAAGAGTGGGGGATTCTAATTTTATCTTTTTTATTTTCATTTCGTTTTTCTAAACGTGCCATAATCGACCAAAAAGAAAAGAAAAGAAAAGAAAAATAAAAATCTAAACGTGCCATAAATGCAATCCTAGCACGGATAGGTTTTGTTTGATTCCTGATGAGATTATGATTGGTCATCAATCAGACGCGGCAATTAGCATCCATATATTTTAGAGAACTTTAACGAAAAGCTCACAGTACTATTCACTTTAACGAAAAATCACATTTTTACACTAAAAAAAGAGTGAGGGATTCTAATTTTCTCTTTTTTATTTTCATTTCGCTTATTTAAACTTGCCATAATCCACCAAAAAGAAAAGTAAAGAAAAGAAAAATAAAAATCTAAACGTGCCATAAATGCAATCCTAGCCCGGATAGGTTTTGTTTGATTCTTGATGAGATTAGGATCGGTCATCAATCAGACGCGTCAATTAGCATTCATATTCTTTAGAGAACTTTAATGAAAAGCTCACGCTACTGTTCATTTTAACGAAAAATTACATTTTTACACTAAAAAAGGAGTGGGGATTCTAATTTTCTCTTTTTTATTTTCATTTCGTTTATCTAAACGTGTCATAATCGACCAAAAAAAAAAAGAAAAGAAAAGAAAAATAAAAATCTAAACGTGCCATAAATGCAGTCCTAGCAATCCTAGCCCGGATAGGTTTTGTTTGATTCCTGATGAGATTAGGATCAGTCATCAATCAGAAGCGGCAATTAGCATTCATATATATTTTAGACAACTTTAACGAAAAGCTTCCGGTACTGTTCATTTTAACAAAAAATCGTATTTTTACACTAAAAAAAGAGTGGGGGATTCTAATTTTCTCTTTTTTATTTTCATTTGGTTTATCTAAACGTGCCATAATCGACCAAAAAAAAAAGAAAAGAAAAGAAAAAGAAAAATCTAAACGTGCCATAAATGCAATCCTAGCAATCCTAGCCCGGATAGGTTTTGTTTGATTCCTGATGAGATTAGGATTCAATAGACGCGGCAATTAGCTTCCATATATTTTAGAGAGAGAAGCGCCGTTTCGATTTCGATTTCGATTTCTACTGAAACACGAAGCGAAGACGAAGACGAAGGCGAAGACGAAGCCCAATCTCATCTCCGCATCTCCGCACTCTCCTTTTTAGCTTTGAGGTAATCCAATTCTCACCCAACATCCTCTCCTCTTCGTTTGTTCGTTGGTTCGGTGCGTTGAATTGATTAGGGATTTAGGGTTTGTTTCATTGAAATTGCCGATTGGGATCGGATTGATTGATCGATTAATTAGAAAGCTCTAGATAAGAAGAGATTGCTTGTTTGTTTGTTGTGAATCGCTGCTGCCGCTGCTTACTGATCGATCTATGCTATGCTATTGATTCATCCGTTTAATCCGTCTCCATTGAATTGAATCTCCGTTTATATCAGATCACCCAACCCAACCCATCAGTTCAGTTGATTGCTTCTTCATATTTCATACATACATATGTCGACGGTGGAGACTGTAGCTCGCCGGTTTTTTTGTTCCTACATGGACCAAGTGCAGGTCACGGTACCGCAAGGCCAAACAGTAGGCCAGGATGAATTTCCACTTGTGATAAGGTTTTTCAAGCAAATCCAAAGTCGCTCTCCCATTGATGATTCAGTTGCTGTTTTCGAACAGAACCAGGTTGGTTTAAAGGCGTATCTGTTGAACTACTCAAATATTAAGCGACTATCCAGCAGGACAGCCTATACAACATTGTTCTCCGATACACTTTCCAGTCTTGGTGTTCCACAAGTTGAGCAGCCAGATATCATTCAAAAAATTTTCTGCCTAGTGGATGAAACACTGGTCCCGGTGCTGCAGGTTGACATCCGCATATGCGACATCACCGAGTACTTTTCCGAGAATAATATTAGGGTTGATAATGATGAGTCTATCCTTATTGATACGATGGCAAGGGAATCCATGGAAATGGATAGGGTCAGGCTTAGGCCTGCAACTAAGTCTTCAATTGAGGGTTTGGAGAAACTGAGACTACTCGATCAGAGTTTGGAACTACAAGCTATCGTTGTGCATACACCGTCATGCCCTATCTGTTTGGAACCTCTTGGTTGCCTTGATGCAGAAGAAGATGAAGAAGCCATGCCCAAGCAAAAAAGAAAAAGGGAAGAAGAAGAAACGAGACCAAAGAAACGAAGAAGAAATGGAGAAGTCAGACCACAGGATGAAAGAAATTCTAACTATGAAGAAGAAGAAGTGGAAGCCAGACCAAAGAAAGGAACAATAAAGGAGGAAGCCAGACCACTGGATAAAAGAAACTGTGAAGAAAACAAAGAAGAAGAAGAAGATGCCAGACCACAACAGTTAAGTAAAAGTAATAAAAAAGAAGCTGTTGACGACGATCATCCAAGGATGATAATGATTACTCGCTTGCCCTGCTTGCATCATTATCATGGAGATTGCATTGCCCACTGGTTGGAGATAAATCACGTGTGTCCCATGTGCCGGTACCCAATGCCAGTAGCGGAGACTGCCGAGGCATCAAAACCCTACTGAGTGTTTGATCTTGGTTGCCTTTTCAGTGACATCCCAATCAAATGGTCTGGAATCAGTTCGTCTTTGTTTGGTTTATGCAATTTATCTGCGTCAGTGCCTGCCTGTTGCCCTTACGAAGGAATGCTTTGCCACCTTTTCTGATTTGCAGAGTTTGGAAGATCTCTGGAATCAAGTGGTTGTGATAGTGAGGCCAAGAATTCAATGGATTCCCATCCTCAGCTCGCATAACTAAAGCAGCCGCCGAGAAATAATTTTCCAATATTAAATGCATGCTGGCAACAGTGGCAAGGGTGCGACTTAATATTCCAGACTCAAGCCATGATCTCAGGGGCAGAGGAAAAAACTCTGCATTCCCTTCTCCCAAGGGACCAAATATCAGATGATGTTTTATCCTTAATATAAGGCAGCATGCATTGTTTCTGAGGAAGCTGCTGGATCGGAAGATGCAGAGCCGGAATGTAGCGAAAGAAAGTGGTGTTGAACTCATGAATGTAGCGAAAGAAAGTGGTGTTGAACTCATGGAACCGGGTACCTCTGCCCAACATCTGGTCAAGAAGAAGAGTCTTGCAAAGGCGATGCCAATTTTTTCCAGGAGAATTGCTTTAGGAATTGCGTAGATTTTAATTTCCGGATGTTTCTTATTGTATTTGTGGAATATTTCTGGGAACTTATGACTATGTATGCCGTTGTTATTTTAGTTGAATGGTTACACACAATAAAAATTATGGGATTATGAATAAATACCAGCTTTGGTCTTCAATTGGTTGTGCTTTGATTACGCGTGTATGCTGAGATGTTTTTACTTTCCCCTGTTCAAAGGGCCTAATTACGGCAGGTTTGATCCTAGCCCCTAGTATCAAACCAGCCACCGAGTATGTAGGCCCGTCGCCCGAGTATCGAACCCCGTCACCGGGTATCAAACCAGCCACCCAGTGTGTAGGTTGTCTAACCAAAAGTTGGATTCACCCATAATGTAAAATATAACAAAATTAGAGCCACACGCTATTTGTCCTGGTTTTAGGCGTCTGAAACAAATTAGATCTTGTTTAGTTGCATATCATATGTACCTATATTTTTGCTTTGTGTCATGAGAGGATAATCTGATGCATGCTCTGAGGTTTATTAACCAGTCCCACTCTCAGCTCTCCTTTTAACTGAATCGAAATGGCTTTGTAGCGTCCAAGCATTCATCGTAGTGCTCTTAGAACATCTCCGTTCGTTTTAGGAGGGCAAGGCAAAGGCAGGGCCGTGATATTGCCTTTACTATTCACTTAAACAGTAATTGTCTTTGTACAAGTCTACTCGTTTGAGAAGATGAAGAGTAAGGGAAATATTTTCTTTAAATGCTTGTTTGCACGAGATTTTTTGGTTTGGGACACAAATTCAACTTGATTCGAATTTGGTTGAAGGGGATGATTTTTTTGGAGTGTTGGCAGTGGCTTTGCCAATGATATGAAAGTGGGGTGGGAAAGATTATGAGATGGGTGGCTTGTGGCCTTTGGAGATTGTGGAAGTGTAGGAATAGTTTGATTTTTGAAAAGCAAACCGTGGAACCTATGGAGGCATTGAGATTAGTACAACAACAGTGGCTTGAGATTGATGAGTCACAAAGTTAGCATAAGATGAGATGGAACGAACCGCGACGGCAAGCGGGGAGGGTGGAGGAGCATCGTACGTGTTGGGTGCAGCCTCCGTTTCGTACAATCAAAGTCAATTGTGATGGTGCTTGGGTTAAAGAAACTGGGAAGGGAGGACATAGTTGGGTTGCCTGTGCCTTTGCAGGAATCTTCAAAGGGGTGGGTGGCTTGGGGTGGATGGCTTGCGTGGAGCGAAATATTTTAATTTTGTTCAATTGGAAACGAACTTCAAAAGTCTCGTGGAAATGCTTAATGGGATCATGTCTTGTAATGGTGTTATTGGAGGTATTCTCTTTGATATACGATGTATTCAACAACAACTGAGGTCAGTATAGTTTATTTTTACTCCTAGACTATGTAATAGGACAACACATTTAGTGGCTTCTTTTGTTCCTCGAGTGGGTGGTCTCCATATTTGGGATTGTTTTGAACTAAACTGGTTTTTTAATACTCTAACTTCTGATGCAAACATTTATATTCGGATTTAATATCATTTCAATTTGGACAAAAAAAAAAATAAAAAAAATAGTTGCACTTGCACATTCAATATGGATGACATTGACAATAAATATATGCGTTGACATAATGGTAAGCGCAATGGCAATTTGAGGGCAATGGCAATAAAATTGCCCTTGCTTTTACTCTAAACAGTACTTGCTTTTGTGCAAGTCCACTAGTTTGGAAGGAGGAAGGGCAAGGATAATTATTATTCACAAACATTTTTTTTTTAATTTTTAATGTTTTCTTCATCTTATCCCCACATATCCTTGTCGCCGTAGATTTTTGGTTAATTTTATATTTAATTTGCAAATGTGTTGAACTTTGGAAGTTTTTCCTAACTTTTTTTTGGTAATTTTAATGATTTATTTTATTTCAAAAGTTTGATTAATAATCTTTTTGGAATTAAAGCCTCACAAAGACCCACGTGGGTGGAAAAGTGGGAAAGCTAGTGAACAACTTACGGTTGGAACAAATCTGCGCTTCACGTAGTGCCCCTTGTTGGGCTTCAAGTAGGATGTAAGCCCTTGCAATTGTGGACTGTTAGAGGAATTTTCTTTTTGAGAACTTTAATGAAAAGTGCTTGGACTATACTTATTTTAATAAAAAATTATGTTATAACTGTATTTAATTAAAAAAACTTAAATTTTAACGAAAACCCTTAAAATTTTAATAAAAAGACAAAAAAACTTACATTTTAAAGAAACATATATATTTTAATATTAAAAAAATTTAAAAAAAAATTGACTCGCGGACCCAGGCTTCCTCACACAAACTGTCTACTTTCTACACTGTTTATAAAACATAACGATGCTAGACTGTTTATAAAACTTACTACACTGTTTATGAAACTTAATAAACTGTTTATGAAACTTAACGGTAATACACTGTTTATGAAATTGAACGGTGCTACTCTGTTTATGAAACTTAATGGTACTACACTGTTTATGAAACTTAACGGAACATTCTTCTCTCTCCTCTTCTTAAATTTTATTGGAACATTCTCACCTTCCAAACACATTTTCTTCTTCTAATTTTCTTCGATACTCATCAAATTTTCTCAATATCTCTTCAATTTCTTAACTTTCTACACCAATTACTTAATTTCTTGTATTGTCCGCCCATCTACGACTTCCTCTTCTACTCCACCTACAATCTTAACTTTCTATACCACATGTTATTATGTAAGTAGGAAATTTTATTTTTTAACACAAGAATCTCACAACTTGCATAGAGACGTGGTGTATCACTCCGTGTTCCAAGCACATTGAAAAATCTCTCATCATCTTGACTACTATTGGGAAATAACACCACAAAAATAAAACTAGAAAAATGTAATTCAATTTGAAGTCTTTCCCTTATTCTAAGCAAATAATAATAATAATAATAATATCTTAATGATAGTTGATAATGGGGAGAAAACAAGGTGTGGTGGGGGGGGGGGGGGGGGTGGTGGTGTATGCATGTGGTGTTTTTTTATGTTTTTTTATTTATTTTTTATTTTGTCCATTATCATTAACTAAAGTTAGTGGATTATTTTTTTTATTAAAATGCAAAAATTTGAAACCTTTTTCATTAATTTTTTTTTTTGGTGTGTGGTGAAGATGCTCTAATTGACCATCGGGGTCATGGTCTCCTTGGCTTCTATATATACTATTTATTTTATTTTTTTGAGAGAAAAATTTTAACATTTTTCTTTTTTTTTGTTTTTGATTTTTTCTTTTGTTAAGTGAACAGAAATTGGTATTGGGTTAATGAGAAGAACAATTTGGAAATATATGAGCGTATAATGTAGAGAAAATGGTCATTCTGATTTCCACAAAAATTCAAAATTCAAATATCACTAAATTGTAAAGTATTTAATTACTTTTTTTTTTGGGTCAAACAGTAGATTTATTATATTAGAAAGCCGACGAGGTTCAAACCCACATCATAATGCAAAGGCAACACTCATCTTCATCACTGTGGTGGAGGACTACTTGATAATTACTCCAAATTTTAGAGTTGATTTTAAAATGTACATAAGACCATTTTGATTGCTTCTTCATATTTCATACGTACATATGTCGACGGTGGAGACTGTAAATCGCCGGTTTTTTTGTTCCTACAAGGACCAAGTGCAAGTCGCGGTACCGGAAGGCCAAACAGTAGGCCAGGATGAACTTCCACTTGTGATAAGGTTTTTCAAGCAAATCCAAAGTCGCTCTCCCATTGATGATTCAGTTGCTGTTTTCGAACGGAACCTGGTTGGTTTAAAGGCGTTTGATTTGAACTACTCAAATATTAAGCGACTATCCAGCAGGACAGCCTATACAACATTGTTCTCCGATACTCTTTCCAGTCTTGGTGTTCCACAAGTTAAGCAGCCAGATATTATTCACAAAATTTTCTGCTTAGTCGATGAAACAGCGGCCCCGGTGCTGCAGGTTGACATCCGCATATGCGACATCACCGAGTACTTTTCCGAGAACAATATTAGGGTTGATAATGATGAGTCTATCCTTATTGATACGATGGCAAGGGAATCCATGGAAACGTATAGGGTCAGGCTTAGGCCTGCAACTAAGTCTTCAATTGAGGGTTTGGAGAAACTGAGACTACTCGATCAGAGTTTGGAACTACAAGCTATCGTTGAGCATACACCGTCATGCCCTATCTGTATGGAACCTCTTGGTTGCCTTGATGCAGAAGAAGATGAAGAAGCCATGCCCAAGCAAAAAAGAAAAAGGGAAGAAGAAGAAACCAGACCAGAGAAACGAAGAATAAATGGAGAAGGCAGACCACAGGATGAAAGAAATTCTAACTACGAAGAAGAAGTAGAAGCCAGACCAAAGAAACGAACAATAAAGGAGGAAGCCAGACCACTGGATAAAAGAAACTGTGAAGAAAACAAAGAAGAAGAAGATGCCAGACGACAACAGTTAAGTAAAAGTAATAAAAAGGAAGCGGTTGACGACGATCATCCAAGGATGATAATGATTACTCGCCTGCCCTGCTTGCATCATTATCATGGAGATTGCATTGCCCACTGGTTGGAGATAAATCACGTGTGTCCCATGTGCCGGTACCCAATGCCAGTACTGCCGAGGCATCAAAACCCTACTGAGTGTTTGATCTTGGTCGCCTTTTCAGTTACGTCCCAATCAAATGGTCTGGAATCAGTTCGTCTTTGTTTGGTTTATGCAATTTATCTGCGTCAGTGCCTGCTTGTTGCTCTTACAAAGGAATGCTTTGCCACCTTTTCTGATTTGCTGAGTTTGGAAGATCTCTGGAATCAAGTGGTTGTGATAGTGAGACGAAGAATTCAATGGATTCCCATCCTCAGCTCGCATAACTAAAGTGGCTGCCGAGAAATAATTTCCCAATATTAAATGCATGCTGGCAAGGGTGCGACTTAATATTCCCGACTCCAGCCATGATCTCAGGGGCAGAGGAAAAAACTCTGCATTCCCTTCTCCTAAGGAACCAAATATCAGTTGATGTTTTATCCTTAATATAAGGCAGCATGCATGGTAATTATAACGCTGTAACCAGAGCATAAACAGTTATTACCACATGACATATAACTGTAACGCCGTAACCTGAACATAAACCCTGTCGTCTGATGAGTTCTGAATGAAGATAGAGGAAGAACTTTGGCGGCCTAGAAGTGAAAAACGTTACGAGCACCTTTGGTGGCGGTGGTGACAATATGGTGCAGGAAATGGATGAAGAAACATTATCAAAGCGAATTTTGGTGCTTAGCAGAAGAAACAAGACTTGGAAGTGCGTTGGAACTGTTTACTTTAATTTCCTGGGAACTATCAGGTCTTCCTCCTAATTTACCACATGACACGTAACTATAACACGTAACCTGAACATAAACCCTATCGTCTGATGAGTTCTGAACGAAGAGAGAGGAACAACTTTGGCGGCCTAGAATGAAAAACGTTACATGCTACAAATTCACTGTTGTCTTGCCTCTTGAAAAACAGGTTGCTTGACGACGATTGATGATTTTTGAGTTCTTGAAGAGAAAGAAGTTAACGACGGGGCATACTTATAGTTTGATTCTTAAGGCAGTTTCAGTTGTTGAGGGTTGACTCTGCATCTCTCAAAGTGTCGAACATATAGGCTCTATTGCTTCCAGATTCCGGCGAGGCGGGCTGCACTGGGTGGTCCCAAGACCACCTTGGTCCATAAGTGGATCGGCCTTTGCATATGGTACATGGCATACAACAAAAATGTAAGAAAACATCCGCAATTCATATGACATTTGCTCCAAGAGTAGTGTTATAACATTGCGGTCACAATTTTGTTCCTAAATATAGTGGCAGACAAACTAATGGTTGAAGACTTCTTTGGTGTCATGAAGAAATTTTGGCATGACTATCGAACTAAGGTAGCTCTCACACTAATGAGCGGGACTAACATTTTTCTGGAACAGGTGCACACAGATAAGATGGCAAACAACTGTATCCAAATAGTTGTCCACCTTAAACAAAAACTTGGATAGAGCGGTTTGACCTGCAATTGCGTAGATTTTAATTTCCGAATGGATTTTATTGTATTTGTGGAATATTTCTAGGAACTTAAAGAGACTCTATTCCTTTGTAATTACTTGAAATGTAAGATCAGCCTTACACTTAACTTGCCAATTCCAACCTTTGATGAGGCAAAACCCCAAAGATCCAAATCCAGTATATATTGATTTCTCAGATGATACACACCGCGCTTAAAGTCCTCGTCATCCTATGACTATCACCCTTTGTACACAATATATGGTGCCCCATTTTGGAATCCCCATTGGTGTCCGGTGATCTTTCCAAATCATACTCAACAAAATACCTAATTGAGTTATCTGATTTCCAGACGGGAATAATATCGAATGGGGCAGATCCATACAACTTTAAAAAAAAAAAAATGGAACTGAACTTTCTATCACCAGAAAGTTTACAATTTCTATCAATTTCTATCACCGTACATTAAGAGAAAACAGAAAGACCTTTACAATTTCTCCATCAATTTCTATCAATCGATCATTTAACAACGAGCACTAGCAGCAAATCAATCAATCTTTCGTTACTTGCGTGTGAGCTTGACCTTTACAATTTCTCCATGTAATCGCTTCAACCCCAGCAATCAAAAAAATCTCCCCAGTCCTGACCCTCGGAGTCAGAATCGGAATCCAACTCGGGCTGCACTGGGGCGGCGGGGTGCAGGGGGGCGACGGGGTGAGGTGGGGCGGCGGGCTGCACTGGGGCAATTAACCGGATCGGGATCGGGATGCCTGGCGAGGTGGGCTGAGGCAGGGAGGAGGAGGGGACCTGTTTGGGCGTCGGAGGAATCGGGATCGCAGGGCCAACTCCGGGTATGTAAGTAGGCATCTCTTCACCTTCAACCGGCAACAAGACTGGTTCTTTAACATCCAAGGTTGGATCTTTAACGGTCGGTACTTGTTCCGTCAGCAGCCGGGGGACCTGAGGTTTCAATGTGGTCGAAACCATGTCAAAAGTTGAATCTTTCAGGGGTGGGGCGGATGGGGCGGCGAGGGAGATTTGGGATTCCGATAGTGGTGGAGGTTTTAGGGGTTTGGAGTCTAGGGCTGGCGGAGAATCCATGTCGAGAGTCGGATTTTTTGTGGCGGTGGTGGCGGTGGCAGGTGGGTTAACGGTCGGTACTTGTTCCGTCAGCAGCCGGGGGACCTGAGGTTTCAATGTGGTCGAATCCATGTCAAAAGTTGAATCTTTCAGGGGTGAGGCGGATGGGGCGGCGAGGGAGATTTGGGATTCCGATAGTGGTGGAGGTTTTAGGGTTTTGGAGTCTAGGGCTGGCGGAGAATCCATGTCGAGAGTCGGATTTTTTGTGGCGGTGGTGGCGGTGGCAGGTGGGTTGGCAGCGGTTGGAAATTCGGTCTGTGGTGGTGGCGGTGGCGGTGGCGGTGGCGGAAGGCTTGGGTGTTTGGGTGGCGGGGAATCCATCGGTGTCTTCGAAGAAGAGGACTTTGTCATTGGAGTTCAGAGGGAGAGGGAGAAAAAAATTTCAAACATTTTTTTGGTGCGTGGTGAAGATGCTGACCATGCGGGTCATGGCCTCCTTGGCTTCTATATATACAATTTATTTTATTTTTTGAGAGAAAAATTTTAACACTTTTTTGATTTTTTGTTTTTGATTTTTTCTTTTGTTAAGTGAACATAAATTGGTATTGGGTTAATGAGAAGAACAATTTGGAAATATATAAGCGTATAATGTAGAGAAAATGTTTATTTCGATCTCCACAAAAATCCGAAATTCAAATACAGCTAAATTGTGACTTATTTAATTACTCTAATATTTTTTTTGTCAAACAGTAAATTTGTTAGATTAGAGAGCCGACAAAGTTCAAACCCACGACGTAGTGCAAATGCAACACTCATCTTCATCAATGTGGTAACCGACTACTTGATAATTACTCCAAGTTTCAAAGTTGATATTCAAATTTACATAAGACCAATTAAACTTTTGATCTTTGATAGTATCAAAAAATTTATATCCAGCTCCAATTTTTTATTTTCATTTCGCTCATCTAAACGTGCCATAATCGATCAAAAAATAAAAAATAAAAATCTAAAGCGCCATAAATGCAATCCTAGTCCGGATAGGTTTTTTAACTGTTCAATTCTTAGCGATTTTGTTCTCAATTAAAGATTAAAAATCCTAGACCATAGTATGAGCCGGTCCATGCAGAGAAAAATCCCTGTATACAAGTTGAAGTAGATTGATTCATTTGGCCTTTTCGAAAAGATTTCTTAGGCATTATCGGGTGGGCTAGCTTACATACATACATACATATGCAGTGGATTAGAGTAAACTGTACATCAAACATATCAGCTTTTGACGGAGTAGGATTCTCTACCCTCCTAATCTCTCTACCCTTACCCTCCTATTTGAACGGTTACGGTTAAGCCACGTCAACATCTTATATTCATTTTTTTATAAAGATAATAGGACAAAAAGTAATGTGTAAGAGAAGGAAGAGAAGGGAATGGGAATATGAGGGTAAAGAATCCTACTCCGCTTTTGACGCCATCTGATCTGTTGATCTAAAGCTTGCTGACATCGGCAAATACCTAATGAAGCCGCATGCATTTACCATTTTATAATTTTGTAATCATTCACAAAAAATTCTATACGGTCTCACGATCTCACGCTTCAAAACTTCAGGTACTGATGATATCACGATAATGATATATGAGATACTTTGGATGTGGTCTTTATGTATTAATATTTTTTGACTAAAAACTTGTCTGTTTTTAGTTTTTTTATCGAAGTTCCTGAAATTAATATAATAGCGTAAGTCACTATATTTTTTTAAATTAAAAATTAAAAATTGAAATTTGTATTTATTTATATTAATGAGATTTTAAATATAACCCATAATTTGTGGGATTAAAAATAATAAAATATAAATTATACTCTCTATTATATATTGTGTGTGTGTGTGTATAAATATGGGTACATTCATCAAAATAAACAAAAAAAAAAAAATTATTGTACCAAAATATCGAAACACATAAAAAAGAAGATATTAGGCTTAATAACATTAGTAAATTTCTTTAATTAAACTTGACATAAATATATTCTCAAATCAATGAAAAAAGAATGCACTCATATAAGTTTAAAAATGGATTAATTTTTTTTAATTGATTTTATATTAAAAAAAATTGGGTACTTTCTGTATAAAAAAAATTGTACATTTTACATTTAAAAAATGGTATATTTTACATATAACAAATTGGTATATTTAAGAATGGGTACATTTAAGATTAAAAAAATTAAAAATTATATTGTGACAAGGAAGAGAGCTCAGGAGATATGGCCGAATGAGGAGAAGAGAGAGAAAGAGACCAGCCAACCAGAGAGGAGAGAAAGGAGGGAAAGGAGAGAGGAGAGGAAAGAGAGAACCCGCCGGGTTCTCCTTGACCCGCACCCTTTGACCCTTTTTCATCATACTTTCTGGTGGTTTTCCACCGGATTTCCCACAAATTTGGACCAAGAAACCATTCCTAATTATCCCCTAGTCTTTTCCTCTTCCATTTCCAATCAAATTATATAGAATTTGAGTGAATTCGAGTAGAACGAAATTGTGGCTTCCGTGGGTGCCATGACATAATCCGACGATCGTGAAGGTAATCCAGCAAATTGCTACCACCACTAGACTCCCTTTGAACCCAGGAACAAAGCCGAAGCAGTGGTTGAGGCATCGGAGTTGCTTTGGAGGTCGAATCGAATCACACCAAATTATAGGGTTCTTATGGTTTTTGATGAAATTGGAGCTCTTATCGACCGAATTGGCCTTGTTCACAGGTATGAAAGTTGTTCTACTCTTTGAGATCTTTAATTCTGCAAATTTTGATAATTTTTGGAGAAAGTTGGATTTTCCGGCGAGCCGGGACAGCCGACCGCCACCCACGGCGGCGCTGACGGCGGCGCATGGCCAGTGGGCCGTCAATGTTATTTTTAGGCTATGTTTGATATCCTGAATTCAGTTTTGATAGTGGTTTGACGTAAGTTGATTATTGAGCCAGATTCTTTACGATTCGAGATTAGGTTAAAATGTGAATTGAAGATCCGACCGTTGGATCGTCACCAAACTTTGATACGTTGTAGTACTTAATATTTGAAGAATGTGGAAACTTACAGATTGGGAATCCAACGTATGGATCTTCCCGAATTGGATTTGTAAGTTCATAAAATAAAAGGTTAATCGCCACTCGGTTTTGGAACTTGGCGGAGATCCAACCGTTGGATCATAACGAAACTTTAGTATGTTGTTCTATAAGCATAATTTGAATCATGAGAAGTTACGGATGGGAAATTTGATATGCGGATCTTCTGGATTGAGTTATGTAGGGTTGTGGACCCTACCGTCGATCTTTGATCGACGATTGATTTATGGTCAATGAGTCTTGAATCACTCTTGAATGCCCTTGAGGATGTGTTTTAAGTGAGTTATGTGTTCTATCGACAAGTATTCTGAGATGTGATTTAATAATTGTTCTAGGCGTCGATCGTTCGGGACGCTTCTGTATTCGTTCTAGGGAGTTGTAGCGCGGACTCCAGGTGAGTGGGCTTTTGTTTTCAGTATATATATATATATATATATATATATATATATATATATATATATATATATATATATATATATACACATATACATATACTTGATTGATTCCCAGAAATATGATTTAAAATGCGTTTATGAAAAATGAATGCCATATATATTTTTATGTTTATATGATTATATGTTGACGCATTGCGGGCGCCAGGTAAGTCAGGTAAGTATATGCTTGGGATATGATGGTTATGGTGATATCGATGAGATTAGTATATGGCTCATTTACCTGCACATCGGGGTTTGTGCCGCCAGAGTAGGACTTAGCTTTCACGTGATCGTTCACCTCCCGCACCGTACGCTTCACGTTGGGCTTAGCTTTCAGTGAACAACTTACGGTTGGAACAAATCTTCGCTTCACGTTGGGCTTCAAATAGGATGCAAGCCCTTACAATTGTGGTCTGTGGATTGCTAGAGGAATTTTCATTTTTGGTGCGTGTGAAGATGCCCTAATTCACCATCGGGGTCATGGCATCCTTGGCTTCTATATATACAATTTATTTTATTTTTTGAGAGAAAAATTTTAACATTTTTTTAATTTTTGTTTTTTAATGTTTATTTTGTTAGGTGAACAGAAATTGGTATTGGGTTAATGAGAAACAATTTGGAAATATATGAGCATATAACGTAGAGAAAACGTTCATTCTGATTCCCATAAAAATCCGAAATTCAGGTACCACTAAATTGTAAAGTATTTAATTACTTTATTTTTTTTGTCAAATAGTAGATTTGTTAGATTAGAGAGCCGAAGATATTTGACACACCCCGACTCGAACATCGGGACGTGCTGGCTGTCACGTGAACGTGACGTAGCCATGAGCGCAATGCGGAAGAATAAATATAGATAATAAGCACTAGAATAACACAACTAGTGATATAAGATCATAAAAGAGTGTGAAAGTTAACAGTATCATTTACAAAGTTCGAGCATCCTAGGTGCAGTTCAGAAAGACATAAATAGGAAATCCAGAATATTTACATGGATAGTGCACTGTCAGACATACCTTGAACCCTCACTTGCCACCAACGCTATCTAATACCTAGAGGGGCGTAAAACAAAAGCGTGAGTGGGCAAAAACAAAGCTTACCAAAATCACTTCGATATAAAAGTTGTAACCCCTCTCTGTAAAACATGTATACTTCCCAAAAAAAAAAAAAAAAAAAAAAAAATATATATATATATATATATATATATATATACACGTACTAATACTGGAAAACCATCATTCAAATAATACCATGTTCGAATGAACCATATTCAATATCAAGCATGCAACAAATATCATCAAAATCAATCAGGTGATATCTCAATGCATATCATGCCGGCAATGCATATAAATCAGCCGGAGTCACCTTTAGTGACCTGTACAGCTGAATTTATGGCTCCTCAACCAAATCCTCAATTCATCTTTCAATCAATAACCTACACCCATGTCGGAACCACCTACAGTGGTCTGTACGACGGGTATATATAAAACGCTCTGTGCTACGATCACGTGAAGGCTAGCGACGAATCGCGGGTCACCTACGAGTCGGAACCACCTAATGTGGTCTGTACAACAGGCTGGCACCTGCCTTGGATCCAAGGTGAGCGTACGGTGCGGGATGTGAAGGATCACGTGAAAGCTAAGCCCTACTCTGGCGGAGCACAGACCCCGATGTGCAGGTAAATGAGCCATATACTAATCTCATCGATATCACTACAATCATCATAACATAAGTACATACTTACCTGACTTACCTGGCACCCGCAGTGCCTCAACATATAATCATATAAACATAGCAACAAATATATATGGCATTCGACATGGCATTCAATTTCATAAAATCATTTTAAAATGTATTTCTGGGAATCAACCAAGTATATATATATACTGAAAACAAAAGCTCACTCACTGATAAGTAGATGGGGTCGTAGCCCCCGAGCCTCGCGTGGCTGCGCTCGTCCTTAGGATACGTCTCACCTATATGCGAAACAACTATACAACCGTTAATTACGCACATAACCCAATTAGATAATAACTTCTCATACATTGCTCAATTGGGGTGTTTAAATATACCAACATGCTCTACTCAATCCCACGAACACCCCCATATTTTTAAATTAATTTTTGGAAGTCCCACGCGCCCTTACGCGCCGGCCAAGGCACGGCAACACGCGCTGCCCATGCGCGGCCATGTGCCGTGCACGCTGACGGAGCCTTAACGCCGTTAAGGAATATTCCGTTAAATCCCTAGAATATTCCGTTAAGGTTAACTGACGTCGTTACCTTCCGTTAGGAATATTTCGTCAACTTTGACAGAAAATTCTGTCACCTTCAACCTCAGTTCGCCGGCGACCGGCGCCGGCGCCGCTGCGTCGCCGGAAACTGGGTAAATTTCAGATTCTATTTTCTAGCTCAATTTTCAACCAAATTTCACGAAATTTACACCAAAATGAACCTTAGGACAAGGAGAAGAGGTTTATACCTGTTAAAAACCCAAAACTCGCCTGAAACTCGCTGGAGCAAAACCAGGAAATCCGGCCAACCCCCGAACTTGTGATCCTGACGTCCAAAAGCCTCCAATTTTGTCCTCCGAGCTTCATAAGGTCATTCTAAGCCTCCCTATGATCTCAGAATAATCTAAAACGTCACGGTTTGCAAGCACATGAACAGTATCCTCTCAGTGCTTCACGGGTTCTGAGGTTTTCGAGGGTTTGAGCTTAAACTAAAGGTATGGTTGTGATCACCAGGTCACTAGGGTTAAGAATATGACTCTTAGGACTTTAATCCGTGACCAGATCAAGGAGTATGGCGTTGTCCGTACAGTTGCAGGGAAAAGGAAGAAAATTCGAGAAGAGGAAGGAGAGAGAGACGGGTAAAATGGAGAGGATCCACACGTGTTCGTGAGTGTGTGTATAGTTCTCAGCCAATCCCATCCACATAAAATCCAAAAATATGGGTACCCTTATAAAAACATTAATCCAACTCACCCACTCTCACACCCCCGCAAGGGTAAAAACGTCATTTCATATGATAAGATACTTCATTTCGGAACGGACTGTTACAATATTCAAACACACGTCATAGTGTAAAGGCAACACTCATCACTGTGTGGTGGAGGACTTCTTGATAATTACTCCAAATCTTTGAGTTGATTTTAAAATTTACACAAGACCAATTAAATTTTTGATCCTTGATAGTATCAAAAAATTCATATCCGGCTCCAGTTTTGTATTTTCATTTCGCTTATCTAAGATTCTAAACATGCCATAATCGACCAAAAAGAAAAGAAAAGAAAAGAAAAAGAAAAATCTAAACGTGCCATAAATGCAATCCTAGCCCAGATAGGTTTTGTTTGATTCCTGATGAGATTAGGATTGGTCATCAATCAGACGCGGCAATTAGCATCCATATATTTTAGAGAACTTTAACAAAAAGCTCCCGGTACTGTTCACTTTAACGAAAAATCACATTTTTACACTAAAAAAAGAGTGGGAGATTCTAATTTTCTCTTTTTTTTATTTTCATTTCGTTTATCTAAATGTGCCATAATCGACCAAAAAGAAAAGAAAAGAAAAATAAAAATCTAAAAGTGCAATAAATGCAATCCTAGCCCGGATAGGTTTTGTTTGATTCCTGATGAGATTAGGATCAGTCATCAATCAGAAGCGGCAATTAGCATTCATATATATTTTAGACAACTTTAACGAAAAGCTTCCGGTACTGTTCATTTTAACAAAAAATCGTATTTTTACACTAAAAAAAGAGTGGGGGATTCTAATTTTCTCTTTTTTATTTTCATTTGGTTTATCTAAACGTGCCATAATCGACCAAAAAAAAAAAGAAAAGAAAAGAAAAAGAAAAATCTAAACGTGCCATAAATGCAATCCTAGCAATCCTAGCCCGGATAGGTTTTGTTTGATTCCTGATGAGATTAGGATTCAATAGACGCGGCAATTAGCTTCCATATATTTTAGAGAGAGAAGCGCCGTTTCGATTTCGATTTCGATTTCTACTGAAACACGAAGCGAAGACGAAGACGAAGGCGAAGACGAAGCCCAATCTCATCTCCGCATCTCCGCACTCTCCTTTTTAGCTTTGAGGTAATCCAATTCTCACCCAACATCCTCTCCTCTTCGTTTGTTCGTTGGTTCGGTGCGTTGAATTGATTAGGGATTTAGGGTTTGTTTCATTGAAATTGCCGATTGGGATCGGATTGATTGATCGATTAATTAGAAAGCTCTAGATAAGAAGAGATTGCTTGTTTGTTTGTTGTGAATCGCTGCTGCCGCTGCTTACTGATCGATCTATGCTATGCTATTGATTCATCCGTTTAATCCGTCTCCATTGAATTGAATCTCCGTTTATATCAGATCACCCAACCCAACCCATCAGTTCAGTTGATTGCTTCTTCATATTTCATACATACATATGTCGACGGTGGAGACTGTAGCTCGCCGGTTTTTTTGTTCCTACATGGACCAAGTGCAGGTCACGGTACCGCAAGGCCAAACAGTAGGCCAGGATGAATTTCCACTTGTGATAAGGTTTTTCAAGCAAATCCAAAGTCGCTCTCCCATTGATGATTCAGTTGCTGTTTTCGAACAGAACCAGGTTGGTTTAAAGGCGTATCTGTTGAACTACTCAAATATTAAGCGACTATCCAGCAGGACAGCCTATACAACATTGTTCTCCGATACACTTTCCAGTCTTGGTGTTCCACAAGTTGAGCAGCCAGATATCATTCAAAAAATTTTCTGCCTAGTGGATGAAACACTGGTCCCGGTGCTGCAGGTTGACATCCGCATATGCGACATCACCGAGTACTTTTCCGAGAATAATATTAGGGTTGATAATGATGAGTCTATCCTTATTGATACGATGGCAAGGGAATCCATGGAAATGGATAGGGTCAGGCTTAGGCCTGCAACTAAGTCTTCAATTGAGGGTTTGGAGAAACTGAGACTACTCGATCAGAGTTTGGAACTACAAGCTATCGTTGTGCATACACCGTCATGCCCTATCTGTTTGGAACCTCTTGGTTGCCTTGATGCAGAAGAAGATGAAGAAGCCATGCCCAAGCAAAAAAGAAAAAGGGAAGAAGAAGAAACGAAACCAGAGAAACGAAGAAGAAATGGAGAAGTCAGACCACAGGATGAAAGAAATTCTAACTATGAAGAAGAAGAAGTGGAAGCCAGACCAAAGAAAGGAACAATAAAGGAGGAAGCCAGACCACTGGATAAAAGAAACTGTGAAGAAAACAAAGAAGAAGAAGAAGATGCCAGACCACAACAGTTAAGTAAAAGTAATAAAAAAGAAGCGGTTGACGACGATCATCCAAGGATGATAATGATTACTCGCTTGCCCTGCTTGCATCATTATCATGGAGATTGCATTGCCCACTGGTTGGAGATAAATCACGTGTGTCCCATGTGCCGGTACCCAATGCCAGTAGCGGAGACTGCCGGGGCATCAAAACCCTACTGAGTGTTTGATCTTGGTTGCCTTTTCAGTGACATCCCAATCAAATGGTCTGGAATCAGTTCGTCTTTGTTTGGTTTATGCAATTTATCTGCGTCAGTGCCTGCCTGTTGCCCTTACGAAGGAATGCTTTGCCACCTTTTCTGATTTGCAGAGTTTGGAAGATCTCTGGAATCAAGTGGTTGTGATAGTGAGACGAAGAATTCAATGGATTCCCATCCTCAGCTCGCATAACTAAAGCAGCCGCCGAGAAATAATTTCCCAATATTAAATGCATACTGGCAACAGTGGCAAGGGTGCGACTTAATATTCCAGACTCAAGCCATGATCTCAGGGGCAGAGGAAAAAACTCTGCATTCCCTTCTCCCAAGGGACCAAATATCAGTTGATGTTTTATCCTTAATATAAGGCAGCATGCATTGTTTCTGAGGAAGCTGCTGGATCGGAAGATGCAGAGCCGGAATGTAGCGAAAGAAAGTGGTGTTGAACTCATGAATGTAGCGAAAGAAAGTGGTGTTGAACTCATGGAACCGGGTACCTCTGCCCAACATCTGGTCAAGAAGAAGAGTCTTGCAAAGGCGATGCCAATTTTTTCCAGGAGAATTGCTTTAGGAATTGCGTAGATTTTAATTTCCGGATGTTTCTTATTGTATTTGTGGAATATTTCTGGGAACTTATGACTATGTATGCCGTTGTTATTTTAGTTGAATGGTTACACACAATAAAAATTATGGGATTATGAATAAATACCAGCTTTGGTCTTCAATTGGTTATGCTTTGATTACGCGTGTATGCTGAGATGTTTTTACTTTCCCCTGTTCAAAGGGCCTAATTACGGCAGGTTTGATCCTAGCCCCTAGTATCAAACCAGCCACCGAGTATGTAGGCCCGTCGCCCGAGTATCGAACCCCGTCACCGGGTATCAAACCAGCCACCCAGTGTGTAGGTTGTCTAACCAAAAGTTGGATTCACCCATAATGTAAAATATAACAAAATTAGAGCCACACGCTATTTGTCCTGGTTTTAGGCGTCTGAAACAAATTAGATCTTGTTTAGTTGCATATCATATGTACCTATATTTTTGCTTTGTGTCATGAGAGGATAATCTGATGCATGCTCTGAGGTTTATTAACCAGTCCCACTCTCAGCTCTCCTTTTAACTGAATCGAAATGGCTTTGTAGCGTCCAAGCATTCATCGTAGTGCTCTTAGAACATCTCCGTTCGTTTTAGGAGGGCAAGGCAAAGGCAGGGCCGTGATATTGCCTTTACTATTCACTTAAACAGTAATTGTCTTTGTACAAGTCTACTCGTTTGAGAAGATGAAGAGTAAGGGAAATATTTTCTTTAAATGCTTGTTTGCACGAGATTTTTTGGTTTGGGACACAAATTCAACTTGATTCGAATTTGGTTGAAGGGGATGATTTTTTTGGAGTGTTGGCAGTGGCTTTGCCAATGATATGAAAGTGGGGTGGGAAAGATTATGAGATGGGTGGCTTGTGGCCTTTGGAGATTGTGGAAGTGTAGGAATAGTTTGATTTTTGAAAAGCAAACCGTGGAACCTATGGAGGCATTGAGATTAGTACAACAACAGTGGCTTGAGATTGATGAGTCACAAAGTTAGCATAAGATGAGATGGAACGAACCGCGACGGCAAGCGGGGAGGGTGGAGGAGCATCGTACGTGTTGGGTGCAGCCTCCGTTTCGTACAATCAAAGTCAATTGTGATGGTGCTTGGGTTAAAGAAACTGGGAAGGGAGGACATAGTTGGGTTGCCTGTGCCTTTGCAGGAATCTTCAAAGGGGTGGGTGGCTTGGGGTGGATGGCTTGCGTGGAGCGAAATATTTTAATTTTGTTCAATTGGAAACGAACTTCAAAAGTCTCGTGGAAATGCTTAATGGGATCATGTCTTGTAATGGTGTTATTGGAGGTATTCTCTTTGATATACGATGTATTCAACAACAACTGAGGTCAGTATAGTTTATTTTTACTCCTAGACTATGTAATAGGACAACACATTTAGTGGCTTCTTTTGTTCCTCGAGTGGGTGGTCTCCATATTTGGGATTGTTTTGAACTAAACTGGTTTTTTAATACTCTAACTTCTGATGCAAACATTTATATTCGGATTTAATATCATTTCAATTTGGACAAAAAAAAAAAAAAAAAAAATAGTTGCACTTGCACATTCAATATGGATGACATTGACAATAAATATATGCGTTGACATAATGGTAGCAGAACAACATCTCAACCAATTGTAAGCGCAATGACAATTTGAGGGCAATGGCAATAAAATTGCCCTTGCTTTTACTCTAAACAGTACTTGTTTTTGTGCAAGTCCACCAGTTTGGAAGGAGGAAGGGCAAGGATAATTATTATTCACAAACATTTTTTTTTTTAAATTTGTAATGTTTTCTTCATCCTATCCCCACATATCCTTGTCGCCGTAGATTTTTGGATAACTTTAAACATTTAATTTGCAAATGGGTTGAACTTTGGAAGTTTTTTCTAACTTTTTTTTGGTAATTTTAATGATTTTATTACTTTTTTTTAAAGTTTGATTAATAATTTTTTTGGAATTAAAACCTCACAAAGACCCACGTGGGTGGAAAAGTGGGAAAGCTAGTGAACAACTTACGGTTGGAACAAATCTAAGGGTGGTTCTGTGTGGGATACAGAATCGAAACTAGTATCCCGAATACCAAATTGAAATTTTTCGGGACGGGAATTTGAAGACCCATCCCAAACCAAATTTTCGGGAATCCCGAAATATTTTCGGGATTTCGGGACAAATCGGGAATCCCAAATTAAAATATGAAATTAAGAATTATTCTTCAAATTTATAATTCAAGAACACATTCATGAACTAGGAATGTCATTTCATTCACACTTCCATTTAATCGAACACTGGCATGCTTGATTGTTTTTATCAGAGTCAAAATTCAAATCAATTAAACCCTTTTGGCAATTTGTTGAGAGACGAAAGAATCAAGCTGTAACAGCTCGTCCCCGAAATTTTGTATGATGGATGTGAAATGACAGTTATGCCCTTGGACGTTAATTAAGGTATGTGTGTGTTTAAGTTTGGGGGTGTTTGGTTGGTTGTATTTGGACCACACACACACACACATTCACACACACTTTTGCTCTCTTTCACTCTCGTACTCTCTCTCTATCTCTCCCTCTCGGCTTTTGTACGGACACACCCATAACCCTTGTAAACCTTACAGATCAAAGGTGTGAAGCACCCCATTGTGTTCTTGAGGTCCAGACAAACACATTGGAACCCATTTCAGGTAAGGATACCTTCGAAAACCCGTGAAAATCCTAGCTCCGATTTGAGGTACTATTCATGCTCACGTAAAATGTTGTGTTTTTGGAAATTGTATTTGGACGTCGGAATCGCGAGATCGGAGAGTTTCATTTTGGCCGAAATTATCGAGGCTTTTTCCGACGAATCCCTGGCGAGTTAAAGGTCGAGTCAGGTATGGTTGTGTTCATCTTTGTGAGATCTTCATTTTGGTATAAACTACGTAGAAAATGGTGCAAAAATGAAGAAGAAACCATAGTTGAAAGTTTTTCCAGAAACCGGCGAACAGTCATCGGAGAAGACAGGGAATATTCCGTCAGTCTTGACGGAATATGCTGACACCGTCAGTCATCTTTAATTGTTACCGTTGGGTTTTAACGGAATATTCTGAGGAATATTCCTGACGGCGTTAACTGACGCCGTCAGTGTGCAGATCACGTGGCGGCACGTCTGGTCGTGCCTTGGCCGGCGCATGGTGGCGCGTGGGTGGTCGAATTTTTTTTCTAAAAATATGGGGATGTTCGTGAAGTTGTGTAGATCACTATGGTATATTCATATACCCAATTTGAGCAATGTATGAGAAGTTATTTCTAAGGTTCGATTATGTGCGTTAATTAACGTTATTTCAGTTACTTCTCATATAGGCGAGACCTATTCGGAGGACGAGCGTAGCCAGACTAGCCACGGGGGTTACGACCCGGCTACTTATCAGTGAGTGGGCTTTTGTTTTCCGTATATACCTATATAAATGAGATTTTTCCCAGAAAATCAATTTAAGTGAAATGTGATTTGAAATGCCATGCAAAGTATCTATTTATTTTATTATGCGTTAGTGATTGCATATAATAATGTTGGTGCTGCGGACGCATAGGTAAGTGACAGGTAAGTTTATATTCTAGTTATTATGAGAATGAATGATGTGATGTGATGTGATTAGAGCTCATAAACCTGCACACTGATATGAGTGCTCCCGCCCAGAGTTAGGGCATAGTCTTTCACGTGATGTTCACCTCTCGCACCGCATACTCGCCTTGGATCCAAGTTAGGTGCACAGTCTTGTCGAATAGGCCACTATAAGTGGGTTCGACTCGTAGGTGACCCACGAATTATTCGCACAGTCTTCACGTGATTGTAGCACTAGAGCATATTATTCTATATACAGAGATGTTGTGCAGACCACTAGAGGTGGTATTGATGTGTGTGCAGGATATATATGATATGTTTGAGATGATTATGAGCTATATGATATGATGAGATTGTTATGAGCTATATACAGCTGAGGGCTGAGTTGATTATCCAGTATTCCATCACATTCACAGAGTTATGATTTGGCATTTAGTTATGATACTTTGGCATGGCATACATACATACATTCATACATATATGTTTTCCAGCAGGATTTTGAGAATTATATATATGAGTATATACTTTATTTCTGGGAAATTATACAGGTTTTACGGCGAGGGGTTATAACTTTTGAGAAAAGAAAGGTTTTGAAAAGATTTGTTTATGACCCACTCAACTTTGTTTTTCGCCCCTCCAGGTATTAGGTAGTGTTCGTTGGTGGCATATGAGGAGCTCATCGGACGTTCTGACAGAATTCACTTATGTAGGACCATATTCGGGTGTTATCTCTATTTAGTACTTTCTGCTTGATTGCACGTAGACCATTTAAGCTCTGGTTGTGTAAACCATCTTAATTCTCGCGCTAGCACACTATCTTTAATTGGGTTGCTGGTTGTATGGTTTTAAATTGTTCGTATCTTTCTGATTAATCTTGCTTCCGCACTGTGCACATGGCTACGTCACTCTTACGTGACGGCCAACACGCCCTACTTTTGGGTTGGGGTGTGTCAGTTTGGTATCAGAGCATAGGTTTGGCAGTCCTGCATATCTTGTGAATATTCTAATTATCTTGGTGTTTCTGTCAGAACTATGCCGCCTCGTAGAGAGCCATGTCGTTCAGATGAACCTAATTTCCCTGATATAGCTCAGTTAGGGGAAGCTATAGCGAGTGCTATTCAGTCAGTTATTCGGCCGCCTCAGCGGACCCCTCTGGAGTCGGTTCATAATTTGAAAATAACCACTTTTGTGGGGAATGAAGGTCCCGAGGGTTCAGAGAAATGGTTGATGCATATTGAGAAGACTTTTAGGCTGATGCAGAGTCAGGGAAGTCTATCTCCGGACAGATGGGTAGAGACGACTTCATGGTTTTTGGGTAAGGAACCAGCTTCATGGTGGGGACAGTTGGCTGATGAGTTACCCCAGGAGAAATCTAGAGATTGGGAGGTATTTAAACAGTTATTCTATAAGAGATTCATTCCTCCTGCATACATTGATCGTAAGAAACATGAGTTTACTAGTTTGAGGTAGAAGAAGCTGTCAGCTAATGAGTACTACAAGAAATTTACTGATCTATCTCGTTATCATCCAGAAGTTGCTGCTAATTCGGTTGAGATGCTACGTCGTTTTAAATTGGGTACTAAGAAGAAATAGCGTACCATTGTGACTGCAATTCCCTATACCACTTATCATGAGTTTTATGAAGCTTTACTTCAGATTGAGGATTCTGAGAATTTGCCCAGCGGCTGTGAAGATGAAGAGAAAAATGGGAATCCGAATAAGGATAAGGGTAAAGGTCATTTCTTACAGGGGCCTCGCCAGACTCAGAACTTTAAGCGCAGTGGGACTAGTTCTAGTTCTTCCAGTGGAGGTTTCAGTTCCACAGGTCAGAGAGGAGGTGGTAGGTTCTTCAGAGATTTCAGATCACAGAGGCAAGGGAATTTTGGTAGAGGAAATGCACCCTTGTGCTGTAAGTGCAATAGTCGATATTTCGGGGAATGTCGAAGATGTAGCAGTGGGTGTTACACTTGTGGTCAGGAAGGACATCAAGCTAAGTTTTGTCCTCAAGGCCAGCAGAGGCCTCAGTAGCATCCTTTACCACCGCCAGCTCCAGCTCAGCAGTTTTTCAGGACAGGGTGGTTATACCCAGATAGGTCGTGGTGGTGCATACCACTATCAGGGGGATTCCGTTCCTTATTCTTCGAGACAATATTAGTACCCCCCAGGATCCCTATCAGCAGGGCAGTGATGGATAGTATTCAGGAGGATATATGCCTCCACAGCAGTATTCTGGAGGATATATGCCTCAGCAGCAGTATTCAGCTGGTGGATCACAGTGGCATTCTGGAGGACAGTCTCAGCAGGTTGATGCTACTACCAGCGGAGTTGGGTCTTCGAGACAGCACAGTCAGTCAGGATAGGGGCGTAATTCTCAGGGACGAGGAATTGACGCCAACAGACGCAGATGAAGACAGCAGACCCAGGGACGTATCAACAACGTTTCGCTGTAGGATGCTCAGAACAATCCGGACTTGATCATGGGTACGTTAAATATTCTTAGTCATTATGCTAAAGTGTGGATTGATTGTGGTGCTACTCATTCGGTAATTTCTCATACGTTTGCTCAATTGACACAACCTCAATCTTCACCTCTTGGGTATGAGTTGGAGTTTGCTATGCCTAGAGGGGATGAGTGTTATATAGATTATGTTTACCCAGGTTGTCCTGTATTAGTGGAGAATGTGGTTATGCCTGCTAACCTCACTCCGCTAGACATTGTGGATTTTGACGTTATCTTAGGCACAGATTGGTTGCATTATAATCGTGTCCATATTGATTGTTACGGAAAATCAGTGACCTTCCATCGTCCTAGATTACCTGAGGTTACATTCTTTGGTGAACCTAGTGGATTGAGGCATGGTATTATTTCAGCTGTGATAGCCAAAAAGTTATTAAAGAAAGGTTGTCAAGGGTACTTGGCTTACGTGGTACTAAATAATGATGCTCCGGTTAGCGTGGAGAATGTCAAGGTGGTTAGACATTTTTTTGAAGTTTTCCCTGATGATTTACCTGGATTGCCGCCAGATCGCGATGTGGAGTTCGCTATTGATTTGGTTCCAGGTACTGATCCTATTTCTTTAACTCCTTATCGTATGGCTCCTGCCGAGTTAAGAGAATTGAAGACTCAATTACAAGAGTTGGTTGATAAAGGTTTCATCCAGCCTAGTACTTCACCTTGGGGAGCCCCAGTTTTGTTTGTTCGGAAGAAAGACGGTACGTTGAGGCTTTACATTGATTACAGGCAATTGAATCAGATGACGATTAAAAACCGTTATCCTTTGCCTCGTATTGACGATCTTTTTGATCAACTCTGAGGTGCTTACGTATTTTCTAAGATTGATCAAAGTCTGGTTATTATCAGTTGAAGATCAGGAACGACGATGTTCCTAAAACTGCTTTCAGGACTCGTTATGGTTATTATGAGTTTCTCGTGATGCCATTTGGATTGACGAATGCACCAGCAGCTTTTATAGGTTTGATGAATAAGGTGTTTCAGCAGTATTTGGATAGATTTGTCATTGTTTTCATTGATAACATTCTGGTGTATTCTAAGTCGAAAGCAGACCATATTCGACATCTGACTTTGGTGTTAAAGAAGCTGAGGGAACACCGATTGTATGCTAAGTTCAGTAAGTGCCAATTTTGGTTAGATCAAGTTGCTTTCTTGGGGCATGTTGTTTCAGCTCAGGGTATTCAGGTAGACCCTCAGAAGATAGCAGCTATGGAGAATTGGGAACAGCCACGAATCGTCACCGAGGTACAGAGTTTCCTTGGTTTAGCAGGATATTATCGACGATTTGTTAAGGATTTCTCAGTTACGGCTTTACCACTAACGAGGTTGACCAGGAAGGGAGTTAAATTCGAGTGGGATGATAATTGTGAGCAGAGTTTCCAGCAATTGAAGTATTATCTCACTCATGCTCCCATTTTGACTATTCCTGATGATAGTGGTAATTTTGAGATTTACAGCGATACTTCTTTGAATGGCTTGGGATACGTGTTGATGCATCATGGTAGGGTAATTGCTTACGCTTCGCGTCAGTTAAAGCCTCACGAGATGAATTACCCTACACATGACTTAGAGTTGGCAGCCATTATTTTCACTTTGAAGATTTGGAGACATTATCTTTATGGCGAGAAGTGTAGGATCTTCACAGATCACAAGAGTCTCCAGTACCTGTTCACACACAAAGATTTGAATCTTCGTTAGCAGAGATGGATTGAGTTGTTAAGTGACTACAATTGCACGATTGAGTATCACACTGGACGTACTAATGTGGTGGCTGATGCTTTGAGTAGGAAATCCCAAGGTCGGGTTAATGCCTTGTATGCTTATCGTGTTCCTCTTCTTGTAGATTTGAGGTCTATTGGAGTAAAATTGGAATTGGAAGAACAAGAAGAAGTTGTGGCAGAGCAAGAAATAGCCTTACTTGCTAGTTTCCAAGTTAGGCCTATTCTGATTGATCGTATACTCGAGACTCAGATGAATAATGAAGAGATTCAAGAGCTAATTCATTTGAGGAATCAAGGGAAAAAGAAAGATCTTAGAGTTAGAGAGATAGATGGCATGCTTATGGAAAATAGGATGTACGTGCCAAATAATGAGGAATTAAAGAAGGCAATTCTTGATGAGGCACATATTTCAGCTTATGCGATGCATCCAGGAGGAACTAAAATGTATCATACTATTAGGCCATTTTGTTATTGGCCAGGTATGAAAAGGGAAATTACTGAGTATGTAAGTAGATGTATCGTGTGTCAGCAGGTTAAAGCTGAAAGAAAGAAACCATTTGGTTTGTCACAGCCACTTCCCGTTCCACAGTGGAAATGGGAAAATATTACTATGGATTTTGTGTACAAGCTACCTCGTACACAAAACGGCTATGATGGAATCTGGGTGATTGTAGATCGGCTTACTAAGTCATCGCACTTCATTCCTGTAAGGGAAAAGTATTCTTTGAACAAGTTAGCCTAGTTGTTCATCACGAAGATTGTGAAGTATCATGGAGTTCCTGTGAGTATTATTTCAGATCGAGATCCGAGATTTACTTCTAAGTTTTGGATAACATTCTAGGAAGCTTTGGGTTTGAGATTACTGTACAGCACGACATATCATCCTCAGACAGATGGACAATCAGAGAGGACGATTCAAACTTTGGAGGATATGCTAAGATCTTCGGTGTTGCAGTTTGGCGATGCTTGGCATAAGCGGTTGGATTTGATGGAATTTGCCTACAACAACAGCTTTCACTAGAGTATTGGTATGGCGCCATTTGAGGCACTATATGGCAAGCCTTGTCGTACACCTTTATGTTGGTCAGAGGTTGGCGAACTAGTTTTAGTGGGCCCTGAGTTAGTGGAGGAGACTACTCAGAACATTCAGGTTATTAAATCTAATATGAAAGCGGCCCAAGATCGCCAAAAAAGTTTAGCAGATAGACATGCCACTGATCGAGTGTACAAAGTTGGTGACTGGGTATTTCTGAAGTTATCGCCTTGGCGAGGTGTAATGTGATTCGGGAAGAAAGGCAAGTTAAGTCCTAGGTTCATCGGGCCTTATCAGATCACCGAGCGAGTCGGTGAAGTTGCTTATAGGCTTGAGTTGCCATCAGAGTTGTCTAAGGTACATAATGTGTTTCATGTATCGATGCTTCATCACTATGTTGCAGATCATTCTCATGTGATACCTCATCAACCATTGAAAATTAGCCCGGATTTGACTTATGATGAAGAGCCAGTGACTATTTTCGATTGGAAAGAAAAGGTTCTAAGGAATAAGACAGTGAAGTTGGTTAAAGTTTTGTGGATGAACCATTCAGTGGAAGAAGCGACTTGGGAAACAGAGGATTGGATGAGAGAGATGTACCCAAGGTTGTTTTGTGAGTACTAGTGGATGGGTTGGTTGTGTAAATTTCGGGGATGAAATTTTTATAAGGAGGGTAGATTGTAATAGCTGGTCTCGGAAATTTTGTACGATGAATGTGAAATGATGTTTATGCCCTTGGACGTTAATTAAGGTATGTGTCTGTTTAAGTTTGGCGGTGTTTGGTTGGTTGTATTTGGACTACACACACACACACACACATTCACACACACTCTTTCTCTCTCTCACTTCCATACTCTATCTCTATCTCTCAGACTCTCTTTCTCTCTCCCTCTCGGCTTTTGTATAGACACACACATAACCCTTGTAAACCTTACAGATCGAAGGTGTGAAGCACCCCATTGTGTTCCTGAGGTCCAGACGAACACATTGGAACCCATTTCAGGTAAAGATACCTTCGAAAACCCGTGAAAATCCTAGCTCCGATTTGAGGTACTATTCATGCTCATGTAAAATGTTGTGTTTTTGGAAATTCTAAGTTCACAGGAAGCTTAAGGAGGTATTTACGAAGCTCGGAGTGCTTCGTTGGAAGAATTTGGATGTCGGAATCGCGAGATCGGAGAGTTTCATTTTGGCCAGAATTATCGAGGCTTTTTCCGGCGAATCCCCGGCGAGTTGGGGGTCGAGTCAGGTATGGTTGTGTTCATCTTTGTGAGATCTTCATTTTGGTATAAAGTAGGTAGAAACTGGTGCAAAAATGAAGAAGAAACCATAGTTTGAAGTTTTTCCAGAAACCGGCGAACAGTCACCGGAGAAGGCAGGGAATATTCCATCAGTCTTGACGGAATATGGTGACGCCATTAGTCATCTTTAACTGTTACCGTTGGGTTTTAATGGAATATTCCTGATGGCGTTAACTGACGCCGTCAGTGTGCAGATCACGTGACGGCGCGTGGCGGCTCGTCTGGCCGTGCCTTGGCCGGCTCGTGGCGGCGCGTGGGTGGTCGGAAAATTTTTCTAAAAATATGAGGATGTTCGTGAAGTTGTGTAGATCACTATGGTATATTCATATACCCAATTTGAGCAATGTATGAGAAGTTATTTCTAAGGTTCGATTATGTGCGTTAATTAACGTTATTTCAGTTACTCCTCATATAGGCGAGACCTATCCGGAGGACGAGCGTAGCCAGGCTAGGCACGGGGGTTACGACCTGGCTACTTATCAGTGAGTGGGCTTTTGTTTTCCGTAAATACCTATATAAATGAGATTTTTCCCAGAAAATCAATTTAAGTGAAATGTGATATGAAATGTGATTTGAAATGCCATGCAAAGTATCTATTTATTTTATTATGCATTAGTGATTGCATATAATAATGTTGGTACTGCAGACGCACATGTAAGTGATAGGTAAGTTTATATTCTAGTTATGATAAGAATGAATGATGTGATTAGAGCTCATAAACTTGCACATTGATATGAGTGCTCCCGCCCAGAGTTAGGGGCATAGTCTTTCACGTGATGTTCACCTCCCGCACCGCATGCTCGCCTTAGATCCAAGTTAGGTGCACAGTCTTGTCGAATAAGCCACTATAAGTGGGTTCGACTCGTAGGTGACCCGCGAATTATTCGCACAGTCTTCATGTGATTGTAGCACTAGAGCATATTATTCTATATACAGAGATGTTGTGCAGACCACTAGAGGTGGTATTGATGTGTGTGCACGATATATATGATATGTTTGAGATGATTATGAGCTATATGAAATGATGAGATTGTTATGAGCTATATACAGCCGAGGGCTGAGTTGATTATCCAGTATTCCATCACATTCACAGAGTTATAATTTGGCATTCAGTTATGATACTTTGGCATGGCATACATACATACATTCATACATATATGTTTTCCAGCAGGATTTTGAGAATTAAATATATGAGTATATACTTTATTTCTAGGAAATTATACAGGTTTTACGGCGAGGGGTTATAACTTTTGAGAAAAGAAAGGTGGATTGAGTTGCTTAGTGATTATGATTGCACGACCAGGGTGACCATGCAAATGTTGTGGCTGATGCACTTAGCAGGAAGACTTCAGTGAAGACCAATGTTTTGGATGCTTGTCATGTTCCTCTTTTTATAGATTTGAGGTATACTGGAGTGGAATTGGGAATAGAAGAACGAGAAGTAGCCTTGCTTGCAAGTTTTCAAGTCAGGCCAGTATCAATTGATCGAGTGCTCGAGGCACAGATTAATGATGAAGAAATTCAAGAATTATTTCAGTTAAGTAATCAGGGGAAAAAGAAAGACTTCAGAGTTAGAGTATCAGATGGCATGCTTATGCTAGAGAGCGTGATGTATGTGCCAAATAATGAAGAATTAAAGAAAGAAATTTTGGATGAAGCACATTGTTCGGCTTATGCAATGCATCTAAGAGAAACTAAGATGTATCATACCATTTGACCATCTTATTATTGACCGGGTTGAAAAAGGAAATTGCTGATATGTTAGTAGATGTGTCATTTGTCAGCAGGTTAAAGCGGAAAGAAAGAAACCTTTTGGATTGACGCAGTCGCTTTCCGTTCCGCAGTGGAAATGGGAAAATATTACTTTGGATTTTGCATACAAGTTTTCCTCATACACTAAATGGTTGTGATGGAATTTGGGTGAATGTTGATCGACTTACTAAGGCAAGTATGTTATTTAGCGAGGGAGCAGTAACCTTTCCAGACAAGTGCAACAATTATTTATTTGTTTTATGGAAGAGAGATTGAGGCTTACGGATCTGTTGAACATTTTGGGTATGTTGGTCACTTCAGTGTTTCGGAAGTAACACCATAAGGCCTATGATAGAGATGTCATGTGTGCTGATTTTTGGAATTGTGGATAAGATGGAATTTAAGGTACTGAGATAGTAGAGGAGACTACTCAGAATGTTCAAGTGACTAAGTTTAACTTGAAAGCAGCCCAAGATAGTCAAAAACGCCTAACGGACCGACGTGCCACTCATCGAGTGGTTGAGATTGGCGATTTGGTATCTTTGAAATTGTCATTGTGGAAAGGAGTAGTAAGGTTCAGGAAGAAAGGTAAGCTAACCCCTAGATACATCGGACTTTATGAGATCATCGAACGAGTCGATGAAGTTGCTTACAGACATGAGTTGCCTTCAGAGTTGTTTAAGGTACATGGTGTCTCCCATGTTTCGATGCTTCGTCATTATGTCGTAGATCATTTGCATGTGATTCCTCCCAAATCATTGGAAATTTATTTGGATTTGACTTATGATGAGGAACCAGTGACTATTTTGGATTGGAATGATAAGGTTTTGGGAAATAAGACAGTGCAATTGGTCAAAGTTTTGTGGAGAAACCATTCAGTGGAAGAAGCTACTGGAGAAACAGAGAAACGGGTGTGAGAGATGTACCCAAGTTTGTTTTATAAGTACTAGTGGATGTTTTTGGTTATGTAAATTTCGAGGACAAAATTTTATAAGGTGGGTAGATTGTAACAGCCTGTCCCGGAAAATGTTTCTCGATGGTGTGAAATGTCAAAAGTACCCTTGGACGTTTTGTGTGTTGTGTGACTTGAAATTTTGGTAGTCCAAATTCTTAATTTCCTATTGTTTTGGACCCAATAGGATGTGAGATTTTTTTTAGTGTTTGGGATTGGTTGAATACATTTGGACCACACACACCAAACACTCTCTCTCTTCTCTCCCGTGCACTCTCTCTCTCTCCTTCTACCTTGTACAGACAAGCACCAAAACCCTTTCAAAGATCACAGATCGAGGTCAAAGAAGGTACCATCGTGTTCCTTGCAAACCCATGAACACATTTATACCATTTTCAGGTAAGAACTCCATCGTTTTCACGTCGAAACCGTAACTCCGATTTTGAGTACTGTTCATGCAATCGTGAAATCATTTGCTTTTGGAAATTTCAAGCTAACAGGGAGCTTAAGGAGGTCCTAAGGAAGCTCGGAGTGTGTCGTTTGATGGTTTTGGACGTCGGGATCGTGAATTTCAAGCTTGGCTAGATTTCGTGGAATTTCTCCGGTGAGATCCCGTGACTTTTAGAGCTTCAAATTAGTGTGAATGTGCTCTACAAGTTGAGAGCTTCATTTTGATATAAATTGCATGAAATTTGGATGAAAAATGAGTGAGAAATCGAAGTTTTAAAAATCCCCAGTTTTCTGGCGACGGCAACGGTCGCCGGAGTTGAAGGAAGAAAATGAGAGAATATTCCGTTAAACTTAATGGAATATTCTAACGGCGTCAGTAACGCCGTTAAATTTTTATTAAGGATTTAACAGAATATTCGACGGAATATTCCTAACATCTATTAGGAATCCGTCAAGGTTGGCCGCGCGTGGGGGCGCGTAGGGCTGTGCCCCTATCGGCGCCTGAGGGCGCGTGGAGGCTGGAAAAATTATTTTAAAAATATGGGGATGTTTCTGAGGATGAGTAGGTCACTGTGGTATATTCATATACCCAATTTGAGCATTGTATGAGAAGTTATTACCTATTGTTGGTTATGTGCGTTAAATAAACGTTTTTCAGTTATTACGCATATAGGTGAGGCCTATCCTAAGGATGAACGCCATCAATCGAGGCTCGGAGGTTGCGACGCTTCGATATATCTGTGAGTAGGCAGTTGTTTTCCGTATATACCTATATAAATGAGATTTTTCCCATAAAATCAATCAAGCGAAATGTGATATGAAGTGCGATATGATATGCCATGCAAAGTGTGTGTATATATATATATATATATATATATATATATCTATTTATTCATGCATTAGTAGTTGCATATAATGATAATTGGTGCTGCGGACGCACAGGTAAGTATCAGGTGAGTATATATTGATGATAGAGAATGATTAATATGAATATGATGATTATGTGAGATGTATTGAAAGCTCATAAACCTGCACCCCGGTGTTAGTGCTCCCGCCCAGGGCCAGGGCATAGTCCTTCACGTGATGTTCACCTCCCGCACCATACGCTCACCTTGGATCCAAGTTAGGTGCACAGGCTTGTTGTACAGACCATTATAGGTGGTTCCGACTTGTAGGTGACCCGCGATTAGCGTATAGTCTTCATGTGATCGTAGCACTAGAGCGTATTTATTTACACCCAGTCTTGTCGTACAGACCACTTTAGGTGGTTCCGACTCGTGTGCAGGGTTAGAGCCGTACAAGTCACATGAGGTGACTCCGGCTGGATGGATGAGCTATAGATTCAGCCGTACAGGTCATGCTAGCTAACTCCGGCTGATATATTTCTTGTCGTTGACATACTTTACCTGATTTACCTTTGCTATATTAATGAGACATTTGCCATGGCATATACCTTGCATGTCACTACTTCTGAACATGGTTTTGAGATAAGTATATATGTATTATATATTTATGGGAAATTATTACAGGTTTTATGGCGAAGGGTTATAACTTTTGAGAAAAGAAAAGGTTTTAAAATGGATTTGTTTCTGACCCACTCAACTTTGTTTTTTTTTCGCCCCTCCAGGTTCTAGGTAGCAGAGTTTTGGTGGCCACGAGGGAAGAAACAGAGTTCTGACAGAATTCACAAAAGTAGGATTCACCTTCGGGTGTTATATTTTAGCAATTGTCCTTGACTGCAACTAGACGTTCCGTTTGCTCTGAATGTGTATTTAAATTTATCTTATTAGCTTCCGCGCTGTGCACATAGTTATGTCACTCTCACGTGACGGCCAGCACGCCCTCCTTGGAACAGGGTGTGTCATCCATGCCTTTTAGAATTTTGATCAAGGCGCTTTGGTACATTAGGCCACATCAGTATTTCTTATTTTTTAAATTAAAAATAATAATTGTATTTTTAAATTAAAATTTTACATACTGATTTCTAAATTTGTCCTTTTAATTAGTTGAGAGAATTTTTTTTATCCGGCCATTTTTTATTCATGTATTTTAGGAGTTGTGGACTCTTTTTAAGGAGATAATTTTGGTTTTTTCGCTCAACATGTTTATCCAATTATATCTTTTAATTTTTGTTTTCGTTCAAAACATTTTTTTATCCTAAAATTGAAAAATAATTGAAATGATGGATGCTTAGATTTTTTTTGTTTGTTTATTATTTAGTATATAATTTTTGTTAGATAATTATTTTGTATACATTTGAATTTGTACATATTGTTGATTAGTGATAATGGTACGTTTATAGGTGGTTAGCATATATTGATTTTGTATTGATTGGTACGTTTATTTTTAATTTTTGGGTGTAGATATAGTTGATTGGTACGTTTAGTTTTAGCTTTTGGGACGTTTTGTTTTAGCTTTTGGTACGTTTTGTTTTAGCTTCTGGTACTTTTAGTTTTGTTCTCGTTGATTGATAGGTTTTTTTCACGATTTTGTTACGATTGTTTTTGTATATATTATGGATTGTACCATTTAATTAGTATCATATGGGTGCGATTAATATTATACATATCGTTGATTGGTACATTTACTTTTGTTCTTCAACGTTGTTTACTAGTACGTTTATTTCCGGTTTTAGTAGGTTTGTTTTCATACATATATTTTTTATTGGTATGTTTGTATTATTCTCAATGTTATTTTCTTATATGAATTACTACAAAAATTTATATATAGATTACTACAAATATCTTAAATGTTATTTTATTTCTTCATTGAAAGGAAAAAAAAAATCCAACAGCAGGGTATTTTATTCCTTAATAAATTGTATATAATCATTTTTTTTGTATAATTATATTTAGAGGGAATCAAAGGAGCCAGATTGTAGGAAATTTGTTTCAATATCTCTACATTTTTTTTTTCCTAATGTGAAGAATTTAGGCAATGGTAAGATATGTAATTTCAGTACAAATAAAGGATAGTTATGATAGATGAGACTCCAAATTTGAAGGAAAAATGTTTAATTAAATCTCTAAAACCAACAAATGTTTAGTCTATAGAGTTGAAAACTCAGGCTGACACACCCCGACCCAAATATCGGGACGTGCTGGCCGTCACGTGAGCGTGACGTAGCCATGTGCGCAATGCAGAACAAAAATAAAGATGATAAGTACCAAAATAACATAACTAGTGAAAAAAGGTCATTGTAAAGTGTGAAAGACAAAAGCATAACTTACAAGGTTCGAGCATTCTAGGTGCAGTCCAGAAAGACTTAACAGGATAACCAGAATATTTACATGGATAGTGCGCTGTCAGATTTGCCTTGAAAACCTCGCTTGCCACCAATGCTATCTAATACCTGGAGGGGCGCAAAACAAAAGCGTGAGTGGGCAAAACAAAACTTTTCCAAAATCACTTCGATACAAAGTTATTACCCCTCGCCGTAAAAATATATATACTTCCCAGAAAAATATATACGTACTCATACTGAAAACCAACATTTAAATATTGCCATGTCCGAATAAACCATATCCAATATCAAAGCATGCAACAAATATCATCAAAGTCAATCAGGTGATATCTCAATGCATATCATGCCGGCAATGCATATAAATCAGCCGGAGTCATCTATAGTGACCTGTACGGCTGAATCTATGGCTCCTCAACTAAATCCTCAATCCAAACTCTCAATCAATAACCTGCACCCATGTCGGAACCACCTGTAGTGGTCTGTACGACAAGCTGGGTATATAAGAATGCTTTGTGCTACGATCACGTGAAGGCTGGCGACGAATCGCGGGTCACCTACAAGTCGGAACCACCTATAGTGGTCTGTACGACAGGCTGGCACCTGCCTTGGATCCAAGGTGAGCGTACGGTGCGGGAGGTGAACGATCACGTGAAAGCTAAGCCCTACTCTGGTGGAGCACAAACCCCGATGTGCAGGTAAATGAGCCATATTCTAACCTCGTCAATATCACCATAATCCTCATAACAAAATACATACTTACCTGACTTACCTAGCGTCTGCAGTGCCTCAACACATTATCACATAAACATAGCCCTAAATATATATATGGCATTCGACATGACATTCAATTTCATAAAATCATTTAAAACGTACTTCTGGGAATTAGTCAAGTATGTATATACTGAAAACAAAAGCCCACTCACTGATAAGTAGACGGATCGTAGCCCCCGAGCCTCGCGTGGCTGCGCTCGTCCTCCGGATAAATCTCACATATATGCGAAACAACTATACAACCGTTAATTACGCACATAACCAAACTTAGATAATAACTTCTCATACATTGCTCAATTGGGGTGTTTGAATATACCAACATGCTCTACTCAATCCCATGAGCATCCCCATATTTTTAGAATAATTTTCTGAAGTTCCACGTGCCCTCACGCGCCGGCCAAGGCACGGCAACACGCGCCGCCCACGTGCGGCCATGTGCCGTGCATGTTGACGGAAACCCTAACGCCGTTAGGGAATATTCCGTTAAATCCCTAGAATATTCCGTTGAGGTTAACTGACGTCGTTAACTTCCGTTAAGAATATTCCGTCAACTTTCCCTAGAATATTCCATTGAGGTTAACTGACGCCGTTAACTTCCGTTAAGAATATTCCGTCAACTTTGACGGAATATTCCCTTGTCCCCTACCTCCAGTCACCGGAATCCGGTGCTAACGACCGCTGCGTCGCCGAATTCTGGAAAAATCTGATACTCCTAATTTCTCACTCAATTTTCAACCAAATTTCATGAAATTAACACCAAAATGAAGCTTAGGAAAAGGAGAAGAGTTCTATACCTCTTTAAATCTCAAAACACGACGGAATCTCGCCGGAGAAAAATCACAAAATCCGGCCAACTTCAGAACTCGCGATCTCGACGTCCAAAAACTTCCAATTTTATCCTCTGAGCTTCACAAGAACATTCTAAAGCACCATGTGATCTTAGAATGTTCTAAAACTTCCTGGTTTACGAGCACATGAACAGTGCCCTCAACAGAGATTCACGGATTCAAGGGTTTTCGAGGGTTTCAAACCTAACTAAATGTATGGTTGGGTTCACAAGGTCACAAGGAACATGAATATGGCATTTAGGACCTCGATCCGTGCCAAGATCATGAGATGCAGGGTTGTCCGTACAATATGCAGAAGGAAATGAAGAAGAATCGAGAAGAATGAGAGAGAAAGGAAGAGATAGAGGTATAGGTATGGTGTAGGTGTGTATGTGTGTACGTGTACAATATTTGGGCCACCCACAAAGCCCAATTTCCAAAACAATCCCAAAATACATACACACGTCACCACCAGTACAGGGGTAAAAATGTCATTTCACATCCCTGATACGAATATCTCGGGACGGGCTGTTACACATGCACTTATATCAAAACGCCGCTAATATATATATTATATATGTATAAATATATAGATATATATATATATATATATAATAATTAATAATATATATTTTTTGTTCGGTATGGGATTCCCAAAATATTGAGAAGTTGCATGCATTTATCATATCCATACAACTGCTTGAACAATTTAAAGAACCATACAAATATTGACTCTCCAATTTTACAACAACCGAAAGTTAAAGAAGAATCGATAAAATTGGGAAAAGGAAGCCATACCAATCAAAATAAAGTCCCACATCAAGCTTAGCAGTCAAAAAAGTCTTTTCAATCCTGACCCCTGGAGTCAGAATCGGAATCTGACTCTGAGGAGGAGGGCTGCGGAAGAACAGAGGGGGAGCCGGCACAGGTGTATGAATTGACCTCGGCGATGGGATCTTTATCGAAATCGGATGAAAGGTGGTTTTCAGCAGTGGGATCTTTATCGAAATCGGACGAAAGGGGGTTTTCGGAGACGGTGATCGGATCTTTATCTAAATCGGACGAAGCTGTCATCGGTAGGGGGTTCTTGGAGACGACGATGGGATCTTTAGTGTAATTGGACAAAACCGTCAACGAGGAGTATCAGAGACTGCTGGGGGGCTTGGGTTTTCCAGCACCGTTATTGGCAGGGGCACGTCAGACATGACGTGACTGGAAGCGGCCTTCGGGCTCTGGGAGGGATTAGATTCAAAGTTGATCGCTGACGGAGGATCCATGCCGTTGATTGTTTCGTCCGAATACTCCCCACCACTCTCCGATACTCCCCTACCGTTGACGGTTTCTTCCGATTGCGCTAAAGATCCCACTGCCGCCTCCAAGAACCCCTTGCTGCTGACGGCTCTGTCCGATTTCGATAAAGATCTGATCATCGTCTTCGAAAACCCCTTTTCGTTCGGTTTCAATAAAGATTCCACCGCTAAAAACCCTTTTTGTTCGATTTTGATAAAAATCCCATCGCCGAGGTCAATTCGTACACCCGTGCCGGCTCCTCCTCCGTTCTTCCACTGCCCGCCTCCTCAGAGTCAGATTTTGATTGGTATGGCTTCATTCTCCCAATTTTATCGATTCTTCTAAAACTTTTGGTTGCTGTAAAATTGGAGGGTCAATATTTGTATGGTTTTTAAAATTGTTCAAGCTGTTGTATGGATATGATAAATGCATACAGCTTCATTAGCTTCATTAAGCCCCAGTTTGGGGTTGAGGTGATTTTAAAAAAAGCTGCTATGAAAAAAAGCTGAGACAATTTTTGGTGTTTGGTAAACATTCAGCTTCAGTTTTTTTTCACAGTTTTGGGTGAAAAAAAGCCAAAAACAAGAAGCTGCAAAACCCAGCTTTGAAAAACCGGCTTTTTTTCACATCTGTTTTACATAAAAGTTTACCAAACACTATAATACTGCTTTTTTTCTTTCAAAAGCACTTTTACAAAAAAGTTTACCAAACACTCTGCTGCTTTATTTCACAGCTGCTTATTCTCACAGCACAGCAGAAGCAGCTTTTTTTCAAAGCACAGCAATACCAAACCAGCCCTAAGTGTTACATGGAGAACCCCTCAGTGAAACTGCATGTCACGTGAATTTAATGGATTTAACTGCACGTCACATGAATTTAATGCATTTATGGCACGTTTAGATTTTTATTTTTTTTTATTTTTTATTTTGGTCGATTATGTCACGTTTAGATAAGCGAAATGAAAATACAAAATTGAAGCTGGATATGAATTTTTTGATACTATCAAGGATCAAAAATTTAATTGGTCTCATGTAAACTTTAAAATCAACTCTAAAATTTAGAGTAATTATCAAGTAGTCCTCCACCATAGTGATGAAGATGAGTGTTGACTTTGCACTACGATATGGATTTGAATCTCGTCAGCATTCTAATCTAACAAATTTACCGTTTGACAAAAAATATTAGAGTAATTAAATACTTTACAATTTAATGGTATTTGAATTTCGAATTTTTGTGGGAATCAGAATGAACATTTTCTCTACAATATATGCTCAGATATTTCCAAATTGTTCTTCTCATTAACCCAATACCAATTTTTGTTCAGTTAACAAAATAAAAAATCAAATACAAAAAAGAAAAAAATGTTAAAATTTTTCTTTTTTATTAGCAATCCACATTATGTTGAATACACCTCATAAATTTAATATTAAATGACTTATGTGCAATAGTCGACCTTATTAGGTTTCAAAAAAAATAAAAAATTTCTATATACACTCCAAATCACTTTTAACGTATTATTTATGTTCTTCAACTATCAAAACTCTTCTCATTTTCCATTGTTGGATAAAATTCTAACCAATGAAACTAAAGATGAAAACCTTAACTGCACTTTCTTATACGCCCATCCCTCCTTACCCAATCCCTTTCTTCTTCTTTTTTCTGGGTTATTAAACTTTATAAAAGTATGATAATTATCTTCTCGAACATAGGTTGCCGGGCATCAAATTGTGAATCAAGATCTCATTTTTTTTTATAGGAGGTCTTTTTTTCTTCCAAATACCTGCTTGTGATTTCCCAGGAAACCATACTACAAAATATTTATTTAAGCCTATTATTGATTCAAGCCTAATATTTATTTACAATGTCACTACTGCTACTAATCAACAATTTTAAATAATTTTGATCTTGAGGTGTATGATTCTTAGCAAATAATATTAATCAGTTTGCTATAACCAGTATATATCTCTAGGGTTATCTTGGAGAGAGTTTCTTCACAGCAGCGCACAGGCAGCAAGGGTAGTCTGAACTGTGGATTTCTGTTCACGTCGGAATCCCAGAAGGAATGTTTCAATTTGGTCTGCTGGATTTTTATTGGAGTGCTACGACTACTCGCAGAAATAATCGCTAGAACAACCAAGTGGAGTTTAGAAATCTGGAAGGAGCAATGGAGGACATGGTTTCCTAGTTCTCGGTGCAACTGGCCTTCACAGGTGAGGAGCAACATATTGTGGTTGATAAACTGGAGGGTTTACTGCTAAGAACTTCCAAAGTTTTCTTAATGGGAAGGGTACTAACTCGGAAAACTTTGAACAAGGAGAGATTCAAGAAACAAATGAGTATTATAAGATTTGAAGAATGTGGGGTGTATAGAAAATGTAGTGTGTTTGTAGAAAATGTAATGTGTATGTTGAGAATGTGGGGGTGTAATGGCATTATGGGAAAGTATATGAGGTGTATTAAGATAATTTTTAATTGAAAAAGCAAATGTGGGGATGTATTAAGTATGTTAGGTTTATTCAACAATATGTAAAGTGTTAATATAATAAATTTTTCTCTCAATTAGAGCATTTACACCACGCACCAAAAAAGAAAATTCCTCTAGCAGTCCACAATTGCAAGGGCTTCCATCCTACTTGAAGCCCAACAGACAAGGGGTACTACATAAAGCGCAGATTTGTTCCAACTGTAAGTTGTTCACTAGCTTTCTCACTTTTCCACCCACTTGGCTCTTTGTGAGGCTTTAATTTCAAAAAAATTTCAATTCAACAGTTATGATTAAACCAACTTTAAAAAAATTAATAAAATCACAAAAATTACCAAAAAACTAGAAAAAAAACTTACAAAGTTCAACACATTTGCAAATTAAATGTTTAAAATTATCCAAAAAACTACTGCGACAAGGATATGTGGTGATAAGACGAAGAAAACATTAAAAAAAAAAAATATGTTTGTGAATAATAATTGTCCTTGCCCTTCCTCCTTCCAAACCGGTGGACTTGCACAAAAGCAAGTACTGTCTAGAATAAAAGTAAGGGCAATTTTATTGCCATTGCCCTCGAATTGCCATTGATCTTACCAACTAGTTGAGATGCTGTTCTGCTACCATATCGTCAACACATATTTTTTGTTATGTCGTCTATATTGAATGTGCAACTATTTTTTTTTTTTTTGTCAAAATTGAAATGATATTAAATTCGAATAGAAACATTCAGATCGGAAGTTAGAGTATTAAAAACCATTATGGTTCAACACAATTCCAAATATGGAGACCACCCATTCGAGAATAAAAGAAGCCATTAGATGTTCTGCCCTATTACACACTTTAGTAGCAAAAATAAACTCTACTGACCTTAGTTGTTGTTGAATGCATTGTATATGAAAGAGAATATATACCTCCAATAACACCATTAAAAGACATGATCCCATTAAGCATTTCCATAAGGCTTTTGAAGTTCGTTTCCAATTGAACAAAATTAAAATATTTCGCTCCACGCAAGCCATCATAACATCCCGTATTGCTTCGGCATCTGCCATCAAATTGGACTAACAGAGGATGTTTCCCAAGCCACCTGCCCCTGCCCCTTTGAAGATTCCTGCAAAATCACGGGCAACCCAACTATATCCTCCCTTCCCAGTTCCTTTTACCCAATCACCAACACAATTGACTTTGATTGTACGAAACGGAGGCTGCACCCAACACGTAGGATGCTTCTCCACCCTCTCCGCTTGCCGTCGCAGTTCGTTCCATCTCATCTTATGCTCACTTTGTGACTCATCAATTTCAAGCCGCTGTTGTTGTACTAATCTCAATGCCTCCATAGGCTCCACGATTTGCTTTTCAAAAATCAAACTATTCCTACACTTCCACAAACAAACAACTAGCAATCTCTTCTTCTCAATGAAGCAAACCCTAAATCCCTAATGGATTCAACGCACGTAACCAACAAACTAACGAAGAGGCGTGGATGTTGGGTCAGAATTGGATCACCTCAAAGCTAAAGAGGAGATGCAGATATGCAGAGATGAGATTGGGCTTCGTCTTCGCCTTCGCCTTTGTGTTTCTTTAGAACTCTAGGCGGCCCCTCTCTCTAAAATATGTAGATGTTAATGTTGGAAATTATATATTTTAGTATAAAATATTGTAATATATAATTTTAATAATTGAATGAAAAATAATGTTAAATTATTAATCATATTTCTTAGAAAGGTTATGTTATTTAGGTGCATTCCCTTGTCAAATAATATATACTTATAGATAAAAAGTTACATATCTTTAACAAGAAATATTTGGGTTCTATATAAACTCATGAAACCATTATCATTAAGAATAGAAAATTAGAGTTAATTTTTACTCTTGAGAAATAGGGTTTCCCCACTTTGTTTCTCAAATGCTTCGTGTGTCAAATTCTGAGTCGTGTATTGAGAGTATGGAATATATAAAGTTCGCCAGAGTCCGAAGATTGAAATGTTTTGACTTCGGATTATAGATTGTTGAATCTTGGGAGATTGACGCCTACAGAACTACAAGCACAAGAGTAGAGGCTAAATTCTGTCTTTAGGACATTGTATTTATGCAAGTCTCAATATCCAAGTTTGTCAATTCTTCTAACTTTATCTCTAATTATTATTATTAATCTTGTATACTATTGATGTTGTTATTTTCTTTATGATTATTATCATTGAAATTCTTGTATTATTTTCAAATTTTTTAATATTGTTCCAACAGCTAATTAGTAATTACCTCGTCTGATGAGGAATCCTACCACGCATAGGAATCAGACACAACCGACTCCCTTTTTTTAATTCTTTTTTTCTTATTTTTTAATGTCTTATCAATATAATTTTTGTATAATATTTTATTTGTTTTAGTACGAAACTGAATTTTAATTCGTAATTGAAAAGTATTTTAAAAATCGAATTAATAAACTTTTGTAACTAATTTTTATTCTTTTTTTCAAATAAAAATTAAATTTTGGGCAGAAAACTCATTAGATTACACAAGGTGAAGACTCGAGGCAACCACCAACGACCGGAATTAAATTTTTTCGGGAGTTTAGTGATTTGCTATTCTCTTGGTAGCTATTTTTCATTCTGTTGGATCACTGTCACATTCAGGTTACATAAGGTTGAGACTAGACGGAACCACTAACGACCGGAAACAAACTAAAACTAAAAGAAAATGAAACATGAATCACCTAATGTAATTTATGTAACTAAGCCAAAATGCAGCTCTTAAGCAGAAACATTCAAACAAATTGAGATCAGCATGCCAAATAAGTCAAATTTTCAAGAGAACTAACATGAAGCCTAACGGACTAATTGTATGTCAACTTCAAGCCGGCAAGTTTATTAATTGATCGAATCAGATGGTCTAAACACAAGAACCACAACTTCACAAGGCATCGAAAAGTTTAGTACGCACTATTTATTTTATTGATGGAAGCGGAAATTCGAACTTGAAGCATCGCCCATATGAAACGCTAGTTGGTATTGAAAAGTTTAATACTCACCCTCACACAACCTGTGTGGCCAAACCTACAATTCTGAGAATATGGTGGAACATGAGGGTTTTGGAAAGGCAGCCAAGGAGTGTGATAGAATAACAAATACTGCAAATGTAAGAGAAATAACAAATATTGCAAGTATAATATTGTTAATCTTTCTTATTTGATCAGTTTCTTATTTGTACACACTAAAATTAGAGAATATATTATTCATTTTAAGCTTGAATTGAATCAAACGGTACCGTTTAACTGTTGATTTGATAATTCGCAATTTGAAAGTAGAACGATTTGTCCCTATAATGTTATTTAACTCTGTTTGTTATTATACGTGTTCATGCCATCTAAGGAAAGCTAGTGATTGATGGTTATGAAGCTATATTTTCTTAATTTATGCAAATTAATAATTTTGATTAACAAAATACCAAGCAACGACCACACTTGACTTCGGTTGACGGCGTTATAGTTCGCAGGGCTACCAAATGACACAGATTGACGACGGGGATATACCTAACGACAGTAAAGCTGTGCCGTTAAGTGTAACAGTAACAAAACAACCCTAAGAAAATGGCGGGACGCCTTAAAACCAAAACCAACTGTTTTTCAAAACTATTCCCAGACGCATACATTTCCCAAAATTAGTGTCCCTCTTCAATCTCTCTCTCTTTCTAGCATTCAGCCTCTCTCTCCCTCTCTCTCTTCCCATGGGATCGATGTTGCAGATTTAATTGACCAAATTACCCCTTCCTCATTCCCATGGGAAGCTGCGTATGCACACCTGCGAAAGCAGGTTTCCACCACAGACGAAGAGACATCATCAAACCTTTACCTCAAAGCAGTGTACACGACTCGTCGCCGCGCAGGTCGTTCGTTGCGCCGGTTCCCCACCACAGCACTATTATATGGGTGCTGGACAAGACTGCCGGTAATGACATCTTCGGCAAGTACCAGTTTGGCAATGAACTAGGGCGAGGGGAGTTTGGAATCACCTACAGATGCGTCCACAGGGAGACGGGGGAGGCTTTTGCCTGCAAGACCATATCGAAGAGCAAGCTGAAGACAGAGATTGATGTCGAGGATGTGAGGAGGGAGGCTGAGATCATGCGCCGTTTGCCTAAGCACCCGAATATTGTTTGCTTCAAGGAGGCTTATGAGGATAGGGAGGCAGTTTATCTTGTCATGGAGCTTTGCGAAGGAGGCGAGCTCTTTGATAGGATTGTGGCAAAAGGGCATTACACGGAGCGCGCTGCCGCCACTGTTACCAGGACAATACTTGAGATTTGCCAGGTATAGATATATACAATATCTTTGAGTTCCGTTCTTTTGAAGTTGTCGGGGTTCTAATTGATTATTATTATTATTATTTTTTGCAGGTATGCCACAAGCATGGAGTGATACATAGGGACCTTAAACCAGAGAATTTCCTTTTTGCAGATAGTAGTGAAAATGCAGAATTGAAGGCAATTGATTTTGGCCTCTCTATATTTTTCGAACCAGGTATCTTCCAAAACATGACCTCTCTTTCTTATTGCTTTTTCGAATGTTGTTGATTTCGAATCTTGCCAATATTTTGGTAGGTCAGAGATTCAACGAAATTGTTGGAAGTCCATATTACATGGCTCCGGAGGTGCTACGGCGTAATTATGGGCCGGAAGTTGATGTTTGGAGCGCAGGGGTTATCTTATACATCCTACTTTGTGGAGTGCCTCCATTTTGGGCAGGTAAATTCGTTTTAAATTTGGGTTGTGGTTGAATTTAATTTTGTTCTTCTAAAGAATCTGGTTAACTTCAGTGCATAAGATTTGCAAAAAATGAGTGAAGATATTGTTTTCGAGAATGTTTTCTAATGTTGGGTTTATACCTAGTCCAGAAACTGAGGAAGGAATTGCACAGGCTATTGTTCGGGGTACAATAGATTTCGAGAGGGAGACATGGAAAAACGTTTCGGAGGAAGCAAAAGAACTAGTGAGGAGCATGCTTGATCCAAATCCTTGCAACAGGCTCAAAGTTGAAGAAGTCCTAGGTACGTATATTTTTAAGATGCTTGAGCGAAAAAAATATCGTATACAATGGCTGTGTTTCTTTCACTTAGCATGTCTTTGAAATTGCAGTAGTTGTTCTGAAGTGGAGTACATAAAAATTGTACTAACCATTCCCCATCATTTTATATGAAGATCATCCGTGGATACGAAACGCGAATCAAGTTCCTAATGTTCCTCTGGGAGAAAATGTCACATTAAGGATCAAGCAGTTCTCGTTAATGAATAAGTTCAAGAAGAAAGTTCTTAGAGTACGCAATTTCCCGAGTCTCTTTTCTTTCACTAATTGTTAGAGGTGGTTCTTTGATGCTTTTACAAGCCTTGTTAACTGTTGAATTATTCATAACTTCAGGTGGTGGCGGATAACTTGCCAGAGGATCAAATAGATGGAATCAGACAGATATTCGAAATGATGGACATTGACAACAATGGAAACTTGACTTTTGAAGAACTTCGAGATGGTCTTGTGAAGATCGGGCACAATGTCGCTGATCCTGATGTGCAGATGTTGTTGGATGCTGTGAGTTTATTTTGCTCGACGCCTTTTTGTTTTGTTTTGTTTTAAATCTCTTTTCCTTTTCACATTCTACCATATCTAACAATCTCTCTGTACACATTTGAAAGGCGGATGCTGATGGAAATGGCACACTGAGCTGCGATGAATTCGTTATGGTGTCTGTTCACTTAAAAAAGATAGACAGCGACGAATTTCTCCATCAAGCTTTCGGCTATTTCGACAAGAATAACAGCGGATATATTGAGTTCGATGAGTTGAGAGAAGCATTGCTGGATGACAAACTTGGTCCAGATAACGAGCAGGTTATCCAAGACATCATATTCGATGTTGACTTGGACAAGGTAATTAATTTTCAAGTATACCATTTGAATTCTTACAAATCTACCAACTTAATATGCTTTCTGATTTATACTATTGGTACCAACTTAAGTTTTCTGCTTTTTGATATTACTAACACAAGTTTTAGAGTTTAGGATTAAGTTCGTAGCAGTCTGTGAACACCGTACGAACGATGTCCAGAAAATGAAGAGTTAAGTTGGTACCGTAGTAGTATACTTGCAGACTTACACATTTTAACGATTTCGATGTGTGTTTTAATAGGATGGGCGAATAGGTTTTGACGAGTTTAAAGCAATGATGAAATCTGGCATGGACTGGAAAATGGCTTCTCGTCAATATTCGAGAGCATTGCTAAATGTACTTAGCCGTAAGTTGCTGAAAGACGAATCGTTACAAGCGAACTAACGAGGAATCAGAGCTGCTTTTGAATCATGCATCTTCGTCCTCCCAAAAATTTATGACTGAACAAAATTGATTGTCGACTATTAGTGTTTTGAAAAACTTGATCATTGTTTAACTTGTGTACAGTGAAATCCTTTCATCCAAAGGAAGTGGCAGATGACTTTTGGGAATGTAAGTATTAGTGAAATAATGAGCTTTTGTAGTCTAAATGCCGAGTTTAATTTTCTCCGTCGATCTAAACATATATACTTTCATGGGAGTTGAAATACTTTATCAAATCTTTTCTTTACTATATCTTTTGTTTCATTTTCTTCGCCGATCCAAACATGGAGATGGATTGTCTGCCCTCCCACTTCCCATCCCCTTCCCATCTACTTCTGTTTGTGCGGTTACGGTTAAACCACGTCAACATTTTATATTGGTTTTTTTATAAAGCTAATAAGACAAAAAACAATAAAAATATAAAATGTTGACGTGGTTTAACCGTGACCGCACAAACAGGAGATGATGGAAGAGAATAGAAAGTGGGGGAGCAGACAATCCACCTCCTCCAAACATATATAAATTCACAGAAGTTGAAATACCCACCCTATCAAATCTTTCTTTTACCGTGTCCTTTGTTTCATTTCCTCTTAAACAATTAATGACACACTTTTTTATTATGGTACGACCAAGACAGTGATGGGTTTTCGCCCCTTGCGGGGTGGAGCAACAAAAGTTTTGAGGGTTTACGAGAGTGCTTTGTGTGACTTGACTTCACCCAAATTGAACAAACTAAGACTACAAATTATGTTCATGACCTACTTAGTTACAAGTTCAAGCTACTAGGTTATGCTTAGTTACAAGGTTACCAGGAATAGTAATATCAAATTGTCCATGGAGCAAGTCCCTTTAAGCATATATGCAAAGTATATACATGTTCTCTTATTTTTCGATGAGGGATTTTAATTAAATTAATAATCACAATTTCCGTATATCAAGTGATATTTTTATTTCTAATTAAAAGACGTCTGAAATTTGATATTTTTGAATAATCATTTTATTAGAAGCACTCTTTAATTACGAAGCAGAATGTAAAAATTAATGTATAACCAGAACAAAAATAGAGATTTCAATTTTTTTATTTTTGGTTGTGGATATCAAGGATCCTCACCACAAGATGTATCATATATGTGAGTCTCACCTTACAATATATAGATTTTGTTTACGACATAATCATTTCATATAGTTAAGGTGATCTATAGTCAAAATCTGGAAAGGGATCCGGCTTCATATAGTTAAGGTGATCTATAGTAATCTGGAAAAGGATCCGGGTGATCTATAGTAATCTGGAAAATGATCTTTGCCGGATCATTTTCTTAGGAATCTTAGGGATCTTGTGATCGGGATCATTCATTGTACATTGTGTGGTCAGAAATCATTTTAAAATTTAAAATTAAATATATAAATAGTATCTACAAAAACACTAACCATATGATTCGCGATCACATAATTTTTAGTATCTCTAGGAAAAGAATCCAACGATGATCATTTTCCTCAAAATCTCACCTATCTTTTCATTTCATTTAAGTATGGGGTCATAGCTTCTTCACACGGAGCTCAAATCATTTGCACTTTATTATTATAATTATTATTTAAATTTTCTGTTCTTATTTTGAATGTGATTTTTTTTGTGACAATTATTATTCATTGATATATGTATATAAATTTAATCCTTCTTAATTCAGATATTCATAAACTTAACACAGATTAATAAATAATAAAGACCACATAAATACCACACACAAATTAGATACAGAAGATTTGAACTCATCTACCCAGAGGTATAATGTCATAATTCCTCAAAATAAAAACCTATGTGAACTATAATTACAATAATGTATAGTGTTTTTCAGAAGGGATTAAAGTAATGGAGGTGGGGTACATCTCTGGTGTCATCACTTGTAGCTCGTACGTTCATTTTCCTATAATCTATATACTAATTTACTATAAACAATTATCAATTTTGATTAATTAAACTCTGCTTTTGCCCACAGTTAAAGCAAAGTATTCCTACTTAATCACCCATCATTTCCCCTCTCTCCCTCTACCCCAATTTTATCAGAAAGTTGCCAATTTCATCACTTGAGCCTTTTGATTTCTCAGTCCTAAGCTTTCTCTTGTTTCTGAATCTTTTCTGGGGACCACGCTACCTGACTAAGCATCCCCCCCCTCTCTCTCTCTCTCTCTCTCTCTCTCTCTCTCTCTGCCAAACTTCATTGCTTGAAGCTTCTATGTTTAGAACTTTGGTTTTGTCTTCAATTTTGGGTAAGTTAGATCTGGGTTAGTTAAGCGAAAGAGACGTTTTCCATTCATGGAACTCTGAACTAACTCCCATGGATTTAAATTCGTTTTGACGTTACTCCTCGGTGCCAACGTATCACTGTAAGCATCTATTTTCTCTCTGAATATAAGAAGTATACATTTTTTCACATGCCCTTTTGATTGTAGCTCCTCAATGCCAAAAAGTTCTGTAATTTATGCAATTTTGATCGGAACCCATGTTTTTATTGCTGAAAATTGTTAACCCCCAGCTTAGATGTTATTCATTTGCTCATTAAAGTGGCGTTTTTGGGTTCGGTAACCGAACCTCTTTGCTCATCTTTAGCTCTAGAATCTTCAGAATATGTCGGTTTTGCTTTGAATTTGATAAACCTTTCTGGGTTTGTGAGCTGATAGAGTTTTAGGGTTCTTAGCCGAAATTTTGTTGGATAGGATCCCGTAAACGAGTATGAGGAAGTATGTAAATCATCACTCAGCAAGGGTGATTGGTGATAGGATTTGGGCTATTCCATTCATTGCTAGCTTTATCATATTCATTACCCTCTTTTTCTCTGCCATTTCCGGGATCTTTACCGCTCCACACGCTGGAGAGAAGTTGTCATTCGACATTATTCCCTTCTCGAAACCAGATGACTCAAGTGGGTATTTCGTTGAATCTGATTTGAAAAGATCATTGGACACCAATGGGAGTTCCAAAAGTGGTGCACCTAGTTTAGCGTATCTTATATCGGGTACAAAGGGTGATAGTCATAGGATGGTGAGGACTTTAAGCGCGGTGTATCATCCAAGAAATCAATATATCCTGCATTTGGATCTTGAGGCTCCGCCTCGTGAAAGGTTGGAATTGGCAAGTTTAGTGAAGGCTGATCTTACTTTTCGTGAAGTAGAGAATGTGCGTGTTATGTCTCAATCCAATTTGGTGACTTATAAGGGTCCTACGATGATTGCTTGTACTCTGCAAGCCATTTCCATTCTATTAAAGGAGAGCTCAGAGTGGGACTGGTTTATAAACCTCAGTGCATCAGATTATCCTCTCATGACACAAGATGGTTAGTATCAGACTTTTCTCTTTGCTCGTTGTTACTTTTGTTGATCATGAATCATGATTGATGTTGTAGTATGATTGCATAATGTTTCCTGCCTCAATAGTTAGAGGTATTTGATACATATTTTGTGCATTGAGTAATGGTTTGGGTAGCAATTCCATTGCTTGTGTTTGAGTTTCTTTTCTTCTATATGGCCTGGTAATACGTTGCTGGCCACATTCTTCATTTTAAGAACTTTGTTTTGTTGCCTGAATTGTGAAGCAATAATAATTGTCGCAGTGTGGATTTGTGTAGCTGCATTACTTTTAATTATGATGAACTTTCTCAGAAGGGAAAGCTGGATTCTGTATTTGGTAATGGGTTAAAGTGAGTTTATTGTTGAGATTGATGGGTTGGGAATTTCGAAAGACAAAATTTTCAACCCTCTTAGTGTGGTAGCAGAGTGAGTGGCTTGCTGCTGATTCAATATATTTTGTATCTCTTCTTATGTCGCAGTTGTTGATAATAATTATTGCTTGCTAATGAACCCTATGTATATAACTAAGTTTTGCCTGCTAATACACAATGCTCTATCGGTACCCCATGAATTGACATTTTTCTTCAAATACCTGATGAAGTCTGTCCTCATTGACCGTTCCTGTCTATGAAATAGTCCTTTAAGATCCTATGTTCTAGAGTCCTTTAAGGCAGTTATCAAATGTGTACAGTGTACCATATTTTTTCGAAGATATTAGTTTGGGACATTCAGTTCTGATGCCTATCTATGCTACCTTTCATTTACGGGAGTTTTTCTGGTCCTAGGAGTGAAAACTGCTCCGTCCTGTTGGTTTACCACTGCAATCTCATGGTGCTGTTTAATTAAGCTGCACCCAGAACATTTGTTATTTAGCTTTGTGCCTGTGATACAGTCTACTCTATGTTACTTGATCGGTTTCCTAATGGTGCAGATTTGCTTCATGCTTTCTCCAATATTTCCAGAAACATCAACTTTATTGAACATATGCAGCTCACTGGATGGAAACTGTAAGTATAGCCTAGCAAGAGAGTATTTCATTTTTGCAGTTAACCATTACGTAATCATGGTTATGCTATAATGCCTTCTTTTGCAGGAACCAAAGAGCAAAACCTATCATAATTGATCCAGGCCTGTACTTATCAAAAAAATCTGACCTTGCATCGACTACTCAGCGCCGATCACTTCCTACATCATTCAAGTTGTTCACAGGTATTTAGAATTATATATACATATATATACACACACATATATAGAGCATCCTGGATAATTGTCAGCCCATTTTCATTTATATGAAGTTTTTATTGAATCTTTTTTTGTTGAATATTTATATAACATTACATATCATAAACATATTTCCAAACTTATTAGTGTTAGAATGGAAATGCTTATTTTCCCCGCTCGTTTAAATCCGGCCAAGGGGTTTTAATCATCCTACTTGGAGCTAAAGTTACACCAGATTCACACTGATAGATCATAGATTGGATTGGACAGTAACCCGGAGTGAAGGTGATTCTAGTCTAATTTGCTGTGAAAAGAAATCACATGCAAATCAAACTAATATACATATTTCAACTACAAAACCAATCTAAAAGGATCAGCTAAGACTATATATTTCTGTCAAATGTTCCACCAAAACTTTCCGCCTCCTTCAGCCCCGACAAAGAGGGGAAATAGAACAAAGATGAAAATTTTCCATGTCAAATTCCGTTTCTTCTGCAAGATGTGATTCGCTTTGCTGATTAGAAATAATCTTTATGACTTCGATCTTCATGTTGCAATTAGCAATCAATCTCTGTTTAAATAAATAGTTTCTCTCATTTGGCAATTTTCTTTGTGTGCAGGTTCTGCGTGGGTAATGCTAACGCGATCATTTCTCGAGTATTGTATATGGGGATGGGATAACCTCCCACGTACAATGCTTATGTACTACACAAATTTTGTTTCTTCTCCGGAAGGTTATTTTCATACTATTATTTGCGACAATGAGGAATATCGCCACACTGCGATAAGTCACGATCTCCACTACATTGCTTGGGACAGCCCTCCTAAGCAGCATCCCATCTCTTTGTCAATGAAGGACTTTGACAAAATGGTGAAGAGCAACGCTCCCTTTGCTCGAAAGTTTGCAAAAGATGACCCAGTGTTGGACAAAATTGATAAAGAGCTTCTAGATCGCACAAACCGGTTTGCTCCTGGGGGGTGGTGCATAGGCAGCCCTGAAGGCGGGGCTGACCCATGCTCCATGCGTGGTAACGATTCAGTGTTTAAGCCAGGTCCTGGTTCGGAGAGGTTCCAAGAGCTGCTTCATACTCTATTGTCCGAAGATTTTCGAAAAAAGCAATGTACATGACGGAGCAGAGGTAAGAGTTGGAAAAAAAAACCGAAATGTAGATTAATGTATCCATAAGCGCTGATGTAAAAAGACATTGAATTTCCTTTAGAAATATAAATAGAAGATCCAAGTTCATAATATCCACTTGCCATCATTGTTCTGCAGATGAAATTAGTTTCATGTATTTTTCAATAATCATATCTGGTGAGTAATCAGTGAAGTACCCCTTCTCCACTTCCAACCCTTCTTGTGCCGCAAGCATCTCGACGTAGTTCTGGACGCAGTCCGCTCCGACTTGGTTGGGATCTAAGAGCATGCAAGCTATCTCCGTCGAGTCCTCACCGTGCAATCCTAGTGTTTGCACGGTTGGGAGTCCGCCCCCTCGGGCACTCACCATCCGTGCAATCCGTTTAGTGGCCGCGACATCCGTGGACATTATGGGAATGTTGTACAAGGCAACCCACTGACGTGCCCCGATCATTGTGATGCCTCTCGCCGGAGATACGCTAGTTGGGCCTTCGTCGGGCTTTTCTTGGAGAACGTCTGGCATGAAATTTGGCCTGTAGTAGCCCAGCTCACGCCTGATCGTGTCTAGGGCCTTGCCTGTAGGGTGTGCTGCAGCATACAAGTACACAGGCACTGCAGTACAAGTTAAAATATTAGCTTTTTATGTTTTTTATTTTTTATTTGTGCTATAATCTACACTGAATTGCGGGCAGAAAGATTCCAACTCAGCATAAAAATGGTGTTCAAAACCTTAGGACTAACCTTGGAATCTATTACCAATATCCACGGCCACTGCCTTAGCAAGCCAAGCAGCTTCATCCAGAGATGCCCGAGCCAACGGGTGGAAGACAATGTCATCGACAACCCCCAACCGAGGGTGAGCGCCGGAGTGCTGCTCAAGGTTGATGGCTCCAAAGGCTGCCTCAGCCATGGCCATGACAGTTTGCTGCAAGGGGCTGTATATGGCACTTCCTGTGCTATCATGCATGACATATGACACAATAGTGTACCGGACCCTATTGTATGCTCGGTCTTCAAACTTGTTAACTATGACGGACTCCGGGTCGAGTCTAGCGGCACGCTCAATGGCGTCGAGAGCAGCGAGGTTTCGTGATTCGGATATGAAAAGCTTGCAGCAGAGTAGCATGGACTGGTCTATGGTTTTCTTCTTCTTGTCCTAGTGTCAATAACATCTCATTCACGAGTTTTAGCAAGACAAAATGAAAACGTACGTAAAACAATATTTTAAATTACTCTAATTTATCGAAAAAAAATTCGAACTCAAGTGCAAGGAACAGACATGCTATTTGAGTCACGTCTGCATAATGCAGTGGACTTTATGTCAAGTAATATAGTGAAAAATTATCTAGAAATTAAAATGGTCTTAATCACTTGATTATTTAAAGTTAAGAAACATCAAGTAAGAAGATCGTCTACACGTGAATCACATCATGTCATGAACTTCCACAAGGATACTGACAAGTGTATGGCTATTATTGTTTATTAATTATTAATAATTTAATAGAGTTTCTTCTGGTTGATCCTGGTTTCTCCTTCCCAGCAGGTATTAGCCCACAGAAAGCTTTGATTAACAGCTCATGATTTTGTGTGTGACATCAATGTTACTCATTATTCATAGTTATGAGTGTTTAATTCGTTAAATTTGATTTTCACAATTATTTAGATCTTCTATTTTCAATCTCAATCACCTAATTTGTTTGTAGAACATTACAAATAAAGCCAACATAAATGATTTTAGATGTATGGTTCTTGTTCCTATAGATTAACAAATCACACATAATCGGCGAGAAATTAAAGATAATCTTGCATACAACCGGAAAAACTTACATATTTTTTGTCAAATGAACACATAACATGATTACAGTGATTAAGTAACGTGACCACGTGACTTAAACAAGAGATACAGAAAGAGGCGATGCATGCAAGGCGGGGAAAGCCGAAGGATCTACACTCAAGAAGAAGAAGAAAGAGTTGTTACCTTGCAACCTTGGCTGAAATCCATTTTCTTCTCTCTCCAATGTTTAGTCTTTGCAGCTGAAAATTATTTTCTGCTTCTTGAGATCTGACAGACTGATAAGTGCTTTTATATAAAAGCCAAGTTGATGAGTCAGCATTGACGCGGCATCCGTATCCCCGAATGTCCCCACAATTTGACAACTCCATGCCCAATATCTAATAAATTAACAAAACCGCATGGTGAATGTGATTATAAGCAGCTTAGCACAAAAGCTGCTTTTTTCAAGCTATCTCTAAAGATATTCTCTTATTTAGCCTCCATTCTTAAATATAGCATGCTAAAATTATGTAAAAGCAAATTTTTTTTTTGGTTATAATTTGTCATCTTTAAATCGCTGGAAGGGAGATTCGAAAGTAAGATAGAGATGATATAGCACGCTTTTCTATTTAACTTGGAATAAGTTTACATCTGCAAAATGCTTGTAGTTTATCTATCTGCATTTTTCTGGAAACTACTCCAGAATTAGGGTTCTGATAAGGTACCTTTTATCTTTTTTTTTTGGATGTTTCCTTTAAGTGAAAGGTCCTCAAAAGCAGTATTTGAGGTGGGGCTAAAACAGCCTAGGGTTAGGTAAACGTGAAAACCTAACCCCCACCACGCAACTATTAACATTGTCCCACAAATTATTGACCCATTTATTGGATTTTAGATCAAACGGGTCGAGAGTCACATGGAAGAATCTAGTGGTTCGGAATATGTGAATTAGTACACCGTTAAACTATGTAAAGTACTTTATATTCGAGGATAATGCGCTTTTAACGATTTCAAGGTAAAATTTTTATTTTCAAGTTTTACTGATCCTATAAAATTATGCGTCTCTCTCTTATCACTTGATTATTGACTAAGAAAATGAACATATAATTGAATACAAGTAGGGATACCGAAAACTTCCTCCAAACTAGACTTGATGACCTATTATCTCTGGACTGTTCTATAAAAGCCGAGCCTTTTCCACTTAATTTATTGCATCGAAACCGAACTATATAAAACCAACAATTCAACTATCTCGGGTGTACTCTAGTAGTTGGAGCGAATTTCAAGTCTGTAGTTCATACAATTGGTCTCGAATTTCAAGTTCGTAGTTGGAACAACCTCCGAAATTGTAGATTGTCATGGCTCCATCACCAGTTGATTCTTTTTTTTTTCTTTTAAAGAAACAATTATTTCACAAAATTTCAACTACCATTCAGAATGTTATCATATACTAATAGACGAAGGATTTGTGCACCAAATTAAATATATGGATATGCATAATTGCCATGCTTTGTCGGATGATGTACTAAATCATTAAGCACCAAATACAACTTCCATAATTATATTATAAAACATATATATATATATATATATATAAAAGATTAAGAAATAAAATACATATATAGATTCTATCTACACACCAAGAACAATGACAAAGTTTCAAGTTAATTGAAAAATAAATAGAAAGTAACCTAGGTTTGGATGTTGTGTTGACAACGATGGATGGGGAAACTTCAGCCAAACAAGTTATAAGCCTCGTCACCAGATGTAAGTAATCGACAGTGACTAAGAGCTTGTTTGAGAGTGATTCTAGACACACACAAAAAAAAAAAAAAATGCTAGAAGCACTTTTATTAGGAGTAATATGTGTCCTAGTGCACATTAAAAGTGCTTTTACAATCTAGAAACACATTTTGTTTGTACTGAAATCCGACTTCAAGTAACTTTCAATTAATCTTTCCTGACAAAAATCAGTGAAGTAGCCTTTCCCAACTCTCATACCCTCTTCCTTTGCAAGCCTCTCAACTTCAAGTTGAACCTTATCTCCTCCCACCTTCTCTGGTTCCAACAAATTGCAAGCTACTTCGATGATGGACTCACCGTGCGCAAGTGCCATGGTTTGGACCGAAGCAAGTCCGCCTCCCCTGCCACTCACTCGTTTTGCAATTCTACGAACAGCAGCAATATCAGTAGAGATGACCGGGACATTATAGTTATCAACCCAGCGGGTTGCTCCAATCACAATGACACCCCTTCCTTGAGTCACTTGAAGGGGACCCTTGTCCGGCTTCAGCGCCAAGTAATCTGATTTCGGTCCCCCAACCCATTGTTCTCCGCTAGAATTCGGCTTGAAGTAACCTAACTCTCTTCTGACTGAATCAAGCGTTCTTCCCTCTTCATGGGCAGCTCCATAGAGAAAAGTAGGGACTGCAGGCCACATTTAAGATTTTTAGCAATTCATATATTAGGTAAACTGTCGCATATTGTTCGAATTCGACTGTTTCTAAATTATCACATAATTTGAATATAGCAACTTAGGGGCATTAACCCTAAGAAAAGAAGAGAATAAAAGCAAACCTTGAAGACTAGAGCCAACTTCTGCAGCCAAAGAGTTTGCTACACCAGCCACTTGCTCCAAAGAAGCACCGAGAAGGGGATGAAAGCATATATGATCCACAACTCCGAGGCGCGGATGACTTCCACAATGTGACTCGAGATCAATTGTTTCGAAAGCAGCCTTGACCATGGCAAGCACTGCCATCTTCAAAGGACAAGGATCTACAGACGGCTTTGGAGCCAACTTAGAGACAAGTGTGTAACCAACTCTGTTATAAGTTTCATCTTCGAACTTATTCACAATCGGTGCTTCCAAGAAAAGCTTAGCAGCCCGTTCGATTGATTCCAGTGCTGCCCTGTTTCTGCTTTCGGATATGTAAACCTTGCAGCAACCAAGCATCGACTTCAACATTTTCTCTCCCTCCCGCTCATCACCAACTGCAGAAAAACCTTACAGATTACGATAACGAAAAAAGACACCACCAAAAAACAAATGTGGCCATTGTTCTTATCTGATCACAATCTCATCTAACCTTAGCCACAAGTTCAGGTAGCTACTAGTGGCTGATGATAAAAGCATCTCAACAAAACCGAAATTCGAAATAAACCATGCTCTGCTGATAAAATTTTCATACATTTCTTGCACAACAAGTAGAACGCAACAGAATTCATAACACTGCCGCAAACAAAATGACTAACAAATCGAAAAGGCGAAAAAACTGTACAATTGTATTCTAATTTAGACTAAACTAGTCAGTAGTCACACACCAGAACCAAAAGCAATTTCAATACATATCAAGAACACTAACACTCCCCCATAACCAAAGTTTCCACCTTTAACCCTAATTCCACCAAAACAACGACTACCCTCTCAAAACGACGTCTCCGTAGCCTCAGAAGCACCTTTTGGGTACCCCTTATACTCCAATTTCACACCCAACGAAGCACAAACCGCCCGGAACTTCAACCTCAGAGCCTCCATCACATCCCCGACGCTCTCGTCCTCCGGTTCCATGATCGGGTACTTCTCAATCAGCTCCTCCATCTGCCTCACCGCCTTCTGTACCCGGTGCGTGAACCGGGTTTGGTCAACCCGGATCGCGGAGTTCCAAACATCCACGCATCCCCTGTAGAACCCGAGCTCCTCGCCCACCTCGAACCCGGTTTTGACACCCGTCGGCTTCGCCTCCTCCTTTCCAGCGACCAAGCCGTCTCTGTAACCTTCCTCGAAACCTTCCTTCTGGTGGGTCGCTTCCAAATTCAGAAAATCTTCGCCGAAGATGTCATCGTCCATGGGAGGCGATTTCGGAGGGAATACAGATAAAGGTAGAAACTTTATACGGTGAAGTAGTTACCTCTGTGTGTTGGCCCCGGAACCGTCCGTCGACAGTGCAAAGAGCTGCTCGCCGATAAATGGATTTGGCGGTTGCGGCGTTGTGGCGGGTTGTGAATTTGGATCGGGTTTTGGAAGGTGGTGGGCCTTAGCCCAATTTGGAATCCAAGGTGATATGGACTTCCAGTAAAATTGTGACCTTATAATATACTTCAATAATTTGGGATTCTTTATTAACAAAAATAATTGGTGTGGTTTTTTATCTGTCATAATTTTTTGTAAACTTTTTTTGTTGCATAAATTATTTTTCAGCGAACATTTTTTTTTGGGAAAAAAGTATGGCGATCTCCATAATTTTGATCCAAAAGCAATTTCCATTTACATATTTACATAGTATGACTCGTTTGAAAAATGCGTTTAAATAATTGAAAGAGTTAAAAAAAAATTAGGTTTTAAAAGCACTTAAAAAGTTTATGCAAAAAATTGATTCCAAAAGTACCTTATTGAAAAACGCTTTTAGTCAACTACGAGTTGATGGTTCAGTGATAAATGGTAGATTATAAAGCTTCCTTAAAACTAAAAACTGGAGATCTTGGATTCAAAATTCGATGCTGGTGTGGAAGCTAGATTTGTGAGGCATTTCAACATTCTAAAACAGGCGGATAATCGTAACTTACCACCAGTTGTTTCCCTTTATATATATATATATATATATAAAAAACGTTTTTGGTCATTAAAAAATACTTTTCATACGAGTATGTATTCTTGCAAGACCAAAGGACAGCTCTGTAATTTAGAAACGGAAACATGGAAAATCTCAAATAAATAAATAAAATAACAAAGTAAAAAAAAGAAGAGTGGAGTTTCCAGAATATCAATGCCCTGAGCACAGTTCCCATGATTCCTCGCTCACACTTCGTCCTTGTTAACTCCGCTCTCTCTCTCTCCTCTCTCCTCTCTCCTCTCTGTGAGTTATAAGAGAGAGAAAGAGAGAGTTGTCTTAGATTAGTTGGAGGGTCCATTTCAGATGACAAGCAACCAAAACGTGCATTCAAACACTCTGACCAGCCTCTTACTTAATTAGAGAGGGAGAGAGAAAGAGATATTCCGTTGAGGGTGATGGGAATGGGATCTTATAACAATCACAGCAAGGGGAATGGAAGTGGTGGCAGCAGCAGCGGCGGCAGCAGAGGGAATGGGAAGTCATATGGATTGATGTTGATGTTGGCATTCGGGGCAGCGCTGCTCGGAGTGTTGCTCCTCCACAAGCTCAGGGAGCGGCGCATCTTCAACCTCCTCCTCAAAGAGAAAGACTCCGACCTTCTTTCCCTTCACCACCTCCTCCAGGTCTAATTCCCGATCTATCTCTCTTTCTCTCTCTCACATGCAACTCAAATTTTTTTATTTCATTTTTAATTACACCCCTAAATCAACCACCGAAGCCGAGTGTCTACAAAGGGACTACATGCAACTTACTTTTATATAATTATCTGTTCTGAAATAACTAAAAGCGCTTTCTGATAACCGAAAACGGTTTTTGTGGTGAATTGAGAGTTGTTTTGAGCTTTCAATTTGCATGCATTTGTTGTTTCAATATCAATATGGAGAACCAGAAGACATTGAAAATTACGTATTTTAACCCCAGGAAAAAGATTGATGACCGAGTTATAGGTTATGTTTGGAAATGCTTCTTTAAAAGCCACTTTGCTTGAAGTGCTTTCTAACAAAAGTACTTGAAGCATATAACAAGTGCTTCTTTCAAAAAATATTTCAAGTGTTTTTTTTTTTTAACTTAGAAAAATTTTAACTTTCTTTTTTTTACCAAATATAAGCGTAAACATTTTCAGTTATTTTAAAATCACTCTCAAACGGTCCCATGTATTCTAAAGAAACCGACCCTTTAACTTGACCAAACTCACATGTTATGTGCTTGTAACGTTACTTATTCAATCAATTACCAATTATTTTAGGACAATTAGTAGAAATGATCACTTTTTGACATTAGTTGTAGAAATGATCAGGTGTTGTTATGTCATCGTTGGGTGGTCATTATGTCGTCGATATATCATTAATATCTCAATATATGATTAATTATATGTCATCGTTATTAAAAAATATATCATTTCTACAATCAAATGTCAAAAATAGATCACTCCAGCTAATTGCCCATTATTTTATTAGGGATTAATTTTTAATTTCTTGGTTGCCGTTGAAGGAAGAAGACAAAGTGCGATGATTAAATTTATGATTGTTTATTCTTTTATTCAATGACCTATTGCTTCTACCCATGATTAAACCCCTTAAACTAATTAATAGGAGTCTTAAAATTTGAAGCAGATGTAATGGGGATTTCAAGAATTGTTACTCGTTTGAATTACAAGTCATCCAAAAGTCATTTAAAAGTGTGGAATTTAAAAGTGCAGACTAATCTAATTATGTAGATGACTGCAAAAGGCTTGTAGCTCAGTTCTTTTCCGTGCACTTAAGGTTCCGAGTTTGAATCTTCCCCTCCCCTAATATCGCTTGTTTCAAAAAAGAAAAAAAAAAATTACATAGAAGACTGAGTCCATGAATCTTTTCCCAATGAGCACACGAATGCATTTACACAAACAAGTTGTTGAATCATGAAACACAGCACAAACCAAGTGTGTGACTTAACTAGATTATATATATTTAGTAATGTTTTGTTATTTGGTTAATATCGCAGAAGGAGAGGGACTACACCAAAGAATTGAGAAGGAAGAACGAAGAGATTAAAGCAAAGCTATACCCAATTAGAACCCAGAAGATGGAGCTTGACAGGAGAATCTTGGAGCTGAAATCCACCATTGGTTTGCTTAAAGAGGAACTACAAACCGTGGAGGCTGCGCTCGAGGAGAAGCAAAGCGAAATCAAGGTGCTGAGACTGAGACTGAATACCGATAATGGAAATCCACAAGCGATGGAATTGGTAGAAAGCTTGAAGCGCAAGGAAGCTGAAATTGAGGGTTTGAAACACCAGGTTGAAGATCCGGTTAAGGTCAGGTTGGTGAGCACTGATGATCCATCAAATTCACTTGTAAATTTAACAATGTATGACAGTGTGTCAGGAAAAGAGAAAACAGAGGTCACTGAGAAAAAAGAAGAGGATGATCGATTGCAAGAATCCACCGGAAACAAGGACATTGCGGAAACAATTTCAGGTGCGCATGGAAATGGGAATAAGTCCATTGGTCAAGAAGATCAAATTGGAAATGGAGAGAGAGAAACTGATCGGAGGGAAACGAATGGTGGCACAGAAGAAGTTGAGAAGATTACTAACACAACCGGAAAAGATGGTTCTGTCACTGGTGCTAACGAAACTAATATTGCAAGTGAGGCTGAGACAATTACCAACACGACGGGGAAAGATGTTGATCATGAAGTAAATGATGGTGAAGAAAATAAGATCACAAGAAACGGGCATGTTGGAAATATTGAAAACTCTGAACTAGGCGAGAAGCAGAAACTTTATGCAACTCCTAAGGGTGGCGACAGACGGAAGAAATGGAGATTAGTGGCTAGAAACAGGAGGCTGGAGAACAGTGGAAATCTTGAGAAAGACGGAGTGGGAAGTGTGAGAAGCAGAAGATTCTTCAAAGATGATCAGGTTGGGTTAATGGGAAGAGAAGATGAAGCAGGTTCAAACAGGAGACTAACAGGGGATCACCTCATTAATTCGTCAGATGTCAAAGGTTTGGAGCTTCAAAACTCTGAAAACACCGAAGAGCTGAAGAACAAGCTTGCCCACGTCAACACAAGCGATATCATAACACATAATGATAGAAAACAGAAAGTTGAAGTTGGAAAGTCGGAAGAGCACGAAGCCAGATATATCCAACAACATAACCTAAACAGCAAGGATACCAAGAAAGTGGAAGATAGCGATGAAGAAATGAACACTGCCGATCTACAGGACTCAGATTTGGAAGTTGCGGATTCGGAGGAACAAGAAACAGACGTAACCGATGATAATATCTTTGACGAATCTGGTTCCAGTTTGGAAGAAGATAAAGAAGAGTACAGGGAGGAAATCGACGAGTCTGAGTTTTAGCGGATTTAACAAGTTGTCAAAGACTTCAATGCAAAAGGTGTTAGGTATCTGTTTTTGCAAGTCTGATTTACTAGTTACTTTTGTTTAGCGTGTTTTAGCTTAATCGAGAGCTGCTGTATTTAGCAATAATCATCCCTAATACAACCAAGTGTAACGGTTGGTCAAGAAGTGCCAAGAAAACAAATTGCAGAACGAAAAAAATATGAATGGATCGCTTCACCACAAGCAAAACCTGATCTCAAAAACTTTAGGAAACTTTAACGAAAAGCTCCCAGTACTGTTAACTTTAACGAAAAATCACATTTTTACACTAAAAAGTCAATCCTGATACTATTCACTTTACCCTTTATTTTGTCCTTATCGTTAAAACTCAAAATTTTCAAGCCATTTTCATTAGTTTTCTTAAAACTTTAATTATCGCGCTAGTAACCAAAATACAAGTGAGGCATTGCCGTGGGGGATGCGGAGGAAGGGAAAGAAACTCAGGCAAATTCGACGAAACGGTAAAATACAAACTATGAAGAATAAGTTAAGGGTAAGATTGGTTTACTCCTCAAGAGCATGATAAACTGCCCTTGAAAGATAGCAGAAGAAAAATTGAACTAGGAAGAAGGACGGCAGTATATTATTGAAACATGGAACGTTACTGCATCGAATCATAAAAGTGACTACAAAAAGAACCCAATCGAAAGGGGACATAAATTCCCAACAAAGCCATTAACCTCGATTTGTTTTCAATGTATCAATCTCCACAGACTGATCAGAAATCACTTGCTGACAAAGAAAATGAAATATGACGACACGTTATATCCAAGAAAACTCATTATTTCGAAGAAGTTCTGGGAATATCTAATGCTCCAAACCTCAATGTGATGCTTCCACCAGTTTCTGAAAAGAAACAAGAATTAGTCAGCACGACCTAAAATTACAATACAAAACAAACAAGAGTAGCGTCAGTGACTCGTTAATGGAACGTTAAAATACCTAGGCCACTTCTAGTGACATCGACCTAGTTCAAACCAATTTGTTTCTTTCTCCTCCCTGATGCTAGAATTGCTATGACAGTCCCAGCAAACATAGTCGAACACATTGAAAAAAAGGCACAATGTAATGGATGCTTGACCACAGAATAGAGCACTCTATACTAACCCAACCCAACCTAAATTCACCTAACCCCATTTGATTGATAGCTCTATGTGGGGCATTAAGAGCAAAGCATCACTGCATGATAATTTGATCAAGTGACCATATGTGAACAACTTGAAGATTGTACACAAGCCTGTTGCCCATGGTTCAATATCATCTGATGATTATTTTGCAAATTTTCTCGGAAGCGAACCACTAATAACTTAATACCAAGCCATCTCTATCCTACAGCCAAAAACGTACATGGAAGAAAAATACGATGAAGAGGCGAACGTAGGACAACCATTTATTGTGAGAGCATGAAGTGGGAGATGCAACGTTAGTGCTCAAATTATGTTTTTGGCATCACAGTTAACAAAATCTATACAAATGCATATCTGATCGATTGCACCGAAAAAATGACCAGGAGCCACTGTAAACAATTGAAAAAAAAAAAAAAAAAAAAAGTTGCCTTGCATGTCTAACGCCTAGGCTGGTACCCAACCACAACAAATCACTATATAATGGGTGAAATCAATTTTACTGGAAAACTAATGGGTGGAAGAAATCCGAAGTACCTCTTCCTTCTTGCCTCCAGAGAAAAACTTGTAACCGCTATAGATGAGTAGACCCCATCCAGATAGAGATACAATTACGAACTGAAAAAGTACATAATCCAGTCAAGGCAAGTTCAAAATTTTATGTGCCGACTAATTTCTATTATACTAGTGGTTCAAGAACAACACAAATGAACTTCAACGAAGTAATGCGTAAAAGCAATAATCCATTGCTAAAATCCTCTTGTTAGAATGTCTATATTCCACGAAAATCATGACTCGTTTCATCACGAGAGAAATCGGTAACATCGAATCGAAGCTGTAAAAAAGTTCACCTTTGATCTAATTATAAAACATGAAATGAAATGTGGTTCATTAATATTGAGGGGATAAGGGCCAAAATAACCAAAATCCATTCTTTTGATTACATGTTGTTCATTAAGCCATAAAGATTCTTGCTTTTCTTCATGGTTTTCAATTCAAAAAATTGGCTAAAAATGAAAACCTAGAAGAAGAAAAAAAGCACCACAACCCATTAGATTTCAACAAGAAACTAATTTTATGAAATTGAATACCACGACAATATATATTATATATATAATCATGAGATCGAATACCACAAAAAAAGGACAGAGAGCGAGAGACTGACATGCTCTTCCTTCCATTTAGATGGGCTCAACGGGTCTTGCCAAACATTAACCCTTGGGGATCCATGGTGATCTGAAAATTTTACATTTTTTTATTGAAATTAAAATCAGATCGGAAATTTACAATGCACAAAACACAAGACTAAAAATTTGGGATTTACCAGCAGCGCCGGCGAGGCCACGGCGGTGGATTAGATTGGAAGTCAGAGACGAAGTCCTCGCGGTGGAGACGCGACTTGAAGTTGCAAGTTGACGAGCTGCCGCCGCCGCTAGAGTGGCCATGGCTTTCAGGTTTCAGATGAGAGAGGGAGACGAAGAGGGCGAGCGTGAAGAAAGAGAAACACGAGGAAATACTTTTGCTAGTGAGCTCCGGGTCATAATCATACGACGAACGGTTAAACGGGCGGAAACACTGTCGTTTTGGCGTTAACGGGAGTATTAAGCCCAGGACTTACCCATTAGGCCCATCTAATTTAAAACTATATTAATAAAACTTTCTTTGTCAACCAAAAGATAATGAAAAGACATACTTATCTTCTATCACAATAAAAAAGTTAAGGACAGTAATCTAAAACTACATTAGAACAACTCCACTGTTGCAAAGACTCCTTAGGACAAGTTACTATTGAATAGCCTCAAATAAACAGTAACTGTGAATTCAGCAGGCAGGCAAAGACTTACCGTATGCATGCTACTGGAACCTTGCCCATATGCCCTTTTTGTGGTGATCATTGCAAGTCAACTATTCAACCCTTCACATATGAACATTGTCATTGTAGAAAATGAACGGGACTTTGTCTGTTGAAAGAATCAGCAGCAGCCTCTGTTGATGCCCAATCACAATTGAACACGTGTCCAGTTGTGATTGCGCTGATTCTTTTAGCAGTGAAGTTCTTTCCGTAGAAAATTCAATGTATGGAAAGGGTGCTTGAACATTGTTCTTCCTCTGTATGAACAATCTTTGTAGAAAATTCAAGGGTTAATCTTTGTTTACCATCCTCATGTTTCGTGGTTTTCAACATTTAGTACATCAAGTTTTTTTCGTCCTAGAGTCATACCTAAAGTGTAAATTTTGGAACAGTCTCATACATCTGTTAGTCAAACTGTTAAGTCTCCCGTTAACTGTGACGTGGCGCCCATGTGGACAATGAATGTGCGCCACGTGTCATCTACGTGGAAATTAAAAAGAAATTATTTATTAAATAAATAAATAAATTTAATATTTAAATTTTAAAAAAAAAAAAAAAAGGTAAAAACCATGCTTCTTCTTCTTCTTCTGGGTTGCAGATTCGGTTTTTTTTTTTTTCCTTCTTCTTCTTCTTCTTCTGGAAATTAAAAATAAATTATTTATTAAATAAATAAATAAATTTAATATTTAAATTTAAAAAAAAAAAAAAAAGGTAAAAACCATCTTCCTTCTTCTTCTTCTTCTGGGTTGCAGATTCGGTTTTTTTTTTTTTCCTTCTTCTTCTTCTTCTTCTGGGTTGCAGGTGGGGGGGGGGGGGGGGGGACGAACTAGGTTCGGTTTTTTTTCTTTTTTTCTTCTTCTTCTTCTGGGTTGCAGATTCAGTCTTTTTTTTTTATAATTTAAATATTAAATATATTTATTTATTTTTAATTTCCATGTGGATGACACGTGGCGCCCAGTCATTGTCGACATGGGCGCCACGTCACAATTAACGGGAGACTTAACAATTTGACTAACGGATGTATGAGACTGTCCCAAAATTTACACTTTAGGTATGACTCTGGGACGAAAAAAACTTAATGTATTAAATGTTGAAAACCATGAAACATGATGGTAGTAAATAGAGATTAACCCAAAATTCAATGTATGGAAAGGGCTTGAACATTGTTCTTCCTTTTACGAACAAAGTCTTTGTAGAAAATTCAAGGGATAACTTGATATAGATCCAATTTTGTGAGCCAGTAGTAGGATTAGTCCACTTCATTAAAATAGGTCCAATAATTGAGATTCCACGTATACTTATTTGTGGGTTGTACCATATTTACCCCTTAGGTTTACGAATTGTAGTAAATTCACAAAATTTCATAATTATGGGATTATTTGTGGTTTAACTAATCCCTTAATTGTAGGATAATTTATAGCCATATAATCACCTCAACGCCCAGTCCGTTTCATCCCTCCTTTTTTTCCTTCTTCCAAACAATTCCCTCTGTAAGATCATGGAATCAATCCTCATCTTTTTTGTCTCTTCTTTTCATGGGTGATATTTTTGTGTTCTTCCCTCCAAATTCGTTCCTTTAATGGATGTATATTATATCATATTTATATTTCTATGTTCCGCCATGTAGGTTCCCAACATTTTTCTATTCCAATACAATAGGTAGTTTATTTTTGTTTTGCAAGTAGATTATATTTGCTTTGTAGGTATAAAACATCTTTCTTCCTATACAATTACTGGTTACTAGATTATATCGGTTTTGTTTTTTTCATAAATAGTAGGTAGTTACTAAATAATAGTTTAAGTTTGAGTATTTAAATATTCAATATTTAAAAACTGAATAAATGATAAAAAAATTAAAGAAATTAAATATTTTTATCTGAAGGTGCAAAATTGATATCAAAATATGTAATTTGATAATTGGACTCAGTCCAAAAAATTACCTATGTTTTTGGACTTAGATCCAAAAGCCCCATAAAATGTTAGTATTTTTTATTTTATAAAATAATAAAAAATAATTTTATTTGTAATTTCGGATATGATTTTTAATCAGTCTTGTTGTACTACGTGTCATTAAATAAGAAATTACAACCCAAAGTATTTGAGAAAATATAAAATTATGGTGTAAGTTGGAAGATAATGATAACATATTTATAGAAAAATCAAATCAATTTTTTTTTAAAATTTTTTCAGATTTTTTTATTAATTTTTTTACTTTTTTTAATTAATTTTTTACATTTTTTTATTAATATTTTATATTTTTATTAATTTTATATTGTGGCTAACGTCACCCTGATGTCAACCATTCATCACTTGGGCCTCAGGCTCTTGGGCGATGGATTCCCACCTGGCCTGTCCACCAGGCCTCCCCCAAGCCCCATTGCCCGCATGGGCTGGAGCCAATTGCTGGGGCAATTGGGTGATTGGAATTGCCAGTCCATCGGGCTAAAGAGCATGCTAGACTTGCTCTTAATGAAACTCTCTTTGTCAACCAAAAGATAGTGAAAATACATCTCTGTCTTCTATCACAACAAAAAATTTAAGGACAGTAAAGTAATTTCACAAAACAAAATTTTACTTTTTTTTACCTCATCTAAATGTAAGTTTATCATCTCTAATTTAAAATAAAAATAAAAAATAAAAAACCTCACTCCCTCACTCCCTCTCTCTTCCTCTCTCCTTCAATTTTAACAACTAAAGTAAAAAAAATTACACACTAAATGTGTGGGCACATACTAGTGTTTATTGATGTTTGAAGTTGAACAGACCATCTTTAAAAGAAAGAGAAGGGATCCCCATTTTTCTAAAAAAAATGGGGACGCCCTCTTGACCGTTAGATTGACTTGTAATGAAATTGTGTAGTTGAGATTGTGTGGCTTGTAATTTAATCTCAACCACACAATTTCATTAAAGCCAATCCAACGGTCAAGTGGGTGTCCCATTTTTTTAGAAAAATGGGGATCCCTCTTGTTAAATGGCCTGTTAAAAGAAATGTCAAATCTTAAGTAGAATGTCACGCAATTAAATTTGAAAGCAGGAAGAAGATCCAACCGATATGACAATCCTACATGGATTGATATATGAATTTTTTGCTGCCAAATTTGACATATGAAATCATTTTTTTAATTATTACATTGTATGGGTTCCAGTGCACCAATTATAAATTTTGAAAATTTATTTTTAACCGATTTCATTTTAAAAATAGGGTCCTACAAATATCATTTACAAAAAAAAAAATATATATATATATATATATGGGTTAGAGGAAGAAAAATCTGAAATTAACACGTTGATCATCAAATTAACATTTGACATATATCTTTTGTCATATACATCAGAGATGCTCTTAGTACTCTAGCCCTAGTGCCTAGACTGAGTGAAGCAAAATAGGCAAAAGAAGAATGACAATAATTCAAGTAATCTAGGGCTTGTTGTGTGAGCAGTGCCATTACAGTGAAAACTACCTAAAAAGCAGATGATGTCAACAATTTATGCTTTTGTTTCTTCTTCTTACAAGCAATATTTCTACTATAAGCAACATAAGAGATGCCCTATCTACGTAAAATAAAATGAGATTACACGAAAGAATATGTTCAATCAGATAACGCCCAAAACTGTCCTGCTTATTTACAGAAGCTTATACTCACACAACCCCTACAAGGGCAAGTTTCAAGCATCAATCATCTTCCAATCCAACAATTTCTAGGATATACGATGTCACTGAGCCCCCGTGATGTATAACTTCGTTGCGAATCATGACATGATATATTTTGTCTTAGTTGCTGCTAATTAATTTGTTCATGTTTCCAAAGTTCCAACTGAATAATACTGCACTTCAAACTCCTCTCTTCAATCTGTTCGTATAAAATCAGAATCAACAAGTCAGTTTTCCGAGTTTTGCGCGGTTCAAGTCACGTGACATTAAGCATTAGTAGGCGTAGTTTGGAACTTGATGGAAAAAGAGTTAGCATCCGTTTATTACCTCTTGCGTGGATATGTTTCTGAAAAGCTCAAGACACTCCTCCAAAAGCAATTTTTCTTGTGCAACCACCTCGGCTAGTTCCGATAGTAAGGGAGCAGCTTGCTCAGCCTGTTCAAGAATTGGCTTCAATGTAAGTCCACATTACATGAATCCCAGGAATACAACATTACAAAACAACTGAAGCATACCAATGGCGAAAAACTAGCAAGCAACAACTTAATGGAAGCTGTGAGATCTGAAGCATGCCGAAGAGCAATGGAAGCAGATTGAGCGTCCACATGCATGCGCACTCAGTTTTGTTAGAAAAAAAAAAAGCACATCTCTCTTGTCGAAGACAAAAGCTTAGAGTCGGTTTCCTTTGGCCTACCTCTGCACCTTCAATGAGAGGCACCCTGCAAGCAACAGAATGCAAGCACTATTTGCTGCCATATGTTGCCTTTCCACATCTCCCCAAGACTCCAACAACTTAAGCTACGCAAATTACAAACAAATTAGTCACATAGTAACACAGGTTCGTTTGAGTCAATCCAAACGTCTACACGCTATCTGTCACATCCCGGCCCGGGCCCCGACCACAACCCGGGCACGCCTCCACCGTAGCACGATATTGTCCGCTTTGGGCCCCGACTACGCCCTCACGGTTTTGTTTCTGGGAACTCACACGAGAACTTCTTAGTGGGTCACCCATCATGGGAGTGCTCTCGCGCGCTACTTGCTTAACTTCGGAGTTCCGATAAAACCTGAAGCCAGTGAGCTCCCAAAAGGCCTCGCGCTAGGTAGAGATGAGAATATACATATAAGGCTCAAATGATCCACTCCCCTGGGCGATGTGGGATCTCACACAATCCACCCCCCTTAGGGGCCCGACGTCCTCGTCGACACACACGCGACCAGGGTTAGGCTCTGATACCAAATTGTCACATCCCAGCCTGGGCCCCGACCACAACCCGGGCACGCCTCCACCGTAGCACGATATTGTCCTTGCGCTAGGTAAAGATGAGAATATACATATAAGGCTCACATGATCCACTCCCCTGGGCGATGTGAGATCTCACACAATCCATCCCCCTTAGGGGCCCAACGTCCTCGTCGGCACACACGCGACCAGGGTTAGGCTTTGATACCAAATTGTCACATCCCAGCCCGGGCCCCGACCACAACCCAGGCACGCCTCCACCGTAGCACGATATTGTCCTCGCGCTAGGTAGAGATGAGAATATACATATAAGGCTCACAGGATCCACTCCCCTGAACGATGTGGGATCTCACACAATCCACCCCCCTTAGAGGCTCGACGTCCTCGTCGGCACACACGCGACCAGGGTTAGGCTTTGATACCAAATTGTCACATCCCAGCCCGGGCCCCGAACACAACCCGGGCACGCCTCCACCGTAGCACGATATCGTCCGCTTTGGGCCCCGACTACGCCTTCACGGTTTTGTTTCTGGGAACTGACACGAGAACTTCCCAGTGGGTCACCCATCATGGGAGTGCTCTCGCGCGCTACTCACTTAACTTCGGAGTTCCGATGGAACCCGAAGCCAGTGAGCTCTCAAAAAGTTTCGCGCTAGGTAGAGATGAGAATATACATATAAGGCTCACATGATCTACTCCCCTGGACGATGTGGAATCTCACACTATCAAATCTTGTAACGATAATCTATACGTATTGTAGTTTGCTACTCACTTGAGAATAAAGTATACGGTTCATCTTCATGTCAAGCTTTTCTTTTTGTAGCTTCACTTTCATTTGTAGCACAGAATGTCGCAACTTCATCAAACCGTCCCAAGCATATAAAACATTGATCTACAAAATGTTTAAGAATGTAAAAAGTCTTTCATTGGAAACCTGACAGACTTAATATCTAGTGGTTCCACTTCTAATTGAGCCGAGACATACCTGTGCTTGATTTGCTATGTTCTGATTCACAACATCAGCTCTAGCATTCGCAAACCGCCATTGCAAGATTCGATTATGAAGCAACCGAAGCTGATGTCCCATCTCTGTCATACTTGACCCCGAAGAAACCGAATTAGACCTCACCAACACACTAGACGGAGAAGAAGAAGATTTTTTACTCTTGAACAAGTCCAACCCCAAGTTGAGCAACTTCTCCACCCCTTTAGTTTTTGAGGGACTCGTAGGAGGCTTCATGTACTCCCTTATTCTCCACAGACTTCGTTGGCGACCCTGTTCTTCCCTGTGAAAGCGCCCACTGTGTGGTCGCTGTCAGCGAATGAGCCCTCCTGATCACATTTTTAAGAGTGAATTTGTTCAGCTTCGCAGACTTGTCTCCCGATATCGGATTTGCGATGTTAGAATCCGATGTCCATCTCCGATGCCTTAAAGTAATCTCATTCATGTACTTAGAAGAAACCTCCACACCCAATTTTCGAGCGCTCTGACCGACATTTGGAGACCCCATGGTCATCCCTGAATAGCCGTCACTGTACTCCGATCCCGAATCTAGAGCATCCGAAAAACCATCCGAAATTCGGCGAGACGGCTTCTGATGCAGAGCATTTTCGTCCACTGAAAATCTCCGAGGAGCAGCCACATTTGAATTGCTCGACGACGACGAAGTAGAAGAAGAAGACGAGTTAGACTTGCCGGGAAACCTGAATTTTCCAGTGTATCTCATCGGCCCACCAAAAATGGGTCTGTGATTTTCTTTAGCGTTTTCTTTCGGATGTTTGGGAAACAGATGAGACCAAAAACAACCACATTCGAAATGGCGGCAAATGAGGTCATGTGCCGGCATATGAGGGGGCTCTGTGAGATAATGGGGGTGGAATTACTGAAAAGCCCTCGTGAGCATGACTTGGTTATGGTCAAACAAACAAAAAATATTGCATTAAAGTTTTTACTCTTTAATTCTATCATCATTCGATGGTCATATATATTTTTTGTATGTCATTACGGTATACATATTCTTTTGTCAATAGTTGAGTTGGGTTCTGAGGAGGGAAGAAGGAGAGGGGTGGGGAGCTTCGAACCCAAGTGAAAATGTTAGCACCACTTTGAATGAGATATTTTAAATAAAATTTCTCAACTTGTAGTAGGAGTGCGGTAGGTTAAACGAAGAATGGTAAAATAATAGTTATTACGAATCTTGAGATAAACTTAAAATACATAAAGTCACTACAAAATATAGATAAATTTAGAATAATTTTTACACTTGCATCATTTAATTATAACGAAAAATGTAGCATATTTATGTACTGAAATTACACGCAATTTATCAAACTAGTAATTACCTCATGCACTTTATTTAGTGTTACATGAAAAAGAGGTTAGAAGATGAAACTAATTTATCTTTGGAAATTTAGATGTTTTTGTTAACGAAGGGATAATATTGTGTTAATTTAATTGAGCCCGCAAAGTTAAGAGATAACGAAGGTTTTCATTGGAATCTGCCATTTGTCAATATTTGTTTTTATAAGCTTCCGCAAATAAATCGGTATTTGATAATTTGTTATTAGTTTAAAATTTTTGGGTTAAAGTTGTTATGTCCTTTGCTGCTTGATATAAAAAATTGCAAAAATGAACGCCGTTGCCGGGGATCGAACCCGGGTCACCCGCGTGACAGGCGGGAATACTTACCACTATACTACAACGACCTTATTGCCCTAGTCCGCTATTTTATTTTATTTAGCGTAAAGTGTCGATTTAGTCCTTAAATTATCACCTTAGTGAAAATTAGGTCTCTAAATTATTTTTTGGGTAAAATAAGTCCCCAAATTCATTAGAAATTGCTAATTTCATCCCTACTATTATAATCAAAGCTATTTTATCCAATTTTTCGTCAACTTAAGTCACTTGACACACTTTAGAGTGTAATACCATCACTTTCTCGTCTATAAGTGTTTAACATTTCATATAGGTTGTGAATTTAATATCTAATTTACTCTCAAAAGTTAACTTACACTATTTCTTTATGAAAAATTACCAATTTCTCCTTCAAAGTTAACTTCATACACTATTTCTTTATGAAAAACTACTCATTTACCCTCCAATGTGTATCACATGCAAGTAACATGACTTAAATTGACGGAAAATTGAATATAGTAGCTTCGAATATAACATTAGGGATGTAATTGGCAAATTTTTATAATACAGGGACTAATTTTTCTGAAAAAATAGTTTAGGGACCTAATTTTCACTAAGGTGATAATTCAGGGACTAAATTGGCAGTTTACCCTTTTATTTATAGTCTAAGGACTTTAACACCATTTTCACTTCCATATATTGTTAATCCTCATGGGCCATAAATTGAAAGGAAAACTAATGAAAAGAACTTGAAAACTTTGAGTTTTAACGATAAGGACAAAATAAAGGGTAAAGTGAATAGTACCATGATTGACTTTTTAGTGTAAAAACGTGATTTTTCGTTAAAATGAACAGTACCGAAAGCTTTTCATTAAAGTTCCCTAAATTGAAGTTATGGAATAGTTTTTTCTTTCTCTACTAATTCGGATTTCTCCCTACCATATCGAGTACCATGATAGGTAAACAGAAGTATTATGGGTTCAAACATAAACTTTGTTGGAACCAAGTGCAATAACAGTGAACGTTTACAGAAACAATAGCACAACAACTTTAGATGTAGGGAGAATTTCTTATTCAATTAAAGAGCAAACATAGCTATTAAATAGCCTTACATTTGAACAGGAAGTAAATGCAACTGCCCACGATTTTACTGGTCCTATAATCGTGGTAAAGACTACGTTAAAACATGAAACATGCAGCTTGTCCCTTAAGAATAGGGATTATTGGACTTCTACAAGGTTAACAACCCTAAAACCTAGGAAACCCTAGTTGTAAACCTTATCAGTTAACGGCTAGAAATCCTAACAACTTCAACATCCTCCCTTAAACTGAATATTGCAGATATTTAGTTTACTCCTGGAAACTTGGAAACACCCAACAAGTCTCGCATCTTCATAAACGTATCGACCTTTAATGGTTTAGTTAGAACATCTGCAACTTGTTCTTGAGATGAACATTGCTCCAGTTCTAAAACTCCATCCTTAACCAAGTCTCGAAGGAAGTGAAACCTTACATCAATATGCTTGCTTCGGCCATGCATCACAGGATTCCTTGAAAGTTTAATTGTTGAAACATTATCACAATACACCAAGGTTGGACTATACTGCTCCTGATTAAAACTCTTCATAATCCTTCTTAACCAAACAACTTGACATGCACTCGATGCTGCTGCTATGAACTCTGCTTCAGTAGTGGATAAAGTAACAACTGGCTGCTTCTTTGAGGACCAAGAAACAGCTCCCAAACTCATCATAAACACATACCCTGAGGTGCTCTTCCTATCATCTTGATCACCCGCATAATCACTATCAGTGTACCCAATAAGTTCCTCAGTTTCTCCATTCTTGTAGAATATCCCCAAATCAATAGTTCCTTTAACGTACCTTAGAGCTCTTTTTGTTGCCTGCAAGTGAACTTCAGTTGGACGCTCCATGTATCGACTGATCAAGCTTACAATAAACATTAAATCAGGACGAGTGGCTGTTAAATACATGAGACTTCCCACCATCTGTTTGTAACCCGTGCTGTCAACTTCTACTCCTCTTTCATCATTTGTGAGTTTGAAACTAGGAACCACATGATTTATTACTGGATTACATTGATCCATGTTGAATCTTTCCAAGACCTCTTGAGCATACTTCCTTTGACCGATAAAGATCCCATCAGAACCTTGTGTTACCTTAATACCAAGGAAATATCTCATTTTCCCAAGGTCAGTCATGTCAAACTCGAGCATCATAGACTTCTTAAATTGTTCAAACATTCTTTCATCATTACCAGTGAAAATAAGATCATCAACATAAAGGCACGCAATCAAGATCTTACCTCCTTCTGCTGTCTTGATGAACAAAGTATGCTCATGAGGGCATTTGTTGAATCCTTCTTTGATGAAATATGACTTTATGCGACTATACTAAGCTCGGGGAGCCTGCTTAAGTCCATATAAAGCCTTTTTGAGTCGATACACCTTTAACTCATGCCCCTTCTGCTTATATCCAGGTGGCTGATCAACAAACACTTCCTCATCTATCTCCCCATGCAGAAATGCGGACTTGACGTCTAGCTGATAGATTTCCCAATTCTTCTGTGCAGCAAGAGAAATCACTATTCGAATGGTGTCTAGACGAGCCACTGGTGCAAACACTTCGGCATAATCTACCCCATACTGTTGACTATACCCTTTCGCGACAAGCCGAGCCTTGTATTTATCCACTTCCTCATTTTCATTGAGTTTTGTCTTAAAAACCCATTTTACTCCAATTGTCTTCACTCCAGGTGGAAGCTCAGTGAGTTCCCACGTATCATTCTTCATGATGGCTTTAAGTTCAGCGTCCATGGCCTATTTCCACTTGTCACTCCTCACTGCATCCTCGTATGTCAAGGGATCACTATCAGAAAATAGGGCTAGATGGGCTATGTGCTCTTCATCGAAAAGACCCTAGCCACTTTCATAATCTTGCATCCATCTTGGTGGTCTTCGAGATCGTTCTGCATGAAGAGGACTTCCATCATTCGAAAACTCTCATTCTTCGAATGAGTCACTTTGAACAGCCCCCATGCTTTCTTGTTCATGTGTTTCCTCCTCAAGACTCTCATTTGTACCTGAGTCTTCATCTTCCTTCCATTCCAAATCAGCCAGGATAGTTTCCTTGTGACTATCATCCCAGTTCCACCTTTGGTCTTCTTCAAACACCACATCTCGGCTCACAATTATTCTTTGAGAAATGGGGTCAAATAATCTGTAGGCTTTGGATTCTTTACTTACTCCAAGTAGTATGCATTTCGTGCTTTTGGCATCAAGCTTTATTCTCTTGCTATCTGGTACATGAACGTGGGAAATACATCCAAAGACCCTAAAATGACTTACTGAAGGCTTGCAACCACTCCAGGCTTCTTCTGGAGTCTTATTCTTCACGGCAAGTGTTGGGCTTCTGTTCAAGACATGCACTGTCCAGTTCACAGCTTCAGGCCAAAATCTTTTTGGAATTTGCTTCTCCGACAGCATGCTGCGCACCATATTCATGATAGTGCGGTTCTTTCTCTCTGCGACCCTATTCTGTTGGGGTGTGTAGGCAGCTGTTAATTGCCCTTGGATGCCATTCTCATCGCAGAAGTGAGTGAACTCTTGTGAAGTAAATTCTCCTCCGCGGTCAGTTCGAAGACTCGTTATGGATGCACCTGTTTCCTTCTCAACCCTAGCTTTGTAGGATTTGAAGATAGCAAACGCTTCTGATTTTTCAACCAGGAAATAAACCCAAATTTTTCTGCTAAAGTCATCAATAAAGGTTATAAGATACTTTTTTTTGCTGTTCGAGATTGGATTTATTGGTCCACATATGTTTGCATGTATAAGCTGAAGAACTCCATATGCCCTCCATACGCTTTCTTTTGGAAAAGGATCGCGATGTTGTTTTCCTATCAAACAGTCTTCGCAAACCTTCAGATAAGCCTTCAACTGAGGCAATCCATCCACCATATTCTTTTGTTGGATCACCTTGAGACCATTCCAATTGAGATGACCATAGCGGCAATGCCAGAGTTGAGTTTGATTTATGGTCATAGAAGAGAGACAGTTCTCCTCTTTCCGTGGGCAGTAAGCAATCATAGCAAACATTTTGTTGCATGCCATCTCGGTCTCCATGATTAAGCCTATTTCAGGATGGAAAATCTTACACTTCCTATGCTGCATGAGGATTGCGAGACCCTTCTCTTGCAATTGGCCAATGCTTAACAAATTGTTCTTCAATTCCGGCACAAAGAAAACTTTAGTAATCACCTGCACAATTCCATTTATCTTCATTCGAATGTTGCCCTTTCCTAGCACCGTAAGACTCATATCATTGCCCAGCTTCACCTTTTCTCTGAAATCGTTGTCAAACTGTGAGAATAACTCCCTTTTTTCCAACACATGTGATTACTACACCCAGAGTCAAGGAACCATAAGTAATCTCTTCCAGCCTCAGTGCCATCCACATACGCCATTAACAACATCTCCTCACTGGTATCAGCAAAGTTAACCTTTGTATCTGCATTTGTGTCTCTTGCTTTTTTGGGACATTCCCACTGAAAGTGACCTAACTCATGACAATGATAACACTCTAGGGTAGATTTATCAAACCTGCCCCTTCCTCGCCCTCTTCCTCGGTACGAGCCTCTACCACCACTTCTTCCTCATTGTTGAGGTCCGTGAGTAATCTGAAGAGCTTGTTCATCCACAGTATGACGGCTGATTCGTTGCTCATGCACCAAGAGACTACTTTGAAGTTCATCTATGGATAGGGTATCCAAATCATTTGATTCCTCGATCGAACATACAACATAGTCATACTTAGGAGTCATGGATCTCAAGATTTTCTCAATAATCACTACATCCTGCATCTTTTCACCATGAATTCTCATCTTATTGGCTGTGATGAGAGTTCTTCCAAAATAGTCAGTCACCGATTCTCCAAGTTTCATGTGCAACACTTCAAACTCTCTACGAAGAGCTTGAAGTTAAGCACGCTTAACTCGTGCCGTCCCTTGGTATTTTTGCTTCAAGGAATCCCAGATATCCTTCGCTGTGTCTTTCTTCAATATTGTCTCCAGAATGGATCGATCAATGGCTTGGAACAGATAGTTCTTAGCCTTCAGATCCTTCAACTTTTGATCCTCAATCACTTTTTTCTGTCCCTCAGTGAGATCTGTCCCTTCTGCTGCTGTAGAGATCCCAACTTCCACCAAACTCCAGTACTCCTTTGAACTCAGAAAGTTCTCTATAAGCATGCTTCAACGGTCGTAGTGCCCATCAAATCGTGGGATAGCAAGCTGCACGAAACTGTTCTCGCTAGTCATGTTGCTCATTCGCGCTGATTGCTGTGGTGCAAACTGTTGGTCAGGCCCCGTGATGGGGCTCTGATACCAGATGTTGGAACCAAGTGCAATAACAACGAACGTTTACAGAAACAATAGCACAAAAACTTTAGATGTAGGGAGAATTTCTTATTCAATTAAAGAGCAAACATAGCTATTAAATAGCCTTACATTTGAACAGGAAGTAAATGCAACAGCCCACGATTTTACTAGTCCTATAATCGTGGTAAAGACTACGTTAAAACAGGAAACATGCATCTTGTCCATTAAGAATAGGGATTATTGGACTCCTACAAGGTTAACAACCCTAGAACCTAGGAAACCCTAGCTGTAAACCTTATCAGTTAACGGCTAGAAATCCTAACAACTTCAACAGACTTTACATTTTCCCACCCGTTTGTATTCCATCAAGCGATAATTTTATCTAATCCACAAGCATGAAATCTGAACTTGAGCATCTGAATTACGTGCACGGGAATTTGAACTTGAGTGCAGAGGAAGAAGTTCTAGCCAACTTGGGTACTCTCATGTCTCCAATAATGTTCGTTAATGGTTGTACCGTTGTATTTAAATCTTGAATTTTCTCTAGAACCTGGCCAACCAATTGACCAAACAAATTATAGGGATACAACAAAGGTTATGCAGTTCAACCTACAGCAACAAATACTGCAAAAGAAAATAAATGTTGAAGAATAGTGGTTAGCATTAACAATTCTGAATGACTTATATGAAGTAAAATCATCATCTATACTACAAGTCTACAACACACCTAGGAAGATCAAATAAATACCCATCCATCCATCCATGCTTTCATCTTGCAAAAATCATGCAAGCACTCGTCCATGTCGTGGTAGAGTCGAAACTTCCATGCCTGAAAACTCAATGGAAATTGCACCGTTGCAATAACGAATGACTATAATCAACATATTTCTCCCAGAGGGGCTTGTACTTTTCCATTCCGATCTTCAACCACGGTTTTGAGTTGCCGTTGTAATGCAGCACAGCACCTTTCTCTATTAAGTGAGGGTCGACGGTTGTGTAGCCCAAACCCAGAATGTGCCACGAGGCATCCAAAGGCTCTGTCAATCCGTAGAATGTCAACAATCCAGGTGGTAGTGTTCCGAGTTTCCACAATGTCCGGTCTACATTTCTTTCCTGCCAGTAGTGGTAGATGCCGGTGACATTCCTTTTCCTCCATTGAACCAAATCAAAAACATTCATCCCAAACGCCCATCCACAAGCATCAGGATCAAAATGCGCTCTTATGAGAGGGTGAGAGTAGTTCAGATATTTATGGTATCTGTGAAATGTCTCCATGCATGTCTCCACCGCACCATTGACATTACCGTTCAAACTAATGGAGAACAGATCAGATAGATCCTTCTGAACCACAACATCATCATCCAGAAATACCACCTTCTTCAGGGCAGGAAAAACTTCCGGAATATAAAACCTCAGATGATTAAGCATAGAAAGATACTTGGGGTTCCGAAACTTGATTGGTGTCCGCCCATCATCACTATTTCCTGAGAAATAATAACTCTGAGTATCAGAGTCTTGGAGCTGCTTAAGTACAGGAACATAAGAAGCATTCAACCATGTAAAATCCTCAAACTTTTGAACCTCGATGGCTACTCCTCTGAAGCTGTTTATGGAAAACCAGGCCTTCATTGCAGCAAAGTTGATTTCATCAGTTACAAGATGGAAGACAATCTTATCTGGATTTTTGGAATTTATAGAAGTTGAATTGACCACAACTGAAGTTGCTAGGATGTTGTCAGAGAAGACGCAGAAATGATAGAGATTGTTATCCTTTAGCTTCATTTCTATTTGCTTTCTGTCCTTGATTTTCCTCTGTATATTTGGCTTTCTGAACCATTCACTAGTCAGCTGAATACCAAGGCAGTAGAGACTTTTTGGGACTTCTTCAGCAGCTATTTGTCCATACTTTGAACTTTTGTCACTCACCGAACTCATTTGTTCTTCCAGAGTTTGGATTTTGGCTTTCAGTCTCATGATCATGGTTGCACTATCATAATGGAGCTGCTGTGCTTGGTACAGTATAAGTGCCATATCACTGATTGCAGTTTCCGATTCTCTAACAGTCAGAGGAACTCGCCTGGTTGCAGCATTTGACAGCAGGATCTGCGAACTGCGAATCTGGGCACTTAATTCCCAAGCAAACTGAAGGTTGTTACTTTCTTTGGCAATCACAACAAAAGCTTTTGCAAGAGCAATTTGGTCATTGAGCTGCCTTGCAACTGAGTTGGGGCTCAACATTTCGTCGGTAATATTAAGGCCTTCCATAATTCTATCACTCCTGAACTTCTGTGGAAGGAAATCAAGCACATATTTTGTTAAGTTTACAAAATAAGGGGGGAAAATGCATATTTATCAATTCCTCCAGAACAGAAAAGAAGAAAACAAAGAGTTAATTCGTTTTCCAATATCTGGAAGGATGATATGGGTGCCACCATATAAGAGCAGCTTCCCAGCATCAAGAGCATATGACTTTTGTCATGATTCACTTCCAATACAGAATGTTAGGATTCAGCGAGCATTTTTAACATTTAACGTTTAAATTTCATTTATTGAATATCAACATCAGTTGAAAGTAGATTATTAATCGTACAAAGTTATCCATATGAGTTAACTCTGGCCACACCACAGTAAATGTGTTGTCTTAAAGTTCCTGTTCTGGAGACTGGACCTGTAACATTCACTCCTCCGCGTACTTAAAAATGACATCTACCTTGACTTTGTGATGACAATAACATCTCTAGATTGTTCTATGGATCTATCAACTCTAGACATTTTACAAGAATCCACAACATGAGCAGAAATAACCTGAAAACTTTGAAACACTGAAAAAGAATACATTAACTATTCGTTTTCAGAGTCTTCAGCCCTTTGGACGAAATCATTGGAAATAATAAGATCATATCAGATGACATCTAGATCGAGCTAAATCCCAACTAAATAACACTTCATTTTCTCTAATCGAACCGAACCCAAGCATACAAAATCAATTCTTTGCTGTAGTAGCTAACAAATCCAAGTAAAAGACAAAAATATTATTGAATCTTAAAGCTTACATCTTTTTGTTGTTTTAGCTCCCAAAACTTGAAAAACTCAGAACCCAATTCAGCATTTTTTACCTCAGCGCCCAAGTTACACAAAACCCAACATCCCATACTCCAATTCCCTCCATTTTCCCACAGTTCACTACATTTTCTAGGCAACCAAACAGAGTTCAAACACCCAACTAAACAAAAAAAGGACAAAAAGGGTAGAGAAGTAATATACACATACCATGGGAATGACAGGTCTGGACTCCATCTGATTAACTCTGCTCAAAGTAAAAATGAAGAGCAAAACCGCAACCCCGCACAGCGCCCACCATAACGCATTTGGAAACCGCCGCCGGAGCGGCCTCCGGAAGTCCGCGGCTCTCCGCCTCATTACTCCCCACCGGTTCCAAATCTGAAGCGCCCAATCCAATCCAGAAAACCCGTTTGTTTCCCGAGAAAGTTGCAGCCCCTCTGAACAGAGATCGCAATCCGGATCAAAACATAGAGTGGCTGGATCCTGTCACATAAGGAGAATTGGGAATGGGAATTTAGGGTTGTGGGGGTTGAATTTGTAGTGGGTTTTTGGATTGGGTGAATATTTAGTGAGGAAGAAGGGAGCTTTGTCTGTTTTCTTCTTTCACAGAGAGACAACAACAGTTGGTCGGTTAGTTCGTGCGTTGTAATTATGTGTGGAGTGGAGTGGCCTCTGCTTCTCTGTGTTTTTTTTTGTTATTATTTTTTCTTAATCCAAAGCTCTATAATTTTTTTTTTATATGAGCGTATTATTAAATGATTCGAAAAATTAACGGTCTTTTTATAAAAATATGATAAACTTTTGCAACAGTTGGATGTTCCGACTACAATTTTATGTTACATTGAGTAACTGAAATTTATACAAAATTTAACCGTCCCAGAGTTTTATTAAATTTCTAATGCAATATCTAATAATTGATTTACTGACCGCATAGTGGTATGTAATTTAATTTGATTTTTATTGTATTTATTTGGTTTTATTGAGATGGAAATAGCATAATTGAAGCAGAACAAGCAAAGGTTAGTAGAATAATTAAATCAATTTGGTGATGTCATTTTCGTTCAATCCCTAGAAGTCTCTTTCCTCTCGGACGAGACACAGCAGCCTCCATCTGAAACTCAAACTCACATTTCAGATTTATGACAATTATTGGTAATTGTATTGAGTGTACCAATAAGTGATGGCTGCCTCAACATTATTGGCAAAAAGAACGAGATGTCGTTGTGATAGTATGAAATAATTTTGCATTGTTGTGTTAAAAAGTTAAAACATATAACAACACGTAATTGATTTACGATTGATTTACGATATTGTTACAATAGTTGATTTATGATACAACATTTTTTTTTTTTTTTTGACCAAGAATAAAAAATGTAAGGTAGATTTCTTTGTTTGATTGGAAATGGTCTCAAGTTCGTCCTCACATCACCTCTCAGTAATTTTTGTGCGGATTAACACTAATTTGTGAGTATAGTTAATGAAAATGAACTAAAATTAAATTATATTAAGTGCAAAAAAACATAAGTCCGACCAGTTGAACAACATAATGTGTTTACTCAACTTGCTTTAAAATTTTGTAAGAGAGAGAAAAAAACCCTTGGAGTTCAATGCCGTTTTTTCTTCTTGATCCAAGGTGGGTAACGTGCTTAAAACTTGGGATTCGTTTTTAAAAGCTTGGTGGCTTTTACCATATTTGAACATTTCTTCCATCAACATTGTTAAACAAATCCTACCGATTTGTTGCCAAGTTTTGGCCTTTAATTTGTACAAAACCTAACGAAAACAGACACGGTGGTTCAATAAAAATGTCTATAAACACTGTCCCCAATTCGTGCGACAGACAATCTTGTATAATAATACAACAACAAAAAAGCTAAATAATCAACGTATAGTAACACAACAATTTACGAAAGTAAGCCGATTAATCCATGGTGGTGCACAGGAAAAGTGAGTGTGCCTAAATGATACACTCTAGAACAAGAAGTTAACTACTCGGACTGTGAACTAAACGATACACTCTTCAGAAAGGTTTATGGTAGCCTTCTACTTGAAAAAGAGTATGGACTAAAGCAGGGGTACTAAAGAATGGGAGTTTAACATACTTGCCGGCAAGAGCACACCTTATACACTCAAGCATGACTGAAACGTACACGAGTGCCACAACTGCCCAGTATTCTACGCCGAATGTGCCATTGAAGTGTATAAGCGGGAAAAAATTGCTCGAATACCAGACCACTTGCAGCATTGTCTCTAATAGCATTGCCATGATTACATGGTACCTGAAGAAGTGAGGCCACTCTTTTTTCTTCACCACTCCAAAATATGCCAAGAAGAAATATATCATTGTGAACCAATATGGCAACCTCTTTATTGCTCCCGGGACATAATAAACCAAATCTCCAAACAATTCATAGTGTTCTATGAAGGGTTGAATATAAAACCCGGTATCGGACATCTGCAAAGCAATTAAGTAGGGGAGACATGCTAAAGTTCTCCACCACCATTCTGGCTTCTCTTTCATTTTCGGAAAAGGTATACTGATGGAGTTACTCTTCTTTGCTTGTGTCAATGTTGAAGATTTCCGTTGTCTTGGTAACATGGATATGTTGTGTGACTGATCGCCTTGATTCCCTCTTAACAGTCTTGATGACGTAAAAGAAAGGTGCAAGTTTGGCAATCCTGAAAATTACATGTTTGGGATTATAAGGACATAAACAATCTCAAAGATGCTCCTATCTAAAAGGCATTGCTTCTGTTATACATGACAGATTAAAAGAATTCATGGTAACACAAGCAAAGCAACTGATTAATTTCAAATCAGGTTATATGAGAAACACGGATGATACTCGACACGAAACTTTGCATACCTTTCGGAGCCCACAAATGCAGATTGTGATTAGGTTGTTGTAGACTCCTGCTACTTGACAGTATAGGCATTGCATTCAAGTTAGATCTGCATGCAACCCGGTTGGGCTTGTTCTGTCTTTTTAGATTCACATCCTTGTACCTAGTTAAAGACCAATATAATATAATTGATTAACATGAGCTGGGAAACAATCATATAGACTTAGCAAAACTCCTGTTTCATTACTCCAATGCTGCTAATAATTTTCTCTATTCCAGACCAGAAAAAGAAAAGGTGGATCTCAAGACTGTTAATTGTCGTAATCTGGAAAAATACTCAAAACAACAAAACCAGTTAAAATCTGTTGTCCAAGGCTCAGAAAAAGGGACTTATAGACCAAAATGCCAACCCAACATACTTGCCATTGGAAAGTCATTCCGATCCTCCAAATAATCTCAATTCTCAAGTGAACCAACTTTATGAGTTTTAGAAATTAGCTATGGCTTCCCTTAGCATTTACAAATAAGTGGTTCATGAATGCCACACTCTGTACCAGATTAAAAGTTCAAAGTGTAACTCTACCATAATCTTTAACCAAAAGCAAGGCTACTCAATACTCAAAAGTGTCCCCAACTTATCACACTTAAGTGCTAACTACTGATTGATAATGCAAACGATAAATGATAACTTAATGGAATGAAAAAGTACATCTCGAAGAATGTTAATCCTGCAAACATGACAGGGGAGACAGGGGAAGAAGGCATCCCACACCATAACAATTCAGTCAGCACAAAATTGCCAATAAAATCTGCCAAATGCCATACAAATCTGATTCACACACACAACTAATCACATTCCATTGCCTAGAATATCTAAATCCATACCATACACAAAGTTGAGCTTACAAGAAGAGTGCTAAAATTACGAACCAAGATTCAGCTCATGTAACAAACCTCTAAACTACATTCAGAATTTCATAAATTCCCAATTGTTCCCTCTTACATAACATCAAAACTATGAAAATTCGAATTAAATTTTTCGTTCCTAACCTCCGAAAATCCTAAAAGTATAATCTACCACATTATGAACACCAAATAATCCAGAAACGACCCATCACAGCTCAAACACTAGAATAATTAATTTAGACGTATTACAACAAACACTATTAATTAATAGCAACCCTAAAAAAACCAAATTCTCCACTTTTCCAGGAATTAAGAAATCGAAAACAGAAAAATGCACAACGCCAACAAAACCCAGAAATGGTTCCCTCTTCCGAATCTACTTTTCCAAAAAAGAAATGATTTTTAGCCTAATACAACGTTTTCTCCAGCGATTTTATATAAACAATCAGGTTTTTAATTTTTGGTTTCTAAATTTTGTTCATTTTACACTTGTTGTTGTTGTTGTTGTCTGTAAATTTTGTAGTTTTCGGAGAACAAAAGAAGGTGTAGGTGCGAGGAGGATAAAAAACGTACCGTGACGCAGCTGGGAAGGCAAGAACGCTGAGGCGGCAGCCCAAGGCGGTCGCCATGGCTTCTTGAAATGTGTTGTGGGTTCTCTCGCACTCTTAGAAACTCGGCGCAGTCTGCCTTTCTTTCCCCGCAAGTATATGGCCCACCCTCTTTTATAGAATTTCCACAGGGCTTTGTTGTAATAACCAAAACTTCAGGGGTCTGTGCGTACTTTTCCATTTTTAGTGGTGTACTTGGTTTTGCAAGAGAATTATCATATTTTGTTTTTATGGTAGTTAGTAGCTCAAGTGGTTGAAAACATTTATCATGCACTAGAAGTCTTAGTTTGATACTTTGATGTTATTTGGTTCTTCCCTTAGAGTAACCATTATTGTTGTCCTGGAAGTCCAATTTTTGGATAGTACTTTTTTTATTTTATAATATTTTGAATGAGGTAGGGGTGAGTTGAAGACGATAGTTGTTTCGAGAAAGAATTATGGAATTGGTCTAAAGAGTAAGAATAAAGCTAGGAACATCAACTTTTTTGCGTTAAATGATGCGATACCAATTAAATTTGTACTTTCATTTAAGTTGAAATTTGATTAATATAGTTGTAGTAAAAATTTATATGGTGCATAAGGTGTCACATCATTTAGTGCAAAAAATGGTGCAAATATTTGGTGTAAGTAGCAAGACGAAGAGTAATGCTCGATATACCAAATCACACACTAAATGATGCGGCACCACTAAAATTTGTACTTTAATCTAAGTTGGAATTTGATTACTAATTGTAATAAAAATTTGCATTGAGATAGCAAAGGGCAAACAAACGGTATCACAACGTCAGTCCATAACAATTACATCACATCCTTCAAAATCACATCGGCTATGAAGCCAGGAGGTATATCTAACCAACGACACGGTCTAACAACTCCAAGGGCATAACGAGCAAGGCGATGGCGATGGGCGATGCCATCGGCTTGAAGATGAACATGGTGTACAAATTTGGTGCATAAATTTAATGCATGTTAGTCTAAACTATTCTAATTTACTGACAATGTCATCAACCTCAGGTATAGAATTACAAGCACGCGTTTACATGAGGTTATTTATTCGATTCCCTTTTCCTCAGTGTCATATTTGTCTTCTACTTTTTTTAGTTGGAAGGGTAGGTGAAAGGGCATTTGCTCTGCCAAATATTCCCACCAACTAAAAGGGTAAGTGCGCAAGTTAGCAAGAAATTCTCATCTCATTTGTAAATATGGAACATAATGGGCACCTTGAGAAATTTAGAATTTCGAGTCAATAGAACTTTTTGACATTCTGGACCCTTCTTGCTAAGAATTACAGTAAATAGATTAAATAAATATCAACCAATTTCAGATATTAAATAATTCTTTACATGAAACGCTGCGTTTCATCCGATGTTCGACCACAAAGTCCTATGCAGAGGAGAGGAGTTCTGAGATACGCTTGCACGACTTAGACGCTTCTTCCTGTATCTCCATGCTACTTGAATTCTCTTTGCTGCAAGACCTCTCCAATACGGTGACTCATACCTATCAAAACAGAAGAACATCATCTCTCACTACTAATAATAGTTCGACAACGAGACCGAGCATTTGTTGTTTAATAAAGAACAAATTGTCGATATGTTACAGCTAATCTGTTTATATTGTTCTGGCTAACAAAACGTACCAACAATGTCAACGATGCATGAATGAGTTTGGTTTTGCTTAACATTACGATTAAAATGTTGCCTCAAATGAATATTTCACGGGAGGTAAACAAGAGCAAAAAGCTATATTTGTTGAAACTTGAAATAGAAGAAACCTTATGGCTCCTTGCACGCGTGCATTCCGCAGGAATCTTGCAAAACGGCTAGTGAACTCTTCAAGATCTGCAGCTCGCAGCGAAAATGCTTCAACGTTACTTAAGCACCTTACCATCCTATTGCTCAACAATTTCCGACCAGGAATCCTGACTTTTTTTTCCATCCACGAAACAAAACCATGTCGGATGAGTATGTAAGTTTAGGCATGTTACTACTAGTTTGAATCAACAAGATGTTAATGAACTAGAGTAATTTAAACCATTGATCAATGATTCAAAGTAATAACCATTGTTTACTGAAGGATGCTCGAGACACCATGTGAGAAGTTCCTCGCCGCAAACATCTCCTTCGCATAATGAAACAACAATCCCATCCTCCCCAATGCTCTCTACTCTTCCCCGCACGATAAAAACCATCTTCTCAACTAGACCTCCAGGGTAGAAGATCTTGCTTCCTTTGATGTATGTCTTTTGTTTTAGTTTCTCACAGATTGCATCCAAAACCGGGTCTTCTAGCAGGGTAAAAATCCGAACCTGCAAATTTATTTTGTAAGTTATGGGACAATACACTGTGCATTAACAAAAATTGGGAAGCATTATATCCTAAAACCATGCCAATATTGTCTTATACGAGTGCAGCATCTAAAAGCAAAGAACGCATAAGTAATGTAACCTCAGATTGACTGCTCTGTTAGAATATATGGTAGAGATCTTACTTTTTTCACAAATTTGAAGAGATGGCGTCGTATATCTCTTTGAAGGTCTTCGGGCAGATTCTCCAAAAGCATTTCTTCATTTACACCTCTAGTGGCAGACCAGTTATACCGTTCAGCTTGCCTTACTTGCCTACACACACGACGTAATACATTGGGTAAATTGCAGACGATTCATAAAAAATTGTGATAAAAGTTCATGAACGAACATAACTTTGTAATTAATTATTGTGATTACTCTTAAAATCTTACAAGGTGCACGCTATGACTATCTGGATCAAAGTTGAAGATATAATAATTACAGAATGTTCTAGCTGATCTGCAAATTTTATGAAATTTGTCGGGGATGCCAGAACGCTCTGGAAATTAAGGGCGCAGATTTGCATATGTCTGGCAGAACAATGATGCCAAACTTTAACGTACGAGGATATAATACAAACATACCTTCTCAATTCTTCCGGCAAGTGGCGATAGCTCATCCACCATTCTACATCACGACGTCGCAATAACATCTCAAATCTCCTGAAAGAGTAAAAAACAAAGATGATCGTCACATTTCATGGAATTATTTGATACAGAGCCAGCGCTAATAACTCGTTTTTCATGTATAGATGATGCTTTTCGTTATTGGTATTATGTACCTACATCTAATCCAAAGTTGACAAACTCGTTGGTACTATTCTTACAAATGCCCTACATCAAATACTTACATAGATCTCCTTATTTTCAGTAAACGTCTGTTTTTATGAAGACATTCAACGAGCAGTGTGTTCGATATTACCTCTATCCCTTTCAAGCAGATTGGGTATGTAGTAGATTTATGAAGTGAAAATAATAGTGAAAGTAGTACCTCCGTCCAAGAGACTGAAGAAAATTCTGCATATTACCAATTAGAAGAGCAAAAAGCAAAAGGCCAAGTCCGATAATTGCCATGGTAAACAGGACTTCCCAAACAAAATAGCTTGGAACTTGATTTCCCGCCAGAGTGCTGATTTGCTTCATAAAACCACATATGATAATATGTTAACAGAAGGGTATGTTCATTTCGCCGGAGTGGAGTTGCAGCAAAAATCGATCAAATCATCAGATAGACTTACTATCCAAGTTGAAAATTAGTATAACGGAAATAACATACCTGGAATCCCCAAAACAATGAGTATACATATTTAGTTATTACGCTATCTGCAGTAGTGAGACCGACAGCTTTAACATAGATTCCATAGGCAAAACCCTCTTCACTAAAACAAGTAGTAGCATTCTCATTGTCTGTCCAGTTCGCCCATTTCCATCCTTGCCCGAGTCCAAACCCACCAAACCCACAGTCTATGAATTTCATGCACAATTCACTGGGGATATCAGAGTTATGACATGCATTTCGAAGACATTGATTAACCCTCTGCGACAAGAAATGGGAATAAAAAGGGGGGAACTTAAACCAATAATGAAACTCTTCATGCATGCAAGTCCTCCACACACCTGTAAGCCAAAGAGGTACCAGCAGGACCCAACAACGTGGCCAGCCAACATGAAAGTGAGGAGGTTTATTACGAAGTTTGTCCATGCTGACTCAAGCACAAATCCATATGGGGACTGACCAGCAAGCAGAGGTAGAAATCTATACAACCTGGGCATGTACTGGAAAAGAACTGCCATGCGTAGAAGATTCTTTGCGTCATTTGCTCCAGATGATCCGAAATATTGAGGTAAAATAGCCAAAATTATGATCTGAAAACAATTCAAACTCGGTAAATCATAGAAACAAGAGAGTGGCAATATGAAATGAAGCATGTACAATCATGTGATGGTGTCTGCGGAAAAAGGGAGAAGAACATCAAGCCTTACTTGAGGAAGTGGTAAAACGATAAACAAGTCAACGAGAAATTTTCCCTGGAGATAATGGAGAGCAATTTTCTTTGGTTGGTCCACTATCTCTCCAGCACCAACTACTCTAGACTCAGGAGCAACATAAGCCAACCTAAACTGCAAAGAATCACTTTCAAAAAATTAGTCGGACTCTAAGTTAGACTGTAAACAATCTTGAAGGAAACTTCCCTGTAATAAGCTTCTATAACATATGAACCAGAAAAGGCTGGTAAAGCTACCGATTTAGAAACAACAGATTCACACAAAAGACTTGTCTCAAAGCACGGTAAAGCATTTACCTGGAGAAGCATGTGCAAAAAGTATATCAAATCAGTTATTGTTCTGAAGAACACCATTATTGTGGCCAATGGCTTGCTGATAAATAGGCACTTATATTCCTGTATTTTAAGAAAGTAAATACCAGACTTAGAATAATTTTGCTTTATAATTCCAAACATCAAACAAACCCTTTATAGAAAAAGAAAAGGAAATGAGACGAACTTGTGTAGGAATGAGGGAAACAAACCTTCTGTGCAGATAACATGAAGAAAAACAAAGGGTCTATAAAAATTGCCACCAAGCAAGCTAAGACAAAGAATTTGTTCCATTGTTGCACACCTTTAGTGTGAGGGCTCATGACTCCTGGAATATGTTGGTTTAGAAAAGAGAAACATCTTCTAAACCAGCCTTTAGCATCGTCATAGAAAGAGATATGAATCTGCAGGAATCAAAAGACATGAAACTGAAAATGCATAAAAGTTTTCAAACTAGCATTAGAAAGTTCCAAGAAGTATACAGATAACAAGACAGCAATCAACTGAATCCACTCTATAAATATTTAGATTCTAGAACCAATCAACAACGAAACTCCTTGTCTTCACGAATTCTCTGCACTCAAAATATGACATCTGACCTGCAGTATGATAGAATAAAGCAGCAAAAATAGGTGCGTACGTTCGCGGTCCAAGAAAGTCATCCTTTTAACCATTCTGCCTAATAGAGCTTTCAACCTCAAATGAATGACTAATGTGCCTCTAACAAAGTTAATTTTCTACCTTAGCTCACAATTTTCAAATAGTATTGGGCTATAATAAGCACATACAACAATGCAGTTCAAAAGAATTAAATTTGGTGTGAGAATAAAGGGTGAGAAAAACAAAACCTTAGAATTGAAAAGCCTTGAAGCTTTGCGGTTTTCCTGCTTAGCTGATTTCAGACTCTGACGTGTTGAGCAAATTGTGCAGTAAGAATCTTTGCACCCTCGAAAATGCTGGAACGGAACGCATGCATGCATGAATGGACTTGAATGGTCTCCAAGTTTAGTTTTAGTTGCATTGGATCCCATTGAACTCATAGAAATGGAACTTGGCACATTCAGGGAAATGGATTCAAATTTCTGGAACTGAGAATCGGCACATTGATACGAGAATTGCGAATGTAGCATTGGTGCCTCGTCGTTTTCTGAAGCAGCCATTTCTCTTGAAGAAAGCATACAAAGGTATCAAATCAAAATTTAGTAATATATATATGCAGATTGGTTAGAGGAAGAGAGGAAAGTTTTAGATAGAAGGAAGTTTTACGCCAATACATGCAGATTGTGGCAGCACAATATGAGACAATCTACTTGAATTCAACAACCCTAAATCAAACAACATAATAATAAGTTGGTTGTTCTTGTCCCCTTCACCCGAGTTCAGATCTCCCTCCCTCTAGATCACAGTAATTTAGAAAATGTTTCATACCAAAAATAAAAAACCCATCAGAAATTGGCTTCATAATTTTGTTTGATTTCTCAGTTCTCACTTGGTCTTATGTATTAAGAAGAATAAAAGTGAACTGATCAACACCCTAAACCCTAAAATCAAGTACAAAGTGATTGCATGATATCCAGAAAGTTATAAGAACATAATTTTGTTTGATTTCTGTTTCCAGACACAAAATACCAAATCAATGAAAATAATTACTAACAAAAATAAAGTATTTGAAAAATTAAATTAAACAATTAAAAACAAATTATTAAGCACAAACCCAATCAGAGCTGAATTCTCTTGACTATGGAGTCCAAGGCAATTGAAGAGTGGAGCTTCCGATCTTATGTTTTTGTTTTTGGATCAAACATGTGATGGGAAGCAAAAGCAAAGGAAAACAATTCATGGTCTCGTCGTATCCAAAATAGGAAAGAAAAAAAAAGTAATTCACAACCTAAGGATCGTATATTTCCGGAATGAATGAGATTATATTCCATTAATCTACAAGATTATTAAAAATTATGTTTTCCTTTTTAAATTTCTCTTTGTTTCTTTCACATGACCAAGTCCCATCTATGAAAATGGAAGAAATTTGAATTCTTTTATTTTATTCTACATATGGCTTTGCTTTTTCTGGCCTTATCTGTGAGTTTGACAAAAATTAAAGAGTGAGATATCAAATGGGTACATCTTGGCGCGTTAAGAAATATATTTTTTGGATTCTCTTAAGTTTCAAGTAAATAATGGTATCTTAACACGAAAAAAAAAGGTAAATAATTTTGTCAAACTCAAGGCACGTCTTGGGTTCATCGTTAGTTAAGGCTGAAATGTCTCTATGAGTTTTTTGATCCAAAAAGATGTCGTTACGAAGCCACCAACTAGTTCATTTTTAAAAGAGAAAAAATAATAATGATGTAAAACTCAATTGCTCCTCTAATTTGGAGTATCATTATCATACAATAAAATTTATTGAAGATCATCATGTGTCACACAAATTGAAATAAGATTAGAGAAGTTAAAATTAAATTCTAGGATTGTTTTCTCACAGCCCACATATTATTGAATACATCTAACATACTAAATATACCTCACATCTTCATACACCCCCACATACTTTCTCTTATACCCTTACACCCTCATTTTTTAGATACACCCCACATCAATCTCGCATACTCCATAGTTTTATAATGTCCTATATATGTGTTTCAATTCTTAGATGTGATGATCAAAGTCAAATTACAAAACTTGGTTTGGAAAAATTATGTCATTTCGATTAGGTACCGTGTGTCCTTGCTTAAGCCTATGCACCTTCATGTAATACTTTAAATTTGATGGCTAGTGAGTTAAATGATGATGTTAAACAGACCTTACCTTCTGAAAATAAATATCATTCTCAAATAATGAAAAACATGTCGTCCGGAGAAGAAGAAATCGCCTACGTAGCATTGGACGAAACAAAGTGAAATCTCATGTGCTTCTGCATTAAAGATTTGTGGACATTTGAATTCAATTTAAAACGCAGTTCACAATAATCAGGCGTACAGGGTAGTAGTTGGCATTGGATTAGATCACAATAGTGTTAGTTCACCTAGTAAAGACATTGTGAATATTATACCCTAATTAATTTTTTCTTAATCTGCTTATTAATCTGGTAATTGGTATTTGTTAAAAGTAACGAGTTTACCAGTTGCGAGATTCCAACCTTTCTAGAACAAGTTAATTATGCACTGATTTTGTTAATTTCTTATTGGTGAACATTTTTCCTTCATTGGATGTAGCAAATGATGACAGAAAGATCTTCATCAATTGTAGTATATCGTAAATTCTCAATTCGATGAAATCAGAATATGAATTGGTTAGGTGAGATGAGGGTGAAATGTAATTTCATGTGTAAAAAATAAAAACACTTACACATTACCACATACTAATTTCGTCAAGAAAATTAGGGAAACTGACTAAAATAGATAGATTTCAAAGAGGCGGTGCAAAAAAAAAAAAAAAAAAAAAAACTGAATGCGTCGTCGTTGGTATAGAAAATATCTAGACCATGAAATGACTTAAACGCCCATTGGTTATAACTAACAATATCAATACAAACGATAAACACAATTTCATAAAATTTTGAATCATTCTCTTTAGGGCTCGACTTATCGCCGTCACTCCTATTTGGTGTCTAAGAAGAGGCGCTGCAACGAAATCGACCAAGGGCTGCCATTGTAGTATCCCACATCGGCGGAGTGAGGGTTGGTCACTGGCCTTATATGTACATGCCCACCTCCTTATAGTAAGATGCGTTTTGGGAACTCACTGACTTCAGATCTCATAAGAACTCCGAAGTTAAGCGAGTTTGGGCAAGAGCGGTGCCACGGGGGGTCACGTTTTGGGAACTCACTGGCTTCAGATTCTATAAGAACTCTGAAGTTAAGCGAGTTTGGGCGAGAGCGGTGCCAGGATGGGTGACCCCTTGGGAAGGCCCAAGAACAAAAACTGTGCGGGCTGGGACCAAAGCAGACAATATTGTGCTACGACGGAGCCGGTGTAGGATGTGACAGCCATCGCCTTTGAATAACAAAGCGATTTAGTGAACGGTGACGTCTCGTTCTCGTCTAATTCTAAAACGACAAAGAAGGTAAATTCTATTCATATCTTTAGATCTATTTTCAGAGATTGATTTCATAGTATTTGATAATTAATAAGGTAATTTAGCCAAAGGTCAATAAAAACTTTACTATTAAGCCATAAATCAATGACATATTTTTATTTTGGACTTAATCAATGATATATTTTTATTAATTAAGCATAGGTCAATGATGAATGCCACATAAGCTTTAATTCATTATAAAATCCATGAAAACACCAAAATACCCCCTGAAGAAAAAGAAATGAAGAAGAAGACGCCCAGAACGCCCGACGTCGATCGCGTCCACCGCCTTACTGGCTGTCCTCCCCACGTCTTCCTCTGCCACGACGTCTTCTTTGCCCACATGCCCCCTCTCTCTCTCTTAAGCTTTCTTCTTCTTCTTTTTTTTTTTGAAAAATTGCAAAAAATTGAATTAGGAGCTGAATTTCAAATTTCTTAGATTGAATTGTCGAGGAAGGACTTGATTTTGGGCTGCCAGGGTTTGGAATTAGAGGCGGGGCAAGGGGATTGAAGGGGATGTTGAGCCAAGTGTCGAGGATCTCGATGGCGGAGTCGGGTGACCTGCAATGAAGTGTTTGAATTCACAGAATAAGGAACAGACACTGCATTGCAGTGTCTGAATCCACAAACTTATTTGAATCTCAATGTGCAATCACAGAACAAGAAACAAACACTGCAACGTAGTGTCTGAATCCACAGAACTAGAAACAAACACTGCATTACAGTATCTGAATCCACAAACCTATTTGAATCCGAATGCACAATCACATAACCGGAAACAGACACTGCAATGAAGTGTCTGAATCCACAGAACCGAAAATAAAAACTGTGTTGCAATGTTTGAATCGACAAACCTATTTGAATTCGAATGCACAATCACATAACAGGAAACAGACACTGCAACGAAGTGTCTGAATCCAAAAACCTATTTGAATTCGAATATACAATCACAGAACGGGAAACAGACACTGCGTTGCAGTGTCTGAAAAATGGAGGTTGAAGATGGTGAGAGGTGAGGGAGGTTGAAGTAATGGAGGTTGAAGGTGGTGGGAGGCTAGGAGGTTGAAGTCTGAAGGTGGTGGGAGGCGCGATTTACAATGAAGGAGATGTAAATGTTTGATGTTTTAAATGGTAATGGCATCATTTGTAATTTTAATTTGATTGAGGTGTTTTAATGTATCTTAAAGTCTCATTGACCTATTTATAATTCTAATAAATTTGATTGACCTATTGTTAATTTCATAACTTTTAATTGACTTTATACAAAATCACCTGAATTAATAATACTCCCCTCATGGTGAATACAATTATAAATTAACTCTTCAAAGTTGAAATTAGAAAGAAAAAAACCTACTATAATTTTTATAAACATGTCAATGGATTAGATTTTGATCTGAATCCGATGTAACCACCAAGATATGGATAGAGACTCCCAATTACAAACGGAACCAGATATGAGTCAAGGTTGATATGATCCGACCTTATATAACATTATGCTTAATTTTTTTACTATTTTGAAAATATTATACTGGTGTATGTTGTAATTTAAGGTCTTTATTCACTCAAAAATACACTAATACCATTTTTTTGTTTGTTATAGAACATGATAATTCTAATTGAAAAGAGTATACATAATAAGATAGTGAAGTTACAAATGATATTTTAATCTTTTTTAGGTTTTAAATAGAGCCGATTCGGTTCAAATCTGCTTCTTATTGGATATGGATCTTCAAGCTAGATCCAATGATCTAAATGCTTTTTCAGATCTGAATTGTTCAATTTCTTAATTTTTATTTGAAGATCATGCATACAAAAGATCATTTGAATCGGAAATCTTTTAGTTATTAAATTGTATCAAATAAATGAACAGTATAGGTACCAAGTAACATATTAATGATGATCATCCATTTATTTAATACATTTTGATGATTAAACAATCTCTGATTCGAATTATTTTTTGTGAAGATCAAATTTCTACATATGTTATATACAGGTGAGGAAGTGAGCTCATCCTCCAAGAGGCCAATGCAAGCTTTGTTATATCATGTTAAAGCATATATAATTCATGCAAACTAACCTAGGGAAAAAAGTTATTTGGTCTAAATGGTAAATGTGAATTTCTAATGGGACATATTTAGCCCAGACTAAACTAGCCCAGGACTCTCCAAGTGGATAGTTTAGTTCGGCTTTGCCTAATGCTCTTGACGGGTCAACTTAGGAAGAAACCGATAGTCAAGGAAAATTAGTCACCTAACACTTTGGCTCCTAGCCTCCTATACCATTAGAACAACAAAATTTTGAGAGGGCTGAATTTCATGAATAATGGTATTTTGAGAGGCCAAATAAAGCCTCCAGGCCCTACGCCTTGCCTTTTCCACTAGACTTGCACTTAAAAGAATCCTATTTGTCATCCAAATAGGGTTAAACTGATGATTGTAGCCTTTGAATGCTAAATGGTTTTAATTTTTGTTTCAAAAGTATTATAGTGACAACAACAACAAACCTTATTCCATTAAGTGGGGCCGGCTGTATGAATCATAGAATGTGATTGCACTCGGTTTTACGCCAAGTTTTCCATACTCTAAGTACTCAATATCTTTTCTTATAATCTCTTTCAAAGTATTTCTAGATCTTCCTCTACTCTTTTTACCCTGAGCCTCCATCTCATAGGCACATCTTCTAATCGGAGTATCTGTAGGTATTCGATACACGTGTCTAAACCATCTTAACCGATTTCCTCTCATTCTATCTTCAATTGCGAGCACCCCCACTTTATCTTAGATATCCTTATTCATAATCCTATCATTTCTCGTGTGCCCACACATCCAACTAAGCATTCTCATCTCCGCTACACTCATTTTTTCCACGTGTTGCTTTTTGACCATCCAACATTCCATGCCATAGAGCATCACTGAACTTATTGCTGTCATATAAAAATTTCCATTAAGCTATAGTAGCATACGACGATCACAAAACACACATGATGCACTCTTCCACTTCATCCATCCAACTTTTTATTTTGTGGTTGAGATCTCCATCTAATTATCTGTTATTTTACAAGGTAGATCCAAGATAACGAAAACGTTCACTCTTTAGTACTTCCTGATCTCTAATTCTCACCCTAATCTTATTTAGGCCCCTGTTCTCAATGAACTTGCACTGCATATACTATCTTTGACCTACTTATGCGAAGACCTTTAGCTTCCTACACTTCCCGCCAAAGGTTAAGCTTCACATTTACTCCCTCTACGTCTCATCTATCAACACTATATCATATGTGAAAAACAAACACTAAGGGATATCATCTTGATTATGTCCCAATAACTCGTCCATTACCAATGCAAAAAGGTAAGGACTTAAAATTAAGCCTTGGTGTCCTATGGTTATAGGAAAGCTTTCAGTTTGTCCTTTATGATTTCTTACTACAATCTTTGCTCCATCGATATTCGTAAGAGATAGATTGCTTTGTCAAGTGCCCTGACATAAATTTGAATTGATTATCTAAGACCCATGTCTCTTGTCTCAATCTATGCTCAATTACCTTATCCCAGTTTGTATATGCTATGCTCTAGCTAGTTTATAGATATCCGATCCAACTCTCATTCTTTGGTATCTAATTGCTTATACATGTCTTCAAAAGCCACTAGCTTGCTTCTCTCACGGCTTTCTTTGCTTCCTTCTTCGCTATCTTATATACCTCTCACAGTTTTCATCGGTTCTGTCATTGTATAAGGACTTTACAACAATTCTTCTTAGCCTTACCATTTTCCTATACCTCCTCATTTCACCACCAAGATTCCTTTTGATGTGGAGCAAAACCCTTCGACTCTCCTAATACTATTTTTGCAACTTTCCAGATACAACTAGACATGGAATCCCACATTTAGATAGCATTCCCCTCTATATCCCAAATGCATTGGGCGAGTACTCTCTTTGAAAGTGAATTGTTTTATTCCTTTTGGATTCCACCATCTAACTCTTGGACACTTCAAGGTCTTGTTATGGAACAAAATAGATTTACATCAGACAATCAAAATTAGAGAGACTGGTTACTTAGGACTATGGTTTAGTGTCTTCTCTTCACTAGTAAGTGAGGAAGTCTTAAGTTGGAATTTCATAAATGACAAGTTCGATATCAATTTATTCATCTCCTCACCTGTCGATATAAATTTATTTTTGTATATATAAAAAAAGCTAGAGAGACTGAGGTGGAACTTTGCTCAATCTACATAGATCCCAACCTATTTTTTTACAATAACCGACCCACTATAACATTGAAGCTTTGTGAATCTTCTCTCTTTCTTTCTGATTATGTTTCATGGATCTTCTTATTCATCAGGTTTTTCTCGGTGTGTTCTTGTATCTAAAAAAGTAACAAAGATCAAGATTTGTGTCTTATTAGATGTAAAATCGTTGTTTGGTCACTGCGAGCTGCAGTACTCTATATATTATAGATTATGGCTGGTAAAAGAAAAGTTGCAGTCTGCAGTAACCCCGGAAAAGATCAAGATCATCATCTCGAAAACCAAAACTCCAAGGCCATGGATACGTTCACACCCGAGTTACCAGACCTTTTTGTATGCCAAGTTCTCCTACTCCTCTCCACCAAACACGCTGTTCGGTTCAGCACTCTTTCCTAGCAATGGGGACGTGTGTGGTCCTCTGTCCCGGTCCTAGATTTCGACGAGTATGAGCAGACGCATGGTGATGGCGATGATAAGCACAGGAGGAGAATGTTTCTTAAGTTCTTGAGTGCGTGTTTGAAGCGCGCAAAACGTGAACATGACTTGGACAAATTAAGGCCTTGCATGAGGTACTCTGGAGCCGCTAAGATAATAGATAAGTGGTTGGAATTTGCTGTTGAGAGAAACGTCAAAGAGTTAGACATCATCCTTAGTAGTAGAAGAAAACGCTGCGTTGGTGGAAACTACATCTTATTGCAGACCGTTCTCAGTGCCAAATCTTTAACCACACTCAATTTGAAGAATGTCAAAATAGAGGGAAACAACATCAGTCCTATGAGCCTTCCCTCTTTGAAAGCTATGTCCGTCCAAAATATGGATTTGGGTGAGGGTTACCTGGCATTTGTCCAGTTAATTTCTGGGTGTCCCGCCATTGAGTATTTGCTAGGATCAACGCTCCAAATCTAGTTTCATTTTCGTACAGTAATGAAAGTTCTCCAGATTTTGGATTACCTGATCTGCTGACCAAATTTTCTTTGACTGCTCCGAGTTTATTAGAGGCCACAATCACCTTCGTCTGCAGCTTTGCGGCAAAAGATTTTCCTCCTCTAATAAGTTTTCTTGGAGAATTTGATTGCTCTAGAAAACTAAGTCTATCCGTGAAGATTACTGAGGTATTTATGTAGGCAGACTCGATTTTTACTATATATTGTTATTTCAAGTGATGTGTAATTTTTTTATTGTTATTGATTGATTTCTGTTTTTTGAATGGTATAGGCTCTTTATTTTCCAAGGGGAATGAGAAGGACGTATTGCTCACCATTACCTGGTCTCGATCATCTCAAGGTTGTGATAGTAAATTCTGCAGCAGCGGCAACAGATTTGGTTTTGAGGGATTCCTTGCAATGGAAGGCACCAAATCTGCAGAGCCTACATATCAATGAAACAGAAATATTCACAGATGGTTGGTAAAATTAAAAGTTGACTCTACCTATTAGTGATGTAATAAGAACATATATACATTTATACCCGTGAGGCTTGTCGTTCTGAAGTACTAGAATTCAGCGTTTATTTTCTTCGGGATGTTTTATTGATGCTTGAAAAGTAGTTTGATCAATTTAAGCATGTTTATTTTCTTTAGGTCGATTTTTAGTTCTTATTCCTCCACTGAAAACAAAAGAAAAGTAGTTTCCCGAAAGGAAAAAAGGAATTGAAACAAGCAAATTGGCAGGCTGGCTATACAGCTGGGGACAAAGCAGGAAAGGCTTTGTGTTTATTGATTGAAACAAGCCTTTGGCTTCTTGTATTAGTGATTTTGGAATGAAAGAGGACCTTATCTGCTAAGCGAGAGTGCAAACCATGACAGTGGTTCATATTCTCACTGTATGCTATAGGCGAGTTTGGTCGCAGTGAGGTTGATCTGGTAGTTCTACTACTGGAGGTGAGCGGTTTGAGTTTTTGGTGCCACAATGACCTTCTCTGTAGTGTCCAAGTAGAAGCATATGGTTGCTTTGAGAGTTTTCATCTCTCACAAAATATGTCACAATTGTTTCCCTGTCCTATATATCGTTGTATTCTTTGGTTTCTATCGATCCTCTTCCTTTTGTGTGTTGTGTTTTGCAACATTGTTCATCATGCGTATATAAGCTTGTGTCATGCGTGTGTGCACGGTCGGTGTGTATTATTCACATTTAATTAAAAAAGTATGATCGGCTTTTTGGTTAGGTTAAACGACAATTAAACAGGGCAACCGAACCTTAGACTGGTCTAGTTTGGTTTTATTACCAGAACATGAAAAACAAAATTGAAAACCAAACCAAATGTGATCAACCTTGGTAGGTTTTGTTAGTTTTTGACAACAGATTTTCCCACCCCGAAACAAAAAGAGGAAAGATGAAAAATTGAAAATTTTGCAGGCAATATCCTGTTGCTTTCATACTGCAACAATTAGCATACTAGGTAAGGTTAAATCACAAGAACTGAAACTACAACGACTCAAGTAGAACTTGCTCGATCTACGTGGACCAGTACCTATTTTATTTAGGCCGACCCTCCTTTACAAAGAGAGAATAAAAAGAACAAAGGGCTCCACCACATCCAGGGCACGACTTCACCGTAGCACGATATTGTCCGCTTTGGGCCCCGACCACGCCCTCACGGTTTTGTTTCTGGGAACTCAGACGAGAACTTCCCAATGGGTCACCCATCATGGGAGTGCTCTCGCGCGCTACTCGCTTAACTTCGAAGTTCCGATGGAACTCGAAGCCAGTGAGCTCTCAAAAGGCCTCACGCTAGGTAGAGATGAGAATATACATAGAAGGCTCACAGGATCCACTCCCTTGGGCGATGTGGGATCTCACATTTACGCTCTCTTCTCAACTACTGCATTTGCATTGTTCTTTTGGACCAACTCCATGATGAAATTGGGGTTCCATATAAGTCCTTAGCTAGCCTTGTCCGTCACCACTATTCACACATATTCAACTTTCAATATGCCCCCACACGTGTGACCAAACGTGTGGCTGATTTTCAAGTCCACATGCATGTGGACAACAAGCGGGTGATGCATGAGCACATGTGGAATTCTTAACTATGTCCCTCGAAAATATGCATTTCAGTAACTTGGAATTCTTAACTCTTTAACTACATGTGCGTTATGAAATGTAAAAATTTCAACTTCGACCCTCAAATCCTAGGAGTTTTTAGGTGTCACAAATCCATGAAATTATAGAAGTCATAATACTGTGAGTTTTAACTTAATCCCGAATCCCTTTGCTTTCTTTTCGTAAATAATGGCCTAACCACTATTGAAACCATTTTCTCTCCAGCATCCAAAAGGATTACTTATTGATTGTATTGTATTTATTTATTATTCCGCCATAGAAAACCAAAGGAGAATTGTTTCCGATTAGGAACAGGAGTTGGAAACGATTGATCTGTTAAAAATTGGCCTTTGGAAGAGAGTATGAAAAGCCTTCTGGTTATCAATATAGAAGCTTTGCCTCTTTTTTTTTCTGTCTTCGCAATTTTACACCCTTCCATCCTTCTTCTTACTCATCAGGTTTCTTAATGTGTTTTTGTTTCTACTAAAATCGCACAGTATCAGGTTACTCAGCGTCCTCTTGTTTTGATCTGATCACTACGAGCGCCGTTTTGCAAAAAGAAACGCCACTATGATTAAGAGAAAAGCCGAAGCTTGTAACGATATCAGAAACATAAATAAAAAGACCAAAAGCCAGGACCAGAATCATGACATTCAAAACCAACATGGTACGGCCGTGGTCACACGCGAGTTCAAATTACCCGACCTTGTTGTCTCCCAAGTTCTCCTTCTCCTCCCCACCAAACTCGCTGTTCGGGCCAGCATTCTTTCCAGGCAATGGGAACGGGTGTGGTCTTCGATCACAGTCTTAGTTTTCAATGAGTATGAGGAGCCAGGCAGTGATTGGCACACCCTCGAGCACAAATTGTTCATTGACTTCTTGAAAAAGTGCTTGAAGCATCGCGAGAAAGATAAATACACCGTGGACAAGCTTACGCTTCACATGAGGTATGGCGGAGGGAGAGGAAGCACGGCTATCTTAGATAAGTGGACGAGTTTTGCTGTTGAGAGAAACATTAAAGAGATAGACATCATTCTTAAGAGAAAACTTGGCCCAGATAAAAATGCCATATACAAATTATCGCAAACCATTCTCAATGCAAAGTCTTTAACTACACTAAATTTAGAGAATGTGAGAATAGTGGACAACATGAGTTGTATAAGCCTTCCGTCTTTGGAATCTATGTCCCTCACGACCGTAGTGTTAAGTAAACTTGGATTCATCCAACTAATTTCTGGGTGCCCTTCCATCGAGTATTTGTCATTAAATCAATGTAGATTAAAGAATGACGTGAAGATTTCGAGTTTGAGCATCAAATCCTTGAAAGTTGTTCAATGTAGCATTGTGGGAATGGAAATTGAAGCTATGAATCTCGAATATTTTTTAAGTTGCTACACGTCCATGAGCAAAATCAATATTGCCTCTTGTCGAACACTTAGAAATCTGAACTTCTCTGATAGATGCTTGGAAGGTGCCTGGTTTGAACATGGCCTTGATTCAAGATTTCCACTCCTGGAGAATTTAACAATGCATAACTGCATCATCTCATCGTCAATCATCAGCATCGATAATCAGCAGCTGAAACACATTGCACTTTATGGATACGACAAAATTGTAGCAAGGGCAACGCTTAATACTCCAAATCTACTTTCCTTCGAGCTCAGTACTGGTTATTTGTCTTCAGCTGAATTCAGTACTTTGGCATCCAACTTTTATATCAGTGCTCCAAAGTTGTTAGAGGCTACGATCATCATCAACTTCTATCCAATTGTCGATTCTTATTCGTCTCCTATGAGAAAATTTCTTGGGAACTTTGATTGCTCTAGAAAGTTAAATCTTGCCGTTAATGCTGCCGAGGTATTCTATTTATGCAAGCATGCAGGCCCTTTATGAGTAAATTTTCTGTTCATATATATATATATATATATATATATATTTGTGTGTGTTATTCCAAATTCCGTATTTGTATTGTGATTGATTGATTTCTAATTTTGTTTATTTTTTTTCTGGATTGTTTTAGGCTCTTATATTTTCGGAAGAAACGAGAAAGACATGCCGGCCACCGTTACCTACTGTCGAGCATCTTGAGGTACAAACATATTCTTCAGCAGACGTGAAAGAGGAGGACTTGGGGAGCTCCTTGGAGTGGTTGGCACCAACTGTGGATAGTCTGCGCGTCACTGTATATGAAGAAAACGAAATCTTTACACATGGTTAATTAATAGTAGTGTAAAATTTAGAACTGTAACAATTGATTTACGAAGTTGGATTATCAGATGAGTGTATTGTGCTTGTTTATTTTATTTCACAATCGTTAACGTTTTTGGTTTTCTGAAGCGAAACTTATGAAGGCAGATGCTTTGAGCGATATTGGGTCAAATTGCGGGGATGACACATCCGACTCAGGCCATTTGAACGAGAGATTTTAAATTTTCATTAAACTAAGGTTGATTTGTTAGGAACGTATTACAAAAACTAGTAAGGTGACTTGAAATAACTAGATGCGATACATTTAGAGAACTTTCAATTTAAATTTTGAATGGCGTCATTTGAATGTCTTTTTGTTTAGTGCACTTGTAGTGCTTTAATAGTAGTTTGTAGTTCTTGCATAGTTCGTTGGTAAATGTTGCAGTAGTACTTTAAATCAGGGAAATTTTTTTTAACAAGAAATAAAAGTGGCAAAGCCAATATCCTATTTACGAGGTTCCATCTCCGCGCGCTGGGAGAAATTTTTCAGTGTGCCAAGACTATGACCATGTACATCGAGTGTAATAATACAATTGGTTGAAGAAAAAAAATCCAATATTATTACACTGTTAGACCAAGTCGTGATTCTGTTGCAGTCAAACACTACTTGAAGTGTTTGAGTTAATTTGTAATTCTTATCTCATAAGAAGTTGGGTAAGTCTAGGACTTGTTTCAAACGTTTGTTGTATGGTCATAGAGTCTGTAACTATCTTTGCGTTTCTGTTTGTGTTTTGAATTCCAAATACTCCATGTAAATAGGGTTTATCAAACCCTGGATATAATCTACAACGTTTTATAAATACATGCAACCCACTGTTGAATGGGTTTTATGCAATTGAAGTGAAACACTCAGTTCCCTAAAGTTTTAATGTGTATTGGGCCGTGTTCCGACACATTGAAAAATCTCTTGCGCCCTGACCGGCAAGTGCAGGTGGGATGCGGTTTATGATTTTTCTATACAGTATAAAACTCTACAACTCTTTTTCTGTCTATGTTTATTGCAATGTCTAATTTTAGGGTTTAGGGAAGACATATTCCTACATATAATAGGAGTTCCAATTCCATTGCATTTTCTTTTTTTGACTAGGATTCTTCTATAGTAGAGGAATCAACTCTGGAAAACTTCTTCCAAATCCAAAAGAAAAGTACATACCTAAAAAGAAAAGGAATTAAAAGAGATTGGGTCGTTGATTGCATAGCAAGCAATTGACCTTGTGGTTATAAAAGTGAAGTACTACTCAAGCTTTTAGAGACAATATTAATTGTCTGTTAAAATTGCAGACAAATATTGTTGTCTCTCTTGTTCTCTAAATTCATTGATTGATCAATACATGTTATGTCTACGATGACTACGAAACGAAAAATCGCAGACTGCGATACAAGCGCAGATATTATCAAAAAGATCAAAAGGCACGATGAAGGTACGTCTATGGAGATTACTAAGAAAAGAAAAACTGAAGATTGTGATACCAGCGCAAACGTAATAAAAAAGATCAAAAGTCATGATCAAGATCAAGGTGATACTCAAAGCCAAGAGTGTGATGCCCTGGCCGTGGACAGGTACGGACCTGAATTACCTGAGTCTGCTATCTACCATATTCTCCTACTCCTCCCCACCAAACTCGCTGTTCGGGCCAGCATTCTTTCCAAGCAATGGAGACGCGTGTGGTCTTTCTCCTCCCTCCCGGTCTTGAATTTCGACGAGGATCTGCAGCTGTTCAAATGTGAGTACACACCGGAAAGGAAAAAGTTCCTCCAGTTCCTTCGCAGATGTTTGAAGCGCCGTGAGAATGATGAACAAGACCTGCACATATTCAGGCTTCGAATGAGGTACTCTGGAGGTGCCGATATCATAAATAAGTGGTTGAATTTTGCTGCTAAGAAAAACGTTAAAGAGTTGGAAATCATCCTCAAAAGAAAACGTGGTGAAAGAAGCATATCCTACTGCTTACCGTGGGCTATCCTCAATGCACAATTTTTAACCACTCTAAGCTTGGAGAATGTGAAAATAAAATACAACATTGGTTCAATAAGCCTTCCTTCCTTGAAAACTATGACCCTAAAAAATATGGATTTGGGTTACAACATTGACAGGGGGGGATTTGTGCAGTTATTTTCCGGGTGCTCTTCTCTCGAGTCTCTGTCATTAATTTTATGTCCGTTATTTCTTTGCAAAGTTTCGAGCTCAAGCCTCAAATCCTTGCAAGTTATTTGGTGTTCGAAAGTGGTGAGATTCAAAGTTGAAGCTACAAATCTCGAATCATTTAGATTTTGTAGCGGTGATTCAAGTCCTGTGCACATAGATGGACACCTCCACATTGCCTCTTGTCGATCGCTTAGAAATCTGGAGTTCTTTGATACAAATCTTTCAGGTGAATGGTTTGAAGATGACCTAAGTCCAAGGTTTCCCCTTCTTGAGAGTTTGACGTTATATAAATGCAGCAACTGGTCATCGGATACAATTAAAGTCAATAATCCGCTTCTGAAACGCCTTGCATTTTGTGGGCGCAACGCCTGCGCTACAAACGTCAAAATTAATACTCCAAATCTAGCTTTTTTTGCGTTCAGTACTGGATATTTGCCTCCTGATCAATTAAGTGCCTTTGTGTCCAAATTTTCTCTGACTGCTCCCAACTTATTGGAGGCTAACATCAACTTCAACTTCACAGAGAGAGATTTTTCTCCTCTCAGAAAGTTTCTTGAAAAGTGTTTCCCTCGTTTCAGCACAAACAGAACGTTAGATTGCTCAAGGAAAATGTGCCTGTCCCTTAACGAAGCTGAGGTATTTACGCATGCATGCTCGATTATGATTTAAGTGTTATTCCAAATTCTGCATAGTGCATATACATATTCATCCTAAAATGTTACTGATTGGTTTCTATTTTTCTGTTGAATGTTTCAGGCTCTTATTTTTCCAGAAGAAACGAGAAAGACATGTCTTCCGCCATTACCAATTCTCGACCATCTTGAGGTAGCAGTAGATTCTTCAACGGAGGTGAGCGATGATGTCTTAAGGGATTCCTTGCAATGGATGGCACCAAATCTAGAGAGTCTATATGTCAATGAAACAAAAATCTTTTCTTCACTATAAAGAAGCCCACGTCAAACCAGAGCTTCAGGCGGCCCCAGCCATAAGCGCGAAGAGGCTTACAAATCATTGCGTGTTTGTCTTTGATGTTAGAAGACAGTCATGTTATGTAAAAAGATTTTCTCTTCATTGTGAAAAATTCAAGGACTCATGGATTAACTCACAAACAGAAACTCTAATTGAGCTAAATTTTAGTATTTTTTTTACATGAACTTGAAACACAGTGAGGCACACGACGTGTAATAATATAAATAAACGAGTAATGTTATTTGTACCATGTTTTTATACTACGTTTTCATACCACCTTAGGTGGCATCTGATGTGGACAGCCACATCATTTGAAAAATTTGCAAAACTCAAGGAAAGGAAGGAGAAAGACTCATAGTATACCACAATCATCATTTAATTAATTAGTTTTTCTTAATTATTAGTTTATTAAATAATGAACGAAATTTAAAAATCTGATTAATTCAAATGATGTGGCTGTTCACATCAAATGTCACCTAAGGTGGTATGAAAATGTGATACAAAAACATGGTATGAATAACATTACTCCAAATAAACGACATGTTGATATGCTCCACTCCACCTAAATCAGGGGACAAAGAAAGCTATACCTAACTTGCTTGTTTAATGCCAAACACTTTTCCCAAAAAAAAAAAAAAAATGCCAAGTACTTAAATTGATGTTGTTTGATCCCCAAAGCTCAAACCAACATGGGGTCCTACAACCATTCAAACTTCCAACGGTTGCTTTCTTTCACCAAGCTCTTAACCTCCCACGTCAGCCAAGGCCGTCATGACAAAGCCCTTTCCCTCTTCCACCACATGCAGACCTCACTGGCTCTATCTCTCGACCCCCATGTTTTCTCTCTTGTTCTCAAGTCCTGCTCCGCCGTCCACCGCCCGCAACTCGGCGTCTCCGTCCATGCCCATGTCACCAAATCTTCCATCCTATCAAACCCATTTGTGGCTTCCGCTCTCGTCGACATGTATGGCAAGTGCGTGTCATTGTTGACCGCACGCAACCTGTTTGATGAAATTCCTCACAGGAACGTGGTTGTGTGGAATGCTATGGTATCGCTTTATTCGCGTAACGGTAATGTGTTTGCTGCTTTGAGATTGTTTGAGGCAATGGATGTTGAACCTGATGTGTCAACTTTTAATACCATTATATCTGGGATGTCGGGATTGGATGATGGGTCATTTAAGGCTGTCGAGTTCTATAGGAAAATGACAGCGCGTGGATGGAAACCAGATTTAATAACACTGCTTGCTTTGTTACGTGCTTTTGTTGGTGTAGCGGCTTTAAGGTTTATTAAGGAAATTCATGGTTATGATGTGAGAAATGAGATTGACTCGCATTCCCAATTGAGTAGTGGCCTAGTTGAGGCCTACGGGCGTTGTGGTTGTCTCGCAAATGCGCGTAATGTGTTCCGCTATATGAAGAAAAAGGATGTGGTTGCATGGAGTAGTCTGATATCTGCGTATGCACTTCATGGGGAGGCAAGAGCTGCATTGGAAATTTTCCAAGAGATGGAATTGGCGAAAGTAGAGCCTGATGAGATTACTTTTCTTGCAGTACTGAAGGCTTGCAGCCATGCTGAAGGATTAGCAGATGAAGCACTGCATTATTTTGGTCGGATGCCTGAGGATTATGGTGTGCAAGCAAATAGTGATCACTATTCTTGTTTAGTAGATGTTCTGAGCAGAGCAGGGAGGTTGCATGAGGCATATGAGGTCATAAGGAAAATGCCGGTGAAGGTTACCGTTAAAGGTTGGGGTGCTCTTCTTTCAGCATGTAGAACTTACGGAGAATTGGAGCTTGCTGAGATTGCAGGGAAAGCTCTGTCCGAAATTGAGCCTGATAATCCTGCCAATTATTTACTATTGGCACGAATATATTCTGGCTTAGGAAGGCACGAGGAAGCACAACGAATGAGAAGGGAAATGAAAGAGAAGGGAGTGAAGGCATCATCTGGAACTAGTTGGGTGGTTTATCAAGACTAATATCAGGTGTTGGAAAGTTATCAGGTTTCGCCTACTGCGAACAGCTTTCTTTTCGCCTGTTAAATATCAGGCCAAAAAATTTAGTTGAAAGCTAAAAGGGGTTCAGTTCCGAAGGTATGATAATGCAAAACAATGCAGCAGATTATAATGTTGAGCAGTGGAGAATTATGCAGTACTTTGTGACCCTAATCTTTGACATTGAGAGTGGAGAAGCATCATTTTGAGAGAGATCAGATGATGAAGAAGGAATTTATTTCGAACCAGTGGCAAGCTTCAAGATGTCTTCAGAGAGGCCTTGCTTACAAACATACCCAAAAACACATATACAATATTCTCATTCCCTCTTAGCTTTTCTGTTTTTACCGAATTTTGAAGACGGTGAAGGGTGAAGATGCATTGAGTTGCTTTAGGTACGAAGATGTATATGTAAAAATATATTCTTGAGTTATTTTGGCCTGCGTGGATGAAGCACGCACGCAGTTACAACGATCTAAAGAAAGTGCCTTTGTCAAGAATTGTTCATCACTTTTTCACTACTGAATTTCTGAATGACTCAACTCAACATTGTGTCTTGAATCAAGGGGCTTTCATTTCGTCTTAGAATTGTTTTCTCCAATGTGTTCGTACGTATCAGGTATCATCCCTAACAACATAAGAGCCCTTGACGTATTTAGGATTTAAAACAACTGCGTTGCAAATTCTAATTTAGGAAAACAAAAATTTGCACAAGAGTTAATCTTCAGCATCACATAGTTAATCATGTGTGATCGCCCAATAAGAAGCTGTCACGGCCGGATGAACCAAAACAAGGAGACATTATTGCGTTCATCAGATATACCACGTGGCAATACCACTAGCATTTATATTTAACACGTGTAATTCAACGAGGTTGATTGCTATACTGAAAATTTTCTCCTAAGATACAATTTTCGATTACTTTTTTTTACTTTATGTATGCGGTATACCTTGTTTATATTTTTCATGTTGATTTATTCAATCTAAAGGCTATAAATACAAAAGAAAAAAAAAAAAAAAAAAAAGAAAAGGGACAGCGGAAATTACTTCCATTTTCGCTCGGTGTCTTAGTGGGCCGGACCTAATATTGTGCCATGGGGTCAATTGTGAAGTTTTTTGGGGCTATAATACAAAAAGTCCAAATCTTTTCCTTCTCAAAGAACAAAAGTCCAAACTTTCAAAACCCAAAACAGCTAATTCTGCAGCTTCATCGCTGCTACCGATAATGGCAGCAAACCCTCTCTAATCCCAAGCCATGGCGACTTCCATTCCCACCATCTCCGCTCCAACCCCCTCCATTCTCAGACTCAAAGTCGCTTCTTTTTCTCCCCCCAGAATCCGACCTCATATCCAAACAATCCCTTTTCGCAATTCACCCAAATTCCAATGTTTGAACCCAATACAAGCTCAGAAATTTCCTGGGTTTTCCGAGAAAACAAATGGGTTTTTGTTTGATAGAAAGTTGAGGGTTTGTGCGAGTGCGAAAAATGAGGGTGTTGATGCAGCTGAGGAGGAGAGTAGAGGGGAGAGTACTATGCCTGAGCGGTTCAGGTACTTGACCAAGGAAGCTCCTGACCCTCCTGTTAGGTGGCCTTGGCTTGTAGGTAAACTGTTCTCCTCTCTTTCTTCTTCTTTTTACTATCTGTTTGGTTGCTGAGAAAATGTTGGTAATGAAGGAGAGAAAACAGAGAAAGTTTGAGTGTTTGGGATTGTTGTCAATTTTACAATGCCCCTTGAGCGCGGAGAATATCGTTTTGATTAAGGAACTTGCTTTCATGTATAAATACAACTTGTTTGGTTAATTTCTTGTTAGAAATTATATTGAAATTTTTCACCATGACATTCCTCAAATTTAGAAATGTATGCATATGTGAAGAAAATTATATGAATTTGTCACCAGCATCTGGAAACTGAGCTATCAGGTTGTAATAAGTGTAGGCATTACAATGTGTTTGAAAATAAGGGTTCTTCAGCTAATTTGAGTATTCTCATAGTTTTAATTTCCATCTGATTGGGCATATCATTAGGGACTAAATCTTCACACGATGTAACACAATTAAGTTTATTGATTTATCTTGAAGAGTGCCGTTTCTTATGAGTTGGTGGGAGATGATTTTGACTAGTGCTCTGATTAATGTTTCTTAGTTCTTCATGTTTAACAGTATTCTCTCGCACAAATGGTTTTTCATTGCGATTGTATGAGTATAGAACGATTTGGTGAATTGGGGATGCTTATGAAATTTAAAAACTAGTTGGGAGAGGTAATGTATTGGTTTTAGACTATTTAGTTCCTGATACATGCACGCATCCGTGGTATTATAAAACGTATTCTCATTGTAACTTTTTGAAGCCTCAATGGAAGCTCAAACGAATTGTTTTATTATTTATTTGCCGGTTGAGGCTTGCACATATTAGTTTTACAACCAAGGCAACTTGATTTTCTTAACTTTCTCAAAATACTTCTCTGCGAATACAAATTGCACTATAAAATAGCTTATGCAGCTGACTAATAGTAAATACTATATTCATTAATCGTGCAGCATTGGTGTTCCTTATCTATGCATGGAGAGCTGTCTTGCTGGAATTAGCTAACTGGAGAAAGGCTGCAGTGGGTGTTGTCAGTTTTGTGGGATACCTCTTGAAACTTATCCTGGCCCTAATCTTCCATTTCATAGGTGATCCCATTACTTCCGTGATCAGATTCATAGAAACAACACTCTATGCCATACGCTCTTTCTACTCTGGCATAGTGGCATACGCTCCAATTCCAGAGTTGACAACAGTGATCATACTGGCATCCATTGTTCTTGCTATCGCAGAAGCTGTTGTTCCAAACGCCGTAAACTGTCAACCCTTTCTTCTCACAGCATCTGGCGTAGTAGGCTATGCAGCAGTGGCAGGTTACATCTCAGAGCCTTTCTTCTGGACGATTCTATTGGGGTTCTACGGTTACTCACGATTAGTTAAAAAGAGGGATGATGTTACATCGGCATTGCCTGCGGCAGCTGTGATGGCTGCCATAGGAGAACCATGGGTTAGAGTTTTGGTAATCGCATCTTATCTGGCCTTGGCCATTTTTCACCACTCAAAGAAGGTATCAGAGAAAAAGGAGGAAATTGTAGTGACTAATAGGAAGCTTCCAATGCCCTTGCTCGGTGCAGGCTTAGCCATTGGAATTCGCCTTGCTGCTAAGTGGGCCGGGTACCGGCATTTGACATGGATGATAGCATGAACGTTAAGAATACCATTATATGCCTGTTGGACTGCAGAGGCAATGGCATTGTGTCTTCTTTGTCATCTCTCTGTAATTTCGATTGGTTTAGTGATCCTGTTTTGTTCTTCCTATTTTTGACTTCAATATTTCATATTGGCTTATTAGAATTCAGTGATTCTTCAACTTCAGAAATTTCAAGTGGCTAGGCATCCAGACAATTCAATCTGAAAACGTTTCTTGCAGAATTCGATTTTTCAGACTTCTCATCTATATATATTCGCAAAGGAAAATACTTGGCTCGTTACATGATTTCTCATTGGTAAGTAAGAAGGCGCCAATTCATGATTGTATTCATGTTATGTAGTTTTAGCCGAGTTCCGTTTTGGTACCTGTAGTTTAAATTGTCAAAACAAATTAATCCTTTGTAGTTTACCAACTATTACAATTTAAAGACAATATCAAGTTGCTGATTTCTTCATCATAAGTTGCTCGCGAGTGAAAGACTCATGGTGAGGGAAAATTAGCCTTCATTGAAGTGTAAAAATGCCACATGCATGCCTCGCACGTGTTAATCTTGTACAATTAGCAGAATTAAGTTATTGTCCCTGAATTGCAAATTCGCAAAGAAAAATGCTTGCAACTTTTTCACTAATTTAATGACGTGTGTATTTTCTTGTACAAAAATTAAGACATCTAATTCCTTTAAAATAATAATTTTGTTTTTTGTGTAAACAAATGATACATAATATTTGAAAAGTGAAAAAATGCAAATGCAATAAAGGTTTCTATCACTCTCCATTTGCAAAATGAGTTTTAAAAGGACCAAAACGCAACGACTGAAATTGAGAGGACCGAAGTGGAACTTCGCTAAAACAAGAACAAAAATCGTAGAGGGGTAAAATGGTAATAAGATGCCTACGAGACCATGAGTCATGAAACGACGCCGTTAGCACCGTAACTAGTGTGAAGAAAAAGCCCTAGGGTTTCTGTAGGGCTTTGGATGCCTATATAAACAACACCAACCCCCCGCTCCCTCTTCATGCTCTCCAGCTTCCATCCAAGCTTTCCCAGAATTCCCCCAATTCCCTTCATACAGTCGAAACCCTAATCTCTAGTTTCTGCAATTTCCAGTTTTAACCACGCACGATGCACCCCGGGCTTCTCTGAGAGTACTTTCACTGAAGAAGAAAGCCCCAATGCTCGTGCTAAAACGTCGCCGTCAAGTGTTGCAGTTTAGCCTCGCTTTACTCCACGGCTTTTCTGTGTCAAATCGACCGCTACATCTCCCACAAAAACCCTAAATCTTTTCATCAATTTTCAGTAGCGTACGATCCGATGCGCCTCGACACACCTTAAGCCTGTTTTTGAAAAATCTCCGAAAACAGAGCTAGTCATGGAGGCGCAGATCCTATTGCGGTGTCAAACGTGGGGGTTTTTCTCTTCTCATAGTTTTACCTCTAAAAACGTCCGCTAAATTTTCAGAATTTGGATATTTTTTAATGTATTTTGATATTGTTTTGTGAAATTTTGGCGATGATTACAAATTATCCGCGCTTCTGAGAGCAATCGATGAAGTAGAATGTGATAATCAATGGTTGAATTTCTTGATATGAGCCATTCAAGTTTTTGATTTGCTGATTTGGGTTGGTGATATTTTGTGGGTTTTGTTGATTAATGTTGGCGGTGATGACTAAATTTGACAGCTTTATGCCAGTTCTGCTTCAGAAAATTCGTGATTGAGAGAGCTGTTTCATACTCTGAGCCTTCTGTTTATTAATTTGATTTTGATTTTCTTTATTATTTTTATTTCTGTGTTCTTTGTGTTGCCGATGACGATTCAATCCGCTTGTTCGAGGTGCAGTGGAATTGAGACCCTGTTTACAGGGAGAACCCCTCAGTGAAACTGCATTCATATGAATTTAATGGATTTAACTGAGGTTTTAATCTTACTTACCCTCCTAGTAAAATGTTTCTGTGTTAATTGTTTGGTTTGTTGTCAGTCTAAGATTAGATTAGTTGTTTGTTATGTTATTAATTGATTGTGATTGCTGTGTGGAATTTTGGTGATGATCTTCTTGTCTTGTGGCCTGTGATGATTCAATCCACTTTTTTGAGGTGTAGTGGAGCTGAGACCTTGTTTACAAGGAGAACCCCTCGGTGAAGCTACATTGCATATGACATTAATGGATTTAACTGAGGTTTTAAGTCTTTATTACTGCATCAAAATCCCTTGTTTTTGTGCTAATTGCTTGTTTTGTTGAATATGGTTTATTATTTTGTTCGGATTAAGTACTGTTTAGGCGTCAGTGATGTTACAATCCAACGTGTTTGAGGCGTAGCGGAAGCGAGAACCTGCATTTGTGGATGTAGAACCTACTTGTGGAAACTACATCCCTTGACAGAAACGATGTAGCTGAGGCATTGCAGTCATATGGTTTTGTTGTGTATTGTGTTTAAATGTTGGTTTTGAGTTTCAACTATACCCTTATCCTTTTTCGATCAGGTTTAGGGTCTGAAATAACTCATAAATTAGAGTGTTGTCATCAGCTTCATCTTGTGTTACTGGTCAAGACTGGAGTTAAACAACAACACTACATCTAATCGCACTAATTTTGTTTCATTTATTTTGTGATTCGGGTTAAATTTCATCTAAATTTCCGTTGGAAGGGACTCTGGTGATGAATTGATATGTATGCTCAATAGCTGCTGCTGGATACTTCTATTCATTGAATTGGGGTTAAGTAATTTATATAGTGATAATAATTTCTAAAACCTACAGGCCTCACCCTGCTCCATTGGGGAGTACCCTAAAAAAAGGAACCCTTCCGATCTGTTGTTCCCAGCTGATCTTTTTGTTGTTGGAGGATTTAGATTTTGTAGTGATTAATTAGTTTGCAGGAGAGTATCAAGTGGTACAAACAAGCATGGAAACAAGAGGATGATTGGTGGAGAAATGGCGTGCGGACATCATTACCTTGGATTCGTCATGTGTGGATGGGTTTATGTTGTACAATCTTTTGATTGGAATTCAGACCAAAAACAGACTTGTAAATGTAAATGAATGTTGTAAACTGTGGTAAATGGGAATTTGAAAATTAGCAACGTATCTTATGTATACTGTTTACTTTTAATGTTAAGAATATTTTTACTTTGAAAATTTACTCATTGTGCTATTCACTTACATTTTTATTTTGTCTTTTTGATTAAAATTAAAATTTTTGAGAATTTTTTGTTAGTTTTTCTTAAATAATAACATTTAAGCTCCAAGCCTCCTGAACCGAGGGATTCATGATCGTAGCCTCATTGAAATAACACATGAACCATAATGCGAGAATGAGTGCTTAGTTTGGTACATAAGCTTGCAGTCGACGCAATCTAACTGGAACATGCCTCCAGGGTTAACACATTGCATACTGTAGAGTATTGATGAATTTGAACAGAACCATAATACTACGAGAAGGTTTGACAGAGGAAGAACAATGTTCAACCCCTTTCCATACATTGAATTTTCTAAAAAGTACAAAGTCTAATGTGCACTTTCAGAAAGGTAAAGTCTAATATGCCAGCTAAGGAACTGTATGTGATGGGTTGAATAGTTGACTTAAGGGCATATAGGTTAAGTTCCAGTAACATGCATACTGTAAATCTTTGCCTGCCTGCTGAATTCTTTGTGCAGCCATGAATACCAAGCCAAACTCAAAGTTCGTGTTCTCCGTTATTTTATTATGTGCATTTCTCGAGTCCCATGTTTCCCTTGCAGCTGACACCATCAGCGAAAACCACTCTCTCTCGGGCGATCAAACCATTGTCTCTGCAGGTGGGATGTTTGAGCTAGGTTTCTTCAAACCAGGTCAGCTTTCAAACTACTATATATGCATATGGTACTCCAAGCAACTAGTATCTGGGATGACTGTTGTTTGGGTAGCAAATAGGGAAATACCAGTATCTGATAGATTTTCTTCTGTGTTGACCATCTTAGATGGTAATTTAGTTCTCTTGAGCATGTCCAAAAACCCGGTTTGGTCAACAGATTTAAACTCCACCACCAGTTCTGGTTCTGTACAAGCAGTTCTTTTGGATAGTGGAAACCTTGTCTTGAGAGCCGGCTCTAGTAATAATACATCAGAGCCTTTATGGCGAAGCTTTGATCATCCAACCCATACTTGGCTACCAGGAGGTAGACTCGGATTCAGCAAAATTACCGATCATGCCCAAATTCTCACTTCATGGAAGAATTTGGAGGATCCTGCGCCAGGTCTTTACTCTCTTAAGCTATCCCCGGATGAAAGCAATTCATATATCTTACGGTGGAATAGGTCTAAACAGTATTGGACCAGCGGATCATGGGATGAAAGTTCACATATTTTCAACCTGGTTCCTGAAATGAGGCTAAATTATATCTTCAATTATAGTTATGTTACGAATGAGAACGAAAGTTATTTCACCTATTCTCTTTATGATCCGAGAATTGTATCTCGTTGCTCCATATCCGCCTTGGGGCAGATTCAGCAGCTAACATGGTCGGAGACTTCCAAGCAGTGGAATTTGTTTTGGGTTCAACCAAGACAAGAGTGTGATGTTTATGCTTTTTGTGGGGCTTTCTCCAGTTGTAATCCCACACCCTCGTGCAAATGTTTGAAGGGCTTTAAGCCAAACCGGCAGAGTGATTGGGACTTGCAGATTTATTCTGGTGGGTGTTCAAGAACAACCAGTGTGCAGTGTGCGAATGCCACGGGAGACGGGTTTCTAGGAATACATAGCCATTCATTGCCTGAAAATATGAAATATGAATATGCTGTTAGTATCGAAAGTTGTAGATCAATCTGCTTAAATGACTGCCGTTGCACTGCTTATGCTTATGCCAGAGGCAATGGATGTTCAGTATGGCATCCAGATGTCTTGGATCTGAAAGAACGTGATGACAATGGCGGTGATGGAAGAACTTTATACATCAGAGCTGCAGCTTCCGACATAAAGAAAAAACGTAATAACACAATGATTATTCATGTCTTACTTGGAGCCGTTAATATTAATGTTGTCCCAATGATCTTTTTGTTCTCTTTGCAGGTGTAATTAAGTCGTCCCTTTTGATTGCAATAGTCTCACCAATCACAGGTTTGCTTCTTGTCATTTTTGGCTATTTCTTATGGAAGAAAACATTGGGAAAGAAAAGAGAGCATAGGAATAGACATGGTGAGACTAAAAGTAATGCAGAACTGCCAATCTTTGGTTTAAGGGCTATAATAGCTGCTACAAACAACTTTGCTGAAGCCAATAAACTCGGAGAGGGAGGATTTGGCCCTGTCTACAAGGTGACACTTCCACTGTGTACTCTAAACAACATTTTTCTCCTCATGCACACTTGTTTATTTATGACCTTTGGATTGAGTGATTCCAAAGAGAAGAATCACGAGACACAGTACACAAGGGTGTGCTGAAGGAGAAAAAAGGGTGTTCGAAAATAATTTCTCCTTTCAGAAACATGACCGTTCCTTTGCACTTCTCTAACAAATTTTTTTCTTGTGCGATTTTATTCCTCTATACAGGGCATTTTGGCTGAAAATCAAGTAGTAGCCATAAAAAGGTTATCAAAAAGGTCAGGCCAAGGACACGAGGAGTTCATGAATGAGTTAAAACTTATTGCCAAGCTCCAACACACCAGCCTCGTTCAGCTCTTGGGTCTGTATTGAAGACGAGGAAATGATATTGATCTACGAGTACATGCCCAATCAGAGTTTGGACAAACTTTTGTTTGGCATATATATACATGCTAATGACTTATTGATTCTATGCTTCTGCAAATTGTTTCCTTGTGTTCCAAGTATTGCAAGATCAAATGCACTGTGTCCAACTTTTGATCTAAAATGAAATGAAATTTTTTTTCTCATCTTTCTTCATGGTTTGTCCAATCAGATGCATCTGAAAAAAGAGAATTAAATTGGGGAAGACGTTTTCAAATTATAGAAGGCATTGCTCAAGGAGTACTCTATATCCACAAGTACTCCAGACTGAAAATCATCCACAGGGACTTAAAAGCAAGTAACATACTGCTGGATGGAGTGTTGAACCCCAAAATTTCAGACTTTGGAATGGCAAGAATTTTCGGCATAAATCAGACTGAAGCAAATACAAATAGGGTCGTTGGCACATAGTACATCTACATATATTTGCACATGTTTTCATTCAAGTAATGTTCTATTGCTTACTTCTCTACATATTGTCAATTCATGCGCAGCGGCTACATGTCACCTGAGTATGCGAGATATGGTCATTTCTCTGAGAAATTGGATGTATTCAGCTTCGGAGTGTTGTTGTTGGAGATTGTAAGCGGAAAGAAGAATGCTGCTTTTTATTGCTTTGAACATGCACCAACTCTTGCTGGATGGGTAAGTATTGAAAAATTATTCCAACTCATGATCATTCCGTTTTTAAGCCTTCCAAATTCGCAAATGACCGTAAATTCAACATTTTAATTAGGCATGGGAATTGTGGAAAGAAGGACGAGGAATGGAGGTGATTGATGAATCAGTAAGGGAAACATGTCGGCTTGATGAAGCCTTGAGGTGTATCCATATAGGGTTTTTGTGTGTTCAAGAAACTCCAACTGATCGACCAACAATATCTTCAGTAATTCGTATGCTGCAGGGCAATGAATCTACATCTCTTCCACCATCCAAAGAACCTGCCTTTTCAACACACAGAAATTCCAGTCCTGTTTGCTCTTCTGAAACGCCTGCTAGTTTTTCCCACAATGCAGTCACCATGAGTTTGCCAGAAGGTCGATAGGCATTGGAAGAGCAGTGACAGACAAGCAGTTGAGAAAATAGTATACTAGTATTTTAGAAAAAACACCCTGACAACTAGCAGTTTTATACAAACACCTCAAGGGTTCAATTACACATTACTGGAGTTGTTTGTGTGTTTTATGGTTTTTGCCTGTCCAAACTAAACCTACAATAGCAGTAGATTTAAATTTATGTTAAAGTATTTTTCACCTGCAAATGCAGGCGTAACCATACTTCAATATATGTTCCCACCGCACTCCTTGGCACAACCATATTTATATTAGTTTAAAATGGAATGTCGCTTGTATCAAAAGAATAAAGAGGAGATTTTTTTACATCTTCTAACTTTCAGAAGACAAAAACTAAAAAAAAAATGGTCTGGAACAAAGGATTTAACATTACTATATCCATAATTGACATCATGGATTTTCCTAGGGTTGGAATGGAAAAGTTGACAATCATCATATAGAATCTGCCGAATGGCAAGTCAATCAAATTTTTATCGATGAGGATTTGAACTTGATGCCTCTTTCAATATTGAAAGAAAATATCACTAAACACTTGATGCGTCCGACCATGTTAAACTGAAGTTTTTTGAACTTGATGCCTCTTTCAATATTGAAAGAAAATATCACTAAACACTTGATGCGTCCGACCATGTTAAACTCAAGTTTTTTTTTTTTTACGAGAGGATTGGGCTGGTGATGATGGGCTTTCGGCGAGAAGAGGGGTTGCTGGCCTGCAAGAATAACCGGATTCGAATCCTCAACATTCCCTTTGTCGAGCTGGAACACCTTCACCAGTCTGCTCAAACTATAGAGGAACTGAATGCACCCCTGCAGATCAAGTCAATAATAAATCAATTAAACAAACCGTTGGTGAATATAATTAGACAGTTAGTGAATATCATTTCGATCTAGAAAATTGAAGGACCTAGGATAGTTTCACTTACAAGCTACAACTACAAAACAAACCAACATAGTAGTATGGATCAATCAACGAATGCACCACTCTAACGACTTTAATAACATCAATTTGAGTCCGATTACCACCAATGTAAGAGTCAGTTTGGTTACAATTAGCACCAGTAAGGACATCAGTTTGATTTCGAATAAAGCTCCGCTGCCAGTTTCGGCATTATTGTTCTCCACTCATGGTTGTGTTGATTCTTTATCGGGACTAGATTTTATGTTTTCGGCTAAAGCAGAAAGAAAAAGAATCAAGACCAAACTTGCGTTTGAGAGAGACAATATGAGTATGGTATAATATAAAGGAGGGCGTACAAATAAATTGTGTCAGTTTTGGGGCTTAGTTTTTTTGCTCCAAGTTTCTTCTTTTGAGTTTCTCTCGTATTTGTTTTCTTTTGTGAGATGAAAGCATAGACGTGAAAACCAAAGGGGAAATAAAATGAAAACTGTTTGGCATTCCTAATATGATTGTTGATTCTCTTACAAGTTTTCTCGATTGGCCTTGGGCAACTTGTAAATGATAAACCAAGTTTGAAAAGCTCAGTTCCCGCCACAACAATCAAAGGAGATAACAATGGAATCAGTCAACATGAAGGCTCGCCTCAATCTAATCCTTGAACTGTTTGATTATTTTGAATTCAAACAGATTGTATGATAATATTTTGAATTTTTATTTTCTGTAATTTATCTTTTGGTTTTGTTTTTGAAGAGTTTGTTCTTCACTCAAAGTCTACTTGTAAAGTTCTATATAAATGTTAAATCAATACAAGCTCATTATCAAGCACAATTCTTATATGGTATCAACCTTTTTATAGTCTCACGACAAATTCCTTTTCCAAATACAATGGCTTATTCCGCTGCCTTTACCAATGTTTCTGCCTTCCTTCCTCTGAAACTTGATCGTCACAATTATCCTCTGTGGCATGCACAGTTTGTTCCGTTACTTTGAAGTCGAAGTCTGATGTCATTTGTTGATGGCACCTCTCAATGTCCCCCTTCTTTTCTACTGGATGATGAAGGTCAACTCACTGACACCATCAACCCTCTCTTCGAACCATGGATCTAGCAAGACCAGATGGTACTTTCTTGGCTCATCAATTGTCGTAAAATGCATTAGTGCTGCCGAGGCCTGGAAAGCTTTACAGGAAAGGTATGCACCCTCCTCTCACAATCGAGTTATTCAACTTTGTGGGGAACTTCTAAATCTTCGTCGCGATGATCTTAGTATTGCCGATTATTTGGATAAAATCAATACTTTGGCTGATCAGTTAGCTTTATGTTCTCCAATGGTTGACTTTGATTTAATTGCCACGATAATGAATAATGTTGGACCCTTGTATGAGAACACTGTGGCATCCATACAAGCCAGAGAAACTCTTATCTCTTATGTTGCTTTAGAAGCACTGCTGCTCAGTGCTGAAACTCGCCATCTCACCTTCACTTTGTCCAGCGATACTTCAGTTTCTGCCATGACTGCTAATCGTGGACGCATGGTCACTGCAAATGCGGGTTTTGCCATGAGGATGTGCTGCTGTCCCTCCCCGCAGTGGTAATGTGCCCCATCAGGCTCGCCCTAATGCTCCTGCTGATCCTCATCAAGGACGTTCCAATGGAGGTCTTCTCGGTGCAGATCCTTTATTTACTGACAGACCACCACTCAAATGCCAGATTTGTCGCAAAAATGGGCATTCTGCAATTGACTATTACAACCCCATGAATACTTCTTACGAAGGACGTGTTCCCAGTGCACGCCTCACGGCACTTGCTGCACAGTCTAACCGTGTACCCCAAGCATCCAATGGTCCCACAACCTGGCTTCTGGACTCCGGAGCCAACACTCACATAACCAATGTTCCTGGCCAACTTACAAATGCACATGAGTACACAAGCACATATCAAGTCAATAGTGTTAATGGTGGCCAAGGTTTGCAAATTTTCAAAATAGGAAGATCCTACATTCACTCTCCCACTCGCTCTTATACTCTCTCTAATACCTTATATTGTACCGATGCCTCTCAAAATATCTTATCTATCAACCAATTTTCCTCGGACAATGATTGTTTTTTTGTCCTTTACCTTAATTTTTTTCGTGTTCAGGATATGCGATCGGGGTTGACCCTTTTATCAGGCTGGAGAAACACTGGGGTTTATCCATATGCAAGTTTCAATTCCAATAAAAGACATGGATTGTTTTCGTGCATGGGAGTTAGGGTCGATGATCGTATTTGGCACTCCAAACTCGGTCATCCGTCGTCATTTATCTTGAAGCATTTAGTATCAACTAGTAAAGTGCCTCTTACTAGGCACCATTTCAATTATGTATGCGATGCCCTCTGGGCAAAAGCAAGAAATTGCCAGTTTCATCATCAAATTCAATTTCACATTTTCCTTTACAACTTATTCATTATGATGTATGGACATCCCCAATTTTGTCAATTTATGGATTTCGATACTATGTGATTTTCATTGATGATTATTCGTGATATACATGGTTATATCCTTTAAAATTAAAATCCGATGTGTTCTCAACATTTATTGAATTTAAAACTGAAATGGAGAATAAATTTCAACGAATAATCCAAACTTTTCAAACGGATGGTGGCGGAGAATGTATAAACAAAAATTTCAAATAGAAAAACACGGCATTCATCATCAATATACATGCCCTCACCATCCTGAACAAAATGGTATGGCAGAACGAAAACACCGTCATTTAGTTGAAACTGGCCTCACTTTTCTTGCTCATGCATCCATGCCTCAAACTTATTGGGCTGAGGCTTTACATACTGCTAATTTTTTGATTAATCGACTGCCAACTAAAGTTTTGAAATTAACTTCTCCATACACAAACTTGTTTCACCGAGAACCATCATATGATTTTTTTTTTAAGATTTGGGTGTGCTTGCTTTCCCTACTTACGTCCATACATGCCAAATAAATTGCACTTTCGTTCCAAAAAATGCATATACTTAGGTTATTCACAAAATCAATTAGGGTATAGGTGTCTTGATCCATGTACGGGTCGTGTTTTCATGTCTAAGCATGTTGTTTTTGATGAAAATTGTTTTCCATTTCATGAAAAATCCAGTGTTACTCCCGCAACGTCCTTTCTGCATGATAGTCTTATTGCACTTGGGACACCTGAAATAATTTTTAATTCCCTACCAAATCCGCCAGTCTCTATCCCTACTTCATCTCATACTTCCCTCACCCACTCCAACTCTATCTCAGAAACTCCCCTAACCTTTCCAGCATCTACCACACAACCTTTATCCCCTATTTTCTCTCCCATTAGTTTACCTTTAGAACCATCACAACCTAACCCACTGCCCTCCCCTCCTTCTACACCCTTAGTCTCTTCAGGTCCCATATCTACCCATACCATGGTTACACGTGCAAAAGATGGAATTTACAAACCTAATCCTAAGTATGCCCATACTTCCACCATTACTACATTGTCTGAACCTACATGTTACAGTCAAGCTAATAAATTTCGAGAATGGATAACAGCCATGGCTGATGAATTCAACGCTCTATAGCGTGCTGGCACATGGTATTTGGTACCTTATCACCCTTCCATGAATGTCCTTCCTAATAAATGGGTTTTTTGCATCAAGCATAAGTCTGATGGGTCGATTGACATGTTTAAGGCCCATTTTGTGGCGAATGGTTTTCATCAGCAACCAATACTTGATTACGATGAAACTTTTAGCCCCGTGGTGACTCACTCAACCATTCGTCTGATTATTGCTTTAGTTGTTCAGTTTTCTTGGCCCATACAACAACTGGATGTTTAGAACGCATTTCTACATGGTCACTGTTTGATGAAGTCTACATGAAACAACCCACATGTTTTGTTGATCCTCAATATCCCACACATGTTTGCAAATTGCGGCGTTCACTGTATGGACTCAAACAAGCCCCTCGGGCATGGTTTCAATGTTTTTCTAATCAACTGGAACATCTTGGTTTTGTAGCTTCCCAAGCAGATTCATCACTCTTTGTGTATTGTCATGGATTAATTTGTATTTACTTATTAATCTATGTTGATGATATACTTATAACGTGCAACAACATCCAGTGTATTAACAGTTATCAAGGACATGGGCTCGGCATTTTCCATGAAAGACCTTGGTCATTTGAATTATTTTCTGGGCATGGAGGTTAATCGCTCCAGTAATGGTATTCATCTATCTCAGTTCAAGTATATTTTGGATTTGCTTAAACGTACAAATATGGTGGATTGCAAACCAGTTTCAACTCCTGCCATCAGTGGCAAACACCTCAGCTTGTATGATGGAGAACCATTACAAGACATCATCGAATTCAGAAGTGTGGTCACCTTCATACGTCCTGATATCGCTTTCTCTGTTAATCAGGTTAGCCAGTTTATGCATAAACCCACCACTACACACTGGATTGCTGTTAAAAGAATTCTTCGGTATTTAAAGTCCACTCCTGATCATGGACTTGTGCATAAACCTGGACCTCTCACACTCATTGCCTTTGCTGACTCTGACTATGCTGGCGATGCCGACGATCGCAAATCAATTGGAGGGTATTGCATTTTTCTTGGTCCAAACCTTGTGTCCTGGAGTTCCAAGAAACAAAAGGGAGTGTCTCGCTCAAGCACAGAGTCTGAATATAGGCAATTCACCATCATTGCAGCCACCATTTCATGGTTTCGTAAGTTATTCAAAGATTTGCATCTTTAGTTTTCTCCTCCAAAAGTATGGTGTGATAATATTTTAGCGATCTTCCTGGCTTCCAACCCTATTTTCCATGCCCGAACACGACATGTCGAAGGTGATTATCATTATATTCGAGAAAAGGTCACATGCCATGAACTGGAGGTTGGTTCTGTTGCCATGCAAGATCAACTTGCAGATTTCTTGACAAAAGGATTGTCCGCTTATCATTTTAATTACCTTCTCTCCAAGCTTCCCGTTCGCCAGCGAACGCTTAGCTTGCGGGGTGTGATAAACCAAGTTTGAAAAGCTCAGTTCCCGCCATAACAATCAAAAGAGATAACAAAGTCAACAGGAAGGCTCGCCTCAATCTAATCCTTTAACTGTTTGAATATTTTGAATTCAAACAGATTGTATCATAATATTTTGAATTTGTATTTTCTGTAATTTATCTTTTGGTTTTGTTTTTGAAGAGTTTGTTCTTCACTCAAAGTCTGTCACATCCCGGCCCGGGCCCCTACCACATCCTGAGCACGTCTCCGCCGTAGCACGATATTGTCCGCTTTGGGCCCCGACAACGCCCTCACGGTTTTGTTTCTGGGAACTCGCACGAGAACTTCCCAGTGGGTTACCCATCATGGGAATGCTCTCGCGCGCTACTCGCTTAACTTCGGAGTTCCAATGGAATCCGAAGCCAGTGAGCTCCCAAAAGGCCTCGCTCTAGGTATAGATGAGAATATACATATAAGGCTCACATGATCCACTCCACTGGGTGATGTGGGATCTCACAATCCACCCCCCTTAGGGGCCCGACGTCCTCGTCGGCACACACGCGGACATGGTTAGGCTCTGATAAAGTCTACTTGTAAAGTTCTATATAAACGATAAATCAATAAAAGCTCATTATCGAGCACAATTCTTATAGTAAACTCATATTCTTTCTCTTTTCTTTTGTTCTTCTGTCATCAAACATTCATATTGATTCACAATATGAATGGTCCAACCGCTAATAACAATTTAGTTTAGCGACATTTTGTCTTTATAATTCTAGAAGTCGAGTTCTTGTCTTATGGGTTAAATCGCTAAATAAGAATGTTGTCAATAAGGTTGGTAGCATTGTTTCTTGTTACTTTTTTTCCTGTGAACTCACCCATTTTGATGCAAAATGGAGGCAGGGTACTTATGCTTCTTGTTTTGGAGAGATAGTCTCATCTTATCCAACCAAACGAGTCATGTGTCGATCTTTTATTGAATAAAGTTTTTTTTTTTTTTTTAATGTAAACAACATTCATTGGGTGAGTGGCGCCACTAAAACTATGCACACAATGTAAAAGAGAACCTTTGGTTAGTTTGGCAGGTAATTCCTGTTTCAATCAAAAGAGAGAGATAATGTGTTTAAGTAAGCATTGGAGAGATAGTCTCATCTTATCCAACCAAACATGTCATGTATCAATCTTTTATTGAATAGAGGATTTAGTTTTTAAAAACGTAAACAACATTCATTGAGTGAGTGACGCGACTAAGACTACGTGCACAATGTAAAAGAGAACCTCTAGTTAGTTTGGCTGGTAGGTAATTTCTGTATCAATCAAAAGAGAGAGATAATGTGACTTAGTAAGCATTAGATAGATCACGCTTATGGGAGTGGTAGGTGATCTTGTTCGTTGCTCATTGGCCATTGCTTGCTTTAATCCATGATTTTTGAAAAATCAGTGCATGGGTAGGGAACATCAAGTTAATTATTGTGTGTGTCGGTGTTTTGTCAATTTTAATAAAATTACATGTATATGTGCGGTTTGAATTTTTGAACATCATGCGCTACAGAGAGCAGGACGATAAATAATAACTCTAGCTATTAACATTAAAACATTTCCCTAAAATCACGTTGTTCATCACGTTTTGCATCCACACGTAAGCTAACATGAAAGACGCGACGTTGATTGGTTTTAAACGTAAATGATGAAATAGATGACTCAAAGGATAAACCACCAAATAATTGGATCGCACATTGACAATACTCTATAGTATCCAAAATAATTGGATCACACAGTGGCAAAACTCTAGGGTGCAGCCTACCTACAGGCTACAGAGACATGTAATCACGTTACGGTCCTAGGGAAAGCAGTGGGACCATTAGATAGCAACTCACTCTCGAGTCTCTTCTCTTGTTGAGTGATTTGAGGAAGCAGTCTCTTCTCACTTGTTCAGCCTCTCAATTCTGGTCAACTTTTCCCAAATGACGATCTTGTCCTTCACCAGAGCTTCAAGAGCTTTCCGTGTCCACCCTGTAGCCTCCAAGCTTCTGTTGCTCTGTACTATCAGGTTCTCAATTTTCTTGCTTATCATGTTTTTTTTCTTTTCGATCTGTTTGGCTTTTGAGAAAAATAAAAAATTCGAAGGAACGCGTGTTGGTCGTGAAAAGGGAAGGAGAAGCTACGCTTTTTCCAGTTACTTCCATTCACTGATCTCAGAAGGGGAGCCCTCTCTCCGCTCTCCTCTCCTCTCATCTCTCACTCTTCCTCTGCTGGAAAATCCATAATCTTTCATCTTCCTCTGCTCTTCCTTTCTCTCCGCTCCCCATATCTCTCTCCGTGGAGCCTACAAACCAAGTAGTGACGGTCGACAAGCTTCAAATATGGCGGACGCGTACTGGAGGTACAGCGATGGTGGACAACCGCCGTCGTCGTCGACGAATTCAGCCATCGGAAATCGTCCTCCCTCTGATTACGGTATATTGAATTCCTCAAATTTCCCTTTATTTGGGTTCTCTCTCTCCTTTTTGCCATTGTTTGGGGTTTATAAATTGGGGTTCTTGGGGATTTTAGGGGAATTTATTAAATAAAATTAGAATAACCATGCTGAGACTAATTCCCTCTTTGTTTGCTCTAATTCTTTATCAGCAAATAGAGGAAATCTTTTCATTTATTTGTTGAGACGATTCGGGATAGCGTTTTTTTGTATTGTAGAATTCCGTGTATATATATAAATATATATATTATATATACCATTGCAGGAAGATGTTCAACGAATTGTGGATACTGGTTTGAAGGCATATAGGTTTTCCATCTCATGGTCAAGACTTATCCCAAGTATGCATGATCACCAAATTATAACTCAGATTGAACAAAACAAGTAGCTTTCACACTTAAACAATAATCGGTTTGTTTCTCTCAGATGGAAGAGGACCTGTCAATCCAAGGATGTAAAATATTACAACAATCTTAATGATGAACTGATCAGCCATGGTAATAGTCTATCTAAATTATGTTTCTCCAGCCTCCATCCAAGCTTTCGCTGAATTCCCCCAATTCCCCTTCATACAGTCAAAACCCTAATCTCTAATTTCTGCAATTTCCAGTTTTAACCACGCACGATGCACACCCCGGGCTTCTCTGAGATTACTTTCACTGAAGAAGAAAGCCCCAATGCTCGTGCTAAAACGTCGCCATCAAGTGTTGCAGTTTAGCCTCGCTTTACTCCACGACTTTTCTGTGTCAAATCGGCCGCTACATCTCCCACAAAAACCCTAAATCTTTCCATCAATTTTTCGGTAGCGTACGATCAGATGTGCCTCGACACACCTTAAGCTTGGTTTTTTTTGAAAAATCTCTGAAAACAGAGCTAGTCATGGAGGTGCAGATCCTATTGCGGTGTCAGACGTGGCCAATGAGGTATCTGGGTCTTCCTCTCGGGGGAAGGCCAAGAACTATTAAGTTCTGGGACCCAGTGGTAGGGAAGGTGGAATTAAAACTTCAAGGTTGGAAGAAAGCGTTCTTATCTAGAGGCGGAAGATTAACCTTGATTCAAGCTGTCCTGGGAAGCTTGCCAATCTACTACATGTCTTTGTTCAAAGCCCCTTGCGGGGTCATTCGTAGGTTGGAAAAGCTAATGAAAGGGTTTCTTTGGGAAGGGGTAGAGGAAGGAAAGAAGAATCACCTAGTCAAGTGGGAGGTAGTGAGCAAAAGTAAGGAGGAAGGAGGCCTAGGTCTGGGAAACTTGAGAAATCGAAATGCAGCCTTACTGGCCAAGTGGTTGTGGAGATTCCCACTAGAATCAAACTCCCTGTGGCATCAGGTGATAAAGAGTAAGTACGGTTTGGAGGCAAATGGCTGGGATGCTAATTCCCTGAGTCGGGGCTCGTGTCGAAATCCTTGGTTAGACATCTCGGCTGGTCTTCCTTCTTTTCTACACTCATGCAAATTTGCGGTTGGCAACGCGGAGAGGTTGAGGTTTTGGGAGGATGGTTGGTTGGAAGGTGGACCGTTGAAAGAGCAATTCCCGAGATTATTTTTGTTATCAGGACAAAAAACCAAAGCATTTCCAGTTTTGTGGTTTCTCTTCTTCAGCCGCTCAGCTGGAATTTTGATTTTAGAAGAAATCTCAGTGAGATGGAGATAGTAGAGGCAGCTGGCTTACTACAGAAGGTGGAGTCAGTGCGGCTGAGTCAATCTAGAGAATATATTAGAAGATAGAACTTAGAAGGATCAGGCCTGTTCACATGCAAATCTTATAATTCTCTCCTATGCAATAATGAAGCGGTGCAACACTTTCCTCCATTCTCTCAGATCTGGAAAGCAAAGGGGCCTTCAAAAGTCAAATTTCTTGTGTGGCTAGTGGCACTCGGGAAGGTTAATATGTGCGATCAAGTCCAAAGACGAATGCCTTTTACATGCTTTTCCCCACACTGGTGCGTTTTGTGTAGGTCTGGGGAGGAGAGCGCCAATCATGTCTTCCTCCACTGTTCGTACAGCATACAACTGTGGTGGAAAATGCTCAAGGAAGCTGGAGCGTGTTGGGTCACTCCAAAGGATTGTTTCGAGCTTCTAAGTACTAAATTTGATGCCCTAGGAAAAGGGAGGAAAGCCAAAGCCTTGTGGGGCTCTCTGTTGTTGGCAATTTTCTGGAATATTTGGTTTGAGCGTAATAAAAGAGTTTTTGAGGATTACAAGGGAGTGGGGGTAGAGGAGCTTTGGGATAGAGTAAGACATTGGGCAGCTCTTTGGGCTTCAGTTTCAGTCGAGTTAAGATATTACCCTTTCTCTTCTATACTAAGGGATTTGTTAGCAGCCGTTAAATGATACGGTTTAGCCTTAACATTGTTTAATTAGCATTACATTAAAGGTCCTTGCTACTTACTCCTGGTTCTAGGTGGAACTCTTTTCCACTTATGTAAATTCTCTCTTTTATATAAAATTCTTTCGTTTCTTCTCAAAAAAAAAAAAAAATAGTTTTGCCTCTAAAAACGTCCGCTAAATTTTCAGAATTTCGATCTTTTTTTATTTTTATGTATTTTGATATTGTTTTGTGAATTTTTGGCGATGATTACAAATTATCCGCACTTCTTAGAGCAATTGATGAAGTAGAATGTGATAATCAATGGTTGAATTTCTTGATATGAGCCATTCAAGATTTTGATTTGCTGATTTGGGTTGGTGGTATTTTTAGGTTTTGTTGATTAATGTTGGCGGTGATGACTAAATTTTACAGCTTTATGCCAGTTCTGCTTCAGAAAATTCGTGATTGAGAGAGCTGTTTCATACTCTGAGCCTTCTGTCTATTAATTTGATTTTGTTTTTCTTTAGTGTTTTGGATTTCTGTGTTTTTGGTGGTGCTGATGATGATTCAATCCGCTTGTTCGAGGTGCAGTGGAATTGAAACCTTGTTTACAGGGAGAACCCCTCAGTGAAACTGCATTCATATGAATTTAATGGATTTAACTGAGGTTTTAATCTTACTTACCCTCCTAGTAAAATTGTTTGGTTTGTTGTCGGTCTAAGATTAGATTATTGTTTGTTATGTTATTAATTGGTTGTGATTACTGTGTGGAATTTTGGTGATGATCTTCTTGTCTTGTGGCCTGTGATGATTCAATCCGCTTTTTTTGAGGTGTAGTGGAGTTGAGACCTTGTTTACTAGGAGAACCCCTCGGCGAAGCTACATTGCATTTGACATTAATGGATTTAAGTGAGGTTTTAAGTCTTCATGACTGCATAAAATCCATTGTTTTTGTGCTAATTGCTTGTTTTGTTGAATAGGGTTTATTATTTTGTTGTTTTTGAGCTAATTGCTTGTTTTGTTGAATATGGTTTATTATTTTGTTCGGATTAAGTAATGTTTAGGTGTCAATGATGTTACAATCCAACGTGTTTGAGGCATAGCAGAAGTGAGAACCTGCATTTGTGCAGGTAGAACCTACTCGTGGAAACTACGATCCCTTGACAGAAACGATGTAGCTGAAAACAGAGCTAGTCATGGAGGCGCAGATCCTATTGCGGTGTCAAATGTGGGGGTTTTTCTCTTCTCATAGTTTTGCCTCTAAAAACGTCCGCTAAATTTTCAGAATTTCGATCTTTTTTTTATTTTTATGTATTTTGAAACTGCATTCATATGAATTTAAGGGATTTAACTGAGGTTTTAATATAACTTACCCTCCTAGTAAAATGTTTTTGTGTTACTTGTTTGGTTTGTTGTCTGTCTAAGATTAGATTAGTTGTTTGGTATGTTTTTAATTGATTGTGATTGGTGTGTTAAATTTTGGTGATATCTTCTTGTCTTTTGGCCTGTGATGATTCAATCCGCTTTTTTGAGGTGTAGTGGAGCTGAGACCTTGTTTACAAGGAGAATCCCTCGGCGAAGCTACATTGCATTTGACATTAATGGATTTAACTGAGGTTTTAACTTTTAAGTCTTCATTACTGCATCAAAATCCATTGTTTTTGTGCAAATTGTTTTGTTGAATATGGTTTATTATTTTGTTCGGATTAAGTAATGTTTAGGCGTCAATGATGTTACAATCCAACGTGTTTGAGGCGTAGCGGAAGCGAGAATCTGCATTTGTGCAAGTAGAACCTACTCGTGGAAACTACGATCCGTTGACAGAAACGATGTAGCTGAGGCATTGCAGTCATATGGTTTTGTTGTGTATTGTGTTTAAATGTTGGTTTTTAGTTTCAACTATACCCTTATCCTTTTTCAATCAGGTGTAGGGTCTGAAATAACTCATAAATTAGAGTGTTGTCATTAGCTTCATCTTTTGGTTCTAGAGTTAAACAACAACACTACATCTAATCACACTAATTTTGTTTCATTTATTTTGTGATTTGTGTTAAATTTCATCTAAATTTCCGTTGGAAGCGACTCTGGTGATGAATTGATATGTATGCTCAATAGCTGCTGCTGGATACTTCTGTTAATTGAATTGGGGTTAAGTAATTTATACAGTGATAATAATTTCTAAAACCTACAGGCCTCACCCTGTCTCCATTAGGGAGTACCCTAAAAAAAGGAACCCTTCCTATCTGTTGTTCCCAGCTGATCTTTTTGTTGTTGGAGGATTTAGATTTTGTAGTGATTAATTAGTTTGCGGGAGAGTATCAAGTGGTACAAACAAAGCATGGAAACAAGAGGATGATTGGTGGAGAAATGGCGTGTGGACATCGTTACCTTGGATTCGTCATGTGTGGATGGGTTTATGTTGTACAATCTTTTGATTGGAATTCAGACCAAAAAGAGACTCGTAAATGTAAATGAATGTTGTTGTAAGCTGTGTGGTAGATGGGAATTTGAAAATTATCAACGTATCTTTGTTTTTGTACCAATTTTTGTTATTAAAACTTGTATGGCTTGAAAAGGTTATGATAATTAACAGGAATCTTCATGAAACACTTCTGGTACTGTTCACTTAGGAAGGTATAATTGGGATTTTGAGGAATTTTAAATTTTTTAATGAATCCAGGAGTATTCAATCAGAATTTTAAGTGATTCTCTAAAATTTAATGTGTATTTAATAAAGATTTTAAGATAGTTTATTAAAATCTTTAGAAATCCGGATGTATTCAATTAGAATTTTAAAGAAGTTTATAACATTCAAAGTGTATTCAATTAGAATTTGAATTTAAAGATTTTGGAAAAGTTGAGGAATTAGAAGGAATTAGAGAGATTTTGTAGTGTATTTTAAGCATCCACAAATCTCACATCTCCCCATGAGATTTCGATAGAATTGAATCAAAATTTTACATGGAATCTCTACAAATCAGTTAAACTCTATAAAAATCCATGAATTTATAAATCCATTAAAATCTCTCAAATTCTCAATTGAAGACACCCCCTTATAACGTTAAGACCATTTTTATTTAAAAAGTCACTCTTTGTACTATTCACTTACACTTTTATTTTGTCTTTTTGATTAAAATTAAAGTTTTTGAGCACTTTTCGTTAGTTTTCGTTAAATAACAACATTTAAGCTCAAAACCTCTTGAATCGAGGGATTCATGATCGTAGCCTCATTGAAATAACACATGAGCCATAATGCGAGCATGAGTGCTTAGTTTGGTACATTAGCTTACAGTTGACGCAATCTAACTTGAACATGTTGACAAACCTTGATCCCGATGTCCTTGGGGTATACGAATGGTCACGTGCTGGTACCCGAAGGGTGACACAAGCCATTTAGAAAGCATGAGAACAAAAATAACTAAGACTTATGGATTTAAAAGTAATTAATATACGAATGAGGAACGTGTTCAGAGCATACAACTAATTTAGAACACTAAATAGAATTAATATAAAATTGAAAGAACAAAAGGATGGGTCCAACACCGAGAGGACTCGAAGATGCCGATGCAGATGTGCCTTAACGTCGGAATTGTACACCTCGATTCTAAGTTCTGAAGGGAGCACAAAACAAACATGAGTGGACCAAGTTGATAGACATATATAATAAAACAATTATCAATGTACTAACCCCCAAGTTTTATGAAAACTCAATAGCATAGTATAATAATAGGTTTCTCCGAAAACCATAGCATGCCATGTAATGTCTCAAAACATATCTCGTATATATCGTAATCACTAGTGAATGTCCAGTCTCACTCCAGGCCCCATGCCAGCTTCTCGTCCCTGTGCCATAGCCATAGGAAATCATCTTCAGGCCCTATGCCAGCTCCGTGCCTCTCAGCCTGTAGGTAGAGATTATTTCTCCCGGCCCTATGCCAACATTGTAGCCTTGCCCGTGGCGGAATAAGGACCACTAGGTAAGTACAAAACCATTGAACACACACACACACACACACACACACACACACACACACACATATATATATATATATATATCACAAAATCAACTTCATAGTACAAAGTCATCCATTATCTATACTATAAAGAAGTGTTCAAAACATGTTCTAAACATTATATAGTCATCCATCAGATATCCTATAAAGAACATGGGTTATAGGAAAAATAGTATAATTCAAATTAGCCTCAATAAGCATGTTATCTCATAAAACGTAATCATTAAATTATGCTTTTCATGTATGAATTTCTATTGTTAAAACATGCAATTTTAGAAGGGGTCCACTCACAGATACTTCGTCGCCGAAGAACCACACAAATTAGCGAAGACGGAATTGCCGCTAACAATTGTCCTTAAGCACATAAGGGGGTCCAATTAATAAAACTCTACTCAAATGATTGAATTTGGGAAAACAGACATAAATAACGGGTCCAAGACGTCGAAATTAGCTTAGGAAGGGTCCCCAACGAAACCCAAAAAGTTAAACCAAAAAGTCAGCGTTGACCGTTGACCGATCAAAGTCAACTGTCAAAGTCAAAGTCAACAGTCGGGTCAACCGGGTCAAAGGGTTTGGGTTGGACCGGGTTGGGCTTGGGTTTTAGAGTTTTGGGTCAAAAGGGCCTACGGTTCTAAGGCCCAAAGACTTTTTTGGGTTGGGTCCAATTGGGCCTTGGGCTTGAGGCCTGGCCCAATTGTTTTGGGTTTGAAATAAAATATATAAAAACAAAATAAAATAAAAAGGGTTTTGGGCTTTAGTGATCCAGCCCAAAGGCCTGGGTTTGGGTTTCAGACTTGGGCTTGGGTAAATGGGTTGGACCTTGGGCTAATGGGTCGGGTTGACCCATTTCCAGGCCAAGTTTCTAGCCGATTTCTGGACAAATTTTAAACGTCTATAACTATGTCAATATTCAACGAAATCGAGTGATTCAAAAACGAAAATCGTAGTTCTTGAAGAGACGAGAGAATGGTACCTACACCGAGAGGACAAAAGTGAAAGAACAAAAAGATAAGTCCTACACCGAGAGGACTCGAAGATGCCGATGCGGAAGTGCCTTGACATCGGGATTGTACGCCTCGATTCTAAGTTCTGAGGGGGCGCAAAACAAACATGAGTAGACCAAGTTGATATACATATATAATAAAACAGTTATCAACGTACTAACCCCCAAGTTTTATGAAAACTCAATAGCATAGTATAATAATAAGTTTCTCCGAAAACCCTAGCATACCATGTAATGTCTCAAAACATATCTTGTATATATCGTAATCACTAGTGATTGTCCAGTCTCACTCCAGGCACCGTGCCAGCTTCCCGTCCTTGCGTTGTAGCTAGAGGAAATCATCTTCAGGCCCTATGCCAGCTCCATGTCTCTTAGCCCGTAGCTGGAGATTATTTCTCCCGGCCATATGCCAACACCGTAACCTAGCCCGTAGTGAGACATATCCCTTGCTCGTGGCCGAATAGGGACCACTAGGTAAGTACAAAACCATTGAACATATATATATATATATATATATATATATATATATATATATCACAAAATCAACTTCATAGTATAAAGTCATCCATCATCTATACTATAAAGAAGTGTTCAAAACATGTTCTAAATATTATATCGTCATCCATTAGATATCCTATAAAGAACATGGGTTATAGGAAAAATAGTATAATTCAAACTAGCCTCAATAAACATGTTATCTCATAAAACGTAATCATTAAATCATGCTTTTTATGTATGCATTTCTAATGTTAAAAGATGCAATTTTAGAAGGGGTCCACTCACAGATATTTCTTCGTCGAAGAGCCACACAAACTAGCGAAGACGAAATTACCGCTAACAATTGCCCCTAAGCACATAAAGGGATCTAATTAATAAAACTCTACTCAAACGATTGAATTTGGAAAAACGGACGTAAAAAACGAATCTAAAACATCGAAATTAGCTTAGGAGGGGTCCCGAACGAAACCTAAAAAAGTCAACCCAATGAATCAAAGTCAACAGTAAAAGTTAAAGTCAACGGTAAAAAGTCAAAGTCAGAGTCACATTCACCGGTCAAATTCAACGGTCAAAGTCAAAGTCAATGGTTGGTCAACAGGATCGGGTCAAACTGGGTCAACGGGTCAAAGGGTTTGGGTTGGACGGGTTGGGCTTGGGTTTTAGGGTTTTGGGCTAAAAAGGCCTAGGGTTCTAAGGCCCAAAGGGTTTTTTGGGTTGGGTCTAATTGGGCCTTGGGCTTGAGGCCCGCCCCAATTGTTTTGGGTTTGAAATAAAATAAATAAAATAAAAAGGGTTTTGGGCTTTAGTGATCCGGCCCAAAGGCCTTGGTTTGGATTTTAGACTTGGGCTTGGGTAAATGGGTTGGACCTTGGGTTAATGGGTTCGGTTGACCCGTTTCCAGGCCAAGGTTCTGGCCGGTTTATGGGCAAATTTTAAATATATTTAACTTAGTCAATAATCAATGAAATCAAGTGATTCAAAAGCGAAAATCGTAGTTCTCGAAGAGACGAAGAGAATGGTACCTTGCACGACGTCTAACTCGATGTAGTTTGACCGGAAAACGCCTCGAAAAGCCGCTGGGGTAACCGGAAACTAGGTAAGATTCAAATGAATATAACTTATTCAATAATCAAATTGGGTGAAACAGAAAGGAAAGTTGTAGTACTCAGCGAGACGAAGAGATGGATACCTTGCACGCCGGCCAACTCACCAAGGTTTGGCCGAAAATTGGCTCGAAAGCCGTCGGACTCCCTGGTAAAATTGGGAAAACACCTCCCCGAGTTGTTTTGTGCTATATCCTCGATCCACAAGCATTTTTTTAGGTTAGATTTAGGCCACAAGGACGAAAATGAGAAGAGTTCAAGTGTCCCGAGGCTTACCCAAATCGGAGGGACGAGAAACCTCACCAGAATTCCCCCTCTGTACAGACGCTCGATGATTGTTGGGACTTCGTCGAGTTTTAAGGATGTAGGAAGGGAAACGGAGGATGGTGGTGGTTCAGCAGTCGTGTGTATGTGTGTTTGTGGGCGTTGGTCGCCAGGGAGGAGATAGCATTGAGAGTGGAGGGGGAGAGATAGAAAGAGAGAGAGGTGAGATAGTGTATACGGGATGGGGGAAAGAAAGAGAGTAGAGAGGTCGGGGGACACAAAAATAAGGTAGCCCCCACGGTCACACACATTAAGATCCAAAACAATTTTAAAAAACGGGGGTGGGGTTTTACACATGTCCTTATCGTAACTCACCATCTCTTCTCGGGTTTCGGATATGTGATGCCTCCAGGGTTTACACATTGTAGACTGTAGAGTATTGATAAATTTGAACAGAACCGTAACCATAGAGTATCGAAGAATTTGAACAAAACCGTAATACTACCAGAAGCTTTGACAGAGGAAGGCCAATGTTCATGCCCCTTCCATACACTAAACTTTCCGAAGACTTTGTTCATTTGCTAGCTAATGAACCGTATGTGAAGGGTTGAATAGTTGACTTAGTGGACTTGCAATGATCATCGCAAAAAGGGCATATAGGTTAAGTTCCAGTAACATGCATACGGTAAATCTTTGCCTGCCTGCTGAATTCTTTGTGCAGCCATGAATACCAAACCAAACTCAAAGTTCGTGTTCTCCGTTATTTTATTATGTGCATTTCTCGAGTCCCATGTTTCCCTTGCAGCTGACACCATCAGCGAAAACCAATCTCTCTCGGGTGATCAAACCATTGTCTCTGCAGGTGGGATGTTTGATTTTCTTCAAACCAGGTCAGCTTTCAAAGTACTATATAGGCATATGGTACTCCAGGCAAGTAGTATCTGAGATGAGTGTTGTTTGGGTAGCAAATAGGGAAATACCAGTATCTGATAGATTTTCTTCTGTGTTGAGCATCTTACATGGTAATTTAGTTCTCTTGAACATGTCCGAAAACCCGGTTTGGTCAACAGATTTAAACTCCACCACTAGTTCTGGTTCTGTAGAAGCAGTTCTTTTGGATAGCAGAAACCTTGTCTTGATAGCCGGCTCTAGTAATAATACATCAGAGCCTTTATGGCAAAGCTTTGATCATCCAGCCGATACTTGGCTACCAGGAGGTAGACTTGGATTCAACAAAATTACCAGTCATACCCAAATTATCACTTCATGGAAGAATTTGGAGGATCCTGCGCCAGGTCTTTACTCTCTTCAGCTAGCCCCGGATGAAAGCAATTCATATATCGTGCTGTGGAATAGGTCTACACAGTATTGGACCAGCGGATCACGGGATGAAAGTTCAAATATTTTCAACCTGGTTCCTGAAATGAGGAGAGCTTCTATCTTCAATTATAGTTATGTTACGAAAGAGAACGAAAGTTATTTCACGTATTCTCCTAACAATCCTAAAATTGTATCTCGATTCTTGTTGTCTGCCTCGGGACAGATTCAGCAACTAAAATGGTTGGAGAATTCCAAGCAGTGGAATTTGTTTTGGTCTCAACCAAGACAGTGTGATGTTTATGCTTCTTGTGGGGCTTTCTCCAGTTGCAAACCCACATCCTTGAACTACTGCAAATGTCTGAAGGGCTTTGTGCCAAATCGGCAGAGTGATTGGGACTTGCAGATTTATTCTGGTGGATGTTCAAGAAGAACCAGTGTGAAGTGTGGGAATGCTACGGGAGACGGGTTTCTAAAAGTAAATAATGAGTTACTGCCTGCAAATTGCCAATATGAACATGCTCCTAGTATCGAAAGTTGTAGATCAGCCTGCTTAAATGATTGCCAGTGCACTGCTTATGCTTATAGAAGCAGCGATGGATGTTCAATGTGCCATGGAGATTTCTTGAATCTGCAAGTATTAGAAGCAAATGATGGTGGAGAAATTTTATACATCAGAGCTGCAGCTTCCGACATCAAGAAAAAACGTAATAAGAGAATAATTATTCGTATCGCACTTAGTGATCATTATTTGGAGCCATTATCTTGATGTTGTCAACAAAATCTTTTTCTTCTCTTTGCAGGTGTAATTAAGCCGTCCCTTTTGATTGCAATAGTCATAACAATCATTGGTTTGATTGTTGTAATTTTTGGCTGTTTCTTATGGAAGAAAACTTTGGGAAATAAAAGGTACTGCTACCACTCAATCTCATCTCTTTCTGTGTCTTTATCCCTCAAACGTGTTCTAACAGTATGGCTAAAACAGAGAGCATAAGAAGAACCATAATGAGACTAAAAGTAAATTGGATGTTGGAGGTGGAGGTGGAAAGGATGATGCGGAACTACCGATCTTCGGTTTAAGGGCTATAGTAGCTGCTACAAACAACTTTGCTGAAGCTAATAAACTCGGGGAGGGAGGCTTTGGCCCTGTTTACAAGGTGACACTTTCACCATGTGCTTTAAATACAAGTATATTTTTCTTTTCCTGAACACCTTTGTTTATTTCTGACCTTTAGATTGAACAAATCGAAGGAGAATCAAATGATGGAAAAAAATAGGGGTGGGCGGGAGAAAAAGGCTGTGCAAAAATCATTCCCCCTTTCGGAAAATATGATTTTTTTTCTTTGAACTTCAAAAAATTCTCTTGTGCGCTTTTCTGCCTCTGTACAGGGAATTTTGGCTAAAAATCAAGAAGTAGCCATAAAAATGTTATCAAAAAAGTCAGGCCAAGGACAAGAGGAGTTCATGAATGAGTTAAAACTTATTGCCAAGCTCCAACATACCAATCTCGTTAGGCTCTTGGGTTGCTGTATTGAAGACGAGGAAATGATATTGATCTACGAGTACATGCCCAATCTGAGCCTGGACAAACGTTTGTTTGGTAAATACATGCTTATGACTTATTGATTCTTTGTTTCTGCAAATTGTTTTCCTTGTGTTTGAATGCCATGTACTGCAAGATCAAATGCACTGGGTCCAACTTTTGATCTAAAATGAAAAGAAAAACACTTGCTCATCTTTCTTCGTTGTTTCTCCTATCAGATGCATCTGAAAAAACAGAATTAGATTGGGGAAGACGTTTTCGAATTATAGAAGGCATTGCTCAAGGAGTACTTTATATCCACAAGTACTCCAGATTGAAAATCATCCACAGGGACCTAAAAGCAAGTAACATACTGTTGGATGGAGCCTTGAACCCCAAAATTTCATACTTTGGAATGGCAAGGATTTTCGGGATAAATCAGACTGAAGCAAATACAAATAGGGTTGTTGGCACATAGTAAGTCTACATATATCTGGCACATGTTTTCATTCAATTAATGTTTTATTGCTTACTTCTCTACATATTGTCGATTCATGTGCAGCGGCTACATGTCACCTGAGTATGCAAGATATGGTCATTTCTCTGAGAAATTAGATGTATTCAGCTTCGGAGTGTTGTTGTTGGAGATCGTAAGCGGAAAGAAGAATGCTGCTTTTTATCGCTTTGAACATTCACCAAGTCTTGCTGGATGGGTAAGTACTGAAAAATTATTCTTACTCATAATCATTCAGTTTTGGCTTTTTATTCAAAATGGTCCCTGAGATTTGCATCGTCCATAAGTTTGGTCCATGAGATTTAAAATCAATAGAAGTAGTCTCTGAGATTGTCCACCATCCATGATTTTGGTCCTTCCGCTGAAGCTTTTGGCTTGAAGTTTGGGCATCTTTCAAAGCTTCGTAACTCAATCGTTTCTTAACCAAATTCAACCCATAATATATCAAAATGAAGATAGGAAAGTGTAGAATAAGATTATATCATTTGGAAGCCCAATGGTTGCCGGAGATGGTCGGAAAATAGCCTTAAATTTGACAGGTCCGAGGGAAAACTGGAAAACTCGCCGGAAACTGGGTAAACTTTAAACGTTTATAACTGCTTCAATACTCAACGAAATCAAGTGATTCAAAAAAAAAAATCTTACTTCTTGACGATAAGAAGAGAATGGTACCTTTTTAAACGGCTAAATCGCGATGGTTTGGCCGAAAAATGGCTCGAAAGTTGCTGACTCGTTTTTCAACAGCCATTTTTGAGCCTTTTTCCGGTCAAACCACAGTGATTTAGCCATTGAAAAAGGTACCATTCTCTTCTTCTCGTCAATAAGTATGATTTTAGTTTTTGAATCACTTGATTTCGTTGAGTATTGAAGAAGTTATGAACATTTAAAGTTTACCCAGTTTTCAGCGAGTTTCCAGCAAGTTTTCCAGTTTTCCCTCGGACCAGTCAACTTTGAGGCTATTTTCTGACCATCTCCGGAAATCATTGGGCTTCCAAATAGATATAATCTTATTCTACACTTTCCTATCTTCATTTTGATATATTATGGGTCGAATTTGGTTAAGAAACGATTGAGTTACGAAGCTTTGAAAATTGCCCAAACTTCCAGCCAAAAGCTTCAGCGGAAGGACCAAAATCATGGATGGTGGACAATCTCAGGGATTACTTCTATTGATTTTAAATCTCAGGGACCAAACTTATGGATGATGCAAATCTCAGGGACCATTTTGAATAAAAAGCCTTCAGTTTTTAAGCCTTCAAAATTCGCAAATGACATCAAAATTCAACATTTTAATTAGGCATGGGTGTTGTGGAAAGAAGGAAGAGGAATGGAGGTGATTGATGAATCAATAAGGGAAACATGCCAACTCGATGAAGCTTTGAAGTGTATCTATATAGGGTTTTTGTGTGTTCAAGAAGCTCCAGCTGATCGACCAATGATGTCTTCGGTAATTTGTATGCTGCAGGGCAATGAATCTACATCTCTTCCACCTTCCAAAGAACCTGCCTTTTCAACGCACAGAAATTCCAGTCCTGTTCACTATTCTCAAAAGCCTACGAGTTTATCCCACCATGAGTTTGCCAAAAGGTCGATAGGCATTGGAAGAGCAGACAAGGTTCTAAAAGTCGCTAGGCGCTAGTCGGGCGGCGGGCTGGGGCCTAGCGCCTAGGCGGACTAGACGGATTTAAATAAATCAATCATATTTCGTGTAAATAAGTGTCTGTTTATACTTGAAATATACATAATTTCATCATAAACTACAAAATAGAATGCATATATATAGTATTGGAACATAATGAAAACATGTGAAATAAGGATATAATGTGTGTTCATTTAAGTATGCAACAAGTCTCTTACAATTTATTAAAAAAAAAAATGCAAAATGAAAGTTATCTATTTTCTGTCTAAGTGAGTTGCGACCTAGGCGAGTGTTTAGACGGGTCTAGGCGGGTGCCTAGGCGGTCTAGGCGGTGCCTCAGTAGGTCTAGGTGCCCTTAGCATTAATCGGGACGGTGGCCAGCCGCCTAGTGCCTAGGCGGCGCTAGGCGGGGATTTTTAGAACAGTGAGAGCAGTGACTGGCAAGCAGTTGAGAAAATAGTAGAATATAAAGGGCATACAATTAAAATGTGTCAGTTTTGGGGCTTTGTTTTTTTGCACCAAGTTTCTTCTTTTGAGTTTCTCTCGTATTTGTTTTCTTTTGTTGATTCTCTTACAAGTTTTCTCCATTGGCTTTGGGTAACTTGTAAACTCATATTCTGTCTTATCTTTCATTCTTCAATCATCAAACATTCATATCGGTTCACAATATGAATGGTCCAATCACTAATAACACTTTAGTCTTTATAATTCTAAAATCCGAGTTCTTGTCTCATGGCTTAAATTGCTAAATAAGAATGTTGTAGGCAAGGTAGGTAGCATTGTTTCTTGTTATTTTTTTCTACCTGAAGTTACCCATTTTGATGCAAAATGGAGGCAGGGTACTTATGCTTCTTGTTTTGGAGAAATAGTCTCATTTTATTTAATTAAATGTGTCATGTATCGATCTTTTATTGAATAAAAGATTTACTTTTTAAAAACATAAACAACGTTCATTGAGTGATTAACGCCACTAAAACTGCGCATACAATGCAAAAGAGAACATCTTGTTGGTTTGGTAGGTAATTCCTGTTTCAATCAAAAGAGAGAGATAATGTGGCTTAGTAAGGATTAGATCATGCTTGTGGGAGTGGTATTGTTCATTGTTCGTTGGCCATTGCTTGCTTTATTTCCTGATTTTCAAAAAAATTATGTGTGGGACGGAAACATGAGGTTAATTATTGTGTGTCAGTGTTATGTCAATTTTGATAAAATTACATGTATATGTGTGGTAGAAATCAAATTTTTGAACATCATGCGCTATACTGAACAATGACGATAATTGTTAACATTACGTAATTCTCTCACTATTAACATTAAAACATTTCCCTAATATCACGCCGTTCTTCACATTTTGCATCCACACACAAGCAAACGTGAAAGACGACAATGATTGATTTCAAACGTAAATGATGAAACTGATGTCTCAAGGATAAACTGCAGAATAATTGGATCACACATTGACAATACTGTATAGTACCACGTGTCGAAAAGTCAGCTGAAGGATGCAACCTACCAACAGGCTACAACAACATGTAATCACGTTAGTGTCCGAGGGAAAGCAGTGGGACCATTAGATAATGACTTATTTTATTTTATTTTATTTTAGTTAATGAATTCAATTGCTCCGCAATTCACTCTCTTCTCTTGTTGAGTGATTTGAGGAAGCAGTCTCTTCTCACTTGATCAGCCTCACAATTCTGGTCAACTTTTCCGAAATGACGATCTTGTCCTTCTTCACCAGAGCTTCAAGGGCTTTCGTTGGCCACCATGTTGCCTCCAAGCTTCTGGTGTCAGGTTCTCAATTCTCTTGCTTACCATGTTATTTTCTTTTCGATCTGTTTGGCTTCTGAGAAAATGCATGGCCAGAAAATGAGTTGGGTTGAAATATTTGCTATCATAGCGTATAAAGACACATTCTTTTTTAGTTTTGGTTGTATTTCAATGAAGCATCATTTTTTTTCTTTTTTTGATCACTATCATTTTTTTTTTATAGTTTAAGCAAAATGTCATAGCTCATTAGCTCTGAATCAAAATTTTTCTTTGAATCTCAGTTTTCTCAGCCAGCAGACACTAGACTTTGTATGGTTATTGAGAAAATGTCTAGAGAAAATAGACTGCAATTGTTTAATTTGGAGTCTTAGCTATGCTGAACATGCCTTTATTTAATATTCTCTCTGTTTTCTTAGCAGCCAAACATGCCCTTTAAGTTTGTTGATTCTTTTCATATGATCTTTTCAATGATGTTACAATCCTGCTTTTGTGCAGGGAGAACCTACTCGTAGCTGAGGCATTGCAGTCATATGGTTTTGTTGTGTATTGTGTTTAAATGTTGGTTTTGAGTTTCAACTATACCCTTACCCTTTTTCGATCAGGTGAAGGGTCTGAAATAACTCATAAATTAGAGTGTTGTCATCAGCTTCATCTTGTGTTACTGGTCAAGACTGGAGTTAAACAACGATACTACATCTGACCACACTAATTTCGTTTCATTTATTGTTTTGTGATTCATGTTAAATTTAATCTAATTTCCGTTTGATACGACTCTAAGTGACGAATTGATCTGTATTCTCATCGTAACCGCTGGATTCTTCTATTAATTGAATTTGGTTTTAAGTAATTTATATAGTGATAATAATTTCTAAAACCTACCGCCCCCACCCTGTCTCCACCGGATTTGTTCTTGAAAGTAATTCTTTTTCTCTATGATTTTGGTTTTCGAATTCAATGGAACTAGCACATGGGCCCTTTCCTATCTGTTTCCCAGCGCTTTCCCGGGCCGAGCTCAAATTTTAAAAATGGGCAGGCAAAGCCCTGCAATCTTTTTGTTGTTGGAGGATTTAGTTTGTGTAGTGATTAATTAGTTTGCAGGAGAATCAAGTGGTACAAACAGCGATTGAAACCGGAGGATGATTGGTGGAGAAACAGAAATCATTACCTTATTTTAATCCTATGTCTGGAAGGTTTTATATTTGATTCGAATTCAGTCCAAAAACAGAGACTTGTAAACGAATGTTGTTGTAATGGGAATTTGAAAATTTTAAACATATCTTTGTTTTTGTGATCAATTTTTGTTGGTAAAACTTGTATAGATTGGAAAATATTATGATAATTAACAACATTTAAGATCAAAACCTGTTAAACCGAAGCAATCATGATCGTAGGTGTCCCCATTTAATTAACACGTGAACCATAATTTGAAGCAAGTGTGAGCGTTTAGTATGGTACATATGCTTGCAGGTGAAGCAATCTAATTCGGAATAGCCTAATCCTAGTTCATATCTCCATCTTCTTGGGTTTTGGATGTATGATGCCCCAAGGGTTGACATAGTAGGGTATTGATGAATTTGAACAGAACCGTAATACTACTAGAATCTTTGACGGAGGAAGAACAATGTTCAAGCCCTTTCCATACGTTGAATTTTCTACAAAGCCTTTGTCCATATGCTAGCGAAGGAACAGTACGTGAAGGTTGAATAGTTGACTTAGTTTAGTTGACTTGCAATGATCACCACAAAAAGGGCATATAGGTTTAAGCTCAAGTAGCATGCATACGGCATATCTTTGCCTGCCTGCTGAATTCTTCGTGCAGCCATGGATACCAAACCAAACTCAAAGTTCGTGTTCTCCGTTATTTTATTATGTGCATTTCTCGAGTCCCATGTTTCCCTTGCAGCTGACACCATCAGCGAAAACCAATCCCTCTCGGGCGATCAAACCATTGTCTCTGCAGGTGGGATGTTTGAGCTAGGTTTCTTCAAACCAGGTCAGCTTTCAAAGTACTATATAGGCATATGGTACTCCAAGCAAGTAGTATCCGAGATGACTGTCGTTTGGGTAGCAAATAGGGAAATACCAGTATCTGATAAATTTTCTTCGGTGTTGAGCATTTTAGATGGTAACTTAGTTCTCTTGAACGAGTCCAAAACCCTGGTTTGGTCAACAAATTTGAACTTCACCACCAATTCTGGTTCTGTACAAGCAGTTCTTTTGGATAGTGGAAACCTTGTCTTGAAGGCGGGCTCTAGTAATAATACATCAGAGCCTTTATGGCAATGCTTGGATCATCCAACCCATACTTTGCTACCAGGAGGTAAACTTGGATTCAACAGAATTACAAATCATCTCCAAATTCGCACTTCATGGAAGAATCTGGAGGATCCTGCGCCAGGTCTTTACTCTCTTGAGCTAGCTCCGGATGAAAGCAATTCATATATCTTCTTGTGGAATAGGTCTAGACAGTATTGGACCACCGGACAATGGAATGAAAGTTCACATACTTTCAACATGATTCCTGAAATGAGGCTAGCTTATACCTTCAATTATAGTTATGTTACGAATGAGAACGAAAGTTATTTCACATATTATCCTAAAAATCCTAAAATTGTATTTCGATACTCGATGTCTGCCTCGGGACAGATTCAGCAACTAACATGGTTGGAGACTTCCAAGCAGTGGAAATTGTTTTGGTCTCAACCGAGACAGTATGATGTTTATGCTTCTTGTGGGGCTTTCTCCAGTTGCAAACCCACATCCTTGAACTACTGCAAATGTTTGAAGGGCTTTGTGCCAAACCGGCAAAGTGATTGGGACTTGCATATTTATGCTGGTGGATGTTCAAGAAGAACCAGTGTGAAGTGTGGGAATGCTATGGGAGACGGGTTTCTAAAAGTAAATAGCGAGTTATTGCCTGATAATAGACAACATGAAGATGCTCTTAGTATCGAATGTTGCAGATCAGCCTGCTTAAATGAATGCCAGTGCACTGCTTATGCCTATGACATCAACAATATATGTTCAATCTGGCATGGAGATGTCTTGAATCTGCATGAAATTGAAGCAAATGACGGTGATGGAAGAACTTTATACATCAGAGCTGCAGCTTCTGACATCAAGGAAAAACCTAATAATAGAATGATTATTCGTGTCCCAATTAGTGATCATTATTTTGGCGCCATTATCTTGATGTTATCAACAAAATCTGTTTCTTCTCTTTCCAGGTGTAATTAAGCCATCCCTTTTGATTGCAATAGTCTCAACAATCACTGGTTTTAATTGTTATCGTTTTTTGCTGTTTCCTATGGAATAAAACTTTTGGAAAGAAAAGGTACTGCTACCACTCGATCTCATCTATTTCTGTGTCTTTTTCTCTCGAACCCATTCTAACAATATGACTAAAACAGAGAGCATAAGAAGAACTATAATGAGACTAAAAGTAAATTTGATGTTGGAGGTGGAGGTGGAAAGGATGATGCAGAACTACCGATCTTCGGTTTAAGGACTATATAGTAGTTGCTATGTTTTGGTTTCCAATTTTTATTTGGATTGTAAGCTTAATTTTCATTATGAATTTTGATGCATCATTTGAATTATTGTGTGTGTGAATTGTGAATGATGAATAATAGATGAATTTAGGTTACAATGTATGAGATAAAAGTACAATAAAAAAGTTTTGCCCTTGAATTGGGTTAAAAAAGCAAAAACAAATTTTGACCCAAAACAAAATGGCAATTACCATTGCCATACCATGCCAACCGAACATTTGGCAATACCGAACTTCGGTATATCGAAAATTTGGTATGATAATAATAATAGATTTTACCAAACCAAAATTTGGTATGACAATTAGTACGAGAATTTTGATGCGGTAATCGTACCGAACCCATCCTAATCAAAACACAGCAACCAACGCTGACGACTCTGAGCCCAAAACCGCAATATGGCGTCCTTCACTCCGTCGTCTTCGAGTGACTTGACCTACAAAATCTAAGGGTTCGGAGATGTTGGGTTTCTCGAGACGACTTGACTTACCTAAAGTTCACAAATTCCAATATGCATTCTGCCCCACCAGCGACGGCGGCGGCAACTGCGGTGACATTCTCACTAACGATTACGCCGTTGTTTTTGGTGCTCTCTTTAACTCCATTGCCGACTCAATTCAATTTTTTGATAACCCCGAAACCAAAAAAAGTGAAAATTTGGATTGGGTTTTGGGGGATTGAAAATGAATTGCATTGCATAGCATAGAATTAAGCGTAATTTTGTTATTGATTATTAATTATTGATATGAACCATTTGATGAATGAAATTGTTGATATTGATATGAATGATATGAACATTGATGAATGAAATTATTGATTATTGATGAATTGAATTGTTGATTATTGAATAATTTATATGATTATTGATGTTGAGTAATTGAATTGTTAGTTTAATTAGTAATTAGTCATATAATAGACTATACTCTAGGATTAATTCATTACGAACAATTGTAACTTGTTAGTTATTAGTTATTAGTCATGACATGAAATCTCGCCGACAACAATTGTAACTTCTTTGTATTGGTACATTATAAACGACATTGAAGTTGTTTACTATGTAAAGGATTTGGTTGTCTACATTTTTTTGGAGCCTTTTATGCTTTTAAGTTTCGCCCATCTTCCCGATAATTTCTGGCTTTGCCAAGAATAGTTCATGAATGAGTTAAAACTTATTACCAAGCTCCAACATACCAATCTCGTTAGGCTCTTGGGTTGCTCTCTAAAGACGAGGAAATGATATTGATCTACTAGTACATGCCCAATCGGAGTTTGGACAAACTTTTTTTTGGTATATACATACATACATACATACATACAAACATACATACATACATACATATATATATATATATATATATATATATATATATATATGCTAATTGTTTTCCTTGTGTTTAAATGCCATGTACTGCAAGATCAAATGCACTGTGTCCAACTTTTGATCTAAAATGAAATTAAAGAAAAACACGTGCTCATCTTTCTTCATGGTTTGTCCAATCATCAGATGCATCTGAAAAAAAGAGAATTAGATTGGGGAAGACGCTTCCGAATTATAGAAGGCATTGCTCAAGGAGTACTCTATATCCACAAGTACTCCAAACTGAAAATCATCCACAGGGACCTAAAAACAAGTAACATATTGTTGGATGGAGCGTTGAACCCCAAAATTTCTGACTTTAGAATGGCAAGGATTTTCGGGATAAATCAGACTAAAGCAAATACAAACAGGGTTGTTGGCACATAGTAATTCTACATATATCTGGCACATGTTTTCGTTCAAGTAATGTTTTATTGCTTACTTCTCTACATACTGTCAATTCATGAGTAGCGGGTACATATCACCCGAGTATGCGAGATATGGTCATTTCTCTAATAAATTAGATGTATTTAGTTTTGGAGTGTTATTGTTGGAGATTGTCAGCAGAAAGAAGAATGCTGCTTTTTATCGCTTTGAACATTCACCAACTCTTGTTGGATGGGTAAGTACTGAAAAATTATTCCAACTCATGATCATTTTGTTTTCAAGCCTTCCAAATTAGCGAATGACAGCAAAATTCAACATTTTAATTAGGCATGGGAGTTGTGGAAAGAAGGAAGAGGAATAGAGGTGATTGATGAATCAGTAATGGAAACATGTCGGCTCGATGAAGCTTTGAGGTGTATCCATGTAGGGTTTTTGTGTGTTCAAGAAGCTCCAGCTGATTGACCAACAATGTCTTCTATCATTCTTATGGTGCAGGGTAATGAGGCTACATCTCTTCCACCTTCCAAAGAACCTGCTTTTCCAACACACATAAATTCCAGTCTTGTTCGCTCTTCTCAAACGCTTACTAATTTTTCCCACAACGCAGTCACCATGTGACATGCCCCGATCTCGATGTCCACAGGACATTGGGATGGTCACGTGCTGGGTGACACCCGAGGGGTGATGAAAGCCATTTAATTAATGCAAATGCTGAAAGCATGTGAAACATGCACAACTATTATGGCTAGATTCTAGGATAGGATGATTCACATCATGCAGTTCCAATTGTCAAGAGGCACACGCGTGACTCGATCCGGCTGCATCAACGTGCAGCCAAACATTTAAATAATACACCACTGTAGAATTCAAAAAGTGTAAGAACTACGATCAGATAAGACAACACTTTGTTGTCAGAAACTTCGTTCACTTTCAGCATCGCAACAAAACTGACTGGTTTCTTAGCCAAAAGGAAATAGGGCTAAGCTCAAAGAATAGTTAAGAACTACTGGTAGAAAGGACAAACTAAGGATATTTCGCATTTCACCCCCTGAGGGTTTTTTCAATTTCCAACTGTCGTAACCCCTTTTGGAAATTGATAAGAATAACGTCTGCTACCAAAGAGTCTCCCAAAAAGTATTTAGATGCCCACAGAGAACCCATTTGAAATATGTACCTTAGGATTCAAGAGAAGTGGTTACCATGTTAATAGTAGAACCAAAAGCTCGAGCCAAGCAAGCAGAAAATGAGAAGTCACATTCCTCAATAGGCAGTATCTCTTGGGAGCCGTTGTAGTGTTCAAACCACCTCTCCATTTTTGCTTAGCAGCAGTTTTATAGTCAAACAAGGTCAATGTTGGTGGAAAGAAGAAGGACTCGCAAGTGATCAACCTAAAAACTCAAAGAAAGCACACATGTACCTTTTGAGATAAGTGTAAATTCTACATGTGCTTAAGCCACAAGACGAGTGAACACAACGCGTCATCTCAAAGAAGTATTTAATCTAAACGAAGTCAACGCTCAAAGAATTTGATGTGAAGTTGACGGTCAATGGTTAGGGAACTTGACTTCATCGTTGGAGCAAGCAAGAAAGTTATCGATAGAACACTCGTCGAGAACAATGATTCGATCCCACCAACTACCACTTACTAACTTCGCAACAACTAGCGCTTAATCGCCCTCTCCAACACGTACTTCGAATGTTTTGAATAATTATCAACAAGATGTGACTCTGCCCGCCATTCTTGGGAAACGCATGTCGCATAGTACAACACTGCTGCAGATCTTCCAAATTCAAACCACTAAGCTTTTCCCGTTTCCCAAAAACTCCTATGTAGATCCGACTCCGCCTGCAATTCCTAGGGAATGCATGTTGCAGAGTATCAATCTGATGTTAAAACTCATCCGACAATCTAATTCGTCACCGATGAGGCACAATCCCGACACGAATTTCTTCTTCTTCAATAAGATGTGACTAATCATGCAGTATGAAGGACTGCACAACCGTGCCGAAAGACAACAAATCCGGAAGTCGTGACATCCAAATGATCTCATGACCAACAAACCACTACAGTAACAGAAGATCCTAAGTATGCTTTGAACAAACCACGCGCTGATACCAATATGACACGCCCCGACCATCCCGATGTCCCGAGGACATTGGGACCATGAGTTTGCCATAAGGTTGATAGGCATTCAAAGAGTAGTGATTGGCAAGCAATTGAGAAAATAGTAAAGTATATTAGAAATAACACCCTGATAACTAGCAGTTTATAGGGTTCCAATACACATTACCGGAATTGTTTGTGTGTTTTATGGTTTTTGCCATCCAAACTAAACCTATAATAGCAACAGATTAAATTTATGTTATGTATTTTTCGGATGTAAATGTGGATGTAACCATACTTCAATATATGTTCCCACCACATTCCTTGGTGCAACTGTGTTTATGTTAGTTTAAAATGGAATGTCACTTGTATCAAAAGAATAAAGAGGAGATTTTTTTTACATCTTTTAACTTTCAAAAGACAAAAATTAAAAACAAAATTAGTCTAGAACAAAGGATTTTATATTAGTATATCAATAATTGACAACATGGATTTTGCTAGGGTTGAATAGAAAATTTGACAATCATCATATAGAATCTACTGAATGACAAGTTTGGCAACTAAAACAACAAGTAAACTGTGTGTCCGATTAATTTTTTTATCGATGAGGATTTGAACTTGATATTTCAATATTGAAAAGGAAATATCACTAAGCACTTGATGCGCATCACCATGTTAAACTCAAGTTTTATTGACGAGACGATTAGGCTGGTGATGATGGGCTTTTAGTGAGCAGAGGGGTTGCTTGGCCTACAAGAATAATTGGATTTGAATCCTCAACATTCCCTTTGTCGAGCTGGAATAATTGGATTCGAATCCTGCACCAGGTCTTTACTCTCTGAGCTGGCCCCTAGCCCCAGATGAAAGCAATTGAGATATCTTATTGTGGAACAGGTGTAAACAGTATTGGGCCAGCGGGTCATGGAATGAAATTTCAAAAATCTTCAACTTGGTTCCTGAAAATGAGGCTTAATTACATGTTCAATTATAGACATGTTACGAATGAGAATCAAAGTTATTTCACCTATTCACGTTATAATCACAAAATTGCATCTCGATGTTTGATGTCTGTCTTGGGGCAGATTCAGCAACTGACATGGTTGGAGGCTCCCAAGCAGTGTACTTTGTTTTGGTCTCAACCAATACAATTGTTCATGCTTTTTGTGGGGCTTTCTCCAGTTGCAATCTCACATCCTTGAACAGCTGCAAATGTTTGAAGGGCTTTGAGCCAAACCGGCAGAGAGAATGGGACTTGCAAATTTATTCTGGTGTGTGTTATGTTCAAGGACTAGTGTTCAGTGTTGGAATGCTACTACTACAAATGGGAGGGGAGACGGGCTTTTGGGAGACGAATTTCTAGAAATACATAGCGATTCATTGCCTGAAAATAAACAAATATGAACACGCTCTTAGTATTGAAAGTTGTGGATCAGCTTGCTTAAATGAATGCCATTGCACTGCTTATGCTGATGACAGCAACAATGGATGTTCAATCTGGCATGGAGATGTCTTGAATCTGCATGAACTTGAAAAAAATGACGGCGATGGAAGAATTTTGTACATCAGAGATGTAGCTTCTTGAAGAAAGTTGAGGTTCCACCATAAAACTAATTGGCAATATAGGAAGTGGCCCAACTACTTATAAGCACATGCAAGGTCTACTCTCATCAATGTGGGATTCATTCTCAACATTTCTAACATTAAGAAAAAAACATAGTAAGAGAATGATTATTCGTGTCTTACTTGGAGCCGTTACTCTTAATGTTGTCCCGATGATCTTTTTCTTTTCTTTGTAGGTTTAATGATTTTTTTGCTCATTGCTTGTTTTGTTGAATAGGGTTTAGTATTTTGTTTGGCTTAGGTAATGTTTAGGTGTCAATGAAGTTACAATCCAACGTGTATGAGGCATAGCGGAAGTGAGACCCTACTTTTGTGTAGGGAGAACAAACTCGTGGAAATTATGACCCCTTGACAAATTCGATGTAGCTGAGTCATCGTAGTCATAGTTTTAGGTTATGTGTTTTTGTTGCCTCGTGTTAAAATTTGTTTTTGAGTTTCAACTATACTCTTATACTTTTTCAATCAGGTGTAGGGTCTGAAATAACTCATAAATTGAAGTGTTGTCTATCAGCTTCATCTCTTGTTACTGGTGGAGACCGGAGTTAAACAACAACACTACACCTAATCACACTAATCTTGTTTCATTTACGGTTTTGTGATTCATGTTAAATTTCATCTAATTTGGGTTGATACTGCTAATCTTTTTGTTGTCAAAGGATTTAAACAAGATGATGATTGGTGGAGAAAATGGCGTGCGGAAATCGTTACCTTAGATTAATCATGTCTGGATGGGTACAGTTTGTAGGAATTCAGACCAAAAACAGAGACTTGGAAATGAATAAACTTTGTGGTAATGGGAATCTTAAAAGTTTCAACATATCTTTGTTTTTGTGATTACTTTTGTTAGTTAAACTTGTATGGATTGGAAAGGATTATGATAATTAACAACTTTTAAGCTCAAAACCTCTTGAACCGAAGGAATCATGATCGTAGGTAGCCTCATTGAAATAACACATTAACCATAATTTATAGTAAGCTTGAGTGCTTAGTTTGGTACATTAGCTTGCAGTTGAAGCAATCTAACTCGAATGTCCTAATCATAACTCATACCTCCATCTCTTCTCGGGTTTTGGATATGTGATGGCTCAAAGGTTTACACATTGTAGACTGTAGAGCATTGACGAATTTGAACAGAACCATTATACTACCAGAATCTTTGACAGAGGAAGAACGATGTTCAAACCCTTTCCATTCATTGAATTTTCTACAAGGTCTTTGTCGGTCCATATGCCTGCTGAACCGTAATAATTGACTTAGTTGACTTACTGATCACCATGAAAAGGGCATGTAGGTTAAGTTCCAGTAACATGCATACGGTAAATTTTTGCCTGCCTGCTGAATGCTTTGTGCAGCCATGGATACCACACCGCCAAACTCAGAGTTTGTGTTCTCCATTATTTTATTATGTGCATTTCTCTAGTTCCATGTTTCCCTAGCAGCTGACACCATCAGCGAAAACCAATCTCTCTCTGGTGATCAAACTATTGACTCCGCAGGTGGGATTTTTGAGCTCGGTTTCTTCAAACCAGGTAACTCTTCAAACTTCTGTTGTGCGGAAACGTCAACCAAGTGTGAATGAAAAATAAACCATAATAACTGACAAAAGATAAATGGAACAATACCAACAAGAATACCAAGATTTATACTGGTTCAGCAATGCCTACATCCAGTTTGGAGACGACAGAGTATTCCACTATAATCAATGAGAACATACAATAGTGTTTATCACTCAATTTCCCAAAGACCCGAATAACCCAAGCTCACACACTTACAATAGGAAGAGAAAACCAAAAATACAAAGCAAGGCAATTTGAGAAAATTCTTCTCTTTGCCGAATGGCTTCTTGCTATTTTCCTTCTTCCTTGTTGTTCCTTGAGTTATGCCTACATCTCCTTTTATAGGCCAAAGAAAGTGGCTTCTCAAAGAAACCAAAGGCCAAAGGCCTCTCATCAAGTCAAAAGGAATTAGGCATAAGTGCATCCATTTTTTGTTTCCCACATGTAGCATGCCAACCAACAACCATGACCACAAAAGTAGCCGAAATTAATTGTTGGTTTTACACTACTTTGTTTGAGCCAATAATCAACAATCTCCACCTTGGCTCAAACCCTCTAAGTAGAACTCCTAATAGTCGTCTCCCACTCCCCCATTGGGCAATCAACAAATTTTACAAATGCCAATCAAGTCTAAGCAGTGCTTAAACTTGAGCAACGAAACTGGCTTTGTTAACATATCCGCAGGATTGTCAGCGGTCCCAATCTTCTGAAGAAGAATATCTCCCTCGTCAATAATCTCACGAACAAAATGGAACCTTACATCAATGTGTTTCGTACGTGCATGATGAACTTGATTCTTTGCTAAATGAATAGCACTCTGACTATCGCAATGAACATCCACATGGTCTTGTTGAACCCCTAAGTCATCAAGCAACCCTTGAAGCCAGATGGCTTCCTTTATAGCTTCTGTTACAGCCATGTATTCTACCTCAGTAGTCGACAAAGCAACTGTAGATTGCAGAATCGACCTCCAACTTACTGGACCTCCAGCAATAGTGAATACAAAACCAGTAGTGGACCTACGCTTGTCCAAATCACCTGCGTAATCAGAATCCACATATCCAATAACACATTGACCAGTAATTTTATCCTGCTGGAACAATAAACCAACATCCACAGTACCCAGAATATACCGTAGAATCCATTTCACAGCTTGCCAATGCCCTTTTCCTGGATTATGCATATATCTACTGACAATACTAACAGCTTGTGAAATATTTGGCCTAGTACACACCATAGCATACATCAAACTACCAACAACATTTGCATAAGGAATTTGAGCCATGTACCGACTCTCTTCAACATTTTTAGGAGACATAGAAGCGCTAAGTTTGAAATGAGGGGCAAGAGGTGTACTAACCGGTTTTGAATTTTCATTCATCCTGAAACGTTGTAGTACCTTCTTCAAATACTGCTTCTGACACAGACTAATCCTGCCCTTCGCTCTATCTCTGTCAATTTCCATACCTAGTATCTTCCGAGCTTCTCCCAAATCCTTCATCTCAAATTCATTACTCAGTTGAGTCTTCAACCTTTCAATCTCCACTTTGCTCTTACATGCTATAAGCATATCATCAACATATAAAAGCAGATAAATGAAGGTTCCATCTTGTAGTTTGCGAAAGTATACACAATGGTCATAGTGACTTCTTGTGAACTTTTGCCCAATCATAAATTGATCAAATCCCTTGCACCATTGTCTTGGAGACTGCTTCAAGCCATACAATGATTTTTCCAATTTGCAAACCCAATTTTCCTTTCCAGCAACCTTAAAACCTTTTGGCTGAGACATATAAATCTCTTCCTCCAAATCACCATGTAAGAACGCAGTCTTGACATCAAGTTGGGCCAACTCAAGATCAAACTGTACAACCAAAGCCAACAGAATACGAATAGAAGAATGTTTTACTACAGGAGAAAATACCTCATTGTAGTCAATGCCTTCCTTCTGAGCGTAGCCTTTAGCTACCAATCTGGCTTTGAATCTTACATGATCTTTTCCCAAAGATTCCATCTTCTTGGCATACACCCATTTACAACCAATTGCTTTCTTCCCCTTTGGTAACTGAACCAGCTTCCAAGTCTCATTTTTATGAAGAGATTTCATCTCCTCATCCATAGATTTCTTCCATACCTCGCACTCTGAACTCATGACAGCTTCTTTGTAGGCGGATGGGATATCATCTTCAATAACGGGAAGTGCATATGCCACAATATCAGCAAATCGAGCAGACTTTCGAATTTCCCTTCTCGATCTTCTGGTTGCAATATAGTCTTGTTGTTGTGGAGGCTCTTGGGTAGGTGCCTCCTCTTCATCATCCTCATCCTCATCATCAGAATTAACTGTAGGACTGGTGTTTGTAACATCAGGCCTTACTGGAACAACTGGAGTCTTCAGTAACTCCACCTGCTTTGAGCTACTCATGGTCTCGGTCGCTTTAGTTTCACCTTCATGCTTATTTTGATTAACCATAGCAGCCTCATCAAAAGTCACATCTCTGCTTACAACAAATTTCTTCTCATCTGGACACCAGAGTCGGTATCCCTTCACGCCAGTACTAAAACCCATATATAGAGCTTTCTTTGCTCTTGGATCCAACTTGCTTTCTCTGACATAATAGTAAGCAGGACAACCAAATATGTGTAAAAACTTGTAATCAGTACAAGGTTTACTAGACCATACCTCCATGGGCGTTTTGCCCTCGTTCGCAGCAGCTGGCAATCGATTAATGAGATGGCTTGCATAAGTAATTGCCTCAGCCCAAAATGCCTTGCCTAAACCAGCATTAGACAACATACACCGAACTTTCTCAAGCAAAGTACGATTCATGCGCTCCGCCACCCCATTCTGTTGCGGTGTCTCCTTAACTGTGAAGTGCCTCACAATACCCTCATCTTGACAAACTTTCAAGAAAAGATCAGACTTATATTCACCCCCATTGTCTGATCTGAGAGTCTTGATCTTTCGACCGCTTTGCATTTCAATCATCTTTTTCCACTTCAAGAATATCTTCAAGACTTCATCTTTACGCTTCATGGTGTACACCCATATTCTTCTAGAGAAGTCATCAACAAAGGAGACAAAATAATGGCTACCTCCCCAAGATGCATTCTTGGAAGGTCCCCAAACATCAGTGTGAACATAACCAAGAATGCCTTTAGTGTGATGAATAGCAGTGCCAAATTTTACTCTAGTTTGCTTACCCAACACACAATGCTCACATAATTCCAATTTGCATGCCTTTGCACCTTTCAATAAGCCTTGCTTCACCAATCCTTGCAATGCTTTTTCACCAGCATGGCATATGCCATAACCTCGTGGTGTCTGTGCTATCTGCGTCAGCAGCTTCGGTGACAGCTGCTCCACCAATAACTGTACTCCCCTGTAAGAAATACAAGTTATTTCGTCTTGTACCTTTCATCACCACCATTGCCCCGTACATAGCTTTGAGAACTCCACCCTCCATGGTGATCTTGAGACCCTTGGATTCCAATACACCCAGTGAGATAAGATTTTTCTTCATATCCGGTATATACCGAACATCACTTAATTCTCTGACTGTTCCATCATGCATTTTTAAACAGATTTTGCCTATCCCTTGTGTTTTGCAGGCATTATTATTACCCATCAAAACAACTCCACCATCCAGCTCCTCGAAACTAGAAAACCATTCCCGAATGGGACACATATGATAGGTGCAACCTGAATCCAAAATCCACTCCTTGGAGTGACCATCAGTAGATGAACTAGCCAAAGCAAACTCGAAATCATCATCTCCAGATTTTGCAATATTTGCTTCAGAACCCGCTTTCTCCTTCTCTTTGTTCTTCAATTTGGGGCAGTCTTTCTTCCAATGACCCTTTTGGCGACAAAAGGCACATTCATCTTTAGCAGGAAACTTCCCTCGTGACTTTGAACGAGATTTTCCCCGCTTCCCATATTTTCTTTCCTCTATTCGACCCCTTGCAACAAGTGCCTCGGTTTGTGAATTATGATTCACCAATGCCGCAGACACTTCATCAAGTTTCACCTCGGATTTTCCATACAACAGAGTAGTTGTCAAATGATCATAATCATCAGGCAATGAATTTAACAAACATAATGCCTTGTCCTCGTCAGGAATTTTCACATCAAGGTTTGCTAAATCAGCAAGTATTTTATTATAATCATTGAGGTGTTCGTGCATAGAAATACCTGGACGATACTGAAAACGGAAAAGTCGTTTCTTCAGGAAGAGCCGATTTTCTGCGCTCTTGGTCATATACTTTTCCTCCAATTTCGTCCATAACTCCTTAGCAGAAGTTTCCTTCATATATGGGTATTTCAACTCCTTATCAAGGAATGATCGAATAGCAGCACAAGCATGAAGATTAATTCGCGTCCACTGCTTGTCCTCAATATCTTCTGGTTTATCTTCCAGAACCATATCCAACTCTTGTTGATACAACACATCCATAACTTCACATTGCCACATACCAAAATTATTAGAGCCATTGAATTTATCAACCTCTAACCTTGTAGTAGCAATTGGATGTCTAGGTGCCGACGAAGACAATGCCGACTCCTTCCCCTTCGCAGATTCATCTTTATCTCCAGCCATCTACTCAGCACTATTTACGGGACTGTAGCGCCAGCAAATTTTTCACTCCCACGAAAAACCCTAGTCGAAAAAACTGGGCTCTGATACCACTTGTTGTGCGGAAACGTCAACCAAGTGTGAATGAAAAATAAACCATAATAACTGACAAAAGATAAATGGAACAATACCAACAAGAATACCAAGATTTATACTGGTTCGGCAATGCCTACATCCAGTTTGGAGACGACAGAGTATTCCACTATAATCAATGAGAACATACAATAGTGTTTATCACTCAATTTCCCAAAGACCCGAATAACCCAAGCTCACACACTTACAATAGGAAGAGAAAACCAAAAATACAAAGCAAGACAATTTGAGAAAATTCTTCTCTTTGCCGAATGGCTTCTTGCTATTTTCCTTCTTCCTTGTTGTTCCTTGAGTTATGCCTACATCTCCTTTTATAGGCCAAAGAAAGTGGCTTCTCAAAGAAACCAAAGGCCAAAGGCCTCTCATCAAGTCAAAAGGAATTAGGCATAAGTGCATCCATTTTTTGTTTCCCACATGTAGCATGCCAACCAACAACCATGACCACAAAAGTAGCCGAAATTAATTGTTGGTTTTACACTACTTTGTTTGAGCCAATAATCAACAACTTCTACATAGGCATGTGGTACACCAAACAAGTAGTATCCAAGAGGACCATTGTTTGGGTGGCAAACAGGGAAAAACCAGTTTCCAATAAATTTTCTTCAGTTTTAATGATTTCAGATGGTAATTTAGGGGGTGTAGTCAAATTAGGGTTTGATAGCATTTTAACGGATCTTAAAATTTGGGTGTATTCAATTAGGATTTTAAAAGATTTTGAAATCAGAGTGTAGTCAAATTAAGATTTTAGAGGATTTTAAAGTATACATCGAAATCCAGGGATAATTGATTAGGATTTTAAACGAGTCTGCAGATGTCTAGGTGTAGTGAAATTACCAAGTGATGTAGGCACTACAATAAGTATGGTTCCTATATTAAATATGGATGTTGGTGACTTCTCATCTATCAAAGCCATGCTTTTATCTATTTTAATTAATTTGCATTGTAACTATAATGTGTTATTAATTGTCTATCCTACTAAGGTACCCTCCTATTTAAAGGGCTCCAAATGTATCTTTAACGAAGTGAAATTTAGTGAATTAAAGTTAATCTAAGAAGAGAGTGAGTTTTCTCCTTCCTTGAAATCAAGTGTGAGACTTGGTCGTGTCGAGTGAATCCACGATTAGTGACGTGAGTTAATTGTTGGTTTTACACTACTTTGTTTGAGCCAATAATCAACAACTTCTACATAGGCATGTGGTACACCAAACAAGTAGTATCCAAGAGGACCATTGTTTGGGTGGCAAACAGGGAAAAACCAGTTTCCAATAAATTTTCTTCAGTTTTAATGATTTTAGATGGTAATTTAGGGGGTGTCGTCAAATTAGGGTTTGTTAGCATTTTAACAGATCTTAAAATTTGGGTGTATTCAATTAGGATTTTAAAAGATTTTGAAATCAGAGTGTAGTCAAATTAAGATTTTAGAGGATTTTAAAGTATACATCGAAATCCAGGGATAATTGATTAGGATTTTAAACGAGTCTGCAGATGTTCAGGTGTAGTGAAATTACCAAGTGATGTAGGCACTACAATAAGTATGGTTCCTATATTAAATATGGATGTTGGTGGCTTCTCATCTATCAAAGCCATGCTTTTATCTATTTTAATTAATTTGCATTGTAACTATAATGTGTTATTAATTGTCTATCCTACTAAGGTACCCTCCTATTTAAAGGGCTCCAAATGTATCTTTAACGAAGTGAAATTTAGTGAATTAAAGTTAATCTAAGAAGAGAGTGAGTTTTCTCCTTCCTTGAAATCAAGTGTGAGACTTGATCGTGTCGAGTGAATCCACGATTAGTGACGTGAGTGAATCCGTTGCCCCTGGTCGAGTGATTCCCAGGTTCTATCCCCATAGAGACATGAGTGACTCCGTCCCTTCTGGTTGAGCGATTCCCAAGTTACTACCCCTTGTCTTTTCTACATCAAGTGGTATCAGAGCAGGTTTTCCGCTGCGGTTGAAGATCATAGTTGTGATTTACAATCTGTTTAAAGACCGCACTGTCGAAGAAATCAGTTTCGTAGATTGGAATACTCCACCAATTTACGATGAGTATGTCAATGATGATGACGACATCAAAGAGAACTTTTTCTATGGTGTTCTCTACTAATTTATAGCCAGCAAGATGAAGATTACAAGGCTATGTTTAAGGTGGTTAATCACCAGTCTTGTTTGCAACTTGGAGTCGATGCCAATCCTGCCCCATTTTTTTATGAATACTGCTACGGTGACAAAGGAATGAGTTCGTATGTGAAAGAACGGTGCGTGCATCATCATAAAGAGGTAATATTTGACCTTGATATCCATTATATATGTGACTACATTTGGGAAGCCTTTACTGCTTTCCACAGTAGGAAAATACACTTGGAGCAAAGTATTTTTCCAAGTCATCAATATCAAAAGGAAATCTGGAAGATTGATGTGCATTTTTCAAAAGAAATTGTTGCTATCATGAAACAGTTAAGGGGTACACAAAACTTGAGAAAATTTTGGAAAGGAAAATACTTGGAATATTCTACTATATGTATTTGCTCATGGAATTGGAAAATTTTAGTGCTAAACTGGCTATTGTGGAACATGCTAGTCAGACATCCGAAAGATTGAGGAAAGGCCAAATGTAAACTCGAGGATGAGTTTTTTCGGAGAAGAGGAGTATGATGTAGGCACTACAATAAGTATGGTCCCTATATTAAATATGGATGTTGGTGGCCTCTCTTCTATCAAAGCCATGCTTTTATCTATTTTAAGTCATTTGCATTGTAACTATAATGTGTTATTAATTGTCTATCCTACCAATGTAAGGTACCCTCCTATTTAAATGGCTCCAAATGTATCTTTAACAAAGTGAAATTTAGTGAATTAAAGTTAATCTAAGAAGAGAGTGAGTTTTCTCCTTCCTTGAAATCAAGTGTGAGACTTGGTCATGTCGAGGTGAATCCAAGATTAGCAACGTGAGTGAATCTGTTGCCCCTGGTCAAGTAATTCATAGGTTCTATCCCTATAAAGACGTGAGTGACTCCGTCCCCTCTGGTTGAGCGATTCCCAGGTTACTACCCTTTGTCTTTTCGAGACCCTTGGTCTTTTCTGCATCAGTCGTGTCGAGTGAATCCACGATTAGCGATGTGAGTGAATCTGTTGCCTCTGGTCGAGTGAGTCCTAGGTTCTATCCCCATAGAGACTTGAGTGACTCCGTCCCTTCTGGTTGAGCGATTCCCAAGTTACTACCCCTTGTCTTTTTAAGACCCTTGGTCTTTTCTGCGTCACCAAGGATTTGCTAGGATTTTGATGAGTGATGGATTTTAATGGATTTGAGGGTGTGTGGTATAAATACCAAATGCTATCAAGAATCCAACCTTTACCCCTCAGATTTCTTTTCACGCCAAAGGAACAGTCTTCTCCATTTGAGAGGACCTGCTGTGAACTCGACCGTCTTGGACTTCCATGGCTAATCGTGAAATCTTTGCAGGCATGAGAAGATGTCCCAGCACCACCAACATATTTTTTTCTTTCTTCACCGACTGCCCAAACATCTCATGTAAATTCCTTTGCTGACGCTTCCTTTCCCTTCAACTACTTCCTATCTCTGTTGTACTTTTATTTGCAAAAGACACCTTGTTCAATTCTGCTGTGGTGCCTTTGAAATGTCACCATTCATTATTAAAACCAGTCAACGTCACTCTCGAAACACATATTCTTTGGCTTGGGTTGCATCAATTCCTCCAACCCGTGTACATTCTAAACGTTATGAATTTGTGCTATTACTACGATATGAAAATATGCAATTAACTAGTCCTTGAACTGAGGACTGTGATTTCAGACGGCGATGTAGTAGAATACACATAACAATTAGGGTTTCAATTGCAGAGAGTTGGAGAGGTTAATCTCAACCACATGATTTCATTAAAAATGATCCCACGGCTTTTCGTGTGATTTCTAATTTTTTTTAAGAGAGCTTTAATGAAAAGGGCTTGAGCCATCAAATATTTAACCAAAAACCATTCCAAAATGTTATTTAACCAAAATGGCTCAAAGTTTAATAAAAAACCATCCAAAACTATTGTCCACGGCCCAAACTTACAAGCCCAACCCGCTACAAATCTACACTTCCGTAAATACCCCTAAATGATTTGATGCAAGAGGAAACCGCAGTTCTTTGAGATCACGAACCGCGAAGAGGTTGAAGATATGTACAGATCGAGCTTTATGATCAACTCTCGTGCCAAAAGGAGCTGCCCATGTACATAAATCAAAGCTGCTTCATGGATCGGTGCCAATTCAATTCAACGGACTACTATTGTTATACCTTTTTTCTTATTTATTTTTCACGATTTTTGGTTTGTGGGTTTTATACATGTGGGATATGGACGGTCCAAAAACGTGGCAATCATGTCCGTATAATTTGTATTACAAGTTCATGGATAGATTCAAGCTTGGTGGGCAAGATTGAATTTCCAGGTTATATATAGGAAGGGTCCTTGGATGAGTTTTTCAGACAGTTGGATCTGGATTTATATTTGTATTCCTTCATCATCTGTGAGTGTGAATTACTTCAATTCCTTCACAACTAACCAATTGGTAAATTCTGGATGTACATCTTTTGTTTAATTATGTTCAATCAATCATATGAATTACCTTTCCTCCACAACTAGCTAGCTAATTGGTCTTCTTTGAATTCTTATTATTTATTCTCTTTGGATGTTGAACATATCTTCAACCTCTTCGCGGTTCGTGGTCTCGAAGAACTGCAGTTTCCTCTTGCATGAAGAACCCACCCTTCTGGCCGACTTAAATTCTAAAAACAGTGACTTAAATTTTAGAAACAGTGACTTACATTTCAGAAACATTAACACTGTTTCTAGAAAAAACTCACTGTCTCTGGAAAAACAGTGACTTAGATTCCAAAAAACGTTATGTTTTGAATCTGTAACTGTTTCTGGAAAAACTAACATTGTCTCTGGAAAAATTAACTGTCTTTGGAAAAACTAACACCGTCTCTGGAAAAACTAAAACTGTCTCTAGAAAAACTAACACTGTCTTTGGAAACAGTGACTTAGATTCCAGAAACAATGTTATTTAAAATCCAGAAACAGTTTATTTTTACAGTCCAGAAACAGTGACCCATCGTTATTATTGAATAGCATGCAGATCTCAAATTTATTTTCTGGAGAAACAAACGATGAACTCCACTAACGAAGAAAAATTGAAAAACATTACCTCAAATACACTATGAATAATAATGACGATCACATTTCAACGAAATAATACAAAATATAAATTAAATAGCATGATGATCTATATTTTTGTTTCAAAGAAAAAGAAGAAGGTCTGCAAAACAATGATGAACTTCATTAACGACGAAAATCTCGAACCCAACCTAAAAAAGTTAGGGGTAAAATCGACAAATCATAATTTACTATAGTTGGACTGGTTTAATATGGGTCTTATACTAATCATTAAACAAAACTTATAACATGGTTTTTTATTAAAACTAAAACTTTTCAAGCCCTTTTCATTAGTTTTTTTTTTTTTTTTTAAATCCTAGGAAATCCAAGAAAGAATCCATACAAATTCATAGAAATCTATAATAAAAATCCACATAAATTTGTCAAAATCCATATAAAATTGTAGACTCCATTAAAATCCTTTAAAACTTGTCACCTAAAAAAAAATCCATTAAAATTCACTGAAATCCAAATTGACTACAACCCTTTGTCCTGTTTAACGAGTCCAATCCTCCTCCGCCACTGCACTTCTTTTGGATACTGGAAACTTCTCGGTGTCCAGTAATAGTTTATCAGAGCCGTTATGGCAAAGCATTGATAATCCAATGCATACTTGGCTGCCAGGAGGTAGAATTGGGTTTAACACTGTTACCCAACAAACCCAAATTCTTACTTCACGGAAGAGTTCGAAGGATCCTGCACAGGGTCTTTTCTCGCTTGAGTTAGACCGAACGGAAGCAATGCGTATCTCATACTGTGGAATAGGTCTAGGCAGTATTGGACTAGTGGATCATGGGATGAAAAATTAAGGGTTTTCAGATGGTTCTGAATATGGGGCTCAACTATGTACACCACCTCAGCTATGTTACGAACGCAACCGAAAGTTATTTCACCTACCCTCTTTATGATCCAAAGATCTTTTCTCGATTCGTGATGCATGCTTCGGGGCAAATTCAACAGTTGTCATTGTGGGACATACCGTGGAATTTGGTTTGGTCCCAACGGAGAAAACAATGCGAAGTTGTCATTGTGGATTATTTTTCCCTATGATTATCGCTTTCGAATTCAATCGAAAACAATGCGAAGTTGTCATTGTGGACACCAAACCAATTTTTCAAGCGCTTTCCATACATTGAATTTTCTACTAAGTACAAGGTCTAATATGCCAACTAAGGAACTGTATGTGATGGGTTGAATAGTTGACTTGAGGGCATATAGGTTGAGTTCCAAGAACATCCATACGGTAAATCTTTGCCTGCCTGCTGAATTCTTTGTACAGCCATGGATACCAAACCAAACTCAAAGTTCATGTTCTTCGTTATTCTAGTGTGTGTATTTCTCGAGTCCCATGTTTCCCTAGCAGCTGACACTATCTGCGAAAACCAATCTTTCTCCGGCGATCAAACCATTGCTTCTGCTGGTGGGATGTTTGAGCTAGGTTTCTTCAAACCAGGTCAGCTTTCAAACTACTATATAGGCATATGGTACTCCAAGCAAGTGGTATCTGAGATGACCGTTGTTTGGGTAGCAAATAGGGAAATACCAGTATCTGATAGATTTTCGTCGGTCTTGAGCATCTTAGATGGTAATTTAGTTCTCTTGGACGAGTCCAAAACCCTGCTTTGGTCAACAAATTTAAACTCCACCACCAATTCTGGTTCTGTACAAGCAGTTCTTTTGGATAGCGGAAACCTTGTCTTGAGAGCGGGCTCTAGTAATAATACATCAGAGCCTTTATGGCAAAGCTTTGATCATCCAGCCCATACTTGGCTACCAGGAGGTAGACTTGGATTCAACAATATTACCAAACATAACCAAATTCTCACTTCATGGAAGAATTTGGAGGATCCTGCGCCAGGTCTTTACTCTCTTGAGCTAGCTCCGGATGAACGCAATTCAATTATCTTATTGTGGAATAGGTCTAGACAGTATTGGACCAGCGGATCATGGAATGAAAATTCGCATATTTTCAACCTGGCCCCTGAAATATCGTATAATTTTTACATCAATTATAATTATGTTGCGAATGGGAACGAAAGTTACTCCACCTATTCTCTTAACTATCCTAAATTAGTATCTCGATACTCCATCTCTACCTTGGGGCAGATTCAGCAACTATTATGGTTGGAGACTTCCAAGCAGTGGAATTTGTTTTGGTCTCGACCAATACGACAATGTGATGTTTATGCTTTTTGTGGGGCTTTCTCCAGTTGCAATCCCACATCCTCGTGCAAATGTTTGAAGGGCTTTGAGCCAAACCGGCAGAGTGATTGGGATTTGCTGATTTATTCTGGTGGGTGTTCAAGAAGAACCAGTGTGCAGTGTGGGAATGCTACTAGTACAAATGAGACGGGAGACGGGTTTTTGGGGGATGAGTTTCTAGAAATACATAGCAATTCATTGCCTGAAAATAAACAAAATGGATACAGTCTTGGTATCCACAGTTGTAGATCAACCTGCTTAAATGAATGCCATTGCACTGCTTATGCTTATGACAGCCACGATGGATGTTCAATATGGCATGGAGATGTTTTGCTGCAAGAACTTGATGCAAATGACACTTATGGAAGAACTTTATTCATCAGAGCTGCAGCTTCCGACATCAGAGCTCCAGCTCCCGACATCAGAGCTCCAGCTTCTGACATTAAAAAAAAACGTAAAAAGAGAGTGATTGCAATAGTCTCAACAATCACAACTTTGCTTCTTGTCATTTTTGGCTGTTTCTTATGGAAGAAAACATTGGGAAAGAAAAGAGAGCATAGGAATAAATATGGTGAGACTGAAAGTAAATTTGCTGCGGGAGGTGAAAATAGTGATGCAGAACTGCCGACCTTTGGTTTAAGGGCTATAATAGCTGCAACAAACAACTTCGCTGAAGCTAATAAACTTGGAGAGGGAGGATTTGGCCCTGTCTACAAGGTGACACTTCCACTGTGTACTCTAAATACTAATACATTTGTCTCCTCATGCACACCTTTGTTTATTTTTGACCGTTGGATTGAATAATTCCAAGGAGAAGAATCACGGGACAAAGTATACATGGGTGTGCAGAAGGAGAAAAGATGGAGTTTGTAAATAAATTCTCCTTTCAGAAACATGACTGTTCCCTTGTACTTCTCTAACAAATTTTTCTCTTCATTGATTTTCTTCCTCTACACAGGGAATTTTGGCTGAAAATCAAGAAGTGGCCATAAAAAGGTTATCAAAACAGTCAGGCCAAGGACACCAGGAGTTCATGAATGAGTTAAAACTTATTGCCAAGCTCCAACATACCAGTCTCGTTAGGCTCTTGGGTTGCTGTATTGAAGGCGAGGAAATGATATTGATCTACGAGTACATGCCCAATCGGAGCTTGGACAAACTTTTGTTTGGTATGTACATGCTAATGACTTAATTTCTTTGTTTCTGCACATTGTTTTCCTCGTGTGCAAATCCCATGTACAGCAAGATCAAATGCACTGTGTCCAACATTTTATCTAAAATGAAAAGAAAAACACTTGCTCATCTTTCTTCATGGTTTGTCCAATCAGATGCATCTGAAAAAAAAGAATTAGATTGGGGAAGACGCTTTCGAATTATAGAAGGCATTGCTCAAGGAGTACTTTATATCCACAAGTACTCCAGCTTGAAAATCATCCACAGGGACCTAAAAACAAGTAACATACTGTTGGATGGAGCCTTGAACCCCAAAATTTCAGACTTTGGAATGGCAAGGATTTTCGGCATAAATCAGGCTGAAGCAAATACCAATAGGGTTGTTGGTACATAGTAAGTCTACATATATCTGGTACATCTTTTCAGTGAAGTAATGTTCTATTGCTTACTTCTTTACATATTGTCAATTCATGTGCAGCGGCTACATGTCACCCGAGTATGCGAGATATGGTCATTTCTCTGAGAAGTTAGATGTATTCAGGTTTGGAGTGTTGTTGTTGGAGATTGTCAGCGGAAAGAAGAATGCTGCTTTTTATCGCTTTGAACATTCACCAACTCTTGCTGGATGGGTAAGTACTGAAAAATTATTCCAACTCATGATCATTCTGTTTTTAAGCCTTCCAAATTTGCACATGACAGTAAGTTCAACATTTTAATTAGGCATGGGAGTTGTGGAAAGACGGAAGAGGAATGGAGGTGATTGATGAATCTGTAAGGGAAACATGTCGGCTCGATGAAGCTTTGAAGTGTATCCATGTAGGGTTTTTGTGTGTTCAAGAAGCTCCAGCTGATCGACCAACAATGTCTTCGGTAATTCGTATGCTGCAGGGCAATGAATCTACATCTCTTCCACCTTCCAAAGAACCTGCCTTTTCAACACAGAGAAATTCCAGTCCTGTTCGCTCTTCTGAAATGCATACCATTTTTTCTCACAATGCAGTCACCATGAGTTTGCCAGAAGGTCGATAGGCGTTGGCAGAACAGTGATTGGCAAGTATAGTATATTAGAATAAACACCCCGACAACTAGCAGTTTTATACAAACACTTGAAGGGTTCAATTACACATTACCCGAGCTGTTTGTGCGTTTTATGGTTTTTGCCCATCCAAACTAAACCTATAATAGCAGCAGATTAAATTTATGTTATGTATTTTCAGCTGCAAATGTGGGTGTAACTGTGACATCCCACATCGCCCAGGGGATTTGACACGCCCCGACCCCGATATTCCCTGAATACCAGGATAGACACGTGCTAGCCGACACCCGAAGGGTGACGAAAGCCATTTATTGAATGCAAATGCTGAGAATAAGGAATAAATAAGACTTATAAATATAAAATAAAGAGTATGCATTTAAGGAACGTGTTCAGAGCACACATCTAATCTAGAACACTAAAAGAATTAATATAAAATTGAATGAACAAAGGAATAGGTCCTACACCGAGAGGACTCGAAGATGCCGATGAGGAAATGCCTTCATGCCAGGATTGTATGCCTCGATTCTAAGTCCTGAATGGGGCGCAAAACAAACATGAGTGGACCAATTTGATATACATATAGTAAAACAATTATCAACGTACTAACCCCCAGGTTTTATGAAAACACATATATATCATGATAAACATAGGTTTTCCGAAACCTAGCATGCCGTGCACTGTCTCAAATCATAACTTGTATATATACTAGTCGCCAGTGAATGTCCAATATAACTCTCCAGGCCCCGTGCCGGCTCTCCATCTCTGAGCAGACAGTCAGAGGAAATAACCCCCAGGCCCCATGCCGGCTCCCCATCCCTGGTCTTAAATGCCAGAGGAAACACCCTACAGGCCCTATGCCAACACCAAATCTTCGCCCGGGACGGACCGGAAACTATCCCTACGCCTCGTAGCGGTAAGGACCACTAGGTAAGTACAAAACCATTGAACATACGTACATTTGAAAAGCATCTTCATAGTATAAAGTCATCCATCATCTATACTATAAAGAGGTGTTCGAAACGTATTCTAAATATCATATCGTCATCCATCAGATATTCTATAAGAATACGGGTTATAGGAAAAATAGTAATAATTCAAAATAACCTCAATAGACACGATATCTCATAAAGCATTTCATAAAACATACTCATCAAATCATGCTTTTCATGTATGCATTTCTACTATAAAACATGCATTTTAGAAGGGGTCCACTCACAGATACTCCGCCGCTGAAGAGTTACGCAAACTAGCGAAGAAGGTAACGTCACAATAATTGCCCCTAAGCACATAAAGAGGTACATTTAGTCAAACTCTACTCAAACGACTTAATTTAGGGAAACGGACTTCAGAAACGGGTCCAGAACGTCGAAATTAGCCTATGAGAGGTCTCGGACGAAAACCCAAAAAGTCAACCCGAAGTCAAAGTCAACGGTCAACGTTGACCAGTTAAAGTCAACGGTCAGACCGGGTCAACGGGTCAGGGTCCGGGTTGGGCCTTAAGGATGGGTTAGGGGAAATGGGCTTTGGGATTTAATAGTTAAAAGAGTTTGGGTTTTGGGTTTTAGAGGAAACGGGCCTAAGGCCCTTAATTAAAACATGGCCCAAGGGCCTTTATAATTAAACAATTAAAATTAAAACAAAATAAAAGGAAATGGGTTTGGGTTGGGCTCGGCAGAAAAGGCCCAAAGGCCTGGGTGGTTTCTTGGGCTGGGTTTTCTAGAATGTGGGTCGCCAGACCCATTGAAGAAGAAGGCCGGAATTCGGCCGGAAAACCACACCACCTTTAAATGGCCATAACTTTGTCAATACTCGACGAAACCAAGTGATTCAAAAAGAAAAGTTATAGTTCTCGAAGAGACGAAGAGAATGGTACCTCGCACGACGTCTAAATCGCCGTGGTTTGGCCGGAAATTGCCTCGAAAGCCTCGGAGGTCGCCGGAAACTGGGTAAGATTCAAATGGATATAACTTCTTCAATACTCGATGAAATTGGGTGAAACAAAAAGGAAAGTTGTAGTACTCAGCGAGATAAAGATATTGATACATTGCACGCCGGCCAACTCGCTGTGGTTTGGCCGGAAATTTCCTCGAAAGGGGCGGTCTGCATCAGAGTTTGACAAGAGAGGGAAAGAACATGAGTCTCCGCCACTGTGGTGCACCACGGACCTGTCCTGGGTTCGAGTTCTTGCTTGGGAGAGTCCTAGGGTGTGCGTGTGTATGTGTTTATGGGTGTTGGTCACCGGGGAGGAGAGAGCACAGAGAGTTGAGGGAGAGAGCTGAGAATTGTAAAAATCAGAAAAAAAAAAAAAAAAAAAAAGGGGAAGGGACCGGGGGACAAATCAGGGGGTGGGCCCCTTGGGCTCACCAATTAAGACCAAAAAAACAATTTTAAAAGAAGAGGATTTAATCCAAGGTGAAATTTCACAAAAATACCTCTTCTATCGGGACGGGTTGTTACAGGAGTGATCCTTAAATGTATATTCTCATCCCTACCTAGCACGAGGCCTTTTGGGAGCTCACTGGCTTCGGGTTCCGTAGGAACTCCGAAGTTAAGCAAGAAAGGGGCTAGAGCACTCCCAGGATGCGTGACCCACTAGGAAATTGCTCGTGAGTTCCAAGAAACAAAATCGTGAGGGCGTAGTCGGGGCCCAAAGCGGACAATATCGTGCTACGGTGGTGGAGTAAGCCCGGGAAGTGGTCCGCCCCGAGCCGGGATGTGACAATTTGGTATCAGAGCCTAACCCTGGCCGCGTGTGTGCCGACGAGGACGTTGGGCCCCTAAGGGGGTGGATTGTGACATCTCACATCGCCTAGGGGAGTGATCCTTAAATGTATATTCCCATCCCTACCTAGCACGAGGCCATTTGGGAGCTCACTGGCTTCGGGTTCCGTAGGAACTCCGAAGTTAAGCGAGAAGGGGGCTAGAGCACTCCCATGATGGGTGACCCACTGGGAAGTTGCTCGTGAGTTCCTAGAAACAAAACTGTGAGGGCATTGTCGGGGCCCAAAGTGGACAATATCATGCTATGATGGTGGAGCGGGTCTGGGAAGTGGTCCGCCCTGGGCCGGGATGTGACAATTTGGTATCAGAGCCTAACCCTAGCCGCGTATGTGCCGACGATGACGTCGGGCCCCTAAGGGGGGTGGATTGTGACATCCCACATCACCCAGGGGAGTGATCCTTAAATGTATATTCTCATCCCCACCTAGCACGAGGCCTTTTGGGAGCTCACTGACTTCGGGTTCCGTAGGAACTCCGAAGTTAAGCGAGAAGGGGGCCAGAGCATTCCCATGATGGGTGACCCACTAGGAAGTTGCTCGTGAGTTCCCAAAAACAAAACCGTGAGGGCGTTGTCGGGGCCCAAAGCGGACAATATCGTGCTACGGTGGTGGATCGGGCCTGGGAAGTGGTCCGCCCCGGGCCGGGATGTGACAATTTGGTATCAGAGCCTAACCCTGGCCGCGTGTATATCGACGAGGACGTCGGGCCCCTAAGGGGGGTGGATTGTGACATCCCATATCGCCCAGGGGAGTAATCCTTAAATGTATATTCTCATCCCTACCTAGCACGAGGCCTTTTGGGAGCTCACTGGCTTCGGGTTCTGTAGGAACTCCGAAGTTAAGCGAGAAGGGGGCCAGAGCATTCCCATGATGGGTGACCCGCTGGGAAGTTGCTCGTGAGTTCCCAGAAATAAAACCGTGAGGGCGTTGTCGGGGCCCAAAGTGGACAATATCGTGCTACGGTGGGGGAGCGGGCCTGGGAAGTGGTACGCCCTAGGCCGGGATGTGACAATTTGGTATCAAAGCCTAACTCTAGCCGCGTGTGTGCCGACGAGGACGTCGGGCCCCTAAGGGGGGTGGATTGTGACATCCCACATCGCCCAGGGGAATGATCTTTAAATGTATATTCTCATCCCTACCTAGCACGAGGCATTTTGGGAGCTCACTGGCTTCGGGTTCCGTAGGAACTCCGAAGTTAAGCGAGAATGGGGGCTAGAGCACTCTCATGATGGGTGACCCACTGGGAAGTTGCTCGTGAGTTCCCAGAAACAAAATCGTGAGGGCGTTGTCGGGGCCCAAAGCGGACAATATCGTGCTACGGTGGTGGAGCGGGCCCGGGAAGTGGTCCGCCCCGGGCCGGGATGTGACAATTTGGTATTAGAGCCTAACTCTGGCCGCGTGTGTGCCGACGAGGATGTCGGGCCCCTAAGGGGGGTGGATTGTGACATCCCACATCGCCTAGGGCAGTGATCCTTAAATGTATATTCTCATCCCTACCTAGCACGAGGCCTTTTGGGAGCTCACTGGCTTCGGGTTCCGTACATCGCCCAGGGGAGTGATCCTTAAATGTATATTCCCATCCCTACCTAGCACGAGGCCTTTTGGGAGCTCACTGGCTTCGGGTTTCGTAGGAACTCCGAAGTTAAGCGAGAAGGGGGCTAGAGCACTCCCAGGATGGGTGACCCACTGGGAAGTTGCTCGTGAGTTCCCAGAAACAAAATTGTGAGGGTGTAGTCGGGGCCTAAAGTGGACAATATCGTGCTACGGTGATGGAGCGAGCCTGGGAAGTGGTCCGCCCCGGGGCCGGGATGTGACAGTAACCATACTTCTAGATATGTTCCTGCCACACCCTTTGGTGCAACCGTATTTATATTAATTTAAAATAGAACGTCGCTTGTATCAAAAGAATAAAGAGGAGATTTTTTTACATCTTCCAACTTTTAGAAGACAAAAACTAAAAACAAAATTGGTCTCGAACAAAGGATTTTACATTAGTATATCCATAATTGAAAACATGAGTTTTCCTAAGGTTGGAATATAAAATTTGACAATCATCATATAGAATCTACCCAATGCAAGTTTGGCAACTAGAACTATAAGTACACTGCGTGCCCGATCATTTTTTTTATCGATAAGAATTCGAACTTGATGCCTCTTTCAACATTGAAAAACAAAATATCACTAGAACGCTTGATGCGCTTGATCATGTTAAACTCAAGTTTTATTGACGAGAGGCTGGGCTGGTGATAATGGGCTCTCGGCAAGCAGAGGGGCTGCTTGGCCTGCAAGAATAAATGGATTCGAACCGTCAACATTCTCTTTGTCGAGCTGAAACACGTGCACCAGTCTGCTCATACTATAGAGGATCTGAATGCACCCTGCAGATCAAGTCAATATGAAATCAATTAAACAAATAGTGAATATCACTTCGATCTAGAAAATTTAAGGACCTTGGATAGTTTCACTTACAAGCTACAACTACAAAACAAACCAACGTAAGAGTGTGGAGCAAACAACAAATGCACCATTCTAACCGCGTTAATATCATCAATTTGAGTCCAATTACCACCAATGTAAGAGTCAGTTTGGTTACGATTAGCACCAATAAGGACATCAGTTTAATCTCGAATAAAGCTCCGCTACCAGTTTCGGCGTTATTGTTCTCCACAACCTTGAAACCCATGATTGTGCTGATTGTTTATCGGGACGAGCCCGAAAACACAAACAGAAAACAATAATAATAATAATAAAGATTAAACTTGTATTTGAGAGAGACAACATGAGTATGGTATATATATGGAGGACGTACATGTAAAACGTGTCCGTTTTGGGCTTAATTAGTTTTTGTGCTTCAAGTTTCTTCTTTTGAGTTCCACTCATATTTGTTTTCTTTTGTGAGAAGAAAGCATAGACGTGAAAACCAAACAGGAAATAAAAAGAAAACTGTTTGGCATTCCTAATATGATTGTTGATTCTCTTACAAGTTTTCTCGATTGGCTTTGGGCAACTTGTAAACTCATATGCTCTCTTTTCTTTTGTTCTTCATGTTGAAGATCAACACCAGCCCAATTGGTGTTTGGATTCTAGAAAAGTCTAGCAAATACAAGCAGCAAGCTTGGAAGGCAGAAGCTTCTAGAGGACTTTGTCTAGCTGCAAATGAACTAGACCATTCTAGTTCAAATCTACATGTTAAAGTCGGTGTGCATGCATAATAAGCTAGAAAGTTCTAGCATCTTGTAGTATTGTATGGATATGGCCATTAAGCATAAGCTATGTCGGTGGAGTGCATAAAATGCACTGTGTTTTCCTCGTGTGCAAATCCCATGTACAGCAAGATCAAATGCACTGTGTCCAACATTTTATCAAAAATGAAAAGAAAAACACTTGCTCATCTTTCTTCATGGTTTGTCCGATCAGATGCATCTGAGAAAAAGAGAATTAGATTGGGGAAGACGTTTTCGAATTATAGAAGGCATTGCTCAAGGAGTACTTTATATCCACGAGTACTCCAGATTGAAAATCATCCACAGGGACCTAAAAGCAAGTAACATACTGTTGGATGGAGCCTTGAACCCCAAAATTTCAGACTTTGGAATGGCAAGGATTTTCGGGATAAATCAGGCTGAAGCAAATACCAATAGGGTTGTTGGTACATAGTAAGTCTACATATATCTGGTACATGTTTTCAGTGAAGTAATGTTCTATTGCTTACTTCTCTACATACTGTCAATTCATGTGCAGCAGCTACATGTCACCCGAGTATGCGAGATATGGTCATTTCTCTGAGAAATTAGATGTATTCAGCTTTGGAGTGTTGTTGTTGGAGATTGTAAGCGGAAAGAAGAATGCTGCTTTTTATCGCTTTGAACATTCACTGGATGGGTAAGTACTGAAAAATTATTCCAACTCATGATCATTCTATTTTTAAGCCTTCCAAATTTGCACATGACAGTAAGTTCAACATTTTAATTAGGCATGGGAGTTGTCGAAAGACGGAAGAGGAATGGAGGTGATTGATGAATCTGTAAGGGAAACATGTCGGCTCGATGAAGCTTTGAAGTGTATCCATGTAGGGTTTTTGTGTGTTCAAGAAGCTCCAGCTGATCGACCAACAATGTCTTCGGTAATTCGTATGTTGCAGGGCAATGAATCTACATCTCTTCCACCTTCCAAAGAACCTGCCTTTTCAACACACAGAAATTCCAGTCCTGTTCACTCTTATGAAACGCCTACCATTTTTTCTCACAACGCAATCACCATGAGATTGCCAGAAGGTCGATAGGCGTTGGAAGAGCAGTGACTGGCAAGCAGTTGAGAATATAGTATAGTATTAGAAATATGGCCCTCGCATTGCTGCGGGATTAGAAACTGTGTTTCAAAGCTATAAGAGATTGTTACAGAAGTTAATGTTTTTACACTGAAAGATGTTTGAGCTTTTTGAAAGAATTTTTACATGAAGAGCATAAATTGGGTGAATGAAGCTCTTGGAATTCTCTGAACCACACTATGAATAGCATGACCTGTAAATGGTTGATTGTGTAATAGAAATTAGTAAAAGAGTGTGTAAGAGTATTATATATGAAACTATATTATGGCTAAGTGCTCTGGAATACTCAGTTATAGCGTTAAAACCAACAAAAAAATGCAAGACAAAATATATAGACAGAGAAGTAAAAAGTATTAAGTTTGAAAGACATGAACGAATGTGTCTTATTAGAAGATTTATACCTTTTTGATTGAAAATGGTAGGAAAGAGAGAGACAGTTAACTTCTTATCAATTACCTTACGAACAACTTTTGCAGCAACTGAAACACCTTTATCAATGAAAATATCCCAAGAACGTTGGATCAGCTACACGCACCTGCTTTCAATTGAGCATTTCATTATAACTCTAAAATAAGAAAAACCTCCAACTCTTTCTAAAAAAGAACATTTCAGACTCCAGTTAATTTAGGCAGGACTGAGGAGATAAAGATGAGTATTTTCTTCCTTGACCAACCAAATAATGGAAGAGAAGGAATTTCTCCCCTTCTTTTTCCCCTCCTTGCAGACTACACACGCCATTCAAAAAGGAAGAAATCTCATCAGTGCATTGTCAACTCCATACCAATCCACATATTTAATTCCTCTTGTAGCCATATCTTCTAACCCAACCCAAATTATATGCACTTTATTTAATAATGCAATCATCTTCCAAGAATACGGTCCAAATATGTGATCGGTTCCATCCTACATGTCTATATTTCTATTGAACAGAACAATTTGCAATACACTTACTCCCATCCTAAATCCTTGTAATTTTACTGAGGAAAAAAGACAATTCCCTTGCAAGAGCAAAAACACTATGCTTGCTACTACTTAACATAAATACTTACACCAACAAAAATAACAATAAAAAAATTGGCACAGAAAGCATAGGTCCGTAAAACACAAAGTACTTACCACATGCAATGAATGACACCCTCAGAAGATGATGTTTCTTCTAGCGCACGTACAGCACCAAGAAATGCAGCATCCCTATAAAAAATAGCTCCCTATAATGGTCAAGAAGAACAATTAACACAGAAAATAATGAAAGAACATAATCAGATGGTGGAAGCCAATACCAAATATAATTAAAATTACACATTAAAAATAGCTCCCTGTACTTGTTCACTTGCTGCCACCTCTTCCTCCTACATTATACACGTTAAAATTACATGGGGTATTGTAATTTTATTGTTTTCAGTTTAATTAGTTTTCTTATCATATCCTTGTTGGAATATAATATGTGTTTTGTAGGGCTCTGTGACTTGATCGCATATGATCTTACGCTTCACGACCTAACCAAATTGTGAAAAGAAGCTTTCGAACTCATCTGATATTCAAATTGAAAATTCTTAGTGATAAGATAACGATTATCAGTTGTGCAACGAAAAACATAACATTAGAACACATCCAATGGAGAAAACAATTACAACAACCTTTCATTAACTATGGATAGAAAACCAGCAGCAAAATTTTTCTTTGTTTTGAAATCATTTTCAAAACAAATCCTGGAATGAAATGAATGCCCACAACGATTAATTGAAACCAGTGAAGGGGAAAAAAAAGCAAAAGTGGATAAAAACAGACAATTCAACAAAGATTGTGTTCCCAATCTAAATACATTATAAACTCCAGCACAAAATAAAACCCAGGTCTGTTCAGCACTAAAGCTCAGTTCATGTGGATTTTGGGAAAAGAAACGTTCAAAACTTAACAATCCAGACTAGGGAACCAATTAAACTGTAAAATTAACAACAATTAAACATTAGGAAGAGCAAACTTTCTGTAATTCAAAAAACACATAGGAAAAATTGAAAAGAGTTCGCAAAGGAGAATTAGAGTTACATCCATACCTTGAATATACTTGATGGCGAGGTCGCAAGGGATAGCTCAATGGCGAAAGCCGACGAACAGCGAGTCAGAGAAATTTAACGGCACCTGAGATTGAATTACCAGAAAGATCAAGATTGCTTACATTTAAAAAATCTCGTATCTTCTTTGTCAAAAGACCAGAACGACATAAACCTTATCTGAGACGAAGCGCGCACACCGCGCAAACTCCACAACGTGTTAGTTACGTACAACAGTGCCCCTGCATCTTCCACTTATTCCCTTGGCTTCTGAACAGGAAAATCCCCAAATGGGTAATCCAAATTTTATCAAAAAAAACCAATATTATAGTTCAAAACAGAAAATTTTCATTTTAAAACACTGGCCTATTTTCCAAGAACCCCAATTTATAAACCCCAAACAAAGGCAAAAAGGAGAGACAAAACCCAAATAAAGGGAAATTTGAGGAATTCAACATACCGTAATCAGAGGGAGGACGCTTTCCGATGGCTGAATTCTTCGACGTCGGCGGCGGTTGTCCACCGTCTCTGTACCTCCAGTACGCGTCCGCCATGTTTGAAGCTTGTCGACCGTCACTACTTGGTTTGTAGGCTCCACGGAGAGAGATATGGGAAGCGGAGAGAAAGGAAGAGCAGAGGAAGATGAAAGATTATGGATTTTCCAGTAGAAAATGAGAGAGAGGAAGAGAGAGAGGAGAGGAGAGGGAGAGGGAAGAAGAAAAGAACTTGAGGTATGTGAGGAGAGTGAAGCAAAACAAAAGTCCAGAACATGCGAGAGAGAGGAAAGCGAAAAGCAAAGGAAAGGTCCAGAACACCAAACCCAAGCATGCACCGATGAGGTGGAGTAAAGGGGCATAACCGCCTTTTTACTGTCAGAAAAAAATTTGGAAGACATTTTCGTCACTTTACTGTTAATGAACAGTAACATTGTGTTTGGATTTTATTGTATATATAGATATTTAGAATAAACACCCCGACAACTAACAATTTTATACAAACACTTGAAGGGTTCAATTACACATTACTCGAGCTGTTTGTGGGTTTTATGATTTTTGCCCATCCAAACTAAACCTATACTAGTAGCAGATTAAATTTATGTTATGTATTTTTCAGCTGCAAATGTGGGTGTAACCATACTTCTAGATATGTTCCCGCCAAACCCCTTGGTGCAACCGTATTTATATTAATTTAAAATAAAATGTCGCTTGTATCAAAAGAATAAAGAGGCGATTTTTTTGTATCTTCCAACTTTCAAAAGACAAAATTGGTCTAGAACAAGGGATTTTACATTAGTATATCCATAATTGACAACATGAGTTTTCCTATGGTTGGAATATAAAATTTGACAATCATCATATAGAATCTATCGAATGCAAGTTTGGCAACTAGAACTACAAGTAAACTATGTGCCCGATCATTTTTTTTATCAACGAGAATTCGAACTGGATGCCTTTTTCAACATTGAAAAACAAAATATCACTAGAACACTTGATGCCAGTGGTGGATCCAGGAAATAATTTTAAGGGGTCAGTAAGTATAGCGCGCGCAGCGCGCAAATTTTTTTTATACCAGAAATAGCATGTATATCGTCATTTCATTGAGTCTTGGTAAGCCTGAAATCATTTAGAAATGCATACTACACACCTGTTAATGTATGCAAAGGGCAGCACCCTCAAAAGCCGAAAATAAAATCTTAAGAAACGTGTAAGTAACAAAATAATAAAACGTAATAATTACTCCTAACAACCTAAAAACGTGTGACTACTCCTAGAAAACCTAAAATATTAAAATATTAAAACTTACTTTTTACCAGGCCCAAAACGACGTCGTTTTGGCCTGGTTTCAAAAAAAAAAAAAAAAAAAAAAAAACCAGAAATCTGCAGATTGCCAAGAAAAGCTGCTGAACCATATTTTCCGACGAGGCATGCGAGCGCGAGGGGAGTGGCAAAGCTGGGTCCATGGTGTTTCCCGGCGAGGGGAGTGGCCCTCACGAGTCACGTGGCTTCGCCACTGCCTGCAAATGTTCTTCTTCTTTCAGACATTTCGTCGACCACGTGGTGTGCAGCTCCGAGAGGTCGCACCAGCAGCTTCGAGGGGTTGCACCAGCAGCTCCTAAGGTTATTTCCATGGCTTCCAAGGGGTCGTGCGACCCCATTGACCCCACTGTGGCTCCGCCTCTGCTTGATGCGCCTGATCATGTTAAACTCAAGTTTTATTGACGAGAGTATGGGCTGGTGATGATGGGCTCTCGGCAAGCAGAGGGGCTGCCTGGCCTGCAAGAATAAATGGATTCGAACCGTCAACATTCTCTTTGTCGAGCTGAAACACATGCACCAGTCTGCTCAAACTATAGAGGATCTGAATGCACCCCGCAGATCAAGTCAATATTAAACCAATTAAACAAACAGTGAATATCACTTCGATCTAGAAAATTTAAGGACCTTGGATAGTTTCACTTACAAGCTACAACTACAAAAAAAACCAACGTAAAAGTGTGGATCAACCAACAAATGCACCATTCTAACGGCGTTAATATCATCAATTTGAGTCCAATTACCACCAATGTAAGAGTCAGTTTGGTTACAATTAGCACCAGTAAGGACATCAGTTTAATCTCCAATAAAGCTCCGCTGCCAGTTTCAGCGTTATTGTTCTCCACAACCTTGAAACCCATGATTGTGCTGATTCTTTATCGGGACGAGCCCGGAAACACAAACAGAAAAATAATAATAATAATAATAAATATTAAACTTGTGTTTGAGAGAGACAACATAAGTATGGTATGACACGCCCGATCCTGATGTCCTCGGAACATCGGGATCGTCACGTGCTGGCCGACACCCGAGGGGTGACAAAAGCCATTTAGAAATGCATGAGAACGAGAAATAACTAAGACTTATGAATTTAATGGTACTGAATATGCAGATAAGGAACGTGTTCAGAGCATACAACTAACTAGAATACTAAAAGAACGAATATAAAATTGAAAGAACAAAGGAGTGGGTCCTACGCCGAGAGGACTCGAAGATGTCGATGCGGAAGTGCCTTGACGCCGGGATTGTATGCCTTGATTCTAAGTCCTGAAGGGGGCGCAAAACAAACATGAGTGGACCAAGTTGAGATATATATATATATATATATATATATATATAATAAAACAGTTATCAACATACTAACCCCCAGGTTTTATGAAAACACATATAGCATGATAAATAAAATAGGTTTTCCGAAACCTAGCATGTCGTGCAATGTCTCAAAACATATCTTGTATATATCATAATCACTAGTGAATGTCCAATATCCCTCCAGGTCCCGTGTCAGCTCCCCGTCCCTAGACTAATTGCCAGAGCAAAAACAATTCAGGCCCTAGGCCAACACCGTAACTGCCGCCCGGGACGGAATCTATCCCTTGCCCCGTAGTGAAATAGGGACCACTAGGTAAGTACAAAACCATTAAACATATATACATTTGAAAATCATCTTCATAGTATAAAGTCATCAATCATCTATACTATAAAGAGGTGTTCGAAACATGTTCTAAATATTATATCGTCATCCATCAGATATCCTAGAAAGATATCCTATAAAGAACATGGGTTATAGGAAAAATAGTATAATTCAAACTAGCCTCAGTAAGTATGTTATCTCATAAAACGTTTCACAAAATATAGTCATTAAATCATGCATTTCATGTATGCATTTCTACTATTAAAACATGCATTTTAGAAATGGTCCACTCACTGTACACTGTTAGTCCCAAGCTATACCAAAAGGAATAACGGAACGCCACTAATAAATTGCACCTAAGCACAGAAAGAGTACAATTACCAAAACTATACTCAAACAGTTGAATTTGGGAAAACGGACTTCAAAAACGGGTTCAGGATGTCAAAATTAGCCTAGGAAGGGTCTTGGACGAAAACCAAAAAAGTCAACCCAAAAAGTCAATGGTCAACGCTGACGAAAAAGTCAACGATGACCGGGTCAAAGTCAACAGGTCCGGTAGGTCAACGGGTCGGGTCAAACTGGGTCAAAGGGTTTAGCTTGGATCGGGTTGGGCTTGGGTTTAAAAGGGAAATGGGTTGGGCTGGTTAGGGTTTAGGGTTTTATAGGTTAGCCGGGTTAGGCTTAGACTTAGGATGGGTTGGGTTTAGCTTTAGGAATTGGGCTTAGGGCTTTAGGGTGAACAGGCCTAAGGCTCGACTTCTCATTGGCCCAAGGGCCTTAGCTTAAATAGGATTTTGGGTTGGGTTTAGGGCTTTCACATATAAGGCCCAAAAGCCTTTAATTAAAAACAATAAGAAATTAAAGGGTTGGGTTGGGCTGCCCAGGGTTTTTGGGCCTTGGTGTAACGACCCGAAGGGCCTAGGTTTGATGGGTAACCGGACCCAAGGAAGAAGAAGGCCGGATTTCGGCCGAAAAGTTTGACAAAATTTAAACGTGCATAACTTTGTCAATACTCAACGAAATCGAGTGATTCAAAAACGAAAATCATAGATCTTGACGAGATGAAGAGAATGGTACCTCTCGCGACGTCTAAATCATCATGGTTTGGCCAAAAAATGCCTCAAAATCCGTAGAGGTCGCCAGAAACTGGGTAAGATTCAAATGGATATAACTTCTTCAATACTCAATGAAATTGGGTGAAATGAAAAAGAAAGTTGTAGTACTCAACGAGGCGAAGAGATTGATACCTTGCACGCCGGCCAACTCACCTTTGTTTGGCCGAAAATTGGCTCGAAAGCCATCAGACTCGCTGGTAAAATTGGGAAAACACCTCCCCGAGTTGTTATGTGCTATATCCTCGATCCACAAGCATATTTTAGGTTAGATTTTGGCCACAAGGACGAAAATGAGAAGAGTTCAAGTGTCCCGAGGCTTACCCAAATCGGAGGGACGAGAACCCTCGCCGGAATTCCTCCTATGTGCTGCATAGAGACGAAGTGAGAGAAATAGTGTAGCACAATGGTGTGGTGGTGTCATCGTCGAAGTCTCCTTGGGTGTTGGGGTTGTTAGGATATAAGTGTATGATATGTGTGTGTGGAGGATATAGCTATGTGTCACAAATGTATTGGAGGCTCTTGGAGTTAGTTAAGAGTGTGGTATTTATAAGACAAGTCGATCATAATTGAAGTAATAAGAAAAAGGTGAAAATTTTCCCTCCTCTCTCTGTTTGTTTGTATGTACAATCTCTTCAATATTTTTCCTTCCATTGTTCCTGTGTGCTACATACAATTACATCGTTGATATGGTATCATCGCCGGCAATGGTTGACGCCGTCGCCTGAGACAATCCCGGTGCTTCCGCTTTTCTTCGATCTTACGGCAGTGTTCTTTTGGTTACTCGACGTCGGTTGTTTTCTGGTCGCAGTCGGTTGGTTACTCAAACCCTAGAATTTGGGGTTTCTTGGATACTGTTGCAATTCGTTGTTTTGGTTGAAGGTATTTGTTTTGTTTCTTGATTTCTTGCTTTTATTTGTGAATCTTGGTGTGGATTGCAATGTTGATCGTTTTGCTTCGAATAGTTGATTGTTGATTTGTCGAGGATTGTTGGTGTCGTTGTTGATTTCTTGAGGATTGTTGGTGTGCTTGTTGAAGTTTTCTGGTATTTTTTTTTCTGCTCGATTTGTTGTGCATCATATGTACGAACCTATCGATTCTTACCTGCGAGTCTTGATTTCTTACGGTTTATGCAACAATTGTTCATTGGTGATTCAACATGGTGACTTCTCCACAGTTAGCCTTTACTCAATCGCCTACTTCCTCCCTCATACCAAGTGTTGGAAATACTGTTATGGTCAAGTTAAATGATTCTAACTATGTTACCTGGAACTTCCAAATTGAGTTACTATCAGAGGGCAATGGCATTATAGGATTTCTTGATGATTCTCTTCCCTGTCATGCACAACATAATGCAATTGAAATTGCTACTGGTACTGTGATTGATAACTCCTCTGTAACTGATGCTTACAAAGTTTGGAAAATTCATGATAAAGCCTTGATGACTCTCATTGTAACAACCCGTTTCGGGATTTACGGAACAAAAGGGGTATTTTTGTATTTTCACGAAGTTTGGGGATATTTTTCCTTTTAAAAATGGTTTTTAATTCTTAAATGATGTGCCCAAGGGGGCCCACCCCTGTTTTGTCCCCCGGTTCTCTCTCTTTCTTTTTAATTTTTTGATAAGTCTCTCTCTCCTAGGGATGGCAATTCTAATTGTTAAACCCGATAACCGTGGATAACCGCCCGAATGGATTGGATTTGGATATGAAAATTTGGATATGGTTTGGATATGGGGAAAAACCGTTTATATTATTCGGTTATGGTTTTGGATATGGTTATAGAGGTCCCCAAACCATATCCATAACCGAATCCGATCCGATTAGTAACTAATATAATTTATATATGATATAATAGTATAATATATATATATGATATAATAGTATAATATATATATATATATATATATATTTGTATATCCATTATTCACCAAACCATTACCTTGAGAATACAAAAGTTGCATTTTGTAGGAAAGTAAAGTTTTGAATCAAAATCAATGCGAACTCAATGGTGCTTTTAGGACATAACAAAAACAAGCCAACATCATCAGTGTTTTAATTTTTATACTCAACAAGATCCATTCATTGGATCATTTTATACATCAAATGTTTAATAACGAAATTGATATCTACTAACTTATAATTTCTCAATTGAACGAATTTATTTTTTGTATTGACGAAGATTGATATACCCGTTAACCGATGGGAAATCCGTTACCTGGTGGGTATGGTTTTGGATAATACCCGATGGTTAATTTGCGGTTATGGATATGGTTCATTTTTGTGGTTATGGGGATGGATATAGCATTTCCGTCCTCAAACCGAACCGTTGCCATCCCTACTCTCTCCCTCTCTTTCTTTCCCTCACTTCTCACAACTCTTTTCCTCACTCTCGACACATCTCTCTCTCTCACCCGTGTCCTTCTCCCTGCAAACCCTCATCTCCCTCACCATCATACCACATAACAACACCATCACCATCACCCTTGTGCTCTCAGAAACGAAGAAAGAACACCCTAAACCCTTCCCTCTCTTTCAGTCGGTACTGTTCATCATCTTCCCTGACGAGTTTCGTGTTATTCCGACATTGGTAAGCTTCTAGAAACCCTTGGGTTATGTTTTAGGTTAGATCGAAGCTTGTTTTAAGTGGTGTATACGTTTGAATCGCAGAAAATGGCTCGGAGTAGCTTTTTCAAATTTTCTGGCTAGCACCGCCCCTTTCGAGGAAATTTTCGGCCAAACCACGGCGAGTTGGCCGGCATGCAAGGTATCAATCTCTTTGTCTCGTTGAGTACTACAACTTTCCTTTTTGTTTCACCCAATTTCATCGAGTATTGAAGAAGTTATATCCATTTGAATCTTACCCAGTTTCCGGCGACCTCCGAGGCTTTCAAGGCGTTTTTCGGCCAAACCACGGTGAGTTAGACGTCATGCGAGGTACCATTATTTTCGTCTCTTTGAGAACTACAACTTTCATTTTTGAATCACTCGGTTTTGTCGAGTATTGACAAAGTTATGGACGTTTAAAGTTAAGGAACTTTCTGGCCGAATTCCGACCTTCTTCTTCAATGGGTCCGGCGACCCACATTCCAGAAAACCAAGGCCCTTTGGGCAGTGCACCTGGGCCCAGGCCCGTCACTAACCCAACCCAGAACCCAAACCCACGGGCCTTTAGGCCCAACCCGGAACCAACCTAAACCCTTTACCCTTTAAGCCCAAACCCTAAAAACCCAAAACCCTTGGGCCTTAGAACCAAGCCCAAGAACCCAAGCCCAACCCGGATCCAAGCCTAAACCAGTTTGACCTGGTCCGACCCGGACCCTGACCCGTTGACTGACCCGGTTTGACCGTTGACCGTTGACTTTGACTTTCGGGTTGACTTTTCGGGTTTTCGTCCGAGACCTCTCCAAGGCTAATTTTGACGTTCTAGACCCGTTTCTGCAGTCCGTTTTCCCAAATTAAGTTGTTTGATATGTACCCCTTTATGTGCTTAGGGGCAATTGTTGTGGCGTTTCCGTCTTCGTTAGTCTGCGCAGCTTTCGATGGCGAAGTACTGTGAGTGGACCCCTTCTAAAATGCATGTTTTATAGTAGAAATGCATACATGAAAAACATGATTTGATGAGTATGTTTTATGAAATGCTTTATGAGATATCGTGCCTATTTAGGTTATTTTGAATTATTACTATTTTTCCTATAACCCGTATTCTTATAGAATATCTGATGGATGACGATATGATATTTAGAATACGTTTCGAACACTTCTTTATAGTATAGATGATAGATGACTTTATACTATGAAGATGCCTTTCAAATGTACGTATGTTCAATGGTTTTGTACTTACCTAGTGGTCATTTCCGCTACGGGACGTAGAGATAGATTCCGGTCCGTCCCGGGCGAAGGTTTGGTGTTGGCATAGGGCCTGGAGGGTGTTTCCTCTGGCATTTAAGACCAGGGATGGGGGAGCCGGCATGGGGCCTGAGGGTTATTTCCTCTGACTGTCTGCTCAGAGATGGGGAGCCGGCATGGGGCCTGGAGAGTTATATTGGACATTCACTAGAGATTATTATATATGAGTTATGATTTGAGACATTGCACGACATGCTAGGTTTCGGAAAACCTATGTTTATCACGATATATATGTGTTTTCATAAAACCTGGGGGTTAGTACGTTGATAACTGTTTTACTATATGTATATCAAATTGGTCCACTCATGTTTGTTTTGCGCCCCTTTCAGGACTTAGAATTGAGGCATACAATCCTGGCGTCAGGGCACTTCCGCATCGGCATCTTCGAGTCCTCTCGGTGTAGGACCTATTCCTTTGTTCATTCAATTTTATATTAATTCTTTTAGTGTTCTAGATTAGATGTGTGCTCTGAACACGTTCCTTAAATGCATACTCTTTATTTTAGATTTATAAGTCTTATTTATTCCTTATTCTCAGCATTTGCATTCAATAAATGGCTTTTGTCACCCTTCGGGTGTCGGCCAGCACGTGTCTATCCTGGTATTTGGGGAATATCGGGATCGGGGCGTGTCAGATTGGTATCAGAGCGTGGTTCGTTCATAGCATACTTAGGATCTTTAATTTCTGTAGTATTGTGTCTGTCATGACGTCATTTGGATGTCACGACTTCTGGATTTGGTGACATTCAGCGCAGTTGTACAAATCTTTCTCGTTTTGAATTGTCGTCTTCTAGTTGAAATAGAAGAAAATCGTGTCGGGATTGTGCCTCATTGATAACGTGTTTAACTTGTTGGACGAATTTCAATATAGGACGATACTCTGCGGCGTGCATTCCCTGGGAATGGCGGGGAGAGTCGGTGTTACTTGAAAGCGGCGTGTTTTAGAGATATCAGTTTGCGGAAGTCTAGTCAAGACCAGTTGTAGATCCTAAATGGCGATGCCACTCTGCAACATGCGTTCCCTAGGAATTGCGGGCGGAGTCGGCTCTACATCGAAATCTTGGGAAACAGAATGATCTTGGTGGTATGAGTTGGTTAAGACCAACTGGAGTTCTGAAATGATGATATCACTCTGCAACATGCGTTCCCTAGGAATGGCGGGCAGAGTCATATCTTAGTGACAACTTCTCGAAACTTTCAAAGTGCGTGTTAGAGAAAGCGAGCAAGTGCTAGTTGAGACGACGGTTAGTAAGTGGTAGTTGGTGGGAGCAAATCAATGTTCTCGGGCTCTTTACCACTGAAAAAATTCATGTGGATTGTTTTAGAACAATTCTCGTCGATTATTTTATCGATAACCCTCTTGCTTACTCCAACTACGAAGTCAAGTTCCTTAACCTTTGATCGTCAGCCTCACACCCAATCCTTCGGGTGTTGACTTCGTTTATATTAATTGCTTTTCTTAGGAAACTCCTCGGTAGCAGACGTTGTTCTCACCAATTTCCAAAATGGAGTTGCGATTGTTCTTGTTGTTGTACTTGAAATTAAATGATGAAGATCCAATCTTGTTTGGATAAATAAACTCCTTGAATTTCACCTGGGTCTAGTACTAGACGGTAAACCCTAGCTTCTGGTCCGCATACTTTGGGTAGAGGTGAACTTAACCTTTTGCTTGTAGCCCAACTGATTAGTGCTCATGTCAATTTTCAGTGTAATGGCTTGAGATTTCATCATATTCATCATTGTTCAAAGATCGAACTTTACTCTGAACTTCTTTGGACTCATTGAGCTTTGGTTTTCTCAAGGGCATCACTTTAGGGTAGCCAATCGTGTCACTGCATGCATACGCAGGCTGCTTTGTATCTTTCTTCTTCATCATTCTGTTGATTCAGAGGTTCTATGTTTAATTTTTGAACTTTGAAACAACTCTCACAATGTATTGTGAATTCTGAATTGTCTTTGGCCTTGTTAAATCTTATTAGCAGTTCTCTACTATTCTTGAGCTTATACCTAATCCATTCTTGGCTAAGAAACCAGTCAACCTTACGGTGATGATTACCAAATAATCGTAAACAGTGACTTCTATTTTTGCATCTTCACCTTCCTTCACTTGTTCGTCCCTCAATGCAAAACTGGATCATGCCGAAACATTTCACAAAAAAAAAAAAAAAAAAAAAAAAAAAAAAAGACGTTTGTTCTCGGCATGGTTTCTGGTTCAAATCCTAATCTCTTGTACTCTAGATTTTTAACGGACTTGTTTTGACCCTCAAATCCTAAAGTGTTCTTTTAGCCTTCTCGACGTGGTTTCTTGCTCATTCAGTGAAGAATTCACGATCGATCAATTCGATGGAAGTGTGCACCCAGTTCTTATCGTTTTAGACAGGAACGTTATGAGCATAACCTTTTCGCAAGCTTACCAGACTTACCGGAAATAGTTCCACGTGGGTGTGAGGTTTGAGTCATCTTTTGGTAAGGGATTGGTGAAGATTGTAGTGCAAGTGATCAGTAGATTGCATCACTATCTTTATGCTGAATTGAATGGTCACCACTTATCATCCTGCTGCATTTCACCAACACCATATCGTACTTTGGTAGACCTTTTCGATGATGTGATGTGTTCGCCTTAATGTAGCTTTCCACTACCTCGCACTAGAATCCTTCGGTTAGCGAGCACGTGGGCGTGAGGTTTGAGCGATCTTTTAGTAAGAGTTGGATGAAGGTTTTAGTACAGAAGGTTAACGGATTGTATCACCATCTTACTATAATTTATAAGCATCACGTCGGTTCTTTTCCAACGAGATGTGCTCATCTCAAGGCATCATTCTACTGCTTCACTTCCGAACTATATTATTGTGAGTATGTGGATGTCGAAATGTTTATAGCTGATCTGTTTGGTGCACTCTAGGATGGCACCACAGCGTGGTTGAGGCGAGAATCAGATAATCTTTACACTTATCTCGAAAGGTGTGTACTCTCATGGGGTTTTTAGATTGAGCACTTGCGAGTCATTATTCTTTCCACCAACTTTGACCTTGTTTGACTAGAAATCTGCAACTAAGCAAAATGGAGAGGTGGATTGAGCATTACAACAGTTCCCAAGAGATACTGCTTGTTGAGGAAGGTGACTTCTCGTTTTCTGCTTGCTTGGCTTGAACTTTTGGGTATACTACTAGCATGGTAACTACTTCTCTTGAATCCCAAGGTACATTTTTCAATGGGTTCTTTGTTGGCAAAACACTGGAGTTGTTGGTCACATTTGGAAGAATTGAGGATGATGGAATGTTGGGTGCTGGATAGAGTTTTTACAACGACAGTTTTTGTTTTGTTCTATTTGGGTATGGCACTTTTGCGACATAGTGCGAGAGTTTTCTACAGGCAACACTGGCTGGCAGAAGAGTATCATGAACTAGTACTCGGAAGATCGAAAATACATTATGAGAAATTGTGCATCCTTAGGAAATTACTACTTGCTTATCAAAACAACAAATGTGTGGTTGTTATCACGGGCGGCCGATTGTGGTATCGATAACTTATTCGTTGGTTCGTTAAGCAAGTGGGCAAGAAGATCTGTCTATGGCAGTTGTTACAAATTCGCTATTGTTGGGGCTCGACCCAAAGACACATCTATTCTCGGAGTACGTGACGTTTTGAATTCTTGGGCGAGACCCACTCTCATTTTTTCAATTTTGGTTTTCAGTATAAGTATTTTAACTCCCTCAAATGTTTTGGGGGAAGTATTTCCGTTTTCAGTTTTAAGTTCAGCTCAAATTTTCGACCTATATGTTATTACATATCTATTTTGATGTATTCGTATTTTATGTACTTACTTTTAACCTTAAGCTATTTTATGATTTTGACTGTATATCTTTATAAAGTATGTTTTCTACTCTTACACTGATGGGGAAGAAAGTAAGCTTGGAGGCATGATAGAGGATTTTGCAACCCACTCGCGACGGTGTGGCATATTCTCTTTGATGCACCCACTCTGACTTGATTTCTCTTTATACCTATATACTTCTTCCTATTTCCAAGTTTTTCAATGTAGCAAATTATTTTAAATTTCGGGACGAAATTCTTTTAAGGGGGGTAGATTGTAACAACCCGTTTCGGGATTTACGGAACAAAAGGGGTATTTTTGTATTTTCACGATGTTTGGGGATATTTTTCCTTTTAAAAATGGTTTTTAATACTTAAATGGTGTGCCCAAGGGGGCCCACCCCTGTTTTGTCCCCCGGTTCTCTCTCTTTCTTTTTAATTTTCTGATAAGTCTCTATTTCCCTCTCTTTCTTTCCCTCACTTCTCACAACTCTCTTCCTCATTCTCGGCACATCTCTCTCTCTCACCCGTGTCCTTCTCCTGCAAACCCTCATCTCCCTCACCATCATACCACATAACAACACCATCACCCTCACCCTTGTGTTCTCAGAAACGAAGAAAGAACACCCTAAACCCTTCCCTCTCTTTCGGCCGGTACTGTTCATCGTCTTCCCCGACGAGTTTCGTGTTATTCCGACATTGGTAAGCTTCTAGAAACCCTTGGGTTATGTTTTAGGGTTAGATCGAAGCTTGCTTTAAGTGGTGTATACGTTTGAATCGCAGAAAATGGCTCGGAGTAGCTTTTCCAAATTTTCCGGCTAGCACCGCCCCTTTCGAGGAAATTTTCGGCCAAACCACGGCGAGTTGGCCGGCTTGCAAGGTATCAATCTCTTTGTCTCGCTGAGTACTACAACTTTCCTTTTTGTTTCACCCAATTTCATCGAGTATTGAAGAAGTTATATCCATTTGAATCTTACCAGTTTCCGGCGACCTCCGAGGCTTTCAAGGCGTTTTACGGCCAAACTACAGCGAGTTAGAGGTCGTGCAAGGTACCATTCTCTTCGTCTATTTGAGAACTACAACTTTCATTTTTGAATCACTCGGTTTCGTCGAGTATTGACAAAGTTATGGACGTTTAAAGTTAAGGAACTTTCCAGCCGAATTTCGGCCTTCTTCTTCAATGGGTCCGGCGACCCACATTCCAGAAAACCAAGGCCCTTTGGGCAGTGCACCTGGGCCTAGGTCCGTCACTAACCCAACCCAGAACCCAAACCCACGGGCCTTTAGGCCCAACCCGGAACCAACCTAAACCCTTTACCCTTTAAGCCCAAACCCTAAAAACCCAAAACCCTTGGGCCTTAGAACCAAGCCCAAGAACCCAAGCCCAACCCGAAACCAAGCCCAAACCAGTTTGACCTGGTCCGACCCCGACCCTGACCCGTTGACTGACCCGGTTTGACAGTTGACCGTTGACTTTGACTTTTGGGTTGACTTTTCGGGTTTTCGTCCGAGACCTCTCCAAGGCTAATTTCAACGTTCTGGACCCGTTTCTGCAGTCCGTTTTCCCAAATTAAGTTGTTTGATATGTACCCATTTATGTGCTTAGGGGCAATTGTTGTGGCGTTTCCGTCTTCGTTAGTCTGCGCAGCTTTCGATGGCGAAGTACTGTGAGTGGACCCCTTCTAAAATGCATGTTTTATAGTAGAAATGCATACATGAAAAGCATGATTTGATGAGTATGTTTTATGAAATGCTTTATGAGATATCGTGCCTATTTAGGTTATTTTGAATTATTACTATTTTTCCTATAACCCGTATTCTTATAGAATATCTGATGGATGACGATATGATATTTAGAATACGTTTCGAACACTTCTTTATAGTATAGATGATAGATGACTTTATACTATGAAGATGCCTTTCAAATGTACGTATGTTCAATGGTTTTGTACTTACCTAGTGGTCATTTCCGCTACGGGACGTAGGGATAGATTCCGGTCCGTCCCGGGCGAAGGTTTGGTGTTGGCATAGGGCCTGGAAGGTGTTTCCTCTGGCATTTAAGACCAGGGATGGGGAGCCGGCATGGGGCCTGGGGGTTATTTCCTCTGACTGTCTGCTCAGAGATGGGGAGCCGACATGGGGCCTGGAGAGTTATATTGGACATTCACTAGAGATTATTATATATGAGTTATGATTTGAGACATTGCACGACATGCTAGGTTTCGGAAAACCTATGTTTATCACGATATATATGTGTTTTCATAAAACCTGGGGGTTAGTACGTTGATAACTGTTTGTTTTACTATATGTATATCAAATTGGTCCACTCATGTTTGTTTTGCGCCCCTTTCAAGACTTAGAATCGAGGCATACAATCCCGGCGTCAGGGCACTTCCGCATCAGCATCTTTGAGTTATCTCGGTGTAGGACCTATTCCTTTGTTCATTCAATTTTATATTAATTCTTTTAGTGTTCTAGATTAGATGTGTGCTCTGAACACGTTCCTTAAATGCATACTCTTTATTTTAGATTTATAAGTCTTATTTATTCCTTATTCTCAGCATTTGCATTCAATAAATGGCTTTCGTCACCCTTCGGGTGTAGGCCAGCACGTGTTTATCCTGGTATTCGGGGAATATCGGGATTGGGGCGTGTCACTCATTACTGCAACTTTGTCCCCTGCTGCATTATCCTGTGTTATCGGATATCAAAGTTCCAAGGAAATGTGGATTAACTTGAAAGAGAGATTCTCTAGCATGACCAGAACGAATATTGTACAAATGAAGATAGATTTACAGAACATTAAGAAATGGGCAGAATCCATTGATCTTTATCTTCAAATGATCAAAGATAGTAGAGATCAGTTGGCTGCAGTTGGTGTAAACATGTCTGATGAAGACATTGTTATTGTTGCTCTTAGAGGTTTACCACCCGAGTACAATACTATAAAGGCTGTTATTAGAGGGAGAGAAAACCTTGTTTCCTTGAAGGAACTCAGGTCCCAGTTAAAGGCTGAAGAAGCAACACTTGAAGAGGGCTTTAAACAACCACTAATGACTGCAATGTATGCCAATAATTCAGGTTCTATGTATAAGTCAGGTAGGACATCTGGCATAAAACCTTCATCTGGCAACTTTTCGAATGGCTCTCTATCTTATCAATTTCTCCCAGGTCCGCAAATGATGCAAGGTGCTCAAATGCCACAGTTGGTTCAAATGCCTAATATGGTTCAAATGGGCAAAGTGCCTCAGTACACACAATTTCAACAGTTACCTCTTCCAAGACCGTATGCTTTTGTTTCACAAACATGATCTAGGACTTACAACAATTTCAGGGGGAATAATTTCAAATATAAAGGCAAGGGGAATAAGTTTAATGTTGGATTTCAGGGTTCTACTCCCACAAACGTTCAGTCTTAAGCTAATTTTCAAAATGTTAGCCCTCAAACACTATCAGTGCAACCTTATAATCTTATGTTAATTTGTCAGATTTGTGATAAAAATGGTCATTCTGCACTTCATTGCTTTCAACGTGGTTGTCAAATATGCAATCGAGTGGGTCACATTGCAGCCACATGTTTTGATAGGGGCAATTCAACAATGTCAATGTCTCAGTCTATGTACTCTCAGCAGTTTCAGGCGTCTGGTTCGCAGATTCCGCACCCTGTGCAGCATATGAATTCACAGTATATGAATAATCCATCTATGGCACAGCAAGCTTAGTCTCCTATGGCTTTCACTGCAAGGACCAATCCTTCTCCATCTGCACCACAACAAGAGTTTTGGCTGCTTGACTCGGGTGCAACTAATCATATGACCTCCGAGTTGTCGAATTTGCAAGCCCCTACACCATATCCATCTAATGAATTGGTCATTGGAGCTAATGGAGAAGGTTTACCTATTTCTCAAATAGGGCAGTCTTGTATTACTACTCATTCTCAACAAGCCCCCTCACGTGTGGCGAATTTTCGAGCCTAACACGTGGATAACACACCAGGGTGACGTAGAGCACATGTGGTTGTTTGGTCCCTCTTCCCATCAATGCATGACTTATTCTCAACAAGCCTCATCACGTGTGGCGAATTTTCGAGCTTAACACGTGGACAACACAACAGGGTGACTTGGAGCACATGTGGCTATTTGGCTTCACACATGGGATAACCTGCTCTAATACCATGAAGAAAGTTGGGGTTTCACCATAAAACCAATTGGCAATATGGGGAGTAGCCCAAGATCATATAAGCCCATAGCAAGGCATGTCCCTCACCGATGTGGGACAAACTTTTCCTCACATCATCAAATCTCAACACGCCCCGCAAGTCTGACCGATTTTCAAGCCTACACGTGGACAACAACTGGGTGACGCGTGAGCACGTGTGGCCTTTAGACTTTCACAAGACGGACAACATGCTCTGACACAATGAAGAAGGTTGAGGTTCCACCATAAAACCCAACCTCTTATAAGTTCATGCAAGGTTCCTCCTTCCATCAATATTTTCTACAAATACTTTGTTTAGAGGACGAACAATGTTCAAGCCCTTTCCATACATTGAATTTTCTAAGACTTCGTTCATATGTGAAGGGTTGAATAGTTGACTTAGTTGACTTGCAATGATCATCACAAAAAGGGCATATAGGTTAAGTTCCAGTAACATGCGTACGGTAAATCTTTGCCTGCCTGCTGAATTCTTTTTGCAGACATGAATACCAAACCAAACTCAAAGCTCGTGTTCTCCGTTATTTTATTATGTGCATTTCTCGAGTCCCATGTTTCCCTTGCAGCTGACACCATCAGCGAAAACCACTCTCTCTTTGGCGATCAAACTATTGTCTCTGCAGGTGGGATGTTTGAGCTAGGTTTCTTCAAGCCAGGTCAGCTTTCAAACTACTATATAGGCATATGGTACTCCAAGCAAGTGGTATCTGAGATGACCGTTGTTTGGGTAGCAAACAGGGAAATACCAGTATCTGATAGATTTTCTTCGGTCTTGAGCATCTTAGATGATAATTTAGTTCTCTTGAACGAGTCCAAAACCCCGGTTTGGTCAACAAATTTAAACTCCACCACCAATTCTGGTTCTGTACAAGCAGTTCTTTTGGATAGCGGAAACCTTATCTTGAAAGCAGGCTCTAGTAATAATACATCAGAGCCTTTATGGCAAAGCTTTGATCATCCAACCCATACTTGGCTACCAGGAGGTAGATTTGGATTCAACAAAATTACAAATCATACCCAAATTCTCACTTCATGGAAGAGTTTGGACGATCCTGCGCCAGGTCTTTACTCTTTTAAGCTAGCCCCGGAAGAAAGCAATTCATATATCTTACTGTGGAATAGGTCTAAACAGTATTGGACCAGCGGATCATGGGATGAAAGTTCACATATTTTCAACCTGGTTCCTGAAATGAAGCAATTTAATATCTGGGCCCTTAATATCTTCAATTATAGTTATGTTACGAATGAGAACGAAAGTTATTTCACATATTCTCCTAACAATCCTAAAATTGTATCTCGATGCTCGATGTCTGCCTCAGGACAGATTCAGGTACTAAGGATGGAGAATTCCAAGCAGTGGAAATTGTTTTGGTCTCAACCAAGACAGTGTGCTGTTTATGCTTCTTGTGGGGCTTTCTCCAGTTGCAAACCCACATCCTTCAACTACTGCAAATGTTTGAAGGGCTTTGTGCCAAACCGGTAGAGTGATTGGGACTTGCAGATTTATTCTGGTGGATGTTCAAGAAAAACCAGTGTGAAGTGTGGGAATGCTACGGGAGACGGGTTTCTAAAAGTAAATAGCGAGTCATTGCCTGATAATAGACAATATGAAGGTGCTCTTAGTATCAAAAGTTGTAGATCAGCCTGCTTAAATGAATGCCAGTGCACTGCTTATGGCTATGACAATGGATGTTCAATCTGGCATGGAGATGTCTTGAATCTGCATGAATTTGAAGCAAATGACGGTGATGGAAGAACTTTATACATCAGAGCGGCGGCTTCTGACATCAAGGAAAAACGTAATAATAGTAATAATAGAAAGATTATTCATGCCGCAATTAGTGATCATTATTTTGGCGCCATTATGTTGATGTTGTCAACAAAATCTTTTTCTTCTCTTTGCAGGTGTAATTAAGCCGTCCCTTTTGATTGCAATAGTCTCAACAATCACTGGTTTAATTGTTGTCGTTTTTGGCTGTTTCTTATGGAAGAAAACTACGGGAAAGAAAAGGTACTGCTACCACTTGATCTCATCTCTCTCTGTGTCTTTTTCTCTCAAACGTGTTTTAACACTATGACTAAAACAGAGAGCATAAGAAGAACTATAATGAGAGTAAAAGTAAATTTGATGTTGGAGGTGGAGGTGGAAAGGATGATGCAGAACTACCGATCTTCAGTTTAAGGGCTATAGTAGCTGCTACAAACAACTTTGCTGAAGCTAATAAACTCGGGGAGGGAGGATTTGGCCCTGTTAACAAGGTGACACTTCCACCATGTACTTTAAATACAAGTACATTTTTCCTCTCCTGAACACCATTGTTTATTTCTGACCTAAACAAATATCCAAGGAGAATTAAAGGGCAAAAATAAATAGGAGTGTACAGGAGAAAAAGGCTGTGCAAAAATCATTCCCCCCTTTCGAAAATATGATTTTTTTTGTTTCTTTGAACTTCAAAAAATGTTCTCTTGTGCGCTTTTCTTCCTCTGTACAGGGAATTCTGGCTGAAAATCAAGAAGTAGCCATTAAAAGGTTATCAAAAAAGTCAGGCCAAGGACACCAGGAGTTCATGAACGAGTTAAAACTTATTGCCAAGCTCCAACATACCAATCTCGTTAGGCTCTTGGGTTGCTGTCTTGAAGATGAGGAAATGATATTGATCTACGAGTACATGCCCAATCGGAGATTAGACAAACTTTTGTTTGGTAAATACACGCTAATGACTTATTGTTTCTGCAAATTATTTTCCTTGTGTGCAAATGTCATGTACTGCAAGATGCACATTATGCACTGTGTCCAACATTTTATCTAAAATGAAAAGAAAAACACGTGCTCATCTTTCTTCGTGGTTTGTCCAATCAGATGCATCTGAAAAAAATGAATTAAATTGGGGAAGACGTTTTCGAATTATAGAAGGCATTGCTCAAGGAGTACTTTATATCCACAAGTACTCCAGATTGAAAATCATCCACAGGGACCTAAAAGCAAGTAACATACTGTTAGATGGAGCCTTGAACCCCAAAATTTCAGACTTTGGAATGGCAAGGATTTTTGGGATAAATCAGACTGAAGCAAATACAAATAGGGTTGTTGGCACATAGTAAGTCTATATATATCTGGCACATGTTTTCATTCAAGTAATGTTCTATTGCTTACTTCTCTACATATTGTCAATTCATGCGCAGCGGGTACATGTCACCCGATTATGCGAGATATGGACATTTCTCTGAGAAATTAGATGTATTCAGCTTCGGAGTGTTGTTGTTGGAGATTGTAAGTGGAAAGAAGAATGCTGCTTTTTATTGCTTTGAACATTCACCAACTCTTGCTGGATGGGTAAGTACTGAAAAATTATTCCAACTCATGATCATTCTGTTTTTAAGCCTTCCAAATTCGAAATGATCGTAAGTTCAACATTTTAATTAGGCATGGGAGTTGTGGAAAGATGGAAGAGGAATGGAGGTGATTGATGAATCAGTAAGGGAAACATGTCGGCTCGATGAAGCTTTGAAGTGTATCCATGTAGGGTTTTTGTGTGTTCAAGAAGCTCCAGCTGATCGACCAACAATGTCTTCAGTAATTCTTATGTTGCAGGGCAATGAATCTACATCTCTTCCACCTTCCAAAGAACCTGCCTTTTCAACACACAGAAATTCCAATCATGTTCGCTCTTCTGAAATGCCTACCACTTTTTCTCACAACTCAGTCACCATGAGTTTGCCAGAAGGTTGATAGGCGTTGGAAGAACAGTGACTGGCAAGCAGTTGAGAAAATAGTATAGTATATTAGAATAAACATCACGACAACTAGCAGTTTTATATGAACACTTCGGGTTCAATTACACATTACCCGAGTTGTTTGTGCGTTTTATGGTTTTTGCCCATCCAAACTAAGCCTATAATAGCAGCATATTAAATTTATGTTATGTATTTTTTAGATGCAAATGTGGGTGTAACCATAGTTCTGGATATGTTCCCGCCGCACCCCTTGGTGCAACCGTATTTATATTAATTTAAAATGGAATATCGCTTGTATCAAAAGAATAAAGAGGAGATTTTTTTACATCTTCCAACTTTCAGAAGACAAACTAAAAACAAAATTGGTCCAGAACAAAGGATTTTACATTAGTATATCCATAATTGACAACTTGGGTTTTCGTATGGTTGGAATAGAAAATTTGACAATCATCATATAGAATCTACCGAATGCAAGTTTGGCAACTAGAACTACAAGTAAACTATGTGCCCGATCAGTTTTTTTATCGACGAGGATTCGAACTTGATGCCTCTTTCAACGTTGAAAAGCAAAATATCACTAGAACACTTATGCGCCTGATCATGTTAAACTCAAGTTTTATTGACAAGAGTATGGTCTGGTGATAATGGGCTCTCGGCAAGCAGATGGGCTGCTTGGCCTGCAAGAATAAATGGATTCGAACCGTCAACATTCTCTTCGTCGAGCTGAAACACATGCACCAGTCTGCTCAAACTATAAAGGAACTGAATGCACCCTGCAGATCAAGTCAATAATAAATCAATTAAACAAACAGTTAGTGAATATCACTTCGATCTAGAAAATTTGAGGACCTTGGATAGTTTCACTTACAAGCTATAACAACAAAACAAACCAACGTAAGAGTGTGGATCAACCAACGAATGCACCATTCTAACGGCTTAATATCATCAATTTGAGTGATTACCACAAATGTAAGAGTCAGTTTGGTTACAATTAGCAACAGTAAGGACATCAGTTTAATCTCGAACAAAGCTCCGCTACCACTTTCGGCATTATTGTTCTCCACAACCTTGAAATCCATGGTTGTGCTGATTCTTTATCGGGACGAGCCCAAAAACACAAACAGGAAGAAAAAAAAAACAGGATTAAACTTGTATTTGAGAGAGAAAGCATGAGTATGGTATATATATGGAGGACGTACATATAAAATGTGTCCGTTTTGGGGCTTAGTTTTTGTGCTTCAAGTTTCTTCTTTTGAGTTCCTCTCATATTTGTTTTCTTTTGTGAGAAGAAAGCATAGACGTGAAAACCAAACGGGAAATTAAAAGAAAACTGTTTGGCATTCCTAATATGATTGTTGATTCTCTTACCAGCTTTCGATCGATTGGCTTTGGGCAACTTGTAAACTCATATTCTTTCTCTTTTCTTTTGTTCTTCAGTCATCAAACATTCATATCGGTTCACAATATGAATGGTCCAATCGCTAATAACACTTTAGCCTTTATAATTCTAAAAGCCGAGTTCTTGTCTCATGGCTTAAATTGCTAAATAAGAATGTTGTAGGCAAGGTAGGTAGCATTGTATCTTGTTACTTTTTTCTACCTGATTTGGTTTCCCGTATATTTTGGGTCCCTACAATTGCGAAGTTACCCATTTTGATGCAAAATGGAGGCAGGGTACTTATGCTTCTTGTTTTGGAGAGATAGTCTCATCTTATCCAATTAAATGTGTCATGTATCGATCTTTTATTGAATAAAAGATTTACTTTTTTAAAACATAAACAACGTTCATTGAGTGATTAACGCCACTAAAACTGCGCATACAATGCAAAAGAGAATCTCTTATTGGTTTGGCAGGTAATTCCTGTTTCAATCAAAAGAGAGAGATAATGTGGCTTATTAAGTATTGGATAGATCATGCTTGTGGGAGTGGTATTGTTCATTGCTCGTTGGCCATTGCTTGCTTTATTTCCTTATTTTCAAAAAAATTATGTGTGCGACGGAAACATGAGGTTAATTATTGTGTGTGTTAGTGTTATGGCAATTTTGATAAAATTACATGTATATGTGCGGTAGGAATCGAATTTTTGAACATCATGCGTTATACTGAACAATGACGATAATTGTCAACACTACGTAATTCTCTCACTATTAACATTAAAACATTTCCCAAATATCACGCCGTTCTTCACGTTTTGCATCCACACACAAGCAAACGTGAAAGACGACAATGATTGATTTCAAACGCAAATGATGAAACTGATGACTCAAGGATAAACTACAGAATAATTGGATCACACATAAGCAATACTATATTCAAATGGAGAGAAAAAAAAAAGGATTGAACTAAAAATATTTTCTGGAGATATCCATTTTCCAGGAGAGATGGATAAGATATTCCGACATAAGCAATACTGTATAGTACCATGTGTCGAAAAGTCAGCTGAAGGATGCAGCCTACCAACAGGCTACAACGACATGTAATCACGTTACTGTCCGAGGGAAAGCAGTGGGACCATTAGATAATGACTAATTTTATTTTATTTTAGTCAATTAATTTAATTTTAATTTTAATTTAATTTAATTCAGACATCAGAAAGCGTCCTCCCTCAGCCGCCGCCGCCGTCAAGTGTTGCAGTTTAGCCTCGCTTTACTCCACGGCTTTTCTGTGTCAAATCGACCGCTACATCTCCCACAAAAACCCTAAATCTTTTCATCAATATCAATAGCGTAAGATCCGATGCGCCTCGACACACCTTAAGCCTGTTTTTGAAAAATCTCCGAAAACAGAGCTAGTCATGGAGGCGCAGATCCTATTGCGGTGTCAAACGTGGGGGTTTTTCTCTTCTCATAGTTTTGCCTCTAAAAAACGTCCGCTAAATTTTCAAAATTTGGATTTTTTTTTATATGTATTTTGATATTGTTTTGTGTTTGGCGATGATTACAAATTATCCGCACTTCTGAGAGCAATTGATGAAGTAGAAAGTGATAATCAATGGTTGAATTTCTTGATATGAGCCATTTAAGTTTTTGATTGCTGATTTGTGGTGGTGATATTTTTGGGTTTTGTCGATTAATAAATTTTACAGCTTTATGCCAGTTCTGCTTCAGAAAATTCGTGATTGAGAGAGCTGTTTCATACTCTGAGCCTTCTGTTTATTAATTTGATTTTGTTTTTCTTTATTATTTTGGATTTCTGTGTTCTTTTTGTTGCCGATTTCAATCCATTTGTTCGAGGTGCAGTGGAATTGAGACCCTGTTTACAGGGAGAACCCCTCAGTGAAACTGCATTCATATGAATTTAAGGGATTTAACTGAGGTTTTAATCTTACTTACCCTCCTAGTAAAATGTTTTTGTGTTACTTGTTTGGTTTGTTGTCTGTCTAAGATTAGATTAGTTGTTTGGTATGTTATTAATTGATTGTGATTGGTGTGTTAAATTTTGGCGATATCTTCTTGTCTTTTGGCCTGTGATGATTCAATCCGCTTTTTTTGAGGTGTAGTGGAGCTGAGACCTTGTTTACAAGGAGAACCCCTTGGCAAAGCTACATTGCATATGACATTAATGGATTTAACTGAGGTTTTAAGTCTTCATTACTGCATCAAAATCCATTGTTTTTGTGCTAATGACTTGTTTTGCTGAGTAATGTTTATTATTTTGTTAGGATTAAGTAATGTTTAGGCGTCAATGATGTTACAATCCAACGTGTTTGAGGCGTAGCGGAAGCAAGAACCTGCATTTGTGCAGGTAGAACCTACTCGTGGAAACTACATCCCTTGACAGAAACGATGTAGCTGAGGCATTGCAGTCATATGGTTTTGTTGTGTAGTGTGTTTAAATGTTGATTTTGAGTTTCAACTATACCCTTATCCTTTTTCGATCAGGTTTAGGGTCTGAAATAACTCATAAATTAGAGTGTTGTCGTCAGCTTCCTCTTGTGTTACTGGTCAAGACTGGAGTTAAACAACAACACTACATCTAATCGCACTAATTTTGTTTCATTTATTTTGTGATTCGTGTTAAATTTCATCTAAATTTCCGTTGGAAGGGACTCTGGTGATGAATTGATATGTATGCTCAATAGCTGCTGCTGGATACTTCTATTAATTGAATTGGGGTTAAGTAATTTATATAGTGATAATAATTTCTAAAACCTACAGGCCTCACCCTGTCTCGATTGGGGAGTACCCTAAAAAAAGGAACCCTTCCTATGTGTTGTTCCCAGCTGATCTTTTTGTTGTTGGAGGATTTAGATTTTGTAGTGAGTAATTAGTTTGCAGGAGTACCAAGTGGTACAAACAAGCATGGAAACAAGAGGATGATTGGTGGAGAAAATGGCGCGTGGAAATCATTACCTTGGATTCATGTGTGGATGGTTTATGTTGTACAATATTTTGATTGGAATTCAGACCAAAAACAGACACGTAAATGAATGTTGTTCTAAGCTGTGTGGCAAATTGGAATTTGAAAAGTATTAACGTATCTCTGTTATTGTATCAATTTGTGTTGGTAAAACTTGCATGGATTGGAAAAGATTATGATAATGAACAACATTTAAGCTCAAAACCTCTTGAACCGAAGGATTCATGATCGTAGCCTCATTGAATTAACACATGAACCATAATTTGTAGCGAGCATGAGTGCTTAGTTTGGTACGTTAGCTTGCAGTCGACGCAATCTTACTTGAACATGTCCTTATTGTAACTCATACCTCCATCTTTTCTCGGGTTTTGGATATGTGATGCTTTTTACAGAAGCGTAATACTAGGAGAAGCTTTTGACAGAGGAAGAACAATGTTCAAGCCCTTTCCATACGTTTGAATTTTCTACAAAGTACAAAGTCTAATGTGCCAGCTAGGAACTGTGTGTGATGGGTCGAATAGTTGACTTAATACATTGAATTTTCTACAAAGTACAAAGTCTTGCTAGGAACTGTGTGATGGGTTGAGTAGATGACTTAAGGGCATATAGGTTAAGTTCCATCAACATCCATACGGTAAATCTTTGCCTGCCTGCTGAATTCTTTGTACAGCCATGGATACCAAACCAAACTCAAAGTTCATGTTCTTCGTTATTTTAGTGTGTGTATTTCTCGAGTCCCATGTTTCCCTTGCAGCTGACACCATCAGCGAAAGCCAATCTCTCTCGGGCGATCAAACCATTGTCCCTGCTGGTGGGATGTTTGAGCTAGGTTTCTTCAAGCCAGGTCAGCTTTCAAACTACTATATAGGCATATGGTACTCCAGGCAAGTAGTATCTGAGATGAGTGTTGTTTGGGTAGCAAATAGGGAAATACCAATATCTGATAGATTTTCCTCAGTGTTGAGCATCTTAGATGGTAATTTAGTTCTCTTTAACGAGGCCAAAACCCCGGTTTGGTCAACAAATTTAAACTCCACCACCAATTCTGGTTCTGTACAAGCAATTCTTTTGGATAGCGGAAACCTTGTCTTGAAAGCGGGCTCTAGTAATAATACATTAAAGCCTTTATGGCAAAGCTTTGATCATCCAACCGATACTTTGCTACCAGGAGGTAGACTTGGATTCAACAAAATAACAAATCAAACCCAAATTCTCACTTCATGGAAAAAATTGGAGGATCCTGCACCAGGTCTTTACTCTGCTGGGCCAGCCCCGGATGGAAGCAAGTCATATATCTTATTGTGGAATAGGTCTAAACAGTATTGGACCAGCGGACAATGGATTGAAAGTTCGCAAATGTTCAACCTGGTTCCTGAAATGAGGGCTATTCGTTTCTTGAATTGTAGTTTTGTTACGAATGAGAATGAAAGTTATTTCACCTATTCTCTTTACAATCCTAATACTGTATCTCGATGCTTGATGTCTCCCTCGGGGCACATTCAGCAACTAACATGGTCGGAGACTTCCAAGCAGTGGGATTTGTTTTCGTCTCTACCAAGACAACAGTGTGATGTTTATGCTTTTTGTGGGGCTTTCTCCAGTTGCAAACCCACATCCTTGAACCACTGCAAATGTTTGAAGGGCTTTGTGCCAAACCGGCAGAGTGATTGGGACTTGCAGATTTATACCGGTGGATGTTCAAGAAGAACCAGTGTGAAGTGTGGGAATACTACTGGGGACGGGTTTCTAAAAGTAAATAGCGAGTCAATACCCGCAAATAGCCAATATAAACACGCTCTTAGTTTCGAAAGTTGTAGATCAGCCTGCTTAAATGAATGCCAGTGCACTGCTTTTGTTTATGACAGCAACAATGGATGTTCAATATTGCATGGAGATGTCTTGAATCTGCAAGAATTTGAAGCAAATGATGGTGGAGGAATTTTATACATCAGAGCTGCAACTTCCGACATTCAGAAAAAACGTAATAAGAGAATGATTATTCATTTCTTACTTGGAGCCGTTAATCTTAATGTTGTCCTAATGATCTCTTTTTCTTCTCTTTGCAGGTCTAATTAAGTCGTCCCTTTTGATTGCAATAGTCTCAACAATCACAGGTTTGCTTCTTGTCATTTTTGGCTATTTCCTATGGAAGAAAACATTGGGAAAGAAAAGAGAGCATGGGAATAGATATGGTGAGACTACAAGTAAACTTGCTGCTGGAGGTGAAAAGAACGATCCAGAACTGCCGATCTTTGGTTTAAGGGCTATAATAGCTGCTACAAACAACTTCGCTGAAGCTAATAAACTCGGAGAGGGAGGATTTGGCCCTGTATACAAGGTGACACTTCCACTGTGTACTCTAATTCCAAGGAGAAGAATCATGGGACAAAGTACACATGGGTGTGCAAAAGGAGAAAAAAAGGGTGCTCGAAAATAATTTCTCCTTTAAAAAACATGACCGTTCCTTTGTACTTCCCTAACAAATTTTCTCTTATGCAATTTTCTTCCTCTATACAGGGAATTTTGGCTGAAAACCAAGAAGTAGCCATAAAAAGGTTATCAAAAAAGTCTGGCCAAGGACACCAGGAGTTCATGAATGAGTTAAAACTTATTGCCAAGCTCCAACATACCAATCTCGTTAGGCTCTTGGGTTGCTGTCTTGATGAGGATGAAATGATATTGATCTACGAGTACATGCCCAATCGGAGCTTGGACAAACTTTTGTTTGGTATATATATGCTAATGACATGATTCTTTGTTTCTGCAAATATATTCCTTTCCTCGTGTTTAAATGCCATGTACTGCAATATCAAATGCACCGTGTCCAACATTTTATCTAAAATGAAAAGAAAAACAATTGCTCATTTTTCTTCATGGTTTGTCCAATCAGATGCATCTGAAAAAGGTGAATTAGATTGGGGAAGACGTTTTCGAATTATAGAAGGCATTGCTCAAGGAGTACTTTATATCCACAAGTACTCTAGATTGAAAATCATCCACAGGGACCTAAAAGCAAGTAACATACTGTTGGATGGAGCCTTGAACCCCAAAATTTCAGACTTTGGAATGGCAAGGATTTTCGGGATAAACCAAACTGAAGCAAATACAAATAGGGTTGTTGGCACATAGTAAGTCTACATGTACCTGGCACATGTTTTCATTCAAGTAATGTTCCATTGCTTACTTCTATACATACTGTCAATTCATGTGCAGCGGTTACATGTCACCCGAATATGCAAGATATGGTCATTTCTCCGAGAAATTAGATGTATTCAGCTTCGGAGTGTTGTTGTTGGAGATTGTAAGCGGAAAGAAGAATGCTGCTTTTTATCGCTTTAAACATTCACCAACTCTTGCCGGATGGGTAAGTACTGAAAAATTATTCTTACTCATAATCATTCAGTTTTTAAGCCTTCCAAATTCGCAAATGACAACAAAATTCAACATTTTAATTAGGCATGGGAGTTGTGGAAAGAAGGAAGAGGAATGGAGGTGATTGATGAATCAGTAAGGGAAACATGCCAACTCGATGAAGCTTTGAAGTGTATCTATGTAGGGTTTTTGTGTGTTCAAGAAGCTCCAGTTGATCGACCAACGATGTCTTCGGTAATTCGTATGCTACAGAGCAATGAATCTACATCTCTTCCACCTTCCAAAGAACCTGCCTTTTCAACACATAGAAATTCCAGTCCTGTTCACTCTTCTCAAACGCCTACGAGTTTATCCCACAACGCAGTCACCATGAGTTTGCCAGAAGGTCGATAGGCGTTGGAAGAGCAGTGACTGAAATTAGTATAGTACTAGAATTTGTACCCGCCCATTGCTGCGGGATTGAAAACTATATGAATATGCATAAACATTTTATTTCCTTGCAACTAATACAACAATATATAAAACACACTACATTCAATTTGGAATGTGAAAACAAATAATTCTATTCATGCAAAGTTCTAATTCCTTTCTACCACATGAAAAATCCAATTTCTCTTACTCGAAACAAAATAACTCAGAAAGCATTATACTTAACCATATTTCATCCAAAAATTGTCCACAAAATAAAATTTTCACCGACTCAAAAAGAACTTCGAAATATTATACGAAAAGAAGGTGATGCATCTTAAATTTCTAATGGTATTCAATGTCTTCTAGTTTCTAGTTTCTTGATAGACAATAAATTAAATGCCATTAAATGTGTTCTAGTATCTTGCTAGGTAATAATATATGCATGCATTCATAATATATGTTATCGTTTAGGAATTTCTATCTTTAATTGAAGAGGAAATAATATATGCATGCATTCATGTCAGCATATATATCCTTTCTATAAAACCATGAGCTCCAAATAATGTCAAATGGATTATAAGTAATGTAAGCAAGTGTTAGAATAAGGGACTAAAAGCATTGTGCATAAATATGTAAAAACTATAAACCTAAAACATGTACAAAGTATTTACATAAAATATATAGCAGTTGTTCACTAACTCCAAAATACATATAAAGAGTTGTTGATCCTATTTTACCGATGTACTTCAAAAATGTAGTGCTTTGACTACTGAACAGTGGTTGGCAGCTCGATCCTTCCAACCCATCTCATCAGGAAGAAATATGTGAACAATGCTGCATCATTTTGTTTGTGTAATCATAATCTGATTTGATAAGAGCAAAATCCTTTCACCAGCCTAACGTAAAAATAAGTCCAAGTAAATTCCCCAAATTCTAATTATTGAAAAAATGAGATCCATTAGGAGTTAAATAATAGCGACATGTTGTGCAAAGATAAGATGCTATACAACATACGTCATTTGATCCAAAAGCAAAAGTGGCAATTCTGGATGAGGCGCCACAAACAGGTCAAGGTCAGGCTTAACCATTATCTCATTCTGTATATATGCCAAAATCATTTTGTGTTCATGAACCATTATCTGATTCTTATTCAATGCACAAATAATAAATATACAAATCTGTTAACCTTTAGTTGACTCTCGACATGTGCTCGGAAGAGGGCTCTTCCAAAATCCTGAAATCATGTCAAGAGTTAAAAATGAGCAAGAAAAAACTAATATAAGAGCTCTCTAAGTCAATTCAGAGCAAATAAAAATTTAAATTCTTCAATAAAAAACCCAAAGAAAAAAGCTGAAATTATATACCTCAAGCACAAACAGCTTGGAAGCCTACACACAATAGCCCCAAAAAATGAAGACCACCGTTTCTTGAAAATAAAAAGAGAACCAATCATAAAACAATAAATTTCAATTCATTTACAAATCCGAAACTACAAAAGCCCCAGATTTAAACAAAAGAAAACCACCCATTTCACATCTCGAAGAACTCACCAATGAACCCTAGAAATTCCTTCAAATCAAATCCAAAAACTGAACATGAGTACCTGAATTGAATAAAAATTAAAATACAATCAATTAACTGTTAACCATTTTTTTCCCCAATAAAATAAAAAAATAAAAAAACCTTCAAAACACCCCAAACGATCCCAAATTCTCAAATCCGTTCAAAGAAACTTACCATGAAATCACAGCAACTTACAAATCCTCTTCATATATATCTGCACCAAAAATAACGATAAAGAAGTGCAATCAGCCCAAGAAACAAAAGATCAGTAGAAACAAACCAAGAAAATCAAGTATCGGAGAAAAATTAACTATCATCATTTCTCCTTTTTTAAATTTTCATGCAAAAAATTGAACCAGAAACGAAAGAGCACCCAAATATAACAATTCCTTTATTGCAAAAAGCTGATAACTCATACAACTCTCAGACTAAGGCAGGAAATTAGTATTAAAACTAACAATTGAATTACAAAGTGAAGAGAGGAGGTAAGTTCTCCTGAGTTGTAAGAATGAAGTAGCCATTATCCAGTACCAAAAATTCTCATGTCCACCTTTATTCACATCATAGAAAGTAATTGATTGGCAACGGTTCGTAGAGCAATGGCGTAACTAAATCAATAAAGACCTAAAATTTTGGAAATACCCGCCATAGAATCCCCCAATATCAATCCTTCTCTCTCCACATTTCAACGTCAACAACTTTTCACTCCTTCCCATCTCGGTATATACTATATAACAACAATTTCTTGTTTCGTTTCAGAAAAATTTGAATTTTTCTCCATGAACACACAATTACAAAGCTCAAACCAATACAAATATTCTCATTTTATTTGTGGTACCGCTTCAAAACCAATATCTAAACACAATTCAATCAAATGCCCCCCACCCCCAATAAAAAGAAGCATAATTCAATGAACAAAACTCAAATCTTAACAGATTGGAGCTCGAATTTCAAAATTTACCTAAAATTGCGACAAATCTCGGGGACGCTCATCTTGTGCGGTAAATTGGACCTGGGCTGCTTGAGCCTGATGCAGAAGACGGCGGCGGAGTTGACTGCGTCTTCCTCCATGGGATCATCGGGCTCGTTCACCGACTCTTCCTCTTCGTCTTCTCCTCCTCCTCCTCCAATGCTCTCAATACTCCTCGTTTCGGGCTTGTCGCTCTCAAGGGAATGAGCCACAGGCTCGTCGTCAGAGCAAAACTGACCTGGAAATGCCGGATTAGATCGGTTCCAACCAAATCCCAATCGAATCCAAAATAGGTACAAATCTCTGAAATCCAAAACCAAAACACATCAGATATCAACAAAAAAAAACACACCAAAAAAAAAAAAAGCAAAATCAAAACCCTCGCCGTCAGAAACATGCAAAACTAATGTCCAGAACGATTCTGCTCTCCGTTTGACAGCAAAGCAAAAGTGGCAAAGTCGAAATAACAACCAAAAAACCGGGGCAAAAATGGAAGCACAGTTAATGAACACTAATTTTAATGTTGAGTTTTAGTGTATGTATAATTTTAAGAATAAACACCCAACAACTAGCAGTTTTATACAAACACTTCAAGGGTTCAATTACACATTACCAGTGTTGTTTGTGCGTTTTATGGTTTTTGCCCATCCAAACTAAACCTATAAAAGTAGCAGATTAAGTTTATGTTATGCATTTTTCAGCTGCAAATGTGGGTGTAACCATACTTCAAGTTATGTTCCCACCCAACCGTATTTATATTAGTTTAAAATGGAATGTCGCTTGTATCAAAAGAAATAAAGAGGAGATTTTTTTTACATCTTCCAACTTTCAGAAGACAAAAACTAAAAACAAAATTGGTCTAGAACAAAGGATTTTACATTAGTGTATCCATCATTGACAACATGGATTTTCCTATGGTTGGAAAAGAAAATTTGACAATCATCATATAGAATCTACTGAATGGCAAGTTTTGGCAACTAGAACTACAAGTAAACTAGGTGCCCGATCAGTTTTTTATCGACAAGGATTCGAACTTGATGCCTCTTTCAACATTGAAAAGCAAAATATCACTAGAACACTTGATGCTCATGTTAAACTCAAGTTTTATTGACTAGAGTATGGCTTGGTGATGATGGGTTCTCTGCAAGCAGAGGGGTTTGCTTGGCCTGCAAGAATAAATGGATTCGAACCGTCAACATTCTCTTTGTCAAGCTGGAACACATGCACCAGTCTGCTCAAACTATAGAGGAACTGAATGCACCCTGCAGATCAAGTCAATAATAAATCAATTAAACAAACAGTTGGTGAATATCACTTTGATCTAAAAAATTTAAGGACCTTGGATAGTTTCACTTACAAGGTACAACTACAAAACAAACCAACGTAACAGTATGGATCAACCAACGAATGCACCACTCTAACGGCGTTAATATTATCAATTTGAGTCCCATTACGACCAATGTAAGAGTCAATTTGGTTACAATTAGCACCAATAAGGACATCAGTTTAATCTCGAATAAAGCTCCGCTACCAGTTTCGGCATTATTGTTCTCCAAAACCTTGAAACCCATGGTTGTGCTGATTCTTTATCGGGACGAGCCGAAAACACAAAAGCAAAAGAAAAAAAAATTCAAGATTAACTTGTGTTTGAGAGAGACAATATGAGTATGGTATAATATAGGGGGCGTACAATTAAAATGTGTCAATTTTGGGGCTTAGTTTTTTTTGCATCAAGTTTCTTCTTTTGAGTTTCTCTTGTATTTGTTTTCTTTTGTGAGATGAAACCATAGACGTGAAAACCAGAGGGGAAATAAAAAGAAAACTGTTTGGCATTCCTTATATGATTGTTGATTCTCTTACAAGTTTTCTCCATTTGCTTTGGGCAACTTGTAAACTCATATTCTTTCTTTTCTTTTGTTCTTCAGTCATCAAACATTCATATCAATTCACGATATGAATGGTCCAATCGCTAATAACAATTTAGTCTTTATAATTCTAAAAGCCGAGTTTTTTTTTCTCCTGGCTTAAATCGCTAAATAAGAATATTGTAGGCAAGGTAGGTAGCATTGTTTCTTGTTATTTTTTTCTACCTGATTTGGTTTCCCATATATTTTGGGTCCTTACAATTGTGAAGTTACCCATTTTGATGCAAAATGGAGGCAGGTACTTATGCTTCTTGTTTTGGAGAGATAGTCTCATCTTATCCAATTAAACGTGTCATGTACCGATCTTTTATTGAATAAAATATTTACTTTCTAAAAACATAAACAACGTTCATTGAGTGAGTGACGTCACTAAAACTGCGCATACAATGCAAAAGAGAACCTCTTGTTGGTTTGGCAAGTAATTCCTGTTTCAATCAAAAGAGAGAGATAATGTAGCTTCGTAAGCATTGGATAGATCATGCGTGCGGGAGTGGTATTGTTCATTGCTTGCTTTATTCCCTAATTTCCAAAAAATTATTGTGTGGGACAGAAATATCAGGTTAATTATTGTGTGTGTTAGTGTTATATATGTCAATTTCAATAAAATTACATGTATATGTGCGATAGGAATCAAATTTTTGAACATCATGTCTTATACAGAACAATAATGATAATTAATAACATTACGTAATACTTTAACTATTAATGAACAATACAATTGCTCCGCGACTCGCTCCCTTCTCTTGTTGAGTGATTTGAGGAAGCCGTCTCTTCTCACTTGATCAGCCTCTCAATTCTAGTCAACTTTTCCCAAATGACGATCTTGTCCCTTCTTCACCAGAGCTTCAAGAGCTTTCAATGGCCACCATGTTGCCTCCAATCTTCTGGTGCTCTGTACTATCAGGTTCTCAATTTTCTTGCTTACCATGTTATTTTCTTTTCGATCTGTTTGGCTTCTGAGAAAATGCATGACCAGAAATAAAAAATTCAAAGAAACGTGTTGGTCATAGTGAAAAGAGAAGGAAAAGCTACGCTTTTTCCAATTACTTCCATTCATTGATCTCAGAAGGGGAGCCCCCCTCTCCGCTCTCCTCTCCTCTCCTCTCATCTCTCACTCTTGCTCTCTCTCATTCTCTACTGGAAAATCCATAATCTTTAATCTTCCTCTGCTCTTCCTTTCTCTCCGCTCCCCATATATCTCTCTGTGGAGCCTACAATGTCATGCCCCGATCCCGACATACGTCCAAGATTGACACGTGACGTCACCAAATACCTGCATATCTAACATACCCCGCCTCTGGGATATGTACAAAGCATAGATCAAGATTCGAAAGCATAGTAATTTTTTGATTATTTTATGGCTGCATCTAACTTCCTCGTTAGACTGCCTACGTATCCTAAATAGGGATCAAGCCATTCGTAGTTCGTCATTCACTACATATCGACATTTATCACAATACGTTCAAGGGTTGGAAGACACACCATTCCTCAATCAATCATTAGAACTTGACAAGTATGGAATTGCTAGATTTAGAGCTACATAACAATCCAATATGACAATCAACATTTCCACTTCATCCATCATATAAATCACCATGTTTTCAACATGAAACCTTAATCCACAACATGTAACCTATCAAAGAACCAACAAAGCACATTATTATTCTCAAGCCACATTGAGCAAAGAGTCTAATCATAATAATAACAATCATATCCCATATCATTCCACCATCCTGCCAATTAATCAATTCATGACTCAAAGATGTATAATCTTAGCATTTAACTACGTTAATCAATCAATGCGAAAACATATCATTTCACGAATTTAATTAAGGAACTGTACATAATCCCCTACTTGAATTATAAGTAATTAAACATGGTGAATCTAATTAATATTCACAAGGTCTTTTGTGGGTAATTCCCATTCACTCGAATCTAGGATTCTAGACTAACCTTATGGAAATGCACAAGAGCAAGGATTCCGGATCACTCAACGGAATCCAAAATATCTAGCGTTTCTCGTAATCCACCCAAATCTATCACATGTATAATCAGTGCCTACATTAGGGGAATGATGCACTGGCCAACCAGAACTCAGATAAACTGCGAAGCTCGGGTGAGTGACAATATTACTAGTATGTGATATTCAATAAAAAGAAAGACCATAGATCACCGTTTATAAACCTCGAATATAAAATCATATTTTATGAAATCATAATCAAGTCTCGAAAATCTCCGAAGAAGTCACCCAGACATCCAACGGTTTTTCTAATTCAACCCACAAGATTCTCAGAACCATCGTTCATAAATACACTAAAAACTAGGGCTAGAGGGACGCCAGTTCGGTCGAAGCCTACATAAGTAACCAAACAAGAAGTGGCCCCCTATCGCGGATTAACCGAGCAGATCCACCCCTGCAATAACCAAGTAGGCAGTGACCCCCTATCGCGGATTAACCAAGCAGAGTCACCCCTAAGTGTGTATGATCATACCAAAGATATAAGGATCGCCTATCGCGGATTAACCAAACACGATCCATAAGTAGTATGGTCCCCTATTGCAGATTAACCAAGCAGGACCAAGATAGCCAAGTAGGTAGTGACCCCTTATCGCGGATTAACCAAGCAGAGTCACACCTGCAGAACTGTTAGGCAGTGATCACCTATCGCGGATTAACCAAGCATGATCACTCCTAAGTATGTGTGGCCATAAAGATCGCCTATCACCGATTAACCAAGCACGATCGATAAATAATATGGTCCCCTATCGCGGATTAACCAAGCAGGACCACTAATGACCCTCTAGCGCGGATTAACCAAGCAGGATCATGGTCTCCTACTAGCCCTCAATTTAACAAACATTTCAATATGCAATTCAAATCACTTTTCCACAAATATTACCAATCCATGAATCAATTCACATTTAAAAAAAATAGATCGATGGCCAATTATAAAAGAATCACATTTCAACATAAACACATTTATAAAACCAAGTCACATTTAAACAGAAAACACATTTATAAAACCAAGTCATATCCACAAAGGATATTAATATAAAGAATCGGGTAATCATCATATCACATATATTAAAGTCACTCATCGAGACAGGTCCGCAAAGCCTCACTGAGCCTCTATTAATACTAATTTTAGTTTTATAAACGATTTGAAACATGTTGACTAGAAGTCGCTCTTGATCAACGGTGGTACTCACAACCCTACGTAATTCGATCCACAAGATCCGCATATCGGATTTCCGATCCATAACTTTTAGAGACCCACATTATGCTTCCAAAACAACATATTAAATTTTCATTATGATCCAACGATCGGATCTCCGCCAATTGCCAAATCAAGAAGTAGTCAACAATTAATTTTTACTAACATAGAAATCCAGTTCGGGAAGATCCGCACATCGGATTCCTGATCCGTCAATTCCAGCTATCCTCAAACATTACTTTCTATAACAAATTAAAGTTTGGTGACGATCCAACAGTTGGATCGTCGACTCAAATTTTGATCAAGTGATGTATCATAATGAAACTAAGTTCAAACAATCAAACCACTTCATATGGGTATCAATTAGAAAATCAGGGCATTTAATTGGACTTAGAAAGACATCGTCGGCCCACTGGCCACGCGCCGCCGTGGGTGGCGGTCGGCCGTCCCGACTCGCTGGAAAATTCAACTAATTCCAAAATTTACCAAATTTCACAGAAATGAAGATCTCAATGAGTAGAGCAAGTTTTATACCTGTGGCCAAGTCCAATTTGTCCGCTAAAAGCTCCAAATTGACTCGAACTCGCCGGAAACCCTAAGGTGGGTGTTCTTCAATTCGACTTCCTCGGTGTTCCAACGCCCTTACAACCAGTTGGGTCTTGTTCCTGGGTCCAAGGGGAGTTGATTAAGGGTGGTGGTGGGTGGTGAAACTCGCCGGATCGGAGAAATCACCGTCGAGCACCTCCGGTGCTCCGGTGGGGTTCTACACGATTTGGACCTTAAAAATCCTCAATTTTGAGTGGAGATGGAAGAAGGAAGGTAGCTGAGTAAGTTGCAGGTGATGAATGGGTGCAAAACGCCTGAGAAATGATGGATTTTGGCCTGAAATTGGCCGGGTCGAAACCGGTTTTGTGGGTGCACGGGTTGACAAATGGGGGGAGGGGGGGAATTTCAGCTTTTCTCTCCTCTCCTCATTGGTTCTTAGCTTCTCTAAATAGGCCACTTCATTTATTTTCTGATTGGTCCCCATGATCTTACAATAAACTGATTGGCCACTTTCCCACAAGGTGAGAGCCTAATTAATTTACAAACTAAAATTTAAATAACCAATTTTAAAAGTCCGTAATTATACCGATATAGTTCGAACTCGCAAACGGCTTTCACTTACGCGTTCGTAGTTCCAAGACCTATTTGAAAATGTTACTTGTGACCTCGAAAGGTTTACGAATTTTAAATAATTAATTTCCAAACTTCAACTTCTTAACTAGTTTAATTAAAATCTGAATTCAAATAAATTAATATAAATTATTGAAAATAATATAAAACCTCAATAATACAAATACGTAGATTATAATGGTGAAACAAACCAAGTAGTGACAGTAGACAAGCTTCAAACATGACGAGCGCGCATCGGAGGTACATCGATGGTGGACAACCTGCCGTTGTCGACGAATTCAGACATCGAAAAGCGTCCTCCCTCTAACGCCGCCATCGCCGTCAAGTGTTGCAATTTAGCCTCACTTTACTCCACGGCTTTTCTATGTCAAATCGACCGCTACATCTCCCACAAAAACCCTAAATCTTTTCATCAATTTCAATAACGAAAGATCCGATGCGCCTCGACACACCTTAATCCTGTTTTTGAAAAATCTCCGAAAACAGAGCTAGTCATGGAGGCGCAGATCCAATTGCGGTGTCAAACGTGGGGGTTCTTCCCTTCTCATAGTTTTGCCTCTAAAAACGTCCACTAAATTTTCAAAATTTGGATATATTTTTTTTATTATGTATTTTGTGAATTTTTGGCTATGATTACCGCGCTTCTGAGAGCAATTGATGAAGTAGAATGTGATAATCAATGGTTGAATTTCTTGATATGAGCCATTTAAGTTTTTGATTGCTGAATTGTGGTGGTGATGTTTTTGGGTTTTGTCGATTAATGTTGGCGGTGATGACTAAATTTGACAGCTTTATGCCAGTTCTGCTTCAGAAAATTCGTGATTGAGAGAGCTGTTTCATACTCTGAGCCTTTTGTTTATTAATTTGATTTTGTTTTTCTTTAGTGTTTTGGATTTCTGTGTTTTTGGTGGTGCCGATGACGATTCAATCCGCTTGTTCGAGGTGCAGTGGAATTGAGACCCTGTTTCCAGGGAGAACCCCTCAGTGAAACTGCATTCATATGAATTTAATAGATTTAACCGAGGTTTTAATCTTAATTACCGTCATAGTCAAATGCTTTTGTGTTAATTATTTGGTTTGTTGTCTGTGTAAGATTAAGTTCTGTTATGTTACTAATTGAGTGTGGATGTTGTGTTGACTATTGGTGATGATCTTTTTGTCTTGTGGCCAGCGATGATTCAATCCGTCTTATTAAGGTGTGGTGGAGCAGAGACCCTGTTTACAGAGAGAACTGAGGTTTTAAATCTTAATTACTGCATCAAAATTCATTGTTTTTGTGCTGATTGCTTGTTTTGTTGAATAGGTTTTATTAATGTGTTCGGATTAAGTAATGTTAAGGCATCAATGATGTTACAATTCAACGTGTTTGACTGTAGCAGAAGCGAGAACCTGCTTTTGTGCAGGTAGAACCTACTCGTGGAAACTACGATCCCTTGATAGAAATGATGTAGCTGAGGCATTGCAGTCATATGGTTTTGTTGTGCATTGTGTTTAAATGTTGGTTTTGAGTTTCAACTATACCCTTATCCTTTTTCGATCAGGTGAAGGGTCTGAAATAACTCATAAATTAGAGTGTTGTCATCAGTTTCATTTTGTGTTACTAGTCAAGACTGGAGTTAAACAACGAAACTACATCTAATCATACTAATTTTGTTTCTTTTATTTTTTTTATTCATTTTAACTTGGCTTTTTAGCCAAAATGGTCTATGACATTTGTTTAACTTCTCATTTTGGTCTCTGAGATTTGAAATCAATAAAAGTGGTTTCAATTTTGGTCATACAATGAAAAATTATGTTAAATAAGGTTCAAAATGACAAAATTACTTTCAATATAGTAAACCAAAATTGGAGATTTTTTGTCATTTTATTCTTATTTTATGGAATGATTAAAATGATTGATTGTGGATAAACTCAGAGATCAATTGTCCTAATTTCAAATATCAAGAACCAAAGTGAAGAGTTATGCCGTTTTGGCTAAAAAAGCCTTTTAAATTTCATCTAAATTTCTTTGGAGGCGACTCTAATGATGAATTGATATGTATGCTCTATTAATTGAATTGTGTTTTAAGTAATTTACGTAGTGATAATATTTTCACCCCGTCTCTACTAGGGAGTACTCCAAAAAAGCAACCTTTCCTCTCCCCAGCCCTTCCTATCTGTTGTTCCCTGCGCTTCCGGGCCGAGCTGGAGTTAAAAAAATAGGCAAGCAAAGTCCTGTTATCTTTTTGCTGTTGGAGGATTTAGAATGTGTAGTGATTAATTACTTTGCAGGAGAATCCAGTGGTACAAATAAGGATCGAAACAAGAAGATGATTGCTGGAGAAAATGGCATGGGGAAATCATTACCTTGGATTAGTCATGTATGGATGGGTTCAGATTGTACAATCTTTTGATTGGAATCAGACCAAAAACAGACTTGTACTTGTAAATGAATGTTGTTGTAAACTTTTGTGGTAATGGGAGTTTGAAAACTTGTCAACATATCTTTGTTTTTGTGATTAATTTTTGTTAGTTATGGATTGGAAAAGATTTTATTATAATTAACAACATTTAAGCTCAAAACCTCTTGAACCGAGCATTAGTGCTTGCTTGGTACATTAGCTTGCAGGTGAAGCAATCTAACTTGAACGTGTCCTCTTCCTAACTCGAAGCTCCATCTCTTTACGGGCTTTGGATATGCGATGCCTCAACGGTTTACACTTTGTTTACTGTCGAGTATTGGTGAATTAGAACGGAACTGTAATACTGCTAGAAGTACTGACAGAGGAAGAACAATGTGTTGATAAATATCAACAATCAATGACAAATTTATATATACTAATAAATAATAAATGCGAACAGATACCTTAATAGAATATGAACACAACGAATTAATATTTAAACAGACAAAACTGGAGATTGAGGCTTGCGTACCGCAATATTTTTGAAACAGAAATTTCATCCCTACTCAGTGCTTGTAGTTTTATGGACGTCTGCCTAACCAGGATTCAATGATCTAAGTTAGGATTCCAGCACTGGAAAACTGACTTCTGGTGAATTAGGATTATAGAAGAAGAATTTGATATTTTTGTGTACTAAATGTCATGTAGATGGATGTATATATAATTTATGCATGTTCGCAACATGTATGAGAATGGGATGCGTATGTTGGAAGACATCTTCTCAAAGGGGGTGTTTTGCTCTCGAGTGTTCTTTCATCACTTCAGACTTATGAGTCTGTTGATATAAAAAAAAAATTATTAATTACTTAAATTCGAAATTAATTAAAAATAATTAATTATATATTGATCATTTATTAATTATCAATTAATTAGTACACCCCAAAGCTCAACCTCCAATTTTACTCTTCATGGTCCATCACTCCGATCACTCCAATCACCTTTTATAAGGGACAAAGTCTTATAAAATGAGAAAACCTTTTAGTAGTAACCAATGTGGGGCAATGAAAATTCTACTTAAAATTTCTAACACAATGTTCAAGCCCTTTCCATACGTTGAATTTTCTACAGACTTCGTTCACACAGAGGAAGAACAATGTTCAAGCCCTTTCCATACATTGAATTTTCAACAAAGACTTTGTTCATATGTGAAGGGTTGAATAGTTGACTTAGTTGACTTGCAATCATCACCACAAAAAGGGCATATAGGTTGAGTTCCAGTAACATGCATACGGTAAATCTTTGCCTGCCTGCTAAATTCTTTGTGCAGCCATGAATACCAAACCAATCTCATTGTTCGAGTTCTCTATTATTTTCTTATGTGCATTCCTGAAGTCCCATGTTTCCCTTGCAGCTGACACCATCAGAGAAAACCACTCTCTCTTCGGCGATCAAACCATTGTCTCTGCAGGTGGGATGTTTGAGCTAGGTTTCTTCAAGCCAGGTCAGCTTTCAAACTACTATATAGGCATATGGTACTCCAAGCAAGTGGTATCTGAGATGACCGTTGTTTGGGTAGCAAATAGGGAAATACCAATATCTGATAGATTTTCTTCGGTCTTGAGCATCTTAGATGGTAATTTAGTTCTCTTGAACGAGTCCAAAACCCCGGTTTGGTCAACAAATTTAAACTCCACCGCTAATTCTGGTTCTGTACAAACAGTTCTTTTGGATAGCGGAAACCTTGTCTTGATAGCCGGCTCTAGTAATAATACATCAGAGCCTTTATGGCAAAGCTTTGATCATCCAACCCATACTTTGCTACCAGGAGGTAAACTTGGATTCAACAAAATTACCAATCATACCCAAATTCTCACTTCATGGAAGAATTTGGAGGATCCTGCACCAGGTCTTTACTCTTTTGAGCTAGCTCCGGATGAAAGCAATTCATATATCTTATTGTGGAATAGGTCTAGACAGTATTGGAGCAGCGGATCATGGGATGAAAGTTCACATATTTTCAACCTGGTTCCTGAAATGTGGAGAGTTTCTATCCTCAATTATAGTTATGTTACGAATGAGAGTGAAAGTTATTTCACATATTCTCCTAACAATCCTAAAATTGTATCTCGATGCTGGATGTCTGCCTCGGGACAGATTCAGCTACTATGGATGGAGAATTCCAAGCAGTGGAAATTGTATTTGTCTCTACCAAGAGAGTGTGATGTTTATGCTTCTTGTGGGGCTTTCTCCAGTTGCAAACCCTTATCCTTGAACTACTGCAAATGTTTGAAGGGCTTTGTGCCAAATCGGCAGAGTGATTGGGACTTGCAGATTTATTCTGGTGGATGTTCAAGAAGAACCAGTGTGAAGTGTGGGAATGCTACGGGAGACGGGTTTCTAAAAGTAAATAGCGAGTCATTGCCTGATAATAGACAATATGAAGCTGCTCTTACTATCGAAAGTTGTAGATCAGCCTGCTTAAATGAATGCCAGTGCACTGCTTATGCCTATGACAGCAACAATAGATGTTCAATCTGGCATGGAGATGTCTTGAATCTGCATGAAGCAAAGGAAGGTGATATAAGAACTTTATACATCAGAGCTGCTGCTTCTGACATCAAGGAAAAACGTAATAATAGAATGATTATTCGTGTCGCAATTAGTGATCATTATTTTGGCGCCATTATCTTGATGTTGTCAACAGAATCTTTTTCTTCTCTTTGCAGGTGTAATTAAGCCGTCCCTTTTGATTGCAATAGTCTCAACAATCACTGGTTTAATTGTTGTCGTTTTTGGCTGTTTCTTATGGAAGAAAACTATGGGAAATAAAAGGTACTGCTACCAATCGATCTCATCTCTCTCTGTGTCTTTTTCTCTCAAACGTGTTCTAACACTATGAATAAAACAGAGAGCACAAGAAGAACCATAATGAGACTAAAAGTAAATTTGATGTTGGAGGTGGAGGTGGAAAGGACGATGCAGAAATACCGATCTTCGGTTTAAGGGCTATAGTAGCTGCTACAGACAACTTTGCTGAAGCTAATAAACTCGGGGAGGGAGGATTTGGCCCTCTTTACAAGGTGACACTTCCACCATGTGCTTTAAATACAAGTACATTTTTCTTCTCCTGAACACCTTTGTTTATTTCTGACCTAAACAAATATCCAAGGAGAATTAAAGGACAAAAATAAATAGGAGTGTGCAGGAGAAAAAGGCTTTGCAAAAATCATTCCCCTTTCGAAAATATGATTTTTTTTTCTTTCTTTGAACTTCAAAAAATATTTTCTCTTGTGCGCTTTTCTTCCTCTGTACAGGGAATTCTGGCTGAAAATCAAGAAGTAGCCATAAAAAGGTTATCAAAAAAGTCAGGCCAAGGACACCTGGAGTTCATGTATGAGTTAAAACTTATTGCCAAGCTCCAACATACCAATCTCGTTAGGCTCTTGGGTTGCTGTCTTGAAGACGAGGAAATGATATTGATCTATGAGTACATGTCCAATCGGAGCTTGGACAAACTTTTGTTTGGTACATACATGCTAATGAGTTATTAATTCTTTGTTTCTGCAAATTGTTTACTTTGTGTTTAAATGCCTTGCACTGCAAGATCAAATGCACTGTGTCTAACTTTTGATCTCAAATGAAACGAAAAACACTTTCTCATCTTTCTTCATGGTTTGTCCAATCAGAATCATCTGAAAAAAGAGAATTAGATTGGGGAAGACGTTTTTGAATTATAGAAGGCATTGCTCAAGGAGTACTCTATATCCACAAGTACTCCAGACTGAAAATCATCCACAGGGACCTAAAAGCAAGTAACATACTGTTGGATGGAGAGTTGAACCCCAAAATTTCAGACTTTGGAATGGCAAGGATTTTCGGGATGAATCAGACTGAAGCAAATACTAATAGGGTTGTTGGCACGTAGTAAGTCTACATACATCTGGCACATGTTTTCATTCAAGTAATGTTCTATTGCGTAATGCTTTACATGCTGTCAATACATGTGCAGCGGCTACATGTCACCCGAGTATGCGAGATATGGTCATTTCTCTGAGAAATTAGATGTATTTAGCTTTGGAGTGTTGTTGTTGGAGATTGTAAGCGGAAAGAAAAATGCTGCTTTTTACCGCTTTGAACATTCACCAACTCTTGCTGGATGGGTAAGTACTGAAAAATTATTCTGAAACTCATGATGATTCTATCTTTAAGCCTTCCAAAATCGAAAATGACTGTAAATTCAACATTTTAATCAGGCATGGGGGTTGTGGAAAGAAGGAAGAGGAATGGAGGTGATTGATGAATTGGTAAGGGAAACATGCCGGCTCAATGAAGCTTTGAAGTGTATCCATGTAGGGTTTTTGTGTGTTCAAGAAGCTCCAATTGATCGGCCAACAATGTCTTCGGTAATTCATATGTTGCAGGGCAATGAATCTTCATCTCTTCCACCTTCCAAAGAACCTGCCTTTTCAACACACAGAAATTCTAGTCTTGTTCGCTCTTCTCAAACGCCTACCATTTTTTCCCACAACGCAGTCACCATGAGTTCGCCAGAAGGTCGATAAGCGTTGAGAAAATAATATAGTATATTAGAATAAACACCCACACAACTAGCAGTTTTATACAAACACTTCAAGGGTTCAATTACACATTACCGAGCTCTTTGTGCGTTTTATTGTTTTTGCCCATCCAAACTAAAGCTATAATAGTAGCAGATTAAATTTATGTTATGTATTTTTCAGCTGCAAATGTGGGTGTAACCATACTTCAAGATATGTTCCCACCACACCCCTTGGTGCAACTGTATTTATATTAATTTAAAATAGAATGTCGCTTGTATCAAAAGAATAAAGAGGAGATTTTTTAACATCTTCCAACTTTTAGAAGACAAAACTAAAAACAAAATTGGTCTAGAACAAAGGATTTTACATTAGTATTATCCATAATTGACAACATGTATTTTCCTAGGGTTGGAATAGAAAATTTGGCAATCATCATATAGAATCTACTGAATGGCAAGTTTGGCAACTAGAACTACAAGTAAACTATGTGCCCGATCAATTTTTTATCGACGAGGATTAGAACTTGATGTCTCTTTCAACATTGAAAAACAAAATATCACTCGAACTCTTGATGCGTCTGACCATGTTAAACTCAAGTTTTATTGACGAGAGTATGGGCTGGTGATGATGGGCTCTCGGCAAGCAGAGGGGCTTCTTGGCCTGCAAGAATAAATGGATTCGAACCGTCAATATTCTCTTTGTCAAGCTGAAACACATGTACCAGTCTGCTCAAACTATAGAGGAACTGAATGCACCCTGCAGATCAAGTCAATATTAAACCAATTAAACAAACAGTTAGTGAATATCACTTCGATCTATAAAATTTAAGGACCTTGGATAGTTTCACGTACAAGCTACAGCTACAAAGCAAACTAACGTAAGAGTGTGGATCAACCAACGAATGCACCATTCTAACGGCATTCATGTCATCAATTTGAGTCCGATTACCACTTATGTAAGAGTCAGTTTGATTACAATTAGCACCAGTATGGACATCAGTTTAATCTCGAATAAAGCTCGGCTGCCAGCTTCGGCATTATTGTTCTCCACAACCTTGAAACCCATGATTGTGCTGATTCTTTATCGGCTACAAACAGAAGGAAAAAAAAAATCAAGATTAAACTTGTGTTTGAGAGAGACAACTTGAGTATGGTATATATATGGAGGACGTACATAAAAAATGTGTCCGTTTTGGGTCTTAGTTTTTGTGCTTCAAGTTTCTTCTTTTGAGTTCCTCTCATATTTGTTTTCTTATGTGAGAAGAAAGCATAGACGTGAAAACCAAAGGGGAAATTAAAAGAAAACTGTTTGGCATTCCTAATATGATTGTTGATTCTCTTGCCAGTTTTCGATCGATTGGCTTTGGGCAACTTGTAAACTCATATTCTTTCTCTTTTCTTTTGTTCTTCAGTCATCAAACATTCATATCGATTCACGATGTGAATGGTCCAATCGCTAATAACACTTAAGTCTTTATAATTCTAAAAGCCGAGTTCTTGTCTCATGGCTTAAATTGCTAAATAAGAATGTTGTAGGCAAGGTAGGTAGCATTGTTTCTTGTTACTTTTTTCTACCTGATTTGGTTTCCCGTATATTTTGGGTCCCTACAATTGTGAAGTTACCCATTTTGATGCAAAATGGAGGCAGGGTACTTATGCTTCTTGTTTTGGAGAGATAGTCTCATCTTATCCAATTAAACGTGTCATGTACCGATCTTTTATTGAATAAAAGAGTTACTTTTTAAAAACATAAACAACGTTCATTGAGTGAGTGACGCCACTAAAACTGCGCATACAATGCAAAAGAGAACCTCTTGTTGGTTTGGCAGGTAATTCTTGTTTCAATCAAAAGAGAGAGATAATGTAGCTTAGTATGCATTGGTCATGCTTGTGGGAGTGGTACTATTCATTGCTCGTTGGCCATTGCTTGTTTTATTCCTTGATTTTCAAAAAATTATTGTGCGGGACGGAAACATCAAGTTAATTATTGTGTGTGTCAGTGTTATGTCAATTTTGATAAAATTACATGTATATGTATGATAGGAATCAAATTTTTGAACATCATGTATTATACAGAACAATAATGATAATTAATAACACTACGTAATACTCTAAGGGTTCGTTTGTTTCACCGGATTATTTCGGATTGGACTAGCTTCAAGGACTAAGTTAGATTGGCTTAGACTAGATTAAACTGGACTAACTTAGTGAAACATTTGGTGCAGTGTCGGACTAAAAAATAGAATATAAACAAACTATAATATTATATTATTTAACACTTGTTTAATAATATTGGGGTGTGCTATCCACACATCCTATTTTACTCGCTAAGACTACCTAGCGAAGCACTTAGTCCCAATTAAGCTAGTCCAGTCCAACGAAATTTAGTGACGGCAAACAAACGCTTCCTAACTATTAACATTAAAACATTTCCCTAATATCACGCGGTTGCATCCACACACAAGCAAACTTGAAAGACGACAACGATTGATTTCAACCATAAATGATGAAACTAATGACTTAAGGATAAACAACAGAATAATTGGATCACACATTGGCAATACTGTATAGTACCACATGTCGAAAAAGTCAGCTGAAGGATGCAGCCTACCTACAGGCTACAGCACGTTACTGTCCGAGGGAAAGCAGTGGGACCAACTCAGTTTCCTCATCCAGCAAAAGAACTGAACTTAACAAGTGCCACGCGTCCATTAGATAATGACTTATTTTATTTTAGTTAATTAATGAATAATACAGTTGCTCCGCAACTCACTCTCTTCTCTTGTTGAGTGATTTGAGGAAGCAGTCTCTTCTCACTTGATCGACCTCTCAATTCTGGTTAACTTTCCCCAAATGACGATCTTGTCCTTCTTCACCAGAGCTTCAAGAGCTTTCAATGGCTACCCTATAGCCTCCAAAGCTTCTGGTGCTCTGTACTATCAGGTTCTCAATTTTCTTGCTTACCATGTTATTTTCTTTTCGATCTGTTTGGCTTCTGAGAAAATGCATGACCAGAAAATGAGCGAGGTTGAAATATTTTCTGTCATAGCATATAAAGACACATTCTTTTTTTGTTTTGGTACAAACGATGTAGCTGAGGCATTGTAATCATAGCTCTAGGATTCGTGTTTTTGTTCTTTTTTTTTGTGTTGAAATGTTGGTTTTGAGTTTCAACTATACCCTTACCTTTTTCGATCGGGTGTGGGGTCTGAAATAAATCATAAATTGGAGTGTTGTCTATCCGCTTCATCTTGTGTTATTGGTCGACAGCACTACATCTAACCACACTAATTTTGTTTCATTTATGATTTTGTGATTCATGTTAAATGTCATCTAAATTTATGCTCAATTGCTGCGGCTGGATTCTTTTATTAATTGAATTGGGTTTAAGTAATTTATATAGTGATAATAATTTCTAAACCCTACGAGGCCCACCTCGTCTCCACTAGTTATGTTCTCGAGAGTACCCTAAAATGGAACATTTTCTCTTCCCAGCCGCTTCGTCTGTGGATTCTCTCTCTTATGATTTTGTTCTTCGAATTCAATCGAATTAGCTGCTACATGGACCGTTTCCTATCTGTTGTTCTCAGTGCTTTCCCAGGCCGAGCTGGAATTAAAAAAATAGGCAGGCAAAGCTCTGCTAATCTCTTTGTTTTTGGAGGATTTAGATTTTGTAGTGATTAATTAGTTTGCAGGAGAATCTGATAGGATCAACAATCTCAGAACCCTATCTCAACCTACAAGCAGCAATAGAAATGGCAAATAGAGAAGACGAAGTAGAAGGGAGCAGAGCTCCAATATTTTTTTTGGTTTTGTATTTCTGTTTGTAAATTCTGATCTCCACATTAGAGGAAGCTGGGCTCCTTTTATACAGACTCTACTCCTTAAAATGCCAGCTGGCATATTTAACAATTCTTAACAATTCAAATTAAAGCATAAATCTCAATTACATTTTGGGTTCATAACAATATTCCCCCCTTGAAAATTAGCCTTGTCCTCAAGGCTTAAAATGGAATTGTGGAAGTCCTCCCAATTAGTTGCTGTCCTCAAAGCACCAACAAGTTGAATCCGAAGAAGGCACTCATTGGCAGATTCTTCCCAAGCCTTCTTCTAGTCAAACTCCTGAACTTCCTTAATCAACTTAAGGCATAAATCCCAACAGATAGGGAGAAGATTGATGAATTCTCTTTCTGAAAAACTAGCATCTTCACTAGGCAAACAAAGAGACCTACAAGCTGCTAATCTTACAGATAGGTCTTTGTCTTGTAGCATTTTGATAAAAGCACCTTTGGATTCAAGCACCTCAATTCTTTTGGCAACCAACTTTGCCAAAACTATATTCCCATAAGTCCTATACGCAAAAAGCAGAGATTTCCATTTAACCACATCAGGTTCAATAGGTGTATCTCTGATGAATATTTCAACCCCATTTAACAGATTAGCATGACCAAGAAGAACCCCCATGCATCTGTAGTGTTCCATTCGAGGACTGAGCTTATAAATTTCATTAATGGCTCCGAAATGGTGAAAACCTTTATCCACAAACCCACCATGACTGCATGCAGACAACCCGCCGCGGAATGTCGGCTTCACATCACTCAACGCTTCCATTTGTGAGAACATTTCTAGTGCTCCAACAGATTCCCCGTTCATAGCAAGACCAATTATCACGCCAATCAAGGCATTCTTCACCAAGATGTTAGTGTAAAAGCCGCCTCTTTTGCAGTATGCATGCACACATTTTTTATGGTCTAATGCACCCGAATGCTCGCACTCAGATATTACACAAACAACCATTGCTGCGTCAAAGTCATTGATAACCCAAGGTCGAGGGACAAGGTTTTGACAACTAACTAAAAAGGACATACTATACTTTGAGAAAACTTCTGCAAGCTGTGCATAACCAAGACCGAATATATTTCCAGCAAATATTCCTCTAATCAGATTCTCTACCCTCTTGACTTCGTCTTTAATAGCAACACTAAGATCCAGTACATTCTCAAGCAGGGATACGACCTTGGCATTCTCTTCATCCACACGTCCCAACTGGTCCAAAGCCTTAATTCTTGACAAAGCTGAGATCATATCCCCAAGAGCTGAAAGAGATTTATTGATGTTTTGAGCTTCCTTAAGACTTTCCCCTTGAACTTCAGTTTTTGCTTGTCTCTCACTGCCACCCAAATTCAAAAGCCAAAGCTTGCTCATTGTGGACCCTTCATCGTACTTAAGCTTAAGTACATCAGACTGTGTAACCATTGCTTGAATTGCAAACACCATATTGTTGAATTCGGAAACCTCATCATCAAATTTACGCACTTTAGAAAAGAGTTGAGAATAGTCTTCATCCCTTAACTTGACTTTACTTTCTAAATTGTCAGCAAGAGATATACGATATTCACGAGACAGAAACTGATCAAGAGATTGAAATCTGCTCACATGCGTTGATCGTAAAGAAACTGTCAAACTCAATGGGGAGGCTTCTTTTATTTCTTTGAGATATACAATATCAATGTCTTGATTGCAGTCTCTGTTGGCCCAATATGCAGCAGCCATTGCATCACTGGCAGATGTTGCAGCTGCTTTAGCAGCTGATGCTGAGTCTACAAACTGCATATGTCCTTTTTCACCACCACTATTTGTTCTGCGTTCTCTAATCACATGTTTAACCCGGATTCGAGCAGTAGCGTTTTTACCAGATTGTAGGAGCAAGGCAATGTCATGCCTCATTTGTTTCACTACCACTTTGAATTCGAGCAGTAGCGTTTTTACCAGATTGTAGGAGCAAGGCAATGTCATGCCTCATTTGTTTCACTACCACTTGCCCTTTGTTCCTCAGCAGCTTTATTCGAGCCACCACCATCTTCAATTGCATTTTGTTGAATTTAGAGCCTCCACCCTTATCCCGAATGCCATTACAGTAGCACATGTCACCAATTGGCGTGGAGGAACCAATTATACTGCCCCCAAAATGCTGCCTGTGATGTTTAAGTTGGACTTTCAAAATGACTTGTTTGAGCAAGATTGGACCCAAATGCTCCAAACATAGGCTTCTGACTAAAACCAGATGAACAAGCAAAAGCTCTACCTAAAGCAATTGTACTGCCATATTCAAAACCAAGGTAGCAATTTAAGTCAAAATAATCGAGCTGGATGGCAAGACAGTCGAGATGGAGAACTTCAATACTGTGAACCAGTGGCTGAATGAACATATTGTCATTCTATCTTTTAGACATTTCATCAAACAGTTTCAATGCACAGAAATTCTTCTTCACAAATTTACCCACAAGATACCAATTAACCCATCCAAATTAATCTTCCAGGTATGCACCATAGTTATCAGTCAAAAGAGAAGGGAATTTAGCCTCCGAAGTTACTGAAATGATACTCAATTTAAGAACTACCTCAGGTCCAGATGTCGTAGTATCGGAGAACGACTGCTCATGGAGTAGCCACGGAGCAGAGGTTATTGTCGAAGCATGAATTCCGGTCTTGGATTTCGGAAGCAAGACTGTAGATGTAGTGGAGTTGTTCGAGTGTGGCTTGACGGACGGAGCTGCAATTTCCCGCAACAATGGTGATGACGAAAACAACGGCGGAACGGAATGGACTTTGACTGGCGATGGAATTCTTGGTTGTTTGCCATGTCCTTGAAGTCTGGGATGACCGAGATTGGGCGATTCGCCGTCAGCAGAAAACATCAGGACTGGAATTGATTCGCCCCCAGCGATGAGATCCAAATCACAGCAAAACGGAGCAAGTGCACGGCGGACGGCCAAATCAGCGGCGACGAGTGCAGACTCCAAAGCGTCATGGAACGCAGCACGCACTGAAGCTTCAAATGAGTCGATTGCAGCTGAGACGCGTGCATCCATGGCTGGAAGACGAGGCGGATTGGATTGGCGGACAAACATGAGGGAAACCAGGAACGAGATGGCTGATACCAATGATAGGATCAACAATCTCAGGACCCTATCTCAACCTACAAGCAGCAATAGAAATGGCAAATAGAGAAGACGAAGTAGAAGGGAGCAGAGCTCCAATATTTTTTTTGGTTTTGTATTTCTGTTTGTAAATTCTGATCTCCACATTAGAGGAAGCTGGGCTCCTTTTATACAGACTCTACTCCTTAAAATGCCAGCGGGCATATTTAACAATTCTGAACAATTCAAATTAAAGTATAAACCTCAATTACATTTTGGGTTCAGAATAGAATCAAGTGGTACAAACAAGCATCGAAACAAGACGATGATTGATGGAGAAAATGACGTGCGGAAATCATTACCTTCGATTAGTCATGTGTTGATGGTTTCAGTTGTACAATCTTTTGATTAGAGTTCAGACCAAATATAGACTTGTACTTGTAAATGAATCTTCTTGTAAACTTTGTGGTACTGGGAATTTGAAAATTTTCAACATATCCTTGTTTTTGCGATCAATTTTTGTTAGTAAAACTTGTATTGATGGGAAAAGATTATGATAATTAACGACATTTAAGCTCAAACCTTCTTGAACCCCATTGAAATAACACATGAACCATAATTTGCTGCAAGCATGTGTGGTTAGTATGTACATTAGCTTGCATTTGAAGCAATCTAACTTGAACATTTCCTAATCTGACTTGAAATAACACATGAACAATGTTCAGGCCCTTTCCATACGTTGTACTTTCTACAAAGACTCTGTCATATGCCAGCTAATGAACCGTGTGTGAAGGGTTGAATACTTGACTTAGTTGACTTGCAATGATCACCACAAAAAGGGCATATAGGTTAAGTTCTAGCAACATGCACACAGTAAATCTTTGCCTGCCTGCTGAATTCTTTATGCAGCCATGGATACCAAACCAATCTCATTGTTCGAGTTCTCTATTATTTTATTATGTGCACTTCTGAAGTCTCATGTATCCCTTGCAGCTGACACCATCAGCAAAAACCTCTCCCTCTTCGGCGATCAAACCATTGTCTCTGCAGGTGGGATGTTTGAGCTAGGTTTCTTCAAGCCAGGTCAGCTTTCAAATTACTATATAGGCATATGGTACTCCAAGCAAGTGGTATCTGAGATGACCGTTGTTTGGGTAGCAAATAGGGAAATACCAGTATCTGATAGATTTTCTTCGGTCTTGAGCATCTTAGATGGTAATTTAGTTCTCTTGAACGAGTCCAAAACCCCGGTTTGGTCAACAAATTTAAACTCCACCACCAATTCTGGTTCTGTACAAGCAGTTCTTTTGGATAGCGGAAACCTTGTCTTGAAAGCGGGCTCTAGTAATAATACATCAGAGCCTATATGGCAAAGCTTTGATCATCCAACCCATACTTGGCTACCAGGAGGTAGATTTGGATTCAACAAAATTACAAATCATACCCAAATTCTCACTTCATGGAAGAGTTTGGAGGATCCTGCGCCAGGTTTTTACTCTTTTAAGCTAGCCCCGGATGAAAGCAATTCATATATCTTACTGTGGAATAGGTCTAAACAGTATTGGACCAGCGGATCGTGGGATGAAAGTTCACATATTTTCAACCTGGTTCCTGAAATGAGGCCAAATTATATCTTCAATTATAGTTATGTTACGAATGAGAACGAAAGTTATTTCGCATATTCTCCTAACAATCCTAAAATTGTATCTCGATGCTTGATGTCTGCCTCGGGACAGATTCAGATACTAGGGATGGAGAATTCCAAGCAGTGGAAATTGTATTTGTCTCTACCAAGAGAGTGTGATGTTTATGCTTCTTGTGGGGCTTTCTCCAGTTGCAAACCCACATCCTTGAACTACTGCAAATGTTTGAAGGGCTTTGTGCCAAACCGGCAGAGTGATTGGGACTTGCAGATTTATTCTGGTGGATGTTCAAGAAGAACCAGTGTGAAGTGTGGGAATGCTACAGGAGACGGGTTTCTGGAAGTAAATAGCGAGTTATTGCCTGATAATAGACAATATGAAGGTGCTCTTAGTATCGAAAGTTGTAGATCAGCCTGCTTAAATGAATGCCAGTGCACTGCTTATGCCTATGACATCAACAATAGATGTATAAACTGGCATGGAGATGTCTTGAATCAGCATGAAGTTGAAGCAAGTGACGGTGATAGAAGTACTTTATACATCAGAGCTGCAGCGTCTGACATCAAGGAAAAACGTAATAATAGAACAATTTTTCGTATCGCAATTAGTGATCATTATTTTGGCGCCATGATCTTGATGTTGTCAACAAATTCTTTTTCTTCTCTTTGCAGGTGTAATTAGGCCGTCCCTTTTGATTGCAATAGTCTCGACAATCACTGGTTTAATTGTTGTCGTTTTTGGCTGTTTCTTATGGAAGAAAACTTTGGGAAAGAAAAGGTACTGCTACCACTGGATCTCATCTCTCTTTGTGTTTTTCTCTCAAACGTGTTCTAACACCATGACTAAAACAGAGAGCATAAGAAGAACTATAATGAGACTAAAAGTAAATTTGATGTTGGAGGTGGAGGTGGAAAGGATGATGCAGAACTACCGATCTTCGGTTTAAGGGCTATAGTAGCTGCTACAAACAACTTTGCTGAAGCTAATAAACTCGGGGAGGGAGGATTTGGCCCTGTTTACAAGGTGACACTTCCACCATGTGCTTTAAATACAAGTACATTTTTCTTTTCCTGAACACCTTTGTTTATTTCAGACCTAAACAAATATCCAAGGAGAATTTAATGACAAAATAAATAGGAGTGTGCAGGAGAAAAAGGCTGTTTTCGAAAATATGATTTTTTTTCTTTCTTTGAACTTCAAAAACTATTTTCTCTTGTGCGCTTTTCTTCCTCTGTACAGGGAATTCTGGATGAAAATCAAGAAGTAGCCATTAAAAGGTTATCAAAAAAGTCGGGCCAAGGACACGAGGAGTTCATGAATGAGTTAAAACTTATTGCCAAGCTCCAACATACCAATATCGTTAGGCTCTTGGGTTGCTGTATTGAAGATGAGGAAATGATATTGATCTACGAGTACATGCCCAATCGGAGCTTGGACAAACTTTTGTTTGGTACATACATGCTAATGAGTTATTAATTCTTTGTTTCTGCAAATTGTTTTCCTTGTGTTTAAATGCCTTGCACTGCAAGATCAAATGCACTGTGTCCAACTTTTGATCTCAAATGAAACGAAAAACACTTTCTCATCTTTCTTCATGGTTTGTCCAATCAGAATCATCTGAAAAAAGAGAATTAGATTGGGGAAGACGTTTTCGAATTATAGAAGGCATTGCTCAAGGAGTACTCTATATCCACAAGTACTCCAGACTGAAAATCATCCACAGGGACATAAAAGCAAGTAACATACTGTTGGATGGAGGGTTGGACCCCAAAATTTCAGACTTTGGAATGGCAAGGATTTTCGGGATAAATCAGATTGAAGCAAATACTAATAGGGTTGTTGGCACATAGTAAGTCTAAATATATCTGGCACATGTTTTCATTCAAGTAATGCTCTATTGCTTAATTCTTTACATACTGTCAATTCATGTGCAGCGGCTACATGTCACCTGAATATGCGCGATATGGTCATTTCTCTGAGAAATTAGATGTATTCAGCTTTGGAGTGTTGTTGTTGGAGATTGTCAGCGGAAAGAAGAATGCTTCTTTTTATCGCTTTGAACATTCACCAACTCTTGCTGGATGGGTAAGTACCGAAAAACTATTCCAACTCATGATCATTCTGTCTTTAAGCCTTTCAAATTCGCAAATGACCATAAGTTCAACATTTTAATTAGGCATGGGAGTTGTGGAAAGACGGAAGAGAAATAGAGGTGATTGATGAATCGGTAAGGGAAACATGCCGGCTCGATAAAGCTTTGAAGTGTATCCATGTAGGGTTTTTGTGTGTTCAAGAAGCTCTAGCTGATCGACCAACAATGTCTTCGGTAATTCGTATGCTGCAGGGCAATGTATCTACATCTCTTCCACCTTTCAAAGAACCTGCCTTTTCAACACACAGAAATTCCAGTCCTGTTCGCTCTTCTCAAACGCCTACCATTTTTTCCCACAACACAGTCACCATGAGTTTGCCAGAAGGTCGATAGGCGTTGGAAGAGCAGTGACTGGCAAGCAGTTGAGAAAGTAGTATTGTACTAGAAAATAATGCCCGCGCGTTGTTGTGGGATTATGAATCGTATGAAAAATTATGTTTGAAAGGTATAAAAGATTGTGTTACAAAAGATTAAATATAGGAAAAAATATTATTTAGTAGGGTGTAACCTTTTTTTGCCACCGATAAAAAGAGATCTTCTGATTGATTCTCTTTTTCTTGTGTGTGACACTGTAGTTGCCTCATCATCGGTCTCATCTTCAAGAACAAAGGTTACATTGTACCTGTGTTTAAATGTAATGATTAATTACTTTGCAGGAGAATCCAGTGGTACAAATAAGGATCGAAACAAGAAGATGATTGCTGGAGAAAATGGCATGGGGAAATCATTACCTTGGATTAGTCATGTATGGATGGGTTCAGATTGTACAATCTTTTGATTGGAATCAGACCAAAAACAGACTTGTACTTGTAAATGAATGTTGTTGTAAAATTTTGTGGTAATGGGAGTTTGAAAACTTGTCAACATATCTTTGTTTGTTTTTGTGATTAATTTTTGTTAGTTATGGATTGGAAAAGATTTTATCATAATTAACAACATTTAAGCTCAAAACCTCTTGAACCGAGCATTAGTGCTTAGCTTGGTACATTAGCTTGCAGGTGAAGCAATCTAACTTGAACGTGTCCTGTTCCTAACTCGAAGCTCCATCTCTTTACGGGCTTTGGATATGTGATGCCTCAACGGTTTACACTTTGTTTACTATCGAGTACTGGTGAATTAGAACGGAACTGTAATACTGCCAGAAGTATTAATAGAGGAAGAACAATGTGTTGATAAATATCAACAATCAATGACAAATTATATATGCTAATAAATAATAAATGCGAACAAATAACTTAAGAGAATATGAACACAATAAATTAATATATATACAGACAAAACTGGAGATCGAGGCTTGCGTACCGTAATGTCTTTGAAACATAAATTTCATCCCTACTCAATGCTTGTAGATTTATGGACATCTACCTCACCAGGATTCAACGATCTAAGTTAGGATTCCAGCACTGGAAAACTGACTTCTGGCGAATTAGGATTGTAGAAGAAGAATTTGATATTTCTGTGTACTAAATGCCATGCAGATGGATGTATATATAATTTATGCATGTTCGCAACATGTATGAGAATGGGATGCGTCTGTTGGGAGACATCTTCTTAGAGGGGTGTTTTGCTCTCGAGCGTTCTTTCATCACTTTAGACTTATGAGTCTGTTGATATAAAAAAATTATTAATTACTTAAATTCGAAATTAATTAAAAATAATTAATTATATATTGATAATTTATTAATTATCAATTAATTAGTACATCCCAAAGCTCAACCTCCAATTTTACTGTCCATGGTTCATCACTCCGATCACTCCAATCACTTTTTATAAGGGACAAAGTCTTATAAAATGAGGAAACCTTTTGGTAGTAACCAATGTGGGGCAATGAAAATTTTACTCAAAATTTCTAACACAATGTTCAAGCCCTTTCCATACATTGAATTTTCTGCAGACTTCGTTCACACAGAGGAAGAACAATGTTCAAGCTCTTTCCATACATTGAATTTTCTACAAAGACTTTGTTCATATGTGAAGGGTTGAACAGTTGACTTAGTTGACTTGCAATGGTCACCACAAAAAGGGTATCTAGGTTGAGTTCCAGTAACATGCATGCGGTAAATCTTTGCCTGCCTGTTGAATTCTTTGTGCAACAATGACTACCAAACCAATCTCATTGTTCGAGTTCTCTATTATTTTATTATGTGCATTCCTGAAGTCCCATGTTTCCCTTGCAGCTGACACCATCAGCGAAAACCACTCTCTTCGGCGATCAAACCATTGTCTCTGCAGGTGGGATGTTTGAGCTAGGTTTCTTCAAGCCAGGTCAGCTTTCAAACTACTATATAGGCATATGGTACTCCAAGCAAGTGGTATCTGAGATGACCGTTGTTTGGGTAGCAAATAGGGAAATACCAATATCTGATAGATTTTCTTCGGTCTTGAGCATCTTAGATGGTAATTTAGTTCTCTTGAACGAGTCCAAAACCCCGGTTTGGTCAACAAATTTAAACTCCACCACCAGTTCTGGTTCTGTACAAACAGTTCTTTTGGATAGCGGAAACCTTGTCTTGAGAGCCGGCTCTAGTAATAATACATCAGAGCCTTGATGGCAAAGCTTTGATCATCCAACCCATACTTGGCTACCAGGAGGTAGACTCGGATTCAACAAAATTACTTATCATGCCCAAATTCTCACTTCATGGAAGAATTTGGAGGATCCTGCGCCAGGTCTTTACTCTCTTAGACTAGCCCCGGATGAAAGCAATTCATATATCTTACTGTGGAATAGGTCTAAACAGTATTGGACCAGCGGATCATGGGATGAAAGTTCACATATTTTCAACCTGGTTCCTGAAATGAGGCTAAATTATATCTTCAATTATAGTTATGTTACGAATGAGAACGAAAGTTATTTCACCTATTCTGTTTACGATCCGAGAAGGGTATCTCGATGCTCCATATCTGCCTTGGGGCAGATTCAGCAACTAACATGGTTGGAGACTCCCAAGCAGTGGAATTTGTTTTGGGCTCAACCAAGAGAACAGTGTGATGTTTATGCTTTTTGTGGGGCGGCTTTCTCCAGTTGTAATCCCACACCCCCGTGCAAATGTTTGAAGGGCTTTAAGCCAAACCGGCAGAGTGATTGGGACTTGCAGATTTATTCTGGTTGGTGTTCAAGAAAAACCAGTGTGCAGTGTGGGAATGCTACTAGTACAAATGGGACGGGAGACGGGTTTTTGCGAGACGGGTTTCTAGAAATACATGGGCAATTATTACCTGAAAATAAAGAACAATGTGGATATGCTCTTAGTATCGAAAGTTGTAGATCAATCTGCTTAAATGAATGTCATTGCACTGCTTATGCATATGACAGCATCGATGGATGTTCCATATGGCATGGAGATATCTTGAATCTGCATGAACTTGAAGCAAATGACGGCGATAGAAGAACTTTATACATCGGAGCTGCAGCTTCCGACATTAAGAAAAAACGTAATAAGAGAATGATTATTCATGTCTTACTTGGAGCCGTTAATATTAATGTCGTCCTAGTGATCTTTTTTCTTTTCTTTGCAGGTTTAATTAAGCCGTCCCTTGCAATTGTTTCAATATTCACAGGTTTGCCTCTTGTCATTTTTGGCTATTACTTATGGAAGAAAACATTGGGAAAGAAAAGAGAGCATAGGAATAGATATGGTGTGACTATAAATAAACTTGCTGCTGGAGGTGAAAAGAACGATGCAGAACTCCCGATCTTTGGTTTAAGAGCTATAATAGATGCTACAAACAACTTCGCTGAAGCTAACAAACTCGGAGAGGGAGGATTTGGCCCTGTCTACAAGGTGACACTTCCACTGTGTACTCTAAATACTAAAACATTTTTCTCCTCATGCACACTTCTTGTTTATTTATGACCTTTGGATTGAATAATTCCAATGAGATGAATCACGGGACAAAGTACACATGGGTGTGCAGACGGACAAAAAAGAGTGTTCAAAAATAATTTCTCCTTTCAGAAACATGATCGTTCCCTTGTACTTCTCTAACAATTTTTTCTATTGTGCAATTTTCTTCCTCTACGCAGGGAATTTTGCGTAAACATCAAGAAGTAGCCATAAAAAGGTTATCAAAAAAGTCAGGTCAAGGACAACAGGAGTTCATGAATGAGTTAAAACTTATTGCCAAGCTCCAACATACCAATCTCGTTAGGCTCTTGGGTTGTTGTCTTGAAGACGAGGAAATGATATTGATCTACGAGTACATGCCCAATCGGAGCTTGGGCAAACTTTTGTTTGGTATATATATATGCTAATGACTTATGATTCTTTGTTTCTGCAAATATATTGTTTTCCTTGTGTTTAAATGCCGTGTACTGTGTCCAACTTTTGATCTAAAATGAAAAGAAAAACACTTGCTCATCTTTCTTCATGGTTTGTCCTATCAGATGCATATGAAAAAACAGAATTAGATTGGGGAAAACGTTTTCGAATTATAGAAGGCATTGCTCAAGGAGTACTTTATATCCACAAGTACTCCAGATTGAAAATCATCCACAGGGACCTAAAAGCAAGTAACATACTGTTGGATGGAGCCTTGAACCCCAAAATTTCAGACTTTGGAATGGCAAGGATTTTCGGGATAAATCAGACTGAAGCAAATACAAATAGGGTTGTTGGCACATAGTAAGTCTACATATATCTGGCACATGTTTTCATTCTTGTAATGTTCTGTTGCTTACTTCTCTACATACTGTCAATTCATGCTTAGCGGTTACATGTCACCCGAGTATGCGAGATATGGTCATTTCTCTGAGAAATTAGATGTATTCAGCTTTGGAGTGTTGTTGTTGGAGATTGTAAGCGGAAAGAAGAATGCTGCTTTTTACCGCTTTGAACATTCACCAACTCTTGCTGGATGGGTAAGTACTGAAAAATTATTCTAAAACTCATGATCATCGTCTTTAAGCCTTCCAAATTAGCAAATGACCGTAAATTCAACATTTTAATCAGGCATGGGAGTTGTGGAAAGAAGGAAGAGGAATGGAGGTGATTGATGAATCAGTAAGGGAAACATGCCAGCTCAATGAAGCTTTGAGGTGTATCCATGTAGGGTTTTTGTGTGTTCAAGAAGCTCCAGCTGATCGACCAACAATGTCTTCGGTAATTCGTATGCTGCAGGGCAATGAATCTACATCTCTTCCACCTTCCAAAGAACCTGCCTTTTCAACACACAGAAATTCCAGTCATGTTCGCTCTTCTCAAACGCCTACCATTTATTCCCACAACGCAGTCACCATGAGTTTGCCAGAAGGTCAATAGGCGTTGGAAGAGCAGTGACTGGCAAGCAGTTGAGAAAATAGTATAGTATAATAGAATAAACACCCCGACAACTAGCAGTTTTATACAAACACTTCGGGTTCAATTAGACATTACCCGAGCTATTTGTGCGTTTTATGGTTTTTGCCCATCCAAACTAAACCTATAATAGCAGCAGATTAAATTTATGTTGCATTTTTCAGCTGCGAATGTGGGTGTAACCACACTTCTAGATATGTTCCCGCCGCACCCCTTGGTGCAACCGTATTTATATTAAATTAAAATGGAATGTCGCTTGTATCAAAAGAATAAAGAGGAGAGTTTTTAACATCTTCCAACTTTCAGAAGACAAAAACTAAAAACAAAATTGGTCTAGAACAAAGGATTTTACATTAGTATATCCATAATTGACAACATGGGTTTTCCTATGGTTGGAATATAAAATTTGACAATCATCATATCATCATATAGAATCTACCGAATGCAAGTTTGGCAACTAGAACTACAAGTAAACTATATGCCCGATCAGTTTTCTCATCGACGAAGATTCGAACTTGATGCCTCTTTCAACATTAAAAAGCAAAATATCACTAAAACACTTGATGCGCCTGATCATTATAAACTCAAGTTTTATTGACGAGAGTATGGGCTGGTGATGATGGGCTCTCGGCTAGCAGAGGGGCTGCTCGGCCTGCAAGAATAAATGGATTCGAACCGTCAACATTCTCTTTGTCAAGCTGAAACACATGCACCAGTCTGCTCAAACTATAGAGGAACTGAATGCACCCTGCAGATCAAGTCAATAATAAATCAATTAAACAAACAGTTAGTGAATATCACTTCGATCTAGAAAATTTGAGGACCTTGGATAGTTTCACTTACAATCTACAACAAAACAAACCAACGTAAGAGTGTGGATCAACCAGCGAATGCACCATTCTAACGGCGTTAATATCATCAATTTGAGTCCGATTACCACCAGTAAGGACATCAGTTTAATCTCGAACAAAGCTCCGCTGCCAGTTTCAACATTATTGATCTCCACAACCTTGAAACCCATGATTGTGCTGATTCTTTATCGGGACGAGCCCAAAAACACAAACATAAAAAATAAAAAAAATAAAAAAATCAGGATTAAACTTGTGTTTGAGAGAGACAACATGAGTATGGTATATATATGGAGGACGTGTATATAAAATGTGTCCGTTTTGGGGCTTAGTTTTTGTGCTTCAAGTTGCTTCTTTTGAGTTCCTCTCATATTTGTTTTCTTTTGTGAGAAGAAAGCATAGACGTGAAAACTAATGGGGAAATTAAAAGAAAACTGTTTGGCATTCCTAATATGATTGTTGATTCTCTTACCAGTTTTCGATGGATTGGCTTTGGGCAACTTGTAAACTCATATTCTCTCTTTTCTTTTGTTCTTCAGTCATCAGACATTCATATCGATTCACGATATGAACGGTCCAATCGCTAATAACTCTTTAGTCTTTATAATTCTAAAAGCCGAGTTCTTGTCTCATGGCTTAAATTGCTAAATAAGAATGTTGTAGGCAAGGTAGGTAGCATTGTTTCTTGTTACTTTTTTCTACCTGATTTGGTTTCCCGTATATTTTGGGTCCCTACAATTGTGAAGTTACCCATTTTGATGCAAAATCGAGGCAGGGTACTTATGCTTCTTGTTTTGGAGAGATAGTCTCATCTTATCCAATTAAATGTGTCATGTATTGATCTTTTATTGAATAAAAGATTTACTTTTTATAAACATAAACAACGTTCATTGAGTGAGTAACGCCACTAAAACTGCGCATACAATGCAAAAGATAATCTTTTGTTGGTTTGGTAGGTAATTTCTGTTTCAATCAATAGAGAGAGATAATGTGGTTTAGTAAATATTGGATAGATCATGCTTGTGGGAGTGGTATTGTTCATTGCTCGTTAGCCATTGCTTGCTTTATTTCCTGATTTTCAAAAAAATTATGTGTGGGATAGAAACATGAGGTTAATTATTGTGTGTCAGTGTTATGTCAATTTTGATAAAATTACATGTATATGTGTGGTAGGAATCGAATTTTTGAACATCATGCATTATACTGAACAATGACGATAATTGTTAACACTACGTAATTATCTCACTATTAACATTAAAACATTTCCCTAATATCACGCCGTTCTTTACGTTTTGCATCCACACACAAGCAAACGTGAAAGACGACAACGATTGATTTCAAACGTAAATGATGAAACTAATGACTCAAGGATAAACTGCAAAATAATTGGATCACACATAGGCAATACTGTATAGTACCACGTGTCGAAAAGTCAGCTGAAGGATACAGCCTACCAACATGCTACAACGACATGTAATCACGTTACTGTCCGAGGGAAAGCAATGGGACCATTAGATAATGACTAATTTTATCTGGATTCTGGTCAACCCCCAATTGGGGATCTTGTCCTCTTTCACCAGAGCTTCAAGAGCTTTCAATGGCCACCATGTTGCCTCCAATCTTCTGGTGCTCTGTACTATCAGGTTCTCAAATTTCTTGCTTACCATGTTTTTTTCTTTTCGATCTGTTTGGCTTCTGAGAAAATGCATGACCAGAAAATAAAAAATTCGAAGGAACGCGTGTTGGTCATCGTGAAAAGGGAAGGAGATGCTACGCTTTTTCCGGTTACTTTCATTCACTGATTTCAGAAGGGAGCCCCCTCTCCGCTCTCCTCTCCTCTCATCTCTCACTCTTGCTCTCTCTCATTCTCTACTGGAAAATCCATAATCTTTAATCTTCCTCTGCTCTTCCTTTCTCTCCACTCCCCATATATCTCTCCGTGGAGCCTACAAACCAAGTAGTGACGGCCGACAAGCTTCAAACATGGCGGACGCGTACTGGAGGTACAGCGATGGTGAACAACCGCCACCGTCGTCGACGAATTCAGACATCGGAAAGCGTCCTCCCTCTGACGCCGCCGTCCCCGTAAAGTGTTGCAGTTTAGCCTCGCTTTACTCCACGGCTTTTCTGTGTCAAATCGACCGCTACATCTCCAACAAAAACCCTAAATCTTTTCATCAATTTCAATAGCGTAAGATCCAATGCGCCTCGACACACCTTAAGCCTGTTTTTGAAAAATCTCCGAAAACAGAGCTAGTCATGGAGGCGCAGATCCTATTGCGGTGTCAAACGTGGGGGTTTTTCTCTTCTCATAGTTTTGCCTCTAAAAACGTCAACTAAATTTTCAGAATTTCGATCTTTTTTTATTTATGTATTTTGATATTATTTTGTGAATTTTTGGCGATGATTACAAATTATCCGCGATTCTGAGAGCAATCGATGAAGTAGAATGTGATAATCAATGGTTGAATTTCTTGATATGAGCTATTTAAGTTTTTGATTTGCTGATTTGGGTCGGTGATATTTTTGGGTTTTGTTGATTAATGTTGGCGGTGATGACTAAATTTTACAGCTTTATGCCAGTTCTGCTTCAGAAAATTCGTGATTGAGAGCTGTTTCATACTCTGAGCCTTCTGTTTATTAATTTGATTTTGTTGCCGATGACGATTCAATCCCCTTGCAGTGGAATTGAGACCCTGTTTACAGGGAGAACCCCTCAGTGAAACTGCATTCATATGAATTTAAGGGATTGAACTGAGGCTTTAATCTTACTTACCCTCCTAGTAAAATGTTTTTGTGTTACTTGTTTGGTTTCTTGTCTGTCTAAGATTAGATTAGTTGTTTGGTATTTTATTAATTGATTGTGATTGGTGTGTTAAATTTTGGTGATGTCTTCTTGTCTTTTGGCCTGGGATGATTCAATCCGCTTTTTTGAGGTGTAGTGGAGCAGAGACCTTGTTTACAAGGAGAACCCCTCGGCGAAGCTACATTGCATTTGACATTAATGGATTTAACTGAGGTTTTAAGTCTTCATTACTGCATCAAAATCCATTGTTTTTGTGCTAATTGCTTGTTTTGTTGAATATGGTTTATTATTTTGTTCGGATTAAGTAATGTTTAGGCGTCAATGATGTTACAATCCAACGTGTTTGAGGCGTAGCGGAAGCGAGAACTTGCATTTGTGCAGGTAGAACCTACTCGTGGAAACTATGATCCCTTGACAGAAACGATGAAGCTGAGGCATTGCAGTCATATGGTTTTGTTGTGTATTGTGTTTAAATGTTGGTTTTGAGTTTCAACTATAGCCTTATCCTTTTTCAATCAGGTGTAGGGTCTGAAATAACTCATAAATTAGAGTGTTGTCATCAGCTTCATCTTGTGTTACTGGTCAAGACTGGAGTTAAACAACAACACTACATCTCATCGCACTAATTTTGTTTCATTTATTTTGTGATTCGTGTTAAATTTCATCTAAATTTCCGTTGGAAGCGACTCTGGTGATGATTGATATGTATGCTCAATAGCTGCTGCTGGATACTTCTGTTAATTGAATTGGGGTTAAGTAATTTATACAGTGATAATAATTTCTAAAACCTACAGGCCTCATCCTGTCTCCATTAGGGAGTACCCTAAAAAAAGGAACCCTTCCTATCTGTTGTTCCCAGCTGTTCTTTTTGTTGTTGGAGGATTTAGCTTTTGTAGTGATTAATTAGTTTGCGGGAGAGTATCAAGTGGTACAAACAAAGCATGGAAACATTAGCTTGCAGTCGACGCAATCTAACTTGAACATGTTGACACGCCCCAATCCCTATGTCCTCGGGACATCGGAATGGTCACGTGTTGGCCGACACCCGAAGGGTGACGCGAGCCATTTAGAATGCATGAGAACAAGAATAACTAAGACTTATGGATTTAAAAGTAATTAATATACGAATAAGGAACGTGTTCAGAGCATACAATTAATTTAGAACACTAAATATAATTAATATAAAAGTGAAAGAACAAAAGGATGGGTCCAACACCGAGAGGACTCGAAGATGCCGATGCGAAAGTGCCTTGATGTTGGGATTGTACGCATCGATTCTAAGTCATGAAGGGGGCGCAAAGCAAACATGAGTGGACCAAGTTGATATTCATATATAATAAAACAGTTATTAACGTACTAATCCCCAAGTTTTATGAAAACTCAATAACATAGTATAATAAAAAGTTTCTACAAAAGCCCTAGCATGCCATGTAATGTCTCAAAACATATCTCGTATATATCATAATCACTAGTGAATGTCCCGTCTCACTCCAGGCCCCGTGCCAGCTTCCCGTCCCTGCGCCGTAGCCAGAGGAAATCATCTTCAGGCCCTACGCCAGTTCCGTGTCTCTCAGCCCGTAGCTAGAGATTATTTCTCCCAGCCCTATGCCAACACAGTAACCTCGCCCGTGGCAGAATAGGGACTACTAGGAAAGTACAAAACCAATGAACACATATATCACAAAATCAACTTTATAGTATAAAGTCATCCATCATCTATACTATAAAGAAGTGTTCAAAACATGTTCTAAATATTATATCGTCATCCATCAGATATCCTATAAAGAACATGGGTTATAGAAAAAATAGCCTTAATAAGCATGTTATCTCATAAAACGTAATCATTAAATCATGTTTTTCATGTATGCATTTCTACTGTTAAAACATGCAATTTTAGAAGGGGTCCACTCACAAATACTTCACCGTCGAAGAGCCACGCAAACTAGCAAAGATGGAATTGCCGCTAATAATTGCCCCTAAGCACATAAAGGGATCTAATTAATAAAACTCTACTCAAACGATTAAATTTGATAAAATGGACGTAAAAAACGGATGTAGGACGTCGCAATTAGCTTAGGAGGGTCCCAAACGAAACTCGAAAAAGTCACCCGATGAGTCAACGTTTACCGTTGACCGGTAAAGTCAAAGTCAAAGGTAAAAGTCAAAGTCAGAGTCAAATTCAACGGTCGGTTCAAACCGGGTCAACGGGTCAAAGGGTTTGGGTTGGACCGGTTGGGCTTGGGTTTTAGGGTTTTGGGTCAAAAGGGCCTAGGGTTCTAAGGCCCAAAGGGTTTTCTAGGTTGGGTCCAATTGGGCCTTGGGCTTGAGGCTCGGCCCAATTGTTTTGGGTTTGAAATAAAATAAATAAAAACAAAATAAAATAAAAAGGGTTTTAAAATTTAGTGATCCGGCCCAAAGGCCTTGGTTTGGGTTTCAGACATGGGCTTGGGTAAATGGGTTGGACCTTGGTTAAATGGGTTGGGTTGGTGGAAGGTCTTCAAAGGCTGTCGGGGCTTGATCTTGAAAGAGGATTTGACAAAGAATGAAGAGAGCTTTCTTGATCCTTCGGGATTTGCTTGGGAGCCTCAGAGTTTCAAAGCTTCAAGGATTTGGGGAATTCTCTTCCAATTTGGGAGTAGAGAAATGTATTTGTGAATTGGTGGAATGAAATGAATGAAATTGGCTTCTATTTATAGAAATTTTCAAGGCCTAATTTTGAATATAATATTCAGATGAAATAAATCATTTCTGCCAGGTGTTGACACGTGTCCTGTTTGATGACTTTTTCGACTCTTTTCGATTTTTCGTTGAGTCACATGTTACGTGTAAAATTTATGTGACACGTGAACGTTGAAATTTTAATTATTGGCCAACATTTATTTCACCGAAATTTCGATGTCTACAAATGCCCTCACTTCAAGGCGGGTCGTATACATGTGTTTGTCAGTCGTAGGAGATGCATTTTGAAGTCCCTTAATGTAAATGTCAATCCAAGGGCCGTTGAGGCTTGATCTTGAATTGGGCTGGAAATTTTTTCAAGGGTCGTCGAGGCTTGATCTTGAAGGTTGATTCAAGGGTGGTGGACACTTGATCTTGAATCGGGCTTGTGATTTCTTCAAGGGCCATCGAGGCTTGATCTTGAAGGATTGGACCACGAGGAACTTCACGTGGCAAGTGATCTTCGGCTTATCGGGGACGAATCGACACGTGCAGTTGTTGTGCTTGTTGACTTTCCACAGCTTCGATCTTGAACTAGATTGAAGTTCTGAGCAAGAAAGAGGAGAGTTCCTTGGTTTCAACTCAGACTCATTCTGCATCTGATTATGCAAGGAAGGGTGTCATGCTATAGTGATCTGTTACAGCTCACCATGCTTCATTCTTCTCTGCTTGTTTCTTCTGTATGGCAGGCAGGCACGAGGTAGAGGTGATGGTCTGTTTCTTTGTTCAATCTTTCCAAGTGCCGACCGATTGCTTTCCTTCTCCTTGTCCTGCAGATAAAAGCAAAGGTAAAGGAAAAGCATGCCATGAGATATCTTTGCCTTCGACTCTGATGATATGAGGTACTTTTGCTTTTGAAAAAGTAGCTTTCCACAAGTTTATTCTTGAACTGGTTTTGATTCAAGGGTGGTGGACACTTGATCTTGAATCGGGACTTGTGATTTCTTCAAGGGCCGTTGATGGCTCGATCTTGAAGGAAATTGGACCACGAGCAGTCTCATATGGCAAGTGATCTTCAGCTTAGTTGAGGATGAATCAGCATGTGTTTTGTTGTGCTTGTCTCTACATGCTTCAAGGTATCATTTTCACTTGCCTTATCTGTTCTCCAGGCAGATGTGGTACCTTTTTATGGAAGCACAAGATGTTGAAGATGAGTATTTGAAAGCAATGCTAGGTAAGCAATCAGGGAAGGGCTCCAGGCAGTCGGTTCCTGATTGGAAGTTTTGACTTCAAGTTCCGACTGATTGCTCCCTTTCTCCTTGTTCTGCAAGTAAGAACAAGGACAAAGAAAAGGACAGGGGAAATGCTTGATATTAGATACTCTTGCTTTTGAAGAAGTGGTGGCGATTTGACAGCGTTGTATGGCGAGGCTTTACTCTTTGGCGATGGTGTCAGCGAAAGGTTGTTGAAGCTTTTCGAGCTTTTTGTTTAGAGCAACGATGTCGAGATTGGATTTGATTTAGACTCCTCTATCTAGATTATGCGATTCTGCAGGAAAGGGCGTTGTCCTATAGTGATCTGTTCCAGCTCACTATTGATCCTCCTGCTTTAATCTCTTGCAGTATTTGTCCCTGATGCAGGAATGGAATGCAACATTTGCATTTAAATGGTCTTTCAGAGCATTACTCCTCAGGGACGATGAGTACTCGAGAGCAATGCAAGGTAAGCAACCAGGCAAAGGTTTCAGGCAATCAGTTCCAGATCGGAAGTTTGATTTCAGGTTCCGACTGATTGCTTTCTTTCTCCTTGTCCTACAGGGAAGAACAAGGACAAAGAAAAGGACAGGGAGAAAGCATGATATGAGATACTTTTTCTTTCAACCTTCATGATATGAGATACTTTTGCTCTTGATGACTTGTTTGAAGGGGTATTTGAAGAGGTATTCTCATAGATGAAGAAAACTGAGCATTTCAAGAGGCTTTGCTGGGAGTGCACTCTCGGAGATGAGGAAGGGTTGGGCATTTTTTGCATGTCTGCCTTGCCATGAAAGACAAAGGTCGACATATATAGGGATTTCCCAATAGCAAGTGGTGGTACTGTTCCTCTACTCTTGTCGGTAACCGTTGGGTAATTGAAACAGTAAGATTCACGTGTTTTCAACTTTGTCAGAAATCTTTGACAAAATGGCCCGTGATTTCCGCAAAGTGGAGATTGCATGTGAAAGGTGCTGACACGCTTTGATCCAGAAAATCCAGCTTTTGAAATTCAGAGATCGGTGCCTCTTCAATCTTTGAACAAGCAGCCCGGCTTTTGAGGTTCGGAGGGTGATACCTCTTTGATATCTGAACAAACGCCTCTTCGATTTCTGAGCAGGCGTCTCTTCGATTTCTGAACAAATGTTTTTTGCATGGTGCTGTCCATCAAGACTCCACCATTTCTTCTTCTTTCCAGACTGGTTTGTAACCCTTCTTTTTTTTTTCTTTTTATATATATATATATTCTCCACATGGTGCAGGGAGGAAATGCAGAGGAGCTTGGAGCAGCAGGAGGCAAGAGACGGAGGAGGTCTTTGGGTGTGAGTTGACAAACTTTGGTTTTGTCAATCACATTCAAAGCAGCAGCCATGGCGGAGGTGCAAAAGCAGCTGGAGCTTGAGACGGTGCAAGGCGTCGAGCTTCATGACCGGCTAGTCGTTTGACGGCGGTCACTGAGGTTGTTGGCAGCAGCAAGGAGAAGGATGCAATCCAAGTCCCACTTCGAACCCAAGCCCAAGACGTCAACCCTCAAACACTTTCGGAGCTGAGGATCTCAACCAGGAGACTATCCAAGATTTGGCGCCGATTGAAGGCGGAGAAGGTGCATGGAGATCCTCCAACGCAAAGCGGCTCGATCGGACCAAGTCAGCAACCGTCCCTGCCTTGAAGAACTTCAAGTTTAACACCACCAAGACCGGCAACGGCGCCACCTCAGGCTGGGAATTTCTCCATTGACCAAGTTGCTGGAGAGATCTAGTGTTTGAAGCTTTTGCAGCCTCCCGAGCTCGGCGTTCTGCAAGATAGTCAGAAGTGCATGCTCAAAGTACTCAGATGTCTCATTCTTCACCAAAGGACAATTCTTTTTTTTTTTTTATTCCAACCATCTTCTGCTTTTGTGTAAGACATCCCCATTTCCATTATTGCCGTGTGTTGCCTTCAGCCAAAGGCAAATCTTTGACAACTTGCACACACACACCACATCAAAAATTTTATATTTTCTTATTTGCTTTCGGTGGCTGGTCATTACAATTCCGCCCTTCTTTTTTTTTTTATTATCTTTTTTCGTAATCATGGTGCTTGCCACCACAATTCCATTCCCCTTTTTTTATTATTATCTTTTTTGTATAAATCCTCGGTGATGGAGTGAAGAATTTGCAGGTGGAGGACGAAGACGGACGGAGAGCTGGAGTCGAGCTTGGCGGTAGTGCAAAGCGTCGAGCTTCATGACCGGCTAGTCGTTTGACGGCGGTCATTGAAATGGCACGCCGACTTTGTGGCAAGAGTGATGCACTGCAGCACCACCACCTGCACCACGAAGCTGCCGTTGCTGGTGAAGTTGGTCTAGAGACCGAGGGTAGCAGACAGCGAGCTTGTGAAGGGAGCAGCGAGAGTGGTGAGGGCTGTTCTTTTGCTGCTGTTGACAAAGAAGAGGGCAGATGATGCTTCTTGTTGTCGTGTTGTACTTACATATCTCACGGAGAGCGGCGGCACTAGGGCGATGCAATGGTGAGGATGATGAGGAGATGGTGTGGAGCAGAGTTGGATGAAGAACTTGGTGCACGAAGCTTGTTGCAGTGTGTCATTTTTACCGTGTGGGGTTGTGCAAAAGACTGCAGCGAGTTTATGCTGCGTAGTGCCTTTTGGTCATAACTTTCCTCAGTGCTGACATCGTCGTGCCTCTTGCCGCTGCTTGGAGTTTGTTGCAGTGCGTCACTTTTACCGTGTGGGGTTGTGCAAAAGACTGCAGCGAGTTTATGCTGTGTAGTGCCTTTTGGTCATAACTTTCTTCAGTGGTGACGTCGTCTTGCCTCTTGCCGCTGCTTGGAGCTTGTTGAAGTGCGTCACTTTTACCGTGTGGGGTTGTGCAAAAGACTGCAGTGAGTTCATGCTGTGTAGTGCCTTTTGGTTATAACTTTCCTCGGTGGTGACGTCATCTTGCCTCTTGCCGCTGCTTGGAGCTGTATGAGGGCTGTTGCACTGCCGTTGCTGTTTGCTATGCTTGCTGCACAAAAGCTGCTGCAAGGGGGTTGAGCTGCGATGGGGAATGCTGCTTACTGCGAAGGATGAAAGGCTCGCCTTGTTTCTTGCTACTGCCAATTGCTGCAAAGGATAATGTTTAACGCCGGAGACGCTGCTCTATTTGCCATGCTATGCCGCTGTGCTTCTGCATCTTGCTGTCTGTCCCCATGCTGTTGCTTTCCAAAAGAAAGAAAGGCATCATCATGATGTCTCCCATTTTCTTTCTTTATGTTATGCACCGAAAGGCTTTGTTTCATTGCCTTTCATTCCCTTTTTTTTACTTTTTTTATTTTTTTATTTTTTTTTTCTTTTTACATGGTGGCCGTCCACCATCATCATTTTTTTTTTACGAAGAATATTGTTTGTATTTGTAATAAAAAAAAAAAAAAATTTTTATTTATTTTTAATGTGACTAAACTCAAAGTTGAATGTTCGAGCTGCCTACGTATCCTTTCAAAGAAGAGATCAAGTCATAACGTAGTTCAAATGGGTGATTGGTTTTTTTTTTTTTTTTTTTTGATTTTGTTTTGTTTTGCCGTACACAGTTTATGCTCTTGCGGGCCATGAGCGTTTGTTGTCGCCTTTTATGCTCGTGCGGACAAGGAGCATTGGTTGTCGCATTTTATGCTCGTGCGGACGAGGAGCATGTTGTTCTGCAGTTTAGGCTCATGAGAACAAGGAGCTTTGAGTGGATTTGTCAAGCGATTTTGGAGAAGCGTTCCTCGCAATCTTCATAGCAAGGAGTCTTGATCGAGTGATTGAAGAAGTCTTTGGGGAAGAAATCGCGCATCGTGATGGGGATGGACGATCTTCGTGTTGAAATTTCATCATCGTCAACACTTTCACGTCGCTTCAGAGGTTGATGATAACTGCTTTGCCCCATTTTCGATTGATGAACTTGTGGGCGAGACGCAGGCTTCATGTGCAATTTCTTCAGAGCGACATAAGTCAATCCTTCCACTTCGCTTGACTTGGAGCATACCCCCAGTGGTCGAGGTAAAGACTTTAAGTCGAATGAGCCAGAAGTGACAGTGGTATAGTTTGACTTCACCACATCGTCAAGATCTAGCTCGATGATTCCTTTCTGAGCCAGCTTCATGATGAGATCTTTCAGCACAAAGCACTTTTCTGTTGGATGACTGATGAAGCGGTGGAATTTACAGTATCTTGGATTGTCAGTACGATTCATCTTTTCCGGCCATCTACACTCAGGTAAGTCGATTACCTTTTTGTCAAGTAAGTCTTTCAACATGGCAACCACATCAGAGTCGGGGAATGGATAAGTCTTCTCTTCAAGCTCCTTCAAAGTGAGTCTACGCATCTCTTGATCACGAAAAGCTTCGGTTTGAATCGCCTTGCCTCGTGTAGAGATTTTGACGGGAGCTGTGTTGACCGTCATTGCTTCCTTGGTGGGTTTCCCCGCAGCCTTCTCCACATTTGGCCCAAGAACTTTGTCATTCTTGTAGTCAGCGATTGGTTCTTTCTTCCCATGATGGGCAATGCTCAACTCCATGTCATGGGCGCGGGTGGCTAACTCCTCAAATGTTCGTGGTTTGATGCCTTAAAGAATATAGTGTAAACCTCATTGCATGCCTTGGACGCACATCTCGATTAAGGAGATCTCCGAGAGCCTGTCCTTGCAGTCGAGGCTTAGATTGCGCCATCGGTTGATGTAGTCCACGACTGGCTCGTCCTTCCACTGCTTTGTGCTCGTCAGCTCCAGCATGTTTACTGTGTGATGAGTGCTGTAGAAGCGATTGAGGAATTCCCACTCCAATTGCTCCCAGCTGTTGATGGATACGGGCTCGAGGTCAGTGTACCAGTCGAAGGCGTTACCTTTCAGTGAGCGCACGAACTGCTTTGCAAGGTAGTCCCCTTCAATCCCCGGGTTGTTACCAGTTTCAACGAAATGGGCGACGTGTTGCTTTGGGTTTCCCTTTCCATCAAACTGCATGAACTTTGGTAGTTGATATCCCCTTGGCATCTTCAGGGCATCAATCTTCTTTGAGTAAGGCTTTGAGTACAATGCGGAGGTATGTGAGCTCCCTTCGTACTGTGCCTTGACGGTGCTGGCGATCATCTCCTGCAACTGCTTGATAGAGAGAGATCCCATGAGCGCCGCTGCTTGGTCTGGCTCCGGCTTTTCTTCAGCTTTCTCCACCAAAGGTTCATCTTCCTCGTCGGCATCTTTCTTTAGGCCAGAGCTGGCTCCTTCATCATGCTGTGCCCCCAATTTACCCAAGAGCATATCAATCTTCAAGTCTTTTTCTTCGAGGGTTTTTGTCATCGTTGCAAACATTTCCTTCATCTGAACCAGCTGTTCTTCAATGGAGGTAGTGCTGATGGTTGTAAAAACGACTTGCCCCTCATTTGATGCCATTGTGTTTGGAGTGTGCTTGGATTTCTTGAACGGAGAAAGAGATGAGAGATAGAGATGGTCCCACTGGGCGTGCCAAATTTGTAAACACGAAATTTTCCTGAAACGAACAAGACAAGAAACACGTGTACAAAATAATATTTTGTGTTAATGAATTTGGGGTTACAATCTCTTCAAATTTGATCATCTGATTCGATCTCCGTAAGATGTTGATTTGTGGTGTTGTTGATCCAAAGGTCGTCGAGGCTTGATCTTAGATGAACAGTTGAAGATTTCTTCAGGGGGCCGTTGAGGCTTGATTTTGAAGAATGGTGATGAACGGATCTTCAAGGGCTTTTGGGCTTGATCTTGAAGAACGGTTGGATGTGTGGGTTTGTTGATGTTGTTGATCCAAAGGGTCGTCGGGGCTTGATCTTAGGATGAACGGATGAAGTTTCTTCAAGGGCCGTTGGCGCTTGATCTTGAAGGTTGATGATTGTTTCTTCAAAGGCCGTCAGGGCTTGATCTTGAAGGTTGGATGTATGTTTCTTCAGGGGCCGTCGGGGCTTGATCCTGAAAGTAGTATGACCGACGAACGATGAAGCATCTTCAAAGGCCTTTGGGCTTGTTCTTGAAGAACGGATGAACGACGAACGATGAACGATGAACGATCTTCAAGGGCTTTTGGGCTTGTTCTTGAAGAACGGATGAACGACGAACGATGAACGATCTTCAAGGGCCTTTGGGCTTATTCTTGAAGAACGGATGAACGATGAACGATGAACGATGAACGATCTTCAAGGGCTTTTGGGCTTGTTCTTGAAGAACAGATGAACGACGAACGATGAACGATCTTCAAGGGCTTTTGGGCTTATTCTTGAAGAACGGATGTGTAGATCCAAGGGCCGTCGGGGCTTGATCTTGAAGGAGGATTTGACAAAGAATGAAGAGAGCTTTCTTGATCCTTTGGGATTTGCTTGGGAGCCTTAGAGTTTCAAAGCTTCAAGGATTTGGGGAATTCTCTTCCAATTTGGGAGTAAAGAAATGTATTTGTGAATTGGTGGAATGAAATGAATGAAATTGGCTTCTATTTATAGAAATTTTCAAGGCCTAATTTTGAATATAATATTCAGATGAAATAAATCATTTCTGCCAGGTATTGACACGTGTCCTGTTTGATGACTTTTTCAACTCTTTTCGATTTTTCGTTGAGTCACATGCTACGTGTAAAATTTATGTGACACGTGAACGTTGAAATTTTAATTATTGGCCAACATTTATTTCACCGAAATTTCGATGTCTACACTTGTCTAATGGCTTAAATCGCTAAGTAAGAATGTTGTAGGTAAGGTAGGTAGCATTGTTTCGTGTTGCTTTTTTCTGCCTTATTTGGTTTCCCGGATATATGGGGTCCCTACAATTGTGAAGTTTACCCATTTTGATGCAAAATGGAGGTAGGGTACTTATGTTTGTTGTTTTGGAGAGATAGTCTCATCTTATTCAACTAAATGTGTCATGTGTTGATCTTTTATTGAATATAGGGTTTACTTTTTAAAATCATAAACAACATTCATTGATGGGTGACGCCACTAAAATTGCGCATGTAATGCAAAAGAGAACATCTTGTTGTTTTGGCAGGTAATTCTTTTTTCAATCAAAAAAGAGAAGACAATGTGGCTTAGTAAGCGTTGGATAGATGATGATTGTGGTTGTGGTATGTGGTCTTGTTCATTGCCCATTGCCCATTGCCCATTGCCCATTGCTTGCTTTATTCCCTAATTTTTGAAAATTGTTGTGGGACATGAACGATTAACTGTTGTGTGTCAGGGTTTTGTCAACTTTGATAAAATTACATGAATAAGTGCGGTAAGAGTCAAATTTTTGAACATCATGCGTAATACAGAGTAATAACGATAATTGATAACACTATATAATACTTTAACTATTAAAATTAAAACATTTTTCTAATATCACGTCGTTCTTCATGTTTTGCATCCTCACACAAGCAAACGTGAAAGACAGACGACATCGATTGATTTCAACAGTAAATGATGAATCTGATGACTCGTGGATAAACTGCAAAATAATTGGATCACACGTTGCAATACTGTATAGTACATCGAAAAAGTTAGCTGTAGGATGCAGCCTACCTACAGGCAACAGCGACATGTAATCACTTTACGGTCCGAGGGAGAGGAGTGGGACCCCCAGTTTCCTCATCCAGCAAAATAACTCAAGTTAACAAGTGCCACGCGTCCATTAGATAATGGCTAATTATATTTTATTTTAGTCAATTAATGAATAATAAAGTTGCTCCGCAACTCACTCCCTTCTCTTGTTGAGTGATTTGAGGACCAGTCTCTTCTCACTTGATCAGAATCTGGATTCTGGTCAACCCCCAAATGGCGATCTTGTCCTCTTTCACCAGAGCTTCAAGAGCTTTCAATGGCCACCCTGTTGCCTCCAAGCTTCTGGTGCTCTGTACTATCAGGTTCTCAGTTTTCTTGCTTACCATGTTATTTTCTTTTCGATCTGTTTGGCTTCTGAGAAAATGCATGACAAGAAAAGGAGTTGGGTTGAAATATTTTCTATGATATTGTATAAAGACACATTCTTTTTTAGTTTTGGTTGTATTTCAGTGAAGCATCATTTTTTTTTCTAGTTTAAGCAAAATGCCATAGCTCATCAACTCTGAATCTAAATTTTTCTTTGAATCTCAGTTTTCTCAGCTGTCAGACGCTAGACTTTGTTTGGTTACTGAGAAAATTTAATTAGAGAAAATAGACTGCAAATGTTTCTTTTGGATCCCTAGCTATGCTGAATTTATTTAATTTTCTCTCTGTTTTCTCAGCAACCAAACATGCCTTTTAAGTTTGTTAATTCTTTTCATATGATCTTTTCAATGATGTTACAATCGAACGTGTTTGAGGCGTAGCGGGAGCGAGAACCTGCTTTTGTGCAGTTAGAACATACTCGTGGAAACTACGATCCCTTAACAGAAACGATGTAGCTGAGGCAATGCAGTCATATGGTTTTGTTGTGCATTGTGTTTATATGTTGGTTTTGAGTTTCAACTATACCCTTATCCTTCATCTTGTGTTACTGGTCAAGACTGGAGTTAAAGAACAACACTACATCTAATCACACTCATTTTGTTACATTCAATTTGTGTTTCATGTCAAGTTTCATCTAAATTTCTGTTGTAGGTTAAAATATGTATGCTCAGTAGCTGGATACTTCTACTAATTGATTGGGTTGAAGTAATTTATGTAGTGAATAATTTCTAAAACCTACAGGCCCCACCCCGTCTTCACTGAGTACCCTAGAAAATGGAACCTTTCCTCTCCCCAGCCGTTTTTGGCTTCGTATGTGGATTATTTGTCTCTATGATTATGGTTTTCGAGTTCAATCGAATTAGCGGCTACATGGACCCTTTTCTATCTTCTGTTCCCAGCGCTGCTTTTCGCGGCCGAGCTGGAATTAAAGAAATAGGCAGGCAGAGGCCTGCTAATCAATTTGTTGTTGGAGGATTTAGATTGTGTACTGATTAATTTGTTTGCAGGAGGATCAATTGGTAGAAATAAGGATCAAAACAAGAGGATGTTTGGTGGAGAAAATGGCATACGGAAATCATTACCTTGGATTAATCATCTTGATGGGTTCAGATTGTACAATTTTTTTCTTGGAATTCAGGCCAAAAACGGACGTCTACTTGTCTATGAATGTTGTAAACTTTGTGGTAATCGGAATTTGAAAATTTTAACATATTTTTGTTTTTGTGATCAATTTTTGTTAGTTAAACTTGTATGGATCGGAAAAGATTATGATAATTATCAACATTTAAGCTCAGAGCGTCACTAACACATGAACCAAAATTTGTATTAGATTAATGCTAGGGAAACTAGATTTCTAAATCAAATTTTGGAACCGAATGATGTGGATGTTGATGATTGGATTTGTACTTAAGTGTTTATAATGTGCTTATTTCTTATTTGTTCCACATTATTTAGTATGCACAATTTGGTTTAGAAATTTGGTCGCCCTAGCATTACCAGTTGCAGTGAGCATGAGTGCTTGGTATGGTACATTAGCTTGCAGTTGAAGCAATCTAACTCGAACATGTTCTAATCCTCACTCATACCTCCATCTCTTCTCTGGTTTTGGATATGTGATGCCTCCAGGGTTTACCCATTGTAGACTGAGAGTATTGATGAATTTGAACAGAATCGTAACTGTTGAATATTGAAGAATTTGAACAGAACCGTAATACTACCAGAAGCTTTGACAGAGGAAGGCCAATGTTCATGCCCATTCCATACATTGAACTTTCCAAAGACTTTGTTCATTTGCCAGCTAATGAACCGTATGTGAATGGTTGAATAGTTGACTTAGTTGACTTGCAATGATCATCACAAAAAGGGCATATAGGTTGAGTTCCAGTAACATGCATACGGTAAATCTTTGCATGCCTGCTGAATTCTTTGTGCAGCCATGAATACCAAACCAAAATCGAAATTCGTGTTCTGCGTTATTTTATTATGTGCATTTCTCGAGTACCATGTTTACCTAGCTGCCACCATCGGCGAAAACCAATCTCTCTCGGGCAATCAAACCATTGTCTCCCCAGGTGGGATTTTTGCGCTCGGTTTCTTCAAACCAGGTAACCTTTCAAACTTCTACATAGGCATATGGTACACCGAGCGAGTAGTATCCGAGAGGACCATTGTTTGGGTGGCAAACAGGGAAAAACCAGTTTCCGATATATTTTCTTCAGTTCTAATGATTTCAGATGGTAATTTAGTCCTGCTTAATGAGTCCAAAGCGGTCATTTGGTCAACGAATTTAACCTCCTCCGCCACTGCACATCTTTTGGATACCGGAAACCTGGTCTTGAGAGCCGGGTCTAGTAATAGTTTATCAGAGCCGTTATGGCAAAGCTTTGATCATCCAACGCATACTTGGCTGCCAGGAGGTAGAATTGGGTTTAACACTGTTACCAAACAAACCCAAATTCTTACTTCATGGAAGAGTTCGGAGGATCCTGCACCGGGTCTTTTCTCGCTCGGGTTAGACCCGAACGGAATCAGTGCGTTTTTCATAATGTGGAATAGGTCTAGGCAGAATTGGACTAGTGGATCATGGGATGCAAAATTAAGGGTTTACCGCTTGGTAAGTACGGGGCTTAATAAAAAAATATACAACCTCAGCTACGTTACGAACGCAACAGAAAGTTATTTCACCTATTCTGTTTATGATCCTAGGAGAATATCTCGATTCGTGATGCTTACTTCGGGCCAGATTCAACAGCTGACATGGATGGAGACTTCCACGCAATGGAATTTGGGGAGGTGGGGATGTACATATAAGGCACATCACCTCCTCTCCCCCAGACGATGTGGGATCTTACACTTGCACTGCTTATGCTTATGACAGCAGCGGATGTTCGATTTGCACCGGAGAACTCTTGGGTTTGCAACAACTAACATCAAGTGACGACCAGGGAAGAACTTTATACCTCAGACTTGCAGTTTCTGAGTTTAAGAGTTCTAAAAGTAACAAGGGATTGATTGTTGGTGTTGTGGTGGCAACTGTCTCAATAATCACAGGTTTGCTGGTTGTCATTTTTGGCTATTACTTACGGAAGAAAACATTGGAAAAGAAAAGAGAGCATAGGAAAAGATATGGTGAAAAGAACGATCCAGAACTGCCTATCTTTGGTTTAAGGGCTACAATAGCTGCTACAAACAATTTCGTCGAAGCTAATAAACTCGGAGAGGGAGGATTTGGCCCTGTCTACAAGGTGACACTTATACACCCTTATTTATTTATGACTTTTGAAACGAATAATTCCAAAGAGACAAATCATGGGACAAATTACACATGGACGTGAGAAGAAAAAAGGGTGTTCGAAAATAATTTTCTCCTTTAAAAAATACGACCGTTCCTTTGTACTTTTACAAACATTTCTCTTGTGCGCTTTTCTTCCTCTGTACAGGGAATTTTGGGTGAAAATCAAGAAGTAGCCATAAAAAGGTTATCAAAAAAGTCAGGCCAAGGACAACAGGAGTTCATGAATGAGCTAAAACTTATTGCCAAGCTCCAACATACCAATCTCGTTAGGCTCTTGGGTTGCTGTCTTGAAGACGAGGAAATGATATTGATCTACGAGTACATGCCCAATCGGAGTTTGGACAAACTTTTGTTTGGTATATGTAATATATATGCTAATGACATATTGATGCTTTGTTTCTGCAAATTGTTTTCCTTGTGTTTAAATGCCGTGTACTGCAAGATCAAATGCACTGTGTCCAACTTTTGATCTAAAATGAAATTAAAGAAAAACACTTTCTCATCTTTCATCATGGTTTGTCCAATCATCAGATGCATCTGAAAAAGGAGAACTAGATTGGGGAAGACGTTTTCAAATTATAGAAGGCATTGCTGAAGGAGTACCTTATATCCACAAGTACTCGAGATTGAAAATCATCCACAGGGACCTAAAAGCAGGTAACATATTGTTGGATGGAGCCTTGAACCCCAAAATTTCAGACTTTGGAATGGCAAGGATTTTCGGGATGAATCAGACTGAAGCAAATACAAATAGGGTTGTTGGCACATAGTAAGTCTGCATATATCTGGCACATGTTTTCATTCAAGTAATGTTCTATTGCGTACTTCTATACATACTGTCCATTCATGAGCAGCGATTACATGTCACCCGAATATGCAAGATATGGTCATTTCTTTGAGAAATTAAATGTATTCAGCTTCGGAGTGTTATTGTTGGAGATTGTAAGCGGAAAGAAGAATGCTGCTTTTTATTGCTTTGAACATTCACCAACTCTTGCTGGATGGGTAAGTACTGAAAAATTATTCTTACTCACGATCGTTCTATCTTTAAGCCTTCCAAATTGGCAAATGACCGTAAATTCAACATTTTAATCAGGCATGGGAGTTGTGGAAAGAAGGAAGAGGAATGGAGGTGATTGATGAATCAGTAAGGGAAACATGCCACCTCAATGAAGCTTTGAAATGTATCCATGTAGGGTTTTTGTGTGTTCAAGAAGCTCCAGCTGATCGACCAACAATGTCTTCGGTAATTCGTGTTCTGCAGGGCAATGAATCTACATCTCTTCCACCTTCCAAAGAACTTGCCTTTTCAACACAGAAATTCCAGTCATGTTCGCTCTTCTAAAACGCCTTCCAGTTTTTCCCACAACGCAATCACCATGAGTTTTCCAGAAGGTCGATAGGGGTTGAAAGAACAGTAACTGGCAAGCAGATGAGAAAATAGTGTATTAAATTAGAAAAAAAAATACATTGCGACAAATAGGTTTTATACAAACACTTCAAGGGTTCAATTAGAGAAATAAAAATTCCCCTCAGCTGTGAGGCTAAGTCTCTTAGAAAGCGTACACGAAAGAGAAATGAATTACTGGAGCTGTTTGTGTTTAATGGTTTATGCACATCCAGACTAAACCTATAATAGCACCAGATTAAACTTATGTTCAAGTGTTTTTCAGCTGCAAATATGGGCGTAGCCATATTTCAAGTTATGTTCCCACCCCATCCTTTGGTGTAAACGAATTTATATTAATATAAAATAGAATGTCGTTTGTATGAAAAGAAAAAAGAGGAGATTTTTTTACATTTTTCAACTTTCAAAAGACAAAAACTAAGAACAAAATTAGTATAGAACAAGGGATTTTACATTAGTATATCCATAATTGAAGGATTTAAGCCCTTTCCATACATTGATTTTTCTACAAAGACTTGGTCCATATGGCAGCTAATAAACAATATGTGAAGGTTGAATAGTTGACTTGTGAGCAGACGAGAATATAATGTAAGGAAAACTAATGAAAATGGTTTGAAAACTTTGAGTTTTAATGATAAAGACAAAATAAAGGGTAAAGTGAATAGTACCAGGTTTGATTTTTTAGTGTAAAAATGTGATTTTTCGTTAAATTGAACAGTACCGCGGACTTTTCGTTAAAACTCTCTATAATGTATTAAATAAGAATAAAACTACCCTGATAACTATAAGTTTTATACTAACATTTAAAGCACGTGTATACCTAACGGAGTAAAAATATGATGACGGTGTTCAAATAGTTAAGACATTTTACTGCCCGAAGCATTGAAAAGTGAAGGAACAAAAGTTCAAATTTTTCTTTCCTAATACGTTTGACTGAGTAGTCCAGAAAGTTACATTTAAATCTTGCATATAGGGATATAATGAATGTTTCAATGGTTATATCTTATATAAAAATCGTACCACTAAATGGGATGTAATTGTCACGCCCCGATCCTGAAGTACGTCCAGGATCGACACGTGACGTCACTACGTACTGTACATCTATTGACACGCCCGACCTTGATGTTCACCAAACACCAGGGTAGGCACGTGCTGGCCGACACCCGAAGATGACGAAGCCATATTAGGATGCATGAGAACTAAGAACAATTAACCGACATAAATAAAACTTGTAAATTTAATTATAATGAATATGCAATTGTCGATCGTGTTTAGAGCATACAATGACACGCCCCGACCCCGATATTCCCCGAATACCAAGATAGGCACATGCTGGCCGACACCCGAGGGTGACGAAAGCCATTTATTGAGTGCAAATGCTGAAAAGAATGATTAAATAAGACTTATAAATATAAAAGAATAAACAATATGCATTTAAGGAACGTGTTCAGAGCACACATCTAATCTAGAACACTAAAAGAATTAATATAAAATTGAATGAATAAAAGAATGGGTCCTACACCGAGAGGACTCAAAGATGCCGATGCGAAAGTGCCTTGACTCCAGGATTGTATGCCTCGATTCTAAGTCCTGAAGGGGGCGCAAAACAAACATGAGTGGACCAATTTGATATACATATAATAAAACAGTTATCAACGTACTAACCCCCAGGTTTTATGAAAACACATATATATCAGGATAAACATAGGTTTTCCGAAACCTAGCATGCCGTGCATTGTCTCAAATCATAACTTGTATATATACTAGCCGCTAGTGAATGTCCAATATAACTCTCCAGGCCCCATGCCAGCTCCCCGTCCCTGAGCAGACAGTCAAAGGAAAATACACTACAAGCCCCTTGCCGGCTCCCCGTCCCTGGTCTTAAATGCCAGAGGAAACACCCTCCAGGCCCTATGCCAACACCAAACCATCACCCAGGATGGACCGGAATCTATCCCTTCATCCCGTAGCGGAATCAGGACCACTAGGTAAGTACAAAACCATTCAACATACGTACATTTGAAAGGCATCTTCATAGTATAAAGTCATCAATCATCTATACTATAAAGAGGTGTTCGAAACGTATTCTAAATATCATATCGTCATCCATCAGATATTCTATAAGAATATGGGTTATAGGAAAAATAGTAATAATTCAAAATAGCCTCAATAGGCACGATATCTCATAAAGCATTTCATAGGACATACTCATCAAATCATACTTTTCATGTATGCATTTCTACTATAAAACATGCATTTTAGAAGGGGTCCACTCACAGTACTTCGCCGTCAAAAGCTGCGCAGACTAGCGAAGACAAACACTCCACAACAATTGCCTCTAAGCACATAAAGAGTACATTTAGTAAAACTCTAATCAAACGACTTAATTTGGGAAAACGAACTTCAGAAACGGGTCCAGAACGTCGAAATTAGCCTAGGAGAGGTCTCGGACGAAAACCCGAAAAGTCAACCCGAAGTCAAACTCAAAGTCAACGGTCAATGTTGACCGGGTCAACGGTCAGACCGGGTCAGTCAACGGGTCAGGGCCCGGGTCAGACCCAGTCAAACGGGTCTGGGCTTGGATCCGAGTTGGGCTTGGGTTTTGGGTCCAAAGGGTTTAGGTTTTAGGGAAAAGGGCTTTGGGATTTAATAATTAAAAGGGTTTGGGTTTTGGGTTTTAGAGGAAACGGGCCTAAGGCCCTAACCAAGATGGCCCAAGGCCTTAATTTGAAAGGGTTTTGGGTTGGGCTCGGCAGGAAAGGCCTAAAGGCCTCGGTGGTTTCTTGGGCTGGGTTTCACACCGGAGAAGAAGGCCGGAATTCTGCCGGAATACTACACAAACTTTAAACGGTCATAACTTTGTCAATACTCGATGAAATCAAGTGATTCGAAAACAAAAGTTGTAGTTCTCGAAGAGACGAAGAGAATGATACCTCGCACGACATCTAACTCACCGTGTTTTGGCCGGAAAATGCCTCGAAATCCGTCAGACTCGCCGGAAACTGGGTAAGATTCAAATGAGTATAACTTCTTCAATACTCAATGAAATTGGATGAAACAAAAAGGAAAGTTGTAGTACTCAGCGAGACAAAGAGATTGATAGCTTGAAAGACGGCCAACTCGCCGTGGTTTGGCCGTAAATTGCCTCAAAAAGGGCGGTGCTCGCCGGAAAATTTGGAAAAGCTACTCCGAGCCATTTTCTGCGATTCAAACGTATACACCACTTAAAACAAGCTTCGATCTAACCCTAAAACATAACTCAAAGGTTTCTAGAAGCTTACCAACGTCGGAATAACACGAAATTCGTCGGGGAAGACGATGAACAGTACCGGCCGAAAGAGAGGGAAGGGTTTTGGGTGTTCTTTCTTCGTTTCTGAGAACACAGAGGTGATGGTGATGGTGTTTTTGTTGTCCTAGTGTGTGAGTGTGCGATGCTGCTTGAGGAGGGAAGGAGAGAGTTGCAGAGAAAGGGAGAGAGAGGGCTCACGGGTAGAGAAGGAAGAAAAAGAGAGAAAGAAGAGGGAGAGAAAGAGAAGATAGAGAGTGTCATAAAAATCAGAAAAAAAAGAAAAAAAAAGGAAAGGAACCGGGGGACAAAACAGGGGGTGGGCCCCTTGGGCACACCATTTAAGACCCAAAAAAACTATTTTTAAAAGGAAAATATCCCCAAACTTAGTGAAAATACAAAAATACCCTTTTTGTTCCGTAAATCCCGAGACGGGTTGTTACATACAACTAAACCAAGACACCAAAAAGGGAAATAATATAAAATTGAATGAACAAAGGGATGGGTTATACACCGAGCGGACTCGAAGATGCCGATGCGGGAGTGCCTTGACATCGGGATTGTAAGCCTCGATTCTAAGTCCTGAGGGGGCGCAAAACAAAACATGAGTGGACCAAGTTGATATATAAATAATACGAAAACAGTTAATCTTTAACGTACTAACCCCCAGGTTTAGAAAACTCGTATAGCATAATAAGTAATAGGTTTTTCCGAAAACCCTAGCATGCCATAAAACCTTTCGTAAAATATATATCGTATATAGGTTGCTTAGTAGTAGTAGCACAAGGTATACATAAATATATAAATAACTTCATTCGCTCGAAGGCACTACATCTCTCGACCGAAGTCAAAATCAATATCTTCCGCCTGTAGGCACCAACCAACACCTGGCCGTAGCCAATATAAATATCTTCTGCCCGTAGGCACCAACCAAAAGCTCGGCCGTAGCCAATATAAATATCAATCGCCCGTAGGCTCCTACAGCACCCGACCGAAACCAATATAAGTATCAATTGCTCGTAGGCTTCTACAGCACCGGACCGAAGCCAATATAAGTATCATTTGCCTGTATGCAGGACCGTTCGCCCGTAGACAGTACCATTCGCTCATAGGCAGGACATAGAATAACCACTAAGTAAGCACATAAACCATTAACATAATATTTCTAAATAAATAAATAAATAAATAAATATATATATATATATTTATATATATCTTAATCGGAGTTCAATTGCTAAAACGTCATATCGTAAAACCACATTCACAAGTATGTATATAGTCATCAATCATATATACCACAAGGAACGTAAAGTCGATAAAGCATGATAATTCAAAAGCGTGAAATCAATTTACTCATAAACGTTTCATAAAACGTAACAATAAATCATGTTTTTCATGTATGCATTTCTAATAGTAAAATATGCATTTTAGAAGGGGTCCACTCACAGATACTTCGTCGTTGAATTGCCATGCAAACCAGAGAGGATGGCAACGCCATACACAATTGCACCTAAGCACATAATGGTACCAATTAATAAAACTCTATCATAACGATTGAATTTTAGGAAACAGACGTCATAAACGGATTCAGGACGTCGAAAAACATAATGGGGGACCTCGGGTACCCTCACGCGCCGCCACGTGCTGAGATGGGTCACCAAAAAGTTCACCAAAAAAGTCGCCGACACCCGCCATGGACGGCGGCGGAGCACAGTTCCTCCGATGGAGGCATGTGTGCTCCACGCGTCGGCTAAGACAGGCGCCCACGTGCTGGCCAGGGGCTGGGATCCGACTGGGTCTGGGCCGAATCCGGTTCGAATCTGGTTCTGGGCTCTGGGTTTTGGGTTGGTTCCATTTGGGTTAGGCTTGGGTTCTCTGAGTTGGGCCTCATGGTTGGGCCGAGTTCAAAGGGTTTGGGCCGAGAGTATGGGCCTGGCCTAGAGTTTGAGTCGGGGGTTTCCATGGCCCAAGGGCATGGGTTTGGGTTTCTAGCTTAATGGGTTAGGCTTTGGGTTAAAAGGTTTAGGGCTTGGGCCGAAGTCCATGGCCTAAAAACCTGGGCCGGTTAAGTTGGGTCTGGTTTGACCCATTTTCAGGTCAGATCGACCAAACTCAATGGAGAAGGAAGCCGGAGCTTCCCGAGCTCCATTCAACTCCGATTCTCTACCCTAGGACTCGATCCACCCACCAAAATGAAGCTTAAAGAACATAGATTAGGATTTTACTTTTTGTTTCCCAAGCAATGGCCAGGGTTGGTCGGAAATCGGCTCGAAGTTGTCGGGACTCGCCGGGTTCTTCAAGCTTTTGCACCGGTTTCCATGGTGCTACACCTCTTGGTCCTGGGTTTGAGGGTTGGTGTCTCGATCTTTAGGTTAGAAGGTTGGTGTGCTCGGGGAGCTGGAGAGGGGAGAGCACAGAGGGAGAGTTCGGGGGAGAGATAGAACTGTGAGAGAAAGTGATGGAGACAAGGAGAGACTAAGAGGAGAAGAGAGAGACTGGGCCGGGGGACAACCAAAAGGGGTGGGCCCCTTGGGCACACCAAATAAGACCCAATAGTAACCAAATTAAAATATCTAGCCCACACAGTGAAATTACGAAAATACCCATTTCGATTCACCAAAACCGGGGCGGGTTATTACATCTATCATGCCTCGCCTTCGAGACATGGACAAAACACAACTTAAGGTCCATTAGTGTAGTAATTTTTCGTTTACTTTATGGCTGCATCTAACCTCCCTGTTAGACTACCTACGTACCCTCAAACGGGATCAAGCCATTCGTAGTTCACCATCCATTAAACTCCGAGATTTCTAGTAGTACTTTCTAGTAGAAAAACATTTATTTACAAAACAAGTCAAATGAATTCAACGGCATAGGACACACGATTCTAGACTATACAACGAACCCATTTATCAACTAAGGTTTTTCATTCGCATATATCATAACATTTTCTAGTACAATTCCACAACGATAACATACAACATTTCAATGAACCAACGGTACATGATTTTAACCTTTAACCATATATATCAACAAAGTATAAATCAATCATAAACCACAATTGATAAACTTATAAATAATCTAGCCAGAACTCTTGAATGAGTTATCTAGACATTCATCGGCTTTCTAATTCAAAACACAAAGGTTCTCAAAACTACCGTTCACAAATACACTTAAAACTATGGCTAGAGTGACACAATTCAGCTGAAGCCTACAATAAGTAACCAAGTAGGTAGTGACACCCTAATGCGGATTAACCAGGTGGAGTCACTCCTACGCATGCTGATAGGTAGTGATCACCCAATGCGGATTTACCAGGCGTGATCACCTCTAAACTACGTATAACCATACCTAGGTAACGAGGATCGCCCAATACGGATTAACCAGGCGCGATCTTAGGGTTGCTAAATGCAGATTAACCAAGCACAACCCATAAATAGTATGGTTCCCCAATGCGGATTAACCAGGCAAAACCATCCATGTACCACTGCTATATGGTGCAGTCACATCATCACAAAACTTAAATTAAATTTAAATTAAATTATAATTACTAGCATACGATTTCTACGGAATTTTCTAACGAGGTTCCATCTCATATTTTCATACTGGTAATCATACATCACATCTATAATATCTAGAAATTCAACAAACATATATATATCACAGTAAGGTGCCAATTGCACGTAAATCGAAGTGCACATCAGTTGGGATAGCTCGCTAACCAAGATAGGCCCGCTAGGTTCCACTACTTCTCTAGTAATACTAATTTTAGTATTTAAGAACGATTTTGAAACATGTTGACTAGAAGTCAACTCTCAATCAACTGTAGGGTCCACAACCCTACGTAATTCGATCTGGAATGCCCACCCAACCATAACTTCCCAAGGGTCTCATTACTCTTTACAATATCCTAAAATTTCGGAACGATCCAAATGTCGGATCTCTGCCAATTGCTAAAATTAAGTGGTGGTCAAAGCTTAATTTTACAAACTTAGAAATCAATTCGGGAAGATCCGTACATCGGATTCCCAACCCATCAGTTCCTATTGTCCTCAAATATTACGTACTAAAATGCACTAAAGTTTGATGACGATCTAACGGTCGGATCGTCGATTGTTATAATGATCAAGTGACGGACCTTAATGAAACTAGTTTCAATTCATTGAATCACAGCAAACGAATATCAAATATGAAATCAGAATAACGAATTTAGCTTTAAAAGGCAAGGTCGGCCCTATAGCCACGCGCCGCCAGTGGCGGCGATTTCCGACTAACTCTAAAAATTACCAAATTTTACAGGATTGTAGAACACAACAAGAGGACAAACTTTCATACCTGGGACAAAGTCCAATTCGGCTGGGAAATACCTGAAATTATCCTCGATCCGTCACAAACCCTAAAAATTGATGTTCTCTATTCGACGCCAATACGAACTCCGACGCCTCAACCAATGCATGGGTATTGTTCTTGAGGTTGATGGGAGTTTATTGGTGGTGGTGGTCGATGGAGTTGGCTTCGAAAATGGCAGATCGCAACCGTGATGCCATCACATCCACCGGTGCTGTTCTTCGTGAAATGAAAGCCAAACCTCGTCGGTTTTGGGTGGAAATGGAAAAGAGAAGGTTGTGGAGTGGTTCCCAGGTGGTGGTTTGCTGTGATTCGCTGGAAAAGCACCGTGAAAGGAGTCGAAAATCCTGGGCAAGACCCGGTTGGGTCACGCAGGGAAACCGGGTAAAGGGTGGATCCAATTCCCTCATTCTCCGCTTCTTTCATTTCCCTCCTGTCTTTTTCTTCTGATTGGGCAGTCTCTCCCCTCATTTCCCTCATTTCCCTCATTTCTCTTCTCTTCTTCCCATCTCAGCCACGCACGTGGCTTCATCACAATGGTCCCTGCTCCAGCAAAGTTGGAGCCTTCTAAAAGTGAAGGGTCAAATGACCAAAATGCCCTCATCTGTGTTCGTTTATATCTCCTGCATTATAATTCCGTTTGGCAAACGGTTTTCGCCTACGTGCTCATAGGATAAACCTCTATCCAAATATGCCAAGAAATATGGCAAAACATACAAGGATAAAATAAGTCCTCGTATAATTATGTTTAGCCAACTAAGAGCATTTTTTTCCTTTTAACTTATTGAAAAATTATACACCGTCAATATAAAAGCATCGTAACTCTGAATATGACTACAAAATATTTAATTTAATAACAAAATCCGAGAACGGGATTTCACACTAATATTGTATCTAGACCCATATTCATGCCCTTTCCATACATTGCTTTTATTTAATAAAAAAACCTTCTACGAAGACATGGTCGTAATGGCAGCTACGTACTGATCAAGAAAAACAAGATTTTCGTTGTCAAGGTTCATTTACCTTTGACCTTTTTATAGTTGGCTTGGAATTCATACAGTATAGTTTAAATTCTAGCTTCTCTGCTAATTTTTTTTGGTAGCACCAATGGATATCAAACCAATCTTATTGTTCGAGTTCTCCGTTATTTCATTATGTGCATTTTGGAAGTCTCATATCTCCCTTGCAGCTGACACTATTAGCGAAAACCGATCTCTTGCCGGCGATCAAACCATTGTCTCTACAGGTGGGATGTTTGAGCTAGGTTTCTTCAAACCAGGTCAGCTTTCAAACTACTATATAGGCATATGGTACTCCAAGCAAGTAGTACCTGAGATGACTGTTGTTTGGGTAGCAAATAGGGAAATACCAGTATCTGATAGATTTTTTTCTGTGTTGACCATCTATGATGGTAATTTAGTTCTCTTTGACGAGTCCAAAACCCTGGTGTGGTCAACAAATTTAAACCCCACCAGTTCTGGTTCTGTACAAGCAGTTCTTTTGGACAGCGGAAACCTTGTCTTGACAGCGGGCTCTAGTAAGAATACATCAGAGCCTTTATGGCAAAGCTTTGATCATCCAACGCATACTTTGCTACCAGGAGGTAAACTTGGATTCAACAAAATTACAAATCATACCCAAATTCTCACTTCATGGAAGAATTTGGAGGATCCTGCACCAGGTGTTTACTCTCTTGAGCTAGCCCCGGATGAAAGCAATTCATATATCTTGTTGTGGAATGGGTCTAGACAGTATTGGACCACCGGACCATGGAATGAAAGTTTGCATATTTTCAACATGATTCCTGAATTGAGGCTATTTAATAGCTTCAATTATAGTTATGTTACGAATGAGAACGAAAGTTATCTCACATATTCTATTAACAATCCTAAAATTTTATCTCGAACCTTGATGTTTGTCTCGGGGCAGATTCAGCAATCAATATGGTTGGAAACTTCCAAGCAGTGGAATTTGTTTTGGTCTCAACCAAGAACAATATGTGATGTTTATGCTTCTTGTGGGGCTTTCTCCAGTTGCAATCCCAAATCCTCGTGCAAATGTTTGAAGGGCTTTGAGCCAAACCGGCAGGTTGATTGGGACTTGCGGATTTATTCTGGTGGATGTTCAAGAACAACCAGTGTGCAGTGTGGGAATGCCACGGGAGACGGGTTTCTAGAAATACATAGTGATTCATTGCCAGAAAATATAAAATATGAAAATGCTATTAGTATCGAAAGTTGTAGATCAATCTGCTTAAAAGACTGCCGTTGCACTGCTTATGCTTATGCCAGTAGCAATGGATGTTCAGTATGGCATGGAGATGTCTTGGATCTGAAAGAACTTGATAACAATGGCGGTGATGGAAGAACTTTATACATCAGAGCTGCAGCTTCCGACATGAAGAAAAAACGTAATAAGACAAAGATTATTCATGTCTTACTTGGAGCCGTTAATATTAATGTTGTCCCAATGATCCTTTTCTTCTCTTTGCAGGTGTAATTAAGGCGTCCCTTTTGATTGCAATAGTCTCACCAATCACAGGTTTGCTTGTTGTCATTTTTGGCTATTTCTTATGGAAGAAAACATTGGGAAAGAAAAGAGAGCATAGGAGTAGATATGGTGAGACTAAAAGTAAACTTGCTGCTGGAGGTGAAAAGAACGATGCAGAACTGCCGATCTTTGGTTTAAGGGCTATAATAGCTGCTACAAACAACTTTGCTGAAGCTAATAAACTCGGAGAGGGAGGATTTGGCCCTGTCTACAAGGTGACACTTCCACTGCGTACTCTAAATACTAAAACATTTTTCTCCTCATGCACACTTCCTGTTTATTTGTGACCTTTGGATTGAGTGAGTCCAAAGAGATGAATCACGAGACACAGTACACATGGGTGTGCTGAAGGAGAAACAAGGGTGTTTGAAAATAATTTCTCCTTTCAGAAACATGACCGTTCCTTTGCACTTCTCTAACAAATTTTTCTCTTGTGCGATTTTCTTCCTCTATACAGGGCATTTTGGCTGAAAATCAAGTAGTAGCCATAAAAAGGTTATCAAAAAGGTCAGGCCAAGGACACCAGGAGTTCATGAATGAGTTAAAACTTATTGCCAAGCTCCAACACACCAGCCTCGTTAGGCTCTTGGGTTGCTGTATTGAAGACGAGGAAATGATATTGATCTACGAGTACATGCCCAATCGGAGTTTGGACAAACTTTTGTTTGGTATATATATACATGCTAATGACTTATTGATTCTATGTTTCTGCAAATTGTTTTCCTTGTGTTTAAATGCCATGTATTGCAAGATCTATGCACTGTGTCCAACTTTTGATCTAAAATGAAATGAAATGAAAAACACTTTCTCATCTTTCTTCATGGTTTGTCCAATCAGATGCATCTGAAAAAAGAGAATTAGATTGGGGAAGACGTTTTCAAATTATAGAAGGCATTGCTCAAGGAGTACTCTATATACACAAGTACTCCAGACTGAAAATCATCCACAGGGACTTAAAAGCAAGTAACATACTGCTGGATGGAGTGTTGAACCCCAAAATTTCAGACTTTGGAATGGCAAGGATTTTCGGGATGAATCAGACTGAAGCAAATACAACTAGGGTCGTTGGCACGTAGTAAGTCTACATATATTTGGCACATGTTTTCATTCAAGTAATGTTTTATTGCTTACTTCTCTACATACTGTCAATTCATGCGCAGCGGCTACATGTCACCCGAGTATGCGAGATATGGTCATTTCTCTGAGAAATTGGATGTATTCAGCTTCGGAGTGTTGTTGTTGGAGATTGTAAGCGGAAAGAAGAATGCTGCTTTTTATCGATTTGAACATTCACCAACTCTTGCTGGATGGGTAAGTATTGAAAAATTATTCCAACTCATGATCATTCCGTTTTTAAGCCTTCCAAATTCGTAAATGACCGTAAATTCAACATTTTAATTAGGCATGGGAATTGTGGAAAGAAGGAAGAGGAATTGAGGTGATTGATGAATCAGTAAGGGAAACATGTCGGCTAGATGAAGCTTTGAGGTGTATCAATATAGGGTTTTTGTGTGTTCAAGAAACTCCATCTGATCGACCAACAATGTCTTCAGTAATTCGTATGCTGCAAGGCAATGAATCTACACCTCTTCCGCCGTCCAAAGAACCTGCCTTTTCAACACACAGAAATTCCAGTCCTGTTTGCTCTTCTGAAACGGCTACCAGTTTTTCCCACAATGCAGTCACCATGAGTTTGCCAGAAGGTCGTTAGGCATTGGAAGAGTAGTGACGGGCAAGCAGTTGAGAAAATAGTGTACTAGTATTTTAGAAAAAACACCCCGACAACTAGCAGTTTTATACAAACACTTCAACGGTTCAATTACACATTACTAGAGCTGTTTGTGTGTTTTATGGTTTTTGCCTGTCCAAACTAAACCTACAATAGCAGTAGATTAAATTATGTGAAGTATTTTTTAGCTGCAAATGCAGGCGTAACCATAGTTCAATATATGTTCCCACCGCATTCCTTGGCACAACCATATTTGTATTAGTTTAAAATGGAATGTCGCTTCTATCAAAAGAATAAAGAGGAGATTTTTTTACATCTTCTAACTTTCAGAAGATAAAAACTAAAATAAAAAAAAAAAGGTCTAGAACAAAGGATTTTACTTTACTATATCCATAATTGACATCATGGATTTTCCTAGGGTTGGAATGGAAAAGTTGACAATCATCATATAGAATGTACCGAATGGCAAGTCGATCAATTTTTTATCGATGAGGATTGAAACTTAATGCCTCTTTTAATAAAAGAAAATATCACTAAACACTTGATGCGTCCGACCATGTTAAACTCAAGTTTTTTTTTTTTTACAAGAGGATTGGGCTGGTGATGATGGGCTTTCGGCGAGAAGAGGGGTTGCTGGCCTGCAAGAATAATTGCATTCGAATCCTCAACATTCCCTTTGTCGAGCTGGAACACCTTCACCGGTCACCCTGCAGATCGTCAATAATAAATCAATTAAACAAACTGTTAGTGAATATAAATAGACAATTAGTGAATATCACTTCGATCTGGAAAATTGAAGGACCTAGGATAGTTTCACCTACAAGCTACAACTACAAAACAAACCAACGTAACAATGTGGATCAACCAACGAATGCAACACTCTAACGGCGTTAATAACATCAATTTGCGTCCAATTACCACCAATGTAAGTGTCAGTTTGGTTACAATTAGCACCAGTAAGGACATCAGTTTGATTTCGAATAAAGCTCCACAGCCAGTTTCGGCATTATTGTTCTCCCCAACCTTGAAACCCATGATTGTGTTGATTCTTTATCGGGACGAGCCCGAAAACACAAACAGAAAAAAAAGAAAAAAGAAAATCAAGATGAAACTTGTGTTTGAGAGAGTCAATATGAGTATGGTATATATATGGAGGAGGTACAAATAAAATGTGTCCGTTTAGGGCTTAGTTTTTGTACTTCAAGTTTCTTCTTTTGAGTTTCTCTCATATTTGTTTTCTTTTGTGAGAAGAAAGCATAGACGTGAAAACCAAAGGGGAAATAAAAAGAAAACTGTTTGGCATTCCTAATTTGATTGTTGAATCTGTTACAAATTTCTCTATTGGCTTTGGGCAACTTTAACTCATATTCTTTTCTGGGAGACTTTGGATGCGGCCCCTAGTTATGAATATTTTTTGACTAAAACCTTGTTGGTTTCAATTTTTGATCCAAGTCCCTGAAATTAATGTGATAATTTATTTCTATGTACGTTACTATATTTTTTTAAATTAAAAATTGAAATTTATAGTTGTTTATACTAATGAGATTTTAAATAAAAAACCATAATTTGTGGGATTAAAAATATTAAAAATATAAATATACTATTGTGTGTGTGTGTGTGTGTGTGTGTGTGTGTGTGTGTGTGTGTGTGTGTGTGTGTGTGTGTATATATAAACATGGGTACATTTATCAAAATTAACCAAAAAATTATTGTATCAAAACATGGGTACATTCTTCAAAATCACCAAAAAAAAAAAAAGATATTAGGCTTAATAAAATTAGTAAATTTCTTCGATTAAACTTAACATGGATACATTCTCAAATCAAAGAAAAAAGAATGTACCCATATAAGTTTAAAAATGGATTAGAAAAAAATTGAATAGATTTTATATAAAAAAAAGGGTACATTTTACATATAACAAATTGGTATATTTAAGAATGAATACATTTTAAGATTAAAAATTTGAAAAAAAATTACATGAATGGTATATATAATTAGCATGGGTACATTTAGCAAAATTAAAAATGGGTACAAATAAATAAAAATATGGGTACAAATACAAATAAAACTTTATAAAATATGGGCACAAAAAGAAATTAATATATGGGTACAAATTAAAACTGAAAAGAAAATTGGTACAAATTAAAAAAGGGTTGCAAATTAAAAATGGGTACAAACTAAAAATAAAAATATACAATAAAAAATTTAGCCATAAATATAAATATACTAATTGTAACATTTTTAACATTAAATGAATATATTTAGAAATAAAAAATATTTTATTATTGAAATAATTAATGATGTTATTAATACCAAGGACCTTGATCAAAAAATGAAAAGGAATAAGGTTTTAATAAAAAAAGTAGCAAAATGAAGGATGAGAACCTAATTTCTCATTCTTTTCCTCTTCTTTTGTTCAGTCATCAAATATTCGTATTGGTTAACAATTTGAATGTTTCAACTGCTAATACTAATTTAGTTTAGCGATATTTAGTCTTTATAATTCTAAAAGTCGAGTTCTTGTCTCATGACTTAAATCGCTAAATAAGAATGTTGTGGGTAAAGTGGGTAGCATTGGTTCTTGTTACTTTTTTTTTTCCTGATTTGGTTTCCCGTATATTTGGGGTCCCTACAATTGTGAAGTTACCCATTTTGATGCAAAATGGGGGTAGGGTACTTATGCTCGTTGTTTTAGAGAGATAGTCTCATCTTAATTATCCAATCAAACGTATAATATGTTGATCTTTTATTGAATAAAAGGTTTACTTTTTTTAAAACGTAAACTACTTTCATTAGGTGCATGACGCCACTAAAATTGTGCACATGATGCAAAAAAAAACTCTTGTTGGTTTGCCAGGTAATTCCTGTTTCAATCAAAAGAGAGAGATAATATAGCTTAGTAAGCATTGGATAGATCATGCTTGTGGGAGAGGTAGGTGGTCTTGTTCTTTGCTCATTGGCCATTGCTTGCTTTATTTCTTGATTTTTTTTTAAATTATTGTGTGGGACGGGAACATTAGATTAATTATTGTGTGTGTCTGTACTGTATCAATTTTGATAAAATTATATGTATATGTTGTAATAATCAAATTGATGAACATCATATTTTATACGAAGCATGACGATAATCGATAACACCACATAATACTCTAGCTATTAACATTTAAACATTTCCCTAATATCACGCCGTTCTTCACGTTTTGCATCCTCACACAAGCAAATATGAAAGACGACATCGATTGATTTCAAACGCAAATGATGAAACTGATGAATCAAGGATAAACTGCAAAATAATTGGATCATACATTGGCAATACTATTGGTACCACGTGTCGGAAAAGTCAGCCGAAGGATGCAGCCTACCTACAGGCTACAGCTACATGTAACCACGTTACTGTCCAAGGGAGAGGAGTGGGACCAACTCAGTTTCCCCAACCAGCAAAATAACTCAAGTTAACAAGTGCCACGCGTCCATTAGATAATGACTAATTTTATTTTATTTTAGTAAATTAATGAATAATACAGTTGCTCCGCAACTCACCCCCTTCTCTTGTTGAGTGATTTGAGGACCAGTCTCTTCTCACTTGATCAGCCCCTGGATTCTGGTCAACCCCCAAATGACGATCTTGTCCATCTTCACCAGAGCTTCAAGAGCTTTCAATGGCCACCCTGTTGCCTCCAAGCTTCTGGTGCTCTGTACTATCAGGTTCGCAATTTTCTTGCCTACCATGTTATTTTCTTTTCGCTCTGTTTGGCTTCGGAGAAAATGCATGACCAGAAAATGAGTTGGGTTGAAATATTTTCTATCATAGCATATAAAGACACATTCTTTTTTAGTTTTGGTTATACTTCAATGAAGTGTCAGTTTTTTTATCTCTAGTTTAAACAAAATGTCAGCTCATTAACTCTGAATCTAAACTTTTCTCCACCAGACACTAGACTTTGTTTGGTTACTGAGAAAATATACTGCAAATGTTTGTTTTGGAGTCTTAGCTATGCTGAATTTATTTAATTCTCTCTCTGTTTTCTCAGCAACCAAACATGCCTTTTAAGGTTGTTAATTCTTTTCATGTGATCTTTCACTGTGGAAAAGAATCCTCACCCCTTAAGTTACCCTTTTGCTTGATTAGCTTTTAGATTTACAATTACTTTACATATTCCAAGTCACTTGACATAGATCTACTACTAAAAGGGTTATGAAGATTTACAATAGTTTATTAAAGCATGTCTTTTTACCTTTTTGTTTTGTTTGAATTGTAACCTTCTTTACTAGCTCACATTGTTTTGTTTTTGCCAATTTGACATCCATCCACATGGTTATAGACAAGCAAATGTAGACAAAGTGCACAATTTATAAAAAAAAAAAAAGAAGAAAACTTCGTTCGCTTAACCTCATTGTCGATCATATTTTTTCTGTTTTGGTTTCCGTTTGGACTATTGTCGATCACACAGTTTGAACTGTCGCTTAACCTCACATTGTAAATGAATGTGTCATTTACCTTTTTTTAAGAAGGAAAAGAACAGTGCGATAATGCATGTCTCGCTTAACCTCATTGTCGATCATATTTTTTCTGTTTTGGCTTCTCATGCAGGAAGTGGAAGATGCTCAAAAGATACGTATGAGTGATAGATTGCTTTGAAATGGCTGTACTTCCAGGTCTAAGTGAAGAAGAGCGGAGGAGAAATCTTCATTTTGTAATTGTTGGAGGAGGTCCTACTGGTGTGGAATTTGCTGCAGAGCTGCATGATTATTTCCAAGAAGATTTAGTCAAGTTATATCCTATGGTTAAGGATCTTGTGAAAATAACAGTTATCCAATCTGGAGATCACATCTTGAACATGTACGAAGGATGCACTTATGTTTTAGATTATTGATTGCTTTTTGGAAACATTTTGATAATAAACCCGATTTAATCATGAACTTTTATATCGAGCAAATAGCAAGTTCATTCAGAGAACTAACTAAAATTCGTATCCTCACACTGTAGGTTCGACAACAGAATTAGTACTTTTGCCGAGAAGAAGTTTACAAGAGATGGCATCGATGTTCAAACAGGATGTCGGGTTGTCAGTGTTTCTGATAAGGAAATCACGATGAAGGTGAAATCGAAGGGAGAGGTTTGCTCTGTACCACATGGGTTGGTTGTGTGGTCTACTGGTATTGGGACTTGTCCAATTGTGAGGGACTTTATGCAACAAATTGGGCAGGTTTGTTTCATAAATTTTATGCACATACACGATCGAGAAATACAGAATTTACAGTATAATCAACTGTTCTATGGGCGACATGGTTATTCAATCATAATTTATCTTCTGCTCAATGTGCAGGCTGATAAACGTGTTCTAGTAACTGACGAATGGCTGCGTGTAAAGGGATGTGAAGATGTGTATGCCATTGGTGATTGTGCTTCAATTAGTCAACGTAAAATCATGGTATGCAGAATATATTCAACCTTTTTAAACTTATAGTTGAAGCTATTTTATACATGCTCTTGGGTTGCTGTCTTGAAGATGAGGAAATGATATTGATCTACGAGTACATGCCCAATCGGAGTTTGGACAAACTTTTGTTTGGTATATACATATATACATATATATATATATATGCTAATGACTTATTGATTCTTTGTTTCTGCAAATTGTTTTCCATGTGTTTAAATGTCGTGCACTGCAAGATTAAATGCACTGTGTCCAACTTTTGATCTAAAATGATATTAAAGAAAAACACTTGCTCATCTTTCTTCATGATTTGTCCAATCAGATGCATCTGAAAAAAGAGAATTAGATTGGGGAAGACGTTTTCAAATTATAGAAGGCATTGCTCAAGGAGTACTTTATATCCACAAGTACTCCAGATTGAAAATCATCCACAGGGACCTAAAAGCAAGTAACATACTGTTGGATGGAGCCTTGAACCCCAAAATTTCAGACTTTGGAATGGCAAGGATTTTCGGGATGAATCAGACTGAAGCAAATACAAATAGGGTTGTTGGCACATGGTAAGTCTACATATATCTGGCACATGTTTTCATTCAAGTAATGTTCTATTGCTTACTTCTATACTATACATACTATCAATTCTTGTGCAGCGGCTACATGTCACCCGAGTATGCAAGATATGGTCATTTCTCTGAGAAATTAGATGTATTCAGCTTCGGAGTGTTGTTGTTGGAGATTGTAAGCGGAAAGAAGAATGCTGCTTTTTATCGCTTTGAACACTCACCAACTCTTGCTGGATGGGTAAGTACTGAAAAATTATTCTAAAACTCATGATCATTTTGTTTTTAAGCCTTCCAAATTCGCAAATGACCGTAAGTTCAACATTTTTATTAGGCATGGGAGATGTGGAAAGACGGAAGAGGAACGGAGGTGATTGATGAATCAGTAAGGGAAGCATGCCGGCTCGATGAAGCTTTGAAATGTATCCATGTAGGGTTTTTGTGTGTTCAAGAAGCTCCAGCTGATCGACCAACAATATCTTCGATAATTCGTATGCTGCAGGGCAATGAATCTACATTTCTTCCACCTTCCAAAGAACCTGCCTTTTCAACACATAGAAATTCCAGCCATGTTTGCTCTTCTGAAATGCCTACCATTTTTTCCCAAAACACAGTCACCATGAGTTTGCCCGAAGGTCGATAGGCGTTGGAAGAGCAGTGACTGGCAAGTAGTTGAGAAAGTAGTAAAGTATATTAGAATAAACACCCTGACAACCAGTAGTTTTATACAAACACTTCAAGGGTTCAATTACACATTACCCGAGCTGTTTTTGCGTTTTATGGTTTTTGCCCATCCAAACTAAATCTATAATAGTAGCAGATTAAATTTATGTTCTGTATTTTTCAGCTGCAAATGTGGGTGTAACCATACTTCAACATATGTTCCCGGCACACCCTTTGTATCAAAGGGGAAATAAAATGGAATGTCGTTTGTATCAAAGGAATAATGAGGAGATTTTTTTACATCTTCTAACTTTAAGAAGACAAAAACTAAAAACAAAATTGGTCTAGAACAAAGGATTTTACATTAGTATATCCATAATTGACAACATGGATTTTCCTGGGGTTGGAATAGAAAATTTGACCATCATCATAGATAATCTACCGAATGCAAGTTTGGCAACTAGAAATACAAGTAAACTGTTAAACCCCAACCCCGTTTTTAGTTTGTAATTTTACTAAGTTTTGGGTTTTTATTTAAAATTGTATTTGGATCTTAATTGGTGAGCCCAAGGGGCCCACCCCTTGATTTGTGTCCCCGGTTCCCCTCTTCCCCGAGACTCTCTCTCTCTCCTCTCTTGTCTTTCCCCCCTGAGTTCACCCCCTCACTCTCTCTCTTGGAACACTCTCTTCCCTCTGCAAGCTCTCATTCTCCTCTCTGTGACTCACCCACACACACCACACCTACAGCAATGGCGAACACCACCACCGACCACCTGGGATGGACATCTCTCTTCTCCTCGTCACTATGCAAGCACCCTTCCCAATGAGTTATCGTCGCCTTCAATGAAGGTTAGTCAAACCACCATTCGATCTTCCTTCCTAGTAGTCTAGAAGGCTTAGTGGTTGTTAAGTATGGTTTTTGGTGAATGTTTAGACGTGAAAACAGCTTGGGGAGCTTTCTCCATATTTTTCGGCGAGTCCGACGGCTTTCGAGTCACTTTCCTGCCAAACCACGGCGATTTGGCCTGCATGCAAGGTATCAATCTCTTCGTCTTGCTGAGTAATACAACTTTACTGTTTGTTTCACCCAATTTCGTTCAGTATTGAAGAAGTTATACTCATTTGAATCTTACCCAGCTTTCGACGACCTCCGCAGCTTTCGAGGCGTTTTTTGACCAAACCACGTCGAGTTAGACGTCGTGCAGGCACCATTCTCTTTTTCTCTTTGAGAACTACGATTTTGTTTTTGAATCACTCGATTTCGTTGAGTATTGACAAAGTTATAAACGTTTAAAGTTTGCCTAACTTTCCGACCAAATTTCGGCCTTCTTCTTCTTGAGGTCCGGCGACCCATCAAACATAGGCCCTTCGGGCCTTTTTTGCCGAACCCAACCCACCCCTTTTCTTTTTAATTTTTGTTTTCTTTTTAATTTAAAGGCCTTGGGCCTTATCAGCAAACCCAAAACCCTTTTGTTGAAGGCCTTTGGGCAGTAGCTGTTAGGGGCCCTGAGCCTAAGTCCCATAGCCCATTCCTTTTAAAAAACCCAGCCCACCTATTTTAGCTAAACCCAAAACCCATTTGCCTAAATCCTAAAACCCAACCCAATTTCCTTTTTAGACTAAGGCCCTTGGGCCGAGTAGAAGTCGGGCCTTAGGCCCGTTCACCCTAAAACCCTAAACCCATTTCCCTAGCCCATTTCCCTAACCCATTACCCTAAGCCCATTTAACTTAACCCAAAACCCTTAAGACCCAAGCCCAATCCGGTGGAATATTCCGAGGAATATTCTCTGAAATATTTCTTAGTTCACTTTTTGTTGACTTTTCAGAAATTTAACCGGGATTCTTCTTAGGATAATTCGATGTCCTGAATCCATTTTTGAAATCCGTTTTCCCAAATTCAATTATTTGAGTATAGTTTTATTAATTGGATTCTTTATGTGCTTAGGTGCAATTAATAGCGGCGATTCCGTTATTCCTATTTGGTACGGCTTTGCACCAACGGTGTACGGTGAGTGGACCTGTTCTAAAAATACATGTTTTAATAGTAGAATTGCATACATGAAAAGCATGATTTAATGACTATGTTTTATGAAACGTTTTATGAGATAACATGCTTACTGAGGCTAGTTTGAATTATACTATTTTTCTTATAACGCATGTTCTTTATAGGATATCTGATGGATGACGATATAATATTTAGAACATGTTTCGAACACCTCTTTTATAGTATAGATGATGGATGACTTTATACTATGAAGATGTTTTTCAAATATATATGTTCAATGGTTTTGTACTTACCTAGTGGTCCCTATTACGCTACGGGGGGAGGGATAGATTCCGTCACGGGCGAGGTTATAGTGTTGGCATAAGGCCGGGATAAATAATCTCTAGCTACGGGCTGAGAGACACGGGGAGCTGGCACAGGGCCTGAAGGTGATTTTCCTCTGGCATTGGCACAGGGACGAGGAGCTGGCACGGGGCTTGAAGTGTGATTGGACATTCACTAGCGATTACGATATATACGAGTTATGATTTGAGACATTGCACGGCATGCTAGGTTTCGGAAAACCTATTTTATTTAGCATGTTATATGTGTTTTCATAAAACCTGGGGGTTAGTATATTGATAACTGTTTTATTATATATATATATATATATATATATACACACACATATATATATATATACACATATATATCAACTTGGTCCACTCGTGTTTGTTTTTCGCCCCCTTCAGGATTTAGAATCGAGGCATACAATCTCGGCGTCAAGGCACTTCCGCATCGGCATCTTCGAGTCCTCTTGGTGTAGGACCCACTCCTTTGTTCATTTTTATATTCTTCCTTTTTGTATTCTAAATTAGTTGTATGCTCTGAACACGTTCCTTAAATGCATATTTAGTTACCATTAAATTCATAAGTCTTATTTATTCTTGTTCTTTTGCATTCTAAATGGCTTTCATCACCTTTGGGTGTCGGCCAGCACATGGCTATCCCAATGTCCCAAGGACATCGGGATCAGGGCGTGTCATAAACTATGTGCCCGATCAATTTTTTATCGACAACGATTCGAACTTGAGTTTCTCCTCATATTTGTTTTCTTTTGTGAGAAGAAAGCATAGACGTGAAAACCAAAGGGGAAATAAAAAGAAAACTGTTTGGCATTCCTAATTTGATTGTTATTTCTCTTACAAATTTTCTAGATTGGCTTTGGGCAACTTGTAAATGCATATTCTTTTTCTCTTCTTTTGTTTTTTTAGTCAACAAATATTCATATCAATTCACGATATGAATAGTTCAATTGCTAGTAACAATTTAGTTTAGTGACATTTAGTCTTTATAATTCTAAAAGTCAAGTTCTTGTCTCATGGCTTAAATCGCTAGGGAAGAATGTTGCAGGTAAGGTGGGTAGCATTGTTTCGTGTTACTTTTTTCTGCCTTATTTGGTTTCCTGTATATATGGGATCCGTACAATTGTGAAGTTTACCCATTTTGATGCAAAATGGAGGCAGGGTACTTATGTTTGTTGTTTTGGAGAGATAGCCTCATCTTATCCAACCAAATGTGTCATGTGCCGATCTTTTATTGAATATAGGGTTTACATTTTAAAATCGCAAACAGCGTTCATTGGTGGGTGATGTTACTAAAACTGCGCATCCAATGTAAAAGAGAACCTCTCATTGTTTTGGTAAGCAGTTTTTGTTTCAATCAAAAGAGAGAAGATAATGTGGCTTAGTAAGCGTTGGATAGATCATGATTGTGGTAGTAGCAGGTGGTCTTGTTTATTGCCCATTGGCTATTGCTTGCTTTATTCCCTAGTTTTTAAAAATTATTGTGTTGAGGTTAATTGTTGTGTGTGAGTGTTTTGTCAATTTTGATAACATTAAATGTATAAGTGTTGTAGGAATTGAATTTTTGAACATCATGCGTTAGTACAAAGCAATAACGATAATTAATAACACTATGTAATTAACTATTAAAATTAAAACATTTCCCTAATATCACGTCGTTTTTCATGTTTTGCATCCACACACACACAAGCAAATGTGAAAGACGACATCGTTTGAAAATGATGAAACAGATGACTCAAGGATAAACTGCAAAATAATTGGATCACACATTGGCAATATTGTAGGGTGCAGCCTACCTACAGGCTACAGCGACATGTAATCACGTTACTGTCCGATGGTGACACACCCGAACCCGTAGGTAGGGCGTGCTGGCCGTCACGATACACCTACTTACATACTCTGCAATTTCCCTTTTCATACCCGGCCATTTGACGGCCAGCACGCCCTACCTACGGGTTCGGGTGTGTCAGATGGAGAGGAGTGGGACCAACTCGGTTTCCTCATCCAACAAAATAACTCAAGTTAACTAGTGCCACGCGTCCATTAGATAGATGATGACTAATTTTATTTTATTTTAGTCAATTAATGAATAATACGGTTGCTCCGCAACTCACTCCCTTCCCTTGTTGAGTGATTTGAGGACCAGTCTCTTCTCACTGATCAGCCTCTGGATTCTGGTCAACCCCTAACGCCTAGGCATCTAGGCGGGAGTCTAGGCAGATTTGAATAAAATAATTATATATATCATATAAATTAGTTAAATTTACTATATAATAGATAAATAAACATTGAGTAATACGTTATTTTTGAAAAAGATATACATATATAATGCAAGAGTATAATATAGTCAGGTCTTAAAAGGAAAAAATAATAAAACATTATATTATAAGAATATAATATAGTGTTGTTTTAAATAGAACAAATAATAAAATATTATCAGAATAATTTGTATAATGTTGTAAAATCGACGGTATGTGTGCAGTGGAATATAAAGTAAATGAGACACAATATTTACGAGGTTCGGCAAGTGTACCTACGTCCTTGGGACAACAATAGTACTTTCTTTCATTACGTGAAATAATAAGAGTACAAAGATAACTATCACTATTTACTCTCTTCTCTGTAGCCCAGCTCACTGGTATTTTCTTATGTATCTCTCTTCTTTCTCTTCTTCCTCTCATTTCTCTTCTTTTCTCTCTCTTTCTTTCTTCCGTTTGTTGAGTGTTCTCCTCCTTCTCCTCTCATTCATTTTACAAGCAAAGAAATCACTATTTATGTGGGCCATCCACATATTATTTATAATATATAATATATTTATTAGTTGACAACGGGTAATTATTGTTTATGTTTTTTTATTATGAGACTGGTGGACTTTCACACAAAACTAAACATTTTTTCACTTTCCCAATTTTCCCTGCTGCCTAATCTCTTTATGTTACCTCGACTTCTCCGTTTCTAACTTTATAACCCTCCATCTTATTTTCTCCTGAAAAACAACTCCCTCTAACCCTCCATCTCTCCTCCGCACATCTCCCTCTATCACTCCCTCTAAGCCACCATGACAATTCTCCGTTTTCATGCACAGAAATTACGGGTTTGCACCAATCAAGTCTGAGATGCAGCACTGTGCGAGATAGCTAAAGTTTTTGGGTTTGCAGTTTGCACAGATGCAGAGCGAAGAGACGAGGAGCGACTAGCATGCCGCCTAGGACAACCTAGCTCCACCTAAGGCTGCCTAGGGTCGCCTAGCGCCGTCTAGTCGGCTGCCTAGACCCTCTTCGATTTATTGAATATTTTGCCCAAAGCCACCACGGAAGCCCACCGCTCAACGTCTAAGCCAATTTTTATAACACTACTCAAGAATAAACTGCAAAATAGTTGGTTACTGTATACTACCATGTGTTGAAAAGGCCAGCTGAACGATGCAGCCTACCTACAGGCTATAGCGACATGTAACCACGTTACTGTCCAAGGGAGGGAAGTGGGACCAACTCAGTTTCCCCATCCAACAAAATAACTCAAGTTAACAAGTGCCACGCGTCCATTAGATGATGACCCTTTTCTATCTTCTGTTCCCAGTGCTTTTCGCGGCCGAGCTGGAATTAAAGAAATCGGCAGGCAAACGCAAAGCCCTGCTAATCAATTTGTTGTTGGAGGATTTAGATTGTGTACTGATTAATTTGTTTGCAGGAGGATCAATTGGTAAAAACAAGGATCGAAACAAGAGGATGTTTGGTGGAGAAAATGGCATGCGAAAATCATTACCTTGAATTAAGCATGTCTTGATGCGTTCAGATTGTATAATTTTTTTATATTGGAATTCAGGCCAAAAACGGACGTCTACTTGTCCATGAATGTTGTAAACTTTGTAGTAATCGGAATTTGAAAATTTTAACATATTTTGTGTTTTTGTGATCAACTTTTGTTGGTTAAACTTGTATGGATCGTAAAAGATTATGATAATTATCAACATTTAAGCTCAGAGCGTCACTAACACATGAACCAAAATTTGTATTAGAGTAATACTAGAGAGACCAGATTTCTAAACCAAATGTTGTTACCGAATGATATGGATGTCGATGATTTGATTTATACTTAAGTGTTTATAATGTGCTTATTTCCTATTTGTTCCACATTATTTAATTTAAACAATTTGGTTTAGAAATTTGGTCGCTCTAGCATTACCAGTTGCAGTGAGCATGAGTGCTTAGTATAGTACATTAGCTTGAAGTTGAAGCAATCTAACTCGAACATGTTCTAATCCTAACTCATACCTCCATCTCTTCTTGGGTTTTGGATATGTGATGCCTCCAGGGTTTACACATTGTAGACTATAGAGTATTGATGAATTTGAACAGAACCGTAACCGTAGAGTATTGAAGAATTTGAACAGAACCGTAATACTACCAGAAGCTTTGACAGAGGGAGGCCAATGTTCATGCCCTTTCCATGCATTTAAGTTTCCAAAGACTTTGTTCATTTGCCAGCTAATGAACCGTATGTGAAGGGTTGAATAGTTGACTTGGAATGATCATCACAAAAAGGGCATATAGGTTAAGTTACAGTAACATGCACACGGTAAATCTTTGCCCGCCTGCTGAATTCTTTGTGCAGCCATGAATACCAAACCAAACTCAAAGTTCGTGTTCTCCGTTATTTTATTATGTGCATTTCTCGAGTCCCATGTTTACCTAGCAGCTGCCACCATCTGCAAAAACCACTCACTCTCGGGCAATCAAACCATTGTCTCCCGAGGTGGGATTTTTGAGCTCGGTTTCTTCAAACCAGGTAACCTTTCAAACTTCTACATAGGCATATGGTACACCAACGGAGTAGTATCCGAAAGGACCATTGTTTGGGTGGCAAACAGGGAAAACCCAGTTTCCGATATATTTTCTTCAGTTCTAATGATTTCAGATGGTAATTTAGTCCTGCTTAAAGAGTCCAAAGAGCTCGTTTGGTCAACGAATTTAACCTCCTCCTCCTCTGCCACTGCACATGTTTTGGATACCGGAAACCTGGTCTTGAGAGCCGGGTCTAGTAATAGTTTATCAGAGCCGTTATGGCAAAGCTTTGATCATCCAACGCATACTTGGCTGCCAGGAGGTAGAATTGGGTTTAACGCTGTTACCAGACAAACCCAAATTCTTACTTCATGGAAGAGTTCGGAGGATCCTGCACCGGGTCTTTTCTCGCTCGAGTTAGACCCGAACGGAAGCAGTGCGTTTTTCATAATGTGGAATAGGTCTAGGCAGAATTGGACTAGTGGATCATGGGATGCAAAATTAAGGGTTTTCCGCTTGGTTAGTACGGGGTTCAATACAAAAATATGCAACCTCAGCTATGTTACGAACGCAACCGAAAGTTATTTCACTTATTCTGTTTATGATCCCGGGAGAATATCTCGATTCGTGATGCTTACTTCGGGCCAGATTCAACAGCTGACATGGATGGAGAATTCCACGCAATGGAATTTGGTTTGGTCCCAACCGAGAAAGCAATGCGAAGTTTATGATTTGTGTGGGGCCTTCGGAAGTTGCAATGAGGTAAGCCCCCTCGCCTGTAATTGCTTGAAAGGTTTTGAGCCGAAGATGAAGAGAGATTGGGATTTAAAGGATTACTCTGGTGGGTGTTTGAGAAAAACCGATCTGCATTGTGGAAATGCTACAAGTGCGAGCCGAAAGCCAGACCGGTTTCTTGAACTTCCTAGCATGTCATTGCCTAAAAATGATTACACTATGGAGGTTGGGAGTATTGCGGAATGTGAACCGTTCTGCCTTAGAAGCTGTTCTTGCACTGTTTATGCTTATGACAGCAGCGGATGTTCGATTTGGAACGGAGAACTCTTGGATTTGCAACAACTAACATCAAGTGACGACCAGGGAAGAACTGTATACCTCAGACTTGCAGCTTCTGAGTTTGAGAGTTCTAAAAGTAACAAGGGATTGAATGTTGGTGTTGTGATTGCAATTGTCTCAATAATCACAGGTTTGCTGGTTGTCATTTTGGGCTATTACGTACGGAAGAAAACATTGGAAAAGAAAAGAGAGCATAGGAAAAGATATGGTGAAAAGAACGATGCAGAGCTGCCTATCTTTGGTTTAAAGGCAATAATAGCTGCTACAAACAATTTCGCCGAAGCTAATAAACTCGGAGAGGGAGGATTTGGCCCTGTCTACAAGGTGACACTTCCACTGTGTACCCTAAATACTATTATATTTTTCTTCTCATACATCCTTGTTTATTTATGACTTTTAAATCGAATAATTCCAAAGAGACAAATCACAGGACAAATTACACATGGCCGTGAGAATAAAAAAGGGTGTTCGAAAATAATTTTGTCCTTTCAAACCTACGACCGTTCCTTTGTACTTTTACAAACTTTTCTCTTGTGTGCTTTTCTTCCTCTGTACAGGGAATTTTGGGTGAAAATCAAGAAGTAGCCATAAAAAGGTTATCAAAAAATTCAGGCCAAGGACAACAGGAGTTCATGAATGAGTTAAAACTTATTGCCAAGCTCCAACATATCAATCTCGTTAGGCTCTTGGGTTGCTGTCTTGAAGAAGAGGAAATGATATTGATCTACGAGTACATGCCCAATCGGAGTTTGGACAAACTTTTGTTTGGTATGTGTACATATATATATGCTAAGGATGTATTGATTCTTTGTTTCTGTAAATTGTTTTCCTTGTGTTTAAATGCAGTGTACTGCAAGATCAAATGCACTGTGTCCAACTTTTGTTCTAAAATGAAATTAAAGAAAAACACTTGCTCATCTTTCTTCATGTTTTGTCCAATCATCAGATGCATCTGAAAACAGAGAATTAGATTGGGGAAGACGTTTTCAAATTATAGAAGGCATTGCTCAAGGAGTACTTTATATCCACAAGTACTCGAGATTGAAAATCATCCACAGGGACCTAAAAGCAAGTAACATATTGTTGGATGGAGCCTTGAACCCCAAAATTTCAGACTTTGGAATGGCAAGGATTTTCGGGATGAATCAGACTGAAGCAAATACAAATAGGGTTGTTGGCACATAGTAAGTCTACATACATCTAGCACATGTTTTCATTGAAGTAATGTTCTATTGCTTACTTCTATACATATTATCCATTCATGTACAGCGGTTACATGTCACCCGAATATGCAAGATATGGTCATTTTTCTGAGAAATTAGATGTATTCAGCTTCGGAGTGTTGTTGTTGGAGATTGTAAGCGGAAAGAAGAATGATGCTTTTTATCGCTTTGAACATTCACCAACTCTTGCTGGATGGGTAAGTACTGAAAAATTATTTGTAAGCCTTCCAAATTCGCAAATGACCATAAGTTCAACATTTTTATTAGGCATGGGAGATGTGGAAAGACGGAAGAGGAACAGGGGTGATTGATGAATCGGTAAGGGAAACATGCCGGCTTGATGAAGCTTTGAAGTGTATCCATGTAGGGTTTTTGTGTGTTCAAGAAGCTCCAGTTGATCGACCAACAATGCCTTCGATAATTCGTATGTTGCAGGGCAATGAATCTACATCTCTTCCACCTTCCAAAGAACCTGCCTTTTCAACACACAGAAATTCCAATCATGTTCGCTCTTCTGAAACGCCTACCATTTTTTCCCAAAACACAGTCACCATGAGTTTGCCAGAAGGTCGATAGGCGTTGGAAGAACAGTGACTAGCAAGCAGTTGAGAAAATAGTATAGTATATTAGAATAAGCACCCCGACAACTAGCAGTTTTATACAAACACTTCAAGGGTTCAATTACACATTACCCGAGTTGTTTGTGCGTTTTATGGTTTTTGCCCATCCAAACTAAACCTATAATAGCAACAGATTAAATTTATGTTATGTATTTTTCAGCTGCAAACGTGGGTGTAACCATACTTCAAGATATGTTCCCGGCGCACCCCTTGTATCAAAGGGGAACTAAAATGAAATGTCATTTGTATTAGTTTAAAATGGAATATCGCTTGTATCAAATGAATAAAGAGGTGATTTTTTTTACATCTTCCAACTTTCAGAAGACAAAAACTAAAAACAAAATTGGTCTAGAACAAAGGATTTTACATTAGTATATTTTCCTAGGGTTAGAATAGAAAATTTGACAATCATCATCTAGAATCTACCGAATGGCAAGTTTGGCAACTAGAACTACAAGTAAACTATGTGCCCGATCAATTTTTTTATTGACGACGATTCGAACTTGAGTTCGAATCATGACACGCCCCCATCCCGAGGGCATAGGGGTTGGGGCGTGTCAGATCATATTTGTTTTCTTTTGTGAGAGGAAATCATAGACGGGAAAACCAAAGGGGAAATAAAAAGAAACCTGTTTGGCATTCATAATTTGATTGTTGATTCTCCTACAAATTTTCTAGATTGGCTTTGGGCACCTTGTAAACTCATATTCTTTTTCTCTTCTTTTGTTCTTTCAGTCATCAAATATTCGTATCGATTCACGATATGAATAGTTCAACTGCTAATAACAATTTAGTTTAGTGACATTTAGTCTTCATAATTCTAAAAGTCAAGTTCTTGTCTCATGGCTTAAATCGCTAAGTAAGAGCCCCAGTTTGGGGTTGAGATGATTTTAAAAAAAAAAAACTGCTATGAAAAAAAGCTGGGAGAGTTTTTGGTGTTTGATAAACATTCAGCTTCAGCTTTTTTCATAGTTTTGGATGAAAAAAAAGCCAAAAACAAGAAGCTGTAAAACCCAGCTTTGAAAAACTGGGTTTTTTTTCACATCTGTTTTACATAAAAGTTTACCAAACACTATAATATTGCTTTTTTTCTTTCAAAAGCACTTTTACAAAAAAGTTTACCAAACACTCTGCTGTTTTATTTCACAGCTGCTTATTCTCATAGCACAGCAGAAACAACTTTTTTTCAAAGCACAGCAATACCAAACCAGCCCAGAATGTTGTAGGTAAGGTAGGTAGCATTGTTTCGTGTTACTTTTTTTCTGCCTTATTTGGTATTTCGTATATATGGGGTCCCTACAATTGTGAATTTTGATGCAAAATGGAGGTAGGGTACTTATATTTGTTGTTTTGGAGAGATAGCCTCATCTTATCCAACTAAATATGTTATGTGCCGATCTTTTGTTGAATATAGAACTTACATTTTAAAATCGCAAAAAAATCCATTGGTGGGTGACACCACTAAAACTGCACATTCAATGTAAAAGAGAACCTCTTGTTGATTTGGCAAATAGTTCTTGTTTCAATCAAAAGAGAGAAGATAATGTGGCTTAGTAAACATTGGATAGGTCATGATTGTGGCAGTAGTAGGTGGTCTTGTTCATTGCCCATTGGCTATTGTTTGCTTTCTTCCTTAATTTTAAAAAATTATTATTTGAGACGAGATCATTAGGTTAATTGTTGTGTGTCAGTGTTTTGTTAATTTTGATAATATTACATGTATAAGTACGGTAGGAATCGAATTTTTAAACATCATGCATAATATAGAGCAATGACGATAATTAATAACACTAAGTAATACTTTAACTATTAAAATTAAAACATTTCCCCAATATCAAGTCGTTGATGTTTTGCATCCAATCACAACAAAGCGTGAAATAAAGCCATTCGTCGATTTCAAACGTAATTCATGAACAGATGACTCAAAGGACAAACCGCAAAATAATTGGATCACAAATTAGTACCACGTGTCGCAAAATAATTGAATCACACTTGGCAATACTGTAGGGTGCAGCCTACCTACAGGCTAAATGTCGACTGTCCGATGGAGAGGAGTGGGACCAACTCAGTTTCCTCATCCAACAAAATAACTCAAGTTAACAAGTGCCACGCGTCCATTAGATAATGACTAATTTTATTTTATTTTAGTCAATTAATGAATAATACAGTTGCTCCGCAACTCGCTCCCTTCTCTTGTTGAGTGATTTGAGGACCACTCTCTTCTCACTTGATCAGCCTCTGGATTCTGGTCAACCCCCAAATGACGATATTGTCCTTCTTCACCAGAGCTTCAAGAGCTTTCAATGGCCACCCTGCTGCCTCAAAGCTTCTGGTGCTCTGTACTATCAGGTTCGCAATTTTCTTGCCTACCATGTTATTTTCTTTTCGATCTGTTTGGCTTCTGAGAAAATGCATGACCAGAAACTGAGTTGGGTTGAAATATTTTCTATCATAGCATATAAAGACACATTCTTTTTCAGTTTTGGTTATATTTCAATGAAGTGTCAGTTTTTTTTTTCTCTAGTTTAAGCAAAATGTCAGCTCATTAACTCTGAATCTAAACTTTTCTTTGAATCTCAGTTTCTCAGCCACCAGACACTAGACTTTGTTTGGTTACTGAGAAAATAGACTGCAAATGTTTGTTTTGGAGTCTTAGCTATACTGAATTTATTTAATTCTCTCTCTGTTTTCTCAGCAACCAAACATGCCTTTTAAGGTTGTTAATTCTTTTCATGTGATCTTTCACTGCGGAAAAGAATCCTCACCCCTTAAGTTAGCCTTTTGCTTGATTAGCTTGTAGATTTACAATTACTTTACATATTCCAAGTAACTTGACATAGATCTACTACTAAAAGGGTTATGTTGAAGATTTATAGTACTTTATTAAAGCATGTGTTTTTACCTTTTGTTTTGTTTGAATTGTTACCTTTTTTAGTAGTTCACATTTTTTTGTTTTTGCCAATTTGACATCCATCCACATGGTTATAGACAAGCAAAGGTAGACAAAATGCACAATTTATAAAAAAAGAAGAAAACTTTGCTCGCTCTCATTGTCGATCATATTTTTTCTGTTTTGGTTTCCGTTTGAACTGTTGCAGTTGCGGAGGTCTCCTGGCGTAGGCAGAATCGCAGTCCAATGTTGGTCCTCCTATGCCGATCCTAATCAAAATGAGTCTAGGAAAAAGAGAGTGGTGGTGCTTGGGACAGGATGGGCTGTTACTAGTTTCCTTAAGTACCTGGATGCTTCAGCTTATGATGTTCAGGTTGTTTCACCCCGAAATTATTTTGCGTTTACTCCTTTGTTACCGAGTGTCACGTGTGGGACGGTTGAAGCACGAAGCATAGTAGAACCCGTTTGAAATATCATAAAAAAGGTAAATGACACATTCAACAGTTCCAATTCATAAGACAAATTAATGGAGATTGGTCTCAAATCGAGACATGCATTATCGCGCTGTTCTTTTCTTTCTTAAACATCATTTACTTGATATACAAGTCGTGTGCGCTTTACTTTTATTTCATGGCAGAGAAATGGAGAGATCAAATTTTGGGAAGCAGAATGTGTCAAGATTGATGCAGCAAATAAAAATGTTTCCTTGCGGGCTAATTTTGACCAAAACTTGGTGGGAAATAAGGAATTTTCCCTTGAATATGACTACTTGGTCATAGCTTTAGGAGCACAAGTGAACACTTTTAACACCCCTGGTGTCAAGGAGAACTGTCATTTTCTGAAGGCAAGTCCGGTTTATTGAACTTTTTCAGCAAAACTAAGTTGCTTTTACTCTTCTTTCATAAGGTGCTGATATGAAATTTTTCTAACGAAACATATTTGGCTTCTCATGCAGGAAGTGGAAGATGCTCAAAAGATACGTATGAGTGTGATAGATTGCTTTGAAATGGCTGTACTTCCAGGTCTAACTGAAGAAGAGCGGAGGAGAAATCTTCATTTTGTAATTGTTGGAGGAGGTCCTACTGGTGTGGAATTTGCTGCAGAGATGCATGATCATTTCCAAGAAGATTTAGTCAAGTTATATCCTATGGTTAAGGATCTTGTGAAAATAACAGTTATCCAATCTGGAGATCACATCTTGAACATGTACGAAGGATGCACTTATGTTTTAGATTATTGATTGCTTTTTGGAAACATTTTGATAATAAACCCGATTTAATCATGAACTTTTATTATATCGAGCAAATAGCAAGTTCATTCAGAGCTAAAATTCGTATCCTCACACTGTAGGTTCGACGACAGAATTAGTACTTTTGCCGAGAAGAAGTTTACAAGAGATGGCATCGATGTTCAAACAGGATGTCAGGTTGTCAGTGTTTCTGATAAGGAAATCACGATGAAGGTGAAATCGAAGGGAGAGGTTTGCTCTGTACCACATGGGTTGGTTGTGTGGTCTACTGGTATTGGGACTCGTCCAATTGTGAGGGACTTTATGCAACAAATTGGGCAGGTTTGTTTCATAAATTTTATGCACATACACGACCGAGAAATACAGAATTTACAGTATAATCAACTGTTCTATGGGCGACATGGTTGTTCAATCATAATTTATCTTCTGCTCAATGTGCAGGCTGATAAACGTGTTCTAGTAACTGACGAATGGCTATGTGTAAAGGGATGTGAAGATTTGTATGCCATTGGTGATTGTGCTTCAATTAGTCAACGTAAAATCATGGTATGCAGAATATATTCAACCTTTTTAAACTTGTAGTTGAAGCTATTTTATACATGTTATTGTTAACTTATACTTAAGCACCATCTTGTCATCTTCAGGAAGATATCTTCACCATATTTAAAGCTGCGGACAAAGATAACTCTGGTACCTTAACAGTTGATGAATTTCGGGATGTAGTTGACAACATCATCATAAGGTACCCCCAAGTGGAACTCTATTTAAAGAGCAAGCATCTGCAGGATGTGACAGACCTATGGAAAGATCTCGATGGTAGTGATAAGAAGGAAGTGAACGTGGAAGAATTTAAATTAGCCCTTTCTCAGGTGGATTCACAGATGAAGAATCTGTGAATCAATGGATGTTCCATATGGCATGGAGATGCCTTGAATCTGCATGAACTTGAAGCAAATGACGGCGATAGAAGAACTTTATACATCAGAGCTGCAGCTTCTGACATTAAGAAAAAACGTAATAAGAGAATGATTATTCATGTCTTACTTGGAGCCGTTAATATTAATGTTGTCCTAGTGATCTTTTTCTTTTCTTTGCAGGTTTAATTAAGCCGTCCCTTGTGATTGCAGTTGTCTCAATATTCACAGGTTTGCCTCTTGTCATTTTTGGCTATTACTTATGGAAGAAAACATTGGGAAAGAAAAGAGAGCATAGGAATAGATATGGTGTGACTATAAATAAACTTGCTGCTGGAGGTGAAAAGAACGATGCAGAACTGCCGATCTTTGGTTTAAGAGCTATAATAGATGCTACAAACAAATTCGCTGAAGCTAACAAACTCGGAGAGGGAGGATTTGGCCGTCTACAAGGTGACACTTCCACTGTGTACTCTAAATACTAAAACATTTTTCTCCTCATGCACACTTCTTGTTTATTTATGACCTTTGGATTGAATAATTCCAATGAGATGAATCACGGGACAAAGTACACATGGGTGTGCAGACGGACAAAAACGAGTGTTCAAAAATAATTTCTCCTTTCAGAAACATGACCGTTCCCTTGTACTTCTCTAACAATTTTTTCTATTGTGCAATTTTCTTCCTCTATGCAGAGAATTTTGGGTGAAAATCAAGAAGTAGCCATAAAAAGGTTATCAAAAAAGTCAGGTCAAGGACAACGGGAGTTCATGAATGAGTTAAAACTTATTGCCAAGCTCCAACATACCAATCTCGTTCGGCTCTTGGGTTGCTGTCTTGAAGACGAGGAAATGATATTGATCTACGAGTACATGCCCAATCGGAGCTTGGACAAACTTTTGTTTGATATATATATATATGCTAATGACTTATGATTCTTTGTTTCTGCAAATATATTGTTTTCCTTGTGTTTAAATGCCGTGTACTGCAAGATCAAATGCACTGTGTCCAACTTTTGATCTAAAATGAAAAGAAAAACACTTGCTCATCTTTCTTCACGGTTTGTCCTATCAGATGCATCTGAAAAAACAGAATTGGATCGGGGAAGACGTTTTCGAATTATAGAAGGCATTGCTCAAGGAGTACTTTATATCCACAAGTACTCCAGATTGAAAATCATCCCCAGGGACCTAAAAGCAAGTAACATACTGTTGGATGGAGCCTTGAACCCCAAAATTTCAGACTTTGGAATGGCAAGGATTTTCAGGATAAATCAGACTGAAGCAAATACAAATAGGGTTGTTGGCACATAGTAAGTCTACATATATCTGGCACATGTTTTCATTCTAGTAATGTTCTATTGCTTACTTCTCTACATACTGTCAATTCATGCTCAGCGGTTACATGTCACCCGAGTATGTGAGATATGGTCATTTCTCTGAAAAAGTAGATGTATTAAGCTTTGGAGTGTTGTTGTTGGAGATTGTAAGCGGAAAGAAGAATGCTACTTTTTACCGCTTTGAACATTCACCAACTCTTGCGGGATGGGTAAGTACTGAAAAATTATTCTAAAACTCATGATCATCCCGTCTTTAAGCCTTCCAAATTAGCAAATGACCGTAAACTCAACATTTTAATCAGGCATGGGAGTTGTGGAAAGAAGGAAGAGGAATGGAGGTGATTGATGAATCAGTAAGGGAAACATGCTAGCTCAATGAAGCTTTGAGGTGTATCCATGTAGGGTTTTTGTGTGTTACACCCACCCTCATATTTAATTTTATTCCTATTTTACTCCCTGAAACTTAATTTTAAACTATCAATTTGTTCCTTATCCAAATTAAATCAAGACCCTTGATCTAGTTTTCAAATTTACCTGGAACTGCCAAGTGGCAGCTCCCTAGCTTTCTTTTCTTTTCCTCTTTTCCTGAGCCCTGCCTTTTCATTTTCTGAAATCCATCTCTCTCTAACTCTCGAAAACTCTCACACTCTCTAAGCTCCGAGAGCTTCTCCCTAGCTTTCACCTTATTTCCTTCACAAATCAAACTTGAAACTGATATATTTGGAATCCTTGAGACTCAACGAACTCAACAATACCCTTGCATGCGCCAACAGAGTACCCTAGAATGCTCTGCCATTGAAGCCGAGAGTTTCAAAGCTCTAAAACTCGAACCCAGGTGAGACTTGTGTTCCTTCTTCAAATTTCTGGGTTATGCATGTTGTTTTATGATTTGTGATGCTGGTTTTATGGCAAAACTCGAGGGTTTTGACCTCAGCTCTTCTCTATGCCAAGAACCCAGCTCCGACGACAAACTCCAGAGAAATGTCGTTGAGTTCGAAGTTGTTGGGTGTCTTAATGCATCTAATCTCTTCCTTTTTGTCTTTGTGATAACTGGGATGAGGTTTTGAACCCCTTATTCAAGCCCTAACCCCTGCATACACCTCAATCTCTATTTTCCAGTTCACGGCAAGTGTGAAAGGATGAACTGCGTCGAGTTTGTTGCTGCGGGTGCACGGACCCCTTTGAATTCAAACCCAGTTAATTACCTTGTTGTTTGTTGGGCAGTGCCGTGTGTGTGTGTGTGTTGAGTGTACAGTGTGAGTGTGTGTGGTGCCCGTGTGTGGGTGTGTGCGTGTGTTGTGTGTAGCCCGTGTGTGTACGTGTGTTGTGTGGGTTTGGGCTCAAGCCCAAACCACCCCTTTGTTCCTGAACTATCCAAACCCAAAACCCAATAGGTCCTAACCCTATTTAACCTAAACCTAAACCTAAACCTTAATCCGGATCCAAACCCAAAATCCATTTCCATTTCTTGAAATTCTATAGTTGGGTAGTTTGATTAACTGTACATTCTTGTGCTTAGGTGAAATTGCTAGTGAGGATTTCCTTAATCCTTTTTCGTGCAACTCTGTTGCTACGGAGTATATGTGAGTGGACCCCTTCTAAAATTGCATGATTTTATAGTTAAATTGCATAATTGAATAGCATGCCTACGAGTTTATGAATTGATTTTTATGATGAGCATGTTTATTGAAAATATTGATTAATCGTCTCATTTTCGTGAGGGAATAATTGTTAGCCTATTTTGAGCTATATTTTGATATATCGTATTTTCTATTAAAACCATGATCTGGTAGACTATCTGATGGATGACGATAGGATGCTAGAATATGTTTTCGAAAAACCCCGCTTCATGGTATAGATGATGGATGACTCTATCCCACGAAGTGGTATTCTGTGAGATACGTAACTATTTGTGCGTATCTAGTGGACACTATGCCGCCTGGGGCGAGGATCTGGTGTTGGCATTTAGGCCGGGAGAAATAATCCTTAGCAAAAGGCTGAGGGACACAGAGACAGGCATTGGGCTGGGAGGGAGTTATCTCTGGCTACGGGCACAGAGACTTAGGTGCAGGCAAGAGGCCGAGAGTATTATTATTCAGTGATCTTACTGGTAGCACACCATGTTTACGAGACAATCTGCGAGACGATTCATGCTTTGATTTCCGCAATGTTTTTCTGCGTTATATCTTCCGAGATGTTTATGGCATGCTAAGGTTTTCAGTAAAGCTATCACTTATTATGCTAGTAGTTTTCATTATATATAAAACATGGGGGTTAGTATGTTCATAACTGTTTTCGTACTATGTATGTATATGAACTTGGTCCACTCACCTTTGTTTTGCGCCCCTTCAGGACTTAGAATCGAGGCATACAATCCCGGCATCAAGGCATTTCCGCATCGGCATCTTCGAGTCCTCTCGGTGTAGGACCCATTCCTTTATTCATTCAATTTTATATTATTCTCTTAGTATTCTAAATTAGTTGTATGCTCTGAACACGTTCTTTTAATGCATATTCATCATAATTAAATTTATAAGTCTTATTTAATCCTTATTTTCAGAATTTGCATTCAATAAATGGCTTGCGTCACCTTCGGGTGTCGGCCAGCACGTACCTACTCTGGTATTCAGGGAATATCGGGATCGGGGCGTGTCATTGTGTGTTCAAGAAGCTCTAGCTGATCGACCAACAATGTCTTCGGTAATTCGTATGCTGCAGGGCAATGAATCTACATCTCTTCCACCTTCCAAAGAACCTGCCTTTTCAACACACAGAAATTCCAGTCATGTTCGCTCTTCTCAAACGCCTACCATTTATTCCCACAACGCAGTCACCATGAGTTTGCCAGAAGGTCGATAGGCATTGGAAGAGCAGTGACTGGCAAGCAGTTGAGAAAATAGTATAGTATATTAGAATAAACACCCCGACAATACAAACACTTCGGGTTCAATTAGACATTACCCGAGCTATTTGTGCGTTTTATGGTTTATGCCCATCCAAACTAAACCTATAATAGCAGCAGATTAAATTCATGTTGTATTTTTCAGCTGCAAATGTGGGTGTAACCATACTTCTAGATATGTTCCCGCCGCACCCCTTGGTGCAACCGTATTTATATTAAATTAAAATGGAATGTCGCTTGTATCAAAAGAATAAAGAGGAGAGTTTTTTACATCTTCCAACTTTCAGAAGACAAAAACTAAAAACAAAATTGGTCTAGAACAAAGGATTTTACATTAGAATATCCATAATTGACAACATGGGTTTTCCTATGGTTGGAATAGAAAATTTGACAATCATCATATAGAATCTACCGAATGCAAGTTTGGCAACTAGAACTACAAGTAAACTATGTGCCCGATTAGTTTTCTCATCGACGAAGATTCGAACTTGATGCCTCTTTCAACATTGAAAAGCAAAATATCACTAAAACACATGATGCGCCTGATCATGTTAAAATCAAGTTTTATTGACGAGAGTATGGGCTGGTGATGATGGGCTCTCGGCAAGCAGAGGGGCTGCTTGGCCTGCAAGAATAAATGGATTCGAACCGTCAACATTCTCTTTGTCGAGCTGAAACACATGCACCAGTCTGCTCAAACTGTAGAGGAACTGAATGCACCCTGCAGATCAAGTCAATAATAAATCAATTAAACAAACAGTTAGTGAATATCACTTCGATCTAGAAAATTTGAGGACCTTGGATAGTTTCACTTACAATCTACAACAAAACAAACCAACGTAAGAGTGTGGATCAACCAGCGAATGCACCATTCTAACGGCGTTAATATCATCAATTTGAGTCCGATTACCACCAGTAAGGACATCAGTTTAATCTCGAACAAAGCTCCGCTGCCAGTTTCAGCATTATTGATCTCCACAACCTTGAAACCCATGATTGTGCTGATTCTTTATCGGGATGAGCCCAAAAACACAAACAGAAAAAGAAAAAAAAAATCAGGATTAAACTTGTGTTTGAGAGAGACAACATGAGTATGGTATATATATGGAGGACGTGTATATAAAATGTGTCCGTTTTGGGGCTTAGTTTTTGTGCTTCAAGTTTCTTCTTTTGAGTTCCTCTCATATTTGTTTTCTTTTGTGAGAAGAAAGCATAGACGTGAAAACCAATGGGGAAATTAAAAGAAAACTGCTTGGCATTCCTAATATGATTGTTGATTCTCTTACCAGTTTTCGATGGATTGGCTTTGGGCAACTTGTAAACTCATATTCTTTCTCTTTTCTTTTGTTCTTCAGTCATCAAACATTCATATCGATTCACGATATGAATGGTCTAATCGCTAATAACTCTTTAGTCTTTATAATTCTAAAAGCCAAGTTCTTGTCTCATGGCTTAAATTGCTAAATAAGAATGTTGTAGGCAAGGTAGGTAGCATTGTTTCTTGGTACTTTTTTCTACCTGATTTGGTTTCCCGTATATTTTGGGTCCCTACAATTGTGAAGTTACCCATTTTGATGCAAAATCGAGGCAGGGTACTTATGCTTCTTGTTTTGGAGAGATAATCGAGGCAGGGTACTTATGCTTCTTGTTATAGTCTCATCTTATCCAATTAAATGTGTCATGTATGGATTTTTTATTGAATAAAATATTTACTTTTTAAAAACATAAACAACGTTCATTGAGTGAGTAACGTCACTAAAACTACGCATACAATGCAAAAGATAACCTCTTGTTGGTTTGGCAGGTAATTTCTGTTTCTATCAAAAGAGAGATAATGTGGTTTAGTAAATATCGGATAGATCATGCTTGTGGGAGTGGTATTGTTCATTGCTCGTTGGCCATTGCTTGCTTTATTTCTTGATTTTAAAAAAAATTATGTGTGGGACGGAAACATGAGGTTAATTATTGTGTGTGTCAGTGTTATGTCAATTTTAATAAAATTACATGTATATGTGTGGTAGGAATCAAATTTTTAAACATCATGCGTTATACTGAACAATGACGATAATTGTTAACACTACGTAATTATCTCACTATTAACATCAAAACATTTCCCTAATATCACGCCGTTCTTTACGTTTTGCATCCACACACAAGCAAAAGTGAAAGACGACAACGATTGATTTCAAACGTAAATGATAAAACTAATGACTCAAGGATAAACTGCAGAATAATTGGATCGCACATAGGCAACACTGTATAATACCACGTGTCGAAAAGTCAGCTGAAGGATGCAGCCTAACAACATGCTACAACGACATGTAATCACGTTACTGTCCGAGGGAAAGCAGTGGGACCATTAGATAATGACTAATTTTATCTGGATTCTGGTCAACCCCCAATTGGCGATCTTGTCCTCTTTCACCAGAGCTTCAAGAGCTTTCAATGGCCACCCTGTTGCCTCCAATCTTCTGGTGCTCTGTACTATCAGGTTCTCAATTTTCTTGCTTACCATGTTTTTTTCTTTTCGATCTGTTTGGCTTCTGAGAAAATGCATGACCAGAAAATAAAAAATTCGAAGGAACGTGTTGGTCATCGTGAAAAGGGAAGGAGAAGCTACGCTTTTTCCGGTTACTTTCATTCACTGATCTCAGAAGGGGAGCCCCCTCTCCGCTCTCCTCTCATCTCTCACTCTTCCTCTCTCTCATTCTCTACTGGAAAATCCATAATCTTTAATCTTCCCCTGCTCTTCCTTTCTCTCCGCTCCCCATATATCTCTCCGTAGAGCCTACAAACCAAGTAGTGACGGTCGACAAGCTTCAAACATGGCGGACGCGTACCGGAGGTACAGCGATGGTGGACAACCGCCGCCGCCGTCGTCGACGAATTCAGACATCGGAAAGCGTCCTCCCTCTGACGCCGCCGTCGCCGTCAAGTGTTGCAGTTTAGCCTCGCTTTACTCCACGGCTTTTCTGTGTCAAATCGACCGCTACATCTCCCACAAAAACCCTAAATCTTTTCATCAATTTCAATAGCGTAAGATCCGATGCGCCTCGACACACCTTAAGCCTGTTTTTGAAAAATCTCCGAAAACAGAGCTAGTCATGGAGGCGCAGATCCTATTGCGATGTCAAACGTGGGGGTTTTTCTCTTCTCATAGTTTTGCCTCTAAAAACGTCCGCTAAATTTTCAAAATTTGGATTTTTTTTTATGTATTTTGATATTGTTTTGTGAATTTTTGGCGATGATTACAAATTATCCGTGCTTCTGAGAGCAATCGATGAAGTAGAATGTGATAATCAATGGTTGAATTTCTTGATATGAGCCATTTAAGTTTTTGATTGCTGATTTGTGGTGGTGATATTTTTGGGGTTTGTCGATTAATGTTGGCGGTGGTGACTAAATTTTACAGCTTTATGCCAGTTATGCTTCAGAAAATTCGTGATTGAGAGAGCTGTTTCATACTCTGAGCCTTCTGTTTATTAATTTGATTTTGTTTTTCTTTAGTGTTTTGGATTTCTGTGTTTTTGGTGGTGCCGATGACAATTCAATCCGCTTGTTCGTGGTGCAGTGGAATTGAGACCCCCCTCAGTGAAACTGCATTCATATGAATTTAATGGATTTAACTGAGGTTTTAATCTTACTTACCCTCCTAGTAAAATGTTTTTGTGTTACTTGTTTGGTTTGTTGTCTGTCTAAGATTAGATTAGTTGTTTGTTATGTTAATAATTGAGTGTGATTGGTGTGTTAAATTTTGGTGATATCTTCTTGTCTTTTGGCCTGTGATTATTCAATCCGCTTTTTTTGAGGTGTAGTGGAGCTGAGACCTTGTTTACAAGGAGAACCCCTCGGCGAAGCTACTTTGCATATGACATTAATGGATTTAACTGAGGTTTGAAGTCTTCATTACTGCTTCAAAATCCATTGTTTTTGTGCTAATGACTTGTTTTGCTGAGTAATGTTTATTATTTTGTTAGGATTAAGTAATGTTTAGGCGTCAATGATGTTACAATCCAATGTGTTTGAGGCATAGCGGAAGCGAGAACCTGCATTTGTGCAGGTAGAACCTACTCGTGGAAACTACATCCCTTGACAGAAACGATGTAGCTGAGGCATTGCAGTCATATGTTTTTGTTGTGTACGGATTTGAGTTTCAACTATACCCTTATCCTTTTTTGATCAGGTGTAGGGTCTGAAATAACTCATAAATTAGAGTGTTGTCATCAGCTTCATCTTGTGTTACTGCTCAAGACTGGAGTTAAACAACAACACTACATCAAATCGCACTAATTTTGTTTCATTTATTTTGTGATTCGTGTTAAATTTCATCTTCATTTATTAATTGAATTGGGGTTAAGTAATTTATATAGTGATAATAATTTCTAAAACCTACAGGCCTCACCGTGTCTCCATTGGGGAGTATCCTAAAAAAGGAACCCTTCCTCTCCCAGCCGTTTTCAGATTTGTCTGTGAATTCTTTGTCAATGGTTTTGGTTTTTGAATTGGCTGCTAAATGGACCCCTTCCTATCTGTTGTTCCCAGCGGATCTTTTTCTTGTTGGAGGATTTAGATTTTGTAGTGAGTAATTAGTTTGCAGGAGTATCAAGTGGTACAAACAAGCATGGAAACAAGAGGATGATTGGTGGAAAAAATGGCGCGTGGAAATCATGACCGTGGATTCGTCATGTGTGGATGGGTTTATGTTGTACAATCTTTTGATTGGAATTCAGACCAAAAACAGACATGTAAATGTAAATGAACGTTGTTGTAAACTCTGGTGTAAATTGGAATTTGAAAATTATCAACGTATCTCTGTTTTTGTATCAATTTTTGTTGGTAAAACTTGTATGGATTGGAAAAGATTATGATTAATTAACAAATTTAACTCTTGAACCGAAGGATTCATGATCATAGCCTCATTGAAATAACACATGAACCATAATTTGTAGCGAGCATGAGTGCTTAGTTTGGTACATTAGCTTGTAGTCGACGCAATCTAATTTGAACATGTCCCTATCGTAACTCATCATCTCTTCTCGGGTTTTGGATATGTAATGGGTTTACATTGTATACGGTAGAGTATTGATGAATTTGAATAGAACCGTAATACATTGAATTTTCAACATAGTACAAAGTCTGAAGTCTAAAGTGCAAAGTACAAAGTCTAAAGTGCCATACATTGAATTTTCTACAAAGTACAAAGTCTAAAGTGCCAGCTAGGAACTGTGTGTGAAGGGTTGAATAGTTGACTTAGGGTTGGTTTGGTATTGCTGTGCTTTGAAAAAAAAATTACTTCTGTTGTGCTGTAAGAATAAGCAGCTGTGAAATAAAGCAGCAGAGTGTTTGGTAAACTTTTTTGTAAAAGTGCTTTTGAAAAAAAAATTAGTATTATAGTGTTTGGTAAATTTTTATGTAAAATAGATGTGGAAAAAAGCCGGTTTTTCAAAGCTGGGTTTTGCAGCTTCTTATTTTTGGCTTTTTTTCATCCAAAATTATAAAAAAAACTGAAGCTGAATGTTTACCAAATACCAAAAACTCTTCCAACCTTTTTTCATAGTAACTTTTTTTAAAATCACTTCAATCCTAAACTGGAGCTTAATACATTGAATTTTCTACAAAGTACAGTCTAATGTGCCGGCTAGGAATTGCGTGTGATGGGTTGAATAGTTGACTCAAGAGCATATAGGTAAAGTTCCAGTAACATCCATAAGGTAAATCTTTGCCTGCCTGGTGAATTCTTTGTACAGCCATGGATACCAAACCAAAGTTCGTGTCCTCCGTTATTTTAGTGTGTGTATTTCTCGAGTCCCATGTTTCCCTAGCAGCTGACACTATCAGCGAAAACCAATCTCTCTCCGGCGATCAAACCATTGCTTCTGCTGGTGGAATGTTTGAGCTAGGTTTCTTCAAACCAGGTCAGCTTTCAAACTACTACATAGGCATATGGTACTCCAAGCAAGTAGTATCTGAGATGACTGTTGTTTGGGTTGCAAATAGGGAAATACCAGTTTCTGATATATTTTCTTCGGCATTGAGCATCTTAGATGGTAATTTAGTTCTCTTTGACGAGTCCAAAACCCCGGTTTGGTCAACAAATTTAAACTCCACCACCAATTCTGGTTCTGTACAAGCAGTTCTTTTGGACAGCGGAAACCTTGTCTTGAAAGCGGGCTCTAGTAATAATACACTAGAGCCTTTATGGCAAAGCTTTGATCATCCAACCGATACTTTGCTACCAGGAGGTAAATTTGGACTCAACAAAATTACCAAACATATCCAAATTCTCACTTCATGGAAGAATTTGGAGGATCCTGCACCAGGTCTTTACTCTTTTGAGCTAGCTTCGGATGAAAGCAATTCATATATCTCATTGTGGAATAGGTCTAGACAGTATTGGACCAGCGGACCATGGAATGAAAGTTTGCGTAATTTCAACATGGTTCCTGAATTGAGGCTATTTAATGACTTCAATTATAGTTCTGTTAGGAATGAGAACGAAAGTTATCTCACATATTCTATCAACAATCCTAAAATTGTAACTCGAAGCTTGATGTCTGCCTCGGGACAGGTTCAGCAACTAACATGGTTGGAGGCTTCCAAGCAGTGGAATGTGTTTTGGTCTCAACCAAGACAGTGTGATGTTTATGCTTTTTGTGGGGCTTTCTCCAGTTGCAAACCCACATCCTTGAACTACTGCAAATGTTTGAAGGGCTTTGAGCCAAACCGGCAGAGTGATTGGGACTTGCAGATTTATTCCGGTGGATGTTCAAGAAGAACCAGTGTTAAGTGTGGGAATGCTACGGGAGACGGGTTTCTAGAAAAAAATAGCAAGTCCTTGCTTGAAAATAGCCAATATCAACATGCTCTTAGTTTCGAAAGTTGTAGATCAGCCTGCTTAAATGAATGCCAGTGCACTGCTTATGTTTATGACAGCAGCAATGGATGTTCAATATGGCATGGAGATGTCTTGAATCTGCAAGAAATTGAAGCAAATGATGGTGATGGAAGAATTTTATACATCAGAGCTGGAGCTTCCGACATTGAGAAAAAACGTAATAAGAGAATGATTATTCATGTCTTACTTGGAGCCGTTAATCTTAATGTTGTCCTGATGATCGTTTTTTCTCTTTGCAGATGTAATTAAGTTGTCCCTTTTGATTGCAATAGTCTCAACAATCACATGTTTGCTGCTTGTCATTTTTGGCTATTTCTTATGGAAGAAAACATTGGGAACGGAAAGTAAATTTGCTGCTGGAGGTGAAATGAATGGTGCAGAACTGCCGATCTTTAGTTTAAGGGCAATAATAGCTGCTACAAACAACTTCGCTGAAGCTAATAAACTCGGACAGGGAGGATTTGGCCCTGTCTACAAGGTGACACTTCCACTGTGTACTCTAAATACTAATACATTTGTCTCCTCTCCTCACGCACACTCCTTGTTTATTTATGACCTGACCTTTGAATTGAATAATTCCAAGGAGATGAAGCACGGGGCAAAGTACACATGGGTGTGCAGAAGGAGAAAAAAGGGTGTTTGAAAATAATTCCTCCTTTCATAAACATGACCGTTCTTTTGTACTTCTCTAACAATTTTTTCTCTTGAGCGATTTTCTTCCTCTATATAGGGAATTTTGGCTGAAAATCAAGAAGTAGCCATAAAAAGGTTGTCAAAAAAGTCAGGCCAAGGACACCAGGAGTTCATGAATGAGTTAAAACTTATTGCCAAGCTCCAGCATACCAATCTCGTTAGGCTCCTAGGTTGCTGTATTGAAGACGAGGAAATGATATTGATCTATGAGTACATGCCCAATCGGAGCTTGGACAAACTTTTGTTTGGTATATACATGCTAATGACTTATTAATTCTTTCTTTCTGCACATTGTTTTCCTTGAGAGCAAATGCCATGTACTGCAAGATCAAATGCACTGTGTCCAAATATTTTGTCTAAAATGAAAAGAAAAACACTTGCTCATCTTTCTTCATGGTTTGTCCAATCAGATGCATCTGAAAAAAGAGAATTAGATTGGGGAAGACGTTTTCGAACTATAGAAGGCATTGCTCAAGGAGTACTTTATATCCACAAGTACTCGAGATTGAAAATCATCCACAGGGACCTAAAAGCAAGTAACATACTGTTGGATGGAGCCTTGAACCCCAAAATTTCAGATTTTGGAATGGCAAGGATTTTCGGGATAAATCAGAATGAAGCAATTACCAATAGGGTTGTTGGCACATAGTAAGTCTACATATATCTGGTACATGTTTTCATTGAAGTAATGTTCTATTGCTTACTTCTCTACATACTGTCAATTCATATGCAGCGGCTATATGTCACCCGAGTATGCGAGATATGGTCATTTCTCTGAGAAATTAGATGTATTCAGCTTTGGAGTGTTGTTGTTGGAGATTGTCAGCGGAAAGAAGAATGCTGCTTTTTATGGCTTTGAACATTCACCAACTCTTGCTGGATGGGTAAGCACTGAAAAACTATTCCAACTCATGATCATTTTGTTTTTAAGCCTTTCAAATTTGCAAATGACCGTAAGTTCAACATTTTAATTAGGCATGGGAGTTGTGGAAAGACGGAAGAGGAATGGAGGTGATTGATGAATCAGTAAGGGAACCATGCCAGCTCGATGAAGCTTTGAAGTGTATCCATGTAGGGTTTTTGTGTGTTCAAGAAGCTCCAGCTGATCGACCAACAATGTCTTCAGTAATTCGTATGCTGCAGGGCAATGAATCTACATCTCTTCCACCTTTCAAAGAACCTGCCTTTTCAACACACAGAAATTCCAGTCTCGTTCGTTCTTCTCAAACGTCTACCATTTTTTCCCACAACATAGTCACTATGAGTTTGCCAGAAGGTCGATAGGTTTATACAACACTTCGAGGGTTCAATTACACATTACCGGAGCTGTTTGTGCGGTTTATGGTTTTTGCCCATCCAAACTAAACCTATAATAGCAGCAGATTAAATTTATGTTATCTATTTTTCAACTGCAAATGTGGGTGTAACCATACTTCAAGATATGTTCCCGCTGCACCCCTTGGTGCAACCGTATTTATATTAATTTAAAATGGAATGTCGCTTGTATCAAAAGAATAAAGTGGAGATTTTTTTACATCTTCCAACTTTCAGAAGACAAAAACTAAAAACAAAATTGGTCTAGAACAAAGGATTTTACATCGGTATGTCCATAATTGGCAACATGGGTTTTCCTATGGTTGGAATATAAAATTTTACAATCATCATATAGAATCTACCGAATGCAAGTTTGGCAACTAGAACTACAAGTAAACTATGTCTCCGATCAGTTTTTTTATCGACGAGGATTCGAACTTGATGCCTCATTTAACATTGAAAAACAAAATGTCACTAGAACACTTTATGCTCCTAATCATGTTAAACTCAAGTTTTGTCGAGCTGAAACGCATGCACTATTCTGCTCAAACTATAGAGGAATTGAATGCACCCTGCAGATCAAATCAATTAACAAACAGTTAGTGAATATCACTTCGATCTGGAAAATTTAAGGACCTTGGATAGTTTCACTTACAAGCTACAACTACAAAACAAACCGCGTTCAATGGGTGAGTGATGCCACTACAACTATGCACAGAATGCAAAAGAGAACCTCTTGTTTGTTTGGCAGGTAAATCCTGTTTCAATAAAAAGAGAGAGATAATGTGGGTTAGTCAGCATTGGATAGATCATGCTTGTGGGAGTGGTAGGTGGTCTTGTTCATTGCTCATTGGCCTTTGCTTGCTTTATTCCCTAATTTTCAAAATATTATTGCATGGGACGGAAACATCAGGTTAATTGTGTCAATGTAATGTCAATTTTGATAAAATGACATGTATATGTGCGGTAAGAATTAAATTGATGAACATCATACGTTGTACAGAGCATGACGATAATTGATAGCACTACATAATGCTCTAGCTATTAACATTAAAACATGTCCCTAAAATCACGTCGTTCATCACGTTTTGCATCCACACATAAGCAAACGTGAAAGACGCGACATTGATTGATATCAAACGTAAAGGATGACATTGATGACTCAAGGATAAACCGCAAAATAATTGGATCACACCTTGGTAATACTGTATATTACCACGTGTCGGAAAAGTTAGTTGTAGGATGTAGCCTACCAACATGCTAAAATGACATGAAATAATGCTAGAGAAACTCAATTTGCAAATTAAATTTGCAAACTAAACGATATGTCACCAATTGGAAATGAGCACGCTTATTAACGTTTAAGTAATAATTCAATCATCAACTTTCATATCATTCAATTTACAAAATTTAATTTACAAATTTAATTTTTCTAACATCACTCTAGCGACATACAATCACGTTACGAGGGAGAGGGGTGGAAGCAACTCAGTTACCTCATCCTGCAAAATAACTGAACTTAACAAGTGCCACGCGTCTGTTAGATGATGACTAATTTCATTTTATTTTTGTTAATTAATGAATATTACAGTTGCTCCGCAACTCACTCTCTTTCCTTGTTGGGTGACATGAGGAAGCAGTCTCGTCTCACTTGATCAGCCTCTCAATTCTGGTCAACTTTTCCCAAATGACGATCTTGTCCTCCTTCACCAGAGCTTCAAGAGCTTTCAATGGCCACCCTTCTGCCTCCAAGCTTCTGGTGCTCTGTAGTATCAGGTTCTCAATTTTTCTTGCTTACCATGAATTGGGTTGAAATATTTTCTATCGTAACATATAAAGACACATTCTTTCTTGTAAATTCTGTTCTGATTTGTTTCCTGGGAGCTGCGCTCCTTTTATACAGACTCCACACCTTAAAATGCCGGCTGGCATATTTAACAATCCTTAATAATAAAAACTAAACATAAAACCTTCAATTAACTCTCTAAATCACCGATTAAGAATCACAATTGAGACCTGTTTTGGGTTCATAACACACATTGTCATAGACAAGCACATGTAGACCAAGTGCATTGTTTCTAAAAAAATGAAGACAACTTCTCTCGCTTGACCTCATTCTCCATCATATTTTTTCTGTTTTGATTTCCGTTTGGATTATTGCAGTAGTGGTAGGTTTCGTGGCGTATGCAGAATTGCAGTCCAACGTTGGCCCTCCTATTGTCGATCCTAATCATAAGACAAATTAATGAAGATTGGTCTCGAATCGAGACATGCATTATCGACTGCTCTTTTCTTTCTTAAACACTATTTACTTGATTTACAAGTCGTGTGTGTTTAACCTTTATGTCATGGCAGAGAAATGGAGAGATCCAATATTGGGAGGCAGAATGCGTCAAGATTGATGCAGCAAATAAAAATGTTTCCGTGCGAGCTAATTTTTACCAAAACTTGGTGGGAAATAAGGAATTTTCCCTTGAATATGACTACTTGGTCATAGCCTTAGGAGCACAAGTGAACACTTTTAACACCCCTGGTGTCAAGGAGAACTGTCATTTTCTGAAGGCAAGTCCGATCACTTGCGCAGGGAGAACCTGCTTTTGTGCAGGGAGAACCTACTCGTGGAAACTACAATCGCTTGACAGAAACGATGTAGCTGAGGCATTGTAATCATAGTTCTAGGATTCGTGTTTTTGTTGGTTTTTTTGTGTTGAAATTTTGGTTTTGAGTTTCAACTATGCCCTTACCATTTTCGATTGGGTGTAGGGTCTGAAATAACTCGTAAATTGGAGTGTTGTCTATCAGCTTCATCTTGTGTTACTGGTCGAGACTGGAGTTAAACAACAGCACTACATCTAATCACACTAATTTTGTTTCATTTATGGTTTTGTGATTCATGTTAAATTTCATCTAAATTTATGTTGGTGGTGACATCTTTATGCTCAATTGCTGCAGCTGGACTCTTTTATTAATTGAATTGGGTTTAAGTAATTTATATAGTGATAATAATTTCTAAATCCTACAGGACCCACCTCGTCTCCACTGGTTATGTTCTCGAGAGTACCCTAAAAAGGAACATTTTCTCTTCCCAACCGTTTCGTCTGTGGATTCTCATTCTCTTATGATTTTGTTTTTCGAATTCAATCGGATTAGCTGCTATATGGACCCTTTCCCATCTGTTGTTCCCAACGCTTTCCCAGGCCGAGCTGGAATTAAAAAAACAGGCAGGCAAAGCTCTGCTAATCTTTTTGTTTTTGGAGGATTTAGATTTTGTAGTGATTAATTAGTTTGCAGTAGAATCAAGTGGTACGAACAAGCATCGAAACAAGAGGATGATTGATGGAGAAAATGACGTGCGGAAATCATTACCTTCGATTAGTCATGTGTTGATGGGTTCAGATTGTACAATATTTTGATTGGAGTTCAGACCAAAAACAGACTTGTACTTGTAAATGAATCTTCTTGTAAACTTTGTGGAACTGGGAATTTGAAAATTTTCAACATATCTTTGTTTTTGGGAAAGGGATCATCTCCGGATTCCTTCCACCAAATCGACCAAGACCACAAATTTGGACTTTTAAAATTTAATCCAACGGCTAAAGTTATTATAACTTTTAAAGTGGGCTCCTGTTTGTAGCCGTTTGATCAAATTTCAAATATCCGTATTTGTGGCCTTGGTGGATTAGGTGGAAGGGATCCGGAGAGAATCCCTTTCCTAGTTTTTGTGCTTCCAGTTTCTTCATTTGAGTTCCTCTCATATTTGTTTTCTTTTGTGAGAAGAAAGCATAGACGTGAAAACCAAGGGGGAAATTAAAAGAAAACTATTTGGCATTCCTAATATGATTGTTGATTCCCTTACAAGTTTTCTCGATTGGCTTTGGGCAACTTGTAAACTCATATTCTCTCTTTTCTTTTGTTCTTCAATCATCAAACATTCACACCGATTCGCGATATGAATGGTTTAACTGCTAATAACAATTTAGTTTAGCGAATTCGTCTTTATAATTCTAAAAATCGAGTTCTTGTCTCGTGGCTTAAATCGCTAAATAAGAATGTTGTCGGTAAGGTTGGTAGCATTGTTTCTTGTTACTTTTTTCTGCCTGATTTAGTTTCCCGTATATTTTGGGTCCCTACAATTGTGAAGTTACCCATTCTTTTTTTGGAGAGATAGTCTCATCTTATCCAACCAAACGTGTCATGTGTCGATCTTTTATTGTATAGAGGATTTAGTTTTTAAAAACGTAAACAACGTTCATTGGGTGAGTGACGCCACTAAAACTATGCACATAATGCAATAGAGAACCTCTGGCTAGTTTGGCAAGTAGTTCATGTTTCAATCAAAAGAGAGAGATAATGTGACTTAGTAAGCATTGGATAGATCATGCTTGTGGGAGTGGTCTTGTTCATTGCTCATTGGCCATTGCTTGTTTTATTCCCTGATTTTCAAAAAATTATTACGTGGGACGAAAACATCAGGTTAATTATTGTGTGTCAGTGTTGTGTCAATTTTGATAAAATTACATGTATATGTGTGGTACGAATCAAATTGATGAACATCATGCGTAACATTACGTAATACTCTAGCTATTAACATTAAAACATTCCCTAATATCAAGTCGTTTTGCATGTTTTGCATCCACACATAACCAAACGACAAAGACAACGTTGATTGATTTTAAATGTAAAGGATGAAATTGATGACTCAAGGACATGGTTCTAAAAAACGTTAGGCGCTAGTCGGGCGGCTAGCAGGGGCCTAACGCCTAGGCATCTAGGCGGGAGCCTAGATGGATTTGAATAAAATAATTATATATATCATATAAATTAGTTAAATTTACTATATAATAGATAAATAAACATTGAGTAATACGTTATTTATGAAAAAGATATACATATATAATGCAAGAGTATAATATAGTCAGGTCTTAAAAGGAAAAAATAATAAAACATTATATTATAAGAATATAATATAGTGTTGTTTTAAACAGAACAAGTAATAAAATATTATCAGAATAATTTGTATAATGTTGTAAAATCGACGGTATGTGTGTAGTGGAATATAAAGTAAATGAGACACAATATTTACGAGGTTCGGCAAGTGTGCCTACGTCCTTGGAACAACAATAGTACTTTCTTTCATTACGTGAAATAATAAGAGTACAAAGATAACTATCACTATTTACTCTCTTCTCTCTAGCCCAGCTCACTGGTATTTTCTTCTGTATCTCTCTTTTTTCTCTTCTTCCTCTCCTTCCTCTCCTTTCTCTTCTTCCTCTCCTTTCTCTTCTTGTCTTTCTCTCTTTCTTTCTTCCGTTTGTTGAGTGTTCTCATCCTTCTCCTCTTATTCATTTTATAGGCAAAGAAATCACTATTTATGTGGGCCATCCACATATTATTTATAATATATAATATATTTATTAGTTGACAACGGGTAATTATGGTTTATGTTTTTTTATCATGAGGCTGGTGGACTTTCACACAAAACTAAACATTTTTTCACTTTCCCAATTTTCCCTGCTGCGTAATCTCTTTCTGTTACCTCGACTTCTCCATTTCTAACTTTATAACTCTCCATCTTATTTTCTCCTGAAAAACAACAAATCAAAACAACTCCATCTAACCCTTCATCTCTCCTCCGCACATCTCCCTCTATCACTCCCTCTAAGCCACCACGACAATTCTCCGTTTTCATGCACAGAAGTTCTGGGTTTGCACCGATCAAGTCTGAGATGCAGCACTGTGCGAGACAGCTAAAGTTTCTGGGTTGCAGTTTGCACAGATGCAGAGCGAAGAGACAAGGAGCGACTAGCATGCCGCCTAGGACAACCTAGCTCCACCTAAGGCTGCCTAGGGTCGCCTAGCGCTGTCTAGTCAGCTGCCTAAACCCTCTTCGATTTATTGAATGTTTTGTCCAAAACCACCACGGAAGCCCACCGCTCAACACCTAAACCAATTTTTATAACACTACTCAAGAATAAACTGCAAAATAGTTGGTTCACATATTGACAATACTGTATAGTACCACAGGCCAGCTGAACGATGCAGCCTACCTACAGGCTATAGCGACATGTAATCATGTTACTGTCCAAGGGAGGGGAGTGGGACCAACTCAGTTTCCCAATCCAACAAAATAACTGAAGTTAACAAGTGCCACGCGTCCATTAGATGATGATTAATTTTATTTTAGTCAATTAATGAATAACACGGTTGCTCCGCAACTCACTCCCATCTCTTGTTGAGTGATTTGAGGGCCAGTCTCTTCTCACTTGATTAGCCTCTGGATTCTGGTCAACCCCCAAATGACGATCTTGTCCTTCTTCACCAGAGCTTCAAGAGCTTTCTATGGCCACCCTGTTGCCTCCAAGCTTCTGGTGCTATGTACTATCAGGTTCTCAGTTTTCTTGCTTACCATGTTATTTTCTTTTCGATCTGTTTGGCTTCTGAGAAAATGCATGACAAGAAAATGAGTTGGGTTGAAATATTTTCTATCATAGCGTATAAAGACACATCCTTTTTTAGTTTTGGTTGTATTTCAATGAAGCATCATTTTTTTTCTAGTTTAAGCAAAATGTCAGCTCATAAGCTCTGAATCTAACTTTTTCTTTGAATCTCAGTTTTCTCAGCCATCAGACGCTAGACTTTGTTTGGTTACTGAGAAAATTTAATTAGAGAAAATAGACTGCAAATGTTTGTTTTGGAGTCCTAGCTATGCTGACTTTATTTAATTAGAGAAAATAGACTGCAATATATGTATGCTCAGTAGCTGGATACTTCTATTAATTGAATTGGGTTTAAGTAATTTATATAGTGAATAATTTCTAAAACCCACAGCCCCACCCCGTTTCCACTTAGTACCCTAGAAAATGGAACCTTCCCTCTCCCCAGCCGTTTCTGGCTTCGTATTTGGATTATTTTTCTCTATGATTATGGCTTTCGAATTCAATCGAATTAGCAGCTACATGGACCCTTTTCTATCTTCTGTTCCCAGTGCTTTTCGCGGCCGAGCTGGAATTAAAGAAATCGGCAGGCAAACGCAAAGCCCTGCTAATCAATTTGTTGTTGGAGGATTTAGATTGTGTACTGATTAATTTGTCTGCAGGAGGATCAATTGGTAAAAACAAGGATCGAAACAAGAGGATGTTTGGTGGAGAAAATGGCATGCGAAAATCATTACCTTGAATTAAGCATGTCTTGATGCGTTCAGATTGTATAATTTTTATATATTGGAATTCAGGCCAAAAACGGACGTCTACTTGTCCATGAATGTTGTAAACTTTGTAGTAATCGGAATTTGAAAATTTTAACATATTTTGTGTTTTTGTGATCAATTTTTGTTGGTTAAACTTGTATGGATCGTAAAAGATTATGATAATTATCAACATTTAAGCTCAGAGCGTCACTAACACATGAACCAAAATTTGTATTAGAGTAATACTAGAGAGACCAGATTTCTAAACCAAATGTTGTAACCGAATGATATGGATGTTGATGATTTGATTTTTGCTTAAGTGTTTATAATGTGCTTATTTCCTATTTGTTCCACATTATTTAATTTAAACAATTTGGTCGCTCTAGCATTACCAGTTGCAGTGAGCATGAGTGCTTAGTATAGTACATTAGCTTGAAGTTGAAGCAATCTAACTCGAACATGTTCTAATCCTAACTCATACCTCCATCTCTTCTTGGGTTTTGGATATGTGATGCCTCCAGGGTTTACACATTGTAGACTATAGAGTATTGATGAATTTGAACAGAACCGTAACCGTAGAGTATTTAAGAATTTGAACAGAACCGTAACCGTAGAGTATTGAAGAATTTGAATTGAACCGTAATACTACCAGAAGCTTTGACAGAGGGAGGCCAATGTTCATGCCCTTTCCAAGCATTTAAGTTTCCAAAGACTTTGTTCATTTGCCAGCTAATGAACCGTATGTGAAGGGTTGAATAGTTGACTTGGAATGATCATCACAAAAAGGGCATATAGGTTAAGTTACAGTAACATGCACACGGTAAATCTTTGCCTGCCTGCTGAATTCTTTGTGCAGCCATGAATACCAAACCAAGCTCAAAGTTCGTGTTCTCCGTTATTTTATTATGTGCATTTCTCGAGTCCCATGTTTACCTAGCAGCTGCCACCATCTGCAAAAACCACTCACTCTCGGGCAATCAAACCATTGTCTCCGGAGGTGGGATTTTTGAGCTCGGTTTCTTCAAACCAGGTAACCTTTCAAACTTCTACATAGGCATATGGTACACCAACGGAGTAGTATCCGAGAGGACCATTGTTTGGGTGGCAAACAGGGAAAACCCAGTTTCCGATATATTTTCTTCAGTTCTAATGATTTTAGATGGTAATTTAGTCCTGCTTAACGAGTCCAAAGAGCTCGTTTGGTCAACGAATTTAACCTCCTCCTCCTCTGCCACTGCACATCTTTTGGATACCGGAAACCTGGTCTTGAGAGCCGGGTCTAGTAATAGTTTATCAGAGCCGTTATGGCAAAGCTTTGATCATCCAACGCATACTTGGCTGCCAGGAGGTAGAATTGGGTTTAACACTGTTACCAGACAAACCCAAATTCTAACTTCATGGAAGAGTTCGGAGGATCCTGCACCGGGTCTTTTCTCGCTCGAGTTAGACCCGAACGGAAGCAGTGCGTTTTTCATAATGTGGAATAGGTCTAGGCAGAATTGGACTAGTGGATCATGGGATGCAAAATTAAGGGTTTTCCGCTTGGTTAGTACGGGGTTCAATACAAAAATATGCAACCTCAGCTATGTTACGAACGCAACCGAAAGTTATTTCACTTATTCTGTTTATGATCCCTGGAGAATATCTCGATTCGTGATGCTTACTTCGGGCCAGATTCAACAGCTGACATGGATGGAGAATTCCACGCAATGGAATTTGGTTTGGTCCCAACCGAGAAAGCAATGCGAAGTTTATGATTTGTGTGGGGCCTTCGGAAGTTGCAATGAGGTAAGCCCCCTCGCCTGTAATTGCTTGAAAGGTTTTGAGCCGAAGGTGAAGAGAGATTGGGATTTAAAGGATTACTCTGGTGGGTGTTTGAGAAAAACCGATCTGCATTGTGGAAATGCTACAAGTGCGAGCCGAAAGCCAGACCGGTTTCTTGAACTTCCTAGCATGTCATTGCCTAAAAATGATTACACTATGGAGGTTGGGAGTATTGCGGAATGTGAACCGTTCTGCCTTAGAAGCTGTTCTTGCACTGTTTATGCTTATGACAGCAGCGGATGTTCGATTTGGAACGGAGAACTCTTGGATTTGCAACAACTAACATCAAGTGACGACCAGGGAAGAACTGTATACCTCAGACTTGCAGCTTCTGAGTTTGAGAGTTCTAAAAGTAACAAGGGATTGAATGTTGGTGTTGTGATTGCAATTGTCTCAATAATCACAGGTTTGCTGGTTGTCATTTTTGGCTATTACGTACGGAAGAAAACATTGGAAAAGAAAAGAGAGCATAGGAAAAGATATGGTGAAAAGAACGATGCAGAACTGCCTATCTTTGGTTTAAAGGCAATAATAGCTGCTACAAACAATTTCGCTGAAGCTAATAAACTCGGAGAGGGAGGATTTGGCCCTGTCTACAAGCTGACACTTCCACTGTGTACTCTAAATACTATTATATTTTTCTTCTCATACATCCTTGTTTATTTATGACTTTTAAATCGAATAATTCCAAAGAGACAAATCACAGGACAAATTACACATGGCCGTGAGAATAAAAAAGGGTGTTCGAAAATAATTTTGTCCTTTCAAACCTACGACCGTTCCTTTGTACTTTTACAAACTTTTCTCTTGTGTGCTTTTCTTCCTCTGTACAGGGAATTTTGGGTGAAAATCAAGAAGTAGCCATAAAAAGGTTATCAAAAAAGTCAGGCCAAGGACAACAGGAGTTCATGAATGAGTTAAAACTTATTGCCAAGCTCCAACATATCAATCTCGTTAGGCTCTTGGGTTGCTGTCTTGAAGACGAGGAAATGATATTGATCTACGAGTACATGCCCAATCGGAGTTTGGACAAACTTTTGTTTGGTATGTGTACATATATATATGCTAAGGATGTATTGATTCTTTGTTTCTGTAAATTGTTTTCCTTGTGTTTAAATCCAGTGTACTGCAAGATCAAATGCACTGTGTCCAACTTTTGTTCTAAAATGAAATTAAAGAAAAACACTTGCTCATCTTTCTTCATGTTTTGTCCAATCATCAGATGCATCTGAAAACAGAGAATTAGATTGGGGAAGACGTTTTCAAATTATAGAAGGCATTGCTCAAGGAGTACTTTATATCCACAAGTACTCCAGATTGAAAATCATCCACAGGGACCTAAAAGCAAGTAACATACTGTTGGATGGAGCCTTGAACCCCAAAATTTCAGACTTTGGAATGGCAAGGATTTTCGGGATGAATCAGACTGAAGCAAATACAAATAGGGTTGTTGGCACATAGTAAGTCTACATACATCTAGCACATGTTTTCATTGAAGTAATGTTCTATTGCTTACTTCTATACATATTGTCCATTCATGTGCAGCGGTTACATGTCACCCGAATATGCGAGATATGGTCATTTTTCTGAGAAATTAGATGTATTCAGCTTCGGAGTGTTGTTGTTGGAGATTGTAAGCGGAAAGAAGAATGATGCTTTTTATTGCTTTGAACATTCACCAACTCTTGCTGGATGGGTAAGTACTGAAAAATTATTCTAACTCATGATCATTCTGTTTTTAAGCCTTCCAAATTCGCAAATGACCATAAGTTCAACATTTTTATTAGGCATGGGAGACGTGGAAAGACGGAAGAGGAACAGGGGTGATTGATGAATCGGTAAGGGAAACATGCCGGCTCGATGAAGCTTTGAAGTGTATCCGTGTAGGGTTTTTGTGTGTTCAAGAAGCTCCAGTTGATCGACCAACAATGCCTTCGATAATTCGTATGTTGCAGGGCAATGAATCTACATCTCTTCCACCTTCCAAAGAACCTGCCTTTTCAACACACAGAAATTCCAATCATGTTCGCTCTTCTGAAACGCCTACCATTTTTTCCCAAAACACAGTCACCATGAGTTTGCCAGAAGGTCGATAGGCGTTGGAAGAACAATGACTAGCAAGCAGTTGAGAAAATAGTATAGTATATTAGAATAAGCACCCCGACAACTAGCAGTTTTATACAAACACTTTAAGGGTTCAATTACACATTACCCGAGTTGTTTGTGCGTTTTATGGTTTTTGCCCATCCAAACTAAACCTATAATAGCAACAGATTAAATTTATGTTATGTATTTTTCAGCTGCAAACGTGGGTGTAACCATACTTCAAGATATGTTCCCGGCGCACCCCTTGTATCAAAGGGGAACTAAAATGAAATGTCATTTGTATTAGTTTAAAATGGAATATTGCTTGTATCAAATGAATAAAGAGGTGATTTGTTTTACGTCTTCCAACTTTCAGAAGACAAAAACTAAAAACAAAATTGGTCTAGAACAAAGGATTTTACATTAGTATATCCATAATTGACAACAGGGATTTTCCTAGGGTTAGAATAGAAAATTTGACAATCATCATCTAGAATCTACCGAATGGCAAGTTTGGCAACTAGAACTACAAGTAAATTATGTGCCCGATCAATTTTTTTATTGACGACGATTCGAACTTGAGTTTGAATCATATTTGTTTTCTTTTGTGAGAGGAAAGCATAGACGGGAAAACCAAAGGGGAAATAAAAAGAAACCTGTTTGGCATTCCTAATTTGATTGTTGATTCTCCTACAAATTTTCTATATTGGCTTTGGGCACCTTGTAAACTCATATTCTTTTTCTCTTCTTTTGTTCTTTCAGTCATCAAATATTCGTATCGATTCACGATATGAATAGTTCAACTGCTAATCACAATTTAGTTTAGTGACATTTAGTCTTCATAATTCTAAAAGTCAAGTTCTTGTCTCATATCTTAAATCGCTAAGTAAGAATGTTGTAGGTAAGGTAGGTAGCATTGTTTCGTGTTACTTTTTTTTCTGCCTTATTTGGTTTTTCGTATATATGGGATCCCTACAATTGTGAATTTTGATGCAAGATGGAGGTAGGGTACTTATATTTGTTGTTTTGGAGAGATAGCCTTATCTTATCCAACTAAATATGTCATGTGCCGATCTTTTGTTGAATATAGAATTTACATTTTAAAATCGCAAAAAAATCCATTGGTGGGTGACACCATTAAAACTGCGCACCCAATGTAAAAGAGAACCTCTTGTTGATTTGGCAAATAATTCTTGTTTCAATCAAAAGAGAGAAGATAATGTGGCTTAGTAAACATTGGATAGGTCATGATTGTGGCAGTAGTAGGTGGTCTTGTTCATTGCCCATTGGCTATTGTTTGCTTTCTTCCTTAATTTTAAAAAATTATTATTTGAGACGAGATCATTAGGTTAATTGTTGTGTGTCAGTGTTTTGTTAATTTTGATAATATTACATGTATAAGTACGGTAAAAATCGACTTTTTAAACATCATGCACAATACAGGGCAATGACGATAATTAATAACACTAAGTAATACTTTAACTATTAAAATTAAAACATTTCCCTAATATCAAGTCGTTGATGTTTTGCATCCAATCACAACAAAGCGTGAAATAAAGACATTCGTCGATTTCAAACGTAATTGATGAACAGATGACTCAAAGGATAAGCCGCAAAATAATTGGATCACAAATTAGTACCACGTGTAGCAAAAGAATTGGATCACACATTGGCAATACTGTAGGGTGCAGCCTACCTACAGGCTAAATGTCGACTGTCCGACGGAGAGGAGTGGGACCAACTCAGTTTCCTCATCCAATAAAATAACTCAAGTTAACAAGTGCCACGCGTCCATTAGATAATGACTTATTTTATTTTATTTTAGTCAATTAATGAATAAAAGGGAGTGTCCGCAACTCACTCCCTTCTCTTGTTGAGTGATTTGAGGACCTGTCTCGTCTCACTTGATCAGCCTCTGGATTCTGGTCAACCCCCAAATGACGAGATTGTCCTTCTTCACCAGAGCTTCAAGAGCTTTCAATGGCCACCCTGCTGCCTCCAAGCTTCTGGTGCTCTGTACTATCAGGTTCGCAATTTTCTTGCCTACCATGTTATTTTCTTTTCGATCTGTTTGGCTTCTGAGAAAATGCATGACCAGAAACTGAGTTGGGTTGAAATATTTTCTATCATAGCATATAAAGACACATTCTTTTTCAGTTTTGGTTATATTTCAATGAAGTGTCAGTTTTTTTTTTCTCTAGTTTAAGCAAAATGTCAGCTCATTAACTCTGAATCTAAACTTTTCTTTGAATCTCAGTTTCTCAGCCACCAGACACTAGACTTTGTTTGGTTACTGAGAAAATAGACTGCAAATGTTTGTTTTGGAGTCTTAGCTATACTGAATTTATTTAATTCTCTCTCTGTTTTCTCAGCAACCAAACATGCCTTTTAAGGTTGTTAATTCTTTTCGTGTGATCTTTCACTGCGGAAAAGAATCCTCACCCCTTAAGTTAGCCTTTTGCTTGATTAGCTTGTAGATTTACAATTACTTTACATATTCCAAGTAACTTGACATAGATCTACTACTAAAAGGGTTATGTTGAAGATTTATAGTACTTTATTAAAGCATGTGTTTTGACCTTTTGTTTTGTTTGAATTGTTACCTTTTTTAGTAGTTCACATTTTTTTGTTTTTGCCAATTTGACATCCATCCACATGGTTATAGACAAGCAAAGGTAGACAAAATGCACAATTTATAAAAAAAGAAGAAAACTTTGCTCGCTCTCATTGTCGATCATATTTTTTCTGTTTTGGTTTCCGTTCGAACTGTTGCAGTTGCGGAGGTCTCCTGGCGTATGCAGAATCGCAGTCCAATGTTGGTCCTCCTATTGCCGATCCTAATCAAAATGAGTCTAGGAAAAAGAGAGTGGTGGTGCTTGGGACAGGATGGGCTGGTACTAGTTTCCTTAAGTACCTGGATGCTTCAGCTTATGATGTTCAGGTTGTTTCACCCCGAAATTATTTTGCGTTTACTCCTTTGTTACCGAGTGTCACGTGTGGGACGGTTGAAGCACGAAGCATAGTAGAACCCGTTCGAAATATCATAAAAAAGGTAAATGACACATTCAACAGTTCCAATTCATAAGACAAATTAATGGAGATTGGTCTCAAATCGAGACATGCATTATCGCGCTGTTCTTTTCTTTCTTAAACATCATTTACTTGATATACAAGTCGTGTGCGCTTTACTTTTATTTCATGGCAGAGAAATGGAGAGATCAAATTTTGGGAAGCAGAATGTGTCAAGATTGATGCAGCAAATAAAAATGTTTCCTTGCGGGCTAATTTTGACCAAAACTTGGTGGGAAATAAGGAATTTTCCCTTGAATATGACTACTTGGTCATAGCTTTAGGAGCACAAGTGAACACTTTTAACACCCCTGGTGTCAAGGAGAACTGTCATTTTCTGAAGGCAAGTCCGGTTTATTGAACTTTTTCAGCAAAACTAAGTTGCTTTTACTCTTCTTTCATAAGGTGCTGATATGAAATTTTTCTAACGAAACATATTTGGCTTCTCATGCAGGAAGTGGAAGATGCTCAAAAGATACGTATGAGTGTGATAGATTGCTTTGAAATGGCTGTACTTCCAGGTCTAACTGAAGAAGAGCGGAGGAGAAATCTTCATTTTGTAATTGTTGGAGGAGGTCCTACTGGTGTGGAATTTGCTGCAGAGCTGCATGATTATTTCCAAGAAGATTTAGTCAAGTTATATCCTATGGTTAAGGATCTTGTGAAAATAACAGTTATCCAATCTGGAGATCACATCTTGAATATGTACGAAGGATGCACTTATGTTTTAGATTATTGATTGCTTTTTGGAAACATTTTGATAATAAACCCGATTTAATCATGAACTTTTATTATATCGAGCAAGTAGCAAGTTCATTCAGAGAACTAACTAAAATTCGTATCCTCACACTGTAGGTTCGACAACAGAATTAGTACTTTTGCCGAGAAGAAGTTTACAAGAGATGGCATCGATGTTCAAACAGGATGTCGGGTTGTCAGTGTTTCTGATAAGGAAATCACGATGAAGGTGAAATCGAAGGGAGAGGTATGCTCTGTACCACATGGGTTGGTTGTGTGGTCTACTGGTATTGGGACTCGTCCAGTTGTGAGGGACTTTATGCAACAAATTGGGCAGGTTTGTTTCATAAATTTTATGCACATACACGACCGAAAAATACAGAATTTACGGTATAATCAACTGTTCTATGGGCGACATGGTTATTCAATCATAATTTATCTTCTGCTCAATGTGCAGGCCGATAAACGTGTTCTAGTAACTGACGAATGGCTGCGTGTAAAGGGATGTGAAGATGTGTATGCCATTGGTGATTGTGCTTCAATTAGTCAACGTAAAATCATGGTATGCAGAATATATTCAACCTTTTTAAACTTCTAGTTGAAGCTATTTTATACATGTTATTGTTCACTTGTACTTAATCACCATCTTGTCATCTTCAGGAAGATATCTTCACCATATTTAAAGCTGCGGACAAAGATAACTCTGGTACCTTAACAGCCGATGAATTTCGAGATGTAGTTGACGACATCATCATAAGGTACCCCCAAGTGGAACTCTATTTAAAGAGCAAGCATCTGCAGGATGTGACAGACCTATGGAAGGATCTCGATGGTAATGATAAAAAGGAAGTGAACGTGGAAGAATTTAAATTAGCCCTTTCTCAAGTGGATTCGCAGATGAAGAGTCTGCCTGCAACTGCTCAGGTATATATCTTTAATCTTATGGTTGGGAGTAAACTTCTTTCTTGGTTGTGAAGTATGATTTCAGGTCGACCAAATATAAGAAAGGGACCCTCAATTTGTACGCATTTTTGGCATTCAGGTTGCTGCGCAACAGGGAACATATCTTTCTAGTTGCTTTAACCGGAGAGAGCAGGTCAAAGAGCATCCTGAAGGTCCGAGGCGTTTTAAAAGTTCTGGGCAACATGAGTTTCTTCCCTTTCGGTATGTACTCACTCGCTCCATTTATTACTGCATGTCATAAAAGCCTATTCACGTTATATGATTTTCTGATTTCTACTTTTCTTTCAACCATATACTTCAAAGGTTCACCTGAAAAACAACACAAATATTCACCTTGGTGGCATTTAGTGGAAACCAATTGTGCTATCACTCGTTCACATATAGCTTCACAAAATTGTCATCCCCTAATGTTTAGTACATGAAATGGCAGCTGTTGTTCATGATTTGAAAATGGCAATGAAAGTTTCAAGAACTTCCATAAATGCCTTCTTATTTTCATGCTAAATTTCCGACGATTCTTGATTTGACACAATGCTATATATCTCATTTGCTTTCGTTTTATTTTTCTAACCAATGTGTTAACGGTAACTTGTGAATCACTAGGTACAAGCATTTCGGGCAATTTGCTCCGTTGGGGGGAGAGCAAGCAGCAGCGGAGCTACCCGGAGACTGGGTTTCCATGGGTCATAGCACACAATGGCTCTGGTATTCTGTATATGCAAGGTATTCCTCATCTGCTTACTTGTTGTAAGTTGTAATACAATATGCGCACAGTTGAATCTGATTTTATACGATGTTTTCGTTATTCAGCAAGCAAGTGAGCTGGCGCACTAGGGTTCTTGTGGTATCGGACTGGACCAGGAGATTCATTTTCGGAAGAGATTCAAGCCGTATTTGAAGAGGGCGAAGCGCATTTCTGGCACATGTAAATTGTTATCCTTATTAGCTAGGTTCACTGTTGTGCCATGATGAGTGTTTGCATTTGCTTATGCTATTCGTTTACTGTCAAAATGTCGAAACATACTGCAGTAAATATGTTCTTTTGTACATTCTTCTGAATGAGCGAAATGTCGAATGTACTGCAGTAAATATGTTGTTCTATCAAATTCTTCTGAACGTGCGAATGTCGCCCTTACTGCAGGAGATTGGTTGTTCTATCAGTTGTTCTGAATGTGCGATATGTCGAACTCACTGCAGTAAATATGTTGTTCTATCAAATTCTTCTGAACGTGCGAATGTCGCCCTTACTGCAGTAGATTGGTTGTTCTATCAGTTGTTCTGAATGTGCGATATGTCGAACTCACTGCAGTAAATATATTGTTCTATACATTCTATTGAACGAGAATTTTCAGGGAAATAATTGGATTCTTTTATGACACGTACAATAACACAATGTCACGCTCACATGATACGAATTTGATTGGTATAAGAGCATTTCCAAGGGTTGGCAAAATTTTTCTTTAAAAGTTACTAACTTGGAAAAGTTGATAACTAGGAGAGGTAGCAACATGTAAATATACAAAGTAAGTTGCTAATCAGGTGGTTAGCTTCTTGGAAAAAAAGGTGGCATAGCAAATCTAGCTTTGCTACCCAAATGTTATCATCTTTGGAGATGCTTTAATGACAAATCTCGCGAAATAGTTGCAGAATGTGAACGACTGGCCGTCCAAATGTATTTTACCGATCAACCGGCTACTCACGTCGTCTTACAAAGTTTATGCATCATAGGAGAGATCCATGTTTGATTGGATGGTGGAAGCATTACGAATTAACTAAATTCTTGTCACGTGAACGTGTTGCAATTTGCTCTTTTTTAGCTTAATCTTTATTATTTTTTTATATTAATTTTATTTGAAAAAAAAATTACCTAATTTACACTTTATGATTTAAAAAATTGGTTAGTAGCTGACTCCCTCTGTATGGACAGATTCTTCAGTATGCTCGGAACATGAGGCATCACACCACTTGTTATTATTAAGTAGCGAGAAGTTTTTTTTTTAAGTGTTTCCCCAATTGTATAATTACATATGATTACTGTCCCGTATTACAGGCATACCGAAAAATCTCCCATGTGGTGAGGTTGTTTTCTTTTGATTCTTTGATTATATTACCAAGTTCCTAACTCTGCGGTTTGACAAGTCAACCTCGGACCCAGAAAAGCAGTGTGTCCGATTAACCTTTAGTTCTCGGACCCTCGCATACCCCGGCCATTGTAACTTTCTAGACCTTTTCTTCCCATAAAGAATCAGAAACAGAAAAATTTGGGTTTCGCAATGGGGGACATTCTTTCTTTGAGACAGCCTCTAGGCTTTTTCATCAACATTCATCTTTGTCCAAGATTCTTGTTATGACTTTCAGGACCATGTCCGTTCTTTAATTAAAGAAAATAATAGAGTGCCAATATAGATACACTTTTTAAAATATTGATGCGTATCTGTTTTTTAATAAAGAACAGACGTCATGTACAGAGAATTTCTGTCATTTTAACATGCATCTTTATACAAGCTTGCATAGTTTCTGTTTAGCTTTGTTTTGGAAGGATTTTGTCGTTTTCTCTTTGCAGATTGTATCTTATGGTACATGGAACATCTTTGGCATTTTATTTCAAATGAAACTCTGTATACTTTAATTTCTTCTCACTTGCATTGCATACATTGGCAGTGGGGGAGGTTTAGCATTACTTCATGAAACCATGCCAGTCCATACTGTATATGCCAATTCTTCGATGACATGAAGGCGAGGGAGATTCGTCCTTCCCTGTATGTTTATCGATTGCTGATCACGAACCTGAAGAAGATGGGGAAGGTGGACTTGGCATTGAGTTTAATGCAGGAGATGAATTCATGTAGTTTGGAGCTTGCTGGTCCTATGAATTTCAAACGACATGAACGATTGTAAGTAGTAAGAAGTGGGAGATATGGTTTGGTGTAGTTGTATGGTGCTTTGAATCTGCCGTTCACTTTCCTTGCTTGTTTTCGAAATGCTGTATCAAACCTGACTCAAATTTCGACAGTTTTCTTCGAGCAAAATTATTGTTTTTAGCAGACTGATTACGCTTAAATTGCTGGTCCTATGGATTTCAAACGAAATAAACGATTGTAAGTAGTTAGAACCAGGAGTTGCTATTCGGTTTTCGAATTGAAGGTCTCTTGCTATTGCCAATTGGTATAGTATCTATTCAATCACTTTCTTTGCCTATTTTCGAATGATTTGTATCAAACATGATTCAAATTCGACGTTTTTCTTCGAGTGAAACTGTTTTATTAGCAGACTGATAACTCAGATTGTCAAGGCTGAAACAAACTCATCTTGCTAGGAAGCAAGAAAAGTAGCTTCACCCATTATTGCATAGCAGAGAAACCAGACTTACAAACCCAATTAATCAATACAAATTGCAATATTACTCCATAACAAGAGTTATGGCTAATCGAAAATCAAGCTAAACTTCAGAACAAAAATTAACAATTTCGGTGGAGGTGAAGTTCCTCGGGGATTCCACTTATTCTTCCTCAGCATCTGCTTCTGCAAAATTCAATTCCTGGCAAACCTCCCCATTGGTGCTAAAGTAGGATTTCATCCCAACCAATTCAGCAACCCTTTTGGCTGGCCCCGAACCCCTCGGAGTATCAATACCACATCGGACAGTCTTAATTTTTGGAAGCACATCTCCTATCTCAGCAACAAATGAAGGTGACTTACCATCCTCCGCCGCACCTTGGTACACCACTACCTCACTTGGAATCTCCCACCTCTTCTTCACCCGGCACTCCGGTCCTTGACTCCTGGACATTTCACGGCCAATGCCACGCGGCTTCCCTGCCAAGGATACCCGCCTCTTGTCACACCTCTTGCTGTCATCCTTGTCATCCTCGGGCCAAGACCGCTTCCGGCCATCACTCACTGCCGAATTCCCTATCTGATTGTACCTGCTAGGCACAACCCTCCCAGGCTTGAATGGTGTTTTCTTGGCAGGCGCAGACTTCTCGGCTCCGTCTTTAAAAAGCTTCTTGGGTTCAATTGATGCAAGAACCTTGTCTTCCTTCTTCACAGGTCTCTTAGACCCTCCAACAGTAGTCGCAGCCTGTTTAGGAGCTTGAACCTTGGACGCAGTTTTCCGTGATTTCGGGCTCAAACTCAAACTCTTGCCCCGCTCTTTTGTAGCCCTCAATTCATCAATGTCCTGAAGCTTCCAAAAGCAAGATTTCCGGCGACTCTGCGTTGCCTGAACAGGGGTGATCTCGAGCTTACTCGGCCTCCGAAATCCTGCTCCAGCTATAATCTCAGAGGGCCCCAAACTCATTCCTCTCCGATTAACCTTTGGCCTCACACTCATCATCAAAGACTCAATCTTTTTCAACCCGTCCAAATTCTTCACACTCTGTTTCGGCTCCATGAACTTCGCCGCCACAACCCTTCCGCGCTTCTCTACCGCCTTCTCGTTTCTCTCAGCCTTTTCGAGTTTAAGCGCTTCGAGCCTCGAATTCAATCGACTAATCTCCTTCTCAATCTCTTCAATTTCAGCATCGATCTTTCCCTCATCTCGAACTTTCTCTTCTCTTTCTTCAACCTCCCCAATACCCTTCTTCGTCGCGACCACCGAGATGGGCTCAAGATTCGTATTTGTGTCCAGCGGCTTGAAGGGCACCGAAGATTTGACACAGAGAGGGGTTTTCAGAATCTCAGGGCTCAGATTCTCTTTGCTGCAACCCGAATCAAATGACTCGGAAGAACGATTCAGCGAAAGGGGTTGCAGTAGCTCGGACCAGGAAGCTTTGACGACGGAGGAGCCGCCTTCGGAGTCTTCGTTGTCGAAGGCGGCGTTGTTCCATACCTGAAGGTCTGGTGCGTTAATGGAGTCTGGGTATTCAACAACACTCATTTTCGCTCACTGGGTTCGAACGGTTTTAGGAGGATATGGAAGACTAGATGATGGATTTTTGTACTGTGATTTGCGATTCTTGGATGAGAGAGAGAGAGAGAGAGAGAGAGAGAGAGGATATTGATTTTCTTTGTATTTTGAGATTTTTGACCGTTGGGAAGAAAATTAGACGTTGGGGCCAGCCTGAGACTCCGTGTAATCGTAGCCGTTGGATGCTAAACGGCTTAGACGCTCCGATTTGAGTTAAAGTTTGTTTTCTATACGAGATTTAATGTTTTCTCTCGTTTTTTTGGACAGATTCGTTTTTACCTTTTACGTATATATTTTTTGGGGTCAGAGATTTTATTACGTAGGCCAGTGCCCTACTCCTCACAAAATATAATTTTGTATTTTTAAGGTATATTGTAGCAAAAGAGAGATTTTGTTCTAGGATAATGATTTGGTACACTAAGTGTAATAATTAGAGATTTAAAAAAAAAATTCAACCAGTATTGTTACACTTATTGTGACGGGCCGTGTTCCTACCACATTGAAAAATTTCTAATACCAAATGTCCATGATTTATGAGTTCAAATCTTTTGCACCTACAATTCTATATAGCCTCTCTGTGCCCTAACCCATTTGTTGACACCTGACCATTTATTTAAACTTCACCTAACAATGTTAACTCTTTAACTTATCTCTTCAATAAACAAATTAAAAACAAAAGTAAATTAACTCAAAAGGCACATGTCACTCAAATGGATAAGGCATAAAAAGGCCACAAAAAATACTGGGTGCAGAAGGTTTGAACTATTAATTTATACCACGAGTTTAGTTTTTGTTCCTAAACTCTACTGATAATGATCCTCAATCCTTGAATTATGTCATTTGTTGCACTAGTAGTCATTTTTCTTAACTGACACACCCCGACCCAAAAGTGGGGCGTGTTGGCCGTCACGTGAGAGTGACGTAACCATGTGCACAGTGCGGAAGCAATAAAGAATAGAATTTACGAACCAATTAAAACCGAAACACTAGCAATACTAGTGTAAAATAAGTGTGAATTCCACTAATACAGAGCATAAAAGTCTACATGCAGTCAAGCAGAAGTACTAAATAGAAATAACATCCGAAAGTGGTCCTACATAAGTGAATTCTGTCAGAACGTCCGATGAGCTCCTCGTATGCCACCAACGAACACTACCTAATACCTGGAGGGGCGAAAAACAAAGTTGAGTGGGTCAGAAACAAATCTTTTCAAAACCTTTCTTTTCTCAAAAGTTATAACCCCTTGTCGTAAAACCAGTATAATTTCCCAGAAATAAAGTATATACTCATATATATAATTCTGAAAATCCTGCTGGAAAATATCTATGTATAAATGTATGTATGCCATGCCAAAGTATCATAACTGAATGCCAAAGCATAACTCTGTGAATGTGATTGAATACTAGATAATCAACTCAGCCCTCGGCTGTATATAGCTCATAACAATCTCATCATATCATATAGCTCATACTCATCTCAATCATAACATATATATACCCTGCACACACATCAATACCACCTCTAGTGGTCTACACAACATCACTGAATATAAACTAATATGCTCTAGTGCTACAATGACGTGAAGACTGAGCGATAAATCGCGGGTCACCTACGAGTCGAACCCACTTATAGTGGTCTATTTGACAGTACTGAGCACCTAACTTGGATCTAAGGCGAGCATGCGGTGCGGGAGGTGAACATCACGTGAAAGACTGAGCCCATACTCTGGGCGGGAGCATTAATATCAGTGTGCAGGTTTATGAGCTCTAATCATATCACATCACATCATATCATTCGTTCACATCAAAACTAGTATATAAACTTACCTGCCACTTACATGTGCGTCCTTAGCACCAACATTAATATAAGCAATCAATAATGCATAATAAAATAAATAGATACTTTGCATGGCATTTCATATCACATTTCATATCACATTTCACTTAAACTGATTTTCTGGGAAAAATCTCATTTATATAGGTATATATGGAAAACAAATGCCCACTCACTGATAAGTAGACGGGTCGTAACCCCCGTGCCTAGCCTGGCTACGCTCGTCCTCCGGATAGGTCTCGCCTATATGAGAAGTAACTGAAATAACGTTAATTAACGCACATAATCGAAACCTTAGAAATAACTTCTCATACATTGCTCAAATTGGGTATATGAATATACCACCGTGATCTACACAATCTCAGGAACATCCCCATATTTTTAGAAAAATTTTCAGACCACTCACGCGCTGGCCAAGGCATGGCCAGACGTGCCCCCAAGCGTGGCCACGTGATAAGCACACTGACGGCGTCAGTTAACGCCGTCAGGAATATTCCTCGGAATATTCCGTTAAAACCCAACGATAATAGTTAAAGATGACTGACGGGGTCAGCATATTCCGTCAAGACTGACAGAATATTCCTTGTCTTCTCCGGCGAGTCCCTGGTCGCCGGCGACTATGGTTTCTCACTCGTTTTTCAACCATTTCCGATAAAATTGGTACCAAAATGAAGCTACAAGCATGTAGAACACAACCATACAAGTTTCAAAGCTTAAAATCCACTAGATTTTACCTGAGGAAGCTCGATAATTCGGCCAACTTTGAAATGCTTCGATCTCAGTCCTCCGACGTCCAAAACCTTCCAACGAACCACCCCTAGCCTCGTCAGGACCTCCTAAAGCTCGCTATGACCTTAAAATTTCCTGAAAAGTTCAATTTTACGTGTGCATGAACAGTGCACCAAAACTGGGGTGATGAGAACTGGGGTTTTCGAATGTATCCTTACCAGAAATGGGTACCAATGTGTTCATAGGGACGAGATGAACACAATGGTGGTCTTTGTGTCCTCGATCTGCTAAGTTCTTGGAGGATTTGGTTGTGTCCGTACAACATTGAGAGTGAGAGAGTGAGAGAAAGTCTGAGAGACAGAGAGAGAATGCGGGAGTGAGAGAGAGAAAGAGTGTGAATGTGTGTGTGTGTGATCCAAATACCACCAACCAAAACTCCCAACCTTAGATACACACACATACCTTAATTAATGCCTAAGGGCATTTTCGTCATTTCACATCCGTCGTACGAAATCTCCGGGACGGGCTGTTACATTAACTCCATCAACTTTTCCGTTAAGCTAATAAAATAGGAATTCTATCCAAAAAATAAGAAAATGAATTTTTAAAGAAAAAGATTTGGCTCTTCAAGAATTGAGGAGAAACTCCTTAAAATGTCTCAAGACCTATTCAGGGAACTTTGTGCTTGCGCTTGAAATTTCTTAAGAATTGACTAAACGATCGTAGTTTTAATTGATTTTTTTTCATAAATGATATTTACATTGTGATATATAATATGAACAATTCCAATTACAAACACAAAGTATTTGAGGATGAGCTCCTCCTTAACCTTAAAGAAGTCAAGCTCCTCTTTTTTTTAAATAAATTAGATTTTTTTATATATGAAAAAATCACCGTACTCTTAAATTTGACGGGAAAGAAGACATATTTGGCAGAAAGATCACTCATGCAACGTATAATTAAGTTGGAGAACAGGAGAAATGTACTAAAATATTGACGGTCCAGATCATATAAAAAGTTACAAAATGAGCACCAGAAGATGTCCCTCAAATAAAATTGTTTGGGGGATTCCTCAATGGAAAGAGATTGTAGTTTACTATTATGAAAGGGTTGTTTTCGTATTTTAATGTCTTAGAGTTTGCTTGTAGGTTAAAAATTTGGATTCCTTCTAGTGGTAAGGGCGCGAACTGTGGCTCTCCAATAAACAAAAAATATGAGAGGTCCTGGGTTCGATGCTCCGAGCTAATGAGTCTACTTGACTGTGGCCATGGACAGGGTGAAATTTCTCATAACCTCTCTGGGCCCGAAAGAGGTGGATAACTGTAGCTTGCCATCAGTTGTCCCTCATTTAAAAACAAAAGAAAATTTTGGATTCCTTGTCTATTAGGATTAGGGTTGGTTCTCTATAACTCATTAGAAGTCGGTCATAATGTAATCCTCTAATTTATAGTCGACATGACAATCTTTCTTTTTAGTTAATAAAGGTGGCATATGTTTGTAGCCAGTTTATTAGTCAATTTGCTTTTTTTTTTTTTTTTTTTGGGCAACTCAATTTGCTATTATTTTATGTTCATTATCCATACTCTGTTTTTCAACTTGTACTTAGATTCCAGAATTGAGGCAAGATAAGGACCATTTGTCTACCATTTCTCAGCAAGCCTATTTTTCTGTTCATCTTCAATTGTAATTTGCCAGTCAAATCTTGAAGCATATGTCAGTTGAGTTATTCTTCTCCAAGCAGTGAGCTTCTGTTGCACTTCATCAGATGTTGCCCAATTTAAGGGACTGTCTGTTGGATTGAAGACGGTTCCACTTTGGTTCACTTGTACAAAATTCCTTCAATGGTACATTGGGTTGTGCTGAATTATTGGAGTTTTATTTGTACACAATTATTTATAGAGAAGGCAATCGGGTTGTTAATTTGTTAGGGTATGCAGCCCGTGCGGCTTTTGCTCTCAGATTAAGGTTCATCCTTTTTGTTCTGTTTATCGTTTTTGTTAATTTATCGGATGATATTATTTACACTCAGTTCGCCTACCAATGTACGAATTGACTGTACCAAATATTTCAACACACAATGATTACTGTTGGACGTGAATCCGAATTTCGAGATTTGTTTAATAAAGAGAATAAATTACACTCACCGAACATCAACCAAATGCAGCGATATGGTTACATTTTGGAAAGACTAACCAATCATCTTCCACCCATTGTCGGATGTGTTTGAATTGTAAAATGCACATTTAATTAGGGTATGGAAATTGGAGCATGTACTATATAATGTTATTTTACAAATGTAGCAACATTCTTTAAATAACACTTACCCTCGTTTTCTATACTTACTTACCGGTCAATAGGCGTATCCTTCCCTACATATATCAGGTGTCTTTTGTAATTCTATCCTTAACCTGGATCAAAACCAGTAGGAAGGGAGATCAATAACAAGAGTTCAATGGTTCATCTTTTTTATTTTCGTTTATGATCGGAACTAAATTTCTCTTTATTATACACAATTTGCTTTGCAATTCTATCTGTGATGGCACAACCTTGGGTTAGGGTTTTTCAGTTTTAAGGGTTTAGGGTTTAGAGTTTTAGGGTTTTTTTAGGGTTTAGGTGTTTAGGCTTTAGGGGCTTGGCTTTTAGGGGTTTAGGGGTTAGGGTATTGTGGTTTTGCGGTTTGTATTTAGGGTTTTGGGTTTAGGGATTTGGGGTTTTAGGGATTTTGGGTTTGGGGTTTGGGCTTTAAGGTTTGGTTGGGTCGGGTGGGCCAGGCCAGGTTCAGTTGGGTCGGGTGGGCCGGATCGAGTTCGGTCGGGTCGGGTGGGCCGGGCCTATTTGGTCGAATCGGGTTCGGCTCATTTGGTCGGATGGGGTTTGGTCAGACCCGGTAAGGTTGAGCTGGGTTTGGTCGAACCGGGTTAGGCTGAACTGGGTTCGGTCGGACTAGGTTAGGCTGAACCGGGTTCGATCGAACCGGGTTAAGCTGAACTGGGTTAGATTTGACCGAGCCAAAATGTGTTGCATAAATTTTCGTCCAGATTAGACACTAGATCCGGTTCAGGGCCGAGCCGAAAGGTGTTGCATATATTTTCGCTAACAGGTTTTTCGCACATTTTTCAAAACATCATAACTTCTCATTTTCTCAACTAAATTGAGTGATTCAAGAAGGAAAATCATTCCTCAGGAACAAGATGAACAACGAAGGGTTCACAACAGCTAGCTCACCGGAGTTTGAGCAGAAAATGGGCCGAAATCATGGACTTTCCGGTCTTGGATCCTGACGATCGTGAAGGAAGTTCGGGGCAAGGTTTAGTGCTTTGAGCTCGGGAGAAAGAGACGAAACTAGTGGTGTGGTTTGGGCGGTGGTAACTAGGAAGGCTGTGCAAAGTGAGTGCAGAAAAGAGTGTCAGGGGGGGCCTAAATCATGGACTTTCCGGTCTTGGATCCTGACAATCGAGAAGGAAGTTTGGGGCAAGGTTTGGTGCTCTGGGCTCGGGAGAAAGAGACGAAACTAGTGGTTTGGTTTGGGCGGTGGTCGCCAGGAAGGCTGTGCAAAGTGAGTACGGAAGAGAGTAGGGCTGGGTTCGGTTCGAAACGGTTTGGTTTTTTGCCAAAATCAAAACTGAACCGAAATTTCGGTTCGGTTCAGTTCAATTTTTTTCGGTTCGGTTTTTTAACAATACAATCGTTATCTCACTACGTGGTTAATCATCATATATATATATATACAAGGGAGGTTAACAATGCAACCGTCGCTAAGAAAGATCTTCCCGGTAAGTGTTCAAAGCTTGACCCTGTAAGAAATAACAATTCAATCCAAAACCGTTTGTCTAATTAATTATCACGGTGATATTTCAATGTTTCTTAGAGAACAAAGTGTTCGTTAATTTCTTTGAACTCAATTAAATGTCTCGAATATTTTTACCTCAAATGCTCGAAATGGACTTGTACATATGAAGACAGTTTGTGAAAAAGTATACAATTCGCATAGTGAAAAGAAGACAAAATCCCAGCTATAAGGCTGTAATAGATCAAAGTCATGTAAGCAGGAGAGAAACCTCAACATCGCTTATTGGAAGCAGCTCAGAACCATTATTCGTCTCAAAACTTACTCCTTCCTCACATAGCTTTGAAAGTACTATTGTGTAGTTCTCTAATGAGCTTACGATTTTGAAATAACTACCAGAAACCCAAAAAAAATTAAATAAAGTTAAGAACTGTGTATAGCGAAAGGAGAATAGTTCATAATGATAGGTGTGCATGGGTGTGCACCCTTGTGTGTGCTCACGAAAATATGAATATATCCACATTTCAATGATTGAACCATGTGCCTACAATAACACGTATGAATTGTCACATCCCGGCCCGGAGCGGACCATTTCCCGGGCCCATTCCACCACCGTAGCACGATATTGTCCGCTTTGGGCCCCGACCACGCCTTCACGGTTTTGTTTCTGGGAACTCACGAGCAACTTCCCAATGGGTCACCCATCATAGGAGTGCTCTAGCCCCCTTCTCGCTTAACTTCGAAGTTCCTACGGAACCCGAAGCCAGTGAGCTCCCAAAAGGCCTCGTGCTAGGTAGGGATGGGAATATACATTTAAGGATCATTCCCCTGGGCGATGTGAGATGTCACATGAATGGAGTTCAACTACTGGATAGGCTCAAGGTTCCCATTTAATAAGCATGAAAGTTGACCAGAAATGAAGATCTTGTATTTCACAGAAAACGTAAGCTCACAAGCAAAGTGAGTCAAGAAGACCCATACCTTGGACAATGGCAATTACAAATCAATTGGTTGATGTTAACTTAGCAAAATCATATATCAGTTAAAAAAACCAGAAAAAGTAGATTTACAAATCAATTGCCCAGTTGTTCAAGCTCTCCCAGTGGACTGGTAGTACACTAAAACATGACAAACAGATAATAGTTTGCTAGCAAGAATAAAATCCAGTTGCCCAGTTCCAGCTCTCCCATTGCCCAGTTGTTCTAGCTCGCCCAGTTGTTCTTTAGCCTACTGTTTTTTAATTTGCTACCAAGATTAAAATCCAGAAAATAGAGAAACAATTACACTGAATTTTAAAGGCAGATATGGAGTCACAAAGTCCTATCCTTCTAACCATAATTCGAAAAGTGAGTAGTAATGGCAGAAAGAAACCCAGAAACAATCACACTGAAAATGAGCACACATTCATAGATCTCAGTCACTTCATAACACTAATAAATCCAGAAAATCGGCAGATTAATAGAAAATGCAAAGTATGAAATGAATCCCTATCTAATCAGAACCAATTTCAATAGATAAATAGAACAGAAAATTAAACACAGAAAAAATTAAAAAAATTCTTTGAAATCCTGGAGGCATGAGGGTTCGAACCCAAGCGCTGGGTGCTTAAATAGTTTCATTGAAACCAACTTGGCAACAGGTTATGTTTTGTTATGATTGTATGACTAAGCTATTTATAATATTGAAAAAAATAATTAAATATATATATCGGTTCGGTTTCCGAACCTCAAAAACCAAAACCGAACTGGCCAGATTCAGTTCGGTTCTGGTTTTTTTGGCCTTAGTCTGATTTGGTTTTCGGTTTTTTGAACCCACCCCTAGAAGAGAGCGTTTGGGGGGAGGGGGGAGAAGAAGGGAAAAAATAAAAGGAAAGAGGGAGAGAGCTGTTTCGGTGAGACTTTAATGATTAGGTTCCCACGTGCAATCTCGTAACTTTATCCTACTAACTCTTGAGTTCCGTCTTCATCCTATTTGATCACCGGGGGAAGTGGCTAAGTTGAGTCAAACAATAGAGCTGATGCTGAAAACAAGGTTTTACGTGATAGAAATATAAAGATTATAAAAAGGCTAATAATGTCCATCAGCAAAGCAACAACAGACGGAAAGAGGAGACGATTTGATTCATTTTACTAAAATATTAAATAGATTGTCATACTTGTCATTCTAATCCAGAAAAATACGAAAACCCCCGACGACAGGTTACCATCATTTCAGATGGATGAAGACTTCATTCATTAAAAAATATAGTGATTAAAGTTGCATATATTTTCTAACTAGTGTAATATAGAGAGGCAGATTATCTGCTCATTTTTTCTCATACACTTTCTTCATTCTCCTGTTTGTGTGGTCATAGTTAAGCTATGTTTTTTTGTCTTATTATCTCTATAAAAATCAATATAAAATGTTGACGTGACTTAACCGCAACCACACAAACAGAAAGATAATGGAAATGTATAGGAAAAAAAGAGCAGAGAATCTGCCTCCGTAATATAGAAGCCAAGAAGGCCATGACCCGATGCTCAATCAATCGTTCTAAACTGCACGACAGCTTCGGATACCTAAATCTCGTTCGTCCATATTAGTCCGTTATACTAACACATTAGCAATGCATATGATGTCATATGTCACTCTTCGTACGTATATTTTGCTTGTAAATGTTGGTCGGAAGTCTCACTGTGATTGACAAGGTCAGAACAAGGTATTGCATTGACTTATGTGAATATCTGCTCTTTTCAGTCTACACACGTGAAGGGTTTGATAAAGTTTTTCATGTTAAGTGGAAAAGAGATTTAGAGATTGTCCTGAGCCTCTTAAATTTTCAAGTTGAACAGAGAGAGTTATTTTCAAAAGATGAACTTACTAAGTACACACTTACAAGGCCTACAAAATAAAAAAAAATTATATTTGAAAATAGGAACGGCCCTTGCCCTTGCCCTTCATCTTCTCAAACGGATGGACTTGTACAAAAACAATTACTGTTTAAGTGAATTGTTGGGGTTGTATGCTTATTTAAATTTAGGATTAGTCAGATAGGTTAATGTAGGAGTCCTAATTTTATGGAGATTCCTTTTTCTTCACCAGAAAGTTTTGTTTTGTTTAGAAGACCTATTCTTTCTCAACTAACTGATATTGCTTCCTGATTTAATGGCCGGATTTTGTGAGCATTTTCTCCTCAACTATCCCAACGTTAAATCTCTCTACGTAGTATATAAATGCTAGGGTTCTAGTCTGGTAACATACACTAAAAAAAACGGAGAAATACTTTGAGAATATTGAGTTGTTGAGTGGGTGAAGGCTTTGGATTTTCCTCAGTGCAAAGGAAGGTCTATTCAGTAGTGATTTTGGGCTGTTTTATCCTAGGGACGGTGTGGCACTTGTGACTACTTGCACACCTTGGGTAGAGCCGCGAAACGTCTTAAAGAAAACGACATTGTTCGCGACTCAACCCAAGATATTTCTGTGTTCTTTGGTTCTATTTTCCTGGCAAACTCGTTCCCTGTCTTTGAATTAGTGCAGTGTTTTCAACAAATAGTAAAGGCAATATCACGGCCCTGCCTTTGCCTTGGCCTCCAAAAACGACGGAGATGTTCTAAGAGCACTACGATGATTGCTTGGACGCTACAAAGCCATTTCGATTCAGTTAAAAGGAGAGCTCAGAGTGGGACTGGTTTATAAACCTCAGAGCATGCATCAGATTATCCTCTCATGACACAAAGCAAAAATATAGGTACATGTAATATGCAACTAAACAAGATCTATTTTGTTTCATACGCCTAAAACCAGGACGAATAGCGTGTAGCTCTAATTTTGTTATATTTTACATTACGGCTGAATCCAACTTTTGGTTAGACAGCCTACATACTGGGTGGCTGGTTTGATACTCGGTGACAGGGTTTGATACTCAGCGACGGGCGACTGGTTTGATACTCCGGGACGGGATCAAACCTGTCGTAGTTCGGGCCTTTGATCAGAGGAAAGTAAAAACATCTCAGCATACACGCGTAATCAAAGCATAACCAATTGAAGACCAAAGCTTGTTTTTATTCATAATCCCATTAATTGTTATTGTATGTAACCATTCAACTAAAATAACAACGGAATACAAAAGTCTTAAGTTCCCAGAAATATTTCACAAATACAATAAGAAACATTCGGAAATCAAAATCTACGCAATTGCTAAAGCAATTTTCCTGGAAAATGAGTTTATACCGCATCGGCTTTAGGAGACTCTTCTTGACCAGATGTTGGGCATAGTCCTGGCGGGGAAGATGTACCCGGTTCCATGAGTTCAACCGCACTTTCTTCCGCAAAGTTCCGGGTCTGCATCTTCCGATGCAGCAGGTTCCTGAGAAACAATGCATGCTGGCTAGCTTATCTGAAGGATGAACATCAACTGATAATGGTACCCTTTGGAGTAGGGAACGCAGAGTGTCTTCCTCTGCCCCTGAGATCATGGCTGGAGTCTGGAAATACTAGATGACAGGCACATCAATATTAAGTCGCACCCGTGCCAGCATGCATTTAATATTGGGAAATTATTTCTCGGCAGCTGCTTCAGTTATGCGAGCTGAAGATGGGAGTCCATTGAAATCTTTGTCTCACTATCACAACCACTTGATTCCAGAGATCTTCCAAACTCTGCGAATCAGGAAAGGTGGCAAAGCATTCCTTCATAAGAGCAACAGGCAGGCACTGACGCAGATAAATTGCATAAACCAAACAAAGACGAACTGATTCCAGACCACTTGATTGGGATGTAACTGAAAAGGCGACCAAGATCAAACACTCAGTAGGGTTTTGATGCCTCGGCAGTCTCCACTACTGGCATTGGGTACCGGCACATGGGACACATGTGATTTATCTCCAACCAGTGGACAATGCAATCTCCATGATAATGATGCAAGCAGGGCAAGCGAGTAATCATTATCATCCTTGGATGATCGTCATCAACCGCTTCTTTTTTATTACTTTTACTTAATTGCTGTGGTCTGGCATCTTCTTCTTCTTTGTTTTCTTCACAGTTTCTTTTATCCTGTGGCCTGGCTTCTTCCTCCTTTATTGTTCGTTTCTTTGATCTGGCTTCTACTTCTTCTTCTTCGTAGTTTGAATTTCTTTCATCCTGTGGTCTGGCTTCTCCATTTATTCTTCGTTTCTTTGGTCTGGTTTCTTCTTCTTCCCTTTTTCTTTTTTGCTTGGGCATGGCTTCTTCATCTTCTTCTGCATCAAGGCAACCAAGAGGTTCCATACAGATAGGGCATGACGGTGTATGTTCAACGATAGCTTGTAGTTCCAAACTCTGATCAAGTAGTCTCAGTTTCTCCAAACCCTCAATTGATGACTTAGTTGCAGGCCTAAGCCTGACCCTATACGTTTCCATGGATTCCCTTGCAACCGTATCAATAAGAATAGACTCATCATTATCAACCCTAATATTATTCTCGGAAAAGTACTCCGTGATGTCGCATATGCGGATGTCAACCTGCAGCACCGGTGATCTGATATAAACGGAGATTCAATTCAATGGAGACGGATTAAATGGATGAATCCATAGCATAGCATAGATCGATCAGTAAGCAGCGGCAGCAGTAATTCACAACAAACAAACAAGCAATCTCTTCTTATCTAGAGCTTTCTAATTAAGCGATCGATCAATCCGATCCCAATCGGCAATTTCAATGAAACAAACCCTAAATCCTTAATCAATTCAACGCACCGAACCAACGAACAAACGATGAGGAGAGGATGTTGGGTGAGAATTGGATTACCTCAAAGCTAAAAAGGAGAGTGCCGAGATGCAGAGATGAGATTGGGCTTCGTCTTCCTCCTCGCCTTCGTCTTCGTCTTCGTCTTCGCTTCGTGTTTCAGTAGAAATCGAAATCGAAATCCAAGCGGCGCTTCTCTCTCTAAAATATATAGTTGCTAATTACCGCCTCTGATTGATGACCAATCCTAATCTCATCAGGAATCAAACAAAACCTATTCGGAATAGGATTGCATTTATGGCGCGTTTAGATTTTTTTTTATTTTTTATTTTTTTGGTCTATTTATGGCACGCTTAGATGAGTGAAATAAAAAAAAAAAAAACTGGAGCTGGACATGAATTTTTTGAGAAGTGTGATATTCACATAGCTCATTTTACTTCTCTCACACATTTTTAATTTTCGACCGACGTATCGGATGAATTGAATAAAATCAAAAGATAAAAATTAACAGAGGTGTGGAAGAAGTAAAAAGGATGTGTAGATAGCACATCCCTTTTTTGATACTATCAAGGATTAAAAATTTAATTGGTCTTATGTAAATTTTAATATCAACTCTAAAATTTGGAGTAATTATCAAGTAGTTGGTCACCACATTGATGAAGATAAGTGGGCCTGTCACATATCGGCCCGAGGCGAACCACTTTCCGGACCCGCTCCACCACCGTAGCACGATATTGTCCGTTTTGGGCCCCGACCACGCTCTCACGGTTTTGTTTCTGGGAACTCACGAGTAACTTCCCGGTGGGTCACCCATCCTGGGAGTGCTTTGGTCATTTTCTCACTTAACTTCGGAGTTCCTACGGAACCCGAAGCCAGTGAGCTCCCAAAAGGCCTCATGCTAGGTAAGGATGTGAATATACATTTAAGGATCATTCTCCTAGGCGATGTGGGATGTTACAATCCACCCTCCTTAGGAAGCCCGACGTCCTCGTCGGCACACTTTCGGCCAGGGATTGGTTCTGATACCAATTTGTCACATCCCGACCCGGGGCGGACCACTTCCCGGGCCCGCTCCACCACCGTAGCACGATATTGTCTGCTTTGGGCCCCGACCACGCCCTTACGGTTTTGTTTCTGGGAACTCACGAGCAACCTCCCAGTGGGTCACCCATCATGGGAGTGCTCTAGCCCCCTTCTCGCTTAACTTCGGAGTTCCTACGGAACCCAAAGCCAGTGAGCTCCCAAAAAGCTTCGTGCTAGGTAGGGATGAGAATATACATTTAAGGATCACTCCCTTGGACGATGTGGGATGTCACAATCCACCCCCCTTAGGAGTTCCTACGGAACCCGAAGCCAGTGAGCTCCCAAAAGGCCTCGTGCTAGGTAGGGATGGGAATATACATTTAAGGATCATTCTCCTAGGCGATGTGGGATGTTACAATCCACCCCCCTTAGGGGCCCGACGTCCTCGTCGGCACACTTCCGGCCAGGGATTGGCTCTGATACCAATTGTCACATCCCGACCCGGGATGGATCACTTCCCGGGCCCGCTCCACCACCGTAGCACAATATTGTCCGCTTTGGGCCCCGACTACGCCCTCACGGTTTTGTTTCTGGGAACTCACGAGCAACTTCCCAATGGGTCACCCATCCTGGGAGTGCTCTGGCCCCCTTCTCGCTTAACTTCGGAGTTCCTACAGAACCCGAAGCCAGTGAGCTCCCAAAAGGCCTCGTGCTAGGTAGGGATGAGAATATACATTTAAGGATCATTCCCCTGGGCGATGTGGGATGTTACATGTACTACTGCTTAAATGTTGTTTTCAGAGAATTAAAGTGCTTTTGTTCGTGATTTTTTTTGGTAGTTTCGAATTTTACATCTTGAAAATTTTATTTTACTAGCCGAGATAAGCATCCGGCTTGATCAAAACCATTCGTATTTATAGTGGAAAATATATAAGGTTCAGAAGAAGAATTCCTTAAAATGTTTCGATCATCTTTCAACTCAGTCTACCACTGTACTAATTAAATAGCAGATTGCGGTCTACAAGATGCAGAAATTTTACACGTGCAGTAACCTTACTTGTCTTTACACGTTCAATCACCAAAATCCATTGCATTGTGATGTAACAACGTTCTATTGCTTACCGACCTTCGATCACGGTTATGGTATCTTCATTTGCAGAGAAAATATTGTCATATTGAGGTTGAGGATCATAGACTGAGTTTCGGAAATTAGAAAATATAGGCTGCTTAGGTCGTGGAAGATCCGTCTCACTACTTAGTGTGAAAACTACGTCCGGCATGGTTGGCCTATCTTCAGACTTGTCCTGCACGCAAAGGAGTCCGATGTGCATGCATCTCATTACTTCTGAGGACGAATATGAATCCACCAATTCTTCATCTAGCAAGTCCAGTCCCCTGCCTTCATTCCATAAGTGCCAAACCTGACAGAAGTCATATTGTGAATGTTGCCTACAATTGTTAGAATCTGCTATATTTAGCATCTTAAAAACACAAATCCAAATGAAGATTTTGAGTGATTAGCTTACATGAGCTAAAAATCCGTGCTGTTCCTCGTTGCAATAGAAGCTAGTATTCTTTTTGTTGGCGATGATCTCCAATAGCAAGACGCCAAAGCTATAGACATCAGATTTTTCAGAAAATATCCCACCCATGGCATACTCTGGAGACATATAACCACTGCACAAGCAATTCATTTGTATTAATAACTGAAAAAAAAATGTCTTCTCTGTTTCTGGTCTTAAGAAAAATGCCAATAATAGGAAAAGAATGACGCTTACAGTGTTCCCACAACCTTGCGAGTATTTGCTAGACTCTGTGTCGCTTCAACGATTCGTGCCAATCCAAAATCTGAAATTTTAGGGTTCATATTCTCATCCAGGAGAATGTTACTAACCTTCAAATCTCTATGGATTACCTTCAAACGGGAATCGTGGTGGAGATAAAGAAGTCCTCTAGCAACTCCCTGGATAATATTGAAGCGTCTAGCCCAATCAAGCTCTTCTCTGCGCTTAGGATCTAATCAATAAATCCATAAGAATGTAAGCAATAACAGTAACAAAATCAAGTAGTGGGGGATTACAAAGAGCTAAGGGATTGCCAATTACGGTAACAAAAGAACAATATGTAACAATGAGAAATTTCATCGAAACATGAAAAGTGGCAGTGAAACTAACCAAATAGAAGAGTATCCAAGCTTCTGTTGGGCATGAATTCATAAATCAGTAACTTTTCATCGTCTTTGACGCAGCAGCCCATGATCCTAACAAGATTCTTGTGTTGGAGTTTGGAGATCAACAGCATCTCATTCTTGAACTCCTCCATGCCTTGCCCCGAGCTACTGGATAGTCTTTTTACTGCTACTTCCTTCCCTTCTTGTAGCTTACCCTACAAATATAAATTAAACAATCGATTCATGTCTGTAACTTGTAGTTGTAGGCTTCTAACCGGTGTTGAAAACACTACAATTTCCTTTAGAAATTGAAATGGATACACAAGTATATGGTCACCTTGTAAACAGGGCCGAAGCCTCCTTCCCCGAGTTTGTTCGTGGTGCTGAAATTGTTTGTAGCAGTTAATATGCTGTCAAAGTCGTAGACGAATAGCTCCGACGGATCATGTTTTCTCATGTATTCTTGAAGATTGTCACCTGAATTATCACTTGTATGATTCAACTGCATTAACTTTGTTTTTCCTTTCATGTTCCCTGTTTCCAAAATATAGCAATCACAAGAAGGTTATCGAGTAATGGATATCAATCAGTAAATATGTTCTTGTGAAGTTATGCATGGAAGTTATATACTAATTTGTATAATGCATCAGCTGTTATCACTCAATGTTATTCTCTTACCGGTTTTTTTAGCCCGCAGTCTGTGCACGCTGAATACTATGGCACTAAAGATACTGATAAAACCAACAGCAGTGACGCTGGCAATTAGCTTTACTGGCTTTCCTTCATCTGAAAAAAATGAATTTATGAATTGCAATGAGTAAAGTATGAGACAGAAAATAAAAGATACTTCTTATTACAATTCTGCAGGAAATAATTCTCGTTTGTTTACCTAATGCTCCGTGTGCTAGGCGAATATAAAGATCGTTCCCGCCAGAGGCAAACTCTTGTATATCAATAAGGTCACTGGACCAGACCAAACACCCTATATTATTAACTTGCGCATAAGCCTGACAAGAACAATTATTTAGGCATCGTATCTTGCACTCGTCAGCCCCCAGTTTTTCTATAAGCTCATGGAAATCTGGTAGCCTTAATCCCATCATCTTCCGAAACCCATCTTCTTTGCCTCCTGAAGAAAATGACCTGCTTGTGTTACTCTGATCACAAAACAATTCGGTGTGCCTCACACACCCTCCAGTCCTGTTTCCATTGCTCCATTCCTCATTTGATTCCGGTATGAACCCTTTCAAACACTCGCAATTTGGATTTGGAGATTCAGAACCTTTGCAGACACCATTAACTCCACATGTTCCATAAATTTCACATGGATTCACCAGTGCCTCCCAGCTTAGCCACCAGTTGCTGCCATTGTCCGAAAGCTTAAGACTCAGTACTCCGTCTGAAGAGATGCCAATATATGAAAGGGTACTGTCAAAAAACCTATAAGAAAAATATTTTGTTCCCTGGTTCACATCATCATTTAGAGTGAATCCACTTAGATATTGACTATCCATATCCGGTACCCCGATGAACATGGATTTATCCCATGCCCCACTTCTCAAGTAGGGTTTTGATTCATCAATCCAAACGAACAGTTGTGATGGAACCTGCCGTGAAAGTCCAACCAAGAACCAGCCAGCTGATGGATCACTCTCACTTTTCCAGGCTTTCAAGAAACTGCGCTTTCCGGATTTACTATCGAATCCCAGCTGCATAGTTGGTAGAAGTGTGTCACTAGGATAATCAAAACTCTGCCACAATGGATCAGCTCCTACATCATCATCTTTTATGACAAAGTTTCCGCTGTCCAAAAGCTCTGCAGCTGAACCATTAGATGGCACCGAAATATTTGTTGACCAAAGAGAATTCTGCTTCCCATCTACAAGCTCCAGATTCCCATTGCTGCTAATTGTCAAATTAGCCAAGGTATCTGAAGCTGCAATAGGATTTTCTCTGTTGGCAACCCATACAACTTTACGCGGAGATATGTTCGTGTGCCATATCCCCACGTACTTGTTAAACGAACCATTAGGACTGAAGAACCCCAATTCGAAAATGCGGCTGGGGGAGACAAGGGTTTGTGTCTGTGAAAATGGTTGTGAAGGAGTTATTTTATGAACTTCAGCACAATGATGCTGTGACAGAAGCAAGCTGAAGAAGATTAAGAAGAACATGGTGGAACCGAAAATACTACCAATGGTTTCGGTTCTAAACCCCATCTGAATTCTAATATGTTTTCTAGAAAAAGAAATGCGAAGCGTATCTGTAAATTTCCTTGTGAGGAAATGGCTTTTCAATTTTGTTACAAGGAAAAGTCTAACATTGCTCTCAAAGTCATAGGCAGAAAACTTTGAAATATCAGATATATTCATTAGATATTTAACATTTGACTGAAAGTAGTCCACTATTTGTATGAGAATGCGTGGGTGACTGAAAGCCGTTGATCAATGTGAAAGCGGACACATCTCAATCAAAACCGTAACAAAGTTTGATGATATCAAATCCTGACCATCTGTACTAAATTTTGTATCCACATATCTCAGAATTGAAGTAAATATCGGTTGCACTGGCACTAGAAGACTTGCAATTTCACTCTCCAGCATTAGCACTGCGGCCGCCATGGTTGGTTTACTAGCTGGAGAGTCTTGCACACACAATAGCCCGACTCGTATGCACCTCAATAATTCAGTTTGATAATCGGAACAAGTTTCTGTGATGGAAGGATCGATGAGGCTTGCTGCTCTATTCTCATTCCAGAGATGCCATGCCTGAAAACGTTCCCAAATACCGTTCCAATGTTACAGCTACGGATTAGAGAAGTATAAATAGCGTCCACGTAGCTTTTGAAATATCATATGTGTACAGTGTACTTACAAATCCAATAAGCCTCAAGTGTTCCATTGATCGAAAGCTAGTGTTCCTTCGCCTGCTTACAATCTCTAGCAACAATACCCTAAAGCTATAGACATCCAACTTTACTGAAAAAGGACCTTCTATTGCATATTCAAGTGCTATATTGCCCCTGCAGTATGAATATAGTGATTAGATCTGTGGTATCCCACATCCGATGGGTGGGAGGTGATCACTGGCCTTATATGTACATGCCCATCTCTTCATCGCAAGACGCGTTTTGGGAACTCACTGGCTCCAGATCCCATAAGAACTCCAAAGTTAAGTGAGTTTGGACGAGAGCAGTACTAGGATGGGTGACCTCCTGGAAAGTTCTCGTGCCGAAACCCAAGAACAAATCCGTGAGGGGCGTGGCCTATGACACGCCCCGATCCCGATATTCCCCGAATACCAGTATAGACACATGCTGGCCGACACCCAAAACATCCCAGCCCGGGGCAGACCACTTCCCGGGCCCGCTCCACCACCTAGCACAATATTGTCCTCTTTGGGCCCCGACCACGCCCTCACGGTTTTGTTTCTGGGAACTCACGAGCAACTTCCCAGTGGGTCACCCATCCTGGGAGTGACCTAGTCTCTTTCTCGCTTAACTTCGGAGTTCCTACGGAACTAGAAGCCAGTGAGCTCCTAAAAGGCCTCGTGCTAGGTAGGGATGAGAATATACATTTAAGGATCACTCCCCTGGGCGATGTGGGATGTCACAATCCAACCCCCTTAGGGGCCCGACGTCCTCGTAGGCACACTTCCGGCCAGGGATTGGCTCTGATACCAATTGTCACATCCCCGCCCGGGGCGGACCACTTCTCGGGCCCGCTCCACCACCGTAGCACGATATTGTCCGTTTTGGGCCCCGACCACGCCCTCACGGTTTTGTTTCTGGGAACTCACGAGCAACTTCCCAGTGGGTCACCCATCCTGGGAGTGCTCTGGTCCCTTTCTCGCTTAACTTCGGAGTTCCTACGGAACCCGAAGCCAGTGAGCTTCCAAAAGGCCTCGTGCTAGGTAGGGATGAGAATATACATTTAAGGATCACTCCCCTGGGCGATATGGGATGTCACAATAAAATTGTCACATCCCGGCCCGGGCGCAGCCACCTCCCGGGCCTGCTCCACCACCGTAGCACGATATTGCCCGCTTTGGGCCCCGACCACGCCCTCACGGTTTTGTTTATGGGAACTCACGAGCAACTTCCCAGTGGGTCACCCATCCTGGGAGTGCTCTGGCCCCTTTCTCGCTTAACTTCGGAGTTCCTATGGAACCCGAAGCCAGTGAGCTCCCAAAAAGCCTCGTGCTAGGTAAGAATGGAATATACATTTAAGGATTACTCCCCTGGGCGATGTGGGATGTTACAATCCACCCCCCTTAGGGGCCCGACGTCCTCGTCGGCACACTTCCTGCCAGGGATTGGCTCTGATACCAATCTGACATGCCCCGAGGGCATCGGGGTCGAGGCGTGTCAGGGCTTTTGCACTACGTCGTGGATTTGAATTTCGTCGGTTCTTTAATCTAAAAAATTTACCGTTTGACAAAAAAAATTAAAGTAATTGAATAATTCACAATTTAGTTGTATTTGAATTTCGGATTTTTGTAAGAATCGGAATAAACATTTTCTCTACATTATACGCTCATATATTTCCAAATTGTTCTTCTCATTAACCCAATACCAATTTCTGTTCACTCAACAAAAGAAAAAATCAAAAACAAAAAAATACAAAATTATAAAATGGTAAATGCATGCAGCTTCATTAAGTATTTGCCGATGTCAGCAAGCTTTAGATCATCAGATCGGATGGCGTCAAAAGCTGATATGTATGATGTACAGTGTACTATAATCTACTGCATATGTATGTATGTATGTATGCATGCATGCATGCATGCTAGCCTCACATCAATGCAGAGCTGATAATGCCTAAGAAATCTTTTCGAAAAGGCCAAATGAATCAATCTACTTCAACTTGCATATAGGGATTTTTCTCTGCATGGACCGGCTCATACTATGGTCTAGGATTTTTAATCTTGAGATTCTTAATTAAGAACAAAATCGCTAAGAATTGAACAGTTAAAATACCTATCCGGATTAGGGTTGCATTTATGGCGCATTAGATTTTTATTTTTATTTTTTGGTCGATTATGGCACGTTTAGATGAGCGAAATGAAAATAAAAAACTTGAGCTGGATATGAATTTTTTGATACTATCAAGGATCAAAAATTTAATTGGTCTTATGTAAATTTTAATATCAACTCTGAAACTTGGAGTAATTATCAAGTAGTCGGTCACCACATTGATGAAGATGAGTGTTGCCTTTGCATTACGTCGTGGGTTTCAACTTCGTCGGCTCTCTAATCTAACAAATTTACCATTTGACAAAAAAAAATTAGAATAATTAAATAATTCACAATTTAGTTGTATTTGAATTTCGGATTTTTGTGGGAATCAAAATAAACACTTTCTCTGCATTATACGCTCATATATTTCCAAATTGTTCTTCTCATTAACCCAATACCAACTTCTGTTCACTTAACAAAAGAAAAAATCAAAAATAAAAAAAATGTTAAAATTTTTCTCTCAAAAAATAAAATAAATTGTATATATAGAAGCCAAGGGGGCCATGACCCGGATGGTCAGCATCTTCACCACGCACCAAAAAAATGTTTGAAATTTTTTTCTCCCTCTCTCTCTCTGAACTCCAATGACGAAGTCGTCTTCTTCGAAGACACCGATGGATTCCCCACCACCTAAACACCCAAGTCTTCAGCCACCACCACCACCACAGACCGAATTCCATCCACCTTCCACCGCCACAAAAGATCCGACGGTTGACATGGATTATCCGCCAGCCCTAGACTCCAAAACCTTAACACCTCCGCCATTATCACAGTCGGAATCCCCAATCTCCCTCGCCGGCCCATCCCTCCCACCCATGAAAGATTCAACTCTTGACATGGATTCGACCACATTGGAGCCTCGGGTCCCCCCGCTGCTGACGGAAAAACTCCCGGCCGTTAAAGATCCATTTAAAGAACCAATCTTGTTGCCGGTCAAAGATGGAGAGATGAGTACTTACATCCCGGAGTTGGCCTTGCGATCCCGATCCCTCCGACTCCCAGACAGATCGCCTCCTCAGCCGTGCCTCAGCCCGCTTCCCCAGTGCACCCGGCCGTACCAGTACACCCCGCCTCCCCAGTACACCCCGCCGACGCCTCCTCCGCCGTGCCTCAACCTGCCTCCCCAGTGCACCCGGCCGTACCAGTGCACCCCGCCTCCCCAGTGCAACCCGCCGACCCAGTGCAGCCCGCCGCCCTAGTGCATCCCGAGTCGGATTCCGATTCTGACTCCGGGGGTCAGGACTGGGGAGATTTTTTTGATTGCTGGGGTTGAAGTGTTTACATGGAGAAATTGTAAAGGTCAAGCTCACACACCAAAGGGAAGTAACGAAAGATTGATTGATCTGCTGCTAGTGCTTGTTGTTAAAGATTGATTGATAGAAATTGATAGAAATTGATGGAGAAATTGTAAAGGTCTTTCTGTTTTCTCTTAATGTACGGTGATAGAAATTGATAGAAATTGTAAACTTTTTGTGATAGAAAATTCAGTTCCATTTTTTTTTTTTTAAAGTTGTATGGATCTGCCCCATTCGAGCACTAGCAGATAACTCAATTAGGTATTTTGTTGAGTATGATTTGGAAAGATCACTGGACACCAATGGGGATTCCAAAATGGGGCACCTTATATTGTGTACAAATGGTGATAGTCATAGGATGACGAGGACTTTAAGCGCGGTGTGTATCATCTGAGAAATCAATATATCCTGGATTGGATCTTTGGGGTTTTGCCTCATCAAAGGTTGGAATTGGCAAGTTTAGTGTAAGGCTGATCTTACATTTCAAGTAATTACAACGGAATACAGTCTCTTTAAGTTCCTAGAAATATTCCACAAATACAATAAAATCCACTCGGAAATATTCCACAAAAACAAGGTGGACAACTATTTGGATACAATTGTTTGCCATCTTATCTGTGTGCACCTATTCCAGAAACATGTTAGTCCCGCTCATTAATGTGAGAGCTACCTTAGTTCAATAGTCATGCCAAAATTTCTTCATGATACCAAAGAAGTCTTCAACCGTTAGTTTGCCTCCTACTCTATTTAGGAACAAAATTGTGACCGCAATGTTATAACACTACTCTTGGAGCAAATGTCATATGAATTGTGGATATTTTCTTACATTTTTGTTGTATGCCATGTACCGTATGCAAAGGCTGATCCACTTATGGACCAAGGTGGTCTTGGGACCACCCAAACGTCTAAAGAAGTGCCTGTAAGGACCTTTAAGGACCACCCAACGGTATGGGTAGGTGATGGAAGAGAGAAGACCATCATGGCAGGGCCGGCCTTGAGGGGGTGTGAGGAATGCGATCGTACAGGGCCCCTGATATTCTGGGGCCCCCAAATTCTAAAATCCTTCTTAATATTTTATATATAAAAAAGCTGAGAAATACTTTATAGATGTTTACCTAGCATGGTTGTCAAGCGTTGGTACCTTCACGTGGTAGTGCACGGGTTCGGCTCTTTACTTTCTCATATTTGTTATTTGTTATTTTTTATTTTTTTTCAACCATGTTTCTTTCATGGGATACTTTGGATGCGGTCCCTGATCCTTAACATTCTTTGATTAAAACCTTAATGGTATTCAAAATTTGATCAAAGTCCCTTGACTTTGTACACCTCATTATATTACTATTAATATTTATGTTTTTATAGTTTTGACATTAATTGTTTGATATTTTATGAGATTTATAATCCTATAAATTTAAAATCCCTCATTATAATACTATTAGAAACGGTTACAATAAAAAAATTCAAACATTTTGATTGAATAAATGGATAAAAACTATGTAAAAATAAGAAATAATAAATGGCAAAAGAATGTATCCATAGTGTTAAAAAAATTGGTACATTTCATATATAAAAAAGTGGTACATTAATAAACAAGAATGGGTACATTATATATAAATTAGGGTACAAATAAAGGGTTAAAAAATTATGAGTACAAATGAATTTTTAAAAAATATAGGCGCTAAAAGAAATTAATACATGGGTACAAAATAAAACTAAAAAGAAAATACTACAAATTTAAAAAAAAAATGTTGCAAATTAAAAGTGGGTACAAACTAAAAATATAAATATATGATACAAAGTTTAGACATAAAACATAAATATACCATATGTAATTTGTCTATCATTGATTAAATATACAATGTCACGTGACGGTATACACATGGGTACAAACACAAAATAAAACTTAAAAAAATATGGGCACAAAAAGAAACTAATATATGGGTACAAATTAAAAATGAAAAGAAAATTGGTACAAATTAAAAAATATTTGCAAATTAAAAATAGGTAGAAACTAAAAATAAAAATATATGATAAAAAATTTAGCCATAAATATACTAATTGTAACATTTTTAACACTAAAGGAATATATTTAAAAATAAAAATATTTTATTATTCAAATAATTAATGATGTTATTAATACTCAAGGACCTTGATCAAAAATTGAAAATGAATAGGATTTTAATCAATGAAGTAGCAAAAAGAATGATCTAAACCTAATTTCTCCTTCTTTCATATAGGGCACTATTTTTTCTATTTTTAAATATTTGTAGTTTAATTTCTTTCATTATACAAGATAATTTGGCTAATAAATTTGTAGTTAGAAATATCATAATAAATTAAAATTCTTAAATATGATATAATCTTTAAAAGCCCCAATTCCTTATATGATGTCATTGAATAGAATACATTTCATAATTAGAATCGTTTATTCTTTTGGTCACCATTTAAAAGTCATCTATTTTTCATTCCATTTGAAGACTATTGAGTCATCCATATCAAAAAAAAATATTATAGTACAACTACACCTATATTGTTAGATTAAGTTGGTTTAATTGTTTAAGACATGAATCTCAAAATTTTAACTAATCTAATGGCAATCAACGGGAGAGGGGGAGTGAGAATCATCCTCATTTTAGGGCATGACGAAAAATGCAATGAAAAATGTTCATTATAAGATGCTACTAATATCATAACCAGTGATTCGTTTAACACATAAATTTTTCTTTAGATGAACTCTAGATGATAAGAAGAGCATGAATGGTTTTGATTATGATATTTGTACGGTGATATGATAGGTACATAGTCATATCACCATGATTTTTGTATTTAAAAAGTATGGAGATTCTAACAAAAAACATAGAGAACACAGGTAAGTACATGACTACCACACTATGCTTCATTTTTCTTTATTTATTTTCTTTGGCATTATATCAATTTACGCACAATAAAAAATATAAAATATAAAAGAAAATATAGCAATCAAAAGTTTAGACCATGCAAGGACCTCTATTTGAGTCTCGCAGAGGGCCTCCAAAATCTCAGAACCGGCCTGGATTATATACTTGTCACGCCCCAATCCCGACATACGTCTAGGATCGACACGTGGCGTCCTCAAATACCCGTATCTCAACCTAACCCGCCTCCGGAACATGGCAAAACACAACTCGAGAATCGAATCGCATAGTATATGGCTGCATCTAACCTCCTCGTTAGACTGCCTACGTACCCTAAACAGGGATCAAGCCATTCGTAGTTCATCATTCATTACACCTCGACGTTTAACACAATACGCTCAAATCAAAAAGCATAGCATCCCTCCATCAAATAAATCACTATGTTTTCAACGTGATACCTCCATCCACAGCCTGTAACTTAACCAATAACCAACGAAGCACATTATTATTCTCAAGCCACATTGATCACTAAAATAATCATAATAATACAATCATATCCAACGTCATTCCACAGTCCCGTCAATTAATCCATTCATGAATCAAGGATGCATGATCTTAGCATTTAACTACGTTAATCAATCAATACGATAACATATCATTTCATGTATTTAGTTAAAGAACTCTATATAATTTCCCTACTTGGATTATGAGTAACAACATGGCAAATCTAATTTAGATTTACAAGGTTTATGGATAATTCCCATTCACTCGAATCTTGGATTTTAGACTAACCCTTAGGAATGTGCATGAGTAAGGATTCCGGACCACTCAACGGAATCCAAAATATCAAGTATAGCATCATGCTTTATGAAATCATAATCAAGTCGCAGAAAACTCCGAAGGAGTCACCTAGACATCCAACGGCTTCTCTAATTCAAACCACAAGATTCTCAAAAAAACCATCGCTCGAATGTAAATAAAAAAAACTAGGGCTAAGGGGACGCAGTTCGGCCGAAGCCTACAGAAGTAACCAAACAAGAAGTGGCCCCCAAATGCGGATTAATCAAGCAGAGCCACCCCTAGGAAAGTAACCAAGTAGGCAGTGACCCCCCAATGCGGATTAACCAAGCAGAGTCACTCCTACAGCTGTTAGGAAGTGATCACCCAATGCGGATTAACCAAGCATGATCACTCCTAACCATACATGGCCATAAGGATCGCCTAACGCGGATTAACCAAGCACGATCCATATATAGTATGGTCCCCCAACGCGGATTAACTAAGCAGAACCACTAATGACCCCCCAATGCGGATTAACCAAGCAGGGTCAAGATAATCAAGTAGGTAGTGACCCCCCAATGCGGATTAACCAAGCAGAGTCACACCTACAGAACTGTTAGGCAGTGATCACCCAATGCGGATTAACCAAGCATGATCACCCCTAATTATAAATGGCCATGAGGATCGCCCAACGCAGATTAACCAAGCGTGATCCATATATAGTATGGTCCCCCAATGCGGATTAATCAAGCAGGACCACTAGTGACCCCCCAATGCGGATTAACCAAGCAGGGTCAAGATAATCAAGTAGGTAATGACCCCTCAATGCGGATTAACCAAGCAGAGTCACACCTACAGAACTGTTAGGCAGTGATCACCCAATGCGGATTAACCAAGCATGATCACCCTTAATTATAAATGGCCATGAGGATCGCCCAACGCGGATTAACCAAGCGCGATCCATATATAGTATGGTCCCCCAATGCGGATTAATCAAGCAGGACCACTAGTGACCCCCCAATGCGGATTAACCAAGCAGGGTCAAGATAATCAAGTAGGTAGTGACCCCCCAATGCGGATTAACCAAGCAGAGTCACACCTACAGAACTGTTAGGCAGTGATCACCCAATGCGGATTAACCAAGCATGATCACCCCTAATTATAAATGGCCATGAGGATTGCCCAACGCAGATTAACCAAGCGCGATCCATATATAGTATGGTCCCCCAATGCGGATTAACCAAGCAGGACCACTAATGACCCCCCAATGCGGATTAACCAAGCAGGGTCAAGATAATCAAGTAGGTAGTGACCCCCCAATGCGGATTAACCAAGCAGAGTCACACCTACAGAACTGTTAGGCAGTGATCACCCAATGCGGATTAACCAAGCATGATCACCCCTAATTATAAATGGCCATGAGGATCGCCCAACGCGGATTAACCAAGCGCGATCCATATATAGTATGGTCCCCCAATGCGGATTAACCAAGCAAGACCACTAGTGACCCCGCAATGCGGATTAACCAAGCAGGGTCATAGTCCACTACTAGCCCTCAATTTACAAAACATTTCAATATGCAATTCGAATCATTTTTCCACAAATATTACCCATCCATGAATCAAATCACATTTAATATAATTAGATCGATGGCTAATTATAAGGGAATCACATTTTAACAGAAACACCTTTATAAAACCAAGTCATGTCCACACAGGATAACAATTACGAAAACAAGGTAATCACCAATATCACATATATTAAAGTCACTCACCCTTTTCATACTAGTAACCATACATATTATTTCTCATCCATGAAATCAACATTTTTAAATTCTACTCCTATGCTTCGTAACCTTCTTTCTCCATCCTTTAATAAACCAACCCAAAGTTAATGGTTTTCAACTTAAAACACCACCCCTTCACTCTTGCCACTACCCCTTTTTGATATGTATATGCGGCAAATATATATATATATATATATATATATATATATATATATTAAGAGAAACTGTATCGTTTACTAATAATTTGAATATAAATACTAGTAAACAATCAAAACTCTTAAACCCCAACCAAACACACTCAAATAAGCACCAAATTGACAAGGATGTTATTTCAACTAGAATTCCCTTCTAGGTCTAGATGCTTGGTAATGAAAGAAGCATTTCATATAACAAAACTCTGAATCCATAAGGTAATACCATTTGCTTGTTAATCAATATATCAAAACAGTGGTTTGGTTTAACTCAATTTCATAATCTTATCAATAATAGAACTTAAATAGATCCGCATATCAGATTTTCGATCTGTAAGTTCTCAAAGGTCCAACAACTGACAACTAGGGTGTTCACAAAATTTTACAACAAACCAACGATCGGATTGTCATCAATCACACAAATAAGTGGCGGTCCAATTTGATCACCACACCAAACAATTGAATTTCGGGAAACCGAGCTAGACATAGGTTCACAGGGTCACTAAAAGGTATTTGGTACTTAAAAAACACTCGTGGACTGTCCCACGCACCGCCACACACGATGCTAGCCATGGAGAAGGGTTTGACAACCCAAATTTTCAACGTTAATTAAATGAGCTCAAATTTACGTGGTAGATAGAGCTCAACAAAGGAAACACTTTTCACAACTAAGCCGGCGACCAATTCTAACCGGAAGCCATTCAATTTCACCGGAGAAAACCGGGTTTCTAGGATTCTAAACACCCAACTCTAAACGAATGCGAAAGCACAAACCAAGCATACCAACTTGAAGATTATGAAGAGTAGATGAAGTTTCATACCTCACTTGAAGGAAATGGTTGCCGGGATCGCCGGAAAAATGACAAAACCGCCGGAAACCCATGGGACTTTGCTGCCTCGAACTGGAAAAATGGATAAGAAAATGGAAAATCTAACACTACATAGTTGTAGGGCTCGTCAAGAGCTTTCCATGGACACCAAGATCACCCAAAACGGAGATCGGAAGAAGGAGATACAAGCGGGTCAAGTTTGTGATTTTATGGGTCGAAAACGCCCTAAAACGGGTCAAAAATATCAGACCCCTCCTTCCCCTTTTTTCAGAAACCTTTCCTCTTTTCTAATTGGTCCCTCCCCCTTTATTAAGCTCACATAACCTTTAACCCACATGTGGAAATTACATAGTTCTTACAATTTATAGCTCACAATTTCAAACGTCCGTAATTATACCGTTATTACTCGGACTCGCAAACGGATTTCGCCTATGCGCTCGTGGCTTCGAGACCTATTCGAAAACATTACTTGTGACCTCAAAAGGTCAACGAATTTTTTAAAATAATTATTTTCCAAACTTCACTCTTCATAACTAGTTTAATTAAAATCTAAATCCAAACAATTTCAAATAAATTCTCGAGAAATAATATTAAATCTTAATAGTACAAATACGTAGATTATAACAGTGAAATCCGGAAATAGGATTTCACAATACTAATCTACTTGTAAACTGAAGGAGGAGCAAGATCGCATTGATTTATTTATTTCTTTTAGCATCAATGCAACAAGGGACATAACTTAATTACCCTGCACATCAATGGCTATATCTTAAACTTATATCCTCGGACCCCTTCCTCTGAGAAGAGAAAACAACTTGGGCAAATCATAGGACAGACAACACACAAACAGAATTTAAAGGACATTCTTGCATTCTTACCCATGCTAAAATAGTTCCAAAATCCCCCGCGAACCTCTACCCTCCTGAGAACAGCAAACAACTTTATAAGTTTATAAAATCGTGTTACGAATGAAGAAGAAAACGATCCATAAATTGGGTTATCAATTATCATCGTCATCGACGTTCAGATCTTGGTCCACGCCTGGAAATTGTGAGAGGAGGCGGCGGTGTGGTGTGGGTGCCGGGTTGCGTATTTCATTCAGGATAAACGCCGATAATTGACTTGTGATGGTGGATTCCAAGGACGTTTCATTTTCAGACAGGGTGCAGGGTAATTGTTGTTCATGGTTGGTAACAAGGGTTTCCAAATCAGCCACATGATTGCTGATGCCGTCGACCTGGGCTTGGAGGAGCTCGTGGCGGTCATCCAGTGGATGCGGATGCAACAGATGCGAAGGGATTCAAACCCTAGACCTGCCGACCGACGGTCACAGAAGTCCAATGGTAGGGCGGGTAGGGTGCTCACGCTCGGGTTCACCCCCAAATTAAAGTCGTGACCCGAACCAAAAGTCCTATGTCCGGTTCATTCTCCAAAAACCGTACAAACTCGGACCAAAAGTCCTATATCCCTTGAAATTTTGATGGTTTCTGAGAGTTCAAGTTTAAAACTAAAAATGTCAGATTTTGGTCTAAGCTAAAACTTTTGGTGGAGATCAAACCTAAAAATCTCAGATTTTGGTCTAGCTAACACTTTTGGTGGAGATCAAACCGAATGAATTACGAAGTGGTTGGAACATAGTAAGTATTTTTGATATGTTCCTTTGCAAAATATGCATTATTTCTCATTCTGTATGTATTTTAACATGCTTAGTTTGTTTTCAATGATGTGTTCCACAATGATTATATGGCGCCTGAATGCTATCAAATAGCAGTTATTCGTAAAATCTGAGGTCTTTAGCTTTAATATTTTATTATTGGATAAAATAAGCGGAAAGAAAAGCAAACGATTCTATTATTTGAACCAGTGACTTAATCTTATTGAAAATGTAAGTTAGATCAGGTTAAAGTCTAATTGTTTTCTATTTTACATGTCAAAATAACGAATTAGTGACAAATATGTCTTTACATGTGTTTTGGGCATGGAGATTGTGAAAAGAAGGAATGCCACTAGAGTCTAGAACTGCTTGATGAGGTGTTGCGATGCATCCACGTAACTATCTTGTGTGTACAACAGCAGCCTGAGGACCAACCAACCTTGTCATCAGTCGTTCAAATGCTATGTAGCAGAAGTGCCTTGCCTCAGCCTTAAGAACCGGGATTTTTTTGTTCCGAAAAATGGTTTACTCGACGGAGAATTTCCTCTAGTCAATGAACCGTCATCTAATGGATTAACCATTACACTGCTCAATGCTCGTTAAGGATCATTTGATCATATAAATCTATGCAGTGTTGTTTATCATATCATACGAAAGTAGTCTAAATAGCTCAAAACGCAATGAAGGAACAAAGGAAGGCTACAACGCCGATTGATGAAGGGCTTGGGAATTCCTGCACTGTACCGAACGTATAACTGTTTCATGCATTTATATGATTTTTTGTGTGCCATGCCTGAGGACAAGCCAAGATTGTCACATGTAGCTCATGCATGTTAAAATGTCTTGATTGTCACATCTAGCTCATGCATGTTAAAATGCCTTGCCTTACTCGACGAAGATTGTCGCCTACTTGACAAAGCTCGTTGATGATCATTGGATTATGTCATTGATTTGATGCAGTGTAGCTTATCACATATTTTATGCAGATATCTTCCGTTGTCCAGTTTAATTCAATCATTTTAGAACCCTTTGAAGAGGTTGCCTCTCAGAAGTCAGAACTGAAGCCACTTCCTGCAAGTGTTCTTCTCTCTTCTTTTTATCTTTCATCTTTTTTTATAAATTGTATGGTGCTATGGAATATTATATATTTCCCTAAATATACTCGTTAAAACTGTAGATTAAAGTGCAAAAGTTAAAATCTAACGATTAAGCTCTAAAATAATTTTCTTGTCTCTTCTAGTTTCATTCTTCATTTTTGGGTCCAATAACCATTAGAATTGCATATAGACTTGCGCGGTGTGGTACATCGTTACGAGGTGTCTCATGCCAATAATAGAAAGAGATGTATTAAAGTTCACGCGTCTTTTTATTATTGACACGGAACGTCACTGTGATGATGAACTTGTATCATATAAGTTGTTTTATTTCTATCTTCGATTTGTGAGACCAACAAGTAAATATTTCACCGATGTGGGCCCACAAAAGTCAACAATCTTGTGGTGGCGCTATCAAAACATCTGCAATTGTAAAAGACTTAAATTAGTAGGCACATGCTAGAAGTCAATGGAAAATCAAAATGTTTTTTCATTCATTTTTGTGGGAATTTGTCTGCCCCTCTTTCTCCAAACCCTCAATTGTAGCCGATTCCATTACTTTAAAATCCCAACCCCTCAGAGATGGCAGCACCTTGATTTCCAAACATGGCAGTGTCTCATCACTCCCAAATGTTACTTGAGTTGCAAACCAGCACAACCCCATCAGTGGTTGATCTGGTTTTTTGATGATAAACACCTCAGGCTGTTTTGTTCTTCTAAATCAGGATAACACTTGCCAGGCCAATATCTTTGTCCTAAGAGAGGCAAAAGATGGAAACCCGAGAAAATACCTCTGGAAATCCATTAATGGTATCTTTAATCTTTGACGGGAAGTGTTGAAATTTAAAGCTCTTCATCTAAGTAGGTCAAAGACAGAGTAGAGTTCAAGTTCAGTGAGAATGAGGGTTTAAATGAGATAGGGGTGAGGATTGGAGATTAGAAAGTACCAAATAGTGAGTGTTTTCGTTATCTTTGATCTATCTTGTAAAACAATAGAGAATTGAATGAAAATCAGCCATAGAATACAAACTGAATGGGTGAATTGAAAGGGTACATCGATTGTGTTGTGTGACCGATGTATACCAATAAAGCTCTAGGAAATTTTTTATAGGACGACAATAAGGCTGACAATGTTTATGGCACAAAATGTTGGGTAATTAAGCATCAACACGTGGCAAACATTAGGTGCAGTTTGGGAGTGAGGTGCTTAAAAAAAAAGCTAGGGTGAAAAAAAGCTAAAAGAATTTTAGGTGTTTGGTAAATTTTCCAAAAGCAGCTTTTTTTTTAAGTTTAAGGTGAAAAGAAGCCCAAAACCTGAAGCTGCTATTTGCAGCTTCCCAAAAACAGCTGCAGCTTCCCAAACCAAAAACACGGGTGAACAGTGAAGATTTAATGAATTTTTCAATAATCCAAAATTGCCCTCCTTCCTTACAGTCCCAGCTCTCCGCCTCTCTCGCCTTCAGTAATGCAAAATTGCTTTTTCCTTTAGTCTACTCTCCTCTCGCATACCCGAACCAGGAAACCAGATCTCTCTCGTTCTCTCATTCCAAAACCAGCGTTCTCCCTTGTTCTCTCGTTCTCCAGGTTCGTTTGGTAAGCTTCTCTTGTAAATTTTATTTATTTATTTGTTTGGATTTTTAACTTTGGGGCACTCAAACGCCCCTTGAGTGAATCCGCTGCGACCGCCAGAGCTTCTGCTTCCGTCGACGAAATCATGGGGCACTCAAACGTCTGGAACTCCCACCCTAAGAACTACGGCCCTGGATCCCGTACCTGGTCACTCATTTTTCAACCCTACTAATTTGATTCATGTTTTCAACTTTCTTTGTTAGTTTTTTGAGATTTATCTGTGCAACTGCTACGTATTCAATTTCAGTTTGCCGAAAAGATTTTGTTTTCTGGGGTATTCGAATCTCATCATTTTTGGGTTGTAAAATCTTTCTTGCTGCTTTATGGGTTGCAGATTTTGATTTACCAATTGGATTTAATTATCATCCCTCTCTTATGTCAAAAGAACAATTTGTCAAAGTTTGATTCTGTTTTTTTGGTGTGGATGTGTTGAATGCTTTGAACGTTTTTTTGTGTATCCACATTTCGGATTGAGTTCCGATTCGATGCATTTTTGTGTATTCGTGCATTTTTGTGCTCTGATTTGATGCTTGTTTTGGGTTTGCTTTTGTTAAAATTGTTATTGAGTATGCTTACTTTGGTTCCTTTGTACAGTCGCGTGTGTGGAAACCCTCATGGTTTGATCAGGAAGTACGGCCTCATGTGCTGCAGGCAGTGCTTCCGCAGCAATGCCAAGGAAATCGGCTTCATCAAGGTAAAGGCTTCGAAATTCCTTAGCTACCGATCGTGTTCTGATTCCGTTTACTGAGCTGAGATTACACCGTTTCCACAATGTAATTGGGTTTCATTTTTCAAATTTTTGGTTGCAGTACCGTTAAGTGGCTGATATTCAAACATTCCAGGAGTCGATGATTTGGCCCAAGAGGAGTACTAGTAGTAGTGGTTTCTGAGTTCTCATGAACTTTTAAGAAGATATTTTTGTTTTAGCTGAACTGCTGTTGAACTTGAATTGGTTGTCAGACGAAGAATATTATGTTATTAATGAATTAAAGTTTGATTTATGTTCTCTTTCATGTGGCTGTTTGTTGTTTCTCTTGTTCTTTTCTTGGCATCACGAGTTGCTTGCTTAGCATTCCTTGGTTCCGAATAGATTTTTGCTTAACAATCTATCTATTATTGAACTTGAAACTAGCCGTCAGTGGTTATCCACATTCTATCTGTAGTGTTTGTTTTGAAAGCGATGTACCATGTTCTTGCTATGTTCTTTAGGTTGTAGTTATGATGCAGACTAAAGTAGTTTAAGCGGATGGGAAGGCTTGAGGAAACACATGAGGATTTGACATATGATCACCCCTTGCATTTGCTTTTATTGCAGAGGAATTCATTGCTTTTATGGTTGCCTCTACCAAAATTTAGTAATCTATCAACAGGGGCAAGATGATTGACATTACCATTTCATTTCTTATCAGATTATTTGGTTGAAATTTTAGATTATTTGGTTGAAATTTGAAATATTTGTTAGATTGCATTGGTGAAGATTTGTAGTAGTCCATAAAATGAATACTAATCTTGGTGAAGATTTGTAGTTTGTCATACTAATTAATATTTAAGATAAAGTTTATAAATATTTTTCTTTTACAAATAAAGTATATTTAGTAATTCACCTTTATTTGTTAAGAAAATTAAATTAATAGCACATTTAGTATTATACCTATTTTGGTCATTTCACATAGTCACAGCTGTTTTAGCATAAAAGTTTACCAAACATTATCATACTGCTTTTTTTTCCAAAAGCACTTTTACAAAAAAGTTTACCAAACACTATGCTGGTTTTATTTCACAGCCGCTTATTCTCACAGCACAGCCGCTTATTCTCACAGCAGCTTTTTTTCAAAGCACAGCAATACCAAACTAGCCCTTAGTTTAGCGAAGATGAAAATGATTCGTTGGATTTGTGGGCACATGAGAAATGACATGATTAACAACGAGGATATCCGAGGGAAAGTATGAGTGTTTGCAATTAAAGATAAGATGAGAGACAATCGGTTAAGGTGATTTAGACATGTGAACTGAAGACATACTCTGGTTAGAATATGCAATTACGAAACAGAGACTGAAGACGAAATAGTTGGAAAAAGACCTAACAGACTTGAAAATATACTCTAAAAAAGACATAAGAGTACTTGAAGCTAATATAAGACTTGACGCAAAACCGACCACAATGACGTTTTAAGATTCATATAACGAGCCCACTTAATATGATAAGGCTTTATTGTTATTATGATTTGGTGGTCTTAACCTTAAGTAGTTCGATACTGATTTATATTTTTTTTGTCTTAATATAAATGGATTGTTGTTAAGTAAAAATAAACATTACGGACGTGGCATAATGTGCAGAATCGGATAGTAATGGACGGTCCAGATTAAAAGCATTGTATCATCCGGTACTAGGCCCGACCGGCAGAGGATCCGGGTAGACAGTAGACCGTTCCGATCACCGGCTCTGGTCCCTCTGCAACTCCAAAATCTTGCCACTTCCAGCTTCTTCTTCCAGTGGGCCGGTAGGGGGCTGTTTAGATGCCTGGATAACGCTGGATAAGGATTTCTCACTAAATTAACCCGGAATTGAATTTGAAGATGGATTCAGGGAGACAAGTGTTCACTGTGGATCTTCTAGAAAGGTATGCGGCCAAGGGGCGCGGATTTATCACCTGTATGGCTGCCGGAAACGACGTCATTTTGCTCGGAACCAGTAAAGGCTGGATCATTCGACACGATTTCGGTGTCGGCGATTCGTTTTGTGTGTTATTCTTATCCAATACTTCTTTTGGCTCTCAATTCTTTGCCAATTCACAAATTTACCATTAGTTGAGAATTTGGAATTTAATCTTTTGTTATTTACTTGAAATTCTGGAACTTTTATTGAAATTAGTGCTTTCTTTACCGAAAAACTGTCGAATTTCTGTCAAAGTTTGGATTTTGATCTTAGCTTGTATGCTTAGTGATAGTGTTTAACGTAATTAGCTAGATAGGATATGATTAGCAGCAATTTAATTAATTGATTGAGCTTGATTAGAACAATGTCTTGCTTTAGTTACCAAGAAAACCCGTTGTTGAATTTGGTTGACTTGATTAGTTTTGCTTTCTATTTTGTGTATAATGTGATCAAGCAATGCTTGATGGGTACTTGTTGTTTTGAGCTATAGATATTGATCTCTCGGTTGGTCGTTCTGTGGAGCAATCCATCCATAGAGTTTTTGTTGATCCTGGAGGGAGCCACTGCATTGCCACTGTTGTTGGGAGTGGGGGTGCTGATACATTCTATACTCATGCAAAATGGACCAAGCCTCGTCTTTTAACCAAGCTAAAAGGTCTTGTTGTGAACGCCATTGCCTGGCACAGACAACAGATTACAGAAGGTAATTTGTCAGTCCATTGACTATTTTTCCGCCATTGCATTTTGATGGAGGGTTTGTGTACATTGACCCATTTGTGCTGCTGTGTGTGATTTTGCCTCTAAAAATTTCAGCTTCGACAAAGGAAGTCATTCTCGGTATGGACGATGGCCAACTTCATGAAATGGCTGTAGATGAGAAGGATAAGAAGGAGAAATACATGAAGTTTCTGTTTGAATTACCGGAACTTCCAGAGGCTTTCATGAGTTTGCAGGTAATCTTTGATCACCTTCTCTAATACTAAATTGGTTCTGCCAGTTACCAATTTGCAACTCTATGCATCATGATCTTGATCTCATTCTTTGTGTGCAGATGGAAACTGCGACCATTCTCAGTGGGGGCTAGATACTAAGTAATGGCTGTTACTCCTACAAGACTATTCTTTTACTGGTATCGGCTCGTTGGAAGTAAGTTTTCTTCTGTGCATATTGAAATTGTCGTTTCCAATGATGATTTTTTTTGTTTGTGTTACAATTCTCATAACCTGAATATTCTAGACTGTTTTTGCTATTTACTTGGAACAAACAGTGCATTTCATGGAACTTCCTGGTGAAATTCATAACAGGCAAGTGATTATGTTGACACTACTAAAATTATTTGCAAAATGGGATAAAAATATTTCCTAGTTTTTTTCTTTTTTTTGTTTGGAATTATTGTTCCTTTTATTAAAAAAGCCATCAGCTTTTGATTTGAAAAAATTGCTGATGCACTGTTTACTGTCATTCTTTTTGAGCTTTCTGGTTTTACTTTGTCATCTTTCAGTGAACTGCATTTCTGTATCAAGCAAAGAAGAGCAACACATTTTGCATGGCTTTCTGGTGCTGGTATCTATCATGGCGGCTTAAATTTTGGGTCACAACATAGGTACAGGATAACATTCTTCTTTTCTTCCTTCTTTTCTAATGGTAATGTCTGTCTAGATTCGGATAATTCTGGCTACTGCTGGGTAGTTTTATGTTTGGGTTTGGGAAACTTGTTGATTCCATCCCTTGATATATTTAATGATAGTTAGCATGAAACCTTCTCATAGTTTATCTTTTTCGGAAATCTTTTGGGCAGTTTCCTGATGGAGATGAAAATTTTGTGGAGAACAAGGCTCTTTTGAACTATTCAAATTTGAGTGAGGGTTCTGTAGCAGTGAAACCCAGTTCTATGGCAGTTTCAGAATTCCATTTCTTGCTTCTTATCGGGAATATGGTTAAGGTATGCACATATTAATTCTCTGAAGAACTTTTTTCTTCTCAGTGCTGTTATCTCTATGTCCCTGTTGGGTATCATGTTATGAACTACCGCCCTTGCTAAGCATTAGGTTAAAATGCAAAAACCTATTAGATATGTAATTTTCTATTATACACAGAAGACTGCTGAAATACTGGATCTGCCGCCCCCCTCCCCCTCCCCCTCCCTCTCCTCTTAGCTTCCATTATGAGTGTAAATGTTTTGTAGGTCGTAAATAGTATAAGTGAGCAAATTATTGAGGAACTTCAGTTTGAGCAAACACCTGAAGCAGTTTCAAGGTGTGTCATTGGATTGTGTAGTGATGCCACTGCTGGCTTGTTCTATGCGTATGATCAAAACTCTGTGTTTCAGGTTTGTGTCTTCTAATGCCTAAAATAGTGTCTGGATTCAGTTCATTTGGTATCAGTCAGTAAAGTTTTCCATTCTGCTGGATTTGAGAACATAATGTAGGTGTCTGTTAATGATGAAGGCCGAGACATGTGGAAAGTTTACCTTGACATTGGAGGAGTACGATGCTGCTTTGGCAAATTGTGGTGACCCACTTCAGAGGGACCAAGTATATTTGGTGCAGGTCATATCTAACTGATTGTTATACTCGCTGCCAATTATTGTAATTTATTCTCAATATGAGATTTAAAAAATTATGAAGATTATTGCATTGCAGTTTTGCATATTTGTCTTCTCAATCTTGTATTTACCTGGGTAGTCAGTAACAAAGTAATTTGATTTGCAGGCCGAAGCTGCATTTGCCGCCAGGGATTATCTTAGAGCAGCATCTTTCTATGCAAAAGTGAATTCTCTATTTCCTTGATCTGTTTTTCCCATATATTTATTTCAATAATGTGCAGCAGGCCATTTGTTGTTTCTTAATGTTAATATGATTCTTTTGTAATCTTATTGCCTCGATTTCTCTATTTTGGTTATATTTTTATACTAGAGTTGAACGTGTCAGTACTTCTAATTGTGCAGTCACACTGATGACATTTAGGAAACATCCCACTTATGCTTCACTCACTGAGATATTGTGGGTAGCTATTAAAGCTGTAAAGTACCACATATTGTTTTTGTCTTGATGTTTCTCATATTGTAGGCAATATCTAAGAAATTACCAATCAATATCTTTTCAGTGAACAACTATATTATTAATTATCGTTAAATTTCAATTGGTTGCCCTTTCCATTCTATCACACTCTGATCATCCAGGTCTCAAATTTGATGGATGCTAAGAGTAACTGCATTAGTGATTTAATTTGTTTGAAGCATAATAACAAATTATTTTCGTGCCACTGCTCTGTGATTATGTTGATTTATATCTAGTTACTATAACTGCTTACAGCTCATTTAGTAGACGATGGGGTTGCTTGCAGATTAATTACATATTGTCATTCGAGGAGATCGCTTTGAAGTTTATCACTGTAAATGAACAGGTACTTGCAAAATTGTTCCTTGCACAAGTCTCTGTTTTTTATTTGGTATTAAAATCTTATGGATTTTTTTATTTTACTTGGCATGCATGCAGGATGCTTTAAGAACCTTTCTTTTGCGGAAACTTGATAGCCTTGCGGTGGATGACAAATGCCAAGTAACAATGATTTCAACGTGGGCAACTGAACTGTATGTACTTGGATAAGGTTTTGCTTACTAAGCTCTTGGATAAAGAACTAGTTTTTTTTTCCTCACCTCACCTGTCTTATACTAAATAGCTTGTGAACGTTGCATATTTTTTTTTAATGCATATCAAAGGGCAAGAAGGATAATTAAGGGCGATGCATTCTACATAAAACAAAATCTGAGAACATCTTCCTTTTGACTCCGTCGTCAATTTATGCACAGTTTGAATAGAATAATGTATATTTTGAAAGTTTCATTTCCCTCAAAATTTAGGAAGCCATCACTAATATGTTGTTTTCCATTTTAGATAAATCGGCTACTATTGGAAGATGATACTGCATTGGATAATCGTAATTCAGAGTACCACTTGATCGTTAAAGAGTTTCATGCATTTCTTAGTGACTCCAAGGATGTTTTGGATGAGGCATCTACCATGAGACTTTTAGAATGGTAATTGTCATTGAATTTGCTTGAATTGTTCATCTTTGCACCATTTTTTTTTTCAGATTCTTATACGACTGCGGAATCCCATATGCTATATCATGTTGTTTAAATGTATAATTAGAAGAATATGTCATGTTTAAATATATCATCGACAATTAGATTATTGTGAAAGAGCTGTGCCATTAGGTACATGGTGGGTCTTTCTCCTTAGATTTTATTACAGTTGAAAGAATATTAAGATGAAGGATCCTCTGGCTACATGCTGCAGTTATGGCCGAGTTGAAGAATTGGTGTTTTTTGCTAGTCTGAAGGAACAGTATGAAATTGTAGTCCACCATTATATTCAGGTGCTTTGCGCTTTCGATTTTTTTCTTATTTGGTTTCAGATTCTTGCCATTATCACCTGTTTTTCTACTTCCATGGTTTCTTTTAGTTTTTTTATTTATTTATTTTTTATTTTTTTATTTTTTTAATTTCCTTCTAGTCATGCTTGGTTTACTTTGACTGAATGCATATTAGCAAGGAGAGGCAAAGAAAGCATTGGAGGTGCTCCAAAAACCTTCTGTTCCTATAGACCTTCAGGTATGTGTTATGTTCTCTGGTTTGGTGTTAGAAAATTTTCCCGAACAGGTTCCACATGTTCTCAAGTGTTTATGTATTATAATATTATTAGTATTCATGTGTTTTATTTTATCAAATTACGCAATTCTTCACTTGCAGTACAAATTTGCGCCAGAACTAATCATGCTTGATGCATATGAAGCTGTGGAGTCATGGATGACTACAAACAACCTCAATCCAAGGAAACTCGTTCCTGTGATAGTGCGTTATTCAAGTGAACCACATGCAAGGTGTTATCTCATGAATATACTGGACTAGAAATTGCAATTATGAATTGAAGATCTGGATAAGGCTCTTTAGATACTAATTATTTTCTCTTGAAACACAAAAAGAGCATATATTCCACTATATTTTATTTGTTGATTTTAGACGTAAAACTTGAAATTTCTAATTCATTTCGAGAAGTAACGATTATGTATTGCTATGCCTTCTTGGTATACATGTACCCCTCCTCTCGCATGACATCCATTATTCTTGTACAAATTTAGGTTCTCATGGTGTATTTTATATTTTGGTCACTGAAGCATCATCTCTTTCATTGTCAGGCACAAAGTTATAGTTGATACTTAATAGTAATTTTAATTTATAGTTGCCATGAAACTCGAGATTTCTATTTCCTGTTTGTTGGTTAATGATGCATTTAAAGGTTTTACTCTTGTTTCTTACTGCTACTTATTTATTTGTATATACATGCAGAAATGAAATACATGAAGTCATCAAATATTTGGAATACTGTGTTCATCGTTTGCATAATGAGGATCCGGGAGTTCACAACTTGCTATTATCACTATATGCCAAACAGGTTGATTTTCTTGATTAAGAATTTGAGATGATTTTAATATGATCTGGGTTTACAGGCTTTGATACATACATACATAATTATATACATCTTTTAAAAAATGTGATGTCTCTGTTTCCTAACTCACTTATAAACCAGAGAAAGAAGAAAAAGATTTGTCACTAATAAATTTTGTAGCTTGTAATTTGCAGAAAACCCACATCCTGAGTTTAAAAGTGAATTATAGGCTTATGGCCGTATCACTTAATTCTCCCTCGGTTTATTTTAGATGAAATTATATGTGTACAAGAATTTCTTTGGCTTATAGCCCTATCTATATATGAATGCATTTAATTGGTTTCACAATAATTTACAGGAAGACGACAGTGCACTTTTGCGTTTCCTTCAATTCAAGTTTGGAAAAGGACAGGAAAGTAGCCCAGAGTTCTTCTATGATCCCAAGTATGCATTACGCCTTTGCCTCAAGGAAAAGCAAATGCGTGCCTGTGTTGATAACATTAGAAACGACATTAGTGCACTTGCTCAAAGATATGCTGTGATTGATCGGGATGAAGAATGCGGGATACTGCTCATGTTGATGTTATAGTTTCAAATTTGGTTGGATTGACTCATGCTTCTTCTATCAGGTTTGTCAGCGTAAAATTTTAACTGTGGGTAGGGAGTATCAGTTGGCTAGAGGCTATGCATCAGTAGGCCAAATGGCCCTATTCTATGTCTTTCCATGCGGACATGCCTTCCACGCCGAATGCCTGATTGCCCACGTCACACGTAGTACAAATGAAGCTCAAGTTAGTTGAAGTATTGTCTTTCTGTATTCTTCTGTTTCATCATTATCAGAAAAATACAGTATCCTGCAAAAGCTTTGCAATGTGTGCCCAAGTAGTTGAAGTGTAGGAAATACTTTGGGCTAGATGATGCTTGTGCTAGTTGAATTTAATGTTTTGGTTTTGTATGAAATGTATTTCAGTAACAGGAATTTTATATTCATTGCCCCATTTTTATTTGAATGTGTATTGTAGGAGGAGTATATATTGGATCTACAGAAGCAGCTTACTCTACTTGACGGGGAAGCTAGGAAGGATTCAAATGGTAGCCTTTCTGAGGAAACCATAACAAGCATGGCCCCTGTAGATAAGGTCTGCGTTTCGATCTTATTTAGCTCTATCTTCTTTTGCTTTACATTGCATCTTATTTGATATTTCTGTTTCAGCTGTCAAATGCGTCTATTAGATTATTAGCCATTTTCGACAAGATTTAAGTTTTGATCATCAACCATTTTCAGATATAAGATCTATATAATAAACTAAACCAAGTATTTCATGTTTAAATGGTTGGCAGCTGCGGTCACAGTTGGATGATGCGGTAGCCAGCGAATGCCCATTTTGTGGGGACTTAATGGTCCGTGAGATCTCTCTACCATTCATCCTTCCAGAGAAGCAACAGCAGAATACTTCATGGGAGATAAAGTCACACAATCTTGGACACCAGAGGAGCCTGACTTTATCTTTATGATCATATTTCTCTGCGTACGGGTGCCATATGAGTTGTGTTCCTACAGAGATGTCTCGTTCCCAGTTGTGGAGCTTTGTTATCTTTCTTCGTTTTGTAACCATTTGTTTGGCTTCATCAGGGTTAACAGTGCCCTTGTTGCTTGTATAAATTTTCTGTTCCCCTCAGACGGGCTCTTTCACTTCCTCGTCTTTATCAGGGGATTTTGGGGCCCCTTACGGTACTATGTAGTTACAAAATGGTTCCAAGTTAAAAAAAAAAACATTATTTGCAGTGATTGCTTTTCAATGGCATTGTTTGATGTCTATATCTAGAACACTAACACAATCTGTATTGTAAGCATGGTCTAAAATATCCATAATATCCCGATATTTCCATCGAAATTTCCGTATTTTTTAAATTTCTATATTTAAAAAAACACCAAGGGGATTCAAACCCCTCCCATTTTACTCCTTCAACACCTTCAACACCTTGACCACCATATCACTTATATTTTTTGTGAAAATATGCTAAAATATTTATATATTTTCTACACTCACAATGTTTGCCAGCTCGCTATATAATCAACTTAAATCAGTTAAATCCATCATGCAATGCATTTCCTTCCAATTTTTTATGATAAATTAATAGATAATTGACTAAATAAACATCCTGGAAAGTTTCAATAAAAATTTTGCAAATTTTTCTTACAATTTCCGTTGTTTTTATTCAATTTTTATCGATATCGATAATATTTCGATATTTCCATCGAAATTTCTGTGTTTTTAGACTACCGATATTTCCGATATCATCGATATTTTATACCTTGATTGTAAGTAAACCATGGTGACCATTTTTGGAAAGTGTGTTGAATTTTCAAGTTCTCTCTTTAATTATTTGATCAGTGTCTGCAAATTTGAGTTAAGCCAGTTGGACACGAGTTGTATGCTCGCCCCCGTACACCCCATCAAAGTTCGACTGGCCATCTCCATAGGGTACTTTAAAATACTCTCGTCACAAGATAAAATAGTAGATTCAAAAATAAATAAATTGGATGCTGGATACTGATCAAATTGCCAGATGCAATAAGTTGGCATAGTATATTTGTCCTTACCCACATCAGGGTTATTTGCTATCCACCATTAAAGGTGGGATTTGTCCTTACCCACTCAACTCATGCATTATACAATTAATCACTTTAATGTTCTACTTAGATACAAATCAATCGCATTAATGTCTTGCTTAGTTACAAGAAAATTACTTTAATGCCCTGTTTAAATGCAAACTAATTATTTTAATGCCTTGCTTAAATGCAAACCAATTACTTTAAGGTTCTGCTTATATACAAACATACGCTACTAGGCTTGACAGCGTATATGTCTAATGTAAACAGTAATAAAAATAAATAAATAAATAAATAAATAAAGAGGCAAAGCTCAGCATAACAACAAGATTCAACAACGTCTTTTTATTTATTTATTTTTCAACAAAATTGAAAAACTTTAAAGAAAAAGTGAAATCTGGAAAGAACACTGATGCTTGCTTGTGCTCTTTTTATTCGTGCATTTATTTTTCTTGAACTCGAACTCTCCCTCTTCAGGCTCCCAACTTATTTTGCTGTGCCAGCAATACTGTGACATCCCACATCGCCCAGGGGAGTTATCCTTAAATGTATATTCTCATCCCTACCTAGCACGAGGCCTTTTGGGAGCTCACTGGCTTCGGGTTCCGTAGGAACTCCGAAGTTAAGCGAGAAGGGGGCCAAAGCACTCCCATGATGGGTGACCCACTGGGAAATTGCTCGTGAGTTCCCAGAAACAAAACCGTGAGGGAATGGTAAGCCCAAAGCGGACAATATCGTGCTACGGTGGTGAAGCGGGCCCGGGAAGTGATCCATCCCGGGCCGGGATGTGACAAATACAAAGCCATTGACCGACAAAGATGGTGTTGCAGTTGATGTTAGGGTTGATTGCAAAGAAGTGAGCACTCAGCTTGAACTTGTCCATGATTCCGTAGCAAGTATCCCCAGCTTCTACCCCATAAACTTTTTGGCATATTGCAGTTGCTTTCACACCCCCAAACCCAACTACACCATCAAATATTCATAAAACAGGAATCAAACACAAATGCAACATATAAATATCCATTATAATCCCTAAAAAGAAACTGTCGTCAGCACTCTTAAAAAGTCAATCTGCATTTTCCCCTTGTTTTGTATTTTACACAGGAGAGGGGAGTGTTCAATGCATGATGACTTGCTAGAGTCCCAATAGCGGCTCCTTAAAAAAAACAATGATACGTGATTATCATCTATAATTCGATAATTAAAATTCTAATACCATAAAACTTACTGCTGCCTATTTGGCTGCCCTCAGCAAAGGAGATGATGAGAAAAAAAGCAGATCATGAGAGCCAAATTAAGGTATTTGTTTGAGATAATCACAGCCATTATTGCTTTTTTATGTGACCGTCTTAGAAAAAACAAGTGTGTTTAGTGTGTTGGGTGATGATTTGATGAGAGTGTAAATCTATATTTATAGGTAGAGATGGTATGCCTATTTAGAAGCCGACTTGGCTAACGTCCATTTTCTAGTGTGTTTGCTTTGGTTTCCCAAAGTAATTATATTTTTGTTTAAGCAATTTTGTGTTGTGTGTTTTGGGAATATCACGCCTTGGGCAGGCTTCTGTATTATTTCAATTAGCTGCCTCTGTATTATCACACATTGTGGGGTCCATTTTCTAGTGTGTTTGCATTAGCTGCCTCTATTATTTGTCCTGCTCGCCCATTTGTCTCTCTTTCTTGTTGTGTCCTAACATGAAATATTGCAAAAGTTTTCACTCACATGACATACATCAAGTCAATTATGTCACTCGACTTTGATTAGCTAGTTTGTAACTAAATTAGATTTAAGCTTATTCATGTGATGATTGTTAAAAATACAATAATTTCACATCAAAGAACTGATAAGTTTAAATATGACTTATATTGAACGATTCAACTTCTAATTACGCCCATGATATTTATGATCAAAATTAAAACCCTTGTACATGCCGTGTTGTGCATGTGGTAAGATACATGATGGAAAAAGTATAGGTTAGTTTGTGAGTTGTTGTTGACCCATCTTGCCGAAATCTTGACATAGTAGTATCAAAGCGGGTTTGTGTGGCTGTATCCAAATTAGATACTTACCTTGCATTGCCCAGATTACCGGGTTTAATACCTTCTCTCGTTTCCTTGTTTACATGACCGATGTGTAAGATCTTTTCTTCTTCTTCTCCATTTCCTTGTGCTAGCTGCTAAGGTTTTTTTTCCTTAGATATTCATACATGGATTTTTCTTTCTTTAAGGACACCTAGTCGGTAGACATAAACCTTACTCCTTATAATATAAGAAGTAATGATAAAGTGAAAAGTACAAGAAAAGAGAGGGAGACATAAACCTGACCCCTCTTAAGAAAACAAACAAAAATACAAGAAAAAAGAGGGACGTGAAGCCTAAAACCTCTAAAGTAAAACCTAGAAAGTCTAAACCTGCAAAACAAGTTACAAAGCACCAAAAGAAATGGGTCAGGACAAAAAGGAAAAACACACATCGTGAAGAAGGACAAACTTGTAAACCAGGATGTACATTAATTTGGAAATCGAAAACTAGGCAAGCCAAGAAAATTCGAATGTAATGAAGCACAGAGTCTCCGGTGGAGGGGAGTCACGCCAACCTATTAACTGAAGAATTAACTAAACTTTCAATTTTGGGTTTGAATCCCAACGGATCTCACTAAAAAAAAACTTAGTTCCTATATCTTTTACAACGGGGCATTCTTCCGAATACCCCTATAATCACATAGACTATTAATTCGATTTGGACTTTGCTTTTTAATTTGATATTTTTGTGACTTGCTCGGTATTTGAATAAATTTATATGAGCCGTAGTGTTGGAACACCTTCTATTGTTTTTGGGATTGTTTCGGTTTGGTAATGTAATTATAAACAGTTATCATAGTCGCATGATATGATCAAGTCAGTTATGTCACTTGACTTTGATTAGCTAGTTTGTAACTACTAGAAAACAAAGAACACTACTAGAAAAGTTGAATTAATTTGCTGTGTTATATAAAACGGAATAAGTTGCTGCAGCCATATATAGCCCATGCAGCTAGGCGACATTGCATTAAACACTGAAAACTGATGACAACGTCCATCAGTTTACAAGGTAAAGATAACTCATCAAGAAAATAACAATTACTAGAGTAGAAACGATGCCTTAGACGACTTCAAAGCTCATCCTCTTTATTCATACAATGACACATACATATATTTTCTGAACTGAGCATGAACTTGTTGCAGCTTATTAGTTCACAGTCCCTTTAGTACAAAGCCACTGACCCACAAAAAAGCTGTCGCAGTTGAGATTAGGGTTGATCGAAAGAAAGAAGTCAGCACCCAATTGGAACTTTTGAATAACAGATTCACATGTATCACCCTCTTCGGCACCATAAACCGAGTCGCAGGCCACAGCCTTTTCTGCAAATTCAAGTGGAACATTGCATTGCATTAATATGGAAACTTGAAACTTATTTTAATATTTATTTGAAACTAAAAAGAATTAATTTAAACGCAATAAGTAATTAATGTATGTAGATGATGAAAATGAAATTAATGGAATAAATATTCTTACTGCCGAACTTTCTACTCTCAGCAATGGAAATCATGAGAACTAGAGAGAGCACTAGAATCAAGTTAAGAAGTGTTGCCATTTTGTTGCTAGACTTAGCCATCTCCACCTTCTTAATTTTTCCTTTTTGAGCAATGGAATTCTAATTGATTAGCTTTAGTAAGAAGCTAATCGTGTTTAGTGTGGGTGATGGTTTGAGGCAGTGCAGAGCCATATTTATAGCTAGGTAGAGGAGCAAAGATTACCAGACGGCTTATCCAAAGTAACTACATATATTTGTTTAATAAATCTATCTGAACTGTGTTGTGCATAATGCGAATATTGGGCATTGGGCAGGCTTTGCCGCCTGTGTATTACAAGGATTTGGATCCTATCGGATTCAAATTGTGGAAATTTTAGGGATATTTCACATCAATTTTCTATGTGATTGGAACACGAAATGATACATCACGTGTCACTATATCAATGGTATAATATGTGTGCTAAAAAGTTAATAAATTAAAAAATATAATTTCTCACTACTTGTATAAAAACACGTGATGTATCATCCATGTTCCCATCATAATGAAAAATTTCTGCTCACATCTTAATCATTGATCGTGCATCATGCAGTTAGAAATTATTTGACATTTTTTATTTAAAATTAAACACAAATAGTACCTGACGAAAATTAACTACGCAGTATACGATGAACGATTAGGATGTGAAGATCCTAAGATCCCCACAAAGTGGACGTGAAGAGGATCCTCATCCGTATTATAATTTATATGTCATGTCCAGCTGCGCTCAACATTTTTTTTACTCTTTTTGTTCATTCTTTTTTGGTTTTTGACTGAGTAGCTTAGTCGTCCTTCAACCTATAGCAGAAAGTAAAGGATCAAAATCCATTAATGTTTCAGTTTATATGTATACACATACACACAGATATATATGTATGAGATACTGGAATCAACTAATAGATGCATGTATTAATTAGTTAGTATATAAGAATTGACTGAATAATTACTGTGTTATCTATGATCGAAATTTAATTGAAGAAACAATAAAGGTCAAATCGGATAAATGATTTCTATGGTCATAAGATATTCGAAAGATAGTTCATGTGCTAAAAAAAACTCAGATTTGAACCCCTGTGGTGTATTCCGTTAACAAATTTAGTCTAAAAGTGATTTTTCCGTTAACTATCTGTTAATACATGGGTAAAATTGTACTTTGACGTGTGCCCCTTCTTCTTCTTCCTACATTTTCAGTTTTCCACAGAGCTTCCATCGCAACCATGGCGGCCACCGTGTCTCCGTGGGCCAAACCTGAAGCCTGAGCCCTCGCAGCGGAGGCGCAGGAAGCCGAACCCGGCGCCTGGGCCTTCTCTTCTTTCTGTATATCTATGAAACAAAAACCCCATCTTTCTTTTTAGACTATAATTAATCAACAATTACACACAAACCCATCTCAGCCCAAAAATTCAAATTATTGATAAGAATTCAGAACAAAATAAAAGAATTCTGCACCAAATAAATTGAACCCAAAACGCAAAATTACATATAATTTGAAAACAAGAAGAAAAAAAAATAAGAAATGAGGAAGCTTTTGCCTCTGATTTGGCGCTCCATGTTGCGGCACTCATGGCGGAGGCGTCGCTGCCATTCTCTGAGTTGCTCCGAAGGGTTAGGTTTCGGCTACAACAAGCTCTTGACTTTGTTCATTTTTTTCCCGTTCCTTTTTCTCGCTGATTCGAACTCTCTCTCTGGTTTCTCTAAGATCCAATCGGATTATCCGATGGTATCGTGTGTATCCGATGGTATCGATGGTATCGTGTGAATTCAAAGTGGAATACTAAAGTAAAAGTTGTGTTCTTGGAAAGTTTTATGGGTTTTAATTTGGTATAGCATGTGTTGTTTGGAAACAGGTATGGTTTTCGTGTGCTAGATAGTGTAAGTATGCGTGTTTCGGTTTTGGTTTTGGGTAAATTTTGAATTTCTAGCTCTTCCTTGCAGTAAGAGTTGTGTTTAATTTGGTATAGCATGTGTTGTTTCTGCATTTCTTTGTTGATGGTTTCTATTTTCACCAATTTTCTATCCTTGCCAAGTAGGTTTTTGTGAAGAGTTACTATGATCAACTTCCTTTTTATAATTTTTATCTTCTATTATTTTTTATTATGTAATTAAAATATCATGTCTACTGAAAATGATGTCACTGTTGATGACCCACAACATCGCGGGCATCAGTGCTAGTCTCCAACTAATTCTCACCAGAAGACCTCAACCCTAGCCCGACACATTTCGAGTAGGTGACTTTTTGGATAGACTTGTAGGGCTGGTTTCGTCTCTCCCTGCAATTCCCAACACTCTGGAAAACCAACCCAAACTGCGCCGGATAATGGCCGGAAATCTGATGATGCATCTCCGCAAGCGAAAGATTATCGCCTCTGGCTTAGCTGAAAGGATTTCATGCCGGATGTCCACTTATGCCCCTAGTTGGCAGGAACTTGAACTACCACAACACACACCGTAATTGATTCATTTTTATAAAATTTTCAACTTGAAAAATGAAACTCAATTGATCAACTTTTTTCATTCAAATTGTACCAAATTCGGTCAACATTTTCATCCGTGTTTCATCTTATTCTCCTTTATTTCAGTTCATAAGGGTTTCAATTTTTTCAAATGAGCGATTTGAACCTTTCAATTCATAAGGGTCTCAATTTTTTCAAATGAACGATTTGAAAGCGTATTGATTCTAACATATTGCAGAGTTGATCGTTCAAACCTTTCAATTATAACAACTAATTGCATAGTTGTTCATTCTAACATTTCAATTCATATAGCTTTTCTTTTTATTAATGTTTACTTTGTAGTATTAAACATTGCTTTGTCCTTTGTCAATTGAGGATTTGTGCATGTTAGTTCGTAGTACAATTGTTTTCAATTGAGAAACAATTGTAAATAATACTGACATATAAAGTTTTTAAAAACACAATTGAAACACCTAAACGGTTGAGATCTCTTACTCATGATTTATCACCACTCTTAAGATTTGTACAATTTACATAAATCATTCCATCCGAGTTATCTCCATAATTGAGTTGTCCATTTTTCAACCACGTTTTTTCATGACGCTCTTTAACGGAGAAACTCCCGATCAAATCTCCAACTATGTTCCGCCGGAAATCCTAAACTCCGGCAACCTCAGCCCTGACCCCAACAGTTCAAGTACATGACTTTTTGGGTGGACTCATCAACCTGGTGCCATTTTTCCTTGCAATTTCCCAACGCTGCGGAGAAACCCGACCCAAACGAAATGGGTCAGGAAAAAAAGAAAAAACACATATTATGAAGAAGAAGAAGCCTGTAAACCAAGATGCACATTAATTTGGAAATCGAAAACCAGGCAAGCCAAGAAAATTTGTATGTAATGAAGCACACAGTCTCCGATGGAGGGGAGTCACGCCAAACTATTAACGGAAGAATTAACTAAACTTTCAATTTTAGCTTTGAATCCCAACGGAACCACAAAAGCTTAATCCCTATATCTTTTACAACGGAGTCATTCTTCCGAATACCCTATAACCACATGGACTATTAATCCGATTTGGTCCTTAATTTTTAATTTGATATTTTTGTGACTTGATCGGTATTTGAATAAAGGGATACTTTGGATGCGGTCCTTAATCCTTAACATTCTTTGATTAAAACCTTAATGATATTCAAAGTTTGATCAAAGTCCCTTGACTTTGTACACCTCATTATATTACTATTAATATTTATATTTTTATAGTTTTGACATTAATTGTTTGATATTTTATGAGATTTATGATCCTATAAATTTAAAATCCCTCATTATAATACTATTAGAAACGGTTACAATAAAAAAATTCAAACATTTTGATTGAATAAATGGATAAAAACTATGTAAAAATAAGAAATAATAAATGGCAAAAGAATGTATCCATAGTGTCACATCCCGGCCCGGGGCGGACCACTTCCCGGGCCCGCTCCACCACCGTAGCACGATATTGTCCGCTTTGGGCCCCGACCACACCCTCAATGCTTTGTTACGTGACGGCCAGCATGCCCTCCTTCGGGACGGGGTGTGTCATATAGTGTTAAAAAAATTGGTACATTTCACATATAACAAAGTGGTACATTAATAAAGAAGAATGGGTACATTATAAATAAATTAGAGTACAGATAAAAGATTAAAAAATTATGAGTACAAATGAATTTTTAAAAAATATAGGCGCTAAAAGAAAGTAATACATGGGTACAAAATAAAACTAAAAAGAAAATACTACAAATTTTAAAAAAAATGTTGCAAATTAAAAGTGAGTACAAACTAAAAATATAAATATATGATACAAAGTTTAGGCATAAAACGTAAATATATCATATGTAATTTTTCTATCATTGATTAAATATACAATGTCACATGACGGTATACACATTAGTACAAACACAAATAAAACTTTAAAAAATATGGGCACAAAAAGAAACTAATATATGGGTACAAATTAAAAATGAAAGAAAATTGGTACAAATTAAAAAATATTTGCAAATTAAAAATAGATACAAACTAAAAATAAAAATACATGATAAAAAATTTAGCCATAAATATAAATATACTAATCGTAACATTTTTAACACTAAAGGAATATATTTAAAAATAAAAAATATTTTATTATTCAAATAATTAATGATGTTATTAATACCCAAGGACCTTACTCAAAAATTGAAAATGAATAGGATTTTAATCAATAGAGTAGCAAAAAGAATGATGTGAACCTAATTTCTCCTTGAATAAATGTATATGAGCCGTAGTGTTGGGAAAACCTTCTATTGTTTTTGGGAAGTTTCGGTTTGGTAATGTAATTATAAACAGTTATTCATTAGTCACATGATATTATCAAGTCAGTTATGTCACTCGACTTTGATTAACCAGTTTGTAACTACTAGAAAACAAAGAACACTACTAGAAAAGTTTAATTAATTTGCTGAGTTATATAAAACGGAATAAGTTGCTGCAGCCATATATAGCCCATGCAGCTAGGCACATTGCATTAAACACTGATGACTGATAACAACGTGCATCAGTTTTCAAGGTAAAGAAATAACTCAACAAGGAAATAACAATTACTAGAGGAGAAACGATGCCTTAGACGACATCAAAGCTCATCCTCTTTATTCGTAAAATGATATATATATATTTCCTGAACTGAGCATGAACTTGTTGCAGCTTATCAGTTCACAGTCCCTTCAGTACAAAGCCACTGCCCCACAAAAAAGTTGTCACAGTTGAGATTAGGATTGATCGAAAGAAAGAAGTCAGCACCCAATTGGAACTTTTGAATAACAGATTCACATGTATCACCCTCTTCGGCACCATAAACCGAGTCGCAAGCCACAGCCTTTTCTGCAAATTCAAGTGGAACATTGCATTGCATTAATATGGAAACTTGAAACTTATTTTAATATTTATTTGAAACTAAAAAGAATTAATTTAAACGCAATGAGTAATTAATGTATGTAGATGATGAAAATGAAATTAATGGAATAAATATTCTTACTGCCGAGCTTTCTACTCTCAGCAATGGAAATCATGAGAACTAGAGAGAGCACTAGAATCAAGTTAAGAAGTGTTGCCATTTTGTTGCTAGATTTAGCCATCTCCACCTTAATTTTTCCTTTTTGAACAATGGAATTCTAATTGTTTAGTATTAGTAAGAAGCTAATCGTGTTTAGTGTGGGTGATGGTTTGAGGCAGTGCAGAGCCATATTTATAGCTAGGTGGAGGAGCAAAGATTAGTAGATTACCAGACGGCTTATCCAAAGTAACTACATATATTTGTTTAATAAATCTACCTTAACTGTGTTGTGCATAATACAAATATTGCGCATTGGGCAGGCCTTGCCGCCTGTGTATTATAATTTTTGCTGAAAATATGACTTTAACCCCTCAAATTCAATTTTTTCCATATAAAACCCGACATAATTTTTTTACTCAAAAAAAATCCAGTGACTAGGATCCACCTAAGTGAATTCATTAATTACATATTACTTTACACATTTTACATTTTTTAGATGCCTAAAATACCCCTATTGCATATTTGATGTGCACAATTAATTCTATGCAGATTGTAAGGAGAGAGTTAATGATTTTGCAAAAAGAAAAATAAGAAATTAATGTTAAAAAAGTCATTGCATATTAATATCAAATATGAGAATTGTTGGCTTAATACTATGTATCTGGCATTACGAGCTCATATATATATTTTTACAAAAAAAAAAAAAAAAAAAAAAAAAAAAACTATACATAAAAAAAAGTAATTTACCTACCATGTACAAAAATGTTAGGGTAAAGTAAAAAAAACTACCTCAACTATTGGTGTCACGACACTTTCATACCTCATCTTTTTAAAATGACAATGTCATACCTCATCTTACGAATTTGTGTCAATGTCGTACCTCCGTCAGTTTTTCTGTTAATTTTTCTGTTAAGTGCTGATGTGGCTAGATACGGGGGCCACTCACTAATCCAACTGGATTAAAATATAATATTTTAATAATTAAAAAAATTAAAAATTAAATTTTTTTTTATTAAATCTCTCTCTCTCCCCCCCATCTCTCTCACCTCTCTCTCTTCTCTGCATCCCCAAAACCCCTTCCCACCCGACCCCCCAACCCCTTCCCATCCGTCCCCCCCAACCTTCCTCCACCACCCTCTCTCTCTCGCCTCTCTCTCTTCTCTCTCTTTCTGGACACCCATCTGCATCCCTCAAACCCTTCCCACCCATCGCCCCAACCTTCATCCCCCTCACCCTTTCTTCACCTCGCTCCGTCTTCCCCAAACTCAAACTCAAAACCAGATCCCACCCCGCTCCAAACTCGAAACTAGGACCACCCAACCCAGATCCCACCCCGCTCCCGTTTTCTCTGTCTTCCCCGAACGGTTTGGACCACACCCAGATCAGACAATCCATCGACTTGGTGTACACCATCCCGTCGTTCAACACTGCCAACGCATTCACGGCGTCCTTATGCGCCTCGACCGACTCGACGCAGCGGAGATCTGAGTCCCGCCAAATCTTCAGGTTCGACGCAGCAGATATCCAGAGGCATTTCTCGTGGCCCGATACGGCGTAGAAGAGGTTGTGGTTGACGACGAGGCAGGTGATAAAGAGGAAAGGGCGACGGGGCGGGAGAGTGGCGAAGCAGAGGTGGGAGACGGAGAGGTCGAGGGGTTCTAGAGGGGAGAGTTTTTGGAGGGAGAGGTTGCGCAGAGAAGATGGGAGTAGGGGGAAGAAAGGGTGAGGGGGATGAAGGTTGGGGGGGGACGGGTGGGTAGGCTGAGAAGGTTTTTGGGATGCAGGTGGGTGTCCACAGAGAAAGAGAGAGAGAAGAGAGAGAGAGAGTGGTGGAGGAAGGTTGGGGGAGGGACGGGTGGGAAGGGGTCGGATGGGGGGTCCGGTGGGAAGGGGTGGGGATGCAAAGAAGAGAGATAGGCGAGAGAGATGGGGGAGAAAGAGAGAGGAAAGAGAAATTTAATATATTTTTTTTAATTTTTAATTATTAAAATATTATATTTTAATCCAGTTGGATTAGTGAGTGGCCCCCGTATCTAGCCACGTCAGCACTTAACAGAAAAATTGACGGAGGTACGACATTGACACAAATTCGTAAGATGAGGTATGACATTGTTATTTTAAAAAGATGAGGTATGAAAGTGTCGTGACACCAATAGTTGAGGTAGTTTTTTGTACTTCAAAATGTGTATAAATATATATATATATGTGTGTGTGTGTGTGTGTGTGTAGGGATGGCAACGATTCGATTTGGGGATGGAAATGCTATATCCATCCCCATAACCACGAAAATTAACCATATCCATAACCGCAAATTAACCATTGGGTATTATCCATAACCATACCCACCGGGTAACGGATTTCCTATCGGTTAACGGGTATATCCTTCGTCAATACAAAAAATATATTCGTTCAATTAAGAAATTATAAGTTAGTAGATATCAATTTCGTCATTAAACATTTGATGTATAAAATGATCCAATGAATGGATCTTGTTGAGTATAAAAATTAAAACACTGGCTTGTCTTTGTTATGTCCTAAAAGCACCATTGAGTTCGCATTGATTTTGATTCAAAACTTTACTTTTGTACAAAATGCAACTTTTGTATTCTCAAGCTAATGGTTTGGTGAATAATGGATATACAAATACATATATATATATATATATATATATGTATGTATTATATTATTATATTATATATAAATTATATTATTTACTAATCGGATCGGATTCGGTTATGGATATGGTTTGGGGACCTCTATAACCATATCCAAAACCATAACCGAATAATATAAACGGTTTTTCCCCATATCCAAACCATACCCGAATTTTCATATCCAAATCCAATCCATTCGGACGGTTATCCACGGTTATCGGGTTTAACGGTTAGAATTGCCATCCCTATGTGTGTGTGTGTGTGTGTGTGTGTGTGTGTGTGTGTGTGTGTTTGTATTTATATAATTAGACCATATTAATTTACCTACCTACCAGTTGAAATGTTCATTTCCAATTATGCAAAATATTGTATACCAACAACAAAATATAGCATAAACTTAAGAATTGGATCATGCTTTTGATTTTATCTTTCACCTACAACAATCATATACATATTACTTTATATATTTTTACCAAAAAATGTCCCTAATAGGCTAATGTATGTAATAATACATGAAAAAGAATTTACCTACCATGTATACAAAAAATTTATTTGATTCAAAATATATAATCTAGGTTTTCTCAACAAAAAAATAAAATAAAATAAATAAATAAATAAATATATATATATATATATATATATATATATTCTAGGTGTAGTGTGTGTGTAATAGCCGGTCCCGAAGATTTGTACGACAGACGCGAAATGACGAAAATGCCCCTAGGCATTAATTAAGGTATGTGTGTGTATCTACATTGGGAGTTTGGTTGGTGGTATTTAGACCACACACACACACACAGTTACATTCTTTCTCTCTCTCACTCCCGCACTGTCTCTCTATCTCTCAGACCTTCTCTCTCTCCCTCTCGGCTTTTGCACGGACAAGCACCAAAACCCGTCGAAACTTTACAGATCGTGGACAGAGAGGACACCATTGTGTTCATGAAGTTCAGATGAGTTGATTGGTACCCATTTCAGGTAAGGATGCCTTCGAAATCTCGTGAAACCGAAACCCCGATTTTCATGCATTGTTCATATGGTCGTAAAACTACTTGTTTCAGGGAATTTCAAGCTCACAGGGAGCTTAATGAGGTCCTCACGAGTCTTGGGGTACTTCGTTGGAAGGAAATGGACGTCGGAGGGCCGAGATCAACGTGTTTCTAGGTAAGCCGAACTATCGAGCTTTCTCGGGGAAAATCTGGTGAATTTTAGGCCTTGAAACTTATATAACGTGATTCTACATGTTATTAGCTTCATTTTGGTACCAATTTTGTGGAAAATGGTGAAGAAACGAATGAGAATAGTGGTTTTGAAATTTTACCCAGAAACCGACGAAGTCGCTGGCGATCGGCGTCTCGCTGGAGAAGACAGGAGCATATTCCATTAAAGTTGACGGAATATGCTAACGCAGTTAGTTAAGTTTAACAGTTACCGTTAGGATCTGACAGAATATTCCTGAAATATTCCTGACGACGTTAACTGACACCGTCAGTGTGACTGTCACGTGGCTGCGCGTGGGGGCGCGTAGGTCTATGCACTCGTCGGCATGTGGGAAGGTGAAAAATTATTTTAAAAATATGGGGATGATCCTGAGATTGTGTAGATCGCTGTGGTATATTTATATACCCAAATTGAGCAAAGTATGAGAAGTTATTAGTTAGATTTGTGTATGTGCTTAAAATAACGTTGTTATAGTTATTTCTCATATAGGCGAGACCTATCCGGAGGACGAGCGTAGCCAGGCTAGACGTAGGGGTTACGACTCGACTACATACCAGTGAGTATATATACTTGACGTTAACGTATTTGATGGAATGTGATTTAAATGCCATGTTATACCTGCATTTTTAGCATATGTATTATCATAATTATGCATATTGTTGCATGGTGCTGCGAAGGCCCAGGTTAGCCCCAGGTGAGTATATTATGCTGGTAATGATTATGAAATAGTTGGTGATGTTGTGATGCATATTGAGCTCATTAATCTGCACCCCGGTGTTAGTGCTTCCGCCAAAGTTAGGGCATAGCTTCATATGATCGTTCACCTTCCGCACCACACGCTCACCTTGGATCCAAGATAGGTGCATAGCCTGTCGTATAGACCACTTTCAGTGGGTTCGACTTGTAGGTGACCCGCGAATAGCGCATAGCCTTCATGTGATTGTAGCACTTGAGCGTATTCATTATACACCTAGTCTGTCGGTCAGACCACGTGAGGTGGTACTGACTTGTGTGCAGATATGTATAAAAATGTTGAGATATGAGATTGAGATATGATTGAAATGAGCTCTAGTTCTGTCGTATAGATCACGTTAGGTGACTTCGGCTATCAGATGATTTATATTGAATTGCATCACCTGGCTTATTATTTGTTATATTGTGATATTGGGCATGGCATATACATGGCATACATACATACAAAAATGAATCTTGATACATTGAGCATGATTTGACTTATACTTACGTATTCTATTTTATGGGAAAACTATACTTGTTTTACGGCGAGGGGTTAGTATATTCAAAGGAAAATAAAGTTTTTATATAAGCGTTGTTTTACTGACCCACTCAGCTTTGTTTTGCGCCCCTCCAGGTATTAGGTAGCTCTTGTTGGTGGCTCACAAGGATTCTGGTGGAAGTTCTGACAATACATCATCCATGTAGGATTATTGGATACTGTTTAATTTAGTAATTTATATGCTTGACTGCACTTAGACTTAATTATGCTCTGAAGGTGTAGTAACACTTATTTCCTTTCTAGCCATTCTAGATGTTTGGTTTTTATTCATTCAAAATTCTATATCTTAACGCTTCCGCTTCGTGCACATGGCTTACGTCACGTTCACGTGACGGCCAGCATGCCTCGATCTCGGTCGGGGTGTGTCAGTGTGTGTGTGTCTATATAAATATATATGTGTGTATATATATATATACACATATATATTTATATAGGCATATAAATAACACGTGACGTTTATATATTTATATATTTATATAGACATATAAATATTTATATATTTATATAGACATATAAATATTTATATATTTATATATTTATAAATATATTTATATATACATATATATATATATATATATATAATTGGAACAAATTAATTTACCTACCTACAAATTAATTTCCAATAATTTACCTACAAAAAATTATACCCCATGTGTACTATAATATCTTTTTTTCACTAATACATGGAGAATAATTTACCCATAACAAGAAGAAATATAATTTGATGTATTATATTGAAAAATATTATGTGATACCTCTAGTTATACAACAATAAAACGTGCCTAATATATGTAACAATACATGAAAAATAATTTACCTACAAGTTAGAGAAGTGTTATTTGATTCAAAATATATAATACAGATTTAGTATATTTTTTTTAATAATTGAAACAAATTAATTTACTTCCCAATCAATGCAATATATATATATATATATATATATATATATATATATATATCACAAAAAAGGTAAATTTTTGGTATGATACGGATACAATTAATGCAATACAACAGTTTATATATTTTATTTCACTTTTTCTACAACTTTTAATTTGGAATAAATTTAGGGATTTGGGAAAGTGGCATGGATGTAAATAAATTGTATTAGTAGATCAATATTGTTCTGATGTGGTTGCAAATTTTAAATTTGAACTTTTATTGGACGTTTTTGACACACCCCGTCCCGAAGGAGGGCGTGCTGGCCGTCACGTGAGAGTGACGTAACCATTTGCACAGTTCGGAAGCTTTAAAATACCATTGTGAATTCTGTCAGAATACCGTTGGATTCCTCGTGGCCACCAAAGCTCTGCTCTAACTCGAACCTGGAGGGGCGCAAAACAAGGTGAGTGGGTCAGTAAAATAAGTCTTTCAAAATCTTTCCTTTATCAACGTATATATATCCCCTCACTGTAAAATCTGTATACTTTCTCAGAAAATAGCATATATAAATATATATAGCTTCAGAAATCTCAAAACACCATTCTTCATCATTTTTCAGAGAAATATACCATGCCATGTGCCAAAAACATAATATGGATGCATCAACATAAATCAGGTGAAATAATAAATCAACCGGAGACCCTGCAGTGGTCCTGTACGGCTGATTCTAAAGCTCAATATCCAATCCAGCCGGAGTCACCAACTGTGACCTGTACGGCACTGCCGGAGTCGCCAACTGCGACCTGTACGGCACTACGCTGCACATGAGTCGGAACTACCTGTAGTAGTCTGTACGACTCGGATGGTGTAATAATACGCTCTAGTGCTTCTCTCATCAATCATCTGTGCACATAATCTAGGGTCACCTACTAGTCGGAACCATCTCTAATGGTCTGTACGACTAGCATGTCGGAACCACCTCCAGTGGTCTGTACGACTAGCATCTACTTGGATCCAAGGTGAGCGTGTGATGCGGGTGAATAACATAAGCACTAACACCAGGGGTGCAGGTTATGAGCTATCAACATAAATCTCATCAAACAATTCAATACACCATATCTAACTCACCTGATACTCACCTGTGCGTCCGCAGCACCAATTCACATATATGCATCATATAACAATTCACATAATTCATGTAGTTTCTATGCATGGCATTTCAAATCACATATTCATATAAATCTATGCATGGCATTTCAAAATATACTTTCATTCAAAAATCGATTTCTAGGAAAACGTTAAGTATATATATATACTGAAATAAACTGCCCACTCACAGTTATATCGAAGGGTCATAACCCCTTAGCCTTTCTCGACTGTGCTCGTCCTCCGCATAAGCCTCGCCTATATGAGAAGTAACCGAAATAACGTTAATTAAGCACATAACCAACTTTCGCTAATAACTTCTCATATATTGCTCAAATTGGGTATATGAATATACCACTGTGACCTACACAATCTCAGGAACATCCCCATATTTTTAGAAAAATTTTCCGACCACCCACGCGCCGGCGAAGGCACTGTCAGACGTGCCGGCGAAGGCACGGTCAGACGCGCCGGCCACGCGCGGGCACGTGCCAGGCACACTGACGGCGTCAGTTAACGCCGTCAGGAATATTCCAGGAATATTCCGTTAACTCCTAACGGTTTCCGTTAATTTTGACTGACGGCGTCAGGAATATTCCGTCCAACTGACGGAATATTCCGTCGTCTTCTCCGGCGACTCGCCGGCCGCCGGTGGGTTCGCCGGATTCTGGGTATTTTTCCAACTATGGTTTCTCACTCATTTTTCATCCATTTTTTATGCAATTGGTACCAAAATGAAGCTCTAAGCATGTAGAACACATCTAAACAAGTTTCAAGGCTTGAAAATCACAGGATTTTACCTGAGAAAGCTCGATAACTCGGCACACTTTAAAAACCTTCGATCTCGGTCCTCCGACGTCCAAACTCTACCAACGAAGTACCCCGAGACTCGTGAGGACCTCCTTAAGCTCACTGTGAGCTTGAAATTCCCTGAAATGCAAGATTTTATGTGTGCATGAACAGTGCACATTTTTGGGGTTAGGATTTCACGCCTAATCCGAGGGTTACAAGCTCCAAATTTGGTACCAAACTACTCAGGAGTTAACAAGGATCAAGAATCTTACCTTTTGGGCTTCGATCTGTGAAGAAATGGACGAGTTCCAACTCCGTCCGTACGTGCACAGTGCACGGGGAGAGTGTTCCGCGAGAGAGAGAGAGAGAGAGAGAGCTTACGGGGGAGAGAGAGAGGGAGAGGGGTAGTTAGGTGTGTGGTCAGCAACCCTAGCCACACAAAACCCTAACAATTATTTTCCAAATAAATTTTTCCAAAACTTAGGATAGGACAATAAAACCAAAGATAATGTCACATACCATAGAAATTTAAGGGTAATCCCGTCATTTCACATCATCGATAAAATAATTCTGGGACGGGCTGTTACAATCTACCCACCTTATAAAAATTTCGTCCCCGAAATTTACATAATCAAAATCATCCACTAATACCCATAAAACAACCTCGAGTACATCTCTCTCATTCGATCCTCCGCCTCCCACGTAGCTTCTTCTCCTGAATGGTTCTTCCACAAAACTTAACCAGCTGTACCGTCTTATTCCTCAGAGCCTTCTCTTCCAATCCAATATAGTCACTGGCTCCTCATCATAAGTCAAATCTGAACCAATCTCCAAAGGTTGATGAGGTATCACATGTGAAGGATCTGAGACATAATGTCGAAGCATCGACACATGAAACACATTATGTACTTTAGACAGCTCTGGCGGTAACTCAAGTCTGTAAGCAACTTCACCGACCCGCTCGGTGATCTGGTACGGCCCGATGTACCTAGGACTCCACTTTCCTTTCTTCCCAAATCGAACAACACCTTCCAAGGCGATAACTTCAAGAATACCCAATAACCGACCTTGTACACTCTATCGGTAGCATGCCTGACTGCTAAGTTCTTTTGTCGATCTTGTGCTGCTTTCAGGTTAGACTTAATCACCTGAATGTTTTGAGTAATCTCTTCCACTAACTCAGGGCCCACTAAAACTCATTCACCAACCTCTGACAACATAAAGATGTACAATAAGCTTTTTCATAAGATGCCTCAAGTGGTGTCCTACCACTACTCGAATGAAGGTTATCGTTGTAGGCAATTTCCATTAAATTCAACTTTTAATCCAAGCATCACCAAACTACCATACCGAAGATCTTAGTATATCATCCAAATTCTGAATGGTCCTGTCTCTGTCTGAAGATGATATGCTGCACTATAAAGAAATCTTGTATCCGAAGTTTCTTGAAAAGTTACCTAGAACTTAAAAGTGACCAACATACCCAAAAGCTCAACAGATTCGTAAGTCCAAATCTCTTTTCCATAAAACAAATAATTAAAACAATTAATTAACCGTTGCACTTGTCTGGAAAGGTTGCTGCTCTTCACTGGAGTAAAATACGTTACTTAGTACACCGATCAACTATCACCTCAATTTCCATCATACCCATCTCGTGAACGAGGAAGTTTGTACACATAATCCAAAGGCTTCTTTCTTACCGTTTTAACTTACTGACATATGATATATTTACTTACATACCCAAAATTTCTCTTTTCATACCCGGCTAATAGTAAAATGGTTAAATGGTATGATACATCTCAATACTTCCGGGATGCATTGTAGAAGCTGAACAGTGTACTTCATCCAAAAATTGCTTTCTTTAATTCCACATCATTAAGCACATACATCTTGTTCTCTTGTATAAACATGCCGTCTGATTCTCTAACTCTGAGATCTTTCTTTTTCTCGATATTCTTTGCCTAAATAAATTCCTGGTTTCTTCATCAATTCTCTGGGCATCGAGTATACGATTAATTAAAATAAGCTTAACTTGGATACTAGCAAGCAAGGCTTCTTCTCGTTCTTCTATTTCCAACTTTACTCCAGTAGATCTCAAATCCGCAAGAAGAGGAACATAACAAGCATACAAAGCATTTATTCTCACGAGAGTCTTCATACTAAGTACATCAGCCCAAGTATTTGCACGATCACCTGGTCGTGCAATCATAATCACTAAACAACTCAATCCACCTTCATTATCTAAAATCAAGATCCCTCTGAGAAGGCAGATATTGGAAACTCTTACGATCCATACAAAACTTACACTTTTCTTCATAAAGATAATTTCTCCAAATCTTCAAGCCAAGATGATAGCGATTAATTCCAAATCATAGTTAGGGTAATTCATCTCATGAAGTTCAATTGCCGCAAGGAATAAGCAATTACCCTATCTTTGTATCAATACACATCTCAAACCACTCAAAGAAGCATCCTTATAGACCTCATAACTTCCGTTATCATCTGGGAGCTAACACAAGTGCATAGGTGAGGAAATACTTCAACTGTTGAAAACTTTATTCACCATTTTCATCCCACTCAAACTTAACCTCTTTTCTCGTCTATCTCGTCAATGGCAGGGTAATGACTGAAAAATCTTTCACAAACCGTCCATAATAGCCTGTTAAGCTAAGAAAACTCCGAATCTTAGTCACGGTTCGCGATTGTTCCAAATTCTCAACTTCTGCTACCTTTAAAGAATTCACTTGAATACTTTAAGTAGGTATAACATGTCCTAGAAATGCCACCTGATTCATCTAACATTGGCATTCACTAAACTTAGAATATATCGACGACCTCTCAAACTTTGTAATACCACTTTAAAATGTCTAGCACGTCCTGCTCTAGTATTAGAGTATACCAGAATATCGTCAATGAAAACAAACACAAACCTGACGAAATATTCTCGAAATATTTCATTCACCAAACTCAGGAAAGCAGCAAGCACATTCGTCAATCCGAATGGCATTACCAAAAACTCATTAGACCATAACGAGTCCTGGAAGTTATCTTAGGGACATCCTCACTAAATCTTCAATTGGTTAATAACCAAACCTTAAATCAATCTTTGAAAATACACAGGCACCTCTAGGCTGATCAAACAATCATTAATACGCGATAATGGACAACGATTCCCAATTGTTACTCGATTCAATTTTCCATAGTCAATGTATAGCCTTAATGTCCACATTTTTCCTCATAAATAAACTGGCTCTCCACGACGACATACTAGGTTGAATGGAACCTTTATCAACCAATTCTTGCAACTGACTTTCAATTCCCTTAACTCATCATGAACCAATCTCTAATATAAGGTCCGTACTTGGAAACAAATTAATAGAGAACTCCACATCTTTGCCTGGTGACAATCCAGGTAAATTCTCAAGGAAAACGTCTAATCACCTTGACCTCTTCCACACTACTCAGAGCAATATCTCTTAGTACCTCATGAACTAAATATCTTAGGTAGCCATTCAATAATAATCTTTTTGCTCTCACAGCAGAACTAACGGCATACCTCACTCCACTTTGCATCCCCCAAAAGTAACCTCTGGTCACCCAAGTCGATGGAAAGCAACTGATTTCCCGTAGCAATCTATCTTGGCACAATCATAATGCAACCAATCTGTGCCAAAAATCACATCAAATCCACAGTATCCAACTGGATAAGATTCATAGGCATAACAACATCTTTCACCATCACTGGACACTCTGAATAACACCATACTAACGTAGAATGACCTACTTGTTTACTTGCTTAACGAATCCAACAATAAGTTATGGATATTACGGTCTGCAGCCCGCAATAACGATAACTCACTGTTGTCTCGATAAGTAAGCAACAATCCTCAAGAATACAACATTACCATCTTGCCCTTCATTAGAATTACATATGCATGACTCGATCGTGCTCCATCATTACTCTCTTTGGCAACATCATCAATAACAAGGAATATATCAGCCGGAGTCAGCTAGTATGACCTGTGCGACTGAACCTATAGCTCGTCCACCCAGCCGGAGTCATCTAATATGACCTGTGCGGCTGTACTCATAACCCATCGATCCATGCTAGTATATAAGTCGGAGTCACCTCTAGTGACCTGTACGACTCTAATCCTGTACACCACGGCTCATCTAACCAAAATTTCTAGATCCAGGTACCTGCGGAATCAGCGCTAGTGGTGGCAAAGAAGACTATGGAGGCATTTACTGATTCTGGGGACAATTTGCAGCTCTATGTCCCATTTATCCACATATAAAGCATCCACTGCTTTCTTGTCTATACTCTCCAGAGTGTATGCTATTGTACCGACAGCACAAAAGTACATTCCCTCTATCTGAATCGCCTTGTCTCTGAAATCTGGAATCACCAATGCATCTACCACCATACCTCTAACCAGTGGCACAAAAACCTCAGCTGGAAGAACTAGAACTAGCTTCACTTCTCTTGAAGCTCTGAGTTTTACGAGGTCCTTGAGATGACGGATCTATACCCTTATCTTCTTTCCTCCAATTCCCATTCTTTTCTTATTCCTTTTTACTCTCGCTGAGCATAACCTCAGAGTCCTCAATTCTCAACAACATCTCGTAAAACTCCTGGTAAGAAGCACAATAAATAGTGGTCGTCAAAGAACGCCAATTCCTCTTATTATCCAGCTTAAAACAACATAACACCTCGACCGGATTAACAACATCCGTATGATAACGAGAAAACTCCGCTACTTTCTATAGTACTCATTTGTCGTCATCTTTCCTTGTCTCAAATTGCAAACTCTCACTTCTTACCATCCATTTATATCGGAGGACTAAACCTTTCCTTAAACAATTCTTTAAACAACTCTCAAATAGCTATTTCCTCCGGTGACATCATATAAGACTCCTGTCTCCATCAGGATGCAAATTCAATGCTCAGAAATCAGGTAGTCGTTTTGACCTACCGTCAAAAGAAAGATTCCCTTGACTTTGCATAATCTAAAACACCTTTTCCAACTGATTAAGCCATCGACCTGCTCCCTCAGGTCATCATTTTCCCTAAAGTGATTCAGCATCAACTTATATCCAGTCCTAAGAGAAAAATCCTTTGGATAATAGACTGAGTCACATTAGTACTAGTTTCCCATAACCGAGCTAAATATGGAAAACTAGACTCAACTAAACGACGTGGCTCACTACGAGGCGGTATAGTTCTGACAGAAAACACTAGAGAATTCTCAAGATGTACAGGACTGTAAACTAAGCTCTGATACCAACTGACACACCCCGTCCCGAAGGAGGGCGTGCTGGCCGTCACGTGAGAGTGACGTAACCATTTGCACAGTTCGGAAGCTTTAAAATACCATTGTGAATTCTGTCAGAATACCGTTGGATTCCTCGTGGCCACCAAAGCTCTGCTCTAACTCGAACCTGGAGGGGCGCAAAACAAGGTGAGTGGGTCAGTAAAATAAGTCTTTCAAAATCTTTCCTTTATCAACGTATATATATCCCCTCACTGTAAAATCTGTATACTTTCTCAGAAAATAGCATATATAAATATATATAGCTTCAGAAATCTCAAAACACCATTCTTCATCATTTTTCAGAGAAATATACCATGCCATGTGCCAAAAACATAATATGGATGCATCAACATAAATCAGGTGAAATAATAAATCAACCGGAGACCCTGCAGTGGTCCTGTACGGCTGATTCTAAAGCTCAATATCCAATCCAGCCGGAGTCACCAACTGTGACCTGTACGGCACTGCCGGAGTCGCCAACTGCGACCTGTACGGCACTACGCTGCACATGAGTCGGAACTACCTGTAGTAGTCTGTACGACTCGGATGGTGTAATAATACGCTCTAGTGCTTCTCTCATCAATCATCTGTGCACATAATCTAGGGTCACCTACTAGTCGGAACCATCTCTAATGGTCTGTACGACTAGCATGTCGGAACCACCTCCAGTGGTCTGTACGACTAGCATCTACTTGGATCCAAGGTGAGCGTGTGATGCGGGTGAATAACATAAGCACTAACACCAGGGGTGCAGGTTATGAGCTATCAACATAAATCTCATCAAACAATTCAATACACCATATCTAACTCACCTGATACTCACCTGTGCGTCCGCAGCACCAATTCACATATATGCATCATATAACAATTCACATAATTCATGTAGTTTCTATGCATGGCATTTCAAATCACATATTCATATAAATCTATGCATGGCATTTCAAAATATACTTTCATTCAAAAATCGATTTCTAGGAAAACGTTAAGTATATATATATACTGAAATAAACTGCCCACTCACAGTTATATCGAAGGGTCATAACCCCTTAGCCTTTCTCGACTGTGCTCGTCCTCCGCATAAGCCTCGCCTATATGAGAAGTAACCGAAATAACGTTAATTAAGCACATAACCAACTTTCGCTAATAACTTCTCATATATTGCTCAAATTGGGTATATGAATATACCACTGTGACCTACACAATCTCAGGAACATCCCCATATTTTTAGAAAAATTTTCCGACCACCCACGCGCCGCCACGCGCCGGCGAAGGCACGGTCAGACGCGCCGGCCACGCGCCAGGCACACTGACGGCGTCAGTTAACGCCGTCAGGAATATTCCGTTAACTCCTAACGGTTTTCGTTAATTTTGACTGACGGCGTCAGGAATATTCCGTCCAACTGACGGAATATTCCGTCGTCTTCTCCGGCGACTCGCCGGCCGCCGGTGGGTTCGCCGGATTCTGGGTATTTTTCCAACTATGGTTTCTCACTCATTTTTCATCCATTTTTTATGCAATTGGTACCAAAATGAAGCTCTAAGCATGTAGAACACATCTAAACAAGTTTCAAGGCTTGAAAATCACAGGATTTTACCTGAGAAAGCTCGATAACTCGGCACACTTTAAAAACCTTCGATCTCGGTCCTCCGACGTCCAAACTCTACCAACGAAGTACCCCGAGACTCGTGAGGACCTCCTTAAGCTCACTGTGAGCTTGAAATTCCCTGAAATGCAAGATTTTACGTGTGCATGAACAGTGCACATTTTCGGGGTTAGGATTTCACGCCTAATCCGAGGGTTACAAGCTCCAAATTTGGTACCAAACTACTCAGGGGTTAACAAGGATCAAGAATCTTACCTTTTGGGCTTCGATCTGTGAAGAAATGGACGAGTTCCAACTCCGTCCGTACGTGCACAGTGCACGGGGAGAGTGTTCCGCGAGAGAGAGAGAGAGAGCTTACGGGGGAGAGAGAGAGGGAGAGGGGTAGTTAGGTGTGTGGTCAGCAACCCTAGCCACACAAAACCCTAACAATTATTTTCCAAATAAATTTTTCCAAAACTTAGGATAGGACAATAAAACCAAAGATAATGTCACATACCATAGAAATTTAAGGGTAATCCCGTCATTTCACATCATCGATAAAATAATTCTGGGACGGGCTGTTACAGTTTTTATGTAAATGAGTGTTTATCTAGGAATCATGAATTGTAAAGGCCAAAATCTAAAGCATCCTAATTTTTATTTCATGTCCTGCTGCGCTCACCAGTTTCTTTTCTCTTTTTATTCATTCTTTTTTGTTTTTGTCTGAATAGCTTGGTCCTTCAACCTGTAGCAGAAAGTAAAGGATCAAATCCATTAATGTTTCAGTTTATATGTATACACACATACATATACATATATGTGTGTGTGTATATATGTATCAGATACTGGAATCAACTAAATGCATGTATTAGTTAGTATATAAGAATTGGCTGAATAATTACTGTCGTATGATCAAAATTTAATTGAAGAAACAATAAAAATAGACTGAAGTTAAACTATTAATGAGAAGAAACAAGAGGAGACATAGTCATCCAAAGAGAGGACTAAAAGAAATTGTATAGAGACATTTGTAAAGCCTTTGTTAATTTACCTTGTAATGGGGAAGGGTGTATTCATTTAATTTATTTAAAATACTAAAAACAGCCATCTCTTATTCATCATTCTCCATTTCATCACCACAATTTCAAGATTTTTGTACAATTTACATCAATGTTTTAATCCACAAGTTGTTCATTTCATCTGATCATCTTTTTTCACAACTCTGTAATAAGTCAACCACAACTCCCAATTCAAATCTCCAACTAATTCTCGCCGGAGAAGACCTCAACCCTAGCCCCACATAGTTCAAGTAGGTGACTTTTTGGATAGACTTCTTGTAGGGCTGGTTTCGTCTCTCCGTGCAGTTCCTAACACTCTGGAAAACCAACCCAAACAGCGCCGGATAATGGCCGGAAATCTGATGATGCGTCTCCGCGAGCGAAAGATGATCGCCTCTGGCTTAGCTGAAAGGATTTCACGCCGGATGTCCACTTATGCCCCTAGTTAGCAGGACCTTGAACCACCACAACACTCACCGTAATTGATTCATTTTTATAAAAAAATTCAACTTGAAAAATGAAACTAAATTGATAAACTTTTTTCATTCAAATTGTACCAAATTTGGTCAACATTTTCATCCGTGTTTCATCTTTTTTCTCCTTTATTTCAGTTGCTTTTGAACCTTTCAATTCATAAGGGTCTTAATTTTTTCGAAGGAGCAAAGATATATTGATTCTAACAACTGATTGCAGAGTTGATCATTCAAACTTTTCAATTATAACAACTGATTGCATAGTTGATAATTCTGACCTTTCAATTCATAGCTTTTCTTTTTGTTAATGTTTACTTTGTAGTATTAAATTTTGCTTTGTCCTTTGTCAATTGAGGATTTGTGGATGTTAGTTCGTAGTACAATTGTAAATAATACTGACATATAGTTTATAAAAACATAATTGAAACACCTAAACCGTTGAGATCTCTTACTCTATGATTTATCTCCACTCTTAAGATTTACAATTTACATAAATCATCCATCCGAGTTATCTCCATAATTGAGTTGTCCATTTTTCAACTATGTTTTTTCATGACGCTCTTCAACGGAGAAACTCCCGATCAAAACTCCAACTATGTTCCGCCGGAAATCCCAAACTCCGGCACCTCAGCCCTGCCCCCAACAGTTCAAGTACATGACTTTTTGGATGGACTCGTCAGCCTGGTTCCGTCTTTCCTCGTAATTTCCCAACACTCCGGAGAAACCCGACCCAACTGCGCCGGATAACGGTTGGAGGTCCGATGATGCGTCGCCGCCAGAGAAAGATGAGCGCTTCCGGTTTAGCTGAAAGGATTTTAGGCCGGATTTCCACTTATGTCCCTGTTCAGCAGGGCCTTGCACCCCCGCCACGCTCGCCGCCATCAAAACTCGGCTCAATTGTAAAAAGATTTTGTTAACTTGAAAAATAAAGGTGAGATGGTCGTTCCGTTTAATGCTTGTGTTTTGGAGAAGCCCGTTTGAGTGTTGAACTGTGGAGACATAGACGATTATTTATAGGCAAAGGTAGGAGAAATTTTTCCTTGTGATCGGAACACGGGTGGTACATCACGTATTTTTATATAAGTAGTGAAAATTTGTATTTTTTAAGGTATTAACTTTTTAACACACATATCTCATCATTTACGTAGTGATACATGATGTACCACACTATATCAGTTACACTGAAAAATATCTTCAAAGGTAGGAAGTGAATCATCGTATTTTGTGAAGCCTGTGGTTTATGGATGAGTGGAAAGTAGTTTTGGGGAGATAAGCGGTGACTTTGATTAAATTTTTTAGGTTTTTGATTAAATTTTTTAGGCCAAATTGGATTTATGGTCCCCGTGGTGATAAGGTATTTGGAAAATTGCCCCTGTGGTAAAAAAATTAGGATTTAAACCCTTGTGGTAAAGATTATTAGCAAATTTAACCCAAATGTGAGATTTCTGTTAAACCTTAGTTAAATGTAGGGATAAAAGTGTCCAACCACTCTTTCTTTTTAGCCTTCTTCTCTCTTCCCTCTTTCTGTCTTTGTTAGCCATGTTCTTTCTGTCTCTGTAATCTTAAAAATGTAGGAATAACATTATTCAAATGCTGGGGTGAAGAATAGATAATCACAAAGGTCAGAGACCCAGATTTGAACCCAGATTTAATCTGAGATGCTACCTATACTCTTTGACTCGATGCCTACACTTTTGGACCTCTACGAAGGTAGTAATTTCCCTCTCGACCTGCATTTCAGAGGTGCCGCCTTGAGCAGTAATTTCCCTCTGCTTCCGTTGCCTTGTAAACTCCTTGACTCGAAGAAAAGTAGCAAATTTGGTGCCCAATTGCTATCGCCCATCCCTAACTTTTGAGGTGCCTTAACCATTATCACCATCACCATCACCGACAGCGTTCAGCCCCCTGAGTCTGGAACAAGCAACACAAAATTATTTTCTTCAATCCCAAATTTGAGCAAGTTTAAATTCACATCCAATTGCCCATGCTAGGGTGAAGACATTACTAGCAATAGATTACAAATAAACTAAGCTAATTTTACCTCAATTTTCAAAGGTTGTAGCTCGATTCCATTAGAGCAACTCTCACCGAGAACCGCTGCTTGGATTCTCTTACTTCCCATTACATAATTTAACATGCCATGGTACCATAGGGATCCCCAGGTTGCGCAGTTCTTGCATTTGGTGGTTTGGGGTCTCAATTTAATTGGAATTTGCGGTGATAGTGCCTGGAGCTCTCTTTGGCTATGGTGGTTTAGAGAGAAGGCAGAGAGTTCGAAGAGAGAGAGAGTTCGATAAGATGTTCAAATCAAGAACGTTGTCGTTGGCAGAATGCAGCCTCACCGACGAAAGGTTAAGGCCCTCGTCAATGTGAACGGTGCAGACATTGTGGAATTGGCGGCGAGGAGGTCGACGATGAGGTTCGGGCTGCCGGTGGTACCGATGTAGAGGGCGGTGCTGCTGAGGCGCTCAAGGGCGAGCTAGCGCTTGCAAACAAGGGAGCCTGCATCACTGCTAGGCTTGGAGTCAAGCCGCCGGAAGACCTTGACGATCAGCTCGCATGGAGGTTACACAGACACAGAGAGAAGAAGAAAAGGCTAGCAGAAATAAATAGTGTAGTTGGACATTTTTATCCTTATACTTAACTGACTTTAACAGAAGTTTGTTTTTTGGGTAATTTTGCTAATAATCTTCACCACAAGGGTTTAAATCCTAATTTTTTTACCAAATGGGCAATCTTCCGAATACTCTATCACCACGGGGACTATTAATCCGATTTGGCCAATTTTTTATGTTTATTTGTATGTGGTTTCTTTGTAACTTTCAATAACATGTGTTAAAAGTTTAACTACTTTTAACCCTTTTGTCTAAAATTAACACATATCAACTAATGGTGATGGCGAAATGAGGGTTTTATCTGAGAAAGTCGGAGCGTACAGATTCTGGCGATTTTGACGTCTGTAAACCCTAGGTCAGTGACGGCGGGAGAGCAGCGGAAAGTTGAGGGTTGTTGGTGCGAAGAGAGTGGGCAGGTATGGATGAACAAGGCACGGAGGCTGCTACGGAGGAATTAAGGCAAACTCTGGGACACAAATTGCAACTTACGGACAAGGAAAATGATGGAATTGTGATCGACATAGAGGCTGTGGAAGAAGCATTGACGGGTTTTCACTACATGTTTTTAGCCGAAGTGTTAACGGTGCGACGGGTGCATAAGGATGCTTTTATTGATCGATTCACGTCTTTGTGGCGTGGGAAAGAATGAGTGTCAATCAGGGTCATTGGTGATCGAAGATTCCTGATCTGATTTGTGGCTAAGAGGGATATGCAACGTGTTCTTGAACAAAAGAGATGCACGGTGGAACACTTTAATCATAGGTGATATGTGGGTTTAGATTCATAAGGTTCCACCATTGAGTATGACGGCTGCGGTGGCTTTGGCTATTGGGGGAAAAATTGGTTCGGTACTAATGGTTGATAAATCGGCGAGTCAAGAATGTATTGGGAGGTTTCTGAGGGTTCGTATCCATTTTAACCTAAAAGAACCATTGATGAGAGGCTTGATGGCTACTTTCCCGGATGAAGGTCGGCTATGGGTGAAGTTTCAGTATGAAGGATTGCCCAACTATTGCTTCCATTGTGGGAAACTTTGACATGAGAGTAGGGCATGTGTGGTGCACATGGACGATGGGTTACGTGGGCAACACAGCATGGAGAGGGCAAGAAATGGTCGAGGGTCAGGTGGTACAATGCTGTATGCAGGCTTGGAGGCGCGTATGGATCTGCGGGGTAATGTGATTAAGTCTCCGTTGCGAAGGTCTAATAGTCATAGTACGGGAGAGACTAGTGGTAGAACGATAGGGTCGAGGAGAAGTGGGGACGAAATAGGGGAGGGAGTGCACGAGGTGGAAGGGTTACGTGATGCTGAATGACAGACATGGTAGGGAAGGAGTGAGGTCGAATGCAAGTATGGTGGGGATTTGGATGACACCGTTTCATCCCCGAACAAAATGCATCTGACTATTGATAAGACGGGTGTTGAGGTAGGAAGTGGAAGGGATGTCCTTACTCAACGAAGAATAGAGGAGAAGAATGCTCGGAAGGCAAGAGAATTGGCGTTCAATGCGGGTCTTATAGGCCGTGGTGGGGAAATTGCACCGGGAGCTGAGAACGTTGTGCTAATTGATTTTGTGGAGCCGGATGAATGTAAGAATGGAGGGATAGTTGAGAGTTAGAGGGGGGCTGCTGGTGGATTTAAATGTTCCAGTGCACATAGAAGATGGTGGAAGTTCAAATGGGGTACAATAAGTGGAGGAAATTATCGAGGACGGGGGAGGAGTGGGGCAAATCAGGACTCAGGATTCAGACCCTTTTGAACTAGGTCCCATTATTGAGGTCGTATGTAGAAAGAGCAGACGAAGGAATAGGAGAATCGTGGAGGTGGAGGAAGAAGTACATGGAACGGGGGAGGATGAGAATATTGCAAGGCATAAGCGAGCTCTTATTTTCACTGAGGCGGAGTAGACCAGTCGTGAGGGGTCTTCACGGTCGTCATGAAAACATTATGTTGGAACTGTCAGGGAATTAGGGGTTCCTTGACAGTTGATGCCTTGGTGGAGCAGGCGAGGCTTTACAACACCAGGGTAATGATCTTGCTGGAGACAAAGAATAAAAGTGATCACTATAAGTATTTACTTAAGTTATTACGGATGAATTTTATGCAACCGGTGGAACAAAAAGGTATAGGTGGTGGTTTATGTGTTTTTTGGAAAAATGAGGTGAACATTTCTAGTGTGGCGTGGAATAGTTTTTTTTTATTTTTTTTATTGAGTTGGGCTTTGGTGGGGATCCAATTCACTCTGATTGGAGGATGCTAGCTGTATATGCCAATACAGATGACAAGCGACGAATGGGTCAATGGAATGAGCTTAGTAAGAGGATTGGTAGTTCACAGGGGCCATGTATAGTGATTGGTGACTTTAATGATATTGTGGATGATGAGGAAAAATACGGGGGAAACTACCGGTCCATGGCGAGTACAAGGGACTTTAGGGAGTTCCTGACTGACAATGAGTTTCTTGATCTGGGTTTTGAGGGTTATCCCTTTACATGGAGGAACAAACGGGATGATGGTTCAATTCAACAAAGATTGGATCTCGGGGTGGCAACTCCGGGTTGGATGAATATGTTCCCGCGGGCGAAAATTAGTCATGTGGTGTTTGAGGGTTCAGATCATTCTATGTTAATTCTCTCCTCTGACGGGGCACCTACGCAAGTACTGCGACGTTTTATCTATGATTCTCAATGAAGGAAGAATCCAGAGTGTAGAGAGCTTATTGAGGAAGCTTGGAGGGTACCGGTGGATGGTTATTTGGCGTTCAAAGTTAGTGAGAAATTGAAGGGGACCCAATACCGGCTTGGATGTTGGAAGATGACAAATAAACCGAATTCCCGGCAGAGAATAGAAGAGCTTAGGGGGGAGATAAGGAAGGGGATTGTGGACTCGCATGTGCGGTATGATTTTATTAAGGGGAAGGAAAAGGAGTTGGCAGTAGCACTTAAAGAGGAAGAACTGTATTAGAAGGTGAAATCAATGAATACTTGGCTACGAGAAGGGGATAAAAATACAAAATTCTTTCATGCCCAAACGGTGCAACGTCAGAGGTCTAATCTTATTCAAGGGCTAAAGGATCATTCCGGAGATTGGCAGAAGGATGAGAAATGTATTCAAGACATTATGGTTAATTATTTTGTTTCTTTATTTAAGGCCGATGCTAGTGGATATGATGGGGAAGTGGCGGGTTATGTGGAGACAAAGGTCACGGCTAGGGATAATGAGGCATTAATTCGGCCATTTACGAATGAGGAAATTCTAGAAGCAATGTTTCAGATTCCGGCTACTAAGTCTCTTGGTCCTGATGGGTTTATGGCTGGCTTTTTTGAAGATCACTAGGAGGTGGTGGGGGGTGATGTGGTTAATATGGTGCAAGCTTTTCATCATTCTGGACGATTCTTACAGAAGATTAACCATACACATATCATTTTGATTCCGAAGGTGAAGGCACCAAGGAGGATGACAGAGTTGCAACCTATTTCTTTATGTAATATAGTGTACAAGATTATTGCAAAGGTCTTGACGATGAGGTTAAAACCGGTGATGGATGGAGTTATTAGTCATAATCAGTCGACCTTTGTACCAGGAAGACTGATTCATGACAATATTCTTGTCGTGCATGAAATTTTGCACTCTCTTAAGCAAGGTGTGGATGGGGAGGAGGGGAGGATGGCGATTAAGTTGAATATGGCAAAAGCTTATGACTGGGTGGAATGGAGTTTTTTTATGGAGGTTATGGCCAATTTGGGGTTTGACTCCAGATTTTGTGCTTGGATTCGGGAGTGCATTACTACGGTTTCATATAGCGTTATGGTGAATGGTGTTCCCTTTGGTTATTTTTGTCCGGAATGGGGTTTAAGACAGGGTGACCCATTGTCTCATTTTTTATTCCTCTTTTGTGCGGAAGCGCTTTCGTCATATATTCGGAAGAAATAGATGAATGGCCGGATTTGTGGGGTTTGGGTGGCACCTGCTACTACTCCTATCACTATCTTGGTCTTTGCGGATGATTCGGTGGTTTTTTGTAAGGCGAATGAAATTGAGGCGGGAGAGGTGATAAAGATTTTGGAGGAGTATGGAAAGGTGTCTGGCCAAATTATTAACTTGGGAAAAAGTTCTATATTTTTTGGTAAAGGTTGCCCAAAAAAGGAAAAGAAGCGAATTGTGGTGATAATGAACATTCAGGCTAGAGACGAATTCAAAAAATATATGGAGATTTAGGCTGATTTTGGGCATTCCAAGAAGGCGATGTTTGAATCTGTTCGGCGTGGGATTGAGAGTCGTATAGATGGTTGGGCTAAGCAATTTCTGTCACCAGCAAGGAAGGAAATTTTGATAAAATCAGTGGCCATGGCGATGCCGAATCATGCTATGACGTGCTTTAAATTACCGGTGGGTACTTGCAAAGAATTGGAGCGCGTCATTACTCAATTTTGGTGGAGAGGACAAGCGAAGACTAAAGGTTGTCATTGGGTGGCATGGGATAAAATGACCGCAAGTAAGAAGTCAGGATGATTGGGGTTTTGTGACCTTATAGGATTTAATCTAGCTATGCTAGCCAAAATCAGTTGGAATGTGCTACATAATCCGGAATCACTGCTTGGTGTGGTACTTAGAGATAAGTACTTTCCTAACTTTTCTTTCTTGGCGGCAAATAAGCTGAATAAATCTTCAAGGGGCTAGACAAGTGTTTTATTAGGACGGCAAGTTCTTAACCGTGGGCTTCGGTGGAGGGTCGGTAATAGGGAATATATTTGAATTGCTAGTGACCCTTGGATCTCTAAGCCACATTCGTTTAAACCAAGATTACGGACTGGGGCTTCTAATGTGAAAGTGTGTGAGTTGATCACGGATAACACGAAGTAATAGAAGATGGATGTGGTGGCGGCTTTGGTGGTTTCGGAGGACTTGGACCTGATCCAGTTTATTCCGATTAGTAGAAGTAGATGTTCGGATAAAAGGATATGGCATTACACGAAGAATGAAAGGTACTCGGTGCGATCGGGATACTATGTAGCAATGGCAATGATGAAGAACAGGGAATTTGGCCGAAATGGAGGAGGAATGTCGAGTTCTCTGGCTGTGAAGGGAAGGACGTGGAAAAGTATTTGGGAGTTGGTGGTGCCGAATAAAATTCATTTTTTCATTTGGAAGGCTTGTTGAAAGGCATTGGCGGTGCGGCATAATCTGGAGAGACGACGAATTCAGGTGGTAAATAAGTGTGAATTTTGTGGTCAGTCTGATGAAACTGAGGTTCACATCTTCTTTGGGTGCGAGTTCAGCCGTGTGTTTTGGTTCAGGACGGCATTGCAAATTAATATGATGAACATGGGAGCAAGGGATTTTTTGGAAGGATGGCAAAGATTAGTGGAGAGAATGGAGAATGAGACAGACGCTGCTTTGATTTTACAGCAGGTGGCGTTTGGGTTTTGGAGAATATGGAAGTGCAGGAATGAGGTGGTATTTACAGGAAAGCACATCCTGCCACATGTTGCTGTCGAGTTGTGGCGGCAGCAAGTGGAGGAGTTCGGTAAGGCAATGGTTAAAGATGAAGGGGAGCAGCGGCTGTAGAAGGCAACATGGGGGGATGAGAGGTCAGATGCAGGTACGGATGGTGGTGTGCAGAAATGGAGGAAGCCTGTATTTGGTGAATTAAAATTGAACTGTGATGCTGCTTTGAGGAATGATACGAAGAGGGCGGGCTTGGGGGGATGCTTCGGGATTTTGCTGAGATTCCAAAGCTTGCAGGGGGGATAGGAGGGGAACGGTATGCGGCGACATTTTTGGCGGATGCAGAAGCGGTAAGAGCAGGGATGGAGACGATTTTGGGGAGTGAGGTTATGGAGGATGGTATTAGGCTGGTGGTGGAATCGGACTCGAATGTATTGATTCAAATGCTGAACAAGGAGACTATGGTTGATGTGCGCCTAGAAGTTTATCTCCATGATATTTGGAGAATGGCGAGTTTATTCCAGTTGGTAAGGTTCTGCTTTACCCATCGGCAATGCAATCGTGCAGCCCATTCGGTAGCGGGAGATTTGGTTGAGATGAGCTAAGCCTAAAGTTTCTTTTTAATGTAGTTACTCGTATTTAATTCAATAAATTTCTATCTTTCGACAAAAAAAAAAAAAAAAAAAAAAAAACTAATGGTCAAAACTTTAAATAAAATAAACAAAAATAAGTGTGGAAAATTTAAACTCAATTTTGGTTAGGCATGGTGGCCCATTAGTTTTGGCGTTTTGTCTTTGCTTTGGATGTGTCGATGGTTTTGAGAATTGATTGTGTCCAAAATCCACATTGTGATTTATCCTCAATTGATTGCGAGTTTGATTTGTGATGTGCTGTTTTGTCCTCGCAAATTGATGTAATTAATGTTCATCAGTTTAGGGTAAATTGAGATTTGGAGTAAGAAAAGCCTTTGTACGTGCTTCTAATTAATTCGGTTGTTTTATATATTTTTTATTTGTTTTATGATATAATTAATTTTTAATAGTATTCAAGCCAGTTTTTTCGTTTGTGAAGTTTAACGGCTACGTACTCCGTTGCTTCTTTTTTTTCCTTTGTACGTGCTTCTAATTAATTCGGTTGTTTTATATATTTTTTATTTGTTTTATGATATAATTAATTTTTAATAGTATTCAAGCTAGTTTTTTCGTTTGTGAAGTTTAACGGCTACGTACTCCGTTACTTCTTTTTTTTTGAGTATTATCTATGTGTTTTATTAGAAAATTTGTCACATTTGACGCAGCATGTTAAAAGTATAAATTTACATTAAAAAAAAAGAGATTTTGCATATGCTTATAACTAATTGGTTACTTTAATATTGTTAATTGTTTTATGGTCGAAGTTTAACTTTCTTTAATAGAAAATAATGAAATTAAATAATTATAAATTGAATTAGGGGCTAATTTATTCGTTTCTAATAGCTAAATTTTGTAAATGGAGTTTTTTCAGGCCCTAATTGATAAAATTAGTATAGGCCACTTATTGTTTGTCCTGTTACTTTACTAGAGACAATTTCATGTTTTCACCCCTAATGAAAACTATTAGAGGCAATGTAACATCCCACATCGCCCAGGGGAGTGATCCTTAAATGTATATTCGCATCCCTACCTAGCACGAGGCCTTTTGGGAGCTCACTGGCTTCGGGTTTCGTAGGAACTTCGAAGTTAAGTGAGAAGGGGGCCAGAGCACTCCCATGATGGGTGACCCACTAGGAAGTTGCTCGTGAGTTCCCAGAAACAAAACCGTGAGGGAATGGTAAGCCCAAAGCGGACAATATCGTGCTATGGTGGTGGAGCGGGCCCAGGAAGTGATCCACCCTGGGCCGGGATGTGACAATTGGTATCAGAGCCTATCCCTGGCCGGAAGTGTGCCGACGAGGACGTCGGGCCCCTAAGGGGGGTGGATTGTAACATCCCACATCGCCCAGGGGAGTGATCCTTAAATGTATATTCTCATCCCTACCTAGCACGAGGCCTTTTGGGAGCTCACTGGCTTCGGGTTCCGTAGGAACTCCGAAGTTAAGTGAGAAGGGGGCTAGAGCACTCCCACGATGGGTGACCCACTGGGAAGTTGCTCGTGAGTTCCCAGAAACAAAACCGTGAGGGAATGGTAAGCCCAAAGCGGACAATATCGTGCTATGGTGGTGGAGCGGGCCCGGGAAGTGATCCGTCCCGAGCCGGAATGTGACAGGCAAACTATTAATTCTGAAACAAAACCGTGAGGGAATGGTAAGCCCAAAACGGACAATATCATGCTATGGTGGTGGAGCGGGCCCGGGAAGTGATCCGTCCCGGGCCGGAATGTGACAGGCAAACTATTAATTCCGAATTTAATATAACGCACGCAATACTCACTTTTTTTTTTCTGTAGTGATATTTATAATTGTCTTAGTAACTCTTGAAAGAAGCTACAATTTTTATTTTTTTGACAACAAGAGCGATAGTGAATTAAATTTATGGAGAGGAAGATCGGTGTGGATCGACCCACACTAGGATGTATAAACATCATTGCTTTTAACTAATGCTGTAAAGCGCCATCTGTATAGAAACTACAATTTTTCACTCCCACAAATAGTGCACCTACTATTTTTTTTTATTTTTTAAAAAGGGATAACTGGTGCTAAGTCACGGTTATCCACTTCTTTCAAGGGCCGAGAAGATTCATAGAGGCATTTCAACCTCTTCCTGGCACCTACAATTTAAATTTTAAAATATTAAACTAGTGCGGAAAAAAAACTTGGCGAAATAAAGGACTTTTCGGAGGTTATTATTACTCAAACGAAATTATCAATATTGTAAAGAAAATAAGGACTTTTCGGGGTTTATTATTACTGAAACGATATTTATCAATATTGTAAGTAATAATAAAATTCATACGTAATTGGCGTATGTGGAATAAATTGTAAATAATTTGTAACGATACATTAATCTTTTCTTGCATGTCAATGATTTGAATTTTGGGTTTCATTTGGTTGTAAGATAGATGGATTTATGTTTAAAAAAATAAGAGTTACAAATGCTCCTCTAAAGAACTTACATATATATTAAGAAAATACGAAAGATGAAGCTATTTATCTTTTTAAAGTTTGATAATTAAATACTAGATTGAGTACTTATTGGAGAAATTTTGGACTTTTAGTCTATTAATCCTTTTTTCCGCAAGTTATATTTTACTAAAGAACGAAAGCGAGATCCAAAATAAACTTATCAATAAAAAATAACGTGTAACAATCATTAGATCATACTACTAATTATATTGCTTTTAAAACTTGTTTAGACAATATATTCCATTCCTAAGTAGACTTTTCTAACAAGGATAAGGTTGATCCCGATACGCTGTGATATGAAACAGAAAATAAATGGAGAATATTTTTGCTCTATCATTGTTCGATAGGTTTAAATTTAGAAATATGTGTATTGAATCGATACAACTTCCAAACTTCAAAATAGATTATTATTCACACAATTTTATTAATTTTTCTATCATTAATCTTTCTTTATTTATTTAATCAAACGATCGAAAATTAAAAATAATATAAGAAACAAAAATTGAAGTTGATGGCACTACCTATTTTAAACTCATACAATACTAACAAGTACGGTGGTTACTATATTATCACCCCTCGGAGGGAAAATACATTGCAAGAAATGAGGAGAAAGAGAATCTTTTCTACCAGCTAGAAGGCAGCCAGCCAATGAGGGCAAACAGGTGTCGAGCTCATCCGAACTTTCCCCCTTCATTTTATAGAGAAATTCTTCTTTGTGATTGGAACACAGATCATGTATTTTTATAAAAATAATGTGAATTTTTATTTTTGAAGTTATTAATTTTTTAATACACATATCTTTATATTTGTATAATGACATGTAGTGTACCATTTTATGTTCCGATTACGTTGAAAAATATCTTCATTGTATGACTCATCGGTTCATGCATCCAATCAGGCAAACAGGTGTCCAACTACGTTTCGTCGTCCCCTGCTGCCCTCACGTCCTCTGTCAGCATGGGGCTCTCCACTCGTCCTATTACCCCAGTTTTTATAAAAATCGGTTAACTCTTACCAAGGGTCAGTTTCGTCTTTCCGACGTGATCGGAAAACGATGGGGTTATGGAGGGAGAGGGAGTCAGGGACACGTGAGATGGGGTTGGCGTTTTTGTTCCCTTTGGCGCCATTGGGCGGTCATACCCATACTCATGGGTGCATGCATGGCCATCACGTGGGTCTCTCGTCTCCGTTATCCTCGGGTTTGAAGCTTTAAAAATGAATAATTTTATGTTTTTGCTTTTAGTATACTGGATTGTCTGCTCATCTCATCCCATTCACATCTCATTCTATTCATGTGGTCACGGTTAAGCAACGTTAATATTTTATATTAATTTTTTTATAAAAATAATAAGACAAAAAGCAATGAGAATATGAAATGTTGATGTTGCTTAATCGTGACCACAGAAATAGAAGGGAATGAGAAGGGTATGGGATGGGGAGGGCAAACAATCCAGGTCCTTTTGGATGGGTGATATTTCATGCAGCATGATCAAACGGTGTTTGATATCAGTCTGTTGGCCATCCGACGGTCACGTCTTTTTCTCTTTCTGTTGAAACTCGACCGACAACATTAAATTTTCATTTGAGTAATATTATTCATACTATGTTTTTTAACCATATTTTCATACCACCCACATCATTTAAATTAATCAGATTTTTAAATTTAGTTCATTATTTAATAAACTAATAATTAAGAAAAACTAGTTAATTAAATGATGATTGTGGTATACGAGGAGTCTTTTTCTTTCATTTCCTTGGGTTTTGCAAATTTTTCAAATGATATGGCTGTCCACATCAGATGTCACCTACGATGATATAAAAATGTGGTATAAAAACATGATATGAATAACATTACTCTTTTCATTTTATTTTGTAACAGAACTTTGTTTTCTCTTCAAATTTCCATTTCATGTGTGTTTGAGAAAATTTTGGCTGTACCTTGTACGGTATCTTCGTGTTAATGTTTACTAGTACAAACATTGAGAAAATTTTGGTTAAAGGTTGTACGGTATCATCAATCATGTTGTTGCAAGGAAAAACTTGCATGGAGGGGTTTGCATATTCATTTTTCTCTGTTTTGTTTTTCATATTATAACTAATTAGGTATTGGTTTAGTAGTAATCTCTATTACAATTGAAAACACCTTTTCAATTCGAGTTCTCACCTCTGTTGATTAAAATAGATATTTCTTTCATATGGTTAAGTTTAATTAATTATTTGACGTGGTATAACATGTAACTATGAAATACTTGTAGATACAAAAGTTAGGAGAAATGACCTTTTCGAATGTGAGAGGAAGAGGAAACTTAAGCTTGTTGGCATTTACTAGCACATACTACGATAAATCGCGAAATACAAAAGGATTGTAGCTCGAGTTATAAATAGCATTACAAAGTTCTATATTCGATTCTGTCTTCGAATCTCACTTAATTTCAATTGCTAGATAATCTTAGGGTTTGAGTTTAGGATGGGTTTCAAATGAATTACAACTTGCTTTAGTCTTATCATTAGTGCAAAAGGGTCGCCTCCATTTAACTAGAGTGGGGCTTCCAATTCACTAAGGAGGTCCACCAACATCAGGAATCAGTTTTGAAAATAATAATTGTGTTTACTATATGCCCTAGTCAATATCAGAGTGGGAGCCGGTGGAAATTGTACAGATAATAAGAATTGGTCCCCATTGTATCTCTATTATATCTACAGCTCCAAGAGTGCTTTTACAATAATCGCTTTTAGACTTCTGCCAACAAAGAGAAAATAAAAAAGAAACCCAAATGTGCTGCTGGTATTTGGAACTGCATCCTCTTCAGATCCAAGGGATCTGAGCCCACTGAGCAGTGCATCCATGCCATTGAAATTTGATCCAATGGCTACAAACAGGGAGCCTTCTAAGGTTATAATAATTGTAGTCATTTGATCAAATTTCAATGGTCCGGATGCACTGCTTAATAGGCTCATATCTTTTTAGATCCAGAGGGGATCCAGTTCCCTGGTATTTGATACCAAAATGTGTTATATATCCATTCATTTTTTTAATAGATTTTGAACTAATGGAGGTTATTGGTTTAAGTATAATCCACTAATGAGGATGGTTGATTTTTTATTCTCAGTGTTTCATGCTATCACTTAAGATATATGGATAATATATAATAAAATTTCAGATTGAACATACAGATCTTCCAAAAAAGGGTTCAAGGAGTCTAGATAGTATCATATAGTGATTACTTTTTAATTTGTAATTACAGGCAGGAATTCCATTGTTAAATAACGTTGTGAAAGCGATAATACTTAGTTGGGGATTAATTTATAAGAATTAGAGGCAGGTACCAATCCATTGTCAAGCACCTTCCAATTAGCTCACAAGATAAGATCTTCCCCTTATTCCAATATCATATAATCTTTTTTATTAGAGGATAACTTTGCCATCTGTCTAGCTCAAATTACTGCACACCTATTCTTCAAAGAAATACGTGTAGATAGAACTTTTTACAAAGTTTTAATGAAACTTCGAACTTTTTTTTATTGGGGACTATATATGTCTAGAGTTATTCTGAGAGAAACATTTAACATGTCTAACGTATTACATATATATAAGTTTTTTTTTACTATTTTTAACGAATTTATTTCGATAAAGAAAAAAAGAGATTTCACAAACAATAAGAGATTTTTAATGAAAGGATAATGCTAAAGATACCAAATTTTAAATCAGATTTTGTAAACTAAATTATGTAATTGTTGATGATTGAATTATCAGTTAAGTACTGATTAACGTGTTTATTTCTTATTGGTGATATATATATATATATATATATATATATATATATAAAATAGAAAGCAAGCACATTAACACTACTAAATTTTTAAACTAAATTTGAAAACTAAATGATGTGTCACTAATAGAAAGTAAACACGTTAATCAACACTTAAATAATAATCCAATCATCACCAACCATATCCTTTAATTTAGAAATTTAATCTCCCGAGCATTACCCATAATTTGTAGCATTACCCTTTATTAATTTGTGTTTCTTTATTGTTTAAGCTTTGAGTTTTGGTTCTCTTTGTGTCGGGCTAAAAAAATTGTAAACTAGAATCTCAAAGATCAGAGACATGCATGTAGCCATAAGCTAAGCAAGACCGTGAAAATAAAAGGGATCCCAAGAACTGGTCTTTGATGGATAAGATTGGTATATATTTTCGTTTATTTTTAGTGGACCAGAAAATAAGAATTAAACTCAGATCTCAATCCACTTTCTAGTTTCCACTAGTTCCATACAATTAAGAAATGGAGCGCAGCCTCAGTATTGCTCTCTTTCAAGCTGTCAACTCTGGGCGACCGCAAATTGTAAATAGTTGTACAAGTGTTTAGAAACCACACTTTTATGAAGCTTTTAGTGATATGAATCAAGATCCTTTCATATCAATGCACACATATACCATGATCCTTGAAGTGTATGTCAACATGGCGCAAATAATTGCATATAATTTTTGCAAATTCAGCAAGGAAACAGTAAATTTGCCGTATCGAGAGGTGTTCGTGTTGCATGTCTCAAAACAAAAATGTGGCAAAACAGCCAGCCAGGTCAGAACAGAGAGTACATCTTCTGTCAAAATAAAAACATTCATTTATACTATCTGCAGGCTATAAGGTTGGAGATGGAAATCCAAATTTCTCCCATACATGAATAAGGCGATCATTCAATTTCACATATTAATTGAAACTTCCACACTATAGAAAGAAATGGTCTAAACAAAAGGGGACACAACTCTACACTGAATCAACCCCTTCAACCTGCTGCTGCGCTAGGTATCTTTCCCTGCGCTCTTTCTACAAAGGAAACCGCACATACCACAAGTAAGAATGTGACAAAGAAGAAATCTATAACGCTCAACACCGTCATTCTACCAAAAGAAACAAAAATGTGTTGAGAATGCCTTACCCATTCATCTATGACAAGTCCTTCCCCTACAATCCGGGGACCTGCTTCTTCTGGAGGCTTTTTTCGTGATTCAAGGGCAGCCTCAGCCTCGGCCAATTGCCGCTCAAGTTTTTCCATTGCCTTAATAAAAAAAACAAATTGAAAGTGAAAAGGCTTATTACTCAGGCTAAGCTAAGACAACCAAAAAATGTATATATAGTGAAAGAAATGACAAACTAGAGATGTATCCATCTACTTACAGGGGTAGGGCGCTCAGGGTCAAGAAAAACAACACGCAAAACCTGCTCAACCACGACTTGGTCCCTCTGCTCATCAAACTGCATAAACACATGTCACAGTTAATGTTTAACATCTGTGAATTATGATGCACACTAGTTTCTATCTTGTCATAACATAAAAAATATACTATAGATTTCAAGTATAAATCAGATATTGCGAGATCAAACTGTTGCAGAAGCAAGATATATGTCCTAAACAAATTATAAGGAAGCTTGAATTAGAATTCTGCCGAATGTTTGCTAATGTAGTACATGACATCTGAATTTTCACTTATTAACATATGGCGCCTAAGGTTATGCACAAACATTTTACTGATATTATCTTTGAGGGAATGTAAAAGTATGTTGGGGAAAAACAATGTAATTAAATGTGGTAAAAGTTATATACGAAATGCCTGCAACTATACCAGTTCTGGCACATAGTCCATATCTCCTTTCACTTTTAAGCTCATGATCTTGAACTTAACCCTGCTTTTCTGGTCTACAGCTGGTTTCTCATCGTTCTCCGGAGGTTCCACAAACTTGAAAACTGTCATTAAAATTACAATTTTCAACGACGAACTTACTAGAATATGACTAACTAGTATGTTATTCATTGTAAATATATGGAAGTGAAATATAACCCGAAAATGAAAGATCATGAAGTAGGAATTACCAGTTGCAATAAGACCTTCACCAGGAGCAAGTATACCCCCAGGAGGACGCATGTAACAACTCTTTGGTGCAGTTGTTTGGAACTAAAGTAATCAACACGTAAGCAGTTAGATAGTCGCATCAAATTTATAGTAGGAAAACTCTTGATGTATACTGTCATCCAATGCTATACAATTTTCAAAACTATGTTAACCGAATTTGATCATAATACTGGTCAAAAGGTCAGTTTATCCAATTAGATATGACTAGTTTCAGATATGTAAAATACATAACAGGGGAACTTAGAGGATTCAATCCATACCTTGAAAGCTACAATAGATTTCCTTGTGTTTCTTATTCCAATTGCACTCCTGACCTGTTTACCGGGTTCATCTTCGGACGAAACAAATACATTGTGAGGCCAAATATATCTAGCTTGAATCATATACCAGCAAAGGAACTCAGCCAACATTACACTTTTATAATGATAGCAAATATTTCTTAGTGAAAATCTTATAAGAAATCCTACGTGAAGCTAATAATGTGAGAAGAGGCCAGATCAGATTAAATGCATCCACTCCCAACTATACAGATGGATACATCATGCAACAGAAACAAGCCAAAGAAGAGAGCATATGAGACATAGATAGAGACCCCAATAAGAATTGACCACATCAGCAATAAACATTTGGAATTACTGTAAGGCTTGTTTGGAACTGATTTTTTAAGGGTTAAAAGTGTTTTGTGACAATTAAAACATTTCTGACTACTTTTGGCTAAAAACTTCAAAGTTGTTCTACGAGTTTCAAATAAAATCACTTCTAGAAAAGTGCTTATAAGCAGAAGTATTTCTCACATAAGCAAATCCCAAACGGCCCCAAGTCATGCATAGTCTAACTCATGAAATCAACAGATCCTGCAACTTAAGCAAATCAAAGAACAAAGAATGTGGCTTTATGTAAGCATTTATATTAGCAAAACACCAGTCTAAGCTCACAAACAGACATATCATGCATGCAACCAATTACACAACCCAAAAAACAAAAACCCAGATCAGAATTATTACATACGTAACAAAGATACTATATAGACAAGTAAAAGGGGCATACATGGAAAAAATAGCTTATTTGGAGGATCAAGACGCAGCCTCCTTTGAGCAGGAAGCAAAGACTTGGTCACATACGACACCGTACTGGCAGAATGAAGAGCCGTACGCTCAGCAGCAGACTCGTGACCCAGCTGGTGGTGAACATTATGATGCTTAGAAGACAAGGTCGAGGACGATGACGAAGAGGAAGACGAGGAGGCGTTTCCGGACTGCCAAAACGGTATTTTGAACAGACTCCAAAGCTTCCCGTCAGGCCCAGATTTCTCAGCCTCCACAGCCATTGTTGACCCTACTCGCCGGAAATCACTTCGCGGTGGCCGCAGGCAAGCGGGTTTCGCCGAAGATGGTGGGAAAACAGTCAAAAGAGAGTTTTCGTTTTGCGCGGCTTGAAGGCGAAAGCTGAAAGATTGAGACTTTGGTAGTGTCTGTGGAAGGTCTTTATGGAATGCGGATGAATGCGACGTTTCGTTCTGGACTTTTTGGATTGTCGGAACTGGCGGTGGTTACTTTTACAGTTTACTCACTCCAATCTGTTCTGTTGTTGTTGGCTGGCAATTGGCAGCTGAGGATCAAGTTTAAAAACATATTATGGGCACTTATATATTTCAATTTCATTCAAACTATTGAACTTATATTTTTTTATTCAAGTAACGTCGTAGTCCGATTCACTGGCGGATGCATTAAGCTGATCCCCCAACTTAAGTGAACGTCTATGAACATCTTAGGTGCTGACTCTCCGAACTTCGATGAATGTTCATGGATGATTTGGGTGCTGCTCCTTTAAAGGTTAGAGTTGCCCTTCATATATGCCCTTCAACTGCTTGATAAAAAGCATTAAAGATGTGTTGCTCCTTTACAGTCTAATTCTAATATTATTTACCTCTTGCTTGTTTGTTGGTTGTGATTACAATTGTTGGCAAAAAAAAAAGAACTAAGTAAAAAAATATCCAAAAATGCAAAGTAAATAAAATGGTGATCTCAAAGAATAACAAAGAATCATCATTCTTGGACAAACATATTAATAGGATGCAATGATATCAAACATTGTTAATGTGTTTAAGATAAGTGTGTTTCTTTGTTAAGCATTCATATGGGAGCAGCCTTGGAATATGTTAGTTACCCACGCAAATGAGGCATTAACATGTGTGCAGTATGCCTTTCCAATTGACTTCAGGCCTACCAAGACTCGATAAAATGACGATATGCATGATATTTCTGCTAAAAAAAATTTGCGCGCTACTCGCACTATTCTTACTGACCCCCCTAATATTATTTCCTGGATTCGCTACTGGTCCGATTTAAACCAATGAGAGGGAATTCCAATTTCGGTTGAGTGGCTATGCCAAAATCTGCATTAAGAGCATAGTTGCCACCAATTATATATTTCTTATTACATGACTACAGATGAAATGTGATGAACGCTAAAGCTACCAAATCCGAAAATATCAACACATCTGAACAAGGTTAATCAATTTCATTAGTGTCCATACCCTCTTACGTCTAAGTACAATTGTCTTCCTAAACATTGGAACAGTTTAGAAATCGTTTGGTCAAATATCCTAGTACAGTTTAATTTCCAAACAATAATCGATAGCTTGGTATTAATTTCCAAACAGAAAATTGACAGCTATAGGAAGAATACCCAAATCAATGGTGGAAGAACTATAGCTTCGGTTATGACATGCACCAAATCCACACTTTCTTTCAAATCTTCCTGCGATTCCTTTTTCCTTTCGTCTCTCTTTTTTTTCATTTGTCATTACACTTTTTGTTTTTAAAAGAATGGATCAATCGCATCAGGCCATAATTAAAATAGGTAATGATGTTTAGGGCATTAGAACATGTTCTCCTAGTGGTGCCGTCAAAGATACCGGCCCTGCAATCAGCAACTCCACTGATATTCCCATGTGGCCCTCCCTCTTGTGAAATGCATCTCATCTTTTCCCACATCCCAAATCAATGAAATCATATTTCATACACCATAGTTTTGGACCTGCCATTTTTCACTTGGGAAAATCACAAAGTTCTAACGGCGCCTTTTGCGTAAAGTTACTTGTGTTCCCTTTATTTTTCTCACAGTGCAAATATAATAAGTTGATCGACCCAATGGGGCTTATTGCTTGGAGATTGGAGCACTACCGTATAAGTTGTAGCTGCATAATTGCATGCTCTAATTTCATGATCGATCCTTACTTAGATCGATAATTGACAAGTGAATCTTAATATTTAAGGGTGTCTATCTCTAAATTGTGTTAAACGCATCAATTTAATCCTCAACTTCAAAATCACTTGATGCATGTTTATATTTTGATAGTACACACTGATGTTCATAAAAAAATTGCGAACATGACACGTGATTAAAATTTAAAGGGCACATTACTAATGTATATAGTATCAAATAATCGGATGATTACGACTTTGGAATTTAAATTGATGAGTTTCACACAGCATACATAACGCTTGGTAATGATTTCATAAACATGGGAGTGGGCAGGAATAGGATCTTTCCAGCTCAGTTGGGTCCCCAACAACTCAAGTTGTGAAGACAGTGGCATCGATCATGTTGTTAATTACTACATGTTGGTAGCTCTGCAGGGATCTTTATTTGCATAAATTTTCATCTTTCATCCCTAATAAGTTCCATGGTAACAATATTTGTAAGGGGCTAAGAGCAGACTGCCCTCTACAGCTCTACTCTACAATTTGCACAAACCCAAAAATAATCTTAGGGTAAGAGATAATCATTTTCTAGCACAAGCGAGGTCAGGTACGATTCAGAAAATTAATAGTGCATTTTTGCTCACTAACTTAATTATTGTTACATAAGTTTAAATTTTGTAATTTCTATAGTAGATAGCTTAAACTCATCCAATGAGCAATCAATAGGTACGTGAACAAAAATATTTCTTCCAAAAATTATATTTTGGTGATGAATCACCGACCTTTGTATTCTGTAACGAAGTTCTCCTCCCTGTCTTAATTAATTGATAATAAAGATTAATGTGCCGACATAAAATGTTTCCAAAGTATGTACAAATTACAATGACCTTAAGCTGAGTTTAATTGGGTCTCAGTTGGGAACCCAAGAATTAAGATACATAACATTCCTCATAGACTCCTCTGACGTCTTTGCTTTCTCTTCTCTCATGATTGTGCTTTAAACCCTAGAAGTAGCAGAAGGAGAAGGATGCAGCCCCTTGGCCTGAGAAAACAACCTGGTCATATGGTTCTTGGCATGCTGGTGCATCAGTGTTATGGGGTCGTTCCACCTGCATACCCCTTGGTCTTTCAGGGCTTCCACAACTCCAACTGTTGCCCCCACAATCCAAGAGCTAACATATCGATACATACTAGTTTTTTAACAAATTCTAGCTACTCGAATCTTTAAGTGCATGCACAAGAGAAAAATGGACAATTTCCACGTTTGACAAGATGAGTAAATCAACACAGAAGTTATATCCTCATTTAAGAGAAGAAACTAGTTGAATGTATGGCTAATTTGGTGGACGGGGACTTGTTGACTGCTATGTCGATTAAAATACTTTGGTTCACCAATGAAATTGGAAGGGAAAGGAATATAAATAATCCAAAGAGAGAAAAAAAGGGCCAAGTTAATGTTGATCGCCTGATAAATTAGTTCTCATATATTAATTTGTAAATACATTAATTACAGAGATCTCATAGATCTAGATTTAACATTTTGTTGTGAAAAGTTACAAATTCCTTCGGGCTACAGTCTACAAGTTGTTCGATCAAATGGCCTGCGAGTTCTTGCTTAACTAAAAATTGAAAGAGTGGCTGAATGAATTATCAACTGGGGCCCCAGCAGCTGAGGTACATGACTTTCCTCAGAGATTCCTCAGACTGCTTTACCTTCTCATCTTGTCTAAAACTTGAGACCAAAGCAGAAGATGAGGAAGAGAACTTGTTGGCCTGAGAAAACGACCCAAGTTGGTTCTTTGCATGCTGCTGCAGTAATCTCATGGTGTAATTCCACCTGCAGATCCCTTGGTCTTTCAAGGCCTCCACAACTCCAACACTTGCTGCCACTACCCAACCTCTCCTTGCTGCAACTGATGAACTAGTCATACTGTCTGTATATATTTTTAACACAATAATCTTGATGGAAAATTGGAAGTAAATAAAACTGATGTGTGGTTGATGTGTCTGAATTTTGATTTGATGAAGAAACCGTTGAGCGGGCGTTGCTTTTTATATGAAGGGAGTGACAGTTCAACTAAGTTCATGAATGTAGGAGGAAGTGGAAGCCCATAAAATGTGGGGAAAGGGAAAACCATGGGAATTAAGCCAATGGTTTTTACTAGCTGGTCGCACTCATTGATAGAGGAGACAAGATGAGGTTGGGTAGGACCAAGCAAAAGCACACGGTTTTCCTTTATAAAATCCATTTAAGCCTCAAGTATTGGAGGAGAGGAGATACCACTTGTTTTAATTTAGGGAATTTTAACGAAAAACTCTTGGTAATGTTTATTTTAACGAAAAATCATATTTTTATATTAAAAATTCAATCCTGATACTATTCACTTCACCCTTTATTTTGTCCTTATCGTCAAAACTTAAAATTTTCAAGTCATTTTCATTAGTTTTCCTTTTAATTTATGGAGCTAAAACAGTTACTCAAAACTTTTTTTTCAAAGAACAATGTTATTCACTCACCTATTTTTATCTTTCACATTCTTATTAAGTTTTGATTATTAATATTCTTTAATTCATTCGATTCGACGATCAAAAATTGAGAGATGTGTAAGAAGTAAAAATGGGTGTGTGGATGCAATACCCTTTTTAAAATTAGAGATCTCATTTTCAAAGGAAGTTGAAGTTTCTATTATTAAACTAATTTGACAAGGATAATGCTAAGGAGATTAAATTTCGTAAACTAAATGCTATGGTTATTGATGATTGGATTATTACTTAAGTATTGACTACCGTGTATTTTTTATTGGTAACACATAATTTAGTTTGTAAATTTAATTTAAAATTTTAATGTCTCTAACATTATCCATTTGACAATATAAAAAATAATTCCAATCTTTATAAGTACATCTTTTTTTTTTTTCCAATATAAAATTCATACTCCTAACAATTTTCCTATATTTTAAAAGAATGATTCATAGAAAATATTGAGATTTGAGAGTCATACCAAATGCCTGCAATGGATAAAAGCATCAAACAAACTATTGGATTGGATTGGATTCCCACTAATAAAGTCATCAAATCCAATCCAATCATGTAGGTCGTCATCCGATTCAATCATATTGGTTTAGATATTTAGGGGTCCAAGTAACAAAAATGTGAATCAGGATTCTCGCCGGATCCATTTCCTAGGAATCTTAGGATTCCACAATCATGTCCGTTCATCGTACATCGTGCGGTCAAAAATTATTTAAAATTTAAAATTTAAAATTCAAATATAAATAGTACCTAACGAAAACTGACCGCATGATATAAAATGAACGGACAGGATTGCGGGATCCCTTGGGAAATATCCAGCGAGGATCCTGGTTCCAAAAATGTTACTCTTATCATATATTTTATCTTATGACATTATTTATATCTTCTCTAATAGAGATAGGATTCTCTTGCCATATATTTTATACTATTATTTGAATCGTCTCTAATAGAGATAAAACTCACATGTATGGTAAGTGTATCATTACTCTCCAAGTAATACTTTAAAATCTTCAAAACCATTTAAAATCGGATTGAATCAGATTGGATCAGTCGGTTTGGTGGATTGAATGGGATCTCATCTATCCTAGTTTCAGACTTGAATGTTTCTATTTCTTTTCCTTTGGTCTAATGGGATGTTTTTGCTCCTTTATCTTTTGGCATAGTTGGATATTTCTGATTCTTTGAATCAATTAACTCTTTCAGATAAATAAGTATACAAAACTTGAAAAATTAAAATATCCAAATAATAGAGTTAACAGGTTAGATACAGGGCAACAATTCTCAGAAATATACATATATATGTCTAATTTATATTGCAATTGTCATAACATAACAAAATTTACCACGACCAAGCAGACATCAAGTGCCTGCATCTTACGATCTCAAACGATTGCCTGTGCTAATAACTCAAGAAGCCCTTCATGGGGTGTTCCATCAGCGACCGCTTACACAAAAACATGCAATCTTAATTAGCTCTTGTTTTTGTGAATGAATTAATGAATTAGTTGTTGGGACCCCAGCAGCTCAGGTACATGACTGTCCTCAAAGACTCCTCTGATTTCTTCATCTTCTCATCTCTCACTTTCCTCAGAGCTGAGGAAGAAGGAGAAGAGAGCTTGCTGTTGGCCTGAGAAAATGACCTCACTTGGCTCTTGTCTTGTCGGCCTGCACATCTCAAAGCAGAGTTCCATCTGCAAATCCCTTGGTCCTTGAGTGCCTCCACAACTCCAACACTTGCTGCCACTATAGCGTTGCTTGCACTTGATGAACTCATGATTTCTTTTCTCCTTTGATATTCTGAATTCTTTTGCTAGTGATTGTGAATGTTAAATGTTTGATGAAGGAGAAAAGAATGGAGTGCTCTTTATATAGGAACTAGAAATGGTGGGCCCTTTCCACCAATTACTAGAGGCGGTTTAGAGAGTGTAAGGCCAATGGTATATTTATTTTCGAGGTTTCAGTCACACTCAGAGCTGGTTTGGTATTGTCGTACTTTGAAAAAAAAACTATTTATGCTGTGCTGTGAGAATAAGCAGCTGTGAAATAAAGCAGCAAAGTGTTTGGTAAACTTTTTTGTAAAAGTACTTTTGGAAAAGAAAAAAAAAGCAGTATTATAATGTTTGGTAAACTTTTATGTAAAACAGCTGTGACTGTGTGAAATGACCAAAAATGATATAATACTAGATGTGTCATTAATTTAATTTTCTTAACAAATAAATGTGAATTACTAAATATAATTTATTTTTAAAAGAAAAATATTTATAAACTTTATCTTAAACATATAATCCAACGTTTAATAAGAAATCATAATCCATTCAACATATAATCCAACATTTATAATATCTATTTACTATACAACTATTACTCTTTATCATAAGCATCTCCAACACTAATGGTTATTTTATAAAAAAATTAAACTAGTTTATTATTTAAAATCCCTATCTTTTTATGTTTTATTATCATAATTAAAATCAGTCCACATTTTTCTAGAAGCATCTCTCAAACCCTCTTTCTCTCACATGGCTATCTTTTCTTTCCCGTTCTCGTCCTTTCCGCTGCTCCAACCCATTTCACATTTTCTTTCTCAAACCCTCGACCTTCTCATTCTCGTCATTTTCGCCACTCCAACCCATTTCACATTTTCTTTCTCGTTAATCTTCATTTCTCCATACGATATCTTTCCTTCTCAATTGAAATCCTAAAAAAAATTTCCTCTGTGCTAGATGGTTTGTTGGCGGGTCAGATCGCAGGTTCAAAAACCAGGTCGATAATGGAGGAGGGGCCTGGGATAGCTTTGCTTGGTCCAAAAGCTCAAGGTCCGCCGCTCCAAGGTCTTGAAGTACAACCTCACTGACACACCCCGACCCGAAAGTAGGATGTGTTGGCCGTCACGTGAGGGTGACGTAACCATGTGCACAATGCGGAAGCAAGATTAATCAGAAAGATACGAACAAATTAAAATCATGAAACCAGCAACCCAAATCAAGACAGTGTGCTAGTGCGAGAATTAAGATGGTTTACACAACTAGAGCATAAATGGTCTACGTGTAGTCAAGCAGAAAGTACTAAATAGAGATAACACTCGAAGGTGGTCCTACATAAATGAATTCTGTTAGAACATCCGATGAGCTCCTCGTATGCCACCAACGAACACTACCTAATACCTGGAGGGACGAAAAACAGAAAACGTGAGTGGGCAAAAACAAATCTTTTCAAAACCTTTCTTTTCTCAAAAGTTATAACCCCTCTCCGTAAAACCTGTATAATTTCCCAGAAATAAAGTATATACTCATATATATAATTCTCAAAATCCTGCTAGAAAACATATATGTATGAATGTATATATGCAATGCCAAAGTATCATAACTGAATGCCAAATCATAACTTTGTGAATGTGATGGAATACTAGATAATCAACTCAGCCCTCAGCTGTATATAGCTCATAACAATCTCATCATATCATATAGCTCATAACAATCTCATCATATCATATAGCTCATAATCATCTCAATCATATCCTATATCCTGCACACACATCAATACCACCTCTAGTGGTCTGCACAACATCACTGTATATAAAATAATATGCTCTAGTGCTACAATCACATGAAGATTGTGCGAATGATTCGCGGGTCACCTACGAGGCGAACCCACTTATAGTGGTCTATTCGACAGGACTGTGCACCTAACTTGGATCCAAGGCGAGCATGCGGTGCGGGAGGTGAACATCACGTGAAAGACTATGCCCCTAACTCTGGGCGGGAGCACTAATATCAGTGTGCAGGTTTATGAGCTCTAATCACATCACATCACATCATTCATTCTCAACATAACTAGTATATAAACTTACCTGCCACTTACCTGTGCGTTCGCAGCACCATCATTATTATATGCAATCACTAACGCATAATAAAATAAATAGATACTTTGCATGGCATTTCATATCACATTTCACTTAAATTGATTTTCTGGGAAAAAATCTCATTTATATAGGTATATACGAAAAACAAAAGCCCACTCACTGATAAGTAGCCGGGTCGTAACCCCCGTGTCTAGCCTGGCTACTCTCGTCCTCCGGATAGGTCTCGCCTATATGAGAAATAACTGAAATAACGTTAATTAACGCACATAATCGAAACTTTAGAAATAATTTCTCATACATTGCTCAAATTGGGTATATGAATATACCACCGTGATCTACACAACCTCACGAACATCCCCATATTTTTAGAAAAATTTTCCGACCACCCACGCGGCGCCATGTGCCGGCCAAGGCACAACCAAACGCGCCCCCACGCGTAGCCACGTGACTTGTACACTGATGGTGTTTTAACGCCGTTAGGAATATTTCGTTAAAACCCAACGGAATCCGTCCAAACTAACTAACGGCGTTAGTATATTCCGTCAAAATTGACTGAATATTCTCTGTCTTTTCCGGCGAGTCGCCGGTCGCCGGCAACTGTTCGCCGGTTTCTGGAAAAACTTCCAACTATGGTTTCTTCTTCATTTTTGCACCATTTTCTCCGTACTTTATACCAAAATGAAGATATCACAAAGATGAACACAACCATACCTGACTCAACCCCTAACTCGCCAGGGATTCGCCGGAAAAAGCCTCGATAATTCTGGTCAAAATGAAACTCTCTGATCTCGTGATTCCGACGTCCAAATTCTTCCAACGAAGCACTCTGAGCTTCGTAAGGACCTCCTTAAGCTCCCTATGAGCTTAAAATCCCCTGAAAAGCAATATTTCACGTGTGCATGAACAGTGCACAAATCAGAGGTTAGGTTTCACGGGGTTTTCGAAGGTTTCAGGTTCTAACACTTCTACCAATGGATTCTTGAGATCACAACGAACACGAATGTACTTACCTTAGTCTCGATCTGCAAGGTTTGAGATGGTTCCTGGGTGTGTCCGTACGAAAAAGTCGAGAGGGAGAGAGAGAGAGATAGAGAGATAGAGAGAGTACGGGAGTGAGAGAGAGAAAGAGTGTGTGTGAATGTGTCTGTGTGTGTGTGGTCCTAATACAACCAACCAAACACCCCCAAACTTAAACACACACATACCTTAATTAACGTCCAAGGGCATAAATGTCATTTCACATCCACCGAGAATAATTTTCCAAGACGGGCTGTTACATCACGATCTTGAACGCCCTTAAAAAAAAATCTAGTCTCGGCATGGAAGGTGAGTGTTTGAGCTTCGGATTGTTGGTAATTCCATCTGGGATTTTGTTAGTTCAATTGGGTTGTGGGGATATTACCATCGGAGGTAGAGTGGATATCACCATCGAGAGAGGCATCTGCCACAGCCGTGGACAGAGAAGGTTGGTGCAATCTTGCCCGCTGCATCACCGCCTCGACTCTGACGGATTCGTAAACAGCTCATCGAAAAAAAATGAAAGATGATAAAAGCATCTTGTGTGATTGTAAATGAAAGGGTCATTTTGGGTCATGAAAGTTTCATTAAAGCGCTCAGCGCCTCTTAGAAAAGAGTTTTGCTGAGAAGTTGAAAAGCCGGTTTTTCAAAGCTGCCTTTTGCTACTTCTGTTTTTTGGCTTTTTTCACCAAAAACTGTGAAAAAAAACTGAAGTTGAAAGTTTAACAACCCAAAAAAGCTCCCAACTTTTTTTTTATACCTATTTTTTTTTAAATCACCTCAATACCAAATCAGGGCTCATTGCCGCCAACTATACAAGGGAGCCCACGGTTTTCCTTATAAAATCCATCTAAGCCTCAAGTATGGTAGGAAAGGGCCTTCTACGTGGTGATAAGGAAATCTATTCAGCTAAACAAATATTTCCAATTACTTTGAGAGTGACAAATCCGCTGTAGCAATATATTAATTTTTGTTCAAAAAAGTACTTTGAGAGTAGGGAATTTTCTAGCTAAATATGTGGATAAAATAAGAGAAGTTTTAACGGAACACTTTTGGTACTGTTTATTTTTAACGAAAAACTATATTTTTACCTTTTCCTGATACTATTCACTACACCTTTATTTGTCATTTTTCATTAAAACTAAAGTTTTTTTTCGACTTTTTGTTAGTTTTCCTTAAAATGATTTGGGAGCCGTCGAACACTTGTAGTTGTTGGACTTCGTTTGAAGTTCAATATGTTTTGATATCATAAAGAAAATTGAGGTTCCATCATGAAATCAATTGGCACTACGAGAAATAAGCCAATCTCTTATAATTTCTTGCAAGGTTTTTTCTTTCACCAATGTGGAACTCTTTTACTTTCACATCCTCACACAGCCCCCTCACATGTGGCAAATTTTCAAAACAAACATGTGTTTTGTGTCACCCAATTCATGTTGTCCATGTATTTGGCTTGAAAATTCATCACAAATGATAAGGCGTGTGAGGATGTGAAGGTAAAAGAGTCCCACATCGGTGAAATGATAAACTTTGCACAAGCTTATAAGAAACCGGGTTGCTCGTTATGTTGCCAATTAGTTTTATAGTGGAACCTCAATTTTTTTGGTCCTATCAAAGTAGGTTGTCCCACATGCTTCATGTCACAGCCCGTCCCGGAATTTATTAATCGAGGATGTGAAATGACGGGATTGCCCTTGAATCTACTACGGTATGTGACATTTCATTGGGTTTTATTGTCCTATCCTAAGTTTGTTTTGGAAAAATAGTTGGAAATTAATTTGGATTTTTTTTTTATGTGGTTGGGGTTTTTGTAGACCACTCACCTTCATTTTCTCACTCTCTCCCGCATGCTCACGGTCACTCTCTCTCCCTTCTCTTTCGAAAGGTACGGACAACCCCAAAGGCCATCAACCTTCACGGATCGACGTGGTTGAGACCACCATCGTACTCCTAGAGACCATACGAACCCATTGGTACCCATTTCAGGACAATCCAATCTTACCACGAGCTTAAGGAGGTCCCCACGAAGCTCGGAGTGCTTCGTTTGAAGGTTTGGGATGTCGGGATCACAAGGTTCGAAGGTGGCCGGTTTTGGTGAAATTTTCCCGACGCGATTTGGAAGGTTTTGAGGCTCCAAAGAGGTATAGCCTTCTTCCTCTCATGATTGGTGACATTTTGGTGAAAATTTTATGAAAAATGGTGCAAAAACGAGCGAGAAAAGGGCAGTTGCAAGGTTGCCCAGAATCCGGCGCCGGTGGCACTGTTCCGGCGTCGGGAGGTTGAAGATGATGCGCGTGGGGGGCGCGTGAGGCCGTGGCCTCCCTGGCGCATGAGGGCGCGTGGGCCCTAGAAAAATTTATTTAAAAATATCACGATGTTCGTGAGGTTGTGTAGATCGCGTTGGTATATTCATATGCCAAAATTGAGCATTTTATGAGAAGTTATTTCGAATTGTTGGTTATGTGCTTAAAATAACGTTTTTATAGTTGTTTCGCATATAGGTGAGATCTACCACGAGGACGAGCGCAGTCAGAGGCGTCACGGGGGTTACGACCCTGCGACATACCAGTGAGTGGGCAGTTTATTTCAGTATATATATATATATATACTTAACGTTTTCCCAGAAATCGATTTTTGAATGAAAGTATGTTTAAAAATGCCATGCATAGATTTATATGAATATGTGATTGAAATGCCATGCATAGAAATTACATGAATTATGTGAATTGATATATGATGCATATATGTGAATTGGTGCTGTGGACGCACAGGTGAGTATCAGGTGAGTTATATTTGGTTCATTGAATTGTTTGATGAGATTTATGTTGATAGCTCATAACCTGCACCCCTGGTGTTAGTGCTTATGTTATTCACCCGCATCACACGCTCACCTTGGATCCAAGTAGATGCTAGTCGTACAGACCACTGGAGGTGGTTCCGACATGCTAGTCGTACAGACCGTTAGAGGAGGTTCCGACTAGTAGGTGACCTTAGATTATGTGCACAGATGATTGATGAGAGAAGCACTAGAGCGTATTATTACACCATCCGAGTCGTACAGACTACTATAGGTAGTTCCGACTCATGTGCAGCGTAGTGCCGTACAGATCGCAGTTGGCGACTCCGGTAGGGCCGTACAGGTCACAGTTGGTGACTCCGGCTGGATTGGATATTGAGCTCTAGAATCAGCCGTACAGGACCACTGCAGGGTCTCCGGTTGATTTATTATTTCACCTGATTTATGTTGATGCATCCATATTATGTTTTTGGCTCATGGCATGGCATATTTCTCTGAAAATGATGAATAAGGGTGTTTGAGATTTCCGAAGCTATATATATTTATATATTCTATTTTTCTGGGAAAGTATACAGGTTTTTCTAGCGAGGGGATATATATATGTTAATAAAGGAAAGATTTTGAAAGCTTTGTTTTACTGACCCACTCACCTTGTTTTGCGCCCCTCCAGGTTGTAGTTAGGAGTGTTTGGTGGCTCTCGAGGATTCCCACGGCTGTTCTGACGGACTTCACTCATGTAGGATTCACCTTCGGGTGTTGTAACTTAGTAATTGTCCTATTTGACTGCATTTGAACCTTATGCTCTGATTATGTGTATTTCATACTTTAACTCTCTCTCTAGCATGTCATTAGGAGTGTACTGCTAGTATTCGGTTTCTAATTATTCATACTCTTTATCCTATTGCTTCCGCATTGCGTAATGGTTACGTCACGTTTGTGACGGCCAGCACGCCCTGATTCTCGGGTCGAGGTGTGTCACTTCACACCACCTTGTTTGTGTTGTTCTCATGTTAGTTTTAAAAATTTCCCACATTTGAGAAGGCATTTGAGAATGAATCTCACATTTGTGGGAGGAGATACTTTGTATGGGTCTATAAGTAAATTAGATTATTCTCCATTTATTAATTGATTTTATAGTAGAACCTCAACTCTCTTCACAAAGGTCTATGTGCCTACACGCCAACTAATATATGTTATCCACGTGTTATACTTAAAATGATCCCGCACATAAAGGGCATGCTGAGATTTTTTTTATTTTTTTGCTAACGATTACAAGAACATCAAAAGGTGATGTAGTCTTTTCCTGATGATGCCGTTAATAGTATTTCTCCGTCTGGATTTGTACTCTCCGGGTGGTGTAGTCTTTTTTATGAGTTCGTAATTGCAGTATTTGCATAAATTTTCATCTTTCATCCCTAATAATTCTAGGGAACTTTAACGAAAAGCTCCCGGTACTGTTTACTTTAACGAAAAACCACATTTTTACACTAAAAAGTCAATCATGGTACTATTCACTTTACCCTTTATTTTGTCCTTATCGTTAAAACTCAAAGTTTTCAAGCCATTTTCATTAGTTTTCCTATAATTCTATGGTAACAATATTTGTAAGAGGCTAAGAGCAGACTGCCCTCTACAGCTCTACTCTACAATTTGCACAAACCTGAAAATAATCTTAGGGTAAGATATAATCATTTTCTAGCACAAGCAAGGTGAGGTACGATTCAGAAAATTAATAGTGCAGTTTTGCTTATTAACTTAATTATTGTTACATAAGTTTAACTTTTGTGATTTATGTAGTACATAGATTAAACTCATCCAATGAGTAATCAATGGGTATGTGAACAAAAATATTTCTTCCAAAAATTATATTTTGGGGATGGATCTCCGACCTTTGTGTTCTGTAACGAAGTTCTCCTCCCCGTCTTAATTAATTGATAATAAAGATTAATGTGCCAACATAAAATGTTTCCAAAGTATGTACGAATTACAATGACCTTAAGCTGAGTTCAACTGGGTCTCAGTTGGGAACCCAAGAATTAAGATACATAACTTTCCTCATAGACTCCTCCGACGGCTTTGCTTTCTCTTCCCTCATGATTGCTCTTTAAACCCTAGAAGCAGCAGAAGGAGAAGGATACAGCTCCTTGGCCTGAGAAAACCTGGTCAGATGGTTCTTGGCATGCTGGTGCATCAGTGTTATGGGGTCGTTCCACCTGCATACCCCTTGGTCTTTCAGGGCTTCCACAACTCCAACTGTTGCCCCCACAATCCAAGAGCTAACATATCGATACATACTAGTTTTTTAACAAATTCTAGCTACTTGAATCTTTAAGTGCATGCACAAGAGAAAAATGGACAATTTCCACGTTTGACAAGATGAGTAATTTAGATGGTAATAAATCAACACAGAAGTTAGGGTAAATTACACTTTCATACCTCAGGTTTGGGCTTTATTTCAATTCTTTACAACATCTTTAAAACATTTCACTTTCATACCTTAAGTATTATTTTATTTCAAAATAATACCTCCGTTACATTTTCCATTTATTGATCCGTTAAATGCTGACGTGGCTGCCACATATATGCCACGTGGCAAAAAAAAATTAAATTTTTCAAAAAAAACCCTGAATTTTTACAACAAAAAGGGTAAATTACACTTTCATACCTCAGGTTTGAGGTCTATTTCAATTCCTTACAACATCTTTAAAACATTTCACTGTCATACTTTAAGTACTATTTTATTTCAAAATAATACCTCCTTTACATTTTTCATCCATTGATCCATTAAATGCTGACGTGGCTGCCACATATATGCCATGTGGCTGCCAAATGTCTGTCACGTGGCAAATAAAATAATTTTTTAATTTTTTTTAAAAAACCTGAATTTTCTCAACAAAAAAAAAATTAAAAATTTGAAACCCACATCTGCAAGGGGAAGAAGAGGGAGGAAGAAAAAAAAAATAGTTTGAGTTTCAGTGTGGGTGAGTTTTGAATATAGTTTGAGTTTGAGATGATTTTTGGACTAGTTTTGTGGTAGATCCACCTAATCTCATGTGGGATTTTTGGGGGTGGGTGATGGGGGATTTTTGGGAGGGGTGGCTCGGGTGGGATTTTGGGGTTTTTTTCTTTCTTTCTTCCTCCCTCCTCTTCTTCTTCTTCTTCTTCTTTTTCTTGTAGCAGATGTGGGTCGCTGGGGGGAGGGGGGGTGGGGGAGGAACAATTTTTTTTTTTTTTCTTCCTCCCTCTTCTTCTTCTTGCAGATGTGGATTTCATTTTTTTTTTTTTTGTTGAGAAAATTCAGGTTTTTTAAAAAAAATTAAAAAATTAAATTATTTGCCACGTGGCAGACATTTGGCAGCCACGTGGCATATATGTGGCAGCCACGTCAGCATTTAATGGATCAATGGTTGAAAAATGTAATGGAGGTATTATTTTGAAATAAAATAATACTTAAGGTATGAAAGTGAAATGTTTTAAAGATGTTGTAAGGAATTGAAATAGAACTCAAACCTGAGGTATGAAAGTGTAATTTACCCCAGAAGTTATATCCTCATTTAAGAGAAGAAACTAGTTGAATGTATGGCTAATTTGGTGGACGGGGACTTGTTGACTGCTATGTCGATTAAAATACTTTGGTTCACCAATGAAATTGGAAGGGAAAGGAAAATAAATAATCCAAAGAGAGAAAAAAAGGGCTAAGTTAATGTTGATCGCATGATAAATTAGTTCTCATATATTAATTTGTAAATACATTAATTACAGAGATCTCAAAGATCTAGATTTAACATTTTGTTGTGAAAAGTTACAAATTCCTTCAGGCTACAGTCTACAAGTTGTTCGATCAAATGGCCTACGAGTTCTTGCTCAACTACAAATTGAAAGAGTGGCTTAATGAATGATCAATTGGGACCCCAGCAGCTGAGGTACATGACTTTCCTCAGAGATTCCTCAGACTCCTTTGCCTTCTCATCTTGTCTAAAACTTGAGATCAAAGCAGAAGATGAGGAAGAGAACTTGTTGGCCTGAGAAAACGACCCAAGTTGGTTCTTGGCATGCTGCTGCAGTAATCTCATGGTGTAATTCCACCTGCAGAACCCTTGGTCTTTCAAGGCCTCCACAACTCCTACACTTGCTGCCACTACCCAACCTCTCCTTGCTGCAACTGATGAACTAGTCATACTGTCTGTATATATTTTTAACTCAATAATCTTGATGGAAAATTGGAAGAAAATAAAACTGATGTTTGGTTGATGTGTTTGAAATTTGATTTGATGAAGAAACTGGTGAGTGGGTGTTGCTTTTTACATGAAGGGAGTGCAGTTCAACTAAGTTCATGAACGTAGGAGGAAAGTGGAAGCCCATAAAATGTGGCAGAGGGGAAAAACCATGGGAATTAAGCCAATGGTTTTTACAAGCTGGTCACATTCATTGATAGAGGCGACAAAATTAGGTTGGGCAGACCAAGCAAAAGCACACGGTTTTCCTTAAGTATTGGAGGAAAGGAGACTCCACTTGTTGAAAACTAATGAAAATGGTTTGAAAATTTTGAGTTTTAACGATAAGGACAAAATAAAGGGTAAAATGAATAGTACCAGGATTGACTTTTTAGTGTAAAAATGTGGTTTTTCGTTAAAGTGAACAGTACCGGAAACTTTTCGTTAAAGTTCCCTTGTTTTAATTTATGAGGCTAAAACAGTGACTCAAACTTTTTTTAAGGGAAAATATTAGTAACACACCTATTTTTACTTTTTACTCACTCTTATTAAGTTTTGATCATTGAGCTTCTTCAATTTATTTGATCTGACGGTTGAAAATTGAGAGCGGGGTAAGAAGTAAAAATTGATGTGTGGATGCAATACCCTTTTAAAAATTAGAGATCTCATTTTCAAAGGAAGTTGAAGTTTCTATCATAAAACTAATTTGACTCGCTAGAGAGACTAAATTTTGTAAACTAAATGATGTGGTCGTTGATGATTGAATTATCATTGATTACCGTGTTTATTTCTTATTGGTAACACATCATTTAATTTGTAAATTTAGTTTAAAAATTTAATTTCTCTGACACAATATAAAAAGGAATAATACTTAGGTACTTCTTAGTCAGTACCCAACTTACTCCCCATTTCATGTAGTCCAATCGAATTACAACACCTGTTTATTTGTATTTTCTCAATCACTGTAACCAAACACAAACTTTTCCTTTGAACCTGTGACCAAGCGCGACCTTTCTTCTTCCTCCCTTCCTCCAAACGCTGCAGACCTCATCCCAATCCATCTCTCCTCCGCCAAGCATAGCTGCAGACCTCACCCCAGTCCATCTCTCCTCCGCCAAGCATACACACATTTCTTCCTCCAAGCTTTCCGTCGATGGCTCGGAACTTTAGGACGGAAAAGAAGGTCAAAATGGATTCTAACATGAATCTTTCCACCAACCTCTCTCCGCGACAAATCTCACACACTTCCCAGTATTTTCTAGACTTATTCTCTGTTCAGTGCCCAATTTTAGTTTGAAAATCATGTTTAATCAAAGGTCAGGTGATGGTTTGGTCGGATTCGGATATTCAGAGGAAGGGCGACGAGGGAAAAGATAGGTTGGAGGGGACGAGGGTGGGTTCAAACAGAGGAGGGAGGTTGGAGGAGGAGGTGGGGATGGGATCGGAGGGAGGACTTCAAATATGCAGATTTGCCATGGCAAAGGGTAAAGGTCGGAGAAGGTGGGTGTTTGGTTATCAACGTAGCAAACAGTTTAAGTGAATATTAAATAGACAGATGTTACCATTTTATTATGCCACATAATATAATGAGTAAATTGAGTACTGATTATTCGATACTCAAGTTTATCCTATAATTCGAAAAAAAGAAAATATTATCCTATAAAAAATAATTCCACTCTTTAAAAGTACATGTAATTTTTTTTTTTCAATATGAAATTTATACTCCTAAAAATATTCTTATATTTTAAAAGAAGGATAAATATCAGTTTACCATCTTCAAGTTTCGTGGTTTTTAATATTTGATACATTAATTTTTTTTTGTCCCAGAGTCAGACCTAAAGTGTTAATTTTGAAACAGTCTCATACGTCCTTTAGTCAAACGTTAACTCTGCCGTTAACTGATGATGTGACGTCTATGTGGACAATGATTAGACGTCACGTGTCATTAAAGGGTCCACGTGTAAATTAAAAATTCAAATAAAAAAAAAACTAAATATTAAAAAAATTAAAAAAAAACTAAACAAAACTAAAAAACGAAAGAAACCCACCCACATGCAGATCCTTCTCTCTTCTCTCCTCTCCACTAAGCCCACCCCAAACTCAGCCATGGCTTCTCCCTCCCCTCACAACACCAAGATCTGCAACTCCCACCCCTGTGCCCACCCTCCCGTCGTCTTCCCCAAATCCCCCCGTGCCCACCCTCCCACCCACACCCAGATTTTCCCGTCGACCCGTGTCCCTAAGCAAAAATTCACGCCCAGCAAAAACCCAACTCAAACCCATCATCTAATGGCTCTCAGTCTCTTTGGCGGACGACGAAGCAACATCTTCGACCTTTTCTCTCTGGACATCTGGGACCCATTTGAGGGGTTCGGCGCTCTGGCCAACATCCCCTCCTCTGCTCGTGAAACCACCGCCATCGCCAACACTTGCATCGACTGTAAGGAGACCCCGAAGGCCCACATCTTCAAGGCGGACCTCCCGGGGATAAAAAAGGAGGAGGTGAAAGTGGAGGTGGAGGACGGGAGTGTGCTGCAGATCAGCGGTGAGAGGAGCCGGGAGCAGGAGGAGAAGAACGACAAGTGGCATAGGGGTGGGAGTTGCAGATCTTGGAGTTGTGAGGGGAGGGAGAAGCCATGGCTGAGTTTGGGGTGGGCGCAGTGGAAAGGAGAGGAGAGAAGGATCTAGGTGTGGGTGGGTTTTTTTGGTTTTTTAGTTTTGTTTAGTTTTTTTGAATTTTTTAATATTTAGTTAATTTTTTTTTGAATTTTTAATTTCCACGTGGACCGCTTAATGACACGTGGCGTCTAGTCATTGTCCACATAGGCTCCATATCATCAGTTAATGGCAGAGTTAACAGTTTGACTAACAGATGTATGAGACTGTCCCAAAATTAACACTTTAGGTATGACGCTGGGACGAAAAAAACTTCATGTACCAAATATTGAAAATCACGAAACTTGAAACTTGAAGATAGTAAACTCATATTTACCCTCAAAAGAATGATTAATATTGAGATTTGAGAGCCTACCAAATGTCTACAATGGATAAAAGCATGAAACAAACTATTGGATTGGACTCGATTCCCACTAATGAAGTCATCAAATTCAATCCCATCATGTAGGTCGTTATCGGATTCAATCATATTGGTTTCAGACTTAGAATGTTTCTATTTCTTTTCCTTTGGTCTAATGGGATGTTTTTGCTCCTTTATCTTTTGGTATAGTTGGATGTTTCTGATTCTTTGAATCAATTAACTCTTTCAGATAAATAAGTATACAAAACTTGAAAAATTAAAATATCCAAATAATAGAGGTAACAGGTTAGATACATAGAGTTTTGTCTCAAACTGAAATCACCTAAGTATGTTCGCCTACATTTCAAGGAAAGTGAGAGTATAATAGCGCTTTTGTCAATCCATCGTAGCACAGTTTTTGTAAGAGCAATATCAAATTCCATAAGAAATGCCTAATTCAACTCAGTAGCTCAAGTAAACAATTCTCAGAAATAATACATGTATATATGGTAATTTATATTGCAATTGTCATAACATATCAAAATTTACATCAATTTGCCACGACCGAGCAGACTTCAAGTGCCTGCGTCTTACGATCTCAAACGATTGCCTGTGCTAATAACTCAAGAAGCCCTTCATGGGGTGTTCCATCAGCGACCGCTTACACAAAACCATGCAATCTTAATTAGCTCTTGTTTTTTTGAATGAATAATTGAACTAGTTGTTGGGACCCCAGCAGCTCAAAAACATGACTGTCCTCAAAGACTCCTCTGATTTCTTCATCTTCTCATCTCTCACTTTACTCAGAGCTGAAGAAGAAGGAGAAGACAGCTTGCTGTTGGCCTGAGAAAATGACCTCACTTGGCTCTTGGCTTGTTGGCCTGCATATCTCAAAGCAGAGTTCCATCTGCAAATCCCTTGGTCCTTGAGTGCCTCCACAACTCCAACACTTGCTGCCAATATAGCGTTGCTTGCACTTGATGAACTCATGATTTCTTCTCTCCTTTGATATTCTGAATTCTTTGGGTAGTGACTCTGAATGTTAAATGTTTGATGGAGGGGATAAGAATGGAGTGCTCCTTATATAGGAACTAGAAATGGTGGGCCCTTTCCACCAATTACAAGACGCGGTTTAGAGGAATGAGAATCCTAGGGATTCTTAAATCGTGTCTGTTCATTGTACATTGTGCGGTCAGATATCATTTTAAATATTTTTATTTAAATTTAAATATGAACAGTACTTAATAAAAACTAACCGTACGATATACGATAAACAGACACGATTTAAGGATCCTCAAGATACTCATAAAGAGGATCCGGAGAGGATCCTCCCGCGGTTTAGAGAGTAAGGCCAATGGATATTTAGCCAATGGATATTTATTTTCGGGTATTCCGTCACTCTCATTGCCACCAACTATACAAAGGAGCACACGGATTTCCTTATAAAATCCATCTAAGCCTCAAGTATGGGAGGAAAGGGCCTTTTACGTGGTGATAAGGAAATCTATTCAGCTAAACAACATATCCAATTACTTTGAGAGTGACAAATCCGCTGTAGCAATATTAATTTTTGTTCAAAAAATTACTTTGTGAGTAGTGAATTTTTTAGCTAAATATGTGGATAAAATAAAGGGAGTTTTAACCAAAAATCCGCTGTACTATTTATTTTAACAAAAAATCACATTTTTACACTAAAAAGTCAAATCTGATATTATTCATTTTACCCTTTATTTTGTCTTTATCGTTAAAACTCAAAGTTTTCAAGCAATTTTCATTAGTTTTCCTTAAAATATAAATTGAAGGATGTGGAATACTTATAGTTGTTGGGCTTCGTGTGTAGTTCAATATATTTTGATACCATGAAGAAAATTGAGGTTTCACCATAAAATCAATTGGTAATATGGGAAGTAAGCCAATCTCTTATAATTCCTTGCAAAAAACTTTCTTACCAATGTGGAACTCTTTTACTTTCACATCTTCACACGGCCCCTTCACATGTGGCAAATTTTTAAAACAAACACGTATTTTGCGTCACCCAATTCATATTGTCCACGTGTTCAGCTTGAAAATTCACCACAAATGAGAGGGCATGTGAGGATGTGAAGGTAAAAGAATCTCACATTGGTGAATGCTAAACCTTGCACAGGCTTATAAGAAATTGGGTTGCTCGCTACATTGCCAATTAGTTTTATGGTGGAACCTTAACTTTTTTCATCCTATCAGAGTAGGTTGTCTCACATGCTCCACATAACCCTGTTTGTGTTGTCCTCATATTAGGTTTGAAAATTTCCCACACGTGAGGAAGCATTTGAGAATGAATCTCACATTGATGGGAAGAGAGATTTTGTATGGGTCTATAAGTAAGTTGAGTTATTCTTTATTTACTAATTGATTTTATGGTAGAGCATCAACTCTCTTCACAAAGATTTACATGCCTACACGCCAACTAATATATGTTATTCACGTGTTCTACTTAAAATGACCCCGCACATAAAAGGCTTGCCGAGATGTTTTTTTTTTAGGAAAATTAATGAGAATGGTTTGAAAACTTTTAGTTTTAACGATAAAGACAAAATAAAGATTTAAATGCCTACACGCCTACACGCCAACTAAAATATGTTTTTCACGTGTTCTAATTAAAATGACCCCGCACATAAAAGGCTTGCTGAGATGTTTTTTTTTAGGAAAACTAATGAAAATGGCTTGAAAACTTTTAGTTTTAACGATAAGGACAAAATAAAAGGTAAAGTGAATAGTACCAGGATTGATTTTTTAGTATAAAAATATGATTTTTCGTTAAAGTGAACAATACTAAGAGCTTTTCGTTAAAGTTTCATTTTTTTCCCCCAAGGATTACAAGATCACCAAAAGGTAGTGTAGTCTTTGTCCGTCTGGATTTGTACTCTCCGGGTGGTGTGGTTTTTTTTTATGAGTTCGTAATTGCAGTATTTCTTTTAGCATGATTGGCCTCTCAATAATGGTTATTATTCACTTTCTGATGATACCTGTTCTCACTTCTTGACTTTCAAGTGAGATTCACCATTTGATTTTCAAGTGATTTTACCCTGAAATGATTCTAGCCTTACGGAAATGAATCTTCTTTGGATTTCTTCCACCAAATTCATTCAATTAAAGAATTCGAACATTTGAAATTTAATTTAACGGCGAAAAACAGGAGCCTTCTTTAAAAATTATAATAACTTTAGCCGTCGAATCAAATTTCAAAGATCCGAATTCTCTGATTAGATGAATTTGATGGAAAATATCCGAAAAAGATCCCTTTCCTAGCCTTACCAAAATTACTCTCAAGCAAGTCCAGTCAGTCCAGTCACTTCAACTACAAGCCTCGTACTTAAATACTCTTAACTAATAGTCTTCAATATATTTAACGAACCGGATCCTGATTCTCTTTGTGAAAATCCTAAATATTCGTAAATCATATTTATTTATCGTACATCTTGGGATGAAAAATCATTTTAAATATATAAAAAATAACCACATAATGTATTATGAACAGACATAATTCACGAATTCTGAGATCCCTCACCCACCAAAATGATTTGGAGAGGATCCTGTTGGATATCTAACCATCTGAGCAGGCTTAAATACTTAACTATGTTCACGAGTTTCAAAGGAAACTAGGAAGTGAACTGTAGTATTTCTGTCGCTCCACGGATAAGTGTCAGTGATTTCCAGAGTCCTTGCATTCTTCCGCATCTCACCCATAAATAGCGTGATTGCACAGGCTTACAAACTTTGAATAAAAATTTTCTTGAATGCTAGCAATGCTTAACGCTATTATGGGATGATAAATCTTCCCCCCCAGGACAAAGTAACCACCGGCCAATAATTATAAAGAAAAAAGATCCAGGAAGAAATTCTGAGCAACAATTTCTGTTTTATACGGTAATTGTTCAAAATTTACATCAATTGGCCCCACGCCAACATGACAATTAGCCCTAATTTACAACCCTAATCTTAGCTCTTGTTTTTGTGAATGAATCATTGAATTAGTTGTTGGGACCCCAGCAGCTCAAGAACATGACTGTCCTCAAAGACTCCTCTGACTTCTTGAGCTTCTCATCTCTCACTTTACTCAGAGCTGAAGCAGAAGGAGAAGAGAGCTTGTTGTTGGCCTGAGAAAATGACCTCACTTGGCTCTTGGCTTGTTGGCCTACATATCTCAAAGTCGAGTTCCATCTGCAAATCCCTTGGTCCTTGAGTGCCTCCACAACTCCAACACTTGCTGCCACTATAGCCTTGTTTGAACTCATGATTTCTTTTCTCTTTGATCTTCTGTACTTTTGTAGCAGTGACTGTGAGCGTTTTAAGAGTTCGATGAAGAAGATGAGCATCAAGTGCTCCTTATATAGGGGGAATACAAAAGGGGGCCTCGTCACCAAAACCAGGGGCGTTCAGAGAGTGTAAAGCCAATGGTATTTGTAAACTTTTGTCACTCATTGATAGAGACACAATTGGGCTGGGTGGGAAGAAGTAACTCACTGCCCACTGGACTACAAACGAGCACATGGTTTTGCTTATAAAATCCATTTAAGCCTCAAGTATGGGAGGTATTGTATAGGTGAAAATTGTCACATTGTTTGACGCTAACTCGTATTTTGTAATTCTGCCCAAGATTGATAATGAACTAAGTTACTAACCCAATTTCATCTTCTTCTTTTTTTCTTTATCAAGCTCTAATTCTTTTTTGAATTATGTACTTTGTGGTTATAATGTAATGTTTATGTTGAGAATGAGTATTATATTGATAGGTAGAAGATTTTGTATGGACTTATAAGTAAGTTAGGTTATTTTTTATATTGTCCCTTAATTTTATAGTGGCATCCCAACTTTCTTTGTAGTATCAGAGCAGGTTGTCACATAAAGTCCAATAAACACACGCACCCCATCATTGCAATTGTTCATATATTAGACTTAAAAATTTGTTACACATGATAGACATATTAAAAATAAATTCAACTAGACTTAAAATTTGTTACACATGAGAGACGTATTAAAAAATAAATTCAACATTAATAAAACGAGGATTGTATATAAGCTTATAAGTAAACTGAAATACTATGTCAATCGACTTTATAATGAAAGTCCTAACGTTCTAACATATAATGTTATTAATAAAAAGCCCTAAAAATAACATCCTCAAATAAAAGAGCACCAATGAGTAGATCAAGACAGCAATGAAATATATAAATCAATTCATATGGTAAATTGATAATTACAGCAAAAAATTTACATCAATTTGCCCTGAGCAAACATCATGAATTTGGCCCCAATTTTACAACCCGAAACGATCACCAATGAAAACTCAAAAGTTCCTTCACGGTTGGGTTGTGCCATCAGCAAACCGCTTAATTGCACAAAAACATGCAAGCAATAATATTTGCTTTCGTTTTTTTGGTCACTTCAATTAGTTGGGACCCCAGCAGCTTAAGTACATGGCTGTCCTCAAAGACTCCTCTAATTTCTTCACCTTTTCGTCTCTCACTGATCTGCTCAGAGCTGACAAAGTAGGAGAAGAGAGCTTGCTGTTAGCCTGAGAAAATAACCTAATTAATTTGGTTCTTGGCTTGTTGGTGCATGGATCTCAAAGCAGAGTTCCATCTGCACATATTTCCTTGGTCTTTCAATGCCTCCACAACTCCCACGCTTGCAGCCACTATAACTTTGCTTCTTGTTGAACTCATGATTTTTAAATTTACTCTTGATTATTTGAAACTCCTCAGCTGTGAATGTGAATGTTTGATAGTGTTGATGAAGATATCACGGGTTACTCTTTATATAGGGGGTTTGAAATGATGAAAAAATTAAAAGGAAAACTAATGAAAAAAGCTTGAAAATTTTGAGTTTTAACGATAAGGATAAAATAAAGGGTAAAGTGAATAGTACCAGGATTAATTTTTTAATGTAAAAATATGATTTTTCGTTAAAATGAACAGTACCATGAACTTTTTGTTAAAATTTTCAGAATTGAAAAATAGGATCCCCGGATAAGCACAACATTTTGCTGCCCCCTGGGCACGTGGTTTTTTCTATTAAATTATCCATTTAAGCCGCCATTGTTTGTTTCTTTTTTTTTTTTTTTTGGAAACTTTTAAGCCACCATTGTTTGGCAAAAAGGAAAGTGAAAACCATTGTTTGAAGAGTGATGCCAGTAGTTCGCTTGTTGATACGTGGCCTGCTACCAATTGCTGATGCAATTACGTGGATCTCTTTGTTGTCACACATGTTGGGTTCATTTGGTTATCACGTGTCGAATGCTGACGATGTTCTTAACATTTGTGAGAATTTTTTTCGTGTGATTGTCACACTATCTAAAGTGAAGGAAGTTGAGTCACTACGTAGATTCAAGATTTGGTCTATCACCACTGTGAGACTTTGTTTTTCATATTGTCATATTCTTTTGTGGGTGGTGAACTTTCAGACCAAACCCATGGTACAAATTTAGTGACGTAGATATATAAGCAACTTTCCAGTGTAATTGTGTTTGAACATAGATTTGTCATCCCTCGTTCAAATCGAGGGGGTGCACTTCCAAGTTGGACCATTCAAGGTCGAACATTTCTCGTTGAGGTCGTAAGCCCGAACGCACTGTATGCACTTCCCCCCGAGGTAGCTCACTTACAAGTCGGGATATTCAAGGGTGAATACCCTTGAACGTCTAAATTGTTGAAATATTTTACATTGACTGTATCTATAAGAAAAGAAGAGTTTAAATATCGGAATCCCGCCCCAACTAATGTCGAGGCATTTTATGATAAAATTCCGCACCTGACGAATTATGCGTGTGGTAGTTACAAAATTTAGGACAATATCAGTGTTGTTGGAGTGGACCTTTGACCTGTCTCTCTGATAATTCTACTTGGTATCATAGCCAAGGAGGGGGCTCGTACTCCACGTGATGGGTGAGTCCCCTTGGCTCTCTAAGTGATTGTCGATGGGTGGATCTCTCACATGTGACCCACTAATTGGGTCCCATGTGAGGAGCTTGTTGAAATATCTCATATCGAACGTATCCTTAAGAAGAAAAAAAATAGTTTAAATATCTTAACCTCACTCTAACTAATACCGAGATCTTTTGTGATAAAGCTCACACCTGACGGATTATACAGATGGTAATTATCAAGTTTGGAATGATATCAGTATTGCTGGAGTGGGCCTTTGGCTCGTCTCTCTGATAATTCTATTTAGATCACTTCCAAATCAGCCTGTTCAAGGTCGAACAACCCAAATGCTTTAATCCGCCATCAAGAACCGAAAATTATACCTGATTAGAATCTCAATAGACAAGCTCGTTCAATTGAAGTTACCTTGTAACTTTAGATGCAAACCCAATTTTATACCTTATAAGCTAAAACATACTTGACACACCCTTGACCATATAAGAGCAAGTTCCAAAAGTTATTCTCTTTTAAAGATGTAAATGCATTGTTCACATGCCATGCATGAATAATTTCGTACTATTAGTAAAAGTGGCGCTCAATAAAACCCAATATAGAAGCCATTCAGTCAAGTTAATGAGAGTAAAAATAGCAATGCTAATGCTCAATAATAAAAATCAGAGAGAATTAAAGCTCTCTCATCATCTGTGATTTTTTTACTTTCTTGGGAAATATACATTAATTCGAATCGTGCGTACAAGTATGCAGCTTCAATTCAATTTCTAATGAACCTAAGTGGGTACATCCTCAACTTTAAGACTTGAGGACTTCACCATGAGCTCCAATTTGTGTCAATAAGGTCCCCAGCAGCTCAGGTACATGACTTTTCTTAGAGAATCCTCAGCTGCTTGGTTCTTCTTTTCGGAATTCATTTTGTTCAAAACCATAGCAGAAGACGAAGGCGATAGTTCCTTGGCTTGCAAGAAAGATCTCACATTGCTCTTGGCATGCTGGTGAACAGATCTCATGGTGTAACTCCATCCGCCGAAACCTTGATCTTTCAAAGCTTCAACAGCTCCAACGCTAACCGCTACTATCCACACTTCTCTTGTTGCACACATCTTGAAATATGATCAACAGAACAATCTGCTTCTCTAGTTCTAGTTTTAGCTTCTTGGGTGTGAATATATATAGGAGAGAAAGATGAGGCTAAAACCATATGGATTCAAAAAGGAAAAAAGACAAAGTTGCTGTGGGTTTGTATAATTCAGGAAGCCATGCCTTTGTCCTTTTTAAGTTTTTATATATGAAATGACAAATTCTGCAGTGGTTTTCCGTGAAGAAACCAGAGGCCTTGCATCTTGTTTATGCAAAATTTGATCAAAATAGTAACGGAAGGAGGATCCCAATATTGTGATCGCAGCTTATTTGTCTCAATTTGTGCATGCTTTCATGCATGCCACCATTCACCCTTTCATCCCTGCTGTATCTTCCATTGGTTATGGTCCATCATTCACGCATGGTGTGCCTGATACGTACGAATACGACCCATTCCGTGCTACTATACGTTGTGTACCGGATCCGTTTTCATCTTATCGAGTCTGTGTCATGCTTCGTACCAACTTGATCCGTTTTGCCCTTTTCAAATTATGGTTTTAATACTATACGTGGCTATTCAACTTGCGGCGATGACTTCACTAATTTGTTCTTAGAATAAATCAACATCAAACCTTACATAATTTAGCATAAAAATGAATTAATTAAAGCATCAATTGCCACTTGACAATCACATTTTTTACGAATTTATACTCATCTATCATCACATTGGACAATTATGGCCATATTTTTGTGGAATTTTTTACACTGTAAGTTTCTTAAACTGCATGCAGAACATTCCAAAGATGTTTTATGGGTTAATTACATTTTCATTCCTCAGGTTTGGGCTATATTTCAATTTCTTATAACATCTTTAAAACATTTCACTTTCATACCTTAAGTACTATTTTATTTCAAAATAATACCTCCGTTACATTTTTCATCCATTGATCCGTTAAGTGCTGATGTGGCTGCCACATATATGCCACGTGGTTGCCAAATGTCTGCCACGTGGCAATTTTTATTTATTTTTTAAATATGAATTTTCTCAACAAAAAAAAATAAAAAATAAAAAAAGGAAACCCATTGGATCCCTAAACCTGCAACAAGAAGAAGAAGAAGAAGGAGGAAGAAACCCATCCCAACATCCCTAACCCTGCAAGAAGAAGAAGAAGAAGAAGTAGGAGGAGGAGGAGGAGGAGGAGGAGGCGGAAGGAGAAAAAAAAAAAAAAAAAGGCCTAGAACCCCCAGCCCAGCAAGACCCACCTGCGCCACCCCCGCCCCCAACTCCCCGCGCGACCACCTGCGTCCCCCCTCCGCGCCATCGACGCCGCCCCCCCCAGTGCGACACCGCGACCCACCTCCGTCCCCCCCCCCGGGCCACGACCCACCTCCCTTCCCCATCCAAGACGATTTCTGGGATTTTTTTTTAATTTTTCTTCCTCCTCCTCCTTCTAGGTTGCAGGCTGGTTGGGGGGGGGGGGTGGGTTTGGGTTTTTCCCCCTCCTCCTCCTCCTCCTCCTTCTTCTTGCAGGTTTAGGAGTTCTGGGTTTGGGATAGGAATGTGGGTCACTGGGGGGAAGGGACAGTGGGTTTCAATTTTTTTTTTTTTTCTTCTTCTTCTTCTGAGAAAATTCATGTTTTTAAAAAAAATTTAAAAATTATTTTTTTGCCACGTAGTAGACATTTGACATCCACGTGGCATATATGTGGCAGCCACGTCAGCACTTAACGGATCAATGGATGGAAAAAGTAACGGATGTATTATTTTGAAATAAAATAGTACTTAAGGTATGAAAGTGAAATGTTTTGAAGATGTTGTAAGAAATTGAAATATAGCCCAAACCTAAGGTATGAAAATGTAATTAACCCATGTTTTATATATATATATATATATATATATATATATATATCGCCAAATAATTTTTTCTAACTATCAGAATCTATTGTGGAACTACTAAAATTTCTGTTGATTCTTTTATTTTTCCAGGTTGAAAATTCCAACAAAAATCACTTATGAGATTTAGTAAATAGTAGGGCTATTGTCCAGAAATCTTTTGAAAAACTCAACAATCGCATTTTTAACAAAGTTTGTGAGCCATACCGTGTTCAAAAGAAATTTCTCAACATGTGCTACACAAAACATTTTTTAATTGGAGAACTGAGCATGTTAAGCTACATGTCAATTAATTTATCTAGGATCCTTTACATATCTCTACGGTTAACTTAGTTGAGAATTGTTTATGGTGAGTGATTTTTTGCACCCTTTTCACTTTCTGTCCACTCAGCGCCCTTTAATTGTGTACCTTATAATTCTCATTTCATTTGTTCAATCTAATGACTAAAGACAACTAGTGCGGAAAAAGTAAGTGTGCATAAATCATTTCCATTCTCTAATTGATCTCAACTTGGATGCAAAACCAGTTATATAGCTTATAGGGTAAATTACAAAAAAACTACCTTAACTATTGGTCTGACAACACTTTCATACCTCATCTTTTAAAATTGACAATGTCATACCTCATTTTACGAATTTGTGCCAATGTTAGACCTTCGTCAGTTTTTCTGTTACTTTTTCTGTTAAATGCTGACGTGGCCAGAAACGGGACCCACTCACTAATCCAACTGGATTAAAAATAATAAAATATTCAAAAATTAAAAATCTAAAAAATAAATAAAAAATGGCCTAAGGGATCTGGCCTTCCCTTCCACCCGCACCAACCTTTTTTTCTTCTTCTCTTCGACAGCCACCAAACCCTTCCCCGTCCCCCAACCTTCCTCCACCACCCTCTCTCTCTTCTCTCTCTCCTCTCTCGGATGCAGTCTCCCTCCTCCGTCCCTCTCCCCACTCGCACTTGTCCTTCCCTCGCCACCACTTCCCAACCCGACCCATCCCTCCCCTAGTCCCTCCATACCCAATCTTCCTTCACCACCCCACCGCCGCCTCTCTTCCTCCATCTTCACCACCCCACTGAAGAAACCAAACAAACCAAGCCCACACTCAGATCCCACACCCAAAAAACAAAAATACCAAACCCACACCCAGATCCCCTTCCCCTCCTACACACCTATCACCCTTATACATTCTCTCTACCCAGTCCCTCATCCGACCTCTCTTCTTCGTCTGATTCGCCGTCGACCCCACACCTCCTCCGACCTCTCTCCTCCTTTCGAACTCTCGATTTCCTCATCCTCTCGGCCGTCAAAACCCTCCTCTCATTCCCACCTCCGCTCTCTTCGCCTTCAGACCCTTCTTCTCCTCCCACTCTCCGCTACTCTCCTCCTCGGGCGCCGGTGGTTGCAAAGAAAATAGGAAGTTAGAGTGGGAGAGAGATGCGAGAGAAGATAAAGAGAAGAGAGAGAGAAGGGTTGGTGCGGGTGGGAAGGGTTTCTGGGTTTTGGGATTTTAGGGATGCAGGTTGCAGGAGAGAGAGAGAGAGAGAGAGAGAGAGAGAGAGAGAGAGAGAGAGAGAGAGAGAGAGGAGAGAGAGGGTTGGGTGGGAGAGAAGGGGATCTGGGTTTTTGGGGGAGGGGGGGACACGGGTTGATGGGTTTTTTTGGGGTTTTGTTTTGTTTTGTTTTTTTTAATATTTAATTAATTTTTTTAAATATTTAATTAATTTTTTAATAAAAAATGGGTCCCGTCTTTAGCCACGTCAGCACTTAACGGAGAAATTAACAGAAAAACTGACGGAGGTCTGACATTGGCATAAATTTGTAAGATAAGGTATGACATTGTCAATTTTAAAAGATGAGGTATGAAAGTATCGTGACACCAATACTTGAAGTAGTTTTTTGTCATTTACCCTAACTTATAATTATAAGTTAAAGAATGCTATAAAACTTAGTTGCCCCGCCCTTCGACCATACAAGTGCAAGAGGTTCAAACATT